>CM028670.1:38855745-40204911 GCA_016760335.1 Gastrodia elata
GCACTTTATTACAAATCGAACCAAAGGGAGTAGCACTTGATTATAAATATAAAAGACTTATGTTTCATGCTATTTGGTTATTAAGATATACATATTTAATACAAACATTCAAGAGTTCTACTATTAGATCAAAACATTAGCACTGCAGTATTGAATGTAATGACCTTGGCAACCGCATTCATGACACACCCTTATTATGATAGTAGTTTCTATAAGGGTGCGATAGTTTGCATTCCTCGTTATTCCTTGATATTTTTTGCGGGGTTTGATATATTCTTGTTGGAGTCTGATTTAAACGTTGCTTCCTAAAAGTGTCTTCTTGTGAGGGTTCCGATGGATACCTTCTTTTCATTTTATCCGACGTAACTTGGTCGTCATGTTCTAATATTTTTGCACATTCTAATAGACCAGGAAAACTTGTATACCTAAGAGGAATGAGGCTACTTCTGATGGAGTCTTCTTAATCTTTTCTAAAATCAACCACATCTGGCTGCTTCTATACTTATTATGTTTTTGTATGAATCAAGCTAATTTTATAAACTCGGCTGCATATTCTGATACACTTTTGTCACCTTGATGCAATTTTATAAATGTATCCTCCATTATTGCTTGAGACATGGAGGGATATATTGTTCTCAAAATATTTCTTTATAATCTCCCAAACTTATTTCTTCTAAATTTGAAGTTACAAATTTAGTGTTCATGGTGGATTCCCACCAATTCTTGGCTTCTCCTTTAAATAAATAAACAATTAATCTTACTGCATCTTCGTCTACGCATTTTATGCTTATTAATTTATTTTCAACGTTATTTAACCGATATTCAACTTCTATAGGTGAAGTCGTTCCATCAAAAGTTATTAGTTTTAATTTGAGGTATGCTTGCAAAACTCCTTTATTAGAAAAGTTAAGGCTTATTGTTGGCTATATTTAAGATGTTGAAGCATTGTTAGCAGCTTGATTTTGAAGGAATATAGGATTTTGAAGGAATATAGTTACTAATTCAAGTAACTTCTCAGTTCTTTTTTTAGTTGGCTTGTTAAAGTTAGGAATATTAATGGGAGTTTCCTAAGAATCCATCTAATTTCAAAAGAAAGCTTTATGCATCAAATAAAATATAATATTCAGTTGCTTAGTAACATTTAGTTAAAAGTAATTTGATAATTCTTATTTTTGTAAAATGAGATACTATTTTAATCACTTTATCCTGAAGTAAGGTGACTATATCTCAATAAATGTCTCAAAAAGCTCTACCTCATCTATTGCAGATTCATAACTATTCTCCACTTGTTAATGAAATATATAAGCCCTTATGATAAGATTTAATAGTTTCAATATACTACTGTTCAAATTAAATGGATGCCTAGATCTTATATTATTATTCCAATTTTTTTTTTTTAACTCCAGCTTTGATACCAACTATAACATCTTCCAATTCTCGAGCCTGCAAGGGCACAAGATTTGAGATTGTCCAACTTACCGAGGATTGTAGTCGGGATTTGGAATATTAATATAATTTATCGCATATATTCATTCATCCAAATTTGAAATACAAAAAAAGGATATTTTCTTTCAATATTTTATACGATAATCTTTATTTAAATAAATATATAACAAAAAAGTGAAAAATAACATAATAATGCAGTGATTATATATCTCAGGATCGATCTAGTTCTTCCTCGAAATCCAAACCTGGGCATTTACTAAACACCCGTTATAAAATACTCTAACTACATTGGATATTATTAATTATATCTTCTATAAGTGGTAAGCAATGAAACAAATATTAATATGATAGAATAAGGCTCAAAATTTTACAATAGACATTCTATAAAATAAAGATCAATGTACGATAATATAGAACAAGTAAAGATGTATAATTTACAAATTAACAATTCATTTACTATCACAATAGATAACTGTCACTATTTTAAGATATTGAAAATAAGTCTTAGGTATCGCTAGCAAATTTTTGTGTTCTATTTAAGCAAGTGTATAGAACGGGGTGAATCAAGGTACATCTACCTAATCTAATAATTTGTTCCTTATATTTTACTTCAAGAAATACTAATTCCCTCCAAGGAAATGGTAAGTCTCCTTATATTTTAGTGGTATGCCTAAACCAATACCTATATAGGTCTAGTAACAAAGAATATTTTTTTCGAAATATTTATTTTTATATTATAGCTTCATATAAAATATCATAATTTTTCTCAAACTATGTGACAAACATTATTAAAGTGATAATAAATTTAATAACGGTTTTCAAAAATTATTATAAACTTGCCAAAATTAGAAATTTTGAGGCTCAAAGAGAAGCAGTAATATGCAATAAAATTAATATATAATGTACTTCAAGATATCTGGGTACCTTTTTTTGTTACTAAGTTGATCTCTTATAAATCTGTGTGTAAGATTATTTATTAGCAAGGTGATGAAGGAATTTTTATAAAAATATAAATTTTTATTGTATTCTCTCTCTCTTTCTATTTTTTATTAGTAAGAATAATAATTATAAATAGGGATATAAGATAATGAATAAAATAATGAAGGAGCATGGTAACATGAATAGTAATAAGGATAACGGATGGCATATTTTTATCTTTCAATTTTCAAATTTAATGAAACTTGACCGAGAGATCCATCTTGACGAGACAAGCATCCACGATCAAAATTTTCTCATACAACTTCATAATTTTTTCTGAATTTGGACTTATATTTTATTTTCTTAAAATTTATCTATTTTAAAAATTAAAAATTAATATAAAAGTATCAATTGGTCAGATTGCCCCTAATTTGGACATTACGATCACAAAAATATATTATTTTCAATTGTATATTTAGTTCGGCCTAATTTTAAACTTGCCCGGAATACTAATTTTGTCCTAATTGAGTCAGTTCTTAGTCTTAATTGTCTTACTTAAGATTTGAGTTATTACAATATATGGTGTATTAAACCCAATAGGGTTATGGACAATTAACAACTAATGTTAGATTAATCTTACTAATCAACATCAGGTCATTAGAGTACATTATATATATATATATATAATATTATATATTATTTTACAACATATATATTTTATATATATTGTGTATTAAATGCACTAGATAATATATAATATATATTACACATAATCAAATATATATGCAATATATTATTTATGAATAGACATTATATATACAACACATGTATTCATATATATTGTGTATCAATGTACATCATAAATAATATATATATATATATATATATATATATATATATATATATATATATATATATTATTGTTTACATTAAACATATTCCATTCATTTATGGTATATATGTATGTTCTTAAATTTACTAGTATTGTAAATGTATCTGTTCTATGGATAATAAATACTATGTAATAGTTGAAGAGGGAAACCACTATAAATTAATTTATATACAAGCACAAGCCAAAATGTGACTAATTATTTTTAAATTTAAAATAATCAAAGATGACTATATTAGCCAAAATGTGACTATATTAGCAACTAATTATTTTTAACGCATTATAAAATAATCAAAGATGACTTCAAAAAAATAGAATAAATTTAAAGAAAAAGTGAAGGTATTCATTATAAGAAGAGTTAAGGACCGACAACTTAATCTAAGTATCATTTTGGAATGTTGTTGTATTAGAATTAGATTGTTTAATAAACAAAAGTTTTTGCATTTACAAACCATAGATGTTGTTAGCAACTAATTATTTTTAACGCATTATAAAATAATCAAAGATGACTTCAAAAATTTAGGATAAATTTAAAGTTAGAAAAAGTGAAGGTATTCATTATAAGAAGAGCTTAGGACCGTCAACTTAATTTAAGTATCATTTTGGAATGTTGTTGTGTTCGAATTAGATTGGTTAATAAACAAAAGCTTTTGCATTTACAAACCATGGATGTTGATGGCTCGTAGTAGTGGTGAGAGTTTGTTAACAACATTGAAATATGTTCCAACCAAAGTTAGAGAGATGATTGTGCATTATACTTTACTTCGTTTAGATACTTGACATTAATTTTATTCTCAAATCAATTTCACAATGAGACCCACAATGATATTTTGTTAATTTACAAGGAGGAAAGGAAAAGCTTAGACATTATCTTGAAAATATTAATTGAACATGCAACACAACAAACACATGGAAATTCAAAAATTCAAAGAATCGCTTATACAGTTGTGTCTGTAAACACAACATTGCCTTACACTAGAAATTACAAAAGGATTTTTAAGTTTCTTGCATTTGCCATTACCACATATAACTATTGAGATTATTGATATATTTTATAAGCATTTGTTTGATTGTGGTATAGAAAATAATGTATTTACAATTTTTGTTGACAAAACATCCAATAATGATAGAGAACTAGACTTTAAGAAAAAAAAAAGCATTGTGTAGTCAGCTAGTTAATAATATACATAAGTATTCTATGCCATGTGTAGTTGAAACTAACTATGATAATGGACAACAAAAGCAATGCTTGAACTTATAGTGCAAAGGCAAATAAGCTTTGCAATTACTCTCTTGTATAACAAATTATTAAGTAAAATATTTCTTACGAAAACAAAACCTTGGAGAAGCCAACATTGGTTTAGCAATAGGCATGCAAATCGAAAAATCATTAGATTCAAGTAAATCCAAGGCATACTTTAATTGGAAATAATTAATGAATGATTCACTCCTTGCCAACTCAAGTCCTCAAAAATATTTACGAATTACAAGACCTCTAATTTAAATTCATTATGCATGTAAGCCTTAATGTTTTGAGCCTATTTTATTTCGTTACTAGCAATCATCACACCATCTAGAAATGCTTTGTTAATATTAAGTTGGTATAAATTTCATAATTTGTCTATTGGTATAGCCAACAAGCTCTTATAGTGCTCAACTTAACCTCAGAAAAAAATGCATTTATAAAATTAATTCCATGGTTTTGAGTATAGCACTCTTTTGGCAACTAAACATGTGTGGATCATTCAAATATGCACTTATGTTTTATACATACTTGCAACAATTAGTTGTCCCAAGAGGCAATTTTACAATGCCTAGTATTGCTGCTTTATAAAGCATGAATATCTCATTACATCATAACATCCCTCTAACATTGATATTTTTATGATTTTGAATATCCTTTTGGTTCAAGGATGCGCCAATTTGAGCAACAAAAGTTTTATGATAAGTAATAATGGTGTTCAGAATATTTCTTTTCTTAGATAAATATTTTTACTTAACTTCTGTGATAAATATTATGGATGATTGCTATAGCTTCCACACTCTATTATTACTACTACTTACATTTAATATTGTGATGTGATCGACATGTAAATATGCGAATACTCATATATATTTGATACATAATAAACCACCTCTCATAAATCCAATGTATGTAAGTACCTTATCTAATACTTAAGATAGGAATATCACACTTATCTTAGGAATTAGTCCTCAGTTTTACCTTAGGTAGAGTCTCAACTGCATTCAGGGAGGTTCAGCAGCCCTTCCCGAGTAACGCACAGTTCCGCCCCAACTGAGTTTTAGTTATTATCACTGTTGCGCACGGCGATGGAATGGGGCATTGCAGTTTCATCCATCCGCACGTGGAAGGGCTCAAGTTATTGTTTTACCGAAAGATGAATTGATCTTGAAAAGAAATTTGAGATGAATTCAAATGATAAATTAAAAGATAACATATCAGATTCAAAGATATTATATGATTTTCTTGTTAAGAATAAAAAAAAAAAAAAAAGGTAAAACATCTAAATCCACTAAAAAAACACACTATAATCTAAAGCAAAGATGCAATCGCTAGTGGATAGCTTCTCTAGCATGGAGTTTTTTTAGCTTTTGTTGAATCCTATAGAGTTTTGGTCACAGTTTTTTTTTTTCTTTTTTTCTTTCTCAAGTTTTTTTTCATTTTTTAGCTAAGTTTTGAGGTTACCAACTCCATTTTTTTTGGACTTTTTTATATATTTATAAAATGCAACAATTTTTATTATACACACACACACAATAAAACATAGCCCATTCATAAATATGGAATATATGTATGTTTATAAATATTAGAAAAATGATTTTTTAATCTATAATTTCATTCAAGTCCATAAGAATCCCTATTTTATCAAATAGTTCCTATACTTTCATTTAACTTCCAAACCAATCTTTGAACCAAATCCCCCTCCTTTGCTCCCATCTCGCGACAAACATTCTCGAACATGGATGAGAGGATGAGCTCGCCACAAAAGAACATGGATGAGAGAACTGCGACCGAGTTCTGTCTCTTATTGTAGTTCGCTTCGATAAGTGCAGTTTAAGCAAACTAAGTATCTCAAGTCACTTTGTGTATGACACTAAGTATGCTTGTAATTAGTATATTTAACGGCTTAGCTGTGACCAGGTTCTGCCTCTTATCGTAGTGCGCTTCGATAAGTACAGTTTTAAACATGCTAATTATTATAACATTATTACAACTATTAAATATTTAAGATAACAGATTATTGGATTGTTGGATATTTGATCTATATTTAATTAAATAGATCATATGATTAAATGAGTTTTCAAATAAATTTTTGAATTAGCACTAACAAATCATACTTAGCATTTTATTCCAGAATTTCTCAAATCAAATTCTACTCAAAAAGACACCACAAACCAATCATTTTATTCCAGTTTCTATCTTCAAAAACTCGACTAAAAAACTGCAGATACCACAAACCACTCCTCTCACGCAGAACCCGCGAAGTCCGGAACGAACCAGACCATAGAGAATGCGTACTTGGGAAGAGTGATCGTCTTGAGATGCCTTCCGTCCGCCTTAGCGTAGACCTTCCACTCGAAGTCATCGTCCCACAACGACACGAAGTGGTGAATGCAGCTCTCCCCCCAGATGTCCCTATCCTCCTTCAGCGGCCAGCACTCCACGAATCCCTTGTGGTTGGCCAGCAGGACGCTGCCATCCCCACTGTCGGCGCAGATCCTCCCGCTGTCGCTGATCCTCAGCAGCCTCGGCAGCGGGTCCCACCAGTCGAACAGGGTGCTTCGCTGCGGCCGCCGCATTAGCACGGCCTTCATCTCCTGCTCCTCCCGCAGCACGGCGAGATCAAGTTGGTGACGACCCACCGCCGCCAGCGTCTCGTCCTCGTGACTGTCGCGCTGCCTTCATGCCGCACGTGGACGACGTCCCCGTCGGAGCCAAGGAGCTTGAGGAGGTTGCTTGCCGTCGCAGAGGGCGATGTCCCGTAGCCAGCTGCCAATGCAGAACCAGGTCCAGCCACCTACCTCACTGAGCCGCGCCACGCCCACGTGTTTCTCTTGGTGCAGGATGCTGGAGTGCGGGTGCGCGAGGACGACGGCAGCGGCGCAACCCGGGCGGGCGGGCGGGGACGAGAGGATCACCTTCGTGATTTTGACTGCGTAGTCAGGGAGGAAGAGGTCGGGGAGAGGGATTTGCACGTGCGTGAGGGGGTTGAGGAGGGCCGCATGTGCTCCCGAAGTCATGAGCAGCCAACCGCGGGATGTGCCAGCCACGAACCACCCCTGGAACCGGTTCGGGAGGCACAGGCGGACCAAGCGGTGGCTGTCCGGGTCCGGGTAAGCCAGGATGCAAAAGTTGACCGACGAGTTGGAGCCCTCCGGCGAATCGTCTTGGAGAAGAAGCCACGGGCGGCGAGCGAATAGCGTTGGCCGGTGGTGAGTGATGGAGGCGTGCCATTCTCTGCAGACACTGGAGCAGTGGATCTGCTCACTGAGGCTCAGCCGGTTGGTTATCTCGTGGAGCATGTCCCACGGCAGATTGGAGCAATCCTTGCTCTCACTGCTCTCCATCCTTTCAGCTTTTTCTGGCCTGAGCGCGAATGGGCAGTGGTATAAATAGAATGAGGAGGGTCATCCGCTCAATTTATCTAATGATAAAGAAGGAAGGATAGGCAGTGGTATAAATTGAACAAGGAGGGCCATCAGCTCAATTTATCTAATGATATAGAAGGAAGGGGGATGCTAGCCCTCACGTTGGGGAGTGTTGCTCTGCACGAATACTTTGTTTAAATTAGGAAACGATGGACTCTTGCGCTGCATGCAGAAAGCTTTTCTTAATATTTGTTCTGCTTAATTTAATTATTGCACATGTGTAGTATTTATTATATTCTATTTAAAATATGATTTCCTTGCTATTATATTTCCTTTAATATGATTTTAAATAAGTAATATCAAAATAAAATTTTAATCACTAGATTTTGATATCTTCTATATATAGAATAAAATTAAAATAAAAATTGATATGATGATATATAAAATTTTATATTATAAAAATATAATTTATATATTCTTCATATATAAAAATATATATTTTTAATAAAAAATTAATTTCTTCTTATTAACTATTAAGATATTTAGTATATATATAGAAATACTAAATATTGTAATACATAGATTAAATTCTTAATAAAAATAATATATATAGAAATTAAAAAATATCTTATTATCAACTTTAATTTTTAGTTAAATTTTATTTTCATATATATACCAAAAGGGCAAGAAATCTATTCTGTAATTGTTTATATTCGTAATTAAATCTTGGAAAAAGCTTCGGTAATTTGAGAAATATGTGAGGAGTAAATAAACTAACTGTTAAAAATTACAAAAAACCCTTCTAATTAAACTATTAAAAATATAAAAAAAATTGCAAAAACATAAGTATGATATCATTTTTATATGTGTGACCTAAAACTAAAAAGTATATATTTAAATATAAAAGAGAATTATTCATATTTCTTAGAGCACAATAAAATAAACTAACATTATTCATAAAATAATTTATAATTAATGCATTAATTAAGGAAGCGCTTTATAATAGAGAAATGTTTTAAAGACACCTAAATGTAATCCATCAAAAACTTAACTACGTAGCTTGTACGTGGCCAATACTTGGAGTCGCTGATTTGGATACAAAGACATGATACAGAGGAGTGATATTCGGCCTCACTTCGCTCTTATGATTCTCTGCAATATGGCTCGATTACGATTCTCTCTCGTTCGCATCCCTCATCCCGTTCACTCCCAACCGCATCCATTCAAGATATATACGATCACTTTGTCTTGCCCGGCGATCTAGCCCCACTATCTCCATCATCTTAATCAAGACGATCACTCTTTCCAAGTACGCATTCTCCATGGTCTGGTACGTTCCGGACTTCGCGGGTTTTGCGTGAGAGGAGTGGCCTATGGTATATACAGTTTTTGAGTCGAGTTTTTGAAGATAGAAACTGGAATAAAATGATTAGTTTGTGGTGTCTTTGAGTAGGATTTGATTTGAAAAATTCTGGAATAAAATGCTAAGTATGATTTGTTAGTGCTAATTTGAAAACTCATTTAATCATATGATCTATTAAATTAAATACAAATCAAATATCTAATAATCTAATAATCAAATACCTTAAATATTTAATAGTTGTAATAATAATATAATAATTAACTTGTTTAAAACTGTACTTATCGAAGTATAAGATTTGACATTATAATTGAAATTGAAATTTCATTCCTATCTACCTAATGGATTGTTCTTTTGCATAAGCATAAAAAGAGATAGTTGGCAGAGCAGGGAAACTACAAGCAAAATAAGCAAGAATAAAAGTGAAATGCATCTTAAGCAAATAATATAAAATCTACATAAACAAAAAGATTGTGATTACAGTGGAACAGCAATTGAGTTTATTTAGTAAACATTTCTTTTTTTATAATTATAAAGCGCTTCCTTAATTAATACATTAATTATAAGTTTATTTTATAAACAATATTAATTTATTTTATTGCGCTCTAAAAAATACAAATACTTCTATTTTATATTTAAATATAATTTTTTTATTCTTAGCCACAAATAAAAATAATATAATACTTATGTTTTTACAAGTTTTTTTTTGTATTTTTTAACAGTTAAATAGAAGGATTTTTGTAATTTTTAATAGTTTATTTTATTCCTCATGCATTTCTCTCATATATTACCGAAGTTTTTTTCAAAATTTATTTAAGAATATTAAACAAATTACAGAAAAGATTTCTTGCCTTTTTGGCAATTATATGAAAGTAAAATTTAACTAAAAATTAGAGTTGATAATAAGATATTTTTTAATTTCTAAATATATTATTTTTATTAAAAATTTAATCTATGTATTACAACATTTAGTATTTCTATATTATATACTAAATATCTTAATAGTTAATCACAAAAAATTAATTTTTTATTTAAAAATATATATTTTTTATATATGAAGAATATATAAATTATATTTTTATAATATAAAATTTTATATATCATCACATCAAATTTTTATTTTTATTTTGTTCTATATATAGAAGATATTAAAATCTAGTGATTAAAACTTTATTTTGATATTACTTATTTAAAACTATATTAAAGGAAATATAATATCAAAAAAATCATATTTTAAATAGACTATAATAAATACTGCACACGTGCAATAATTAAATTAAGCAGACAAATATTTAAAAAAGCTTTCTGCATACAGCACAAGAGCCCATCATTTCCTAATTTAAACAGAGGATTCGCGCAGAGCAACACTCCCAACGTGAGGCTAGCATCCTCCTTCTTTATCATTAGAGAAATTGAGCAGATGACCCTCCTCGCTCAATTTATACCACTGTCCATCCGCACTCAGGCCAGAACAGCTGAAAGGATGGAGAGCAGTGAGAGCAAGAATTGGTCCAGTCTGCCGTGGGACATGCTCCACGAGATAACAAACCGGCTGGGCCTCAGCGAGTAGATCCACTGCTCCAGCGTCTGCAGAGAATGACACGCCTCCATCACTTACCACCGGCCGGCGCTATTCGCTCGCCGCCCGTGGCTTCTTCTCCAAGACGACTCGTCGGAGGGCTCCAGCTCGTCGGTCAACTTTTGCATCCAGCTTACCCGGACCCGAATAGTCACAGCTTGGTCCGCCTGCGCCTCCCGAACTGGTTCCAAGGGTGGTCTGTTGCTGGCACATCCCGCGGTTGGCTGCTCATGACCTCGGAAGCACATGCGGCCCTCCTCAACCCCCTCACGCACGTGCAAGTCCCCCTCCTCGACCTCTTGCTCCCTGACTATGCAATCAAAATCATGGAGGTGATCCTCTCGTCCCCGCCCGCTCACCTGGGTTGCACCGCTGCCGTCATCCTCGCGCACCTGCACTCCAGCATCCTGCACCAGGAGAAGCACGTGGGTGTGGCGCGGCTCGGCGATGGAGGTGGCTGGACCTAGTTCCGCGCTGGCAGTTGGCTGCGGGACATCGCCCACTACGACGACAGCAACCTCCTCAAGCTCCTTGGCTCTAACGGGGACGTCGTCCACGTGTGGCGCGAAGGCAGCGCGACAGTCATGAGGATGAGACGCTTGCGGCGGTGGGCCGTCACCAACCTGATCTTGTCGTGCTGCGGGAGGAGCAGGGAGATGAAGGTAGTGCTAATGCGGTGGCCGCAACGAAGCACCCTGTTCGACTGGTGGGACCCGTTGCCGAGGCCGCCGAAGATCAGCTACAGCGGGAGGATCTGCGCCGACGGCGGGGACGGCAGCGTCCTGCTGGCCGACCACAAGGGATTCGTGGAGTGCGGGCCACTGAATTAGGATAGGGACATCTGGGGGGAGAGTTGCATCCACCACTTCGTATCGCTGTGGGATGACGGCTTCGAGTGGAAGGCCTACGCTAAGGCGGGCGGAAGGCTGCTCAAAATGATCACTCTTCCCAAGTACGCATTATCCATGGTCTGGTTCGTTCCGGACTTCGCGGGATCTGCGTGAGAGAAGTGGCCTGTGGTATCTACAGTTTTTGAGTCGAGTTTTTGAAGATAGAAACTGGAATAAAATGATTGATTTGTGGTGTCTTTGAGTAGAATTTAATTTGAGAAATTCTGGAATAAAATGCTAAGTATGATTTGTTAGTGCTAATTCAAAAATTTATTCAAAAACTCATTTAATCATATGATCTATTAAATTAAATATAGATCAAATATCCAACAATCCAATAATCAGTTATCTTAAATATTTAATAGTTGTAATAATAATATAATAATTAGCTTATTTAAAACTGTACTTATCAAAGCGCACCACGATAAGAGGCAGAACCTGGTCACAGTTTACATCTCAAGCTAAGCCGTTAAATATCATAATTACAAGCATACTTAGTGTTCTACGCAAAGTGACTTGAGATACTTAATTTGCTAAAACTGCACTTATCGAAGCGCACTACGATAGAAGCAAAACCCGATCGCAGTTTACACCTCAAACTAGGATCTTGTTCACTAATTATAACACTCTTTGTCTTGGAAAATTTACTCTGACGGGAATGTATTTGTCTAATCCCTCAGAATAGCACCTGATTATAAGTTCATATTGGAGTGAATCAACCAATCCTGAATATTACTGAAATAATCCAGTATTATGGATATACCCTACTTTACCCAACCAATAATCTGGGTTCAAAAAATTTTATTTAATCAACCAGGATTTATCAAAGCTATTAATCCTTACTCTAAATAGGTGTGTCCTACACAAGGCTCCAAGGATGTGATCAAAGGATTGCTCAATATTATTTTCTACAGCAAAGAAGAAGTTCCATTCTAACTGTTTTAGGTAATTCCTACCACGATGTATCAAGTTTAACTTCTAAAATTATGAAGGATCATCTAAGTTCCTACCTCAATATTATTACAAAAGTTTTTCAATGTATCAATAATTAAGGTCTTTAGACATTTCAAGAATGATCGTATAGCAAAACCCTTGAGATCTCATTTTTGTATTTCTTAAATTAACATTCTAGGTTTACATATTAGACTTAAATTATAGTGATCAGATCAGATAATTAAAATTCATCTGATCCTTTTATATTCTACAATCATGGATGAAATCAAAGATATTATTAGTGTTAGATCATTTCATAAATCATTACAATTTTCTTATTCATCTTATGCTAATAATTTATATAAGAGAAAATCAAAGATCTAAAGTTTAGATTCAGATGGTTCAATCACACGGATTTAATATTAACCTTAGCACTTCTAATTCAATGATTTAAGATCAATGTTAAATCATATACATTATTAGAATAATATCAATTAAATTATCTTACAATCAAGTTAATTGATTAAGGTGATTAACATCTAGATCTTAATCAAGACAAATTAGGGTTTAACCCCTAGCCTTACCAAAATTAAAACCAATGGTTGATTTATAGATCAATGATAAATCGATACATTATTGGTATATTATTGATGTCAAATTATAGATTTAGATTAAGTATCATTTACTTAATCAAGTTATTAAGATCCTTATGTTCAAGTTTAGTTTAATGTCAATTTAAACATATCAAGATGTCCAATTAAACATTAACGTCCTCTAACATACATCCTAATATCATGAAGACATAAGAATATAAAGATGATATAAAATAGAAGATAATTAATACTAATCAAATTCTAAATCAAACTAAAAGGAGTAGCAATTGATTACAAATCTAAAAGACTTTGATTATTAAGATATACCTATTCAATACAAGCATTCAAGGGTTCTACTATTTAGTATTTGGCACAATATATTTAAGATACATAATAGATTTTGAGCACTTACTAAAATGACAAAGTTTAAAACTTAATTTTATACATATAATTTTATGCAATACTCAATTTTAACTAAATTAGATTCAAATTAGATATAATTCAGTCCCAATAGGGTCCTAGGGACCTTAGAATGCAAAAATAGCGAAGTTTTGGCCATTTCTGCCGTTTATAAATAATGCTAAAATTTTCTGATCGCTACGGCGCGTTGTAGCGCATTCTGTTCAAAAGTCAGGCGCTACGACGCGCCTCGGTGCTTTGGCTGGTTTAAGTGCTGTGGCGCGCTATGGCGGGTTTCGACGTTGATTTTCGAAATGTGATTGCTACGGCGCGCGATGGCACGCGGTCGCGCTACGGCAAATTTACATTATTTTCATCATACTATATTTTTATACACATCGTAAGTTATTAAGATGCTGCGGCGCGCTGTAGCACGCTTTGGTGAAACAGTTTCTGCAACTCGGGCGATGCAGCGCGCTGCAGCACCAAACGGTAATTTTGCCAGTGCAAAACCTATAAAGGGTCTTATTTCAAGCTCAAATACTCTCAATCTAGAGATTTTCATGAGTGGCGCCATATATCAATGGAAAGGCCTTTCCGATACCTTTCCAATGACACCAAAGTGAGCATGAACAGATCATCCTAACTATACGAACAGTGGTGATAAAGATCGGGGTATGCAGAATGAAAGTAAAACAGAGCATAAGATATATTTCTTTGAAGAACTATTATGACTTCCATACTTAATTATGGATGTCTAAAGATACATTCAAGTATAATATCAACATGAAGGAGGCAAGGAAGAGGAGCAAATAGGTACCTTTAGTCCCTGGTAGGAGTGGAGGATGAAGACTCCTTATTTTCTTCAAGACCTTGGAGGAAGCTTCTTCTTCAAAGTGCAACAATGGAGGAAAGAGGGAGAGCTTGGGAGCTTTATCTTTGACAGCCAAAAAATAGAGTAAGAGCTGTGCTTTCTTAATAAAAAGAAGGAAGAAAGGGGGGAGGTGGAGGCATGGGCTAAGAGGGCTAGAGAGGTGAGGGGAGAAGGATGGCCCTCAGCCATTATTGCGCCTAAGGGAGGGAGAGGGGGCGCTGAATGGGGAGCCAGCTAGGAGAGAGGAAGGATTTAGAAAATAGAAAATAAAATTAGAATAGATAAATATTTATTCTTTTAATTATTTGAAAATCAAGATTTTAGAAACGCGCTCCGAAAAATCATAAAAATTCACCTTAAACTAATTTAGTGGTGAGAAATTCAACGGCGAAGTCGAATTTCAATTCCAACGATTATTTAATTATGCTAATTTTCGAGGTATGTAATTATATTAAGATAATCGCGAAAATCCGACGACTTCCAAACGCGTCCAAAACATCACTCCTAGCTAATTTGGGCTTGTATAAAATTAGAATAGTCAGAACGAATAAATTAGATAACATCTGATATGACAATTTTATGAGTTTATTTTCTATTTTTTGTGCACTTTACTTTAATTTTAACTTTTGTACAATCATTTACTGTTATTTATATTCATGCTAGGATACTAGCCTTGATTGAATGTTTGACTTGTTCTACTTATATGTATAACAGTTCAATTTTATTTCTGTTGAATTGACATATATTCACATGATTATGAGCATGTTATGATATAATTCTTTTTAGTAGCTATAGTTACTTTACAATATTATTTATATGTACATATATTGCATAACCTAATTGCAGCTTCTAGTTTGAAGTATGTTTCTTACATATTCTCTTTTCAATAGCTATAGTTACTTTATAATATTTTTTATATGTACACATATTGTATAACATTGTTGCAGCTTCTAGTTTGAGGTATGTTTCTTACATACTCTCTTTTCAATAATTATAATTACTTTACAATATTATTTATATGTACACATATTGCATAACCTTATTGCAGCTTCTGATTTGAGGTATGTTTCTTATATACTCTCTTTTCAGTAGCTATAGTTACTTTACAATATTATTTATATGTACACATATTGCATAACCTTATTGCAGCTTCTAGTTTGAAGTATGTTTCTTACATACTCTCTTTTCAATAGTTATAATTACTTTACAATATTATTTATATGTACACATATTGCATAACCTTATTGTAGCTTCTAATTTGATGTATATTTCTTACATACTCTCTTTTTAGTAATATAATGTACTTCTCTTTTCAGTAGTTTAAGGGCACGCTCTAGCATGTTGGTAGTTTGATCTTTAAAAATTGTAAATGGCTTCAACGCTTAGATGGGCTCAGGCATCCTTTTGTTATCAAAATCTTGAATTACTAGCACTATGGCCTTACCACCAAAAATCAAAATATAAGATATATAATGTAATAATAAACTATTCTTAAGAACATATTTGGCCCAAAATTACCCTTTTTAATAGAAAGTGTGATGTTAAAATTATTATTAACAAAACTCCCCTACGCTTATGCTATTGCTCATCCTCAAACAAAACAACTTATAGGGATTCAATCTAATCATAGTTTGCCATGTGCTTAATTCATGGGAGAAGATTAAACACTAATCAAAAGATAATAATAAACTAAGTTTGATATTTTTAAATTCAGCCCATTATTGATCCCAAGCCTATGTTAAGTAGGGATATAAATGTTTAAGCACTTATAAACAATAGAACTCTATTTTTTACAGGAAATAACTATCACCCCTTTTTTAACAAAGCACACATATTTTTAACATTAACTTGAGAGATTCCACCAATTCGCATGAGAAGCAAGCCTTCAACCACCTAGGTGGAAAACCCTCATTTTTTTTACTTACAAGTGCTCCATACTTAGCAAAGTTTAAAAAAATTATTTCGTGATTTTATGAATGTCTAGACTATGTTTATGATATTATCGATTGCTCATAATGTCAAAGGTTCTCTTACTTTTAAGTATCAAAATACATCCATAAAGCTCAAAAAGATTCATACGTTACGATTATATAAGCTTGAGCCGATACCAAGGATATATAATATTTGCAACTGGAATCTTAACTATACGCAAGAACATTTTTGCCAAAATATAGGGAATTTTATCTATTATAAAATTAATATAACAAATCATTAAACATTTATTGAATAATCTTCTCCCAACACTTAAATTGTGCATTGTCCTCAATGCACTCCTAAATATAAAGAAAATCACATCTATAAGTACTCCTTACAAGTGCCAATTAGAAATTATCTGATTCAGGACCTAAAAGGCATCCTAATTGTACAGGAACTGGCTATAGCATGTATTATCGATGTACCATAGGAGGGCCTCATGCCGATTTGAGTACAAGTTGATGTTCTCTTGCTAGCTCATCTGCTCTTCCAAACAATCGAAGTGACTGACAAGCTATTAAGATAGAGCAATTAGAATGCAATGGTAGCTGGTAAGGTTGATGCATAATTTAGGGGGGGGGGGAGTACTTACGCTCAAAGTGCTAGTGGTTAGAGTTGGGACGTAAATAACTCAGTCAAAGAAAGTTAAGATAGAAATTAATAGTACTAGACCGGTCCTAGAAACTACGAAAAACATCAATTTAGCCATTGGAAATAAGAGATAATAAATGTCTAGAAAATCATAAATGTAGGGTCTATTTGGGTCAAATTAAGCCTAGCGAACTAAAAAAATGACCTAACAAATGCCAGTGTTTGCAAGCCTTGTACTAGATTTAACTACAATAATAAGCAAAATTTTACCAAAGAAACACAAAACGAACCCTATTAGAAGCATTTTGCCGCCCGACCCTTAGGTGGGCCTAGGCGTCGGGCTTACAGTATCGGCCCTTAAGAAAGAACTAGAATTGACGATTGGGCGAGCGCAAGCGCTGAGCTCTCAGTCAGTTAAATATTGAGTTGATTTTCCCGGCGCATAGTGCACTTCAGCATCGGGGGTTCTGTTAAGCACTTAAGGTTTTGAGTTTTAAATGACACCAGAGCCACCATGGCTTCAAATATTTTGAAGCTAAAGAGCACCCAAGTGGGAATGAAAATGTTAAGTTTGAATGAATGAACAGGCGTTAAGGTGTGCCTGAGTGTCCAACTCAATTGGCATGAAAGGGAAGGTGCCGAGCCACTTCAAAGTTTTTTTGTTATATATATATATATAACACTCCAAAGAAACCTAAGCACACAAGCATGGGTTACCTCCAAAGATTTGTTTTTGAGTTGCAGAATTTTGGTTTTTTTGAAATATTTATTGACATCATCTTTCGTAGCATTAACAACAGTCAATTTTCATCATGATAAATGGTGAAAGAGTAGGCATTTTTAAGTCTTCTAGAGGGATTCAATAGGGGGATCCATTATCTCCTACTTTATATGTCATTGCGGCTGATTATTTTTCAAAAGTATAAACATCTTATATGAATTCTATTCTTCAATGTATTTCGAGAACAAAGGTATTATAATATAAAGCATCAAGCCTTTGTTGATGATATTTTAGTTTTTTTTAATGGAAGCAAATTTGCTTTAAAATAATTTATGAGTTTATTGGATAGGATGGAATCAATCTCAGGGCTTGTGACTAATAAATTGAAACATTGCTTTATCACTTCAAATTATGTGCCTAATAATAAGAAAGTTACATTTCTATGCTCACTGGTTTTTCTAGCTCTCGTTTGCCAATTATTTATTTGAGTGTTCCCATTTCTAAAGGCTTCAACAAAATAATGTTTTATGATAGTTTATTAGCTAAGATTCAAAACAAATTGAATGGCTTGGAAGCATAAGCTTCATTTTTTCAGGAAGTTGAATTATGCTTTTAAAGACTATTTTATCCTCCATTCCACTTCATTTGCTTCAGATTTTAAACCCCCAAAAAGGTTCTGAAAGGGTGAAAATCATTTTCAATAAAATCTTATGGGAATCTAATGAAAATAAAAAAGCATGCAGTGGCTTAGTTGGAAAGAATCGTGTTATCCTATTGCAGAAGGAGGGTTCAGCTTTAGAAGATTGAGAGATGTGATTTTAACTTTTACCCTAAAATGTGGTGGAATTTAGAAAATAGTCAAATCTATGGGCTAAGTATATGAATCATAAATACTATAAAGATATGCATCCTTTGTAGGTTTTAAGGCAACACCATGACTTCCATATGGAAAAGAACATGTGCGTCAAAAATTTTATAGAAAATCATATTGTTTGGGGTCTAGGAAAAGGAGAACGCTCTTTTTGGTACGATGTTTGGTTTGGTAACAAAACCCCTTTTCTTAAGACACGCGGACACACAACCAACCTTGGAAAAGGTTAGTGAGTTATGCTTAATAATCAATGGAACATTCATAAATTACAATCAATCCTTCCTAGTGAAACTATAGCTGAAAGCTTTAAGGATGGATCTTGCTTCAAATGACATTAACATGTGGAAGATTGGTAATCCTCCAAATTTTAATTTCTCTACTGTCTAGGAAAGTTTAAGAACAAGGGCTAATAATTTTACTATGGGTAGAGTTTTATGGCATAAAAGCATAAAACCCTCTATTTCGTTCTCATGTTGGCGACTATTTAAGAACATTATTTCTTTTGATTGGCGCTTAAAGCTCAAGAGTTTCCAATAGGGTTTCCAATTTGCTTCTAGATGTTTATTTTGTAAGAATAATGTTGAGGATATGCACCATCATTTTATTAGTTGCCCTAAAGTTCAAGAAATATGGAATTATTGCACTAACATCTTCGGCTATAGTCCTAATTACAGTCTTAATGCTGAAGTCTTTTTATTAGCATGGAAACTCGCGGGTGATTTTGTGAAAGAAGGCCATTTCAGAATTATTATCCCATTAGTTTATTATTTATTTGGGAGGAAAGAAACAAGCAAATATAACAACGTCAACTTTAGCGCTCATAGGATTATTGGGAAAGTTTTAAATCAAGTTGATATGGCTATCAAATCAAATTGCATTTCTGCAAATCAGTTTAAAGGAGATGATTATTGTTGTTCTCAATTTAAGGCAAAAAAATTACATAAGAACGAACCCGATATTGTGGTGTATTGGCGGAAGTTAGTGAATCAATTTTTCAAGCTCAATGTAGATAGCATTTTAAGGGTGTATTTCTTAAAAAACTGGAGATGGCGAAATACTGCGAAATAAGAATGGAATCATTTTATTTGTCTATCATACCCAATCTATGGCACATAACACGCTTGATGCTGAAGCTAAAGCCTTACTTAAAGGTTAAAAATTATGTGCTGACAGAGTTTTTAAAAAAGTGTGGATTGAATTGGATTGTTCAGCGTTGATCTTGCTATTAAGGAATCGTTCCTTCGGTGATTGGCATCTATTTTATATCATGAAGGAAGTATATTCTCTTCTTAATCTATTTGATATATTTTATGTTACTCATATTAGGAGAGAAATAAATAGAGCAGCTCACAGACTTGCAAACAAAGGAAGGTTGATAGAGGGCTTTTATATCTACAATGAAGCATCTATTTTCAATGAACTGAGACTTATATGTACGATAGATAGCACTAATCTCCCTTATTTCAGAGAGCGAAAATCTGGGTGAGTTTTATGGTTGATGCTTGGGCCATCATTCAAGTTATACATTGGGGCCATGATGACAGAAGATCTGAAGAAAGCAAAGCTTATTCCTTAACATATATCATACCCTTATAAAGAGAACTCAGTTTTTTCGGTCCTATCTTTGCTTTTACTGCTATTCTTTAGTTTCTTATTTGCATTAGCTTGTAAATGCATCCTGAATCTTTATGCTGTATGCTTTATTTTATATCAATATATCACTGATATTTAGAAGAAAAAAAAAGAGTACATAATACTAAACAAAATGCACGGGATAAGGATTTAATCAGCAACTAAACACTCTACCCAACTACACTAATCCTATTATAAAACAAATGTGTTTTTTTTCTTCATTTTGTGTTCACTCTTCTGTATTTGCCTGCAAAAGAAGCTAATCTAGTAGGGGGCACATGCCCCTGGTGCCCCCATCATGAATGTGTCCTGGATACCTACACTAATGTTAATTAGGTAAGTAATGTGAGTGATAGAAGATTAACATCATTAATGTTGGTAGCTTATAGATGCAGAAAAATAAAATCTAGAATGCGATGACAAGAAGCAGCGCCTAGCAGACTGCCAATCAGTTTCTTTAAATCTATAAAGTATTATGGATCAAAAGATTTTTTTATGCATGAAAATCTGTATAGCAACACCTATTAAGTTTCCATGTTATAACAAAGCAACTATCTTGATTGTACATAACTCAGTTCACCCCAATAAGTCAAAGCATGTAAATCTTAATATACACTTCATCAAAGAGAAACTCGATAATCAGTTGATATGCATGCCTTTGATATAAATCAATTCAACATTTTACTAAACAAGCTAACCATGGATGGCATCTTCATGCTAGATGGAAAGGGTGTAATGGAAAGCTTGTGCATTGAGGCATATATTGCCACTGATAACATATATGCATTGTTCACAGCAAGGCTAGCTTCGAGTAGAATTCGAATCGAGTCAGCCCATACTTGAACTTAACTTGAATTTGTTTGAGTTCGAGTCAAGTTCGAGTTCGAGTTCGAGTTCGAGTCATTTCAAATCATTTAGAGTCATTTCAAATAGGGTTCAAGTCAAACCTCGATTTGAAAATTTACGAATTAAGTCAAAATACTTGGAGTTCGAGTTTTGAGTTTTTAGTCAAATTATCAACCCTAGTTCATAGTGATGAAACCTATGATCACTGTATAAATTTATCATCTAGCTTAATGTACAAGCAATAAAATATTGTCATTCCCTTCAAGTTTAGCGTTTAAGAATAATAGCATCCGAATAAAGACAAACAAGACTAATACTTTGCATTTGAAACTATGTTTAAAAAGAGTCTGAATAAGTTTGACAAGTATCAGGAATCAATTTAGTCATTCTAAACCATAAATATGTTCAAACAAAAAAAAATCATTATCTCCTAATTTATCCGCATGTTAACCTTTCAACTAATTCATAGATATATTACTATTGCATGCACTTTGATTCCAGCACTAATAATTTTGCGACAATAAAAATTTGTTCTCTATTTGTTTTATCCAGATATCTCCAAACAATATGACAACAATTCAAATAGTAAGTAAAATCACTTCTTAAAATATAATCAAATGTTTAAAGTTCAAATACTTAGTTAAGATAAATGGCAAATTTGCAAAATTTTTCATCTAAAAATTATCAGTTCCCAATTTGATCAAGATGTGTATCAGGAAGTATAAAGGGACAAACAAAGAAAATCCAAAAGGACTCCATCAAAAAGCTATACAATACATAAAGGCAAATCATGAGGATAGAAATGCTTTTCTTTAAATAGCTCTCTTCATATATAGAGAAATTTTTAAGAATCAACAGTAAGAAAATAAAAAGAAATGTAACTTTTTATCTTTTGACTTTTTGAAATTTATTCCATTAAATCTTCTTGTTGGATGATGAAAAAAGTGCAAGAAAACGTGAATCTATCATTCAAAGAGAATAGTAGTATATCTCTAAGAATCATATAGAACAAAACAAGACAAAATTATATACATACTATCAGAGCCCCGCACTCAACATTTTAATGCATAAAGATAATTTCGCATGTGATACCCACATAAAAGTTTAGGCAATATTCAAACATCAAAAGTGATCTATACTTCAATGATATGTTTCTGATTAACTAAAACAAATGAAAACAAGAAATAAAGACATGTTTATCAAATAAAAATGATAAGGAAAGAACAAAAAAAGCACACAGGCACTCCAGGTGCAAGCGCTCATGCAAATGTGTATGCAGACATTGTAATCTACATTAGTATGAAAAAATAGCAGAAACCATCATGCAAATCATAAAATAGGCTAGAGCAAACCTTTGCAGCTAGTATGAAAATATCATTTGTTTCTAAAAAGAGAAAAAAGATATATAATAGAAAATATTAAAACAAATCACCTGTCACCTAAAGGTAATAGTTTTCATAGAAGCCAAGAAAATCATATAAAACCAAACAATCAAGATTTTGAGCATGCTATAGATCTCAGTGAACTCAGGAAATTATACACTGTGTGATGGAACCTTAACCACTAAAGCAATCAATTATCAAAAAATAATGATGATGAACTAGGATAAATAAATGTGATACCAAAGCATATGATCATATTTCTTGCACTAAACTTACTGTTAGCATGTTCAGTAAATTTAACAATTGCAGCCTGATGTGAGGATCCTAAGCTCTTCCCAGTGCACAATAAAGAATGAATGGATTCCCAGTCATAGTCTGCACATTGTTGGCTACAAAGCATTGACAAAAAAGGTCAAAACTACCAAATTACAATAAACACTACAACAAAGTGAGGCTGATAATTTAAAGTAGATTTCTGATAGTAGTCACCAAATCATTCAAATATCTTAAGTCATAACAAATAGAAATAAATTCAGAGAGTGTAAGCATATCTCACAGGACAGCTTTCCATATGAATAAGCTTTCATACCTGCAATAATGTTCTTCTTCACAGCCGCTAGAGCAAGGAAAATTTGGAGGCAAGAGAAACTATTTTGAGAAAGGTAAAGGCACAGCTTGTCATTCATTAACAACTCCAAAGTCTCCTTTGAGAGAGAATTTTTCTACAAGAACTTTGTCCTGCATTATTACTATTTTGCAGAAGGGTCAAATCATTTTTATTTGAAGACTCTGATGAACATGTTACTGCTGCTTCATTAGAAAAGCTCTGGTGATCACAGTCCTTTTTAATTGACACTCCCAAACTTTGTAAATAGAGTTTTTGACCAATTTGAAGTTCTAATGAACCAATGAACTGAAAGCAAGAGTTACACACAAAACAATCAACCTAAAACATGAGAAAATAGAGTAGCTCAGGAACCTAGTTATTTCCAAAACTCCTAAGATGAAAAGAAACAGAGAAGTTGTTAAGAAAAATGGAGGGTTTCATTAAATAGTTTTAATCTGTTTATCAAAAAGACAACACCAGCATTTGAAATCAGAAATATATAAGATGGGTTGACCATGAAAAGAACCTTGTTAAAAGTATGCTGAGTAGCCACAAGCATTTGATCCTTAAGTATAAGCTCCTCTTCCTCAAATTCTCTATTTGCAAAGACACCTGAATTTGAGAGCACATAATAGTTTTACCGGAAAGGGGTTTACAAGCATATCAGAGTGTAGGTAGCAATACTGTTTATCAAGGAGTCGCATACATATAGTTGAGCCATTAGAGGTTGACTAAAGAGCCTAATACAACCTTAAAATTAACTGCATTTTCAATTCTACATCTGAAAAACTTCCGTAGAGAGTGGTAGGACGCTATCATAAGAATAACTTCAAGATAGTATGCACGCGCACATTGCAATGCCCCCCACCCCTCTCCAAATAAATAGTGATCTTCATATGCAACTATTACAACTGTGCATAATAATCAAGATGTGATATTAAATTTATATCATATATGCGTTATTATGTTAATTTCAAAACATTGAAAAACAAAATTACATAACCGACGAGTTAAAATATTCATCAATTATGTCTGTCACTGTTTCCCCCCTTCTTGAAATAGAGGTTGTCCTCATCATTTCAAAACACAATTAAAACAAAGCCAAATAAAAAAATTAGATTCCTAAATACAAAAGAATACACATGTCATATATCAAGCTCATCCTCTATTCATCTATATTTCCATTAAACTTTCACCATAGCAATCTCTTCAAACTGCAACTTGTGTACACTGAATGTTAAAATATGCTCATGCTACTCTCAGCAAGTGAGGTTAGGATGCACATCAACTAAGGTTTTAAATACACAAATTCTTAAATTACTCGCCCACCTATGATGCAAGGAGATAAAAAAGAGTAAATTATGACATATGATCTAGTAAAGTAAGACAATATGTTGAAGCCACATGATCCATAACTTCAAAAGGTTCAATATATCTTTGGTGAGCTTTCCATGAGTACTCAAAACAATTGAGACCATTCATCAAACTAATTAAAATGATAATATCATCAACTTCACACTCCATAAGCCAATTATGCAAATTAAACTACTTTCAAAGGTTTTGAGCAAGTTGCAAACAATCACAAATTAACAGTAGCATGTTCCACTAAATTAGAGCCATACAACAAGTGCTCTCCTACTTAAATACGAGAGATAGGAGTTGTGCACCTTCTATCATATATATCCTGAGACGAAGCATACCAATGCTAGACTAAAAATTAGGTTATATATAAAATCAATTAAAGGATATGCTCTTCTCAACTATCAGTAAAGCCTAGTACAAAAACTAAAGATCTTTGACATTTTGATATTCTCTAACTTAATCATGTTTGAAAAAGGTGCTACTAAAACTAAGATGGTAATAGATCAACTTTAAAAAATTCCAAAGAATAAAAGATAAATCGACTATCTCTATCAAATTCATTCACATGAGAAAAATCATGCAATCTTAAGATTTTGTAAATACAACATACCTCAATTTTTTATTTAAAATTTGTTAAAAGTGTGCAAACTTAATCAAACAATCAATAACAACCCAAAAAAATCATGTGTAAGCCTAGTCTGAGGTTCTTTTACAAAATTCACAAAAATTTCACTCCCCTCACATTCATCAATGCAGTCTCGTCAAATGAAGAAGAAAAGTGGTAATTGAAAGATTGAAAAAGATCGCTTATCCTTCATCCTGTTATGGGTGAAAGGTTGAAAAGAAGCCATGTTATTGGCGAAGGATTGAGCTTTGTGGCGGCTGGCAGCGCTAATGACAGCTGGCATTTCGATCGAAATGATGTACTACAGAATGTCGGCCAATGAACGTCAATGCGAGCTTGTACCTAAGCGTGGCACTGAACGCTTACGGCGGCTTTCTCCATCTTCCTGTCAATATATGGTCAAGCAGAAGAGCTCATTACTGGCGTTGATTGTGCTGAGCGGAAGCTCTAGCCTTGCCTGCACGGCGACGGAGAATTGGTCGAAGATTATGCTAGAATCGGCAGCTTTCTATGGGTCATGCGCAGTGTCTTGTTTGGCCCTACTTTATTTCATAAAATTGTTCCAAACGTGCGTAAGAAACTCGGCGCTATCAATCAGGCAATCGATGATGCTCGGCGGCGTCATAGCACCTACATTGGTGGCAACGGAGAGGAGAAAAAAAAGGTTTATGCTTTTGTAGTGTTTGGGATCGTTATGATTTTGTGCAGTTTTTTTATCGTGTACTTGCCGGAGACGAATGGGAGAAAGATCACTGATATTATGGAAAAAGAGGAAAATAAGATGGTGACTCAAATCTTGCCGACTGATAGAAAATTTTTAAGAAAATACCTGAACCTTAAAAGATAAAATTACTTTTGTTTATAATGATTTTCAACTAAAAATATTTAAAACATACAATTTAAAGGGACTAAAAAAATCAAATACAAAAATCAAAGATTAAAATGAACAAATCATCAGACTCCGAACTTGTCTATAAAGTTCCTCTCATAGTGGTATCTCTGAGCTATTTAAGTTGTGTAACTAGAGGTGGAAAGAGAAAGATATAACCTAATATAGAAGATAATGAGAAAAAGAAATTTGACCCACTTGCAAGAGAGGAAGTGGGAGATGATGAGATGGTCCATGACCAAAGAAAAAAAAAAGAGTATATGAATTCTTAATACACAATGTAACTTACAAATATCTCTCCAATTTAAATCAAAATAATGTTTGCAGAAAAATTTATAAAAATACAAAGATTTAAATACTCCAAAATCAGCCAGTTAAAATAATTTTATGGGTAGCCGCTACATCAAAAAGTATTTGGCATTCAAAAAATTCCCCTCAAATTCCTTTAATTACAAAAAAAAAAACATGCCTGCATTTTCCTAAGAAACTTAAATTTTAAATTTCAATTTTGACAAAAAATTTACTAATAAAAGTTTAGAGCTACCATTATTGCTTTAAAAGTATTTATTTTAATAACATTAAACTGATGTTATGCTGCATCAAAACCTTCAAATTTTGAACTTCTTGATTTGGGTTTTCCCTTCTTTGCCACTTCTTCATATTGATGTTGATGACAGCATTCCCCACATAGGGTTCTCACAATATTTCTTTTTTGTCATGCATCACCTACAACTAACCATACTTGTCAATTCTACTAGATGGGTGCGTGGGCATATCCTTTTTCCTTATTTAAAAATCGCATTCAAAAGCTCTACTCTATCTTGTTTATTAACAACCAAAGAAGAAAATATATGCAACTAATAAAAAAATCTTAAAAACAATCAGACCCAAGCCATTTTATAAAAAAATGAAACAGTGGCCATCCCAATTAAAAGTCAATAACAAGCAATGAAATTTAATGTGAACTTTTAAAATGTATAACATCAAATTTAAACAAGGAAAAAAACATCGCTGTGAAGAGGGAAAAAAAAGCATGCTCTTTCCTGGAAAAGAAAAGAACACTCTTTCCATTTATGAAATATGTACCATGAAGTTAGTAATTGCATAAGTATGCATGCATACATACACATGATATTAATAAAATAGAAAATTAAATATATATATATATATATATATAGCAAAGTTTTAATTTTTATAAACAAAAATCAAAATTCGGTATAAGGCGGCCTTAACAATTTTACAAAGTTGAAAACTAGCAAATACCTTTCCCGTGCTCCTTGTTGGTTTCTATTCTAATAGAGTGGCAATTTTCTTTATGCTTGACCTCATCATAATATTCCTGAAGTACAAAAAAAATAATTCTCGTGATATTTTAGTCTACTGGGAATTTGTCAAAAAAAAGTATCACTAGTACATTAAGTTTACCAAGTCTCTAAATATTTATGAGAACAATTTAACCCAAAATTTTGAATTTAATCCCAATTTAGTCACAGTACACAACAAACCAATGGTTATGATTGAATGCTTCAAGTTGGAAAATTGAGACTTAATTGGGCATGTTGAATGGTAAAACAAATTTGATCAATTACTAGTAAAGGGATTATTTTGACAAAATCCTTTAAAGTACAAATGATAAAAGCTAGATTAAACTGTTAAGGGATTTTATTTAATATCGTAAGAATTCCTTACCTAATTACATGCTCAGCACCAAAAGAAAACACCGAATTCATCATAGTTGCATTTTAGAATTCAAACCTGAACTCTTTTAAAATTATAACCCTAATAAAAATATTCTTTAAATGATACCACTCCATAAAAATTTAAGCAAATTGGTTAACCATTCTCCGCCTCATTGGTGTGCACAAATCATTGTAGAATCACCACCGCATCCACTTTGAATCAGCCTTACTCGCACTAAGAGCCCATCAAACTACCCGCAAACCAAAACCACACCACCCTAAGGATCCTTAGAGAGCTTCCATGGCCATTACTAGGCTCCAAGTCAAATGAACAACACTTGTCAAAGGGTAAATGATAAAAGCTGAAATGGTTAGGCTTTCAAATTAAAAAGTATCTAGCAGCTATACAGCCAGCTATATTATATGGGGTTAAATGTTGGCTAACAAAGGAGAAATTTATCAATAAAATAAGTGTTACAGAGATGAGGATGCTTAGGTGGATGTGTGGGTATTCTAGTAAACATAGCATGAGAAAGAAGTTTATCCTTAACAAGGTTGGAGTGGCTCCAATAGTGGATAAGATTAGAGAATGCCTTCTTAGATAATTTGGGCATATTAAGTGTAGACCGTGTAATGCCCCTGTTATAAAATTTGAGTTCATGAATTTTGTCCATATTAAAGAGGAAGAGGAAGACATAAAAAGACATGGAAAGAAAGAGAAAATTATCAAAATAATCTTTTGACTCTTGCAAAATATTCAAAATAATCATTTACTCTTGTAAATAATTTACTTATGTCATTGATTTTTATTTAAGTGTTTTTTTGTCCCTATCACTAACTCCCCCATCCCTTTCCTTAGCAAGATTGTGGTGAGGGCACGAGCACCTTCATTTTTGTTTTTTAACCTCGTGAGAAAGGGATAACGATGAGTTCCTTTAGGTAAATAGCAACCCTTCTTGAAGTACATATTTTCTTAGTCTTTACATTCACCTAACATTTCTGATTACAATATTTCTCCAAGTTCATGGTGATTTGGTGCTCAGTTATGCTGACAGCTACAGCAGTTCAATTGCTTTATGTTCTAGTTGTATAATATCCACTTCCGTAATTGTGCACTACCGCTTAAAATTTGTCTTGAGCCTAAACCAAAGAGCAACTCACAATGTGAAAATCTAGGCACCTAATAATCTTAAAACACTAATGATAATAAAGTAACAAAAAAATAACTTTTACTATTATATTTTGCTAGAGAAAATTACTAAAATGGTCTATTGACTCTTGCAAAATGTTCAATATAGTCATTGACGCATGTAAATGTTTTTTTTATCCGTTGACTTTTGTTTAAGTGATTTTTTGGATCTTTATCGCTAAATTTCGTTAACGTTAAATGCATACGAAAAAATGACAACTGCGTAATTCCAACAGGCTTATTTATCTTTAGTTGCAAATTATGATGCATCAGGTTGAGATTTTAATTTTTTCCCTACAAGTTGCGATTCATTCTCACGCTGGGATTTCTATGTCGACTGGATTGAACGTCTCTTCTTCATCTCTTTGCGTTTCCATCGATGCTAAGATGACTCTTCATCGACGCTAACGTTATTAGTCGACGTCGACGGCGCTTCGGATGTTAAAAAAATTATATCTCAACCTGAAGCAGCAGAAAGCGCAACTAAACACGAGCAATTTTTTATTTCCGAAGAAAAGTCGACGTCGACGAAGACGAAAAGCCTTCTGAGCGACAGTGAGGGACAGAGAGAGGTGAAGAAGAGACATTCGACAAAAAAGTTCCCACGTGAGAATGAATTGCAACCTCTTCGAAGACAAAGAAGCCCGCTGGAATTACATACTTGCCCATTTTTTCGAATGCATTTAACAGGAAGTTAACGAAATTTAACGGTAGGAACTAAAATCACTTAAGCAAAAACCAAAGTACAAAAAAAATATTTACAAGAATCAATGATTATTTTGATCATTTTGCAAGAGTTAAGAAACTATGTTAAGAAAATTTTCTATTTTGCTCTAATTGTGCTTCTATTCTGTTAAGGAGGATTAGTATATTAAATTTAATAAATTTATAAATATATATTAAAATGAATTTCTCCTCAGCACTAGTACTGCTTTACTTTTTGCACTTTGATTTAACTTAAGCAACAGTTTTGTTCAGCACTTTGTATATTTTGATTATTTGTTTCCATTTTTAGATTAATTTGTTCATTGTTAGTAGTTGTTATAGCCTACAAGGTTCAGCTCACCGATATTAAATGATTGCTTTTCAAGTACAAAAGATGACAAATTCATTGGAATGGGTAAAGCTAAACTAACGAGCAAACGGTTACAAGAAGATTACCGCGTTTAAGAAATCCACTATGACTCTAAGTGCTCTCATGAACGCGTGCGAATCAGCCACTTGAATCTATATAGATGGTGATGGTAAGGTGGGGAGAGTGGAGAACTTCATTTATTATTAGAGGCTAGGGAAGGAGAAGCAATGTTGCTGGATTGAGGATTGAGACATTGGTTATGAGCTTGTTGAGTTGTTAGGGATGTTGAAAGTTATTTTGTAGATAGGATCTTTGCTGAGAGATATTGAAATATACTCTTGCATGTACTAAACTTAAAAAATTTTTATAGATTTTTCATTTTTTTGGGTGAGGTTGAAAATTATTTTTTTGATTGGACCTTTGTTAAAAGATAATGAAATACACTCTTGCCTGTACTAAACTTAATAAATTTTTAGTTTTTTTTGGATGACTAAATGTGTGTTTGTGAGATACTATTATTTGGGTTCTTGGAAACTTTTTTGTTTTGACACTTATATTAATATTTCATCTCCTCAACTAGAAGCTTGGAGCATCACAAGAGTATTCCATTACTTCATCTCCACTCCTCTCTCTCCCTCCTCCCGGACATCAAGCATTCTGTTCCAATACAGCCAACAACCCGCTCTTGAAACTGCACATCAAGTTCAATTAAACTCTCTACATCATAGCAGATTACAAACCCTACATCTCCCAGCTATCCATCCTTGGCCACTCCAACACTAAATAGCCGCTTAAGGCCCTCCCTCATACGACAACCAGGATCCTTTCCTCAACCAGATTTTACCCTCCCTTCTTATTCAATAAACCACCCTCTACATCTAACAAACTAGCAAACACTGCTACACCCTCCTATGCCCAGCAACCACCTCCTTCACCTCTTCCATACATCACAGCAGATTGCCAACCCTACATCTCCCAGCTATCCATCCTTGGCCCCTCCTCCAACACTAAATAGTTGCTTAAGGCCCTCCCTCTTACGACAACCAGCATCCTTTCCTCAACCAGATTTTCCCATCCCTTCTTATTCAATAAACCGCCCTCTACATCTAGCAAACTAGCAAACCCTCCTACACCATCATGCTAATCAAACAAATCCTATCTCTCTTAAGGATAATTCAGCCATAATTCCAATATCACATAAACCTAGCCCCACCCTATCATAAGAAATTGAGTTATTCCCATCAAACACCTAAGAATTAAACCAAATTCAAAGGCATCAAACAAAGATGTTTGCAAGAAATGCCATAAATAATGGTTCAACACCATAAATATGCCTAGTTCGTGACAATATGTTTACCAATGAAATCATACTGCATGAGTTCAAAAACAAAAATATGTAGAACATTAACAAATAAAAGAACGACTTTCAAGTTTCAAAATGTAGGCACATACACAAACATAAGAATAGTAAAAAATTATGCAACTACAATGTTATTAATGCTGCAAAATGAAGTTTAGAGGTTGAGGTTAAAATGCCCAATAGCATGGTCATCAAGGTTTTAACCAAGGTGTGGAAAATTCTGAACATTACGCAAATTAATAAGACATTGTGAAATTCCACTCTTCACTAAAAAAATAATGTTTACTAAAAAAACTCGCTAACCTTCTACAGTCTGCATCTTTTAGTCTTGTGTATTTAGGATATAAACTCAAAGCTAGGTCATTTCCACAATATGATTTTTTGCAGAGATTTAAACTTTAGCCTCTACTTGAAATACCAAATGTAAGATCACGTTAGTAAAATTAGTTATGTGTGTGTCTCTCTATATATATATATATATATGTTAGTTAAAATCCATCACATTAATTTAGTCTTCAAGATTCAATAAGTGGGGTAAACTAAAGCTCCCTCAAAACCTCAAGTTATAAAACTTAGGATGATGGTTCTTTGATTAGAGACAACGACAGTAACTTTTTCCACTATGGAGCTAGCTCTACATTGTTAGAAACCAAGGTATCTAATGTTTTAAAGAGAGCTATAAAAAAGAAAGGTTGATAACATTATTAATATTTTGATGTGATAAAAAAAATTGAGATGTTACCATGATTTTTGAGCATGAATGATACCACACAAGATTCTTAGCTCATTTCAATGTAGGATAGTTCATTTAAGCTAAATATAGTTTTTTTTGTTGAACCACCAAATAGTATAACTTAGCTTAGTTTAGTTTAGCGTATTCATCGTATACTTATCTTCTCCTATTTGAGTTTAGCTTATGCAGGATTCAGCTTGCTTTATCAAGCTTAGTTTGGTAAGCCTAAACTAAAAACACTTGCTAAGACGTGAGATAGTATCCTGGTAGTTAAGAAACAAAGAACAATACAGCATGAAACTCTCGCATCCCATTAAATGCATATTTGAGAGATGCACTTTGAATTCTATTTGCCTGTTAAAATAAATTGGGCAGTTTCTGATGAAGAATTAGATATCACTTGTTGACATGGGTAGAAAAGGAAAAGAATATGTGCAGCGATACAAATAACCACTCTGTTGCTTGATAATTTCAGAGTTGTACAGCACCTTAAAATTTAACAGCAGTTAAAAGCTACTAATTTTTACTTCCTTGCACAATTAAGACTCCATATGCTTTAAATAATACAGGCAGCATTGTTTAACTTTAAGAATATACAAGAAATATCCCAACCCCGAATCCGTCAACCCGTTTATTAGTGGAAAATAGTAGGGATTAATAAAAATGATGAATGTTGCTATACCATTCGGTGAGCAGGGTTCTAACCATAACGAATAAATAGAAAATACCAAGAAGCAATCAAGTAAAGCGCGACAAATGCTAGATGTATAATTCATTGAACTTTGCTAGGCATTGGCAAGAAAAGTTACCAAAAGGATGAAAGAGTTAATCAGAAATGAAGTGACTTCTGAGATTAAGATGAGAAGGTTGCCTGTATTGCTTGCAAAGAGGGTGGTGCAAGAAGAGCGACGATCCAAAGAGCACGGACTGGCGAAATATTTGGTGTTCTGTGTGCCTAACCGTTTTTTTTTAATTAAGTTGCACCATTCACACAGCATTTAACCCTAAAATCTACATACTTATGAGTGAATGAAAGAATGTATTGAAGTTTTTTAAATTTTAAAATTGAGTCTCAACATAAGAAAAAAATTATAGAGTAATTTCATGTTAATAAGATAGAACAGAAGAATTAAGAAAAATATTAAATTAAGCCTCCAATTCATTAATCAAATTACTTATTTTGTATAGATAGTTAAATACAAGTATAAAATTACCATCGTTCAAAATATAATATTTAAAGAAGATGAAATTCAAAAGAAAATTAAAAAGTAATTATATATATATATATATATATATTTATTTATTTATTTATCTATTTATTTATTTATTTTTATTTATAAGAAATGAATATAAAAATATAATTAAAATAGAAAAGGTCCTCCTTAAGATCACTTCTTCAACATCTATAGATCTATCTTCAATATTTATCAAGCCAATTAAACTTTAATATCATAAAAGTTCTAAAAAAATCTTAAACTACTCCAATAAACACAATTCAACCCCCATAATATTCATGGCTGCCACATGCATACCAGGCTTGCTTGTCCTATAATACCCTATGTTTGCTTGTCCCATAATACCCTGTGCCATGCTGAGCTCACACACGTGTTACTCTATTAGATCAAACTTTCAGTTAGCTACAAACTTTCCTTTATATTGAAGTAGACATGTGCATGAGATACAGGGGACCAATCAACCCATCACAACAAAAATGGGTTGGGCTTAAAGTTTTTCCACAAAAAATAATAAACTTATATGTATATATATGTATATATGTGTGTGAGTTTATTTGTATGTGTTCACATATTGTAATAACCCTAAATTGTTACATTACTTAATCTATGTCTAATCAAGTTTAAAATATATTGTCATTAAATTCTAAACGTCATTATAATCAAACCCGTGATCCGACAGTCGTAATCCCACCCACGTTCGGCCATTATGGGTTGACGCATCTCGACTGTTTTGCTTCGGACGGCTGAGCGAGGGCCCGCTCAACTAGTGCCCGATAAAGAAATTTGTAGTACCAACGGTTGTCGGACGTTGCTCCCCACTCCCTCTCCATGTAAACAGACATTTGCTCTATGTTCCCTTTAATGGAAGGAACGTTCGATGGATTAGTCATTTGGATATCGTCAGGCTCGGGCCAATTGGCCATGGCCCGACCCTTCCTTACCTCCCAAGGCTATAGAAAGGCTTAGAATTTCTCAGTGAATCTCTTTGATCACTGAGAAGCTCCTAACTCCTAATCGAATCCTTAGCTGCTCTTCCCCTTCAAATTTTCAACGAATTCCCTAGCTTCAGCTCCAGCCACAGTGATTGAGACTCGATGTTTGAGTCCTTAGAAGCTAGTTAGCAAGTCAGTGAAACTCCAATAGTGGTTCTCAGCCCCTAATCTGCCCCCAATCCCCCCGCAGCCTGACAACTTATCTCATTGATCAGGTACTTACCTCCCCAAGTACTAAGCGTCGTTCGTGCAATTATGGGTTGCAATCTCAATCCTAATCGCATTAGAATGATTGCTACCTTCGATCAAATTCGATCTAACATGATCGGGTAGAAGTCGATTCGGGCCTGTACAGTGGGGTACAGTACCCGAGTCATAATAAGAATCCATCGATCCTGACAATTTCCTAGCTTGTGGAAGCATTCCCTAAGTCGGCTATGACCTAGGAAATGTGCTGGGAGGTTGCTTGGGCTAAGTGGGTGACTATGGAGGGTGAATTCCCCCTTCACAGTAAACCATAGGTTTTAGAGAATTGAATTAGGGCTAGCTAATAAAGGTCATCCTTGATGGGGCTTTCAGTTCTAGTGTGTAGGGCTAGGTTCTAGGATCCTTTCATGCCAGGTTATTCAACGTGCTGGGCTTTGTACGTCGGGAATTTAGGATTTTCGACTAAATCTCTAATGATAGACTATAAATGTATGTCTGTGATTATACGCAAGTGCACGTGGTCTGAAGTAATATGGGATGGTGAGATCCCAAAATTTATCATCCACTGGGAAAGGTGTTCATTTTGTTATTAGACTTTACCTGAGTTCACTAGTTTAAATGATATTAAATTGGTTGATTTTTTATCCTGTTTTACTCAAGTTAAAGATTCTTGTTTATAGAATATTATTTGATTAAATTAGGGAGAGTTGGGTTTTGGTATGCAATATAATAAGTATTCCATGTTAATACTCTTCACTTTATTTTAGATCAAGTGAATTGAATGGATTCTCATATTTAATTATCAAGATAATTAATCTCATTTAGGGAATCCCCTAAATATGCTTAAATCTTATCTAGTAATCAGAAAGGAATAGTTATCGCATTCACTCTTGGCACTTAGACATTCATGAGATTTGAGTTTGATATATTCACTCCTTACATCTAAGTTGTGAATTATTAAGTTGATTTGAGTATCTCATGAACTTGAATTCATCAATGGCTATCATGCATCTATTTTTAAGTTAAGCTAAGGAGTTGAGCTGCTAGGCTTCAAGGGTTTATGTCACATCACCCCTATAGCACACAATGCTCTAAGACCTTGCATAAATGTAAAATGAGCTACGGTGCTCTATTGATGGTTCTCGGCTCACATGCATCATCATCTTGATTTAGCAAAGGTCAATGTGTTATGAAGCTCAATAGGACTTGTGTAACAGCCCTAGGTTGTTACTAAGCTTAAACATAAGCTTAATCATGCTCTAATCTTAATCCTATTACATTCATATAGTAATTTTAAACTAATCCTAAAAATTTGAGGTCAATCAAATCTCACTAGGTCAAATGGGCATTTTTGCCAAATTAGGAACCCTAGATAATATCCAAAATATTTTGATCTCCAATCTAAAATATGATTACATTTTTTAATTCATCACCCCCAAATTAACTAGGGGTGCAAGTTTGGGAAATTTTGGAGATCATTTAGGCCATAATTGAATTTAAATTAAATTAGAAAAATTGCATTAAAGGGTTCATAACAATTTGAAATTGCATTAATACCCGTAACCAATTTAACCGTCTGGAGTGCGGGCGATCCGCTGCGGTGCCCAGGTCGCGCGACCACAGAACTCCGCTCCATCATACCGTCGCTCTACTTGATCCTACGACTACGATTTAATCTCGTGTGTGGCGACCGGGGATCGAAGTTTAGCCGTTTGAGGCTTCCAATTATCAGCTGGATGCCTCGATCAGGCCCCGTGGCCTGGCTTCTCACATTAGGGAAAATGGGAGCTCGACCATGGCCCGAGCTCTCGGGCTTCCCCAACCCAACTAGATGCACCCTAGTTCCTCCCTTAGGCTATAAATAGCCTCTAGATTCATATAGAGAGCCCTTTACTCTTTGTGAGCCCCCATTTGAAGCCCCTTACCTCTCTGCACTCCCAAGCTCTCCCGACCAATTCCAACTCTCTTAGTGCTCCCAGCCTTAGTCAGCTGCGTTTAGAGGGTGTGTCCTAGAGTTCAGGACCCCTAGTGCCTCCTACAGTTCAGTCTAACCTTAGGATCGAATCCAATAGCCTCAACAAACTCTCCTGTCAGCAACTAGGTACCCTTTGATTTCTCAGTGAGTTGTGTGAGCTCACTGATTTACTTTTTACCTGTGATTGTCACCAAGATGCCTGTGGATTAGGACTGCATAGGATAGCGCTGGTCCCTCTGTAAGCGACGAAGGCTCAGCAATGCAGTGCATAGCCGAGTCGAGCCATCGCTCGGGACAGCGATCCAGGTCCCCCCCTTAGCAATTGGCCCATTATTGGATAGTCAATTGTTAGGTAATTGCATCTTCTATCAATCTCAAATCGATAGAGTAGGTGGATGCAGCCCGAGGCTAGCGGGTGTGGTCAGTTCGTGCTCGAGCTAGACCAGCAATGGCTCGAGTAAGGACCCATTGATTAAGCCACTCCCGAGTCCAGCAGATGGAGGGCTTTGCTTCTCCATCACCTAGGGATGGCATAGAGAACAAGATGGGCTGAGATGGTGGACTATGGAGAGAGAATTGTCCCTCCACAGTGAGCCTAGAGGCTGAAGAAATTCATTGAGGGCCCCCATGATTGAGCTAACTTCTGATGAGGATTCTGGGCTCCATCAATGCATCTTAGCTTAAGGATGGAGTTCCCATCAACTAGAGTTCATGCCATGGTCAGGAGGCTGAGAATTTGGCTGATTAGTGTTACCATAATGGCCAATATCGGGATGAAGGTGAGAGGAGGAAGATGCCGCTGTGCGGGTTGGGCCGACCTGCGACTCGCGCGATGCGACAGTGGCGGGTCCTCGGGTCAAGCCGACCTGCACCTTTTTTGTAAATGGGTCGAGCCCGCATTTAATAAATATAATTTGAATTAGAAATTAAATTCCTTAAGGAAATTCATTTGAATATTAGAAATGTAATTAAAAAAATGATGAATAAATTAATTTCCTAAGTTTGTAAATACTTATCCAAACCATATTAAATTATATACCATTTTAATTAAGAAATATAAAGAATAAGAATATACAAAAATACTTCAAATTTTGTAAATGTATTTCTTAATTTTGCCTAATTGCTTCAGTATCTTAATTAGGGGAGATTAGCATGTTACTTAGTCAAATTGCATGACTCAAGTTTCATTTGACTCCTTATACCTTACAAAATGTATATGCTAAGTAGAATAATTTTTTGAATTATATTTTGTTAATTATGCCCTAATCTTTGATTTGCATGGTCAGTAAAAATTAGGATTTATATTTAGCCAAATTGTAATTTTAGGGAACATAATGGTCAAGTTGCATAAAATTTAAATAATTAAATTTTTAGTTATGCGCTAATCCATTTTGGACTTGATTAGGGTTTGATTAGCCTTAAATACACTCTATTTTGATTAATGTGATGCTTATATATTTCATAAATAATAGTATGCATGTTAGGAAACTTAATTTTTAATTTGGACATTTAAATCTTTTAATTTATATTCATTAAGATTTAACCCTAATTAGCTTAAGGAAATGCTTAAAGAGATTAAGAATGAACTAGTGCTAATTTGAATATTAATAATTTACAAATAACTTGCTGATTTTCTTATAAATCAATCTCTATGTAATTAACCTTAATTAGGCCATGTTTGGGTTTAAATCTTAACTTGATTAGATTAAGTCTCAAATATAATTAACTTGAATTGAATAACTTGATTGGGACATTAATTCACTTGCATAACTCCAACCAATACTTACTAATTTGTCAAACTAGAAGAATTATGGGCTTATAACAAACTCATATGATTGACTATTTGAATCTGATTTTAAGATCCTTAATTTTCTCTTAAGTAAGATTATTAGCATAAATCACTCTATAAGCTAAGATTGATTAGTATAACAATCAATTATCTTTAATCTACATAATTTTATCCCATAATGGAAGTATTAGAGTAGATTGTATTGTGATGAGTTTGCTCATCTAACTTATATAATCCAATTTACATGGATGAAAATGGTAAGTCTAGGTGAATCTTCATAACTGAGAATCCATCTTTATTTAAGTGCATCTTCTAGTAATTAGATTTTTAAAATACAAATATAGTGTTTAGATCAACCAATTTCTAGGCCTTTAAAGAGACAAACTATTGAGGTATGAAGAGCTTATTATCGTATTTTGAGGCAGAAGTTTAGATGAACCCTATTAACCATAGATGTTTGATCTTAAGTCGTTGTGGTAGAATATCCTAAAGATTCTAGTTTGAGATTATTCCTTATGGTAGTATCCTATGTTGTGTGGCTTCTAATTCATATCCTTGGAACCTTTTAGTATGACTCACCCCAATAGAGTAAAGATTCATTAGCTTGTTACTCAATTATTGAATAGAATTGTTAGAATGAAAATTAGTAATGTTATCAGATGGAGATGATAGTGCATATCCAAAGAGCTGAATCACTCAACATAAGATCAAATTAGTTAAATTACCTTGAATCGAATTGTAAAGTCTCGGTCTTATCCTAGGTGATTGGATAATCATAGTTAAGTTTAGGAAAAACATCCCAAGTCTATAGTTTGTTGTAGTTTGGGAGTTTAACAATTTAGTTTGAGAGAATAAATTTTAAAATGAATCTATCCATTATCTTTGTGTGCATGAATAAGTGCAGTTAGACAAACTAAGTGTTAAAGTCATCCCTCCTAGGACATGCTAAATTATGTATATGTAAACTGCCTATTTGATGATTTAGAGTGTAGTTATAGTAAGAACCATGAATTTAGTATAACTAAAGTAGAAGTCAGAATTCATTTAGATGAATTTTGCACAATATAGACAAATGGATTTATTACTTTGTTTTGATCGATTTCTGGACTTAATGATTTAAATCATATAGTTATTACAGCCTTGATATATCATAAAATGCATAAGTCACATCAGCATTAGCGGAGCATTGTGCTCACCTAGGAATCTATAGTGAAGCGTTGTGCAAACCTAAGATCTGTCAGAGGAGAATTTGCTTACCTTGGATTCTGTGGGATGTTATGTGATATCAAGTCATGCATACTTGTGGCATACAATTTCATGGTATATTCAGATGCATATACATATATTCAATGACATACAACATAGTTTTATTTCAGTATCTAATTAGTTTCAATTTTCTTATTATCTTTCTGTTTTAAGTACTTTGTTTTTAGTTACTGTTTAACCTCACTTTCAATTTTATGCTATCTTAGAATTTTAGCACTTTTAGCGCTTTTCTATGGTATTACTTAAATTACATGAATGTTAAACTTTAGATAACTTTAACTGTTTATAGTAGCTTTAGATGTGTCTAACACATGGTACTTTTGGGATCCGACAATTTGCCAGATCTAGAGCAATTTGTGGAGCAAGCTTAGGAGGCTTCATAGGAGATCTAGGAGGAGTTTGGGGAGCAGTAGCCAGCTCAGCCTTTAATTTTGCTTAGTTTACTTTTAGTTCGAATGATAGACTCTTTTTACTATTATTTTAATTAAATAATCAGTTTGTAATAATTCTGGGTGTATTTTTTTTTCTTTTCTGAGATGAATGTATTACTTTGCTTTTGTGATGAATGATCTGGATGAATGCTTTTAGCTTATACACTCTGTTATACTATTTACTTATACTTAGTATTGTGATTTGATCAGCATATATGAAATGTTAATACTCATGTATATTAGAATTTTATTTCAACTCCACTTATAATCCGATGTACATAAGTAATTTATCTAATACTTAAGATAAGGACTTTACACTTATCTTAAGGATTAGTTCTCAGCTCTCTTTTGGGGTTCGGTCCTAGCTGTTTAGTCAGTAGTACTCTGGGAGGTTGAATAATTATTCTCGAGTAACGCACCATTTTGCCTCCAATTATTATTTATTCTTAAAATTACCTATATTGCATGTGGCAACGGCACGAGGCGCTACAGTTGGTATCAGAGAAGTATCATAAAGTGTCAGATAATGAGAGTGTTCATAGTTTGTTTATGATCCATTCTTTGGAGAAAATATGATTACAATCACTAAGTATAAGAAAAACAGCATCTATAGTTCATCAAGTTGAATCTCAAAAATAAAAACTTAGAATATTTAGAAAAGGACATCTTAGGATCTGAACGAACCTTAAAAAAAGTAAAATGCACTTAATGTGAAATAAAAAGAAATAAGAACTGATATTTAAATGAAATTTTAGGAATGGAGTGTAGAGCCATGCCCCTTCACCACATGCAATTATGTTTAAGGAATAATAAATTGGCAGCGAAATAGTGCGTTACTCAGGAAGGAAACTGTGGGGCCCCCCGTACTGACAATAGGAAGTACAGTGCTCCAACTATGGCAAATCCCCAACTTGCCTTAAGCTAGGAACTTGTCACCAGAATACTATAAACATTCATCAGTATACATACAAATATCGAAGTGGCGGAAGCAATATGTGTATAGTAACATCCACAAGCACAACATAGTAGAGAAAAAGGAAATAATATAGTAACTCGTCACAATACAGAAATGAAATACATCCAAAATTAATTATTATAAACTGAATTTAAAAGAAAAAGCAAGGGTCTCTCAATCTCACTGAAAAGAAATGCAAAATCTATCTAATCTGCAACAACAAGGTCCTCCTCCTGAACGGGCTCCTCTCCTGCAGCGCTGCCCATGAACAAGTCTGAATTTGACATTTATCGGTATCACAAATGCTAGGGCCCCAGCTAATAAAACAAAAAAGTTACAGTTAGATAATTGTCTAAGTACATTTTAGGCTATTTTAATGAACTGAGTATTTAAAGTTATCACATTTAAATTTACTAAGCATACAAGCTAATTATGGGTGCGACAAGCTATGAAGAAATGGGATAACTATAAACTATCCATTTATAGCAAGCAAGTAGTATGTGAAATAGCATACAATGCAAAATAAATATGGTGAGGCTATAAGCTAAAAGTAACAACAACTATGATATAATTCTGAATCTAACATGCTTATGATCACATTAAAATATGCTGATTATAAAAGAAGACAATTGCTGAATATAACAAGAGTAGTAATAAGTCTAAGACATAGTATTGCCATACCAGCCAATAGGCCATACAGGGCCTCCAAGATCAATCAATACCCAGCCTAGACATCCAAATCTACTAGGCCTGGGCCCATCTTATACAATACTAATACTGAAGAGGCAGACTAAGTTAAGACATACTCTAGTAACTGAAAGCACTGCAAGGACTAGATGAATGGTATGCTTTACAAACACTAGCTTAAGATGTATCATCCATATCCTAAGTTCTCCTATTATGCTCAAGGAATAAGGCTCAATATCCAAGGTATGCTAAGCAAATCTAGTCAAAGTAAGTAAGAGACTTAAGCTAGACTTATGTGATATATGTTGTTGTCATTTTATGCAATCTAGCTACTCTGAGAAGGTACAAGTTTAGGATATCCAATATCCAGCTATCGAGTAGAATCTCAAATTTATGTCCATAAAGTTAATATTAGAACTTAACAAGTTCTAATCCCAAATCATGTGACAACTATAAGGTTTAAGTAAATAATTCAATGACCTAATTTGTTAATATTTTACTCTCTTACCCAAATCTTGATTAAGTAAATCAAGATTTAAGGATTTTGGATTTAAACCCCACTTTGGTGTTCAAATTCTAATCCAAGGTGATGTCCTTGTAAGAATCTAAGGTTCATACTTTATTCTCACATTAAAGGTAAAGAATCCTATAAGCTGAAAGATCTAGGAACTAAGAACGTAGTGAAAGGTTACTCTACTGATCATAAGATAAAATAATCAATTAAGAACTTGAGAATCTAAGATCTATATTCAACCCTTAAGATTATTTCATTATCTTATAGATTGAATCATCCTATACCCACATGGAAGATTTCAAAGGATTTAAATGATAAATCAGTTTAAGAAATCCAAGTGGAGGTAGTTCAATTCAAGTAGAAGATCTAAAGTCTCTAAGATCTAAGGTTTGGTTACTTTAGACTTAACTTAGGTTTTCAACTTAGACTTTATAAATGTGTTTCCTTTAAAGTTTAAACTCATGAACTAACTTAATTGCACTTATTAAATTGAGATTTAACTTCCAAAATTATTAGATTCAATTATTAAGGTAAGGTGATTCTTTTATGATCACTTAAGATCTAAATATTTTAATCAAGACTAAATGAAGATTTCTTATGAATGTTTTAACTTAAGAATTTAGAGAGATGCTAATAATCTAACTAGGGATAATATACTGAATTTTCAAGGTTTAAGGGGTACTTAAACACATTTTGGCCAAAATGACCAAAGTGCCCCTCTTAAGGCTAAAATTGGGATTTTAGGGTTTGATTATCCAAATTACTTCTGATCTATCCTAATGTGTTCCATATTGATTAATGAAGTGGGAAACACACTCATCTTAGGTTTTGACAACCTAATTAAACTAATTAGCACTAATCACTTATTTAAGCCAAGTAGGGTAATTAAGGGTTTTAGGGCATTCTAGGGCAATCCATCCTTATCCAGAGGTTCCACTGTGCTTAGGATAGTATTAAGAACTACTCTTGCCAAAATTAGAGCCTTAATTAGGGCTTAATTCACTAATCTTTAATTAGGGTAATTATGGAGTGATTAAGAAAGTTAAATATCCAAAATTGGTTTTAAGGGTCTGAAATTATTCTCTAAGGTTTAATGAGCAATCAAAGCCCTTAATCAATTAATTTGGCTATTAATTGTTTTTATTATGATTTAATTAAAAATAGAAAATGTTTAATCAATAATTTTAAATCTAACCATTAGATCTATGATTTTATTTTATATTCAAATTCTTTGTATTTTTCTGATTTAAATGGTATATTAGATCATACCATTTGGATTAGTATAACTAAAGTTATTTAATTAATTTAATATGTATTTTTATTTAAATGAAAATCATAGGTTTGATTTTTCTGATTTAATTTCCTTAAGGAAATTAAATTCAAAAATTCAATTATTCACCCAATCTCAAAACGCGCGGGTCACGAGTTGGCTCGACCCGTGACTTCATCTCCTTCCTACGGATGATACACGACGCTCGGCTCCTTAGGGTTAGCTCCCGACGTGCAATTTGCCATGCACACGCCACACCACACCCTGATCTTGATGGCTACACCATCCCTGACTCCAGACGCATCGATTAAACCAAGAAGCCCCAACTGGGAGGCACCGGATCGCCAGGGGACTACTCTGCCGAGGCATCTCTGAACGCGCACCTGTGAGGAGTGAATTCTCCTCACAGAGGCCATAAAGTGAGGCTGTCTCGATCCCTACACGTTCAGGGACCTAAGGGGAAACGATAGGGCGAGTTGAGGGGTTCTAGGTTTGTCTGGATCAATGGGGTGCTACTCGTGGTCTAAGACAAGCTGGAGCTCTTGATGGGTCGATCGGTTCTCAATCGAATCGATCGATCCGATAGCACCCAACCCTTTGATATGGTTCGACAATCATTAACGAGAGCTCCTAATACCTAAAGGGTGGCTAATTGTGTCGATGGAGCGAACAATTGGCGAGCCAGCGACTGACTGGCAGTGCGCGCTCAGATGGCAAATTAACATTCTGGCCCACTGCCAGGCCTTACCAGAAGGCTCAGACACTACTGGGAAACCTAGGTGAGGACCTATCACAGTAGCTAGAGCTCAATTGAAGGAGAGTCGAGTTGAAATCAACTCGACTGAAGAAGGGACGGAGGTTGTACCTGAAGTTTGGTAGCTAGCTGCGTACAGGACGAGATGGAGTGTTCTGAGTACTCCGGATGATTGCAAAAGTTGGCCGGGGGTCTGAACGCCAGACACACACCCACTATCAGCGCTTCTAAGCACTATAGTCACCTGGGGAATGCAGGGAGATCGCCGGGAGGGACGGGAGCTCTAACAAACAATAGAGGGGGATCACAATGAGCAAAGGAACTCACTGTGATTCCCGAAGGGTATTTATAGATTGGGGAGAGTTCAGGGGTGGCTGTCGAGGTCAGGGACCAAGGCACAGGCTCGGCCCAGCTGTCTCCACAGCTCGGCCTCCATGGGGTTTCTTACTCGGTGTAACAACCCTAAGTTGTTACTTTAGATAAACTTAGATTATTTAAGCAAAACCAAGCCTTAATTTTGATTCCATGGGACTCAATGAGTCATTTAAACCTAACCCTAGAAGTTTGGAGTCATTTGGAGCTAAAATAGAAAATCTGGTATTTTTGGCTATTTTTAAGCCCTGAAAAATACCTAAATTAATTTGATATCTAAATTAAAATCTGATTTTATTTTTGATTTCCTCATACCCTAATTAGCTAAGGGTGAAATTTTGGGAATTTTTGGAGCTCATTTGGTCCTAAATTGAATTTGGAATATTTAAGAATAATTATATGAATTTTATTTTAATTAAATTAAATAATTTTAAGTTTCGGGATTTGCTGTCGGGACCACAGTAGATCCGCTGCGAGGTCCCGACAGCGACTCATCCTTGGCAGCCACGGGATGCGCTGGCACAAATCTTGGCATGCGATCGGACGGCGCAGATCATTCGAGCCCTGAGTCCTCTAGTACTCGTCGGATCTAAGACTCGATCCGACGGATGAGATGGCGCCCGCTGTCTATTAGTTAAGACCTCCATCAAGCCATCTAAACTCAATGGCTTCGCAGATTAGACGGCTAAGGAAGGATCCCCAGATCTTCATCCCCGTTCGCTCCCAGCCCCGACCGCGAAGATCTGCCGTACTTGCCACGTTGCCCTGTCGGCCATGCCTTCACCATATCCCTCTGGCAGTTAGGGTTCTCCCCTGTATGGCCGAGTCTAGTATAGAGGCCTAGTGGGGTCGAATCTCCTAATTGAGGAAGGCTGAGGCTGCCATTGACCCAAGCCTGGATCACTGGCTCCCAGCCTCGTCTCCCAGACCTAAGACTCTCTAAGCCTATAAATAACTCCTCTGATCTCACAGTGAGCTCCTTTGCTCACTGTGAAGCTCACTTTCCCCCTCTGCCCTCTATTCTCGGTGATCCCAGCTCTTCCGGTGACTGGTCCTGCTGCGTCTGCTGATAGAGGGTGTGGTCTGGTGTTCAGACCCCCTTGCTGAGTTCCTGCAGCCTTTAATGCGATCCAGCCTATCTGCCTTGTCTTCATTGCTGCAACTCTTCAAACCAAGGTACAGCCCATTCTTCCCATTCTCTCTATCGAGCTGGATTTAGCTCGACTCACCTCCTCTCAAGCCTAGATGATGTGTTAGGACCCCTCCTTAGTCCCTAGCGATCGTTCAGGACTTCTAGTGAGCCCTGGCAGTGCGCCAGACGGCATAAGCACCGTCTGAAAGCACACTGCCAGTCGGGCCAATTTATTCGAATGCGGCGTCCTCTCGAGCAATTTAGCCCTTTGTTTAGTATTGAAACCCCTCGACAATAATTGTAGACTGGTATCAAGGGTTAGGTTCGACCAGACCGATCGATTCGACTGGGTTCGATCGATCCAGTCATGGCTCTAGTTGGCAAAATGCATCGAGTAGCACCCTTGTGATCTTGACCACCTCAGAACCTCTCGAGTCGACCTATCGCTCCCTCATCGATCCCTGAACGTGTAGGGATCAAGATAGCTGCGACCCGTGGACTTTGTGAGGAGAATTCACTCCTCCCAGGTGCGCCTTCTGGGAGGTCTCGGTCGAATGGCACTCCATCGATCCGGCGCCTCCCAATTAGGGATACTTGGCTTAATCAGTGCGTCTAGGGTCAAGGATCGTGTAGCCGTTGAAATCGGGGCGTGGCGTGACCGGAGCGCGGAGAATTTGGCGCTGGAAGCTGGCCCTAAGGTTCGGGCTGCGGGCGCGTGCGAGAGGAAGAACACGATGATTTTGGGCCGGGCCGACCCCGACCCGCGCGTTTTGGGAATGGGCCGACAGGAAATAAAAGGATTTATGTATTTAAAAACCTTAAGGAAATTAAATATTAAATAGAAACCTATGGTTTCAATTTAAATAAAAATTTAGATTAAATTATTGAATAACTTTATGAATATAAATCCAAATGGTATGATCCAATATGCCATTTGAATCAGAAAAATTCAAGAAATCTAAATATAAAATAAAATCTCATATCCAATGGTTGGATTAAAATTTATTTGCCAAACTCTTTACTGTCATTAATTAAATCATATTTATTTAAGTATTCAATTTATGAGATTAAGGGTTCTAATTGCTCCTTGTACCCTAAGGAACAATATCAAACTCTTAAATTTAATTATGGATAATTATCTTTCTTAATTACTCCTTAATCATCTTAAATAAGGATTAATAATATTAACCCTAATTAAGCCTCTGATTTTGATGGGGATTGTTCCTAATGTCATATTAGGTCTATATTAACCTAAGTATAAGGTTGGATTGCCCTAAGAATGCCTATGTTCATTAATCACCCTAATTGGCTTAAATAAGTGATTAGTGCTAATTAAGATTAATTAGGTCATCAAAACCTAATATAAGTGTGCTTCTCACTTCACTAATCAATATGAAACTCATTAAAATAGATTAGATCTAACTTGGGTAACTAAACCCTAAAATCCTAATTTTACCCTTAAGAGGGGCATTTTGGTCATTTTGACCAAAATGTGTTTAAATGCTCCTTAAAGCTTGGAAATTTCAGTAAACTATCCTAAGGTAGATTGGAAATGTTCTCTGAACTCATAGACTAATAGTAATGTTAATGTGATCATTAATTCAAGAATCTCCACTTAACCCCTAATTAAGACACTTAGATCTTAAGTGATCTTATAAGAGTCTTTTGGCATTAATCCTTGTTAAAATAAAACTCTTAGTAAAAACCAATGGTTGTATCTTATCATAAATGATAAGTAATCGATTGTTTGATTTATTTTGTTAACTCTTGCAAATTTAATGCATCAAGTCATCTTATGTGACTAGATGCAATAGATCAATCTTGTACTTTCCCCTTCATATCTGAATTGGTTAAAAATTCTATTCCTTTACTATAATCTTCATTAAGTGATAAATGTCACTTAAATAAATAATCTGTTATATAAAATCCTATCCCTTGTTAAAAAGAAAATATTACTTCTCAATTTGTTGAGTTCAAATTTGAATATGTGCCTAAATTGTAATATGACTTAAATGATTATTGATCATTTTAAATGAGTTCTCATTCAAGATGAGTTAAATATAACCATTAGATTTCTAAGCCATATACTGTGACTTGGATCTTAGCAACCAGTTCTAGAAACTTTGGCATAAGTCATAGGATGTGATCTATGGTTGTAGCCTTAGTTCTTATTGAATCTCCTATCACTTATCCATATGGATAAGTGAATTCCTAACCATTACCAGAACAAAATTTATGACTTGTGTTATTAGCAAGTTCTCTTAAATCTTGGGTGTCAAGTCATCATGTGTGACTTAACGACCTAAGTCCTCCTTAACTTGAGCAATGTATCCTATATAGATATTCATCTTATTTGCTTTAATAGGATCCTTTAGTAAAGGATAAATGTCTCTTTATTAGTTCAAACTTAGTATGGGAAAATTCATATAGTTAATTCATTCTCATCTTATCCTTAGTTAGAAATTATAAACCAAACCATTTGAATTCATTATTAGGCTTAGATTCTAATGATGGATCTTTGCTCAAATTTTAATAAAATAAGAAATAAAAGAATATTAATTCTTTGATATTAAGTCCTTGAAATTCCAACTCATTAGATTAGAGTCTGTGTTATCCATCTTATAGTGGCTTAAGTTAATTCACATAAACTTTCTTAAGTGATAAATATCACTTAAATGTGAAACCTTTAGGATCTTTTGATCCTTATAACATCATATGCTTAGCAAGCGTTGTCACCTGCTAAGTTACAATTATCTTATATTATGACTTAAGGGTTAAGTATTCGATCTTTACAGTTATACTTGGTTTAAATAAATGTTAAACTTCTCTTTTTTGTAATATTGAGACCCTTATTAAATGATGGTTGTCACTTAGTTGGTTAGTTCTTTAAGCACAAAATTTTGGATAGAATTTTTTTTATCATTAACTATAAGATAAGATTATGAAGGCTGAATGATAAATATAGAATTATGAACTTTCAAATTTCCTTTAATTATTTACTCATTTGAATAACATTATATTCTTAAGTTCATGACAGTTATATCTTCAATCCCTAGAAGCAAATTTGTTCTACTAAGGCATGCATTACTGTATTAGTAGTGATGTGATGTGACTACAGTTTAATTATCATAGAACCTTATGTATCTATAAATATCTTATATTTCAAGTGAGAGTAACTTAATACTTTCTTGATCTTCGTCTTCTTATCTCTAGTGACGACTTCAACCAAAATTTATCACCCATTGAATGGCCTATCAAAATCCTGAACAAAGATCCAAATTAATTATTTGATCTGAGTTCTAAGATCTAATTATGAGCCCTGATGTTTCTTCCACCTCTACTAGACTATTCTATATTCATTTAAGTTCTTGCAATCATACTTATTCAATACTAGTATTCTCAATTTCAATATTCTATATTTATTTTATTTTTCCACTTGAGAGATGTCGAGAATGATATCATTCTTAAGTGGGGGAGTCTGTAATAACCCAGGTTATTACTTAGGTTAATTAAAGACTAATTTAAATCTTAATTATAGTTTTAGTGACTTAATTAGGTCATTTGGGACTCAACTATAAGATTCAGTCCAAATCAGGGATCAAACAAATCAAATCCTGATTTCTGGAAAATCCCAAAACCCTAGAAATTGACTTTTTATATTAACCTCAAATTGAAAATTTGACTTTGCCATTGTGTTCCCCATCTCCAAATTAGCTTGGGGTGAAATTTTGGAGGCATTTGGAAGTCGTTGGATTTTCATCAAATATTTTAGTATTATTTGAATACCCTGAAAAATCAAATAATTAAATACTCATCAAATCAAAAATCCGATCACGCCGTTGCATTCCTCACCCCTCATTTCTAAGCTCAAAATGAAACATGCATAAAATAAAGGATTCAATTTCAACATATGTTATCCAGTTTTTTATTCATTTTACTCTTACAATTATTCTTCATATGAAATAATCAATTATAGAAGTTCTGAACATCTCCAATTCACAATTTACATTGATATAAGAACTAGCAATTGGGATTTAAATAAACCAGTTAGAAAAGATACATGCATTTCATTCAATCAAATCCAATCCTAAGTAAGTCTATCATAAGAGATATTCAGCTTGAATGTACATTTAATAATTTTTATCATCACATTTATCAAAATATAAGATTTAAACATACAAATTTAGACTATATGAGAGATAACAAATGAAACAAGTTTGCTATTATAGGGTTCACACATCCTACAATAAGCATAATAAAAATAGAGAAATTAACATTTAACTAAATTTAAGAGAAAAATACCTAAGAGGTCAAAATGTTATCCAAATGATAATTTATACATGTCAATGTGATCCTTACTAGGTTGAATTTGGATGACATTGATTTTCTAGGGTTTGGAGGGGTCCTAATTGGGATTAAAATGTTATTAGGAGATCTAAGATTCAAAATATAAGTTTGATCTCATATTATTATTTCTCACATTATTGTGAGTTAAATGGACTATTGGAATGTCCTGATTGGACTTTAATTGACCTAGATATGACACAAATAAGGTTAGGATTTAATTGGGATTAATTAATCAAAGTTAAAATAATGACTAATTAAAATAATCATCAAAACTAAAATTAAATATCATATTATTATTCTATGCATTGTCCCGTTCAAATCAATATATAATATCGTATATATTGATTAAGCAAATTTAAAGTTAAAAAGAAAACTTACTTTAATTCTTTTCCCATTATATAATTAAAATCCATTTAACAATACATTAATTACTCTATTTATTGACACGTCACCATTAGATCCAAATTGGGACTTGCATGATGGGTCGTGGCCCAACAGTTTGTGCCCAGTACTGGATTGCTTTTCATCCCACTAGAATGGGGATGCAAAGAAGGCGAATGGGATCAACAGGGAGTGGATCTTAGAATTTCTTTGGGTTTATGAAAAGATGCAAACTGAAATTTCAAAATACAGCAGCAATGGTCTGATGAAGTCTAATTCTTTTACACATAGCATCTTCGATTCAATTACAATATATCAGAATTTGTATAAGTAAATGGAAGCTAAATAACATGCAGGTAAATCATCATCATTTTATTGGATGGTCTTACTGTTCGATCGGCAATTCAACAGATGCTATCAACTAAAAGAAAATTTCAATTTCACACATTTAACAATAATTGACGAATGAAGGATAGTTAGGGATATGCTAGAATTTCATAACTGTCTATGCTCAAGGAAATGAGTATGGTGATGGAATAATGAAGATCAGAAGGAGTATCTTACGCCTAGAGTCTCTGAGATCAAGGTTTGAGTTTTTGTAAGTGTATGTTTCGAACACCACAGCGGGAGATTCGCAGAAAACTTGCGGCTAATCTTTCCTCTCGTCGGCTAGGGTTAGGAATGTAAGCTTGCAGATCACCATCGCTCTTAGGTGTCGATTACACGGCCTCCTGCAAGAGGCAGAGCACAATCAGGAAGGAGGACGAAGGTGTATTGAAGGATCATCTTGGCTGTTCGCTTGATTATTCTATCGGATGGCCAGATCTGTTACAACATGTTTGATTGATTGCTGACCATCAGAGTTCACTTAAAACGAGATCGATGGTCATGATTAAGGCAAATTGGTGTTCCGTGTTGGGTCATATCGGCAGATTTCCACCTTTTGTTTAATTAGCCATTTAATATTAACTTAAATAACTTAATTAATTCAAATTCTAATGGAATATTAAATTAATTAATTATCTTAATTAAATTCTTAAATTTAAATATTCAAGCGCACTCCGAAAAATCCCAAATTTTCACCCTTACCAAATTGAAGGGTGAGGAACTTAAAAATATAATCGGATTTTCCTAATTTTCTAGGTATTAAAATATTATTAAAATATTTGTGAAAATTTTGACGACTTCCAAACACTTCTAAAATACCACCCCTAGTTAATTTGGTTTAGATGAATCCAATGGTGGAATTCGTTTTCGATTCTGAGGTCTAAATTAATTAAGTATTTTCAAAATTATTAGAAAATTGGGAAACATTAGAAATTATCAAATGGTCATCAAATTGCATGAAATTTGAGGTGGAGACTCCTAACACTGTTATAAAAGCAATGAGAGATGTTAGAGTCAATTAGGTCACTAATTGATAGGTAATAATGTTAGGGTTGTTACAGACTCCCCTCTTTAAAAAGAGTGTCGCCCTCGACACGTAATAATTAAAATACAGTAATGTAAATACTAGGAGGAAGTCTAAAAGAAATAGAATTGAAAATGGGACAATTATGATTACCTAACTATTAAAAAAACTCTGGGAATTTCTTTTGCATATACTCATCTTTTTCTCATGTGGCTTCTTTATCAGAATGATTCTACCACTAGATCCTGATCATTGGATTACTGCAATTTCTTAATTGCTTAAGATCTCTCCCCAAAATCACTATGGGTTTAACAATGAATGTCAGATTGGGTTGCAGTTCCATTGGTTACATCTGAACTTGCTGACTAAGATCTAGTAAACACCTTTTTAGTTATGATACATAAAACACATTGTGTTAATATTATAATTCTCTCAATAACTTCAAAGGGTCCTAAGTACCTTGGACTCAGCTTTCCAGAAACACCAAATCTCTACACTCCTCTCATCAAACTTATTTTCAGATAAGCTCGATCTCCCACTTGAAATTTTAACTGACGATGATGAGTGTCATGATATTTCTTTTGCCTATCCTGAGCTGCCATCATATTGCATATAATCAGCTGAACTTTCTTAGTAGTTTCTTCAATTAATTTAGAACCATAAAGTTGAGAGTCTCTTACTTTAATCCAAGCAATAGGAGTTGTACATCTCCTTCTATAAAGAGCTTTATAAGGAGCCAAACCTGTACCAGACTGATAGCTATTATTGTAGGCAAACTCAACTAATGCTAAGTGATCTTCCCATGATCCATCAAAGTTAATAACACAAAGATGCAAAAGATCTTCTAAGATCTGATTAACATGTTTAGTTTGACTATCTATCTTGGGATGAAAAACAGTACTCAACGCTAAATTTGTCCCCAAGTATTGCTGAACAATGGATCAAAATCTGGAAGTAAATCTACTGTCTCTGTCAAAAACTATACAGTTCAGCTTACCATGCAGACGAACTCCTAAAGATAAAGCTTAGCTAACTTCTCAACAGGATCGGTCTGATGAATATCTAGGAAAGGAGCTGATTTAGTAAGTTTATCGACAATCACCTAAATTGAATCAGAATCAGATCTACTCTTAGCCAAACTTACAATGAAGTCCATGGCACTTCCATTAGGAATGTCTAAGGGTTTAAGAAGTCCACCAGGCTTCTAGTGTTCGGCCTTGACTAAAGAACAAAGATGGCACTTGGAAATGAAAATGGCTATATCTCGTTTCATGCCGGACCACCAAAATGATTACTTGAGATCATCTTACAACTACCAGGGTGTATAGTATATCCAGAGTTATAAGCTTCAGACAATACTTGTAACTGTAAGCTTTTCGAAATCCACAACTTAGACTTTTGGAAAATCACACCTCAAGCATCAAGATGTAATTCAGATCTCTTTCCACTATTAATATTAGAAAATAATTGTGAATATGAATGATCTTCTTTCTGAGCTTCAATTATCCTTGACTTAAGAGATAACTCAGACTAAATAGTACATAGTAAATTGCACAAATTAACAAATATGATTGCCTCTAAATTTAATCTCTTAAAGTTCTTGATCAAAGGATCACTACAACAGATTGAAGATAAATCTGCCTTACGACTTAAGGCATCAACTACTAGATTAGCTTTACCCAGATGATAAATAATTTCTATGTTGTAATCACAAATAAATTCTAACGACCTATGCTGATGACAGTTAAGTTCTTTTTGAGTGAAGACGTACTTTAGACTCTGATGATCAGTAAATATCTCACACTTAACTACATATAGGTTGTGTTTCTAAATTTTAAGAGTGAAAACTACTCATGCAAGTTCTAGATCATGTACATGATAGTTTCTCTCATTTGGTTTTAGTTGTCTTGAAGCGTATGCTATGATATGTTATTCTTGTATTAGAACACATCCCAGTCCTACCTTAGAGGCATCAGTGTAAACCTGAAAGTCTTTACCTTCTTGAGGTAACATTAAGATTGGTGCAGAAGTTAACAGTTGTTTCAACTTCTGGAATGCTTCTTCACAAGCTAGGTTCCAAATGAAGGTAACTTCTTTACGAGTTAAATGAGTCAACAAAGTTGTTGTTTGAGAAAATCCAGGAATGAATCTTCTGAAATATCCAGCAAGTCCTAGAAAACTACAGATTTCAATTACAGACTTAGGTTGCACCCATTCATATACAGCTTGGATCTTCTTTTGGCCAACTCGTATGCCTTCAGCATCTATTACGTGACCTAGAAATTCCACTGAGTTGAGCCAGAATTTGCACATCGAAAACTTAACATATAATTTATACTCTCTTAGAAGAATTAAGATAGCACGAAGGTGATTCTTGTGATCAGCAACTACCTTGGAATATATTAGGATGTCATCAATGAAAACTATTACAAGCTGATCGAGGTAAGGCTTCAGAATATGCTGCATTAGGTCCATGAAAATAGAAGGGGCATTAGTTAATCCAAAAGACATGATAAGAAACTCATAGTGCCCATAATGGGTCCTAAATACAGTCTTAGGAATATCTTTATCCTCAACTCGTATTTGATCATATCTTGTTCTCAAGTCAATTTTGGAAAAGACTTTTGCTCCAGCTAATTGATCGAACAAGTCATCAATTCTAGGAGGAGGATACTTGTTTTTCACCATCACCTTATTGAGCTCTCTATAATCAATACACATTCTCATGTAACCATCATTCTTCTTCATGAACAGGATAGGAGCTCTTCAAGGCGACATACTAGGGTGCACAAATTGTTTTTTTAACTGTTCTTGCAACTGTTCATGAATTTCTTGAAGTTCTTTTGGTGCCATCCTATATGGAGCTTTGGATTTAGGTTGAGTTCTTAAAATTAACTCTATTGAAAACTCCACCTCTCTTATCAAAGGTAGTCTAGGTGATTCATCTGGAAATACATTTAAGAACTCTCTTACAATAGGGGTATCCATTGGATTACTCTCTTCTTTCTCTTCACTAATTAAAGTTACTAACACACCAAAGTAGCCTTTACTAATTAGGCACTTGGCCTCACATGCATTTATCAATGATGTCAGTAGACCAAGCTTACTTACAAAGACTTCTAGTTTTCTCCCTACTTGAAGGGAAACTTTCTTTCTATAGCAATCTATTATAGTATTGAATTTCTTTAGCCAATCCATTCCAAAAATTATGGCGAAATTGGTAATCGGCATAATAAGAAGTTTGGAGGGAAAGAGTTGATTGCTGATTGGGATGTCTACCAAACAAAATCTTTTTACTGTCATTTCAGCACCTGATGGCATCTGCACTTTCAATGCATTACCCAGGCTGAAAGGTTGAAAGTTTAGGGGAAAAGCACAACTCTCTGATATAAAGGAGTGACTAGCTCCGTATCAAAAAGAGTTTCAAGCAACTGATTCTTAATTAACATAGTTCCTATAATAGGAAATAAAAGGAAAAGTTCAACTACTTTATGGAGACTTAAAAGCAAATAGTGAAAGAAATAAAGGTACTTAAAATGAGAGACACAATATGAAAAACATATATCTAAAATGTACCACTTATAACATCGCTTTCATCTTTAGCGATAGAAGTTGAGAGAGCATAGACTCTGGGTATGGCTGAGGATTGAACAATATCCTTGCCCTTGTTGGCACGATTACCTTGCCCATACCTTTGGGCTTGAGAGGAGACTTTCTTCTTTTCATGAATATTTCTACCTATAGGAGGGGGCATAAGAGCGGGGAGCCGAGCTTTAGTGCTATAGGGAGTGGTATTCTACACTTTCTATTGACAATTGATCTTCATTCTGTCAATAGTCCAAATAACATGGTATTTCAGATAATAAGGATTCGTTCTACCACATATATAACACATATTCCCCGTGTGATAGCACTTGCCATACGAGTGTGTTCTATTGCACTTGGTTGACGAGCTTCCCTATTGCTCTTTACTTTTTGACATATGGAAGGCTTTTGGACCTTGAGCATAACTCCTTTTGTAAGAGTCTTGATGTTGTGGTGGAGGATGAGGTTGTTTTTGCATCTCAGAATGAGCTTGGTGGTGCTTGATCATTTTTGCACCTTCTAACAGCTTTAGGAAATTATTGTGATGTAATGTAACAATCCTATGTTGTTACCCTACTAATCTAGATCTTAATTAATCCCTAATTTCAATACCATTACTCTTAGAACATCAAGTTGAGCAAATCCTGAAAATTTGAGGTCTATTGGACTTCTCTAAGTCAAAGATGATATTTTGATCGGTCTAGATGCCATAATTTAAACCTAAAATATTTTGATCTCAGAATTAAATTTTGATTAGATTTTTGAATTCCTCACCCCCAAATTAGCTAGGAGTTGGGCCAAAATTCACATTTAATTAAAATGGGTTAATTGCACTTTAGGGTCTCTAACTTTTCAAATTTGCATTTATAACCCTTAAACTAATTAAACGGCTAGGATTTGTTGTGCATATCGTGGGAGATCCATTGCGAAGCTTAGGTCATGCGACAACAGTGCTTCCATCATATCTGCCATTCACCCAATCAATCCGACGGCTAGGATTAGATCCAGTGGAACCACAGATCTGCCGGTAGATGCGTCCCGTGAATCCTACGGTGCGGATTCAATCGGATCCGATCGTTAGGGTCCAGAGGATTAGGACTATCGCGCTTTTTTGATTGATCAATTAGATGACTCCGAACCTTCCTACGACTATGGACCTTTGTCCCCACTTGCTCGTGTGCCCGACCGAGGAAATCCCCCGTACTGCCAGCTGCTTAGTCGATCCCCCACTCGGGCCTCTAGCTCAGCAAGCTGTTGGGGATCCTCCCGTTATGGTTAGGTGCACCAATCGGGCCTTGTAGCCTGGCCGAGCTTGAATTGGAAATTTGAGAGCTCGGCCATGGCCCGATCCCTCGAACCTCCCCAGCCCGAGCCGACTCTTTGGATTCTTCCCCGCTCTCGACTAAGGCTATAAATAACTTTAGTATTCTTCCATGGATCCCTTTACTGCCTAATTGAGCTTGATTTGTTCTCTGCCTCTTCTGCCATTACCCTCTGTCCAAGCTTGCGTAGGCAAATCTAGGAGCTTCCGAACTACTGATAGTAGGCTCTCCTAGTGTTCAGGACCCTTTGCACTCTCTAGAAGCATCGCCAACACCTACCTTGCCTTCAGTCGACCACCCCGAGCTCAACCATCAAACCAGGTACCCCCATTTGCAAGCCTTGAGTCAATGAGTCTTAGGCTCTCTGCCATTTAATTTTCTTCGATGCATATTGTCATTTCGAACTCACCATGATCATAATTGTGCTTTGAGCTAACCCCGGTCGATTGAATCGACTAATCAGGCTAAGTCCTTAAGAAATGCCTCGGGTCGAGCAAGTCCCCGGTGTTCCAGCCCAACTCATGCCCTCAGACCAGGGGGCTTCGATCAGTCTCACCTCACTTTCAGTACTTTATATAGACTTTACTTTTGCCTCATTTTAAATCAATTTGTAATAATTATGGATGTATTTTAGTCTTCCTTTTCTAAGATGAATACTATTACTGTTCTGTGATGAATGTATTTTGAATGTTTTGCTTTAGCTTCTGCACTCTGCTATACTACTACTATAACTAGTATTGTGATGTGATCATAATACTGGAAATGCTGATATTTTAGAACATATGTTGGATTTCTTATTTATTTTTGATAATCCAATGTATGTGTTAGTCTAATACTTAAGATAAGTACTCTACTCTTATCTTAAGTATTGACTCTCGATCCTACTCTTAGGTTCGAGTCAACAGCCTTCAATGTGGCTAGTTTTAGTTAGCATATTCGGGGAGATGGGTTGTGCCTTTATTGTTGTTTGTTCTCCTCGAGTAACGCACCACTCCATCGCCGATCTGTTATACCTTTTGCACGCGGCGATGGGGCGGGGCACTACATGTAAGGACTTTAGATGACCCTTAATCAAATTCCTTAAGCCTTTCAAGAAACGACTGCACCTTGCCGCTTCAGTGCGGACTATTTATGGTGCAAAATGAGAGTATTTTTTAAATTCTACTTCTTATTCATGAACTGTACGATTTCCTTGCGTCAACTGCATGAAATCATTTTCTATAATTATTCGAGCAGAAGGAGGAATGAACTCATCTTTAAGAACTTATTCAAACTCCTCCCAAGGAATATCTTCAAACCAAGTATCAGAAAAATGCTCCTTCAACTCATTATCCCACTAGAACTCAGCATCTTCCTTAAAAAGGTGAGTGGTTAATCTTATATTCTCACTCTCCTGACACTTTATGCTTCTCAAGAGCTTCTCTACTGCACTAAACAAATTGGCCGCTTCCATTGGTGAGGCTTGGCCATTAAAAGTAGGAGGGTTTAAGCGTATGAAAAATAGGAGAAAGGCATCAACTATCGGGCCTGGGGTAGGTGGTAGTGGAGTGGAAACTGCCTTAGAAGTAGGAGCAGGAGTTTCTGGTAAGGCGAGATAAGAAGGATGTGGGACTTGTAAAGATTGTGGTAGGATTGGAGAAAAGAAAAGGGAAATATGAGATGGTTGAGAAGGATTGCTTGTAGAAGCTTTTCTTTCAGCAGCCCTGATATGGGCCTTAATTATAGTCTTGAATAATCTCAAAATTTGCCTCATCTCTTCTTGAAGAGATGGGTTACTGGGTTCAGCATCATTCACAATGGAAGAAGCCAAATCTTCTTGATCTGGATTCATTTTATTAAATAATGAAAAGAATATGAATTCAGAATAAATAGAAAGGGAAACTTCTCATTAATATTCAAAATTTGAGATACATTATGAAAAGTATATTAAGGTAGAAAAGAAATAGCAACTACAATGTATAAACTACAATGAAAGTTACTTGAAAAGGAAACTAATAATTCATTTATAGAATTTATTTTAAAACATGAATTCAAAATCAATATATAGTGGTGCATGATGAAGGCATCTACTAGCTCGAATAAGGATGCCGTGGGCATGAGGCCACCAATCTGAGGCATAGTTGTCGAAGAACTCATCTAACATTTGGAGGCGTATGTGATCGGGGCACCCTATGGCAGTAAAGGTATCGAAGACCCTTATAAGCAACTCCCTAGCTAATTGAGGCATGCAGTCTCCCCTGAATATGCAATACTTTAATATCTTATCAAGCACTTCACCTCCAGCATTAGACACTTCCAAGTAAAGACGTCCATACATCGAGCCGAAGATGTGGTCATCTTCCCAATACTGAAAGAACTCTCTAGTGTACTGTCTTAACTCTGACTCTAGATTCACCTTCTGAGAGCCAGTTGATTTAGATTCAAATAAAAGGGAAACTCCCCAAGAAGTTCTTTAAAAAAATTTGTAGTACTTAGAAAGAGTACATAAAATTGGTAAGAAAATAGAAGATACCAGTCACAAGTGACTATAAAAGGAATTAGAAGGGTGTTCTAGTTCAGACTCTAGATTAATCCATCTTAGAATCAGTTACTTAAATTCAAATATAATTTAAATCAATTATTGAATTTGAAGTTTGTTCACTTTCTTAAGGTGATATTCTTTAAGTATTTTTACCTTTCTGTGTTATTGCCTTGGATGAGTGGATATCTCATTTAACTTAACATTCTTAACCTTGGCTCTGATACTAACTATAACGACCAACTAACGACCCCAATAATTGGATAGAAGATTAATCTAACATTGGGATGTTATCTTAGCACCCAATACTCAATTAGAAGAAAACTAATCAAAAATAGATGCTAAATGGTCAAGTCTCTTTATGAGCAAATGTTAAGTTAACGTAAGTTTGTAAGGAATAGCAATAGAGGTACAAGTTAAGGAGATACATGAAAATATTGCAAGTATAGATAATACAAGCAATAGATATAATCCACTCATTTAACCAAAGCAATTATAAAATAAGCAATCACAACACAGATAAATAAAGATAGGTAAAAATAAACTCAAGCAGATTTACTTTAATTATTACAAAACCATTTAAATAAAAAGGAAAGAGAGAATACAACCATTCTCTTCATTAAGCCAAAAGTGCAAGAAAATTTAAATAATAAGCGGAAGCCTTTCATTTTAGAAGCTCTTCAAGCATTAGGACCTGCATTACCTGAATCAGATAGCTCTTGATCTATCATATTTTGGTATTTAAATATTGTAGGGCAAGCCAATAAAAGAAAAAGTGTAGTTAGACTAAACAGTATAAGCACATTTAAAGATTAGCTATAATTTAAGTTAATAGGATATCACAAGCATTAATTTACAATTTAAACTAAGCAGCGGAGCTATAAAAGCTATCAAGTATGAAAAAAGGAAGTAAATATAACTATAAAGAAGATACTATGAAATAAGTTGAGTAAAAATACTCACTTGTATATATAAGTCCTAGCCTGCATCCAAAAAAATGGTAAGGGAAAAGCATCTTAAAAGGCTAAAAATTACTATGTGTATTTAAAATAAATGAATGAAAGTAATACTTATTCAATGAAATTTATGCTAAGTAAGCAATGAAGTATAGTGAAACATTAAATGAAATTAAGCAATATACATTATATTTTAATTGAACAGTAAGTAAGCAAAACACAATACTGTAAATAAATAGTGTAAAGCATAGAAAGTAAAGAAGTATCTTAAACTCTTTGTCTAAGAAAAATATAGACTAGGACTATGAAAAGTAAGCATAACTAAACAGTTATGAAGAGATCTTACAATCAATAAGATTGTAAAAGAACTCTTATATTATTAGTTGAAGTTATATTTAGAAGCTATCTCATTTTGTGTAGTGTTCAACAGAATGGATTGTGGAGTTAAGCACATTTGCCAAATTAGATATAGTGGCGGGGGTGGTGGGGGTGGGGGGGGTTGAATATTCACATTTACCCTCTTTAAAATGTGATGTCTTATAATAAGCTCTTTCTTTCTTGTTCAAATTGCCATAAGGCATTCCCCATAAAGTTTTATGAAACTTTTATTTATGCACAATGATCTTGTATGAATGTTCAATGAAAAGGCTCAAAGCTAAGCAAGCATTCAATAAATTTTAATAATTATAAACTATATGATATCCTTTTGTTATCTAAATTTTAAAGATCTACTTAATGATTGGAGCTAATTGAGCTCCCAATTGACTTATAAATATTGATCTTCAAGTCAATTATAATTAATATTAGAAGAAATAAAAGTTAGAAAATAATATTTTCATATAAATTAAGTTCATCCTATATTAGTCATAAAATAGTCAAATCAAATAGATAAATGATTAAAGTTTAAGAAAACTAGTAAGGAAGAGTAAGGTTTATAGTTTGCTAAGCTAAAAGAAATTCTGTTAGCTTTATCTAGTTAGCTTATAAACTAGAAAGTATCAAATCAATTCAATCATGAAGTTATCTAAGATTAATTGATGTTAAGTATTTGAAAGTAAAGAAAGAAATAGATTATCTCATATAAGTAATAATTCATTTATTGTTGTAGGAAATTAGAAATCTAATAGCTTATTTGAAGCATGTAAGAAGCTATTGCTCTCTAGTTTAATCAATTGAGAACTAATTTGGAAAGTTAATGTAACAACCTATATTGTTACCATAGTCAATTAGGACTAACTTAAATCCTAACTCTGATCTTAATGCTCTAATGAAGTCATTAGGAATTCATAACCAAGATCTAGTCCAAATCAGGAGTCAAATTGATCAAATCTTAATTTTGGGAATTTCAAGAACCCTGGAAATTGACCTATTTATTCTGACCTTTTATCAAAAATCAGACTTTGCCATTGTGTACATTGCCCCCAAATTAGCTAGGGGTGATATTTTTGTGTCAATCGGAAGTCGTCAAAATTTCGTCGAATATTTTAATAATATTTAAATATCTGAAAAATGAGAAAAGTAAATGCTCATCAAAACCAAAATCCATCTTCATCATTGTGTTCCTCACCCCTCAATTAGCTAGGGTTGAATATTCGGTGATTTTTTTAAAGTCGTTTAATCAATCCAATTGATAAATAAAATTCCCTTTTATCTCCTTTTCTAATTTTCCCTGAATTGCCTCTACCCTAAAATTCGCTCGATCGCACGCATTCGGCCCCATCTCTTCTCAGCCTCGCCTCCCCCCCCCTGTTTGTGCGACACATGTCTCCTCTACCTAGGTATCTCTGTCACCTCGCCTCCTCGCAACCTCCGCCTCGTCTCTTTCTTATCACCAACGCAAGAGGACGACTCGGGGGCTATCAAGCGTCACAAGGCAGAGCTGTGTCGCTCTCCCTCTCCTCCATTCAACATTTGGTGCAAGGTCTCATGACTCCTCCTAGTAACAGAAGGATGATCCCTCCTTAACCCTCACTCGCCGATCGTCCATTCGTCACCATCAAGGTACCTCCATCTTCTATATATTTCTCTTTCGTTTACCTATCGGATAGATTTCACTCGTTAATATTTTACTTCATAGTGCTCAGGCTGTGTAGGTAAGATGTAGAATTTTGCTTTAAGTCTCAGTTTTGAATGAGTTCAGCAGGTTACATGTGTCTTTTTTTTTATATATATTTGGATGCTTGAGATTTCATATGGTATTTTGTTTATCATGGATCAGGATAGAACTCCACCATTCCTCTGTAAATTGGTGAAGCAACATATGATAGTCTATGCATCATCAACAAAATTAAATGAATATTGCTGCACTAGAGTATATAGTATCTCACATTTTATTTTTTTTTCATCAATTCATTTTGAAATTCTATAACTTGCGGTACAATAACAAAGATCATGGTTTCCGAAAGTTTGGCTTTGGCAAGCTACTCCTTTTTTTTTATGCTTAGAAAAGTATTATAGATTTGGAATTTATAATAAATCATTTGCAGAACATATTATTTGAATTTTAAAAATGTACTTCTTGAATTTACATCTTAACTATTCATCTATTTTGATGAATGCTGAGACATGTGTGGAGAAATAAAATTCTCCACATAAAATAATTGAGGCCTACCTACCAACCTGTAAGTCATGATTTTTACTACATTTTTATGCTCAATATTAAATTAGGCATCTTATTTATTATGGATTCTATCAACTGACTTGCAAATTCCACCTTGATTACTATTGAACAAAATCATTAATAAGAATAACCCTTCATTACTTATTATGCATAACGTTGTCAGCTGATCCTGTTCAATTTTGTTATCTTCTCTTTCCAGTTCTGTTGTTGGCATTCAGTTATCCTGCGAACAATATCTCCATTAAGAGGATCAATAGTTGTGATGGTGCATTTTGGGAAGATCAATTGAATACTAGCCAGAAGGATATATAGGCTACCATTCTGTGGATACTTTTATTTAAAATCTAAAATTAGTCACATATCAATTAATACTTTCTTTCCTTAATTGCATACAGATGGTTAACAATGGATGTTGTATATTTTCATTTGCATTAAAATTGATCAAAATGATGATATGTAATTCAAAAATTCAATGAGAAATTATTGAAATTGTTTAAAAACAATGCACTTTTATCTAAATAAAAATACTTAAATCAAATCAATAGAAGTAATGAAGGAATGAAGTTTAAGAATGCTAATAAAGAACCTCTTATAGTGAAATTAATGACTATCAAGAAATTCATAGTAAAGGTGGAAGAAGTAAGAGGCATATTTAAAGGATTCTTTCATGAATAAAGCTTTTTAACTAATAGAGATGTACGCAAGAGTGGCTTTTTATTTGAAATTTTAATGACTTGCAAGATACTTTAACTTTTTAAAGGACATTATTAAGAGAATAGTCTTTTATTTTAGTAAGTTGATTGATTAGTGCACATAAGGGCATATGCACCTCAAGTCATATAATGAGAGTTGAGTTTCATCCTCATAAAGATTTGCTTAATTTTGATTTGCTAGTCCCAATTCTTCATTTCAAATTTTTTATTTAACTAATTAATTCAAAATTTAGAAATATATGTTCTAAATTAAATGATCAAATTCTTAATGTAGCTTGGGAAGTTGTGAGTTCTTAATGTGCTTATTTTATTGATTTGAATCATAGTTAAACTTCTATATTAAATGATAATAAATAATATCACTATGTTTAGTAGAGTCCCTTGCTCACTACTTGATTTTGTGCTACACATTCTTTGAACTTTATGCTTTTTTTCCTTAAACATATCATATAAGAAAACATTGTTGCATGAAAATAAAAACTTAGAATACTAGGAAAATATTTGTATTTGGGTTCAGTTTATAGTTAATTATGGTGCACATTTACCTTAATGGATAGGGATAAATAGAAATAAGGATGCTTAATATTACTAATTGAGGAGTGTGCGTTAAGCTTAGAACTCGTTTAGTCTTGCATACATGCTTGACTTCTCAGCTATTTCTGGATGTGTCCACAGAAACAAAAGTAAAATAACTAAAAGGTATTTGCACTGTACTTTCTGCCTCTTCAGCTTTACTATTCTGTTCTGTCTGTCCTAGCCTAGAAAGGCTATGGGAATCTCTGTCTGCTCTAGCCCATAAAAGCTATGGGAATATTACTAGGTTGGATTGGCCAATTCTTTCTGATATGATAGTTATATATTCTTGTTTCAATTTCAGCTTACTGTTACTATATTGTTGATGCACGTTATTTTAGTCAGCTGTGTTTTCTATTTTACCTGCTCACTTATATGTATATATATATATATATATATATATATATATATATGATGCTAGACTTTATTGCTTACTATATGTACCACTTTTAGATTTCTATTTTAAATCATCATTTGTCATGTGATCATCAGCATGTTTAGGATTAGATTTTCCTTTCAGTACTTTCACTTACTGTATTATATATGTATGCCCATTGCTAATTTAGTTTGCTTGAGGTGTGCATTTGCCTCAATTTATGCTTCGTTATAAATATTACATTTATAACTTAACCTGTTTTCTTGTATGCTTACTGCTCCTATGCTAGATAGTTGTTTTGTTTTATTTAAAGTAAAATGGTGATATTAATAAATGCATAATAAATTTTCAGCCTAAAATATACTTAGACAATTATCTAATAAGATTTTTCTTTTATTGGCTAGGGCCCTGGCATTGTGAAACCACAATGTCAGATCTTGGGCAGTTTGAGGATCCAGTGCCTGAGGAGGAGCCTTATATAGAGGAAGCACAACATATTGGAGCATAAGACCTTATGTAGTTCTTTTCATTTCTTGTGAGGATGAGAGTTGTTTTTATTTCATTTTAAACTTTAATTAAATGATGTAATGATACAGGTATCTTATGACTGTGTTTACTTTTCTACACAGTATTATTTATTGAGCTACATTATTATTCCTTACTTGATGCATGGTAAATGGATGTAATGTTTACTTTGTATTGCTTTCGCACTTTGTATTTATGTTGGATTTAGTGACTGAAATTTATATTCACTCTGTGCGCATCCATCCATTATTAGTGGATTGTGGATCTTACCAAATCTAATGATAAGTGAGGGATTTGTCGGAGTGGCACACCACCCCTCAGTCTAATGATTGTGAACTTATGAACAGGGGCACCACAATTAAAGGCTATGAAGATATGTGCAAACCATCTAAGTGATTATTAGAGCATTAGTCTAATCATGAGCTCTTTTAAGGAAATTTAACTTAGCAATTAAATATGTTAAGTTATTTATAATACAAAAGAAAATTAAAAGATTCTTAACTAAATTTAACATACGACTAAAGGAGAAGTAAAACACGTAGAACATAAGAATCTCATTCTAATTCTAAAAATTTTGACATGAACTCTATTATTTTTGCTCAAAAAAAATAGATTAGACATAAACATGCAAGCCTTCCATTCACTTGGAAGATTAATTGGAAAGATCAATAATATAAAACTAAGATTAAATCAATTCATTACATAGGATTGCTTATTCCAGTTTAATCCTAGCATGAGATAAGTAATTGAAACTACATTCCAATATATAAATAAAATATCCACCAAATGAAATAAGACATGAAATGATTATGTAATTCTCAACTTACTATAAGGTAATTTGAAAGAACATTTCTTTAAAAAACTATGAACGATTTAGATTATAGTAACATATACTAATTCTAATAAAGTTCCAACATAATAAACTACAAGTAGCTTTAAAATTCTAAATACATCAATTATGATAATGCATTCAAGTCATATACTCTAAGTTCCAAATGAAACATACATAAAATAGAGGATTCAAATTCAACATATGCTATGCAGTTTTCTATTCAATTTACTCATACAATTATTTTTCATATGAAATAATCAATTATAGAAGTTTTGAATATCTTCAATTCACAATTTACATTTATATAAGAACTAGCAATTGGGATTTGAATAAACTAGTTAGAAAAGATGCATGCATTACATTCAATCAAATCCAATCCTAAGTAAGTCTATGACAGGAGAAATTTAGCTTGAATATATATTTAACAATTTCTGTTATCACATTTATGAAAACATAAGATTTAAACATACAAATTTAGACTATATGAGAGATAATAAATGAAACAAGTTTGCTATCCTAGGGTTTACACATCCTATAATAAGCATACTAAAAATAAAGAAATCAACAATTAACTAAAGTTAAGAGCTAAATACCTAAAATGTCCAAATATTGTCCAAATGATAAGTTATAAATATCAATGTGATCCTTATGTCCTAAGGAGTAAAATGACGCTAACTAGGTTGAATTTGGACAGTATTAATTTTATAGGGTTTGGAGGAGTCCTACTTGGGGTTAAAATGTCATTAGGAGATCTAGGATTCAAAACCTAAGTTTGATCTCATATTATTATTTCTTATATTTTTGTGAGTTAAATGGACTATTGGAATGTTTTGAATGGACTTGAATTGACTTAGTTATGACACAAATAAGTTTAGGATTTAATTGGGATTAATTAATTAATTCTAAAATAATGACTAATTAAAATAATCACCAAAACTAAAATTAAATATTATATTATTATTATATGCATTTTCATGTTTGAATCAATATATAATATCATATATATTGATTAAGCAAATTTAAAGTTAAAAGAAAACTTACATTAATTCTTTTCCCATTATATAATTAAAATCTATTTAACAATACATTAATTACTCTATTTATTTACCTATCACCATTAGATCCAAATAGACAGCGCCTACTTAATTAATAGATCGAGACTTGCATGATGGTACGTGGCCTAGCAATTCGAGCCTAGTACTGGACTGCTCTTCGTCCCACTAGAACGGGGATGCGAAGAAGGCGAATGGGATCGACAGGGAGTGGATCTGAGAATTTCTTTGGGTTTATGAAAAGATACAAACTGAAATTTTGTAATGCAGAAGTAATGGTCAGGTGAAGTCTAATTTATTTACACATAGCATCTTCGATTCAATTAGAATATATCAGAATTTGTAGAAGTAAAAGGAAGCTAATAAACATGCAGGTAAATCATCGTCATTTTATTGGATGGTCTTACAGTTCGGTCGACAATTTGTAGAAATTTTCAATTTCACGCATTTAACAATAACTGATGAATGAAGGATAGTCAGGGATATAATGGAATTTCATAACTATCTATGCTCAAGGAAATAAGTATGGTGATGGAATAATGAAGATCAGAAGGATTACCTTATGCCAAGAGTCTCTGAGATCAGGGTTTGGGTTTCTACAAGCGTATGTTTCGAACACCGCAGTGAGAGCTTCATAGAAAACTTGAGCTAATCTTTCCTCTCAGCAAGACGGAGGAAAGGAAGAAAATGCCAACCCAAAACCTTTCCTTTGGGCAACTGGGAGGATCAGGTAGGTTGAGAGAGGCATTATAGCTGTCGATCGCATGACCTCCTCGAGAGGCAGAACATGCTCGAAAAAAGGATAGAGGTGTTGTGGGGCCCCCGTACTAATAGTAGGGAGTACGGTGCTCCAACTATGGCAGATCCTCAACTTAAGTAAAGTCAGGAAAAACCCAACCTACCTTAAGCCAAGGACTTGTCACCTAAATACTATAAATATTCATCAATATATACATATATCAAAGTGGAGGAAGCATAGAATATGAAGTAACATCCACATGCACAACATAGTAGAAGGAGGGAAACAAAATAGTAACTCAGCTCAAGTGCAAAAAAGTAAAATACATCCAAAATTTAATTATTACAAACTGAATTAAATAAAAATATAAAAGTCTCTCAATCTCACTGAAAGAAAATGCAAAGTCTATCTAAGCTGCAGTAGAATGATCCTCCTCCTGCACTGGCTCCTCTCCTGCAGCACTACCTACGAATAAGTTTGAATCTGACATTTGTTGGTATCACAAATGTCAGGGCCCCAGCCAACAAAAGAAAAAGGTTACAGTTAGACAATTGTCTAAGTACATTTTAGGCTATTTAAATAATCTGAATATTTAAAGATATCATATTTAATTATTTTAACATGCAAGCAATTATGGGGTACAATGAGTTACAAAGAGAATGAGGTAACTATAAATTAATCATTTATAGCTAAACAACAAGTATGTGAAATAACGTACAAGACATAAAGTAAGCAAGGTAAAGCTAAAAGCAAAAGTGATTGCAAATATTAAAATAAATCTGATCCTAACATGCTTATGATTATATGGAAACATGCTGAGTATAAGAGAACACAAGTGCTGAAAATAATATACAGTTCTAGCATCCTAAATATGCCAATATATAATAACTAATCCATAAAAACAAACATACAATATGCAGATTAATATGAAAAGAAAGGCCACCGAAGCATGTGGCAAAAGCAAGCTAAGTACTGTAAGTAAGGCCACTGAAGCATATCGCAAAGCAAAACAAAACAAATAAAACTGAAGAACTAAAATAGTAGTAAGCCTAAGACATTGTGTTGCCATAACATAAATAGGCCATACAGGGCCTTTGAACTCAAAGTTCAACATGTGTCCATCCTAGGCATCCGCAGAGCTAGGTCCGAGTTGAACGTTATAGAATAAGATATGTATCCATCCTAAATATCCGCAGTGCTAGGTCCGAGTCTATTCTATAATAATACTAGAACTGAAGAGGCAGACTAAGCTAGGACATGCTCTACTAACTAAAAGCACTGAAAGAACTATATGAATGCTACGCTTTTCAAACACAAACTTAAGATGTATCATCCATATCCTAAGTTCTCCTATTATGCTCAATAAACAAGGCTTAATATACAAGGTGTGCAGAGCAATCAAGTCAAGGTGAGCAAGAGACTCAATTTAGACTTATGTGATATCTCTTATTATCTAATTTATCTAACTAACTATTCTGAGAAATTTTAGTTAGTGGTGATAGCAATGTGGAATCCAGTTCTTAGCATATTGCCACTAATTGAAGAAATTTCAAGCTTGCAAAATTTATGTTCTAAAGAACTGGATGCGATCATAGAGGATAAGGTAGCACGATGGCTCAGAGCATCGGCCACTATATTTGCTTTTCCTGGGTGATACTGAATACTAAGATCATAATCACTGATGAGCTCTAACCATCTTCTTTGGCAGCAATTAAATTCTCTCTGAGTGAAGACATACTTTAAGCTTTGATGATCAGTAAAAATCAAACAATGCACTCCATACAAATAGTGATGCCATATTTTCAAGGAAAAGACCACGGCAACAAGTTCAAGAACATAAACTGGATGATTTTTCTCATGGGGTTTTAACTGATGAGAGGCATAAGTGATTACCTTACCTTCTTGCATTAATACACAGCCTAGACCAATTCCAGAGGCATCGATGTATACCTGATAGTTCAAACCTTCCTTAGGTAGAATAAGAACTGGAGCGGTGGAAAGTGCATCCTTAAGAGTTTGAATGCTTCCACGCACTCAGTACTCCAAATGAATGGAATGGATTTATAGGTTAACTTAGTCAAAGGTGAAGCAATTTGAGAAAATCCTTTAACAAATTTTCTGTAATATCCAGCTAATCCAAAGAAACTTCTAATATCGATGACTAACTTAAGTTGAACCTAGTCCTGAATAGCGCTCACTTTACTTTGATCCACAAATACCCTGGGCATCAACTACATGTCCCAAGAATGTAATAGACTTAAGCCAGAACTTACACATGGAGAACTTGGCATACAGCTGATGTTCAAGCAAAGTTTCTAATACTAATCTCAAGTGCTCTTCATGATCTGTTAAGGTACAAGAATAAATGAGGATATCGTCAATAAAGACGATCACGAACTTGTCTAAGTATGGTTTGAGAACTCGTTGCATCAAATCCATGAAGATTGATGGCGCATTGGTGAGTCCAAACAACATCACTAAAAATTCAAAATAACCATAACGAGTACGAAAAGCAGTCTTCCCTACATCGCCTTCATTTACTCGCAATTGATGATATCCAGACCTTAAGCCAATCTTGGAGAATATGACAGCTCCAGATAATTGGTCAAATAAATCATCAAGTTTAGGCAATGGATATTTGTTCTTTATGGTAACTTTATTTAGTTCGCAATAATCTATACACATTCACATAGATCCATCCTTCTTCTTTATAAACAAAATGGGTGCTCCCCAAGGAGACATACTTAGCCTAATAAAGCCTTTATTCAAGAGCTCTTGCAATTGCTCATTGAGTTCTTAAAGTTCCTTAGGTGCCATTCTGTATGGTGCCTTAGATATAGGCTGGGTACTACAGATTAATTCAATAGAGAGCTCCACTTCTCTAGATGGAGGTACACCAAGCAGGTCTTCTAGGAATACGTCAGCAAATTCTTTAACTACTTTACAATCAGAGAGAGGGATACTTTCTTTTGTTTCACCCATCATAGTGACTAGATAAGCATCACAACTCTTACTGATCAATTGTTTGGCTTTAATTGCATTTATTAACGATAACTACGTACTGGTTTTTCCTATAAAAGTTGCAGACTTGCCCTGGGAATGGAGAGTGACCTTCTTCTTAAGGCAATTTATCACAGCATTATTATCACTGAGCCAATTCATTCCAAGGATGATATCAAAGTTTGCTAATGGCAAGTGATTAATTTAGAGTGAAATTCCTGACCATTTATTGGAATTTTGACGTTACAAAACTTATGGGCACTTAGTTGGGCTCCAGAGGGAAGTCCAACACTCAAAAATTTTGCTAAGTTGTATGAGTGTATTTTAGGATGTTGGCGAATTGTTCAGAGATAAATGAACAACTAGCATCGGTATCAAATAATACATTACAAGACTGGTCATTGAAATAAAGTGTGCCTAATTTATATGAATTGCATTAACAACTTGCAAGAATTTAAAGTACAGAAATGCAATTATCAAAGGAGAAGTCCAAAGATGTGTACCTGAAATCACATTGTTGTCTTCTGCGGCCTCGATAGGAACTAAGGCATAAACTCACGCAGGACCAGCATGAAGGTTGTTTGCCTGCCTCCTTGGATGGTTCTGGGAGTTAGGAGCTAGTGTCGGTGCTGGATCAACTTTAGATGCAGGTGCTGGCATTATTGCCAGATTTGGTTCTCTCCTATTTAATGGAGTTGCTCTGAACACTTGGTTCTTTTGGTAGGGCTTCATTGGGACTCCATCCACAATTTCTGTGTGGGTACAGTGGTAAAACCTGTGGCCTGTACACCCACAATTATAACACTTATGGCCAAAGTGGTAACACTTACCATATGGATGAGGCCTGTTACAGCCTTGAATGGGTTCAGTGGTCGGTGCAACTTCCATTTGATAGACTTTTGCAGAATTGGACATATGCCTCTTGAAGGTTTCTTGCTAGCTAGTAGTTGGTTATGCCTTCCATTTGAGATCCTTCTTAGATTGATGGTGCTCAATCATCTTAGCGGTCTCAACTAGCTCAAAGAAGCTAGTTAAGCGAAGGGGGATGATCTGATCTTTAATTGAGTCCTTGAGTCCACTGAGAAAGTGGTGGCACTTGGCGGATTCAGAGTGAGTAATGGAGGGGTCAAAGCGAATCAGCCTACGAAACTCCCTTTCATAGTCAGAAATCATACGACTTCCTTGAGTTAACCTTATGATTGTATCCACGATGATGTTTTGTGCTGACGGAGGAATGAATTTGTCTTTGAAGGCTTCAACGAACTCATCCCAAGGGATATCTTCTAATTCGTAGTCAACAAACTTGGTGTTTTTGATCTCTTCCCACCAATATTCTGCTTCCGCATGAAACATACGTGTAGTGAGATGGACAGCTTCTGAGTTTGGAATCTTAAGGCTGATAAGATCTTTCTCTATGGCCTTCAGCCAGTCAGCGGTATCCATAGGCGATAAGTTCCCACTGAAGGTGGAAGGCCTTAGCCTTAAGAAATTATGTAGAAGGTTATCCATGGAGTGATGAGAAGAAGTTGGTTGTGGGGTAGGGACAGCAGGGACAGCAACAGCGGCTGGAACTATATGATCGTTTAGTATCTTCTGCATGACGATCGCCTGTTGGGCTTGGTTTTCCAACAGGGTTGCCACCATTGCTCGCAAGTGAGCTACTTCGTCAGTAGAACTACTAGATGCGATGGTGTTCTTGATAGGAGTGATGACAGGTGATGATCCAGGATTCATTCTAATTAAACATTGCAAACCATATTTCAGAACTTTCTTAAAGAAAGACAGTCATTTAAAGTTGTGATAAATATCAAAAATTTTCATTACTTGCTGAAATAAGAGATTACATAAGATTTCAAAAATGTCAAAAAGCATAACCTTACTAAAATCATGTAAACCAAAAGATGACAACTGTTCTAACTAACACTCAGACATCCTTAATATACTCAGCCCTAAAGGCTACACGAAAATCCTCAAAAGTCACTTCCTGACGCTTCCTCTTACCCTTCCTTTTGAGCCTTGCAATGGTGTCGTACCCCCAGACTCTTGCGTAATCTAGCATTAGATCCATCACAATGTCCACGTAGAGTGACTCGGGACACTCTATATGTATCAAGATTGACTCCACTCAGCTTAACCATTCCTTTGCGTATATTAGAAAGTGAAGCCCTCGGTACACTGCTTAATGTAGAAGCTTGTCCAAGACCAAGGTCCCTCTTATTGAAACTCCTTCAATCTGCCAGTTACTCTCCTGTCTCTATTTGAAACTACAGTTCCAAGCTAACTTGAAGGCATGCAGATAGTAGTCCATGTCAGACTCTACAGAATCCATTTGGCTCTAAGAGAAGAAGTTACTAAGTTTTGTTAAACTAGAGATAATGAGATTTTTAAGGTATGAGTATTTTTGCTTCTACAATTGTTCAAGAGTTACTGATAATACTATGTTATGGATATTACATATTGATGTTTGCATCTTAGAAGAATGCTCCATTAGGTAGAAAGGAACCATGGATTCCATTCTGACACCTTATGGTGTTCTCTGATACCAACTGTGGGGCCCCCGTACTAACAGTAGGGAGTACACTGCTCTAACTGTGGCAAATCCCCAACTTAAGTAAAGTCAGGTAAAACCCAACATGCCTTAAGCCAATGAATTATCACCTAAATACTATAAACATTCATCAATATATACATATATCAAAGTGGCAGAAGCATAGAATATGAAGTAACATCCACAGGCACAATATAATAGAAGGAGGGAAACAAAATAGTAACTCAGCTCAAGTGCAGAAAAGTAAAATACATCCATAATATAATTATTACAAACTAAATTAAATAAAAATATAAAAGTCTCTCAATCTCATCGAAAGAAAATGCAAATTCTATCTAAGCTGCAGTAGAACGATCCTCCTTCTACACTGGCTCCTCTCCTGCAGCGTTGCCTACGAACAAGTATGAATCTGACATTTCTCGATATCACAAATGTCAGGGCCCCAGCCAACAAAAAAAAAAGGTTACAGTTAAACAACTGTCTAAGTACATTTTAGGCTGTTTAAATGATCTGAATATTTAAATATATCACATTTAATTATTTTAACATGCAAGCAATTATAGGGTGCAACGAGCTACAAAGGGAATGAGGTAACTATAAATGAATCATTTATAGCTAAACAACAAGTATGTGAAATAACATACAAGACATGAAGTAAGCAAGGTAAAGCTAAAAGCAAAAGTGACTGCAAATATTAAAATAAATCTGATCTTAACATGCTTATGATCACATGGAAACATGTTGAGTATAAGAGAACACAAGTGCTAAAAATAATATACAATTCTAGCATCCTAAACATGCCAATATATAATAGCTAATCCATGAAAACATACATACAATATGCAGATTAATATGAAAAGAAAGGCCACTGAAACATGTGGCAAAAGCGAGCTAAGTACTGTAAGTTAGGCCACTGAAGCATGTGGTAAAGCAAAACAAAACAAATAAAACTGAAGAACTAAAGTAGTAATAAGCCTAAGACAAAGTGCTGTCATAACAGAAATAGGCCATACAGGGCCTCTGAACTCAAAGTTCAATATGTGTCCATCCTAGGCATCCGCAGAGCTAGGTCTGAGTTGAACTTTATAGAAATAAGACATGTATCCATCCTAGACATCCGCATAGTTAGTTCTGAGTCTATTCTATAAAAATATTAGAATTGAAGAGGCAGACTAAGCTAGGACATGCTCTACTAACTGAAAGCACTGAAAGAACTAGATGAATGCTATGCTTTTCAAACACTAACTTAGGATGTATCATCCATATCCTAAGTTATCCTATTATGCTCAATAAACAAAGCTCAATATACAAGGTGTGCAGAGCAATCAAGTCAAGGTGAGCAAGAGACTCAATCTAGACTTATGTGATATCTGTTGTTGTATAATTTATCCAACTAACTATTCTGAGAAACAAGTTTAGGATCTCCAATATCCAGCTATCTAGTAAGATCTCAGATTTTATGACCTTAAAGTTAATATTAGAACTTAACAAGTTCTAATTCCTAATCATGTGAGGACTATAAGGTTTAAATAAATGAATCAATGATCTAATTATTAATATTTTTCTCTCTTACCCAAACCTTGATTAAGTAAATCAAGATTTAAGGATTTTAGATTTAAACTCCACTTTGGTGTTCAAATCCTGAATTCAAGGTGATGTCCTAATAAGGATCTAGGGTTCACACTTAAACCCAAATTAAAATTAATGAGTCCTATAAACTGAAGGATCCAAGAACTAAGAACTTAGTGAATAGTTACTCTATTGGTTATAAGATAAAATAATCAATTAAGAACTTGGGAATCTAAGATCTATATTCAATCTTTAGATTGAATCAATCCTACACCCACATGGAAGGCTTCAAAATAATTAAACAAGAAATAACTTAAGGAATTTCAAAGGGAGGTAGTTTAATTCAAAGAGAAGATCTAAAGTCTAAGATCTAAGATCTAAGATCTGATGTTTGATCACTTTTTGACTTAAGTTAGGTTTCCAACTTAAGATTTTGCAAGAGTGTTCCTTTTAGAATTCAAGCTCATGGACTTACTTAATTGAACTATTAAATTAAGATTTAGCATTTGAGATTGTTAGATTCAACTATTAAGGCAAAGTGATTCATTTATGATCACTTAAGATCTAAATATCTTAATTAAGACTCATTTAAAATCTCTTTACTTAATAGTAATATCATTAATCTAAGAGTTCAAAAAGGTATCAATAATTTAATTAAGGATATTTTGCTGAATTTTCAAGGCTTAAGGGGTACTTAAACACCTTTTGGTCAAAATAACCAAAATATCCCTCTTAACATAGAATTTTAGGATTTAATTACCCAAATTGATTATAATTTATTTTAATGAGTTACATAATGATTAATGAAGTAGGAAATACACTTATCTTAGGTTTTGGCAACTTAATTAGTCTAATTAGCACTAATCATATTTTTAAGCCAATTAAAGTGATTAGGGAAATTAAAGCATTCTAGGGCAATCCAACCTTATCCATAGGTTCTATTATACTTAAGATAGCATTAGGAACTAGATTTACCAAGATCAGAGGCTTAATTAGGGTTTAATTCACTAATCCTTAATTATTGTAATTAAGGAGATGATTAACAAAATTAGGGTTCCTAAATTATTTTTAATGGACTACATAGGTTCCTTAGAGTTTTATGAGCAATCAGAGACTTAAATCCACATAGTTGGGTATTTAATGAATTTAATATAAATTAAAAAAAAATAGAAAAGGATTGGACAATTATTTAAAATCCAACCATTGGATCTATGATTTTACTGTATATTCAGATTCCTTGCATTTTTCTAATTCAAAGGGTATATTGGATCATACCATTTGGATCAGTATAATTAAAGTTATTTAAATAATTTAAATTGGAATCATAGGTTAATTATTATTCACTTAATTAACTTAAGAAAATAAAATCCAATAATCTTTAAATAAGCCGCGGCCCAAATTCCAAACTGCGCGGGTCAGGGTCTGACCCAGCCCGGCACTGTATGTCTTCCTCGCAGGAAATTTCCCTGAAGCCTAGTCCTCTAGGGTTACTTCAGACATGAAATTTGCCACACACAAGCCACGCCGCACCCTAGTTTCAATGGCTACACCATCAGGGACCTAAGGCACATCCATTGAGATACGCACCCCCATCTGGGATGCGCCGGATCACCGGGGTGTTACTCGGCTGAGACGATCCCTTAAGACGCACCTGTGAGGATTGGATTCTCCTCACAGAGCTGATGATACGAGTTGAGCTCTAGACCTACACGTTCAGAGATTAAAGGGGACATAGATTGGGCAACTCGATTGGTCTCAAGCATGGAGGGATCAATGGGGTGCTACTCACAGCATTTTACGAATGCATGCTCGCTCTGAGTCGATCAATCCCTGTCGAATCGATCGATCAGATCAAGCCCAGTGATTACAATTAGTCTACAATCATTACATGAGGGATTTAGATTTCAAGATAGGGCTCAAAGCCTTGGGAAAACACCGATCTCCTGTGACTTAAGGATCGACTGCTAGTGCACACTTAGATGGAACTACGCCGTCTGGTCCACTACTTGTCCCTTCTAAAAGTCCTAGGTGCCTATTAGAGAGCTAAGGCAAGGCCCTATCACAGCATCTATGGCTCAATTGAATGTGAATCGAGTTGAAACCAACTCGACAGAGGAATGGGTTAACGGCTGTACCTGAACTTAGACGGAGAGATGACAAGCCACGCACAGTAGAGACCACTGGAATACTCGAGCTCTTTTTGGGCGCCTGGGGGTTTGAACACCAAACCACACCCACTATCAGCGGTTCAAGCTGCAGGTTCTAACGAAATTACCGAGTGCTTCAGGGGACCTAAGCTGGGCAATTGAGGATTCATAGTGAGCAAAGGGGCTCACTATGAAGTCCTGAGGGTGTTTATAGGCGTTAGCAGCTATGGGGGTGGCTTCCAAAGCTCGGGCTTGGAGAAGAGGCTCGGGCCAAGGGGAAGGCTTGGGTGCAATGGCCATGAGGTCGCACCGAGGGCAGAAGGGGAAATTCGGGGCTTTCCCATACTGCCACGAGGGCTGGGAGATGTCGGGCTGTCGGGGGGGGGGGGGGGGGGGGGGGACCAGATGCAGACGGGCCGAGATGTGGACAAAGATCTACAGTGTTGTGAACTTCAGAACCATCGGATGGATCGACCGTTGGCTCTGGATGGCTCAGATGCATTACTTAAACATGATGGATCATAGCCGTCAAATGCGCGTGATAAATCCGACGCTTAGGATTAAATCATACCATGGAGGAGATCCCGTCATTCGATGGTTTGCGCTAAGATGTGTGCTGATCCATCCATTGGCACCGATTGGTGTGCCACTGTCGGGACCCCGCAGCGGATCGGCCACGGTCCCGACAGCAAATCCCGCCAATTAATTTTAATTAATAAATTAATTTAGTTGATATAAAATCAAGTAATTAATCCTAATAAATTTTAAATTCAATTTAGGCTTAAATGGACTCCAAAAATTCTCAAAAATTCACCCTTAGCTAATTAGGGTATGAGGAATTCAAAAATGAAATCAGATTTTAATTTGGAGATCAATTTAATTTAGGTATTTTCTAGGGCTTAAAAATAGCCAAAAATACCTAAATTCTCAATTTAGTTCTGATTGATTTCAAACTTCTAGGGTTAGGTTTAAATGACCCATTGAGTTTATTGGAATCATAATCAAAGCTTGGTTTGGCTTAATTAATCTAGCTTTAGCTAGGGTAACAATTAGGGTTGTTACAGGTGTACAGAAGGATCATCCTGGCCATTCGCTTGATTATTCTATTGGATGGCTAGATATGTTTCAACGTGTTTGATTGATTGATGATCGCCTGGTTTTACTTAAAACGAGATCGACAGTCATGATTAAGGTAGATTGGTGTTTCGTGATTGGCTCATATCGGTGGATTTCCACCTTTTGTTTAATTAGCTATTTAATATTAACTTAAATAACTTAATTACTTTAAATTCAAATGGAATATTAAATTAATTAATTATTCTAATTAAATTCTTAAATTTAAAAATTCAAATGTACTCCGAAAAATTCCAAATTTTCATCCTTACCAAATAGAGGGGTGAGAAACTCAAAAATGCAAATGAATTTTTAATCGGAGATATATTTAATTTACACAATTTTCTATGCATTAAAATATAATTAAAATATTCGTGAAAAATTTGACGACTTTCAAACACTTTCAAAATGAACTCCTAGCTAATTTCGGTGAGGTGAGTCCAATGGGGGACTCTGTATTCAATTCTGAGGTCTAAATTAATTAGGTATTTTCAGGATTATCAAAAAGGTAGGAAATATTAGAAATTGTCAAATAGACTCCATATCGCATGAATTTGAGGTGAAGACTCCTTACAATGTTATAAGAGCAATGAAAGAAGTTAGAGTCAATTAGGTCATTAATTGATGGGTAATAATATTATGGTTGTTATAATTTAAAAAAAAATATGAAGATCAAGTTTATCTTAGTTCTTAAATATTTTTGGATACTTTTTCACTTAGTATCTTCTCTTTCTCAAGTGGCTTCTTTAGCACTATGATTTTGCCACTAAATCTTTATCATGTGTCTACTTTGATTTCTTAATTGGCAGTTGCCTTGGCCTAAAATTATGATAAGTTCTTCTATGAATGGTAAGTCTAGCTGAATTTCAATAAAATGTATGGACAGTTGTTGAAATGGATTTTTATAAACATCTATGGAGTAAAAATACATGGAATTCATTGTGTACTGCCACTAAATCTTTTTGAAGTTTTAATTTGTATGCAAAATTTCTAACTCGCCCTAGTCCTTTAAAGGGCTCGACGTATCTCGGGCTTAACTTAATAGCCACGCCAAAATGATATATGCCTTTCATTGGGCTCACTTTTAAATAAGCCATAACTATGATTTGAAATTCTATCATTTGATGTTTAGCATCATGATATTATTTTTGCCAATCTTAAGCTTAGCAATCCTATTTTTGTCATATAAATTTTATTATTAATCTCCTCAACTAGATCAGATATGTATAACTGAAATTCTCCTACTTCAGTCCAGGCCAATGGCGTGCTACACTTTCTTCCATACAAAGCTTCTATGGCACCCCGCTCCCTAAGCTCACATTCATTAGGCTAAGGAGCGGAGGGTCACTTGTGCAAATCCCTCACTTATCATTGGATTAGGCAAGATCCCCTATCCACTAATAAGGAAAAGACGTGCACATAATTTCTAAGAGAATCAATCACTAAATAAGACATACAGACAGAGTGCGGAAGCCAAATGAAATAAGTAGTACATCCATTCACCATACATCATATAAGAAATAATAATAAATAGCTCAGAAAATAATAAAGTGCAGAAAGTAAATCACAGTCACAGTACCTGTATTATTATAATATTAAATAAATAGTTTTAAAGACAGGAAAATAAATCTCTCATCCTCACAATAGCAAAAAGGAACTAAGCAGTATCTGGCTCTTCTAGCCTGCTTGGCTTGTGCCTCTGCGGCCTGCTTTGCTTGCTCTTAATGGAACTCTGCCTGCTTTTGGTGGGATTCCACCATCTTCTTAATTGCTTCCAGCAGGGCGCTCACCTCGCTGGATGAGGTGCTGGAGGGAGCAGGGGATGGCCTCTGTCCTGGGTTTATGATTTTAATTGCTAGAATCTGAATTAAGAATAATATACTTTCAGAATTTCAAAGAATAGGAGGACATAATAGTCTATCTCTTTTATTGATCAAAAATTAAAGATGAATGATACATCATTGGAAACAGTAGATAGAATATAAGGAAATGAAAGACAACAACTGGGAAAACATAGAATCTATTCTATATATTCTTCAGTGAATGCTCGGTAGAAGTTGGTGCAATTTATCTCCCGACACAGACGAGTGGCTCTATGTTTAAATGTTTACTGTTTACGGACCCACTACTCCTCGGCATAATCTCGGAGTAGGAGGTCAACAATGCTGAGTCGCACGTGATTTGAGTATTCCAGGTCTTCGAACATCTTGGTTATTCGTCACAATTATTCTCTGGCCAAAATGGGGAAGTCTATAACAACCCAAGGTTGTTACCCAGCTTAATGCTAGCTCAATCATATCATAATTATCATTCCATTAAATTCATCTAGTCATCAGAACCAAACCTTGAAAGTTTGGAGCGAGCTAAATCCAATATTTTGGATTATTTTAATATTTAATTAATTAGAAAATTGAGGTATTTATTTTGACCTCGAAATTGAAATCCAACTTCACCGTTGCGATCGTCACCCCCAGATTAGCTAGGGGTGATGTTTTGGACTCGTTCGGAAGTCGACGAATTTTTGCGAATATTTTAATGTAATTAAATGTGTCAAAAAATAGGAAAATTAAATAATCATCGGAATCAAATTCTGACTTCGCCGTTGAATTCCTCACCCCCAAATTAGCTAGGGGTGAATTTTTGGGATTTTTCGGAGCACGTTTCAAAAATTAGAATTTTTAAATAATTTGGGAAAATAAATATGCAATTAGGCAATCTATGAGACCCTTATTTGCAATTTCCCCCAATTTTTAGCATTTTGGCTGATAGCCCCTTGCACAATTCGGCTGGCCTTCTTATCTCTCACCCCCTTGACCATGCCATCCATCAATGCTCCCTCATGATGGCCCCTACTCCCCTTCACCTAAGCCCCCTAGCCTCATGATGGCCCCCTAGCTCTTCCTTCCCCTTTAAATGGAAAGCTCAGCCCCCCTTCTCAAGTTTGCTGAAAAACTTTCACATCTCCTTCCCCTCCATTAAGTCCCTAGTGCTGAAAGAAGGAGCACCTCTCCATGGTCTTGAAGAAGATAAAGCCGTCCTCATTCTCCTCTAGCAAGGACTAAAAGGTACCCTCTTACTCCTCTCCTTGTCTTTCTTACGATGTTATGATGTTAGAATGCAACCTTGGAATGTCTATATGCATGTATGAAAGCCATTAAGACTCTTAAAAACTCTATGAAAATCTGCTCTATTTTTATCTATTTCATATACCCTGCCATTCGTCCATATTTTTAGTATACCTAGGATGCTCTGTTAATCCTGATTTTAGTGTGGATGGAAAGGTATTGGAAATACCTTTCCATTGATATATGGCACGATTCATGGAACTCTCCGTATTGAGAGTAATTAGGCTCTAAAAAATAGCTCTCGTGGGTTTCGCACCTGGCGAAATCACCGTCTGCCGCTGCAGCGCGCAACCGCGCTGTTACGCGCTGCAGCGGATTGCCGCGGGCTCCAGCGGACTCGAAAACTTAGGAAAAATGTTTAAAATGCATATTGAACTAATTGAATAGTGGATTTATGAAATAAACTGCTCCAACGCGCTATAGGGCGCTGCTGCGGTCTGCAGCGGCATCTCACGAAACTTAGAAAACGGCCATAAAAATTAATTGAACAGTAACTTGCAAAATGGGACGCTATAGCACGCGGTAGTGCACTGCAGCGGACCATAGCGGAAATATTTAAGAAACTTAAAAAAATGTGAAAACAAAATAATTGAACAGTAGTTTTGCAAATTGAACTGCTATAGTGCGCCCTAGCGCGCTGCAGCGGGTCGCAGCGGGTTTCAGCGAGATGCAGCGAACCGCAGCAAGCCGCAGTGCAAAGGCGCTACCACGCGCTACTGCACGGAAAGTGCTACAATGCGCTACCGCGTAAAAAGTGCTACCGCGCAGAAAGCGCTGCAGCGCCCAAATTTGCAAAATTTCCAGGATTCCAGAAACTGCCCAGATTTTAAAAAACTGCACAGTTTTGGCTGAAATGGCCAAAACTCAACTATTTTAATATTCTAAGACCCCTAGGACCCTAGTGGGACTAAGCTATACTAAATTTGAAATATTTTCACAAGTATCAAGTACTCAACACTTAGTATGTGCCTTAAAATGTATTGTGTCAATCATTAGATAATAGAATGCATGAATGATTGAATCAAATAAGTGGAACCTTAACAACTAAATGGCATGCAAAGTAGATCTTTAGAATTATGATTAAGTGCTAATCTCTTTGGTTTGATTGAGATTTTGATTAGCAATAATCACCTTTTATTTTATGTTACCTTTTTATTTTTATGTGTTCATGAACCTAGGGTGTATATTAGAGAACCTTAACACTTATTTGGACACTTAAATGTGCTTACATAAACTTAAGAATCTTTATAACTTGATTAAGTAGATGATACTTAATCCAAACCTAAGTTGACATCAATAATATGCAAATAATACATTGATTTGCCATTGACCTTTAAATTAACCATTGGTCTTAATGATAGAAGGGTTAGGGATTAAACCCTAACTTATCTTGATTAAGATCTAAATCTTAATCATTTAATCAATCTACTTAATTGTAAGAGACTCTGATTTACATTATTCTAATAATGCATTTGATTGAGTATTGATCTTAAATCATCAAATTGGAAATGCTAAGGATAATATTGAATATGTGTGATTGAACTATCTGAATCCAAACTTTAGATCTTTGATTTTCTCTTATATAAGACTACTAGCATAAGATGAATAATAAAATGTTAATGATTGAAGAAATGATCTAAATCTAATAAGACCTTTGATTTTTATCCCATGATTATAGAATAGGAAATGATCAAATGAATTTTAATCATTTGATCTAATCATCTTAACTTAAGTATAATAACCAAACCTTAAGAAGTAAAAAAGTGAGATCTTAAGGATCTTGCTATAGGATTCATCATAAAATGATTAAAGACATTAACTAATGATACATTGAGGTAGGAAGGACTTTTGTAACTTATTGAAGTAGAAACTTAGTTGCTCCTTTATAACTTTAAAAGTTAAACTTGATACCTTATGGTAAGAATTACCTAAAGTACTTAGAATGTGGCTCATCCATTGTAGTAGCAACCTATGTTGAGTGATCTTTTGATCACATCCTTGGAGCCTCGTGTAAGATACACCTAATTAGAGTAAGGATTAATAGATTTGATAAATCCTTGTCGATTAAATAGAATCTGCTGAACTCAGCTTGTTGGTTGGGTATAGTAGGGTATACCCATATTGCTGGATTAATTCAGTAATATTCAGGATTAGTTGATTCACTCTAATGTGGACTTCTAACTAGGTGCTATCCTGCGAGATTAGTCGAATACTGTCCCGTTAGAATAAATCTTCTAAGACTAAGAGTGTTACAATTAGTGAACAAGATCTTTAGTTTGAGATGTAAACTGTGACAGGGTTCTGCCTCCTATCGTAGTGCGCTTTGATAAGTGCAGTTTAAGCAAACAAAGTATCTTAAGTCACTTTATGTAGACCACTAAGTATGCTTGTAATTATGGTATTTAACAGCTTAGCTTGAGATATAAATTGTGACCGGATTTTGCCTCCTATCGTAGTGCGCTTCGATAAGTGCAGTTTAAACAAGCTAAGGGTTAAATTTATCTTTCTTGCAAACATGCTACATATGTGTATACAATCATCCCAGCTGATCATTTTTAAGTAAACTCTCAACTTAAACCAATGATCGAGATTAGAATTTAGGAGTCAAAATCCTTTTAGCAGGATTCTGCATAATGGAGACTTGGGATTCATTAACAGATTTTAAAGCATTTTCTGGATTTATCTCATGTAGTTTAGAAGCATGAGCATGAGCATAAGTATGATGTGTGAATATCAAAATGATGTATGAGAATCAGAATGATGTATAAGTATCAGTGATGATCTATGAGTTACGGAATGTTGCATACATTGACAGGGGAATTTCTGGATGCATCAGTGTCATCAATAAATAGTATTCCCAACAGGGTGTATGTATATATTAGACCGTACTGCTCATAATAGTTTAGTGATATTTTGGTAGCATATCAGTAGCATATCGTATTGTGGCATATTCAGATGCACAGTCTCAATGACATGCAGCATAGTTGTACATATGATTACTCAGTTTCAAATTCAGCAGTGTTTTAATTTATTTTCAGTATTCAGTTACAGTTCAGCTTTACTTTACACTGCTTTAGTTTTATATAGTTTTAGACAGATTTGTACTTTCAGTTACCTTTACAGTTTTTCTGCAGATTTACTCATATTATGTAAATGTTAAATGAATAATTAGAATTGTTAGATTAGTTTCGATGTGTTAGACTTATTATCTAACATGCGGTACTTTTGGGATCTAGCAATTTGCTAGATCCTGAGCAGTATACTGAGCCAAGTCAAGAGGACCTCCAGGAGATCCAGAAGGAGCCCGTGGAGCATCAGTGGACTCTTCTTCAGCTGCTTAGTTTACTTTTAGTTTAGTATTTAGTTTTATGTCTGTTATTCAGTAAATGTTTGTAATAATTCTGGATGTACTTTCCTTTCTTTCCTAAGATGAATCTTTTCATACTATTTTTGTGATGAATGTGTCTGGATGTATGCTTTAAGCTTCCGCACTCTATTTTTATACTACTTATACTTAGTATTGTGATGTGATCAGTAGATTAAAAATGCTGATATCTTATATATATATATATTAGGTTCTTATTGTATTTTAAATCCAATGTATATATTTATCTAATACTTAGGATAAGGATACTACTCTTATCTTAAGTATTAGCTCTCAACCCTCCTTGTGGTTGAGTCAGCAGCCCTTCAAATGGGCTTGGTTTTCAGCTATTCAGAGAGACGGGTTATTCCTCCCCGAGTGGCGCACCGCTCCGCCGCCGAATTTATGATTTTGATTCTTTTGTGCGCGGCGACGGGGTGGGTCGCTACAAAGTCCAACCCTTAAAAAATAGCATCTTCCAGTATTTTCTCCAGTATGCTGGCTCCAGCGGGGGTGACTCCCTGAACTTCCCTACTATATCGTTTCGCTAGATACACGTCGAATCTCCACTTCTCCTCAAAGTGAGCGTAGAAATCGTATGTCGACATGTCCGTATGGTAGTAAACCTAGGTATCCAGGTCAAACAACATAAGAATAATAAGTTAATTCCAAATTAGGATACAAAGATGAGTACAATAAGACTGATAGCATGTGAATAAAAGCTAAGATATTTATCTGATATATCTGGCGGTAAAAGCATGGCAAAAGTTCGCATAGGTGACTTCCCTTCGCAATCCTTCACGTCGATGGATGAGTGCTCGTAGGGTGACGCTCCACCTATCCTTGGCTCTATCATACAAGAGGCGGGATATGATGGAGATCCTAATATTGTTTGGGCAGTCAATAATTCCAAACACAAAGTATACCCGCTTCAGCCACTCCTTTGCTGCAACAGGGTGATCATATCCTTTGAACACACTCTATCAGATTAATCGATTCAACATTCGGACTTTGGGGTTAGACACTCCTTCTATATACCTCTCGTGCTGCTGATGAAGTTGGACAATGCATTCCCACCTATCTTCAAATCGTTGGTGATGCCACCTAAGCGTCATTCTTGTACATCTAGCGATTTTATAAGTTACATTAGTTTACTGATATGTTACTAGTGCATGCATTTCCATTTCCATAACCTTATTATTTTGAGCTCATGATCATGGTGCTTGGATGTAACCCATGTATCCAGTTAGTGACTGATTGGCAGAAGAATCATCCATTAGGTAGAGTGGAATATAAATTCCAACCTGACATCTTATGGAATTCTTTGATACCAATTGTGGTGCCCCGCTCCCTAAGCTCACAATCATTAGGCTAAGGAGCGGAGGGTCACTTGTGCAAATCTTTCACTTATCATTGGATTAGGTAAGTTCCCCAATCAACTAATAAAGGAAGGATATGCACAGAATGTCTAAGAGGATCAGTCACTAAATAAGACATACAGATAGAGTGCGGAAGCTAAATGAAATAAGTAGTACATCCATTCACCATACATCACATAAGAAATAGTAATCAATAGCTCAGAAAATAATAAAGTACAGAAAGTAAATCACAGTCACAGTACCTATATTTTTACAACATTAAATAAATAGTTTTAAAGACTGGAAAATAAATCTCTCATCCTTACAATAGCAAAAAGGAACTAAGCAGTATTTGGCTCTCCTGGCTGAAGCTCCTCCTCTAAATAAGGCACCTCTTCTTCAGCACCCAGCTCCTCAAACCTATCTGAATTTGATATTATCAGTTTCATAATGCTAGTGCCCTAGCCAATAAAAGAAAATCTTATTAAACAATTGTCTAAGTACATTTTAGGCCGAATATTTTATATGTATTATTAATGTCACCATTTTTATACTTAATCACAACAAAAAGTAAACTAAAGCAGTAGGAGCAGAAAACATACAAAGGATATGATAAATTATAAATACATTATTTATAACTAAACAATAAATGAGGCAAAGGCACACCTCAATAACTAAGGAATGGGCATATACATATATATATATATATATATAGTGCAATAAGTAAAAGTACTGAGTAAAGTCTAATCATAAACATGTTGATGATTATATGACATATATTAATAATAGGCAAAAATCTGAAAATGGTACATATGGTAAGCAGTAAAGTTTAGCATCTTATAAATACGTACAAATGAGCAGGTAAGTAAAGAAACACAACTGACTGAAATATGCATCAAAATACAATACATAGTAAGTTAAGAATGAAGCATGTGTGTAAAGACTGCCATATCAGAAAGTTGGCCATCAAGCCGCTGAAATCCCCAAAGCCTTTTTGGGCTAGGGCAGATAGAAGCATCAGCAAAACTAAGGAGGCAGAAAATACAAATGCAAAATCTTTTTGTTATTTTAGTTTTGTTTCTGTGGACACGTCCAGAAGCAGCTAAGGAGTCAAGCACGTCTGCAAGACTGTGCAAGTTCCAAGCTTAACACACACTCCTCAATGAGTAATGTTAAGCATCCTTATTACTCCTTACCCCTATCAATTAGGGTAAAGGTGCACCCAAATCTACTAAAATATACTGAACTCAAAGGCAATTGTTATCCTAATTATTCTAAGTTTTCATTTCATGCACAAAGCTCTCTTATATGATAAGTCCAAGGAAGTAAGCACAAAATACAAGGAATGCATAGCAATAAAATAAATCAAATAAGCAATGGACTCTTCTATACATGGTGACATTATTGTTATCTAATTTAACTATTCTAACTATTCTAAGTTACAAAAGTTTAGGATCTCCAATTCCTACTATCGAGTGTAAATTAGAAGTGTGTCCTTATAAGTTAAAAGGATTATAACTGATCAGGTTCCATTCTAATTCAATCAAGCATGACTACATGTTTAAATTAATAAATCGTAATGTCCTAATTTGATGAATTTAGATGTTCTATCTAAGATCCGATCAAGATCTACTAAACTATAGATTATGGATTAAATACCATGAGATTGTGCTTAATCACATAATCCAAAAAGAATAAGATAAAGGATCTAGGTTTTATTCTAAAAGTGATCTACTGATTAAGGTAAATTCTATTAAGCAATTCAAACTTAATAAAATGAATCTCATATCTTGAATTTAGGATTAAAAGATAAAATAATCAAAATAATTTATAAAATCTAAGAACTAATAAAATAAAGGATTCATTTATTGAATAACTCACTTATCCAATGAATGAAATCTAACCTATGTGCTAGTCCTAATCTCAGGAGTAGTCCTAATGTGAGGTGAAAGATCCTAAGGAAAAGACTTAGAGAATTTTGTAGGGATTTTAGTGGATTCGACCTAATAGCTGATTTTCTCACTTAAATAATTTTAGTATAGTTCTAATACTGGTTTTAGTACTTTAAAAAGTAATTTAGAGGTTAAAGATACTTAACCTAAATTTTGGGCAAAATGACCATTTTGCCCCTACTTAAGGGTCTAAAAAGTCAAATTTTGATTTAAGGGTCCAAATTAAAGTTTCTTAGTACCAAATAACTCATTATTGTCTAACATGAAGATAGACAGTAAGTACACTCAATTTGGACAAGAAACGGGTCCTATAGGTCCAAATTAAGATTTTTGACCTAAGGGACAAACTTGTAATTTATACCTAACGAAATATAAATTTTTGTGCAATTTATTGTTGGTTACTATTCAAGGATTCCATAGAGTCTAAGAACACTGCATTCTGAGGTCAAATGACTAAGTCATAGCTATTCTAATTTCTAAGGGGAATTCGGTAATTTTGTCGGTCAACGGGTGACAAAACTTGCACTTTTCTGTTTGAAGTCCAATTTTAGCAAACTCAGTTTCTATAGCTTTCATATAATATACTGAGTGTGTTGACAGGGAGTAGACCCAATTTGGACCTCAAATGGTCAAGTTATGACCTAACTAAGGTTAGGAGTATTTTTGTCATTTTCTAATATTTTAGGGTTTAGATACTAAATATTATTTCAATTTATTGATGGCATTAAAATTATAAGCTAGTTAGCACTTTGAATTTTTAAATTTGGAGTTGAATTGACCAAGTTAAGGTCAATTGAATTCTAAGGGCATTTTGGTCATTTTTCCTAAAGTCAATTATGTGGTCAAGGAGTTGACTTTTTATCATGATATCAAAATGGAAAAACTAAGACTACCACTATGATGGGGCTATTCTCCTGAGTATTTTAAGACCCATATTACCTATATTTGGACAACTAGGTTAAAAGTTATGAGGGTTTAAATAGGTCCTAAAATATCACTACATTATACGTACCCCAAAACTAATTTTTGCATTATGCCATTTTATTCCTTTTATTTTTTTGAGTAAAATAAGACATATATTGACTATGTTTGGATTATCCTATAAAAAGTTATTAACCATTTAAGGATTCTGAATTAAATAATTTAAATAAATAAGTTACTATTCATTTATTCAATTTATATTAATTTATTATTCATTCCTAAAGTTTAAATATATATATATTTTTTATGTATTTATTAATTAATTGATTAATCATTCTTAATCTGTAATTAATTAATTATTAATTAATTTTAGGATTAACTTATTACTTAATTAATTTAAATATTTAATTATATAAATATTAATATTACTATTTGATTAGGGTAAGATTAATTAATTACTATTTAATTAATCTTAATTAATTTAATTATATTTACTATTTATCTATATTAATTAACTTAATCACTATTTAATTAACCAATTACTTTTTAATAAATAATTAAATATTAACTAATTAGTTAATTAAGCTAATTTAATTAATACTTATTGTTACTGTCTAATTAGTATTAAGATAATCTTAATTATATCTTAATTAATTAATTACTAATATAATATTATTTAAATCTGCTAATCTCTCTGTGTAACAACCCAGGTTGTTACTTTGCTCAATTAAGACTAATCTAAGTCTTAATTAAGGTTCTAAGTCACTAATTAAGTGATTTGAAGCAAATCTCTGAAACCTAGGTCAAACCAAGAAGTCACCAAAGTCAAAACAGGAATTCTGGAAAATCCCAAAACCTGGAAATTTGACTTTTTATTTAGACCTCAGATTGAAAATCTGACTTCGCCATTGCATTCAGAACACCCAAATTAGCTAGGGGTGAAATTTTGGAGGCATTTGGAAGTCATTGATTTTCCGTCAAATATTTTAATATTATTTAAATACCCTAAATAATCAAATAATTAAATACTCGTCGAAACGAAAATCCAAGTGCGCCATTGCGTTCCTCACCCTTCAATTAGCTAAGGGTGATTTATTGGAAATTTTTTTGGAATTTATTTAATAGGCTAAATTTAATTAATTAAAACTGAATAATGTAATTTAAATAATATTATTTAATTATATTATTTAACTGCGCCGTCAGCAATGGAACGCCGTCTGTATGTTTAGGTTAGGAAATTAACGGTCCATCATGACCGTCCAATCTGAGATCGGACGGATCCGGACTCGTCTTCCTCGGCGGGTCGCAGGCAGGCGACGCGTGTAGCCCTATCTCCACGCGCGCTCGTCGAGCGGCTTCCACGCGTCGATCCCACCGCTCCGGCCTAAGGTTTTAGCCTCTGATCGACTCCACCTCTCGATTACGCTCGAATCGATCCATTTCAGAGATCAGAGGTGCTCGGATTAATCCAGTGAGTTCTCAGCCGTCGAAACTAGGTACACTTCCATCTCTCAATTCTTAATCATTTTGCATTTCTTCAATTTCGTTATCTTATTCCGCACTATAGATCGATCATCTATCGGATTTGATTGGGTTGATCGAACTCATATGCGTTCTAATTTCAATTTCATCCACAGTAGTATACAGTATTTCGTCGTCTATATGAATCTAGGGTTAGATCCTGCCGCCGATCCAGGTCGTCTTGAGCTTCGATTCACCTGCCATTAGAAAGGTCTCGATCTCCTCTTCTCGCAGCCATGCGGGTTGAGCCTTACCGTCGCCGGAGGAGTCATGAAATGGAAACCCTAATCTCTGCGCCTCGGGGAGAAGATGAAGAGAAGACGAGCTTTCGGGCCGGACCGGGTCGACCCGGGCCCGACCCGTCCTCCTCGGATTTCCGCGTAGGAGCTGGGGTCCACCAGGAGCACGTGGCTTCTTCCCAGCAAGCCGCGTGGCTCGGCGGCAGAAGTGGGGCCCGCCTCGCGTCAGACGGATGACGCGGCTGCAGAGGTCATCAGTGGGGCCCGCCGCCGTCTCCTCAGCCACTGGTTGTGCGCCACGTGTCCTGAAGATTTTTTAAATAATAAAATTAAATATATATAATTTAACAGATAATTATAATTATATTTAATCGTAAAATAGCAGAATTAAGTTAATTTAATTAAAGTAGAATTAAATAATTAATTTAAATCCAAACTTTAAACAATCATAACTTGATAAATATATGTCCAAATTATATAAATAAATATACCAAATTAATCAGAAAAATATAAGGAATTTATTGATGCCATTTAATTTTCTGTAGGATCAATATTTTTTTTGCAAAGTGATTATTTAGGTTTAATTTAATTTAAATTAAATGTCTCAAATCTTAGTTAGCTCATAACTTTGTGTAGATTGATCCAAACATATCCAATATGGGTCTTAAAGTGATCAGAAAACCCTAAGGATTAATTTGATAGTGTTTATTTTGCTGTTTGGATTAGTTTGAGCCTAATCACTTTTAGGACCAAAACCTAATTAGGTTAATTAACCCTAGATCTTCAATTGACCATAACTTGGTCAATTGAGCTCTAAATTTAATGATCCAAAAATCAATTTAGATCAGAAGAATCTAATTAACAGTAATCTATAAAAATATTTTAGATCCAACGGTTAGATTTGCTAATCACCCTTAATTGCTCTAAATCTTGATTAGTGAATAATAGCAAATCTAGTAACCCAATTTGAGAGTTTTAAATTTCAAAGGACTCATAGAACCATTTAGAATCAATCTATAAGGTTGGATTATAGTTTGAGTGCTTAATTTTGTTAATCACTCACTAATCACCCTAAACTCTAATTAGGTCTTAACTTAGTCAAATTAGGTCCAAATTGAGTCTACCACATATCATTATGATCAGTGAGCTATTTGTAATTCATAGCCACTGATTTTGCTTAATTTGGACACTATTTGGCAAAATTAGATTTGACCTATAATTAAGGATCCCTTAATTAACCCTTAAACCCTAGACCTTGTATTGGCCATAACTTGGCCAATACTTATCAGAATTTAGCAAATTTAAATTCTATGGAAAGCTTAGATAGTAAAGAATAATAATCTAAAAGAAAATTTAGCTTTCACGTAGTCAAATTACTAAATTGCCCTTATGAGTCAAATTCACTAATTTGATCTCATATGGCTTAATAATCACCCAAAATTAACTTAGTTGCTGTCTAATCTTATATTAGACAGTAAGAAACACTTTCCAAAAGAAAATTTCAGAATTTAAGCCCTAGATCAAAATTTGATCTTTTGAACCCTTAAGGAGGGGCAAAATGGTCATTTTGCCCAAATTTAGGGTTTAGCCTTTAAAAGCCCTAATTTCATCTTCAAATCACTAAATTCAGTAAATAGAATGGCTCATAATTGAAATTAATCAAACTTAAGTCTAAAATAAGTTTTAATTAAAATCTCAGAAATATGCTCTTTAAGAAAATTCCTAAGTCTTAAGAAGAGTTCTCTTTCCTTAATTATTCTTAGATCCATCCTTAGGTCTTATAACATTAGTTAGGATGTGTGTCTTGAGAGATACTCTTAGTAATTAAGAGCCTTAATTCTTAAGATTAGGAATAGATCTTAAGTTAGTTTTCATCTATTGAGTAAATTGGGTTACTCAATTAGGTGAAACCTTGAGTTTTCTAGTTTATAGATTTTCTTAGTTTATTAAATGATTATTTGATCTTTAAACTTTAGAATTAAGAATAGAGATCTATCCTAATGAATTGATTTATCATTAGGACTTGCCTTAACTTAATCTGTGAGCTTGGGTTCTAAACCTTAGACCTTTAGTTATACCTTTAGATTAAGTGATTTAGACCCCATCATCTGGAGTCTAATTCTTAATCTTTTCATCTTATTTTGGCTAATCAAGATGAGGTTGGGATGATTTAATTTACAAAATTAGGTCGCTGATTTATTCATTTTTAACTAAATAGTCATCTTTTGATTGAGTTATAATTAGGACTTGGCCAGTCCTAATTATCTTCAACAAGTAGGATTCGTGATTCTAAGTTACAGAATGTGTAAGAGTTGTTGATTCTGAAACTTATGTAACTTAGAGTAGATAGAATGAATAAAGTAGACAACAAAGGATATCACCTGTGTTCTAGATAGAGTTTCTTGCACTTTGATTTTTGATGCTTCGCATTCCTTGATTTTGAGCCTTATACCTTGAACATATATTATGTACTTAAGATATTTGATGAATATCTTATGTCAATTTTGAACATTCATAAAACACATGGTGTTCATTTCACAAGTGGTTTGTAAGGTGTAGCTTGATTAGTATACCTCTTCGATCAACCCATTCGGGGTCGGCAACCTTTCGAGGGTTTAATGTCTGACAGTCTATTGGCCATGCCTAGTCCGAGTGATAGGATGGATAGACTCTTGCCCTACTGACTACAGAGTCAGGATTCTGATATGGATATACTAATTCAAGTACACTTACATTCAGTTCTGTCTTAGCTCATCAGGCTAAGAGTTTCAGTGATGTTCAGTTCAGAGTTTCTTAGCTCATCAGGCTAAGAATTATTGAGTTCGTATCCAGTTCAGATGGCTTATAGAGTTACTATAGTTTTAGTTTACAATTACTGTTTTACTAGTATATTCTGCATTTCAGCACTGTTTTACTTACAGCTTTCCTGCACGTGTTTTTATATAGGATGCTAGATTTACTTACTGTTTTCTTATGCTTGCTTAGGATGTTAGTGTACTCAGTATTATATGTCACTTGGCATAATCAGTTTGATCATATGCATATTTAGGTTGTATTTTTCTTACAGTTTTACACTTCTTTTACTTACCTGTTTGTGTTGCAGTTGCCTGGAGGAGGTATGTTTACTTCCTTTTTGTTTAGTTATAAACTATGGTTTATAGCTTATTACAGTTCTTTTGTTCGCTTTCTTGCACCTACTATGCTTAGTTCTGTTTTTATGGTGATATTCAGTTAACTTAAATAAACTCTTACCCTAAAATGTACTTAGACTTATTGTCTAATCAGTTTTTCTTTTATTGGCTGGGGCCCTACCATTATGAAACTGATAATGGTAGGTTCTGAGTTTGTTGGTTTAGCAGATCCAGTGGAGAATTTGCCATTGGAGGAGGAGCCCGTTCCTGAAGATCCTTAGCTTTAGTTTTTCTTCCAGTGAGATTGAGAGTTTTCTTTCAGTTCTTTTAATCTCATTAAATGTTGTAATAATACAGGATTATATTTATTTTTCAGTACTTTACTTATTCTGTATTTGTTATATTTATACTGTATTGGATGGATGTTATGTTTTATGCTTCCGCACTCTGAGTTCATGTATGATCATTTACTGATTGTAGTTCTGGATTGAATGGCAAAGTCCTTATTTAAATTGGATTAGGATGTGTGACTAATCCAATCTTAAATGGGGACCTTGTCATTTGGTGACCCCTCCACCGTAATCATGTTAACCTAAGGGTTAACAGGACCACGGCGGGGCAGGGCCGCCACACTCTACTAATCTTAATTAATTTCTAATTAACCTTAATTAACACTAATAAAACATAATTATATTATTACTAATATTTATTAAATATTTCTGCAGGATTTGACGTGCGGGACCTGCCACGGACACGTGGCGCTCTCTGGTTGGGAATGGCATAGGCGGTGGGGCCCACATGACGCGTGGCGTCCTTTGAATCAGCACGGTAGAGGCAGCGGGCCCAACCTGGTGTCAGCAGAGCTGACCACGTGTCCCATCGCCGCTGCGGATATCGAAGATGCCACGCAGTGCTTCAGGCAGGTGCCACGCCAGCAAGGCGGGCCCCACTGCTTCCACACGTATGCTCCTACTGCGCACGGGTCGGGCCCGGGTCGATCCGGCCCGACCCAAATATCTTCTTCCTCGCGACTCGTCCCAAGACAAGGGATTTAGGGTTAATTTCCCGGTAGCCAATCCGGCGGCTTCAAGTCCGGGCTCGCATGGTGCCGGCAAGGGCTTGACGAGGGCTATATGTCGGTGGTCTCACCGACGGCTAAGACGGCAGGTGCCACGGAAAATAATATAAAAATAATATTAAATATTAAATAATTTCAATTAAATTATTATTTTAATCCCCCAATTTAATTAATTTTAAATAATTAATTGATTCCCAAAAAAAAATTCCCAATATCCACCCCTAGCTAATTGAGGGGTGAGGAACGCAACGGTAAGGTCAAATTTTTGATATGACAAGTATTTTATTTTCCCAATTTTCGGGGTATTTAAATATTATTAAAATATTCATCAAAATTTTGATGACTCCCGATTGACACGAAAACATCACCCTTAGCTAATTTGGGGGCAATGAGCGTAATGACGAAGTCTGTTTTTCAATTTGAGGTCATTTTGGATAGATCAAATTTTAGGGTCTCTGGATTTTCCAGAAATCAGGATTCGATCCATTTGACTCCTGATTTGGACTAGGTCTTAGAGGTTAATTCCTAATGACTTGATTAACACTTAAGATTATGATTAAGACTAAGATTAGTCCTAATTGACTAAGGTAACAACTTGGGTTGTTATAACTTCATATAGGGCCATTCCAATACAGAACTGATTGCTGTTGTTGTATGCAAAGTCCACTAATGAAAGGTGATCTTCCCAACTACCATTGAAGTTTAATATGCTTAAACAAAGAAAATATTCAAGTACTTGATTTACTCTCTCGGTCTAACCATCTATTTGAGGGTAAAAGGCTGTACACATAGCCAATACTGTCCCCAAATCTTGATGTACTACCTTCCAAAAAATGAGAAGTAAATATGTCATCGCGATCCAAGACAATAGTCTTAGGGATTCTATGAAGCTTAATTATTTTTTTAATATATAACATGACCATCTTTTCCACTGAATCTGTCAAAAAGAAGTGTGATGATTTTGTTAGACAATCTATAATTACCAAAATCACATCTAATCTTGTACGATGTGGCGACCCACCACTGGCTTAGTATAGCTAATTCAGCATTAGGTGCTCACTCTCTATAATCATATTGGAGTTTAGTATAATAATATATTTAGAGGCATATAAAATACACACTTTCGCATTCATTGCAATATTCAAAAATACCAAAATAATAAAGAAAATATATTTATTACAAAGATAATAATTATTTTATAAAATTTATAATACACTAAGTAAAAAAGTTAAAACTTTAATAAAATTAGCATCTAAGTTGCACTATCATACATCAGCTCCTCCTCAAAGAATTGATCTAGAGATTATTTTTGAACTGCCATATATATATATATATATATATATATATATATGTGTGTGTGTGTGTGTGTGTGTGTGTGTGTGTGTGTGTGTGTGTGTGTGTGTGTGTGTGTGAGTATGACAGGACGAACCAAGAAAAAAAAAATTTAATTAAACACAAATGCTTAAGCAAGGTTTGTATGATATCAAAATTTGTATATAATATTAAGCGACATAATTTTGCATGAGAATTATATACAAATAAAATGTGATATTTAAGTATGATATACTTACAAAACTACCAGGATTATGAATACAATATGTATATTTAAGATATGTGTGCAATTTGAAATAAAATACATCAAGATATAATATTTATTCTATTAGACAAAGTTACAAAATAATAAAAGAATTAGATATGTTTATCTAACTATGTGAAATATGGGTTCCTGATTAACTACACATTCCATCTCAAAGGCTATATGCAGTCTCCTTATTTCTTTAGATATTAGCATGTCTTGACCTAATATATTATTTGTACTGATTTGAGATTAACCTAAATGATCACATGATATTGATTTTTGATTTTTTATTTCAAGTTCTGAGCACAAAATCTTATATTAATACATCAAAGTGGGTCAAAGCTTAATAGCGATGCAAAATTTGCAAATAAAACAATTAAATAAAAATTATAATATCTTTCATTCTATCTTAGTAAAAATATTAATATTAATATTATATTAGTTATTTATATATATATATATATATTAAAAATAATAATATTAATTATTATAAGTAGTAATATATATATATATATATATTAAATGAAATAAAAATAACTGAATTAAAAGTTATAGAAATTTAAAGATGTATATATATAAAGAAAAAAAATAACTAAAATAAAAGTTGCATAAATTATGAAATATATACATATATAAGAAAAAAAGAAAATGACTGAAATGAAAATTGCAGAAATTAATAAATATATACATATATTAAAAAAAGAAAATGACAAAAATTAAAATTACATAAATTAGAAAATATATACATATATAGAATAAAAGAAAATGACAAAAATAAAACTTGTAAAAATTAAGAAATATATACATATATAGAAAACAAATGATAGAAATGAAAGTTGTAAAAATTTTAAATTATATACATATTTAGAAAAAAAGAAAATGACAGAAATAAAAGTTGTAGAAATTAAAAAATATATACATATATAGAAGAAAAAAAATGACTGAAATAAAAGTTGCAAAAATTAGGAAATATAATATATATATATATATATTATATATATATATATATATATATATATTAAAAGAAAATAACATAAATGAGTTGTAGAAATTAAGAAAATATATACATATATAAAAAAAATGAAAATAACAGAAATGAAAGTTGCAAAAATTAGAAAAATATATACATATATAGAGAAAAAATTTTCTTGCATAAATTGAAATATAATAATATTAGTAATAATGATATTATTATTATTAAAATAATAAGAAGAAATAAAAAAATTGAAAATTTTTCATCTCTTTCTTATTTCTTACTCTATCTTAGTGTTGATAAGGCTTTATTGGAGGTTGATGGGGGGAATCGGTGGTGGCCGAGGGAGAAGTGGAGGGGGAGAGTAGAGGGATAGAAATGGTGGATGATGAGGGGGGAAGGGTGTATTTATAAACTTTTTATTAATTAATTAATCAAATATTATTTTATTTATTATTTTTTCACTCATCCATTATTTGGATGAGAACAAATTTATCATCTTCTTCATAATTACTTTGAGTATTCAATTTAGCTTTCTCTTTCTCATTCTTATCTTTTCTTTCTCTCTCTTCCATTGTTTTCTAAAAATAAAGAAACTTGACATAGATGTGTATCTTGACGAGACAAACACACTCGCACAATTTTTTTTTATTTGAAGTAATATTTTATTTTTTTAAGATAAAACTTCAAAAATTAATTATGGTCAATTCGGAGCTTTAAATTTGACGAAACTTTTTTGTAGCCTTTTTAAATATTTTTTAATCTGATAAAATTAAAATCTTTGATTTTGGATTTGTATTTAATTTTCTCAATTTTCTGAATTTAAATAATTCAGAAATTAATTCAAGAGTATCTGTTATTCGGATCGCTCATAAACTTGGGCATTATGATCACAAAAATATACTATATTCAATAATATTTTTAGTTTCTCTAATTTTGAAGTCACTCAATATTTTAATTTTTGAATTGGGTTTAATCCTAATTATCCTATTAACGACTTTGGTCGTTATAGTCTCCCCTACTTAAAAATGATATCATCCTCGACATCGCATTATTTATTAAAGTTCAAAAAAAAATAAGGAGATCAAATTTACCTTGGTTCTTAAATAGTTTATGATACTTTTTAACATAGTATCTTCTCTTTTCCAAGTAGCTTCTTTGGCACTGTGATTTTGCCATTGAATCTTTAGCTTGTGTATGCTTTAATTTTTTAGTTTACGATTGTCCCAAACTATAATTTTGATAGGTTCTTCTATGAATGATCAGTCTGGCTGAATTTCAATGGTAAGTATGATAGTTATTGGAATGGAAGTTTGTAAATATCTACTGAGTGAAGATACATGGAATATATTATGTACTGCCACTAAATCTTCTGAAAGTCTTAATTTGTATGCATAATTTCTAATTAGCTCAAATACTTCAAAGGGTCCGACGTATCTCGTGTTTAACTTACCAGTCACATCAAAATAATATATGCCTTTCATTAAGCTCACTTTTTGATACACTATATCTCTGATTTTAAATTATAGCATTCAATGTTTAGCATCATGATATTTTTCTTACCTATCTTGAGATGTAGCAATCCTGCTCTATTAGATTGAAGTGTACTACACTTTCAGCCATATATAGCTTCATATGGGGCCAATCCAATATATGACTGATAGCTATTATTGTATGCAAACTTCACTAATGGAAGGTGATATTTCCAACCACCGTCAAAATCTAATAAGCTTAAACAAAGAAGATCTTTAAGTACTTGGCTTATTCTCTATGTCTGACCATCTGTTTGAGGGTGAAAGGCTATACTCATAACTAATATTGTCCCCAAATTTTGATCCAAAGATTGTTCCTGAATTGTCATATATATATATATATATATATATATATGATAGGGAGAACCAAGAAAAAGAAAATAAAAAAAGAAAAAAAAATTAATTAGATATAAAGGTCTAAATAAGGTTTGTAGGATATCAAAATTTGCATATAATATCAAGCAACATAATTCTGCATTAGAATCATATACAAATAAAATGTGATATTTAAGTATGATATACTTGCAAAATTATCAGGATTATCTATGCAATATACATTATAAGATATATGCTCATTCTAAATTATGTTGGACAAATTTACAGAATAATCAAGAAGTTAAATACGTCTAACTAACTATTTGAGATGTGGTTTCTTAATTAACTACACATTCCTCCTCAAATGCTATGTGCAATCTTCTTATTTCTCTAGATATTAGCCTGACCTAGCATAACATATTGTCTAACTTGAGATCAATCTGAATAAACCAATGATATTGATTTTTGATCATTTATTTTAAGTTCTGAGCACAAAATCCCATATGAATATATCAAAGTGGGTCAAAGTTTAATAGTGATACCAAAACTGCAAATTAAATAATTAAATGAAAATTCATTTTATTTTAGTAAAAATATCAATATTAATATTATATTAGTTATTTATCTTTATATATTAAAAATAATAATTTTTATTATTATAAGAATTATATATATATATATATATAATGTAAGAGAAATAACTGAATTGAAAGTTTCATAAATTTTGAAATATATATATATATATATATAGATATATATATATAATGACTTAAATAAAAATTGCATAAATTAGGAAATATATAAATATATAGAAAAAAAATGAAAATAACAGAAATGAAAGTTGCAAAAATAAAGATATATATATATATATATATATATATATATATAGAAAAAAAGAAGATAACAGAAATGAAAGTTGCAGAAATTAGAATATATATATATATATAGAAAAAAAGTAAATGATAGAAATAAAAGTGCAGAATTAGGAAATATATACAAATATATAAAAAAGAAAATAATAGAAATGGAAGTTGCAGAAATTAGAAAATATGTACATATATAGAAAAAAAGAAATTGACTGAAATGAAAATTGTATAAATTAGAATATATATATATATATATATATATAGAAAAAAAAATGATATAAATAAAAGTTGCAAAAATTAGAAAAATATATACATGTATAAAATAAAATGATATAAATAAAAGATACAAAAATTAGGAATATATATATATATATATATATATATATATATATAAATTGCATAAATGAAAATATAATAATAATAATAATAATAATAACATTATTATTATTATTAAAAGAAGAAAAAATAAATGAAAAGAATAGAAAATTTTTCATCTTTTTCTCACTTCTTACTCTATCTTAGTATTGATGAGGCTTTACTGGAGGTTAGCGGGAGAAATCGGTGGTGGCTAAGGAAAAAAAGAGAGGAGTGGAGAGGGGAGAGGAGAGGGTGAAGAATAGTGGAGGATGAGGAGGGAGAGAGGTATATTTATAAACTTTTTTTATATAATTAATTAATTATATTTGTATTATTATTTTCTTTCTCATTCATTATTTGGATAAGGACAAATTTATCATTTTTTTCATAATTGCTTTAAGTGTTTAATTTGACTTTCTCTTTCTTCTTCTTAATTGCAGTTGGATCCGCTGCATCGCGTCACCGCGCCGATTTCCGCAGCATCGCTCGCTTCTCTGTTTGTCGACCGCTAAGGCGCGCAATAGCGCCTCTGTCTCGGGTTGGGATCGCCAGAGCACGCTGCGGCGGGCCACCACGCGCATTTTTGGACTTCACTTTTTGCTTCGAATCGCCTATTTGAACCACTATTTTATTAATTTCATGTGATTTAATTGTGTGAATTCAATTTTGCTAAACATAATTGTTGAATTCAATTGTGTAAATTCATATTTTCCTATAAAATGAATTAAATTATGTAAGTTCATATTTTTCAGTTGTGTCAATAATAAAGATTAATGTGAATTCAATTGTGCAAAAAATTTCAGTTGTGTCAATAATAAAGATTAATGTGAATTAAATTATGTAAGTTTATATTTTTCTACCTCTATTTTTAATATCTCTTCTCCTAATGTATATATATATATATATATATATAGGAAAGTTACAGTTAAAGTAATTTTAAAATAAAAAATGTTGCTTAGTTCTCAAATATTTCTAAAAAATTATAGATAATTAGGATTTAAAATTTTAAAATATATATTTTAATGGGTCTCACGAACAAGTAAATTTAATAATAATTACTTATTCTACTTAACTCTCTAAATCCTAATCATTTATATATTTTGGAAAATATATAGGAGCTATGTATCAAAACTCTTAATAAATTTCAATTAGTATTAATTTGATATTAATTAAAATTATGATTATAAATATATTAAAGATATTTAATTATTTAAAAAAATAAAAAAAAAAAGTATATTTACACTTTTATATACATAAATATATTCATCATTAATCAAATTTTTTCTTATATATTCGTACAAGTGAATATTTAAATAAAGTTCTGCTGGGCGATTCATTCTTTCAAGATCTAATAATTTTTGGAGTTCTATAATTTATTCTTAACCTAACAAGTCTTGGCAATCATACTCCTTACTTAACCCTTTATCAATCTTTAACAGGAGGAATCATCTTAAATCATTAAATTTATGCAGAGCAGAGCATTAAATCTCAACACTCTGATCGTAAAATAACGCCATGATTTCTCGTATTGAATATACTGCATGCAATCTTTATATATATGAACATGCTCACGCCCGCGCTGGGCCAGCATTTGCCCTCCCTTTCAATGATACACTCGATTCAATAGCAATGAAAGTGTCCCTCTTTCCGGCGATGGAGATTAAAGGTATGCAGCATGCTCTTTAAAAAAGTCTCAATGAAGCTTAACCATCACAATTGGTGTGCAGTGATAGGCACTCTGTTACAAAAATATCAAATATTATGCCTTATTGTGTTCTAAAGGTATTGAGGGAGGAGCAGAGGCAATGGCAAAACGTTCTTTGGGGATTTGAATCCAGCTGCTTACCGTCTCTCTCCCTTCCATGTATTAATGGAGTCTTGAGATTTGAATTCAGCTTCTTTTTTATCGTCTCTTTCCCTTCCAGTTATTAAACAAGTCTTTTGGGATTTGAATTCAGCTTCTGAGCGTCTCTTCCCTTCCATTTATTAATGGAGCACTGACAAAGCAGAGAAATAGTAAAAGAGAAACAGATGTAAGAAGTCGTTGCCAATGCCCTGAGGTTAAATCCAAAGACTTTCCGAACAAATAATTATAGAGTTTTACTGTTCCCCTGTTTTTTTTTTTAAAGTATAAATAATTTCATTAAATTTAATTTTATTTGGGACTCGTAAAAATATATATTTTAAATTTTAAATTATTCATATTTTTCAAAAAATATATATAATTGGAAAGTAATTATTTACATATAATACTTAATATAATAAGCTTTTAAATCATGTAAGAGTATTGGGACATGATATAATAAAAACATACTGATATATTTGAAGTTTTTTCTTATGCGTATCATTGAATGTTCTTAAATTTTTATAAGTAATAATAATTGTAAATATTATACACATAAGAGAAGCTTATATTATATGATATAAATATAAAAAACATTAATTAAATCGTTCGAAGACAAAGTTCGCCCTCATTCTCCTTGTTTGAAGTTGTAGCTCCGAAAACGAAGATCATTCGAAAACGAAGAAGATCAGTCAAGATTCATTATCGTGCCTTGTTCTGATGAACATCGTTCGAAGCTTAGTTCGCAAATGAAAGGACGAACGCTCGATTCACAGTGTGGGGATCGATTCAGCTTTGATTCTTCTTCGATTCATCGACGAAGGTCATTCTTATAAATTCGATTTTATGGATTGGTTCAAAGCACTCTCTCGAGAATTGGGTTAGAAGAGATAAAAAGCATTGGCACTAACAAACTACACTTTAATCATATTATCTTACTTTCAATTTTCTTAATACTAAAAAGAACCAATTTATGTTTAGTCGTATGCTTATCTATTTTTGTGCTTTAAATATAAAAAGGACAATTTTGCCATTCGAAATCTTGGCTTTACAAATCTGAAGACATGTTGGGGTCACTCCTCCACTTTGCTCTGCGCTTCTCTGATCTTCTTCTCCCAAACGAAGCCAATGCTCTTTCACTCGCTCTTAATGCAAGATGCAAAACACGAGCGAGCAAGGCAAGCTCTTTCTTCCTCTTTCTCCCCTTCCAAGCTTAAGAAAATTCAACTTCCTTCAATCTTACAGGAAGCCTTGGTACCAGAGAGCAGCGGAAACCATGAACATATGGAAATCCAGAACAAAGAGTGCTTCTGAAGGCATGGAATATCCGTACAAGAGAAAGCTGAACAAGTGCAGTTCTCTAAGGGTGATGTTTTCGTTCACCCGGGTTTGCCTCTGCTCGCCCATTTCAGCCCACCGGGAGGTTCTCTGGGCCGGCGTTCAGCGGCGAAGAAGCTGCAGCGGCAGCAATATCACGAGATCGAGATCCTTCGAATACGAGCAGATTGAAAGGTCGAGAAATTCGGGCGAAGGACGGAGAATATTTAGAGGGAAATCGCTCAATGATGACGTGCTGATGAGGAGGTTTGTGATGGACGAGGCAATGATGAAAGTTAGGAGGAGAAATCAGATGGAGTTTGTGAGGAGGAAGAATTCCCTGGGGAGGAAGAAGCTTGGGCCTAGCCCTCTCAGCAGGATGGTCGTGGCAGGCCAAGAGGACTGACTGAAGCTCTTTTTTTTCTTTTATCTCTTCCTTTTTTGTTCAAATTTGTTCTTCACGAGAATCCCTGCAATGAGTTCGTGTTTGTCGATTTTGAACTGGAATTATGTACATTATTCTCAGATTCAAAAATGTTCCCACTATTTATGATAAAAAAACAGCATTGATGCTCTTCCAAATACTAAAGTATGCCGATTCTGCAGAGAAGAGGAACAATCATCAACTCCCTGAATCAGCCAAATTCAATACAACAAAAGAGCTTAATTTCTAAGAAAGCAAAAGCGAGAAAAGAGTTTAGCCGCAACAAAGCATATTTCGAGATGAGCAGAGAATATTCAGATCACCTAATTAGCTTCCACTTACCCCACATGAAAAAACTAAAGGAAAAAAACAGCAACTTGCTAGATAGCTAAAAAAGTGATGTGAGAGAAAATTCTTTTGACAATGGATAGTTTTGCAAGTTTTAGATCAAGTATTGAAATTGATTAGGCACAAACCACCTTATTCATTCATAGTAGCTTCTAAGCTCCAATTTATTATGTGTTAACTAAACCTTAAGCACTTGTAATAAAACCAATGAAATCAAAGCTCAACTCACTTGCACATGATCATCTAAACATATTTCCACCTTTTAGCTTTATATATGCATATTTAAATTACAACCAAGAGTGCTAATTATAGTGCTAATTATACTTGTTTTTTTTATCTCTTGGGTCAATAAGATGAAAGCATGTAAGACACTAAGTAGAGACAAGCATAATAATTAATATACGAGGACATGAACAAGCACTTGCAAGGAAGAGGTTTAAGAAATCATGTAACCCTGTGAAGGATACTGATGCAGCACAAAGGATTACACAAAAGTGTGTGCTGACACAAACATATAGTAGAAGCCTAAAGACTCAAGTCCTTTCATTTTATTTACATTTTAATTTATTTTAATTTTTATCATGAATAAAAACTTGGTCAAATGACATGTGTCTCATGAGTGTAGTAAGGATTGACTTAATCTTTTATGTATAAATAATGTTTTAGTCATTCATGTGAATAATGGTTTGTGCTGGTTTATAGTTTTTACTGTAATTTGGATGCCTTATATGACTATAAATAAGGCTTCAATTCTCTTATATCAACATATAATTAGATGAACTTTTATTACAAAAGTTTGGTTTGAGAGCTCTTGGTTTTGGTATGGATAACCGAAATTCTGTTGGTGTGCATAATAGGCTAGCTTCAAGGTGTGTATAATCATAAAGTGATCAAAGTGTGCATAATCTTGATCCATAATATCCCATAAATATTCTCCATTTTATTTCTATTTTCTTGTTGATCAAGCTATCACCTTTAAAGTAACAACCCAAATTGTTACCCAAACTAATTAGGACTAATCCAAGTTCTGATTTTGATCTTAGTGCACTAATTAAGTTATTAGGAATTCACCACCCAGCCTTAGTCCAAATCAGGGGTCAAATAGATCAAACCCTGATTTTGGAAATTTCAGAAATCCTGGAATTTGGCCTATTTATTGCGACGTAATATCAAAAATCAGACTTCGTCATTGCGCTCATTACCACTAAATTAGCTAGGGGTGATATTTTGGTGGCAATCAGAAGTCGTTAAAAATTCGTAGAAAGTTTTAATAATATTTAAATACCCCAAAAATTATGAAAAGTAAACACTCGTCGAATCGAAATCCTACTTCACTGTTGCGTTCCTCACCCCTTAAATAGCTATGAGTGAATATTTGGAATTTTTTTGAATCCAATTTAAATATTTTGGTTTAATTAAATAAATTAGATTTTTATTATTAAATTAAACTATTAATTAATAAATTAAAAGTGGACGTCGTCAATTTCTTAACTCCATCCGAGGTTTTTCTCCCACTCCGTTAGGGCTGGCCGTTAGAGTGGACGGTCGATCTGGACCGTCTGATCAAAGATCAGACGGCCCTAGCGCATCGCCTTCCTCGCAGGCGTCCCCCACGACACGCAGCACACCGCTGCTCGCGCCGGCCAACCCCCGCATTCCTCCTCCTCGCAGTCTCTATCTATAGGCCATTAAGGCCTCCCATGCGCACGAGACTCGTTCATTGCGCGATTGGAGCTCGGATCTTCCTGTTGCGAACCCTAGCTCATATGGACCATCGATCATCAGGTACCTCCAATCAACTATATTCCTTAACGCATTTTACTTTGGTATTGTTCAAAATCTTATTCCATCTTCTTGATAAGTAATGTATCGAACTAGATTGATCAATCGTTGCGTAAATTAGCAGAATTTTAAAAAATGTCCACAGTGCAAGCCTTTAGACGTTCGCCCGTAGGCCTCGAGCTAGGGTTGCGATTTGTAGGCCACCCGAGCCACCTCAAGTGTTGGGCCGTATGCCAAATGAAATATCTCTCCAAAACCTTTCCGTCGGCATGCTCCCAACCTCCAGCGAGGCCGGGCGCCCCTCCAAAGGGCGTGCCCTAGATTCATCCCTCAAGAATTCTACGGGCGAAGGCGAAGAGCGCCTTCGGGTCGGGCTGGGTCGACCCGGGCCCGACCCGCGTGCACGCGAACTGCTGGCGTAGCTGCGGGGCTCACATGAATGGTGTGGCGACATCCCGTTGTGCCGCATGGCCTTTTAGTTGGTCGTTGCAGATGTGGGACCCGCTATCTCCTCCGTCCGAGGCATCGGGTCCAGCCCATAGTCCAGCACCTAATAAGGTGCTGCGGCGTGTCCTGGGTGGGGACCATCATCCCTTCTATTGCCAGCCGTGGGATTCGCCATTCTGCGCCATCCAATCCCTGTCTGCCGCATGTCAAATAGCGAGTCCCGCCGCCGTTTATTTAATTAAATAGATTATATTTAATTTAATTCAATCTGAATGTTATTTAATTAATTACATAATTACAGAAACTTTAATAGCTCATAATTATTAAGCCAATAATTCAAATATATTAAATATATATCTCATTTTGCTTAGAAAAATGAGAGGAATATTATGATAGTATCAAATTTCTTGTATGACACCTATTTAATATAGTAATATTTTAGGACCCCACACTTGTGCCAAAACTTCCAACCTTCATGACTTTGCACACACTCATCCAAACATATCCAATATGAGTCTCATTTTAATTTGGAGATCCTTAGGAATGTTGTAGTAGTATTAATTTTTCTATTTGGAGTATAATTAATCTAATCACTTTTAGAACCTTCCTTAATTACTCCTTAACAACATAAAAATTGATTTAGCCATAACTTAGTCAATTGAACTCCAAATTAGATCATTCAAAATGCTATCTAGATCAGAAAAATACCACCAACAATACATTGAAATAAAATTAGTGTTCTGACTCTTAGAAACCATAAGTTGACCAAACTATCCATAACTCTAATTAGGTCATAACTTGACCAATTGAAATCTAATTTGGGTCTACTCTCAATTAAAATACTCAGTGTAATATAGGAAAGTTATAGCCACTGAGTTTGCTGAATTTAGGCATTAAATGGAAAAGTTAGGCTTTTAACCCCTCTTAACCTTAAAATCACATAATTGCCCCTAATCTTGGAATCATCATTACTTAACCAACATTCATCAAAATTCAGTGTTAGTAGATACTATGGAATCCCTGGACAATAACCTACAGTTAACTGAATGAATTTTTAGATTTCACTAGGTGAAATTATCAAAATACCCATAGGTCAAAAATATTAATTTGGACTTATAGGACTTAATTCTTGTCCAAATTTAGTGAACTTACTGTCTATCTTTATGTTAGACATTAAGGAATCAATAGGTATCAAGAATATCTAATTTGAAGCCATAAATCAAAAAGTAATTTTTAGACTCTTAAATAAGGGCAAAATAGTTATTTTACCTAAAATTTAGGTTAAGTGCTATTGACCTCCAGAATATCAATTAGATTAGTAAAATCAGTAATAAAATTAATTTTGGATCAATTTAAGTCATAAATCTCTTAATTTTAATAATTTGATAAAAATCCCAAATTATGGCTTGAAAATTCCTAAGATAACGTACCTTACTTAGCTAAAATTCATCCTTAACTCTTTTAATGAACAAAAAATAGCAAATAAAGATGAATTGTAATAATTTCCATAAGCTCCTGAAATTTTCCTAAGTCATTTTCCTTAGGAGCTCATTAGGAATCTTCATTTCATCTTAGAATCTTTTTCTTAAAAATAAGAATAGTACTAAGATAGATTTCATTTATTGAGTAAAGTGAGTCATTCAATGAATGGAACCTTATTTTATTAATTTCTAAATTTTATACTTTAATTCTGATTATTTTATCTTTCAACTTTAGGTTAAAATTACGAGAATCAAACTAAACTTGGGAGGTCAAACCCCGTGAAGGCGCCGTGCTGAAGTAGTCGATCTAATACTCGGACACCGAGCTTCGATACCCCTTTTACATACCTTCTGTACTGCTAATGGAACTGGGAGACATACTCCCACATAGCCTCGAAATGCCGGTGATACCACCAAAAAGTCATCCTTAAGTGTCTAACGATTCCATAAGTTAAATTAGTTTACTTATATCTTATTGATTTCTTTTAGTCTATGTTCTTTGTACTTTAAGTATTTTATCTTACCTATGTATGTATTTCTCATTCTTATACCTCTTTATTCTGAGTAGGATATTGTGATAACTTGGATGTAAACTATAATATTTTTATTTAGTGACTGTCTTGCCAGAAGAATCATCCATTAGGTAGAGAGGAATGCAAATTTCAATCTGACACCATATGGAATTCTCTTATACCAACCTGTGGCACTTTGTGGCACCTCACCCCTTAATCCACAAGATTGAGCTAAAGGGTGGTGTGTTACTCTGACTAATTCTTCACTTATTATTGGATTAGGATGAAATCCACAATCCACCTAATAAAGGAAGGAGTAAGCATAGAATCAAATATTTAGTCACTATATAAGAAATTCATACAGAGTGTTGAAGTGATTTAAATAAGAAACATCCAAGTATCACAATATGAATATCATAAATAATAACTCAGAATAAATAGTACAGTAATCCAAAATACACAGTAATGAGTACCCATATTATTACATCACATTAAAGTTTAAATAACTAAAGGCAAAAATACTCTCATCCTCACTTCTAGGAAAACTAAATAACCGCTCCTTCTAAAGGCTTCTCCTCTAGATAAGGCTCTACCTCAAGCACCTAATCTTCTAACTGATAGGAATCTACCATTGTCGGTTTCACAATATAGGGCCCCAGCCAAAAAAAGAGACAAATCTTGTTAGACAAATTGTCTAAGTACATTTTAAGCTAGTAAATTTTATGTGTTTTGTAATATCACCATTTAACATACTCTATGCAATAATTAAATTAGTAAGGGAGCATCTAGCATAATAATATAGAGGAAAAAGCTATAAACGATATTTATAACTTATGCAAATAGGAGGCTAAGACATGCCTCAAATGTAAGTTAAATAAGGTAGGACATATAAGTATAAGTAACTGAACAAGTACTGAAAGAAAAATACTACATCCTAAATATGCTGGTGATCATAAGAATTATGCAAGATAAATAAACAAACTCAAGAATGATACATATAAATAGCAGTAATAAATCTAATATTCTAAAATATATATAAGCAAAATAAGGAAATAGCTGACTGAAATGAAAATACTGAAATATATACAAAACATCATTACTATATATGAACATCCATATACTAATTGCCATACAAAAAGAGCTAATCTAGCTGTAACAACCCGAGGTTGTTACTGAAGTAATTAATCCCAAATTTTGGAGAATTAAGTTGACATTAGAATTTCAATTTTAGTCAAATAAAAATTTAATAAAAATATCTTCAAATGAAGCATATGAAGGAGATTCTTTTACCAAAATTTAAGTGCAATATCAATCCCGAATCATTCTATATAAATTCAGGAAGTTTAAACTTCCGGAGTTGATAATAGATAAAATAAAAGTTGGATTTCAGAAATTTTTGTAGATTTGAGTTAAGCGTTATATGAGGACACTATGTTTAAAGTTTCGTGATTTTTCGGGCTTCGGATTAATCGTAGTAAATTTTTGAAGTTTTTCATTTAAAAATTAATATAAAATAAAATACTCATCCAAATTCAATAATTTTTAGACGCTTGCATTTGTCTCATCGAGATGGTCGTTTTGATACTAAGTTTGTAATTTTTGGAGTTTAAATGGCTATAAATCAGAGCTCAAAAATTTTCAACCGTTGGATTGGTAATCTATGGCTGCGATGGAGCATAGCTTGCCCTATAAATATATAACATCATCTAACCTAAGTCTTTTAAGATATGATTTATTATCTCCTAAGCCGAAACCCACCCCCCCCTTCCCCCCTTCCCTCTCTCTTATCGAGCAGCTCTTATCCTCCACGACCGAGCTCGAGCAGCTCTCATCCTCCATGATCGAGCTCGAACAGCCCTCATCCTCCACGATCGAGCATCTCTCATCCTCCTCGATCGAGCAGCTCTCATCCTCCACGGTCGAGTAGCAGCCCTCCTTCTCTTGGCCGAGCACCTCTCCTCCTATCCATGGCCGAGCACTCCTTCTCCTCTCCATGGCCGAACAGTGATTTTCTTCCCCTCATAAAAATTGATCAGCACCTCATCAATTGATCTTTCCTTTGACACTTTGGAGGTACAAATCTACACTTAAGAATAATGTTGGTTGTGATTGAATGTTTAAAGTTCTTGATTTATATTTGATACTTAAATGAAAAATCTGAATCCATTAGATTCGATTATCTCTTGTAATCAATATCAAATGCATGTTTGTATAATTAGTGGATTATTAGCACTTTTGGTCGAAACCTATTGGCATGTAACTCATATCTAATGGAGGTTAAATTGTTGGTCCATATGTATGCAGCCCTCTTGTTCATTAGCAAGTGTTATAGTCGAGTTCAGCAAGGTAATAATCACTATAGCTGAATCCTATGAATCCAATTATCATTGTGATTTTATCTATTCAATGCAAGCTTAGTTAGTTATTAAGTAAGTATCTTAAGGTTAGAAGCCATAAGTGCTATTGATTACATTTAGTTGCATGAATTTATGTTAATGACAGCCTTGAGTAATACCCAATACTTTCATGAAATATGAAATTATTTTGTTATTATGCTGAGCTAAGTTTAATAAAAGTGCATGTATTCTTGGAATCATGGATGGCTTCCGTAAGTGATATCTATGCTTGTAGCCACCCTATTATGATGGTATAATAATGGATTGCTTCCATCTTATGTCATATGTAAGCATCTTGCATAGTTTCATATGTTAACCTCATTTAATCGCTCATAGGAATGACACTTTTACTTTCATTAGGATCTTAATTGTCATCCTTATCAAACCTCATGCATGCAGCCCTCATTTCATTTTATTAATTATGTGAGGATTAGTTATATTAGTAGTGTGCGTATACGTCTTTTGCAAAGGTTAGGTCATGCATTATGGGGAGTTGTGTGTTCTCTCAATTAAGTGTTTTTAATGGATATTCATGAGGGTATAGTTAAAGGATTTGTTAATCAATCGCATAATTTTCCTACTCATTATTTCTCATCTTAGTTATTATTAAATTTTGCATGAGGAAGTTAGCTTAGTGATGAGTTTAATTTCATCTCTACTAAATGTTATTAGAGCATGTTCAAGCGTCTTTAGAGAATTTAAATGAAAATCGTTGATTATTTCTTCTCTTTATTGATTACCTACACTTTTAGCATGCTTATAAGTTCATTTGAACTCATGTGTTTCCCTTACTTTTTATAAACCTGAAATAAAATAATGAAACTTATGTAACTATGAATATCTAAATATGTATGCAACCTCATGCTAACTTTGTGATCATAGGCATTAGAATTACTAAGATGTGTATATCAAAAGCTAAAGTTATTTTATCAATCACTTGATTTAGTCATAAATGAATTGTTCGAAGCCTATCCGCATGTATAAGTCTTCTTCTTAATGCTCCTAGAAATACTAATATAGTTCTTTTTATAAATATCATGCGCAATTAGAAATAGGTGAGAGCAATGAATTGATTTTAAGAGATTATCCTTAAATAATCACAAATGACCTTATTAAGGTTTTGTTGTATATTACACTCTTATCCTTTAGGAATTAATAAATCAGTTATTTAGAATTTAGGCTTATTTTATTATTTTAATTCAGCTAATGCCATGGTTGACCATAATGGGATTGTAATAAGGATCTTCTGCTATGGGACTATAGTCATGAGGCTTCTCTTTAAAGGTATGTTACGTACTTAAAACTTTATTGAGTTCTATATTCTCTTAATTATATTATTTTCTTGAGCTCTATGTACAGTGCGTACACCACTTGCATAAATCTTAGCATCATTAGTGATTGGATTGTTATTTGAAAACCATGACATCAGGGTATAGGAACTTTTGCTAACCAAGTAGTAATCATTACCTTAGTTGAAAATTGTAAATTATGCGGACATGAATTAGAACCTAGAGTCAAAACTAAAACACTTCCTAGGATCTTCACTTCACCTTAGGCTCTTTTTCTTAGGATTAGGAATAGACACTAGGTTAGATTCATTCATTGAATAAGTGATTTATTTAATGAATGGAACCTTGGTTTTATTAGTTTCTAGATTTTCATAATTTCATTTTGATTATTTTATCTTTTAATTTTAGATTAAGAATAAGAGATTCATTCTATTAAGCTTGATTTTACTTAATAGAATATGATTTAATCATCAGTTCACTTATAGATTGAACCATAGATCTTAAGCTTACCTTTTGGATTATGTGATTAAGCCCAATTATCATGGTGTTTAATCCATAATCTATAGTTTAGAATATCTTGATCGGATCTTAGATAAAACATCTAAATTCATAAAATTAGGATGTATGATTTATTGATATAACTCATAGTCATCATCTGATTGAACTAGATTAGAACATGATCAGTTCTAATCCTCTTAAACTTATAAGGATGAATTTCTAAGTTACACTCGATAGTAAGAAAATGGTGATCCTGAACTTGTGTAACTTAGAATAGTTAGAATGGTTTAATTAGAAAACAAATGATATCACCATATTAGTAGAGTCCCTTGCTTACTTTTGATATTTTGTTGCTACGTATTCCTTGTTTTTGTACTTACTTTCTTGGACATATCATATAAGAGAACTTTGTGCATGAAATAAAAACTTAGAATAATTAGGATAATAGTTGCCTTTGGGTTCAATTTCTAGGTGGATTCTAATGCACATTTACCCTAATGAATAGGGGTAAGGAGTAATAAGGAGGCTTAATATTACTCATTGAGGAGTGTGTGTTAAGCTTGAAACCCGTATAGTCTTGCAGACGTGCTTGACTCCTCAGCTGTTTCTGGACGTGTCCACAGAAACAAAGTAAAATGACTAAAATATGTTGCATAGTATTGCTTACCTCTTTAGTCACACAGTATTATCCAGTTATGTCTATCCTAGCCCAGAAAAGCTATGGGGATAAATATGTTTGCCCTAGCCCAGAAAGGCTATGTGGATATATATATATATATATATATATATATATATATATATATATATATATATATATATTTGCCTTAATCCAGAAAGGCTATGGGAATGGATAGATATATATGGGCCAGATTGGCCAATTTTTCTGGTATGGCAGTTAGTACACAGATATTCAGATTCATATACAGTTTTGACACTTAGCTTACTTTTCAGTATTTTTATTCAGTCAACTATTCCTTTGTTCAGCTTATATATATTAGGATGTTAATTTTTTTTGCTATTATATGTATCATTATTGAGTTAAGTTATTTAATTTGCATATTTCTTTTGATCACCAGCATATTTAGGATGTAGTATTTTTCTTTCAGCACTTGTGTAGTTATTTATATATGCCTACCCTGTTTAGCTGATATATGAGGCATGTCTTAACCTCATTTTTTCTTAAGTTATAAATGTTGTTTATAGCTTTTCCCTTTCTTATTATGTTGTTAGTCGCTCCTTTATTTGCTATAGTTGTTGCTTAGAAAATGTAAAATGGTGATATCTTTAAATTCATGAAATTTTAATAGATTAAATTATACTTAGATTTATTAAAGTCTAACCAGATTTTCTTTTTTTTTGCTGTGCCCTATCATATATGTACATATGGCAGATCAGGAGTATAGGTCAGATCTAGCGCTTGAGGATTTAGTTGCTAACAGGTTAACGTAAAGTGCAGCTCATTGAAGGAGATATGCTTCCATCATCTTGGCCTATATTTAGTAAGAGTGTAATAACTAATTTTCTTTTTCTTACTGTTCTGCATTTAATGTATTGCATGTGAATGAATTAAATGTGGACTGTGGCTGGATACCTCCTCTTTACTTATTTTTGTACTATTATACTATATGTATGTTTTTGTTGGATCTTGCTCAGCTCTTGATTAGTATAACGGATATGTTTTTAGTTTTATGTTCGTGGTACTAATGATGACCACCTCTTAAACTTAGTTGATTAAGGGGCGGTCGCCACACTAGCCCACTGAATATCAAAAGGATCTTAGCGTCAACAAGGAGGCTAAGGTGCAAAACTATATTCTCCTAGCGTCATCAAGGAGGCATTGGCCGAAATATAGGGTTTTCTCCTAGCATCATCAAGGAGGCATAGGCAGAAAATACATAATAAATTTTCTCCTAGCATCAACAAGGAGGCATAAGCATAAAATATAAGCATAGTCTTCTCCTAGCATCAACAAGGAGACATAAGCAGAAGACATAACTGAGAGGCAGCTCTAACACATGCAATTTTATCTTTAATCATTTACATTAATGTTTTTATAAGGAATCTAAGGAGTCTCAATAATTTCCTAAAATTTTATTTATGCATCAAAGTCTTATATGATATGTCTAAGGAAATATAACATAAAATACAAAGAATACATAGCATAAAATCAAATAGTAAGCAATGGACTCTACTAAATATAGTGATATTATTTATTTTTTAATTTAACTATTCAAACTATTTCAAGTTACACAAGTTCAAGATCTCCAATTCCAACTATCGAGTGTAACTTAGAAGCTCGGTCTTATAAGTTAAAAAAGATTATAACTGATCAGGTTCTAATCTAATTTAATCAAATATGACTACAAGTTCAACCAATGAATCATACGTCCTAGTTTTATGAATTTATACGTTCTATCTAAGATCTGATCAAAATCTACTAAGCTATAGATTATAGATCAAACACCACGAGATTGGGCTTAATTCTAAAAGTGATATACTGATTAAGGCAAATCCTATTAAGTAAATTAAACTTAATAGGATGAATCTCCTATCCTAAATCTAGAGTTAAAAGACAAAATAATCAAAACAAATTATAAAAGTCTAGAAACTAATAAAACTAAGGATTCATTCATTAAAAAACTCTATTTTTCAATAAATAAAATCTAACCTATGATCTAATCCTAATCTCAGGAGTAATCCTAATATGAGGTGCAAGATCCTAAGGAAAGAGATATTTTTAGGGATTTTTATCATTTTGACCTAACTAGTGATTTTAACACTTAGAATGATTCTATTATAGTTCTAATACTAGTTTTAGTACTTTAAAAGACAATTTAGAGGTTAAGAACACTAACCCTAAATTTTGGGCGAAATGACTATTTTGCCCCTACTCATGGGTCTAAAAGTCAACTTTTGATTTAAGGGTCCAAATTGAAGTTTCTTATTATCAAATGATTCCTTACTATCTAACTTGAAGATAGATAGTAAGTATGCCTAATTTGGATATGAAACAGGTCCTACATGTCCAAACTAAGGTTTTTGACCAAAAGGGCAAACTTGTAATTTACACATAATTGAATCCAAATTTTTATGCAGTTTACTATTGATTATTATTCAAGAATTCCATAAAGTTAAAGAACATTGCATTCTGAGGTCGGATGACTAAGTTATGGCTATTCTAATTTCTAAGGGCAATTCAGTAATTTTGGTCGATCAATGGGTGACAAAAACCGAACTTTTCTATTTGAAGTTCAATTTCAACAAACTCAGTTTCTATAGCTTCTCTATAATATACTGAGCATGTTGATATGAAGTAATCCCAAGTTGGACCTCAAATGGTCAAGTTATGTCCTAATTAAAGTTAGGAGTATTTTGGTCATTTTCTAATTTTCTAGGGTTTAGATCCTAAATATTATTTCAGTTTATTGATGACATTAAAATTCTAAGCTAGTTAGCACTTTGAATTTTTGAATTTAGAGTTGAATTGACTAAGTTATGGTCAATTGAATTATAGGGGCATTTTGGTCATTTTTCTCGAAAGTCAACTGTGGGGTCAAGGAGTTGACTTTTCATCTTAATGTTAAAATGAAAAAATAATACTTCTATAGTGAGGGGGCTGTTCTCCTGAGTATTTTAAGACCCATATTGTCTATGTTTGGACAACTAAGTTAAAAGTTATGAGGGTTTAATTATGTCCTAAAAATATCACTACGTTATACGTACCCCGAAACTAATTTTTAAATTACGTCATTTGATTCATTTTATTTTTCCGAGTAAAATGAAACCTATATTGACTATGTTTGGATCATCCTACAAGAAGTTATTAAACTTTTAGAATTTAATTAAATTAATTTAATTACTATTCAACAATACAATTTGAATTAAATCACTATTTGAATTTATATAAATGATTTCTTTATTTTAATAAATAATTTATTAATTACTAACTAATGTATAATTAATAATATTTATTTATTAGATCATATTAATTAGTATCAAATTAATCAACTAATTCTAATTTAAATAATTTCTAATTACTGCTTAATAAAGAATTAATTTATTCTTACTATTTTGATTAATTATATTAAATCATTTATCAACTTACTAATATGCTTACTGTCTCAAATAGTTAATCTTATTAAATCAAATTAACTAAGATTATTTAATTTAATCACTATTTAAATATTAATCAATTAATTTAGCTACTATATTCTATTGCACTGTTTATTGATCTATGTACATATTATTAATTATTTGATGATTATTAGTATATCTATTCATATATCTATGTATTTATAATTAATTATTCTCATTTTAATTAGTTATATATTAATTAAATTAAATTTAATTACAGTTTTATAACCAAAAAAAAATTAAAATTTAATTAAAGCCACAAATTTCTTAATTAGCTATTAACTGACTTATATATATATATATACACATTTACCACACTAATTTGATAAACTATCTACTGTTTTAGTAAAATTATATGTATAGGTATATATGTCTGTATTTATATATATATATATATATATGTATATAGATTATATATAATCCTATATATATATAATATAATTTTATTTTATAATATCTTTATTTTTATTTTCATTTCTATTTCTGCAGAAATGATGGCGGCTGGACCCACTGCCACGTGGCGAGCAGCCACTGGTGTGGAGACCGGGGATCGAAGTTCGAGAGTCTTTAAAGAACAATTCATCTCAATTGAAAATATATACATTTTTATAATTAAAAAAAGACATAAAAATAAAATAATAAAATTCACAGTCATTTTATACATTGAGCCAAAACATATATGAAAAGTTACAATAATTTAAATTTTACAAAAATAAGAAATAAAATTTCTACATTCTTCTGCTTCTTCTTATTTTAAATTTGGCAGATCTTCTAAGTCTTTTTAATTATCAAAATTTGAAAAAAATTCAGTTTACCAGTCAGGTAGGAGTACGCAAATTGTTCTTATAAAAATAAATATAGCATCCTATAATAGGTATGAATCACATATGAAAATAACAGAAAGACTGCAAATAAAGTAAGCAATTTCCAAATGCAATTTCTGCCCTACAAAATAGCCGTGAAAATCAACATATATGAAATAAATTTTATCAAAAGCATTTGTAACAATAAGTCGAGTCCGGAGACTCCTGAGCCCAAATGGGTAAACCCATAGGCATAATATGTATGAAGCTTATCTCGCCACCCGTTGGTAGCTTACTCAAATTAGGAACTGATGGTGTGTCTTTCCTCTGGATTTGCCTACTTCCTACAAGAGGCTAAATCCCTCCATATAACTCCCAAGGGCTTGCTAGCTAGCCCAATCTGTACAGATTCCAGTGTTGCGTTCCACCCTCCAAAGACAAACACTACAAAATATATATAAATTCTTTTTGTTACATGCTTTTTGATATAATTTTTTTGCAGATTAAAATGCGGTAAGCAGTGCAAATAATACTCAAATGAAAAATGGCTCAAATAAGAATACTGAAATAAGATTTATAAGTAAATTTGCGTACCTGACTGTTTTGATAAAATCAATCAGTTTTAATTTCTTTGATCTGTAAAAAATAATGAAATTTATAAATTTATTATTTTTGTCATGATTTGCAGTTTTAGGTTTATGACTATTCTGATTTATTTGAATTATTTTTATTAAGTTATATAATTATTTATGCCTTATAAGGTCAAATTAGGAATTTGACCTTATAAGGGCATTTTAGTAATTTTACCCTTAATAAAATATAAAATTTATGTTAGTTTATTATAAATTATGCTTTAAAGTTTTAATAGAGTTCAAAATTATTAAATTCTGATATGAATTGGTTAAGTTATAGACATTCTAATTTCTATGGTTAATATTTAAGGTTAAATGTGATTAATGAGTGATTAGTGAATTTGGTCACAAAATTATTAAACTAATAATATATTTAGGTTCTAATTTACTTTATGAGTCATTTAAAACTAAAATTACTTAATTTGGATTATTATATTTGCTAATATTCATTAATTAATTTTTAGAGTAATTAGAGTTAATTTAGGAAAATCTAACTGTTGGATTCTAAATATTTTTGTAGTTTACTAAAATTTAGGATTTTATGATCTAAATAGATATTTAGATCACTTAATTTGGAGCTGAATTGGCTAACTTATGACTATTTGAAGTTTCTAGGGTTAAAGGCTTAATTAGGGTTAGGTCCTAATTGTGATTAGTTAAATTTTAATCCAAACAGAAAGATTGATACTTCTAAATTATTTCTTAGGCTTTTATGAGTATTTTATAAGTTATGAATTTCCAAAAATTGGCTATTTATTAATTACTTTTTAATTTTACTGTTTTTAATTTCTTAATCTTTTTATTACTGTTTTATAAAATTTTTTCTGTTTATTTTATATGTTAAATTTCTGCTTACAAATATATTTTCATTTTTTATTTTATTTATTATTACTAATGTATGGATTATTGAATTTTAATTAATGGTATTTATTAAATCTATTTAATATAAATTTTGAAAATAAACTTTATGATTATTATTTATTAATATTTTATATTAATGTTATTATTATTTTCTGTTATTATTATTATTGTATTTTTCTATATATTTATTATAATTTTCTGTTTATATATTATTTACTGTTATTTTGATTATTATTTTATTGTTATTATTATTTATAATATTAATCAATATTATTTTTCTGTTTATTATACGTATAAATATATATTTTGTATTTATGTATTTATTTTATATTCTGTTTAATTATTATATTTAAATTAAATATATTATTTTATTTAATCTGTTTTATTTAATTATTGAATATATAATTATTAAATATTATTTTATCATATTTATTTAAATTTTATGTTTTTATTTATCCTATATAATTATTAATCTATTACTAACTATATATTTATATTTATATATATATTCTGTTTTTTCTGCAGGTGGGACCCGCGGAGACAGATGGCAGTCCCTAAGTCGCTGAGCCAGACTAGTGGGGCCCACAGCTGTCTCTAATGAGATAGTTCTACTGCGGCTATTCAGAGGTGGGTCCCACCTCAGACGTGCAGCCGCTAAGATCATGCCACGCGTCCCTCAGCTTCCTATTACGTGAATTTCGGGTCTTCGCGGGTTGCGAATGACCCGATCCAGCCCGACTGGGCCGGCGTCTTCTTCGGCAGACCGTCACTAAACTAGATTAGGGCACGGCTTTTGGCACCGATTTTGCCGGAGGTGAGGATCAACCCGCTTATGGATGGAAAGAGGACAGTCGCAGCTATCTAATGAAGTATGAGTCATTAGCATAGGTAATCTGTGAGGAGCGTAAAATCAAACCCTAATAGCTATGAATCGGGACGAGGCATTTTAACGAAAAGTACTGTATATGGATTATCAAATTAAGTTGGATGCAATCAAATTAGTTCAATCCAAACCGGTAATTACTTAATCCAATTATTGAAATAAGCATACGAAATTAAGCGATTAAATTTTACAAATGAGAAGAGTAGGATCAGAAGTACCTAGGTTCGACGGTCGAAGATTTGGAGATCCAATCGGTACGTCTTTGATTTCTGCAGAGTTTTGATTTAAGTTTAAAACATGTAATGGAGTCGATTGGTTTTTAATACAGGCTTAGAGCGGTGGAGATGGCGACCCTCGTTGCGCTGGAAGGAGGCTTAGGGCGCCGCGTGCTCCATTTGCGACAAGCGGAGGTCGCGCGTCTGTTCGCGGGGAAGATAGACGCGTTCCGATCGGACAGTTCGAAGAAACTGTGAGATTCAAATAAAAAAAAAAGACGGCGTTCAGGTCAACTGACGGCGGTCGTTTAAATTAATTAAATAATAATTATTTAAATTAATTAATTAATTAAACTTAATTTAATAAATATTTTCCAAAATTTTTTAAAAATATCATTTCTAGCTAATTGAGGGCTTCTGAACACAATGGATCACTCAGATTTTCAATCCGATGAGTATTTAATTACTCGAATTTTTAGGTATTTAAATAATATTAAAATATTCATCTAAAAATTAACGACTTCCAAATGCGTTCAAAACTTCACCCCTAGCTAATTTGGAGGTGGTGAACGCAATGGCAGAGTCAGACTTTTAATTTGAAGTCAAATTTTATTTAAATAATAATAAACAATTAGAATGAGATTTTTGATATTTTACATTCTCTCCAACTTAAAAGAGATGTCGCCCCGACATCAATCTAAATTTTTAAAGAGATTTACAAGATTTAGAATCACTTACTTAATGAAATAAGTGAGGATATGCTTTCCTCATACTTAATTCTTCTTCCTATGTAGCTTCTTCTTTGCGACAATTCTTCCATCTAACCTTTATCATGGGAATGGATTTACTTCTTAATTTTCTCTCATCTCAATCTAGAATCTCTTTTGGTTCTATCACATAGCTAAGATTTGGTTGCAAATTGATATCTTCTACTTCTATTCTCATTGAAGGTTCAGATAAGCACTTTATTAGTGAAGAGATATGAAACACATCGTGCATCAGACTCAGATGTGCTGGAAGTTTGATCTGATATGCTACTTGGCCCATTCTTCTCAAAACTTCAAAAGGTCCAATAAATTTTGGACTTAATTTCCCGGAGACTCCAAACCTGGAAACTCCTCTGAATGGGTTCACTTTCAAATATACAAAATCTCCAACAGAAAATTCAATATGACGATGATGAGCATCAAAATACTGCTTCTGTCTGTCTTGAGCTGCTTTCATTCGATGTTGAATTATCTTTATCTTTTCTGTTGCTTGAAGAATCAAATCTGATTTTAATATCCTATTTTCTTCAACACTATTCCAGGATAAAGGAGTGATACACTTCCTTCCATAAAGGGCTTCATAAGGAGCCATTCCAATGCTTGCCTGAAAACTGTTGTTATAAGAGAACTCTATTAATGGAAGGTGATCATCCCAACTTCCTCCAAAATCTAAGACACAAAGGCGAAGAAGATCTTCTAGAGTTTGATTCACTCTTTCAGTTTGTCCATCAGTCTGTAGATGAAATGCTGTACTCATACAGAGTTGTGAACCAAGATCTTGATGAACTGCTTTCCAAAACTTTGAAGTGAATCTACTATCTCTATCAGAAACAATGGTTTTCAGAATACCATGCAACTTTACTATTTCTTTTAGATAAATTCTTGCCAATTTGTCTACTGAATCTGTTTGTTTAATGGGTAAAAAGTGTGCTAATTTTGTAAGCCTATCCACAATTACCCAAATAGAATCATTATTGGATTTTGAATGAGGAAATCCAGATATAAAATCCATGGAAATATGTTCCCATTTCCATTGAGGTATAGCAAGAGGTTGAAGTAATCCACCTGGTTTCTGATATTCTGCTTTTACCAAGTTACAAGCTTCACACTTTGATATGAACTCAGCTATACTTCTTTTCATTCCTGGCCACCAAAAATGGGATTTCAAGTCTTGATACATCTTATTATTTCCAGGATGAATTGAGTATCTAGACTGGTGATCTTCTTTCAATACTTTAGATCTTAGCTCATCTTTATTTGGTATCCATATTCTGGATCCACACCAAATATTCTTATTTGAATCTAAATTCAGTTCTAAGTGCTTTCCTGATTGAATAGATGTAGATAAGGAGCTATATTCTTCATCCAGATGTTGAGCTTCTTTAATCTCATCCATTAATGAACATTCTATAGTCATTTGAGATAGCTTAGCATTTGCTGGCAATATGAATTCTATCTGAAGATCTTCTATATCCTTGAGTAATATAGGATTAGAAGTCAAAATATGCAAATGTGAAACTGCCTTTCGACTTAGTGCATCTGCTACTACATTTGCCTTGCCATGATGATATTGAATTGATAAATCATAGTCTTTGATTAATTCTAACCATCTTCGTTGTCTCAAATTGATCTCCTTTTAAGTAAAAATATACTTCAGACTTTGGTGATCTGTGAAGACTTCACATCTTACTCCATACAAATAATGTCTCCAGATCTTTAGTGCAAAGACTATTACAGCTAACACCAGGTCATGAATTGGATAATTCTTCTCATGGATTTTAAGCTGTCTAGATGCAAAAGCTATCACTTTTCCTTCTTGCATGAAAACACAGTCTAATCCAATTCCAGAAGCATCACAATAAATCTGATATTCTTTTCCTTCAACTGGTAGAACTAGAATAGGAACTGAGGTTAGATATTCTTTTAATTTCTTAAATGCTGATTCATAAGATAAGTCCCAAATATAAGGTACATCTTTTTGAGTGAGACGAGTAAGAGGGACTGCAATCTGAGAAAAGCTCTTAACAAACTTACGATAGTACCCAGCTAAACCCAAGAAACTTCTTATTTCTGTTACTGAAGTAGGTTGGGGCCAATCTTGAATTGCACTTATCTTGCTGGGATCAACTGATATTCCTTCCTTGCTAATTATATGGCCTAAGAAGGCGACTGAGTGAAGCCAAAATTCACATTTTGAGAATTTGGCGTACAGTTGATATTGCCTTAGTAGGTTCAAGGTGATTCTGAGATGCTCTTCATGTTCCTTAGCATTCTTAGAATAAATCAATATATCATCAATAAAGACGATAATAAAAGAATCCAGATAGGGTTTCATTATTCGCTGCATTAGATCCATAAAATAAGATGGGGCGTTTGTTAACCCAAACGGCATTACCAAAAATTCATAATGCCCATATCTCATTCTGAATGCAGACTTAGGAATATCTTCGTCTTTGATACGAAGTTGGTGATAACCAGATCTCAGATCAATCTTAGAAAATATGGAAGCACCAACTAATTGATCAAATAAATCATCTATTCTTGGTAATGGATATTTGTTCTTAATAGTAACCTTATTTAATTCCCGATAATCGATACATAATCGCATACTTCCATCTTTCTTCTTAACGAATAAAACTGGGGCTCCCCAAGGAGAATTACTTGGTCTTATAAATCCTTTTTCAGTCAATTCTTGAAGTTGATTCTTAAGTTCCTCTAACTCTTTGGGTGCCATTCTGTATGGAGCTTTTGATAAAGGATTCGTTCCTTGACTTAAATCAATACTAAATTCTACTTCTCTTTGAGGTGGCAAACCTGGAAGTTCATCTGAAAATACATCTGCATATTCTTTTACGACAGGAGTCTCTTCTAAAGTTGTAGTTTTAACTTCAGAACTTTAGAGTAGGGTTAGGAATATAGGATACTTCTTTCTAATGAATTTCTCAATCTGGTTTGCTGGGATAAGACTAATAATTACACTTCTTTGACCAATAAAGGTTACTCTCTTATCTTCATTATAAATATATACCCTCTTCTTTGCACAATCAATCAATGCCTTATTCTGACTCATCCAGTCCGTCCCAAGGATAATATCAAAACTAGTTATAGGGATGACAGTGAGTTTAGCTTCCCAAGAATTTCCACTTATATCTAACTTGCAATTACAAGAGATATTTATTTCTAAAAACTCTCCTAATGGTAGATTAACTTTAAGGGCTGATGAAAGTTATTCTATTGGTAATGAATATTGTTGAACTATTTTTGACGCAATAAAAGAATGCGTAGCTCCAGAATCAAAAAGAACTGAACAAGGGTATTGGAATAATAAAATGGTACCTGTGACCACATCAGGTTCTTCTTTTGCCTCTTCTTGAGATAGGTTGAATATTCTGGCCTGGGCTTGATTATTTCTTGGATTTTTGGAAGATGCCATATTATTTCCTTGGTTTACTGGTGGTCTTCTTGGATTCTTCATAACTGCTTTACTTTGATTTGGGATTTGATACCCATTGACTGTATAAGTGGCTCGGCAGAATTTTATGGGATGATTTGTCCTTCCACATCGGTGGCATTGTCCCTCACCGGTAAAACATTTATATGTACTATGAATTCTTCCACAAAACCTGCAAGTATTTGGTGTTCTCGGAGTAGGTCTACTTGAGTTACCTTGAATATTATAGACTTTTCCTTGATGTCTGGAGAATTGTTGCCTCTTGGATTGAAAATGAGGGAAAGATGCTGGCCTTTTCATTCTGGAAGAGTACTGCTCTTCTTGAGCTTCCATAAGCTTAGCTTTTTCTACTAATTGGGCAAAGTTTAAAATTTGAAGAGGTGTTAGGATATGTTGAAAGTTGTTCCTTAATCCATTAAGGAATAAATGGCATCTGACTTCTTCAGTGGTGATCATTTCTGGGGCAAAGCTAGCTAGACGAGTGAACTCTTCCTCATATTTTGTTACTGTATGACTTCCTTGCTTTAAGTTCAATAACTCTTTTCTCATCGTCTGCCTAGCAGATTGAGGCACATATTTGCCTAAAAATGTTTTGACAAATTCTTCCCACTGGATCTCTTCTTCTATTCTATTTTGGAATGTGGTGTTCTTGGTCGTCTTCCACCACTTCTCAGCAGCTTCTGTCAGAAGGTAAGTAGCTAGAGATACCTTCTGGTCTTCTGAGCTCTTAGCACATATAAACTCCTTTTCTATTCTTTGGATCCACTCCTCAGCTTGGTAAGGAGTTGCTTTGCCATTAAATCTGGGAGGTTGAAGTTTAAGGAAAACATGCATGTCTTCATTTACTGCTTTCCTCTAAATAGGATGCGGGTTTTGAATTTGTTGACTGTTCATGAATTGACTCATCATATTCATGAACTGGAGCATCTGAGTTGCTCCATTATGATCAAAGGGATAGACTGCTTCAATATTAGGTGAGACAGTCTCATTGTGACTATGAGTGTTTTGAGGAATATTTTCCTCCTGTGATTGATTGATTGTTGTTGTTGTTGTTGTTGTTTTGACTATCCATAATCTGGGAAATAATAAACTATACTTAGTTGGCTCTCCAACTTAAAATTTAACTTCTAATAACTTAGTAACTGTATTCATATAGTTGGCTCTTCTAATGAATTATTCTTTAAATAGTCTCAAACTTCACTCTGATACCAATTTCTGTGGAGACCGGGGATCGAAGTTCGAGAGTCTTTAAAGAACAATTCATCTCAATTGAAAATATATACATTTTTATAATTAAAAAAAAAGACATAAAAATAAAATAATAAAATTCACAATCCTTTTATACATAGAGCCAAAACATATATGAAAAGTTACAATAGTTTGAATTTTACAAAATAAGAAATAAAATTTCTACATTCTTCTGCTTCTTCTTATTTTAAATTTGGCAGATCTTCTAAGTCTTTTTAATTATCAAAACCTGAAAAAAATTCAGTTTACTAGTCAGGTAGGAGTACGCAAATTGTTCTTATAAGAATAAATCTAGCATCCTATAATAGGTATGAATCACATATGAAAATAACAGAAATACTGCAAATAAAGTAAGCAATTTTCAAATGCAATTTTTGCCCTGCAAAATAGCTGTGAAAATCAACATATATGAAATAAATTTTATCAAAAACATTTATAATAATAAGTCGAGTCCGGAGACCCCTGAACCCAAATGGGTAAACCCATAGGCATAATCTGTAGGAAGCTTATCTCGCCACCTGTCGGTAGCTTACTCAAACTAGGAATTGATGGTGTGTCTTTCCTCTGGATTTGCCTACTTCCTACAAGAGGCTAAATCCCTCTATATAACTCCCAGGGGCTTGCTAGCTAGCCCAATCTGTACAGATTCCAGTGTTACGTTCCACCCTCCAAAGATAAACACTACAAAATATATATAAATTCTTTTTGTTACATGCTTTTTGATATAATTCTTTTGCAGATTAAAATGCGGTAAGCTGTGCAAATAATACTCAAATGAAAAATGGCTCAAATAAGAATACTGAAATAAGATTTATAAGTAAATTTGCGTACCTGACTGTTTTGATAAAATCAACCAGTTTTAATTTCTTTGATCTGCCAAAAATAATGAAATTTATAAATTTATTATTTTTGTCATGATTTGTAGTTTTAGGTTTATGACTATTTTGATTTATTTGAATTATTTTTATTAAGTTATATAAGTATTTATGCTTTATACGGTCAAATTGGGAATTTGACCTTATAAGGGCATTTTAGTAATTTTACCCTTAATAAAATATAAAATTTATGTTAGTTTATTATAGATTATGCTTTAAGATTTTTATAGAGTCCAAAATTATTAAATTCTGATATGAATTGGTTAAGTTATAGCTATTCTAATTTCTAGGGTTAATAACTAAGGTTAAATGTGATTAGTGAGTGATTAGTGAATTTGGTCACAAAATTATTAAACTAATTATATATTTAGGTTCTAATTTACTTTATGAGTCATTTAAAACTGAAATTACTTAATTTGGATTATTATATTTGCTAATATTCATTAATCAATTTTTAGAGTAATTAGAGTTAATTTAGGAAAATTTAACCGTTGGATTCTAAATATTTTTGTAGTTTACTAAAATTTAGGATTTTTTGATCTAAATAGATATTTGGATCACTTAATTTGAAGCTAAATTGGCTAACTTATGGTTATTTGAAGTTTCTAGGGTTAAATGCTTAATTAGGGTTAGGTCCTAATTGTGATTAGTTAAATTTTAATCCAAACAGAAAGACTAATATTTCTAAATTATTCCTTAAGCTTTTCTGAGTATTTTATAAGTTATGAATTTCTAAAAATTTGGCTATTTATTAATTACTTTTTAATTTTACTGTTTTTAATTTCTTAATCTTTTTATTACTGTTTTATAAAAATTTTTTTGTTTATTTTATTTTATATGTTAAATTTTTGTTTACAAATATATTTTCATTTTTTATTTTATTTATTATTACTAGGATTATTGTATTTTAATTAATGGTATTTATTAAATCTATTTAATATAAATTTTGAAAATAAACTTTCTGATTATTATTTATTAATATTTTATATTAATGTTCTTATTATTTTCTGTTATTATTATTATTGTATTTTTCTTTATATTTATTATAAATTTCTATTTATATATTATTTATAATATTAATCAATATTATTTTTCTGTTTATTATACGTATAAATATATATTTTGTTTATTATGTATTTATTTTATATTCTGTTTAATTATTATTTTTAAATTAAATATATTATTTTATTTAATATGTTTTATTTAATTATTGAATATATAATTATTAAATATTATTTTATCATATTTATTTAAATTTTATATTTATATTTATCCTATATAATTATTAATCTATTACTAACTATATATTTATATTTATTTATATATTCTATTTTTCTGCAGGTGGGACCCGCGGAGACAGATGGCAATCCCTAAGTCGCTAAGCCAGACTAGTGGGGCCCACAGCTGTCTCTAATGAGATAGTTCTACTGCGGCTATTCAGAGGTGGGTCCCACCTCAGACGTGCAGCTGCTAAGATCATGCCACACGTCCCTCAGCTTCCTATTACGCGAATTTCGGGTCTTCGCGGGTTGCGAATGACCCGATCCAGCCCGACTGGGCCGGCGTCTTCTTCGGCAGACCGTCACTAAACTAGATTAGGGCACGGCTTTTGGCGCCGATTCTGCCGGAGGTGAGGATCAACCCGCTTATGGATGGAAAGAGGACAGTCGCAGCTATCTAATGAAGTATGAGTCATTAGCATAGGTAATCTGTGAGGAGCGTAAAATCAAACCCTAATACTATGAATCGGGACGAGGCATTTTAACGAAAAGTACTGTATATGGATTATCAAATTAAGTTGGATGCAATCAAATTAGTTCAATCCAAACCGGTAATTACTTAATCCAATTATTGAAATAAGCATACGAAATTAAGCGATTAAATTTTACAAATGAGAAGAGTAGGATCAGAAGTACCTAGGTTCGACGGTCGAAGATTTGGAGATCCAATCGGTACGTCTTTGATTTCTGCAGAGTTTTGATTTAAGTTTAAAACATGTAATGGAGTCGATTGGTTTTTAATACAGGCTTAGAGCGGTGGAGATGGCGACCCTCGTTGCGCTGGAAGGAGGCTTAGGGCGCCGCGTGCTCCATTTGCGACAAGCGGAGGTCGCGCGTCTATTCGCGAGGAAGATAGGCGCGTTCCGATCGGACGGTTCGAAGAAACCGTGAGATTCAAATAAAAAAAAAGACGACGTTAAGGTCAACTGACGGCGGCCGTTTAAATTAATTAAATAATAATTATTTTAATTAATTAATTAATTAAACTTAATTTAATAAATATTTTCCAAAATTTTTTAAAAATATCATTTCTAACTAATTGAGGGCTTCTGAACACAATGGAGCACTCGGATTTCGATTCGACGAGTATTTAATTACTCGAATTTTTAGGTATTTAAATAATATTAAAATATTCGTCTAAAAATTAACGACTTCCAAATGCATTCAAAACTTCACCCCTAGCTAATTTGGAGGTGGTGAACGCAATGGCGGAGTCAGATTTTTAATTTGAAGTCAAATTTTATTTAAATAATAATAAACAATTATAATGAGATTTTTGGTATTTTACAACTGGCCAGGCAACGAGGGCGGGCCCCACGGTCAGAAACGGGGGACCACGTGGTAGTCCCGGATTGGCCACGGGACTGCGCACGGGCCCACAGGCGCGCCGGATCGACGCAGGTGGGACCCGGCACCTGCAGTCGCGACAGGGGGGGTGCGTGTCTGCCTGATTGACGGACACACACAGAGGTGGGACCCTCTCGCTTCACCCCACGAGGACACGTGGAGAGAACCGGATCTCCGTGGTTGAACTGGGCTTGCGTGAACCGGGCTCGGTCTGAACCGGTCCATTGAGCTTCTTCGCCTTCCTTCGCCTCGGTACCGAGCCGTCGGGGCTGGGGTTGACGGTCGCGGCGCCGTCCGGTGACGGGGGACAGCATGGTACTCGGCAAAGGGAAGGGCTCGTCAAGCCCTTCCACGCGATGGGTCGAACTCGGGTCAAGACTGTCGGGGTCTCGGGTTGTCCTAAACCCTAGGCGACTACGGCACAATGACTCGCGGACAGCTACCTAATCGCTCGATACGTAGCTACGATCGATGGAAAAATCGACAGTCATATGTGCAATATAGGAATCAACGGAGATGGATAAGAGGTTAGGGAGTACCTGATACGTCGATTGGGATAGGGTTTGCGGAGGACTTGCTTCTGGGGGGGTTCGAGCGATCTCTAAGCTTCCGGATGCATGTCGAGGCCGACGATCCCGATGGCCAGAAGTTTAAGGCATGGTGGTGGAGCATACGTGGCCCGGGGCTCACGAGGTTGGCCAGCGGGACGACGGGGCTACCGCATGGACGGACGCAGGACACGCAGCAGGATGGTCTCGGGATCACGGGAGAGACTGTCTCTCGACCGTCTAATCTCTCGATCGGAGAGAACCGTCCGATCTAACGGAATGGCTAGACGGCGCCAATGGGATGGACGACGTCTGTTAATTAAATCTAAATAAATATTAATTATTATTTAATTCAATTTAATTTCTTATTTAAATAATCAATTCCCAAAAATTCCCAAATACTCACCCCTTGCTAATTGAGGGGTGAGGAAAGCAATGGCGAGGTCGGATTTTTAATCTGACGAGTATTTTATTTTCTCGATTTGTGGGGTATTTAAATATTATTAAAATATTTGTCAAAATTTTTATGACTTCCGATTGAACCGAAAACATCACCCCTAGCTAATTTGGGGGCAATGAGCGTAATGGCGAAGTCCGTTTTTCAATCTGATATATATTTAAATAGGTCAAACTTTAGGGTTTCTGAACTTTTTCTAGAATTCTGATTTTTTATTCAATTAACTTTTGATCTGGACTGGATCTAGAGGTTGGCTCCTAATGACTTAACTAGGCTGTCTAACCCATTAAGACTTGGATTAACCTTAAATGACTAAGGTAATAACTTGGGTTGTTACACACTCCGTCCCTTAATCCATAATCATTAGACTAAGGAGTGGAGTGTCACTTTGGCAAATCCCTTAAGATTGGATCAGGTATAGACCCTAATCCACTAGTAAGGAAGAGATAAGCAACTCTATACATGTCATAAACTCAGTCACTAAATGAATACAAATCAGAGTGCGGTAGTAAAGTAAAACAAATATACATCCAGTTTATCACAATAAATAGGAAAAGTACAACATACAGCTCAGAGTATAAAGTACAGTAAATAAAAATATAGTTAGAGGTATCTGTATTATTACAACATTAAATAAATAGTTTAAGAGACTGAAATAAAATTTCTCATCCTCATAGAAAGCTATAAAGGGAAAATTAAGTAGCTTTTGGGTCTCCTGACTGATGCTCCTCTTCATTATAAGGCTCCTCCACTTCAGCACCCAGCTCCTCAAACCTATCTGAATCTGATATTATCAGTTTCACAATGCCAGGGCCCCAGCCAATAAAAGAAAGATCTTATTAGACAATTGTCTAAGTACATTTTAGGCTAAATATTTTACATGAATTATTAATGTCACCATTTACATATAGAAATCAAAAATAACTATCTAGCATATGAGCAGTAAGCATACAAGAAGCAAGATAAATTATAAATATAGCATTTGTAGTTAAACAAGGTTTGAGGCAAAAGGCACACCTCAAGGCAAACTAATTAAAGATAAGCATATATACATAATATAGTAAGTAAAAGTACTGAAAGAAAAGTCTATTCCTAAACATGCTGGTGATCATATGACATATGCTGATTTAAAATAATAAATTTAAAGGTGGTACTGTAGTGCCCCATCCCATCACCGCACGTAAAAAGAGGTAATCCATAATTTGGCGGTGGAGCGATGCACTACTCGGGAAGACAATTAACTCATCTTCCCAAATAGGCTAACTAAGACTAGCCACACTGACGGTTGCTGACTCGAACCAAAGAGTAGGGTTAAGAGCCAATACTTAAGATAGGAGTAGAATACTTATCTTAAGTATTAGACTAATATGTACATTAGATTTAAAAAGGTAAATAAGAACCCAATATACATTATCAATATATCAGCATTTCAAGTATATTGATCACATCACAATACTAAGTATAGTAGTAGTATGATAGAGTGCGAAAGCTGAAGCAAAATATCCAGAATATATTCATCATAGAACAGTAGCAGTATTCATCTCAAAAAAGAAAAATAAAATACATTCAAAATTATTATAGACTGATTTAAAATGAGGCAAAAGTAAAGTCTATCTAAAGTACTGAAAGCAAAAATAGTAAAGTAAACGGTGGAAGACGGATCCAATAAAGCTCCACGTACTCCTCCTGGATCTCTCGCAAGTCCTTCTGCCCTATCTCAACAAGCTGCTCGGGATCTAGCAAATTACCGAATCCCAAAAGTACCCCATGTTAGATAAGAAGTCTAACACATTGCAACTAAACTAAGCAGTACTAAAGTAAATGCAAGTAAACAATAAAGTAAGCAAAACTGTAGAAAATAATGGCAAAGGAACTGAGTAACTGAACTGTAAAGACTGAACAAAGTAAAGCTGAACTGAGATCCGAATACTGAAAGTAAGAGAAAACATTAAATGCTTAGAAACCAATATAAAAAAATGTCCAATGCTGTACTATATGCCACTAGGATAATGCATCCAAATATGCCACAGCACAGTATGCCACAGATATGTAACAGAACTATCACTGAAAGGCTATGAGTTGTATGGTTTAATACACACATACATCCAGTTGGGAATTCAGTCTGCTGTGATGCTGATGCATCCTGAAATTCCCCAGTCAATGTATGCAATATTCCGTAACCCATAAATCATCATTAATACTCATACATCACCACAAGAATCATTCATCATACTCATGCTCAAGCACGTGTCCATGTTTCTATTTTATATGAGTAAAATCCAAAAATCCATAAATGCTTTGAAATACCGATATTGAATTCAAGGTTTCCATTATGCAGAATCCTGCTTAAAAGATTCTGACTCCTAGCTTCTAGAACGATGATTGGTTAAAGTTGAGAATTTACTTACAAATCATTAGATGGGGAGGTGGTATACACACACCACACACACACACACACACACACACACACACACACACACACACACATATATATATATATATATATATATATATATATATCATACTTCCAAGAAGGGTAGTTTCTAACTCTTAGTTTGATTAAGCCACCCTAATGAAGCAATCTTTGATAGGAGGCATCACTCAATGGTGACTTGTATCTCAAGCTAAGCTATTAAAATACCCAATTCACAAGCACACTTAGTGTTCTAAAGAGGGTGTCTAGGATCACGTAGTTTGCTTGAAGCACACTAATGGAAGCGATATTCGATAGGAGGCATCACCCGATGGTGATTTTTTTATTCAAACAAGCTAATGATCCAAAATTCCCTAATCATAACACTCTTAGGATTGACTGATTTAGGCTATGTGAGACTATGCCTGAATAAACTCAGGATAGAACACAGACATAATCTATACTAAGATTAATCAACCAATCCTGTTTAATACTGAGATAGCCCAGTACTATAGGTATACCCTATTATACCATCCAATAATTAAGGTTCAACAATTCTATTTATTCCACAAGGATTTATCAATACTATCAATTCTTATGCTAAATGGGTGAGTCCTACACAAAGCTCCAAGAATGTGATCAAGAGATCACTCAATGAAGATTCTACCACAAGGAGAAGTGTTATTCTAAGTATCTTAGGTGATTCCTACCATGAGTGGTTAAGATCAACTTCTAAGGTTAAAGGGATCATCTAAGATTCTACCTCAAAAAATTTTAAAGATTCGTCCTACCTTAATATATCATTAATTAAGGTGTCTAAATATTTTAGATACAAGCTTAATATTGAGATACTTGATACCCCACACTCTCACTTCTAATGACGGCACTGTGCGGGTTGGGTCTGCCATGACCCGCGCTGCGCGACAGTGCCAGGTTCCTCAGGCCCTGGTAGACCCGCGCAGTTCGGCTAATGGGCCAAGCCCGGTTAATTAAATCTGATTAATTGGATTTATTTTCCTTAAGGAAAATAATCCAATTAATCCAATCATAGGAAATAATTTAAATAAAGATACAGAATATATTAATTGAATAACTTTTAATCCACTGGTCCAAACCCTATGATTTTATATATGAAATTGATCAAAAAATCTTCAGGGATTTGAATATAAAATAATATTAAATATCTAATGGTTAGACCAAATTGATTAGGGTTGATTAGCAATTATGCTTAATCACATTGCATGTTTAGGGTGCCATTAGTCTCCTTATGAAGAGTAGAATGAATGTGCTAAGTGATTTCAAATTATGCCCTAATCTTATTAAACCTTGATTAGTGAAAATTAGGGTTTATAGATATTGGATCTTAGCAAACTTAGTCTCTAATTAATTGTATGATTAAATAGAACTTATGTGCCAATTTGTATGAAATTATGATAGCTAGATTTGTAATTAGGTGACAATCCTTTTGGATTGATTTAGGGTTTGATTAGCATTAATTACTTTCTATTTTTATAAAATTTTCTATTAATATGATTTATAATAGTAAGTTAGATGTATTGAAATCATGTATGCAAATTTATGATGTATAACTTGAATAAATTTAAAATTTGAAACTTAAACCTCTTAATTAACCTTAATAAGTCTTAAGACTTTGATCAAGCTATTAAGACTTGATCTAGGCCTAAGGTTGCCACCAATAATACATTCCGGTTTTACTTATTATTTAGGTTCAGAGTGGTTAGATCAAGTGATTAGCTCATCTGATCACATGCTATTCTAAGATCATGGGGACAAATCAAGGATATTATTAGAGATAGATCACTTGTTTAATAAATATGATTTTATTATTGTTTATATGCTAATGATCTTATATAAGAGGAAATCAAAGATCCAAAGCTTAGATTCAGATTAATCAATCACATAGATTTATTATTAACTTTAATATGTCTAATTCAATGGGTTAAGATTAATACCAAATCAGGTGTATTGTTGAAAAAATGTCAATTGCATTATCTTATAATCAAGTCAATTTAATTAAGGTTTAAGAGTTTGGATCTTAATCAAATAGATTAGGGTTTAACCCCTTACTCCTGTCTAATTAAGATCAAGTGTTTATTTATAGATCAAATGTCAAATCAATGAATTAGGGATATATTATTGGTGGTAATCTCAGACCTAGATCAAGTCTTAATAGCTTGATCAAAGTCTTAAGACTTCTAAAGTTTAATTAAGATATTTAAGTTCTCAAATTTAGGTATATTCAATTTATACATCATAACTTGGCATCCATGATTTAAATACAGATCTACCTTACTGTTAAGGAGAATATTAACAGAAAAATTCAGAAAAATAGAAAGTAATTAGTGCTAATCAAACCCTAAACTAATTTAAAAGGATTAGCACATAAATACAAATCTAGCCATTAGAATTTCATACAACTTGGCAAATAAGTTTTATTCAATCATACATTTAATCAGAGATTCAGTTTGCTAAGATCCAATGATTAAAAATCTTAATTTTTACTAATCATAATTTAATAAGATTAGGGCATAAGTTAAAATATAGAAATAAAAAAAATAAACTACTTAGCACATTCATTCTACTAATCATAAGGAAACTAATGACACCCTAAACATGAAATTTGGATAAGTATATATGCTAATCATACCTAATCAAGATCTGCAATAATTAGGCCAAAATAGAAAATCCAACCATTGAAAGTCAATTATTATTTTATATTCAAATCCCTGATAATTTTCTAATTAATTTGATGTATAATATCATAGGATTTGGATCAGTGGATTGAAAGTTATCACATTAATTTATTCTGAATTATTTCTATTAAATTTCCCTATGATTGGATTAATAGGATTATTTTCCTTAAGGAAAATAATTCCAATTAATCGGATTTTAATTAACGGGCTCGGTCCATTAGCCAAACCAAACGGGTCGACCGGGGCCCGAGGAACCCGGCACTGTCACGCAGTGCGAGTCACGGGCTGACCCGACTCGCACAGTGCCATCATCCCCGCCTCGACCTCTCTCGACAGAGACCGATCCGGGAAACCATAGATGGTGAAATTCTCCGTCTATAGCACATGCCTTGGACCCGGGTCAATCGAGAATCGATCCCCTAGCCAAAATGCACCGATTGACACTTGATGCCCCCTGTGAGGTGGTTTGGATCGGCCAGACCTTACTCACTCGAGGGCTCCCTTTATGAAACTACTGTGGGGAGATAATTCTCCCCACAAATGCCATGCCAGACCCTGGGCTCGATCCCTACAATATCAGGGAGGTGAGACGGATCGAAGCCCCCTGGTCTGAGGGCTTGAGGTGGGCTGGAACGCCGGGGCCTTACTCGGCCCGAGGCGTCCCTTAAGGACTTAGCCCGATCGATCGATTCGATCGATCGGGACTAAATCAGGGCCTAATTACGATGGCAATGAGTTTGAAATGACAATAAGCATCAATAAGAATCAAATGGAAAGGAGCCCGAGCCTCATTGACTCAAGGCTTGCAAACAGGGGTACCTAGTTTCATGGTTGAGCTCGGGACGACTAGCAGCGCTGGCTCTAGATGGGCTTCCAGATGCTACAAAGGATCCTGAACACTAGGAGAGCCTATTATCAGCGGTTCGAAAGCTCCTGAATTCACCTAAGGAAGCTCTAGCAGACGACAATGGATGAGAGGTGACAATGGGAAATTGAACTCAATTAAGCTATAAGGGGCAAAGAGAGGATTGCTGAGGCTATATAGCCTCAGCAAGGGAGTGGGGGAAGTTTCCAGAGGGCTGGATCGGGCTGGGAAGGACCAGAGAGGTCAAGCCATGACCAAGCTCTCAATTTCTAATTTGAGCTCGGTCGGGTCACGAGGCCCGACTAGGACCGATATACAGTTGAGGGAAGATCCCTAATGGCCTGCTGAGGTAGAACGAGTAGTGGGGGACAGGCCAAGCTGTCTAGGATCCGCAGGATTTCTTAGATTAGACGCGGGCGAGGCGAAGATGAAGATCCACAGTGCGGGTGCACTGTGGGCCGTCTAATGGATCAATCAAGACCGCGAAAAAGTCCTGATGGATTGGATCCTAATGGCCATATCTGATCTGATCCAGACCGTAGGATCTACGGGGTGGATCCGACGATGAATCCGCGATCCCGCAAGATTAAATCCTAGCCATTGGTTAGGAAGGCGCAACGGTGAGATCTGCAGGACTTCTCTGTCGTGCGACCCAGGCTCCGCAGCAGATCGCCTGCGATCCGTATAGCGGATCCTGGCCATTTATACGGGTATAGGGTAATATTGCAATTTCAAATTGTTGGGAATCCTAAAGTGCAATTAGACCAATTTAATTAAATTTGAATTATGATCTAAATGATCTCCAAATTATAACAAACTTTCACCCCTAACTAATTTGGGGGTGAAGAATTCAAAAATATAATCAGATTTTAATTCTGAGTTCAAAATATTTTAGGTCTAATATAGAGCATCTAGACTGATCAAAACATCATCTTGGACTTAGAGAAATCCAATTGACTTCAAATTTTTTTGGATTATCTTAACTTGATGTTATAAAGGCAATGCCATTGAAATTAATAATTAATTAGACTATAGATTAGCAGGGTAACAACCTAGGATTGTTACAGACTCCCCCACTTAAGAATGTTGTCATCCATGATATCATCTCAAGAGAGAAAACATGTAGGAATATTAAGAATAGAATTACAATTCCAAAAATTAATGGATACTTGGATTTTCAAAGAGACTAGGTTACTCTCTTCTCACATCTGCCTCTTTCTCCCATGTAGATTTTTCTAAAGAGCGATGCGTCCATTGAACCTTTACCATTGAGATTGAGCAATTTCTCAGATGCTTCTGATCATGAGCTAAGATCTTAATTGGCTCCTCAATATATGAAAGATCCGACTGGAAAGATACAACTGGGAGTTGAATTAGATGAGATGAATTATGAAGACATCTCCGCAGAGAGGAGATGTGGAACACATTATGGACTGCAGAGAAATCTTCAGGAAGCTTCAATCGATAAGCTGCAGACTGATTTTCTCTAGGATCTCGAAAGGTCTGACGTAGCGGGGACTTAGCTTCCCAAATATACCAAAACGATACACGCCTTTCTTTGGACTGACTTTAAGATACACAAAATTTCCAGCATCAAATTCCAGAGTACATTGATGAGCATCGTGATATTTACTCTAATGATCTTGAGCTACTTTGATTCTTTGCTGGATCAGTTTAATCTTAAGATTCATTTCTTCTACTAATTCTGAGCCATACAATTGCACACTACCAGTTTCAGACCATGCTAAGGGAGTACTGCACTTCCTGCCATACAAAGCTTTATATGGAGCCATGCTGATACTCGCTTGAAAATTATTATTGTATGCGAATTCAACGAGAGGAATATGATCTTTCCAGAAGCCTCCGAAATCCAGAATACAGTGATGAAGAAGATCCTCCAAGAATTGAATGACTATTGAAAACTTGCCAGAATTTAGAAACGAAATGGCTATCTCGATCAGATACCATAGATTTTGGAATTCCATGGAGCCTAACAATTTCCTTGATGTAAAGCTTCACCAATTTCTCAATAGAATCGGTTTGACACATTGGGATAAATTGTGCTGATTTGGTCTGTTGATCGACAATGACCCAAATCGAATTGGCACCGGATCTTGCTTTAGGTAAACCCATAACAAAATCCATAAAAATATCAAACAACTTTCATTCAGGAATTGCTAGAGGATGGAGAAGTTCTCCAGGTTTCTGATGTTCAGCCTTAACTAGATTATAGGCATGACACTTTGATACGAATTCAGCCATGCTTTTCTTCATTCCAGGACACCAATATGATTTCTTAAGATCTTGATACATCTTGGTGTTGCCAGGATGTACTTGGTAACTATAATTGTGACCTTCTATCAAAATCTCTTACTGCATGGATTTGGGAATCCATAGACGATCTTCTTGATAGATTACATTACCTCGAAGCTGAAGACCAAAGCAATGAACACTTTCGATCTCTGTTTTAAACTTTAGATAGTCTTCATCCTTTGTTTGGGAGATGGAGACATCGCGATGAAATGTTGGTTCAATTGAACTCATGGAAATCAATGTGCTTAGCATAGTACCACGCACTGGTCTAATGTCAAGCTTTCTGAATTCTTCCTCTAGTGAACTTGATGATATCATGGAAGATAGGGTAGCATGATGACTGAGTGCATTTGCTATGATGTTCGATTTTCTTGGATGATATTAGATGCTTAAATCATAATTGCTTATCAACTTAAGCCATCTTCGATGATGACAGTTTAGTTCACGCTGGGTGAAGATGTACTTTAAGCTCTAATGATCAGTAAATATGGAACACTGGACGCCATAAAGATAATGATGCCATATTTTCAGAGCAAAAACTACAGCTGCTAGTTCGAGATCATGGACAGGATAGTTCTTTTCATGCAGTTTTAGCTGACGAGATGCATAGGTTATAACTCCTCCTTCCTGCATCATTAGCACATATCCCAAACCTATGCCAGATGCATTGGTATAGACTTGGTAGTTGAGGCCTTCTTTAGGTTAGGCTAGAACTAGTACAGAGGAAAGAGCATCTTTTAACATTTAAAACACATTCTTATACTCTGGACTCCAGATAAAAGGTAATGCTTTCTACGTCAACTTTGTGAGAGGAGACGCAATTTGTGAGAAGCCTTTAACAAATTTTCTATAGTAACCTGCTAGTCCCAGGAAACTTCTGATATTGGTTACAAATTTTGGTTGTGACCAATCTTGAACAGCGCTTACTTTATGCTGATCGACTTTGATCCCTTGAGAATCTACGATATGACCCAAGAAAGCGACTGAGTCAAGCCAAAATTCGCATTTGGAATACTTAGCGTATAGCTCATGACTCTTAAGCTCTTCTAATACTAATCGCAGATGTTTCTCGTGATTCGTTTTGCTTTTCGAATAAATCAGGATATCATCGATAAAGACGATGACAAATTTATCTAAATACACTTTCAACACGCGTTGCATTAAATCCATAAAAATGGACTGTGCATTTGTTAAGCCAAAGGACATTACTAAAAATTCATAATGTCCATAGTGGGTTCTAGATGCTATTTTCTCAACATCTAAATATTTAACTCACAATTGGTGATATCCAGATCGCAAGTCTATCTTTGAGAAAACTTTAGCTCCAGATAATTGATCGAATAGATCATTGATACGAGGCAAAGGGTACTTGTTCTTGATAGTTACTTTATTTAGTTCCCTATAATCGATGCACATTCTCATCGATCCATCTTTCTTCTTCACGAACAATATTGGTGCTCCCCAAGGAGATGAACTTGGCCTGATAAGACCTTTCTCAAGCAATTCTTGAAGTTGTCTGTTCAATTCCTGAAGCTCCTTAGGTCTTTCTTTTCTCCCAACATAGTTACGAGGTATGCGTCGCAGCCTTTCTTAACTAACCTTTCCGCCTTCATTGCGTTAATTAATGATGCTTGAGCACTAAATTTGCCTATAAATGATTGCAACAAATTCCCACTGCCAAGGGTGATCTTCTTCTTTTGGCAATTAATTGAAGCACCATGTTGGCTTAGCCAGTTCATGCTCAGGATTACGTCAAAATTTGTAATTGGCAAAATGATCAGTTTAGCTTCATATTTTTGCTTACCAATAGGAATATTTATTTTGCAAAACTGTTGGGACTGCATACAGGCTCTGGAAGGTAACCCGACGCTTAATAAGTTTGTTAAGCGATGCGATAATAGCTTAAGATTTTTAGCCCAACTTTCTGATACAAATGAATGACTCACTCCCGTATCGAAAAAGATGTTACAAGATTTATCCTCTATCATTAAGGAGCCTATTATAATATTTATGATAAGGGTTATACTACTGAAGCAGAAAAGATCAAACATAGAAACATACATGATCGAACAAAAATTAATTTAAGGCGTACCTGAAACCACATCATTATCAGGAGCAGAGGCAGGGGTTAACATATATACTCGTGCAGGTGCTGAGGGTCATTTGTTCTGTGGCCTTTGACCCTGACGATCATTGTTCGACTTTTGTGCTGGTACAATTGCTTTCGAGTTTGAAGTTGGAGTCGGCATTATAGCTGGAGCAGGCTCTCGATTGTTCCTTAAATGTGCACGGAATGCTTGCTTATGATGGGAGTGATTGATGAGCACTCTGTCGATTGTGTTCTTAGCATCACACTCAAAATAACGGTGGCCGCTTCAACAACATGTAAAGCACACACCACCAAAGTGGTAGCATTTCCCATACGGATGAAATCGATTGCAATCGAAGTTCTGAGGTTGGGATTGTTTAGTTTCCATGTTATAAGCTTTTGCCATCTTATGATGACCAAATCACTCCTTCCTTGGCTGCATAACTATTGCCTTTCTCTTTCGGTCCAGTTGACCTTGGAATCCCTCTTGTAGACTGGCAGCTTCGATCAATTCGGTTAGAGTTTTGATCTTACGTGAGACTAAGTGGGCTTTAATAGAATCTCTTAACCCCTACAAGAAACGATGGCATCTAGACGCTTCTGTTCTTACTAGGTCCAGAACAAAGCGTGATAATCTCCGAAATTCTTGTTCGTAGTCGAACACTGAATTGTTACCTTGAGTGAGATGGAGGAGCTCATCCTCCAGAATTATTTGAGATGATGCTGGTGTGAATGCTTCTCAGAACACTTCTAAGAATATATTCCATGGAATATATTCTATTTTAAAATCAGCAAATTTGTTGTTTCGCTTATTCTCCCACCAATACTTGGCTTCTTCCTAAAATAGATGAGTCACTAAACGGATAGCTTCAGAGTTAGGGCACTTGATACTGGCCAGGTTCTTCTCAGCCATCTTGACCAGTTCTCTATGTCCATAGGATTTAACACTCCATTGAATGTGGGAGTTCTAAGGCGAAGAAAACTATGCAGAATTCCATCACCCATATAGTGTGAAGATGATGAGAACCCTGATGGGGGTGCAGGTTGTTGCTTAACAAATAGAATTAGAGCACGAGTCTCTTGCGCCTGTTGCACATTGCTTTCAATTATGGCATTCACTAAACTCTCCATTGGATTGGACTCTTCAGGTCCGCTAGATGACAAGACCGCATTTTTTATTAGAGTAGGAGTAGATGGAGAGCCAGGATTCATGACTGTAAATACAAGTATGAATTCAGAAACATAAAATTTTACTATAATTTCATTCATTTCTTTCTCAAAAGAGAAGATATATGGATCCATAAACATATAACTCAGATAAAAAATGACATAATAAGGTTCCTAAAATTCTAGTTACAATATTCTACCCAAAAGGCAGCGTAGAAGTCATCATATGTGACTATGTGGCTCCTCCGAGCTAATCTCATATAAACCCAAAACCACCAACGACTCACTGATCCTCTTAGTAGGATCTCTACGATCTCTAGACAATACTCCTCAGAACTGATCAGGTCCTAATCTAATTCAATCAAGTACGACTACAAGTTTAAGAAATAAATCACAACGTCATAATTTGATGAATTTAGACGCTCTATCTAAGATTTGATCAAGATCGACTAAACTAAGGATTATGATCTTAACACCACGAGATTGAAGTTAAGCACATAATCCAAAGGTACAATCTAAGGAATCTAGGGTTTTAATCTAATGTGATCTATTGATTAAGGCTAATCCTTTTAAGTAAATCTAACTTAATAGGATGATTCTCCTATCCTAAATCTAAGGTTGAAATACAAAATAATCAAAATTAAATTGAAAAATCTAGAAACTAATAAAACCAATAATTTATTCATTGAATGACCCCGTTATTCAATGAATGAAATCTATCCTATGATCTAGCCCTACTAGTCTTAGGGATGGTCTTAATGTGATGTGAAAGTTCCTAAGGAAAAGAGTTAGAGGAAAATTAGGGAATTTTACTAAGTTGATAGAATTACTAATTTAGAAGCTAATTTAAGAGTTAAAAACGCTTAACATAATTTTTTGGGCAAAATGACTATTTTGCCCCTACTTTAGGGTCCAAAAAGTCACTTTTTGAATTAGGGATCCAAATTAGAATTCCTTACTACCAAATGAATCCTTACTGTCTAATCTAAAGATAGATAATAAGTACGCTTAATTTGGACAAGAAACAGGTCCTATAGGTCCAAACTAAGGTTTTCGACCTAAGGGGCATTTTGGTAGTTTACACCTAATAGAATCTAAATTTTTATGCAGTTTACTATTAACTGCTATTCAAGGATTCCATAGAGTCCAAAAATACTACATTTTGAGGTTAGATGGCTAAGTTATGGCTATTTCAGTTTCTGAGGGCAATTCGATAATTTGGTCGGTCAACAGGGGCAAAAACTAAACTTTTCTGTTTGAAGTCCAAACTCAGTTTTTATAACTTTTTATAGTGTACTGAGTGCTTTGACAAGGAGTAAACCCTATTTGGACTTCAAATGGTTAACTAGGGTTAGGGGTATTTTGGTTATTTTTGATTTTCTAGGGTTCAGATCCTAAATATTGTTTCAGTTTATTGATGACATTAAAATTCGATGCTAGTTAATACTTTGAATTTTTGAATTTGGAGTTGAATTGACCAAGTTATGGTCAATTCAAGATAAGGGGCATTTTAATCTATTTTTAGAGTAGGGTCCTAAATATCACTTTTCAAACTAAGCTCCAAATGAGAAAACTAATACTACTATAATGTTGGGGCTGTTCTCCTGAGTATTTTAAGACCCATATTGCATATGTTTGGATAATTAGGTTAAAAGTTGTGAGGGTTTATTTAGGACCTAAAATATCACTACATTATACGCACCCCGAAATGAATTTTTGAAGTATGTCATTTGATTTATTTTATTTTTCTGAGTAAAATGAGACATATATTTGCTATATTTGGATCATTGTACAAAAGGTTATTAAACTTTAAAGTTTTAAATTAAGTAATTAATTTTACTATTCATTTATTCAATTTAAATGAATTAACTATTCAAAAACTTATAATAATCTTACTATTTTTTTAATTCAATTAATAAAATACATTAATTGATTTAATTAAGGTTTACTACCTTTAATTAAATTAAATAAACTAATTAAGTTTAATTTATTGATTATCCTAATATTAATTAATCTTAATTAATCCATTGGTGTTAAAAATTAAGGGAAAATTCTAATTATAATTTCAATTAATTGAATTAGTTTTTGTAATTAATAATTAACTAATTAAATAATTACATTGTATTAATATTATTAAATTAATTATTGTTTTAATGTATTAATAATTAACTATTGTTTACTGTTAATTAAATTAACTTAATCATTAAGTTAATTAATTGATTATTAATGCTAACTAATACTAATTTAACTAACATAATGTGTAGATATATATATATATATAACTATATAACTATTAAGTCCTAAAGTGTATGTCAACTATAATTATGTATAAGTTCTGTTATTATTATATATTTATATAACTATATATATATATATTTATTTATTTATTTAAATTCTTTTGCAGGATTTAATGGCGGCGGGGCCCGCCACCGACAATGTGCGGCCTATGATTAGGCTCGCCAGAGAAGGTGGGCCCACCCTGCCATGAGGCAGAGCTCGGTTGGCCGCAGCACAACGGGTGGGTCCCACCGCTGATCGCGGCTGTCAGTGCGGGGCCCAGCAGAACGCGTGGCAGCATGCGATACGCTGGGCTGGCACTGGCGGGGCCCACAGCATGTGCACGAGGCTTGAGACCCAGAATGGAGCCGCGGGCCGGGGTTGACCCGGCCCGACGCGCATCAGATCACCTTCCCTGCTGAAGGCCGAGGCTAGGGTTCGAAAATCACGGTCCTCTGGCCATTACCGGGGTCCGACCCGCGTGCCAACGGGTAGGCCGCGACGAGCTACACGTGGCTAGCGGTTTCATCACGAGGGATGGTCGGTGGCATGAACTAGGGCGAGCCCTAGCTTCTAGGGCTCGGCTCGAGTGGGCTCTTATGGAAACGACTGTGGACAACTACCGTAATTGATCCGATCAAACCGCTAAAATGACGATCCGATTTGCTCAATGCTCAATCTATGGCTCGGAATAATCATACGAATCGATACATAGCAATTTCATTGATCAAAAGGAGGGATCAAGGAGTACCTGGTGCGACGGTTGTCGATGTCTTAGGGTTCTAGGGGGTCAGAGTTTGATCCTACAAAACTCCTGATCCCTACGCATCGGCCAGGTCTTAAGGGCCCTGAGGCAGAGGTTGCGATGCTTGGGTGGACGCCGGTTGGCCTGGGAGGCGGCGGAGGGCCACGTGGGGCGAGCGACGGGAGCGTGGAAGGAGACGGAGTCCGAGCCGTCCAATTTGGTCTCGATCGGACGGCCCGGATCGCACGATCCGAGCAGACGGCTGGAGGGACAGCATCCGCAATAGTAAACAACGTGGGTTTTAAACTGACGACGCCGTTTATGAAAATTAAATTTTAATTTTAAATAATTTATTAAATCCTAATATAATTAATTAATCATAATTAAATTTATCATCTTCCAAAAATCCCCAAATACTCACCCCTAGCTAATTGAGGGCTGAGGAACGCAGCGGCTATGTCAAATTTTTGATTCGACGAGTATTTTAATTTCCTAATCTTCGGAGTATTTTAAATATTATTAAAATATTCGTCAAAGTTTTGACGACTTCTGATTGACACGAAAACATCACCCCTAATTAATTTGGGGGCAATGAGAGCAATGGCGAGTCCGTTTTTCGATTTGAGGTCTATTTAAACAAGTCAAATTTTAGAGTTTTTAGATTTCCAAAAATTAGGATTTGATCTATTTGTCTCCTGATTTAGGCTAGGTCTTAGTGGATGACTCCTAATGACTTTATTAATACTTAGGATCAGGATTAAGACTGAGATTAGTCCTAATTGACTAGGGTAACAACTTAAGTTGTTACAGGCTCCTCAACTTAAAAACGATGTCATCCTCGACATCAATCAAGTGGAAAGAAAAGACAAGATAACATAATATGAATTGAATTGAAAGCTTAGAATGCTGGGAAAGAGATACCTAGATTCTCGAAGAGTCTAGGATATTTGGCTCGCATATCGGACTCCTTCTCCCAAGTGGCTTCGTTACAAGAATGATTCTTCCACTGGACTTTGATCATCTTGATATCACAGTTCTTAAGCTGCTTGCGATCACGGGCCAGAATTCGAATTGGTTTCTCGGAATACGATGGATCAGGCTGGATCTGAATTTTTGTGAACTGCACGAGGTGAGATGAATCTCTGAGGCATCTATTTAGAGATGATACATGAAATACATTATGAACTGCAACAAAGTCATCTTGAAGGTTAAATCTGTAGGTGGAAGAACCTACTCTGGCTGCTACCTCAAATGGACCAACATAACGAGGGCTAAATTTCCCTACTATGCCGAATCTGAAGACCCTTTCATTGGACTGACCTTTAAGTAGGCGAAGTCTCCAACCTTAAATTCTAGAGGACGATGGTGCATGTCGTGGTATTTACTCTGACGGTTATGAGCTGCACGAATTCGTTGCTGAATCAACTGAACTTTCATATTTGTCTCTTCTATTAATTCAGATCCGTACAACTACACACTACCTGTTTCTAACCATGCTAATGGAGTACTACATTTCCTTCCATACAGAGCTTCATATGGGGCCATCTTTATACTGGCTTGGAAGTAGTTGTTGTAAGCGAACTCCACTAGTGGGAGGTGATCTTCCTAAGATCTAGCAAAATCAAGCATACACAGCCTAAGCAGATCTTCAAGAACCTGATTCACTCGTTCTGTCTGACCATTCATCTGCAGATGAAAGGGTGTACTCATTGCTAGGGTTGTGCCTAGATCTTGGTGCACGGCTTGCCAGAATTCAAAAGTGAATCAGCTGTCCCTATCGGATACGACTGTCATGGGAATTATATGCAATTTGATTATTTCCCTGATATACAGCTTTGCGAGCTTCTCAACCGAGTCTGTCTGACAAATATAAATGAAATGAGCGGATTTGGCAAACTAGTCAACTATAACCCAAATCGCATGTGCTCCAAATTTTGCATGAGGCAAACCCATCACGAAATCCATTAAATACATCTATCCACTTCCATTTAGAAATCTTAAGTGCTCTGCCTTGACCAAAGCGTGGTATTTTGCAACAAAATCAGCTACACTTTTCTTCATTCCTGGCCACCAGAAGAATTACTTCAAGTTTTGATACATCTTTGAGCTTCCAGGATGGATTTGGTATCCGAAGTTATGACTCTCAATTAGAACTTCTTAGTGCATGGATTTAGGAATTCATAGATGATCTCCTTGATATATAGCACCTTTATGGGATCGAACATCAGTGCGACGACCGCTTTCGATAGCTTGTCTAAGATTTAGGTACTCATCATCTTTCGTATGAGTAATGGATACATCTCTATGGAGAATGGGCTCCACATTAATCATTAAGAGCATTGTACTCACCTAGTCACTACGTGCTGACTTGATATCCAATTTACGAAATTCTTCTTCCAGAGGACCCTCAGAGATGAGAGCGTTCAGAGTAGCATAACGACTAAGCGCATCAGTTACCACATTTGCCTTTCCTGGATGCTACTGGATGTCTAGGTCATAGTCGCTGATCAGTTCCAGCCACCTCTGTCGGCAGTTTAACTCCCTTTGAGTGAATATATACTTCAAACTCTGATGATCTGTGAATATTGAGCACTATTTCCATATAGATAGTGACGCCAAATCTTCAAGGCAAACACTACAGCAGCTAGTTTGAGGTCATGAACAGCATAGTATCTTTCGTGTATCTTAACTAACAGGAAGCATAGGCTACCTTTCCTTCCTGTATTAACACAGCTCCTAAGCCTATACCAGAGGCGTCAGTATAGACCTGGTAATTCACACCTTCTTTAAGGAGAACTAGGACTGGGGCAGATGAAAGCGCGTCTTTTAGGGTTTAGAATGCTCCTTCACAAGCTGGTGACCACTCAAATGGCACAACCCTCTGAGTGAGCTTGGTGAGTAGAGAGGCTATTTGGGAGAAGCCATTCACAAACTTCCTGCAGTCACCGGCCAAGCCCAGGAAGCTTCTGATGTCGGTTATTAATTTAGGCAGTACCCATTCTTGGATGGCGCTAACTTTGCTTTAATCTACTCTGATCCTGTGAGCATCTAATACATGGCCTAGGAAGGCGATAGATTCAAGCCAAAATTCGCACTTTGAATACTTGGCATACAACTGGTGGCTTCTTCAGTTCTTCCAATACTATCTCCTGAAATGACCTTCGTGTTCCTTTTTTGTCTTAAAATATATTAGAATATCATCTATGAACACGATGATGAATTTTTCAAGGTATGGTTTCAAGATACGTTGCATTAGGTCCATAAAGAGGGAAGGCGCATTTGTCAATCCAAACAACATTACTAGAAACTCATAGTGGCCATATCTGGTTCTGAAGGCAGTCTTTGCTAAGTCTGAGTCCTTTATTTGCAATTGATGGTATCCTGATCACAAATTGATCTTGGAGAACACTTTTGCTTCTGCTAATTGGTCGAACAGATCATCGATGCAGGGCAGTGGGTACTTGTTCTTTACTGTTACTTTATTTAACTCTCTATTATCGATGCACATCCGCATTGATCCATCTCTCTTCTTGACAAACAGAACTGGTGCTCCCCATGGGGATGAACTAGGCCTGATAAGACCATTCTCCAATAGTTCATGCAGTTGTTTGTCTAATTCTTGCAGTTCCTTATGCGCCATTCGATAAGGAGCATTAGAGATGGGCTGCATTCCTGGAACAATGTCGATTGCAAATTCCACATCTCGTGTAGGAGGAAGACCTGGTAGATCTTCCGAAAAAATGTCAGCAAATTCGCAAACGATGGGGTTCTTGGATAGGGAAACTTCTTCTTACTTTTCTCCCAGTATTGTTACTAGGAAGGCATCACAACCTTTCTGAACTAACATTTTCGCTTTGATAGCATTGATTAGCAAGGTTCTTGTGCTAAGCTTACCGAAGAAGCATCTGACCTTGCTACCACTACCTAAGATGATCTTCTTTTTCATGCAGTTGATAGTGGCGTTATGTTGGCTTAGCCAATTCATGCCCAATATTATGTCGAAGTTGGCTATAGGAAGAACTACTAACTTGGCGTCAAATTCTTCATTCTCAATGGGGATTGGTACTTTGCAAAATTGGTGAGCTAGCATTTGGGCTCCAGAAGGTAACCCAACGTTAAGAGGATTAGCTAGGTGATACAAGGGTAGGTTAAGTGCTTTTGCCCAACCTTCAGACACAAAAGAATGGCTAGCCCCAGTGTCGAATAGGATGTTACAGGGCTTATCATTTATGCAAATTGAACCTAATCACAGATGTAATAATTACTAACTATGTTAAGCAAGTAATAATGATAAAAACTAGAGAGGCTCAAAAGCGTGTACATGATACCACATGATTATCTTCAGTAGCCTCAACCGGAGTGAGGGTGTAAATACGGGCAGGGCCGGCAGGCCTGTTGTTATAGGTCTACCGTGGAGGCAGCCATGATGCCTTTGGGCGAGGGACATTGGCTATCTTACGCCTTGCAGCTAAAGTAGGAGGTGTTGCAGGATGAGCGGTTGCAGGCTTCTGAAATAGGTCGAAGACTTGGCGGCGCTTGGAGCGGTCGATCAAATCACCGTCGATTGTTTCCAAAGCCACACATTTAAAATTCATGGCCTGGCAGTCCGCAGGTGAAGTAGACACAACTCCCATGGTAACACCGACCATATGGGTGAGGTTTTGTGCAACCATTAAACTGATTGGCAGAGGGAGCTTCGGCCTCGAACTGATATACTCTGGCTCATTTGGGAGGATTCTGCTGGAATGAGGTGGACCGATTCTCCTCTTGGGTCCATCCATAGCTTGGTCTTGCTCTACTACGTTGGCAGTTTCAAGTAGTTCAGCAAAGTATGATATGCGTAGCGGGACTACCTGGCTCCTGATAGAGGGACGCAGACTGCTCTGAAACTGGTGGCAGCGGTCTGGCTCAGTGGGAACAAAGCTAGTAGAAAATCTTGCGGGGTGATGGAATTCTACTTTGTATGTAGACACGGATCAATCACCCTATTGTAGTTTTAGGAACATGTCCCCCAAGCTATGCTTGGCGGACAAGGGAATGAATCAGGCCTGGAATGCTTCGATGAATTCGTCCCAGGTAATGTTCTCGAGTTTTAAGTCAGCGAACTGTGCACGGTGGGTGGTGTCCCACCAATATTTAGCTTCGTCTTGGAGGAGGTGAGTGGTAAGACAAATTACCTCCGAGTCGGGACACTTAATACTCGTTAGATTCTTTTCTACCATTTTGATCCAAGTGGCGGTATCTACCGCAGAGAGACTCCCGTTGAAGGTAGGGGGCCTCAGGCAGAGGAAGCTGTGCAATAGTCCATCTACGAACTGTATGTGATGCTGGTAAGAGTAATGTAATGTCGGGGCAACTTCTGTCGTGGTGCGGTTCTGGTTTATCTGAGCTACGAGCAATCACTCCATTCTCTCATCCTGCTTGGCCAAAGCATCTGCGACCTGCTTAGCTTGTTCCTGGTTTGATTTTGCTTATTTTTTGTTGGATTCCACCATCAGTTTGACTGCTTCCAGCAAGGCATTCGCCTCACAGTAAGCAAAAGTACTAAAAGAAAAGTCTAAACATAAGCATACTGATGATCATATGATGATATATGCTGATTTAAAATAGTAATCTGAAAGCGGTACAAATAGTAAGCATTAAAGTCTAGCATCCTATACATGTATCTACACAAGCGAGCAAATAAGACAAGAAAATATAGCTGATTGAAATAACATGCATCATCAACATGACAAACAGTAAGCTAAAAACTGAAAAGAACGTATAACTACCATATCAGAAAGTATTGACCAATCCGGCCCAATATATTCCCATAGCCTTTCTGGGCTAGGGCAGACATAATATAATAGTAAAAAAAAACTGAAGTAGTAGATAATACTATGCAAATATATTTTAGTTATTTACTTTTATTTTTGTGGACAATTTCAGAAATGACTGATGAGTCAAGCACATCTGCAAGACTGAGTGGGTTATAAGCTTAACACACACTCCTCAATGAGTAATGTTAAGCATCCTGATTTCTCCTTACCCCTATCCATTAGAGTAATGTGCACCATAATCCACCATGAACTGAACCCAATTGCAACTATTTTCCTAATATTTTAAGTTTTCATTTCTTATGCAGCAATATTTTTTTATATGACATGTCCAAGAAAAAATAAACACAAAGTCAAGGAATGCGTAACACAAAATCAAGTAGTTGGCAAGGGACTCTACTAATATGGTGATATCATTTGTTATCTAATTAAATCATTCTATCTATTCCGAGTTACACAAATTCTGGATCTCCAATTCCTACTATCGAGTGTAACTTAGAAGCACGTCTTTATAGGTTAAAAGGATTAGAACTGATCAGGTCCTAATCTAATTCAATCAAGTACGACTACAGGTTTAAGAAATAAATCACAACGTCCTAATTTGATGAATTTAGACGCTTTATCTAAGATTTGATCAAGATCGACTAAATTAGGGATTATGATCTTAACACTACAAGATTAGAGTTAAGCACATAATCCAAAGGTACAATCTAAGGAGTCTAAGGTTTTAATCTAATGTGATCTAATAATTAAGGCTAATCCTTTTAAGTAAATATAATAATAGGATGATTCTCCTATCCTAAATCTAATGTTGAAAGATAAAATAATCAAAATTAAATTGAAAAATATAGAAACTAATAAAATTAAGAATTCATTCATTGAATAATCCTATTATTCAATAAATAAAATCTATTCTATGATCTAGCCTTAGTCTTAGGGATGATCCTAATGTGATGTGAAAGCTCCTAAGAAAAAGACTTAGAGGAAAATTAGAGAATTTTATTAAGTTGATAGAATTACTGATTTTGATCACTTAAATGATCCTATTAGGGTTCTAATATTGGTTTTACTGATTTAGAAACTAATTTAAGAGTTAAAGATGCTTAACTTAAATTTTTGAGCCCCTACTTTAGGGTCCAAAAAGCAACTTTTTGAATTAGGGATCTAATTAGAATTTCTTACTACCAAATAATTCCTTACTATCTAACATGAAGATATATAATAAGTACGCTCAATTTGAATAAGAAATGGGTCCTATAGGTCCAAACTAATATTTCTGACCTAAGGGGCATTTTTGATAGTTTACGCCTAATGGAATCTAAATTTTTATATAGTTTACTATTGGCTGCTATTCAATTATTCCATAAAGTTCAAAAACACTGCATTCTGAGGTCAGATGGCTAAGTTATGGCTATTTCAATTTTTAAGGGCAATTCGGTAATTTTGTTGGTCAACGGGGCAAAAACCAAACTTTTTCGTTTGAAGTCCAAATTCAACAAACTCAGTTTTTATAGCTTCCCTATAGTGTACTGAGTGCTTTGACAGGGAGTAAAGTCAATTTGGACTTCAAATGGCCAAGTTAGAGCTTAACTAGGGTTATAAGTATTTTAGTTATTTGTGATTTTTTAGGGTTTAGATCCTAAATATTATTTAAGTTTATTGATAACAGTAAATTCTATGCTAGTTAGCACTTTGAATTTTTGAATTTGAAGTTGAATTGACCAAGTTATGGTCAATTGAAAACAATGGGCATTTTAGTCTATTTTTAGGGTAGGGTCCTAAATGTGAGTTTTCAAACTAAGATTCAAATGGGAAAACTAATACTACTATAGTGTTGGGGCTATTCTCGTATATATTTTAAAACCCATATTAACTACATTTGGATAATTAGATTAAAAGTTATGATTATTTATTTATGACCTAAAATATCACTGCATTATACGCACCCCGAAATGAATTTTTGAATTATGTCATTTAATTCATTTTATTTTTCTAAGTAAAATGAGACATATTTGCTATGGTAGATCATTATATAAAGAGTTATTAAATTTTAAAATTTTGAATTAAATAATTAATTTTACTATTCATTTATTCAATTTAAATGAATTTAATATTCAAAAACTTATAATAATCTTACTATTTATTTTAATTCAATTAATTAAATATATTAATTGATTTAATTAAGGTTTACTGCCTTTAATTAAATTAAATAAACTAGTTGATTATCTTAATATTAATTAATCTTAATTAATCCATTAGTGTTAAAAATTAAAGAAAATGCTAACTATAATTTCAATTAATTGAATTAGTTTTTGTAATTAATAATTAACTAATTAAATAATTACATTGTGTCAATATTATTAAATTAATTATTGTTTTAATGTATTAATAATTAACTATTGTTTACCGTTAATTAAATTAACTTCATCATTAAGTTAATTAACTGATTATTAATTACTGATTAATGCTAACTAATACTAATTTAACTGACATAATGTGTAGATATATATATATAAATAAAGTCCTAAAGTGTCTGTCAAAATATATAACTATAATTATGTATAAGTTCTGTTATTAGTATATATTTATATAATTATAGGCCGCCCCGTGTCGGTGGCGGGCCCCGCCGCCATTAAATCCTGCATAAGAATTTGAATATATATATATATATATATATATATAAATTCTTATGCTGGATTTAATGGCGGCGGGGCCCGCCATCGACAATGTGCGGCCTATGATTAGGCTCGCCAGAGAAGGTGGGGCCCACCCTGCCACGCAGCAGGGCACGGTTGGCCGCAGCACAACGGGTGGGTCCCACCGCTGATCACGGCTGTCAGTGCGGGGCCCAGCAGAACGCGTGGCAGCACGCGATACGCTGGGCTGGCACTGGCGGGGCCCACAGCCTGTGCACGAGGCTTGCGACCCAGAATGGAGCCGCGGGCCGGGGTTGACCCGGTCCAACCCGCATCAGATCGCCGTCCCTGCTGAAGGCCAAGGCTAGGGTTCGAAAATCACGGCCCTCCGGCCATTACCGGGGTCCGACCCGTGTGTCGAAGGGTAGGCCACGACGCGCTACACATGGCCGGTGGTTTCATCACGAGGGATGGTCGATGGCATGAGCTAGGGCTAGCCCTAGCTTCTAGGGCTCGGCTCGAGTGGGCTCTTACGGAAACCACTGTGGACAACTACCATAATTGATCCGATCGAACCGCTAAAATGACGATCTGATTTGCTCAATGCTCAATCTAGGGCTCGGAATAATCATATGAATCGATATATAGCAATTTCATTAATCAAAAGGAGGGATCAAGGAGTACCTGGTGCGACGGCTATCGATGTCTTAGGGTTCTAGGGGGGCCAGAGTTCGATCCTCCAAAACTCCTGATCCCTACGCATCGGCCAGGTCTTAAGGGCCCTGAGGCAGAGGTTGCGATGCTCGGGTGGACGCCGGTTGGCCTGGGACGCGGCGGAGGGCCACGTGGTGCGGGCGACGGGAGCGAGGAAGGAGACGGAGCCCAAGCCGTCCGATTTGGTCTCGATCGGACGGCTCGGATCGCACGATCCGAGCAGACGGCGGGAGGGACGGCGTCCGCAATAATGGATGACGCGGGTTTTAAACTAATGGCACCGTTTATGAAAATTAAATATTAATTTTAAATAATTTATTAAATCCTAATATAATTAATTAATCCTAATTAGATTTATCATCTTCTAAAAATCCCCAAATACTCACCCCTAGCTAATTGAGAGGTGAGGAACGTAACGACGATGTCAGATTTTCGATTCGACGAGTATTTTAATTTCTTAATTTTTAGGGTATTTTAAATACTATTAAAATATTCATCAAAATTTTGACGACTTCTGATTGACACGAAAACATCACCCCTAGCTAATTTGGCGGAGTCCATTTTTCGATTTGAGGTCTATTTAGACAGATCACATTTTAAGGTTTCTAGATTTTCCAAAAATCAGAATTTGATCCATTTGTCTCTTGATCTGGGCTAGGTCTTAGTGGATGACCCATAATGACTTGATTAATACTTAGGATCAGGATTAGAACTGAGATTAGTCCTAATTAACTAGGGTAACAACTTGAATTATTACATAACCTAAGGGTAAAGTCTAGGGATCTAAGGTTCCAATTCTAAGTGAACTAATGATTGAGGTAAATTCGATTAAGCAAAGTCAAGCTTAATAGGATAATTCTCCTAATCTTATTCTAAGGTTGAAAGATAAAATAATCAAAATGAAATTATAAAAATCTAAAAACTAATAAAATCAAGGATTCATTTATTGAATAACTTCGTTATTTAATGAATAAAATCTAACCTAATATATATCCTTAATCCTAAGGAACAGATCTTAAGGTGATGTGAGGATTCTTAATGAGCTCCTAATGAAGAACTTAAGGATGTTATAAGAGTTGATTTAATTTATTTCCATTCGCTAGTTTTATTTAATTTGAAGGTTAAGGGTGCATTTTAGTTAAGTAAGGAATATTTTCCTTAGAAATTTTCAAACCTAAATTAGGTTTTTTGATAAATTATTCAAACTGAGAGATTTAAGACTTAATTAGATCATAAATTAGTTTTATTACTAGTTTTACTAATTTAAAAGGTATTTTAAGAGTTAAGGGTACTTAACTTAAGTTTTTGGGCAAAATGGTCATCCATTTTGCCCCTATTTCAAAGGTCCAAAAAATTACTTTTTGAATTTAAGCTCTAAATTAGAATTTCTTACTGTCAAATGATTCTTTACTGTTTAATATAAAAATAGACAGTAAGTACACCAAATTTGGATAGAAAATGGGTCATATAAGTTCAAACTAGGGTTTTTGACCTAAGGGGCATTTTAGTAAAATTCACTTAATGGAATCTAAATTTTTGTGCAGTTTACTATTGGCACTAAAATTTTAAGCCATCTAGCACTTTAAATTTTTTGATTTGGAGCTAAAGTGACTAAGATATGATTAAAACAAAATATAGGGTTTTAAGGGTAATTAAGATATATCCTAAAAATCATTAAGCAACTAAGTACCCAATGGCAAAATTAATACTATCAGGGTGTTTTTAATATTCTCCTGATTATTTTAAGACCTATATTGACTATATTTAGGTCACTAAGTACAAAGTTATGAGGGTTCAAAGTTTTTGGTACAAATGAGAGGATGTCCTAAAATATCACTATGTTGTTATCTAGGCATCCTATGGGAAATTAATACTACCGTTAAATTTCTCTTATTTTTCTGATAAAAATGAGATATAAATTTAATATGTTTGGATCATTGATTTGCAAATTATGAGTGTTTGAAGTTCGGTTAATTATACAATTAATCTAATTAAAGTTTTAATATATTATTTGATTACTAAAATTTAAACCCTGCAGGTTTAACAGTTTTGATCTGACGGCAGGCCCCACAGGTCGAGTCAGCGGAGTGATCGAGACTGCGGGTCCCACGGGCACTGGTGGAGCCAACAGAAGCGGGGCCCGCATGAAACGCGGCACCAGCGACTGGAGGCAAGGCTGCATTGGGGGCTCCCTGACATCAGCGAATCGGACCGCGGGTCCCACTACTACATTTCTGCGCCTGCATGCGACCCGCGCATGCGAACACAGGTCGGGTCCGACCCAACCCGACCCGGGGTGCCGACACCCTCGCTCGACAAAGCCTGAGACCCCTCGTCCAGGGCACGAGTTCCCACGCTACGCCGGTGGTGCCGTGGCTAGACCCGCATGCCACTTGAATGGGCTCCTCGCGGCCTTCACAACGGTGGTCGAATCCGGAGGTGGGGTGCATGGAGACGGGAGGTAGGTCAAAACCTAGTTCTAGGGTTTGAGACCGAGAGGGGGATGCGCCGTGAGGCTGCATGTCATCGTAGATCGATTGTCAAATTGACGATCAATACTACGACTTAAGGCTCCAAACAATTGTTAGATACATTACAATGCATGAAATGGGTAATGAAGTTTCAAACGAGCAAGAATCGAGTCAGGTAAGCGAGGAAATGGGGGTACCTGATCGTTGGCTAGGGTTCACTTGGGGGATCAGCCGGCAGCTTGAGGGTTCGACCCAATCTTTCCAAGTACGGGGATTGCAGATGCTCAGAGGCTCAAGTCTAGGCTGTGGCGGAGACTGCGATGCCACGCGGTGGCGGCAATTGGCCGATCGGGCGGCGTGCCACGCGTGTCTGCACGAGGGAGGAGGACTTCGGGGACAATCAATTAGGATCATTCGATCGAACGACGAATGATGCACCGCTTAGATCCGACCCGATAGGTATGCAGATCCAACCCGTAAGGTATGCAGATCCGACCCGTTAGTCCTAAACGGCGGGTCCCACCCGCCGATTAATAATTAATATAATAAATTAATAAAATATATAATTTCTTAATTTAAAAGTAACTAAATGGTTTACAGAAAAATTCCAAATATTCACCCCTAGCTAATTGAGGGGTGAGGAATGCAATGGGGATGTCGAATTTTTGATTCGACGAGTATTTTATTTTCAAAATTTTTGAAGTATTTAAATATTCGATGAAATTTTAAGGACTTTTGATTGACTCCAAATCATGACCCCTAGTTAATTTGAGGGCAATGAGCATAATGGCAAAATCCAATTTTTGATATGAGGTCAATTTAGATAGGTCAATTTCTAGGGTTTCTGGATTTCCCAAAAATCAGGATTTGATCCATTTGATCCTTGATTTGGACTAGGTCTTAGTAGAAGACTCCTAAAGATCTAATTAGCACTTATGATCAAAAATTAGGACCTGGGTTAGTCCTAACTAACTTGGGTAACAACTTGGGTTATTACAGGAAGCTGATTGAAGTAAAATGCAACTATAAACAGTAAACAGTAAAATAGTAACATGTATATAATGACTGCCATATCAAAAGAGGGCTAAACTAGCCTGCTAACATCAAAAGAATTCTTAGCATCATAAGAGGCTAAGGCGACAAAGTTTCAGTGTCATAAGAGGCTAAGGCGACAAGGATTTTAGCGTCCTAAGGCGAAATAACTGAACTCAGAGGCAGCATATACATATGCAATAAGATTTTAATTATTTACTTTACTTATATGGACAGATCCAGAAATAACTGATGAGTCAAGCACATCTGCAAGACTGTTCGGGTCCCAACATAACACAACACTCCTCAATGAGTAATGTTATATAATCCTTATCTCACATTACCTCTGTCCATTAGGGTAAACTGTGCAAAATCAACCAGAAATTAAACCCAATGCAAATCTTATCCTAATTATTCTAAATTTTTATTTCATACACAATATTGTCTTATATGTCATGTTCAAGGTAAATGCATAAAATACAAGGAATGCAAAAGCAACAATGATTCAATAGTGAGCAAGAGACTCTACTACACATAGTGATATCAGTTATTATCTTTTTAACCATTCTAACTATTTTAAATTATACAACTTAGAAACATGGACTTATAAGTTAATAATAATCAGAACTGATCACGTTCTAATTTAATCCAATCAGACTCAACTATAAGTTAAATAATAAATCATCACGAAGAGATTGGATCGATGTGTTAAGACAGTTCCGACGATGGAGAACAGAGAAAAATCTCTTTTATATTTCTGAAGACAGCTCTGCATTTTTTCTAACGTGAGGATTTAAATAAATGAAAGTCAGTCCATTTTTAATTTTTAACGATTGTATTTACCAATTAAAAAATATTCAGCATGTTAGAAAATTTTGAATTTCAAAATTCAAAATACAATTCTCACAGAATTTATTATCATACAATATATTTAATATAGGAAAATCTCCATATTTAATTTATAACAGGGGGATTTAAAATTTAAAAAATTCCACACGATTGCGTATTTTGAATTTAAGAATTCAAAAATAAATTTCTAACACAAGTCAATAGAAAGCAATATTTGATCAAAAGGACTGAGTTGTTGCGGTTGATAGAACTTGTTTTTCAATCATGCACATCTATACTAGTAAACATAAAAATTACCCGTGCATACAAATACAACTTATCCATGCATGTATGCAAAAGTCTAATGAATTTCTTACACACATTAAATTCAGTATTGACAATACTTGCACACACAATTCCAAAGCACATAAAAACATAATCATTTTCTCAAATATATACATATTTCACATAAATTTTCACACACCACAACACAACGGTACAAACAAAACACATGCATATAAATTTTTGAATCAAATACACTAAAGTCATACAAAATTCTAAAGCACATAATAACATAATCATTTTCATAAACATAAATATACATATTTTACATAAATTTTCACACACCACAAAACAACCTTACAAACAAAACACGTGCATATAAATTTTTGAATCAAATACACTAAAGTCACACACATGTTTCACACATTCATGTGATTCTTATATATAAATGAAGGTTGATGAATTCACTAACTCACATATAATTTTTGCACATAAAATCTAAATAAAAATATTTACCCCAACATAACTCTCACAACCACACATAATTTTCTCATATACCCGAAGTTAAAACTGTTACAAATAAAGCTTTCATATTTAAACAAAATCAATACATAGGACACAAATACATAAAATAGCACACACAATCCTTGAAATCACTCCCACAAATGAATACTTGTGGTTGGAAGTCAAGCATATGATTCCTCTTACACAAAGTTCATAAACAAATTTAGCACATGAAATGTCTCTATCAAAATCAAAATTCACTCTCTCAGAATATTCCCCACACAAATTTTGTAGTTGATTAACTCAACCTTCTATAGTTTAATGATATACATGCAATTTAGCACATAAATTGTCTTTCTCACTCAATAAAAATGTGTGCGGCAAAATATACCTGGCACCAATTATGTGGTTCATTAGCTTGACCTTCTATGGTTGAAGATATAAAATTCTCACTCATAAGCAAGTGTACTCACACCTAATTATTACACCAATGTAATTCTAACACAACGCATGTGCATTACATTTGTTCGAAAACAAAAGACACTTACATGTATCCACACAAAATTTTAAAACTTAAAATTCTTATAAAAGCATGAAGCGATTAAGAAATTCAAAATGTAAGCTCCAAACACAAAATATAGAGCACAAAATCACACATGCATATTATTCAAGAAAATGAATATTCATAAAATTCTAACTTGTACACATTTCTCCCACATAAACACACAAATCTTTCACAAACATATATTTATTACAAAATTCTCACACAAACATGAATGATAGATAACACACAATTCACCCAAGCAAAAATATCACAACCACACAAAACTCAAATATAGAGTTAGCACACACAAATTATTACACAAATTTATAAGACAACACGCACATAATGCATGCTAAGCACACAAGTCATATATGCATATTTGTTCACATAATTATCACATGAACAAACAAAAAATTTTGATGCGATTAATAGGGCTCACATGATAATTTTAGTAGGGCTCAAATTGTACCTACGCAAACTCAAATATCAAATTTTTCACAAACATAATTATTTCAAAATTCTCAAATAGCTTACACATGTACATATATTCTCACATATAGAAAATTACACACACATAAAATTGTACACATAATTGAAAATGAATGTTTTAAGCACATATTTATATAATACAAAATTCACACTAATAACATTCACCAAATACTATCTCAAGCATATTTCACCCACACAAATACACACAAAATTAACACTTTTTTGTATAATAAAGTCATATAAATATTGGAAAGTCAATATAGATTTAATATCAAAATATCTTTTGTACTAATCAAAAAACACACATTTAATAATTATTTTTGTACAAATAAACTGACATAAATATAAAATTATACACAAACCACACTTTTAAAAAGCATGCCACAAAAACAAAGAACACGTATCTTTCACAAATATAGTTATTATAAAATTCCCATACAAACAAGAATGATAACATACAATTCATCCATACAAAATTGTCACTACACAAATCTCAAATTTAGAGATAACACACACATAAGACTTGCACGATTTTATTTGCACACAATCTTGCACAAAATTTCACACTCAATTTTTGCATAAAATTATTATACACATAAATTTAGCATATGAAATGTCACTATGACAATCAAAATTCACACACTCAGAATATCTCTCACATAATATTTGTACTTGACTAGCTTAGCCTTTTATGATTTAAAGACATGCATACAATTTAGCACATAGATTGCCTTTATCCCATATTCAAAATTTATGCGTCAATATATCCCTCTAACAAATCCTATGGTTGACAAGCTCAACCTTCTACTGTTTGAAGACAAAATTCTCAATCATATGCAAGCTTCCACTTACATAATTCTCATGTGCATACAATTTGCAAACATAACACACTTACATGTATCCTTACAAAATTTAAGAGCCTAAGACTTTTATAAATGCAAGCAAGTGACTCACAATTTCAAATGCAAGTTTCAAGTGCAAAAATTATATAGCACAAAATTCACAAATGCATACACATGTCTTACACACAATTCAAAAAAGCATAGATACAAAATTTTATCATGTACACAATTCATCCACACAAACACACAAAATTTTCACATTTAGTTTTGTACAAATAAATTCAAATAAATCACATAAACAAAAAATTTTAACTCAAAATACGTATTCATAATGCACACATAAGCACACAAGCCACACAAGAAAAAATATAAAAATTGTAATGCGGTTAGTAGGGCTCAAACAATGCATGCACAAAAAAACAAAGATCTTCCGCAATTATACATATTGCCAAATTTTCAAATGAGCATGCATTACAACACAGTTCTACCATGTAAAATCATATGTTGCAAAAATCTCAAAGATATAGAGTTCAAGCATACACATAAATTTATTACAATAATTTATGTGCACACAAACTTCCACACAAAATTCCCTTCACATAATTTTCACCCATTAAATTATTATATAAGCAAAATTAGCGCATGAAAAATGTCTTCATCACAACCAAACTTCACACACTTAAAATATATGTGATCTATCTATACAAATTTATGTGAACACAAATTTGCACACAAAATTCCCCACACACAAATTTTTTTATATCCACATATTATTTAAGAACTCAAAGCTCTTTTAAATGCAAGCAAGCAATTCACAATTTCAAATGCAAGCTTCAAGTACAAAGTAATATAGCACAAATTTCACACATGCATACTATTAAATAAAACATAGAAACACAAAATTCTATCTTGTACATATTTCACCAATACAATCATACAAAATTCACACTTAGTTTTGTACAAATAAAATCACCTTACTAAAAACATTTTAACACAAAACATACATTCAACACACATAAGCACACATAGGGCTCACACGATGCGGTTACCACGGCTCAACCCAAAATTCTCTTAAATGTAAGGAAATGATTCACAATTTCAAATGCATGTTTCAAATACAAAATTATAGAGCACAAAATTCACATATTCTAAAACATATCTTGCATACTATTAAAAAAATAGAGACACAAAACTCTATCTTGTAACATTTCACATACACACAAAAAATCCCACTACTAGAAAACTCTATCACAACTCCAACCCATAAATATTTCAATTACAAAATATTCTCAAGCACAATTAATATGCAAGAATTTATCACACAAAATTTTTATGTAAGACTTGGATGACGATAGTTGACAAGGTACAAAAATTAAATGCGACATCGGCCATATGTGGTCAACCTAGCATTACAGCTATGGTGACTAACACAACTATTATAAGAAAATTAAGATGAAACTATAATCATGTTAGAAATCCAAACAAAAATATTACATTAGCTTAGCAATATTCAACTATGTATATAGGTGCAGAAAGACAATATTATAGATGCATCAAAATTCACCTATGTCATGCCTTGATTCTTCATTTATAAAGGAATTATAACTTTTCCTTAGAAAAGGTGCATATACATTTGAATGCTCATGGCTTGATAAAATGTAAACATAGTGCATTCAGTTGTAAGGCTACAAGCATTTAATCTCAAGATAAAGCTGCGATTATATCGTTATCTCCACAAATGTACACACACTTTAAGCATTTAATCTCATAAAGTAATCTCAAGCTATTGCACACATTAAAGAGTGAAGAAAAATGATAAAAGAAGAAACCAAAAAGCAGAAGCACAAAGAGAGATAATTGGTACAGTAGGAAAAACTATAGGCAGTATAAGCAAGAAAAAAGAGAAATGTATCATATGCAAAGAATAGAAAATTTGCAAAGAAAAAAAAATGCACTTACAATGGGAGCAATAATAGAGTTTATTAAGGAAAACTCTCCCAATGTGATGCCTTATTTCTTCCATTGTAAAGGAATTTTAATTTTCCCTAAGAAAATATGCATATATGTTTGTATACTCATGACTTGATAAAAAATAAATTTAGTACATTCAGTTGTAAAGATTTTAAGTTATGGTTACTAAAAATAAGATTGTCAAAGCCCTATAAAGATTGAAAATCGGTTATCAAATCTTTCCGATTTTAATAGGATATTGATCTTTAAAATAAAAATTTATTTAAATAGTAGATTTTAAAATAATTACTATTCATGCTTTAAGATCCAATTCTCTCAGTTATTTTGAATTTGCTCAAAAAGCCTTCTTTATGTACTTAATCAAACTAATGCCACATTAATAAACTTGAGATTTGGATGTGTTCCAATTCCTAAAATGGCAAAAATGTTGCATAATATATTGTCAAAAGTAATAATGTTCATGATTTTGTTAATATGCTTTAGCTTTGTAAGTTCTTAGTAGCCATTGATGTCAAAATAGAACCTTAACTATACTGCTATCTACACAAATGTACACGCACTTCAAGCATCTACTCTCATAAAATTATTATAAGCTATTTCTTTCAAAAGACACACATTAGAGAGTAAAGAAAAAGAGTATACGGAGAAACAAAAAAGCAGAAACACAACGAAAAATTTTTGACAGAGCAGGGGAAAGTGCAGGCAGAAAAAGCAAGAAGAAAAGAGAAATGTGTCTTAAGCAAAGAATAGAAAATCTGCACATAAAAAATAAAGTACTTACAAGCGAAGCAGCAATTGAGTTTATCAAGGAAAACTCTCTGTTCTTAATCAGGAAAGAAAGCCTGCCAATAAATAGAGAAAGACAGAAATGCCGGTGTAGTGAGGTAACACAGAAAGAAGAATCTGAAGCAAAGAACATACAAAATCTCTGTAGAAAAAAAAACTTACGAACGGAGCAACAACTTGCTTAGGAAAACCCTCCCATTGACTCTTGTGAGTATTGGCATTCTTCTGGTCGTATTCCAGAAAGAAAACTCGTCAATAGAGAAAGAGATCGGCGCTCGACAGCAGAGACGAAGAGATCAGATTAATGTGTTAGAACGAAGTTCCGGCAATGGAGAACAGAGAAAAATCTCTTTTATATTTCTGAAAACCGCTCTGCATTTCTTTCTAGCGGGAAGATTTACTAATTAAAAAATATCCAGCACGTTAGGAAATTTTTTATTTAAAAATTCTAAAAAATAATTCTCACAGAATTCATTATCATACAATATATTTAATATAGGAAAGTCTACATATTTAATTTATAATGGGTGGATTTATAATTAAAAAAAATTCCACACAATTGCATATTTTGAATTTAAGAATTCAAACATAAATTTCTCACACAAGTATTGTAGAAAGCAATAATTGGTCAAATGAATTGAGTTGTTGGGTTGATAGAACTTGAAGTTTTTCAAGCGTGCACACCCATATGAGTAAACATAAAATTCACATTCACACTAAATCATCACACAAAAGAATGTAAATATAATTCAGCCATAGACCTAGCAAAAGTTTAATGCATTTCTTACACATACTTAAAATTCACTCATGATAAATCTTGCATACGTAATTCAAAAGCACATAAAAAAATAAACATTTTCTAAATTTTACATAAAATTTCACACACACCACAACACAATCTTACGAACAAATTCATGCATACAAATATTTAATTCAAACACACCAAGTTCAATCATACACACATTCAAGCAATTCTTGCATATATATGAATGTTAAATTCACACACATACAATTCTTGCACATAAAATCTAGATAAAAATATTTACCCCAATTCAATTCTCACTCAATCACACAAAATTTTCTCATCTACCCAATTCAAAAACACATAAGAAAAAAATCATTCTCTAAATTTCACAAAAAATTTCACAAACACCACAACACAACCTTACAAACAAATTCATGCATATAAATACTTGATTCAAATACTCCAAGTTCAGTCATACACACAAAGCAATCCTTACATATAGTTGAATACTAAATTCACACACATGCAATTCTTGTACATAAAATCTAGATAAAGATATTTACCCCAAAACAATTCGCACTCAATCACACAAAATTTTCTAATATACCCAATTCAAAAGCACATAAGAAAATAATCATTTTCTAAATTTCACATAAAATTTCACACATACCACAACACAACCTTACAAACAAATTCATGCATATAAATATTTGATTCAAATATGCCAAGTTCAGTCATACACACATAAACACACAATCAAGCAATTCTTATATATATATGAATGTTAAATTGACACACATACAATTCTTGCTCATAAAATCTAGATATTTACCCAGCACAATTCTCACTCAAGCACACAAAATTTTCTCATATAGCCAATTCAAAAGCACATAAGAAAATAATCATTTTCTAAATATCACATAAAACTTCACACACACCACAACACAATCTTACAAACAAATTCATGCATATAAATATTTGATTCAGACACACCAAGTTCAGTCATACACACATAAACACACATTCAAGCAATTCTTACATATATATGAATGTTAAATTCAGACACATACAATTCTTACACATAAAATATAGATAAAAATATTTTCCCACAATTCTCACTTTGAGCACACAAAATTTTCTCATATACCCAATTCAAAAGCACATAAGAATATAGTCATTTTCTAAATTTTACATAAAATTTCACACACACCACAACACAATATTACAAACAAATTCATGCATATAAATATTTAATTCAAACACACCAAGCTTAGTCATACACACATAAACACACATTTAAGCAATTCTTACATATATATGAATGTTAAATTCACACACATACAACTCTTGCACATAAAATCTAGATAATAATATTTATTCCCAACACAATTCTCACTCAATCACACAAAAGTTTCTTATATACCCAATTCAAAAGCACATAAGAAAATAATCATTTTCTAATTTCACATAAAATTTCACACATACAACAACACAACCTTACAAACAAATTCATGTATATATATATATATATTATTAGATTCAAATACACCTTCAGTCATACATACATAAACACACATTCGAGTAATTCTTACAAACATATGAATGTTAAATGCACACACTTACAATTCTTGCACATAAAATCTAGATTATAATATTTACAACAACACAAATCTCACTCAGTCCCACAAAATTTTCTCATACACCCAATTCAAAAGCACTTAAAAAAATAAACATTTTCAAAATTTAACATAAAATTTCACACACAGCACAACACAACCTTACAAACAAATTCATGCATATAAATATTTGATTCAAATACACCAAGTTAATTCATACACACATAAACACACATTCAAGCAATTCTTACATATATATGAATGTTAAATTCACACACATACAATTCTTGCACATAAAATCTAGATATTTACCCTAGCACAATTCTCACTCAAGCACACAAAATTTTCTCATATACCAAATTCAAAAGCACATAAAAAATAATCATTTTCTAAATTTCACATAAAATTTCACGCACCACAACACAATCTTACAAACAAATTCAAGCATATAAATATTTGATTCAAACACACCAAGTTCAATCATACACACATAAACACACATTCAAGAAATTCTTACATATATATAAATGTTAAATTCACACACATACAGCTCTTGCACATAAAATCTAGATAATAATAATTATACATTCAAGCAATTCTTACATATATATGAATATTAAATTCATACACATACAATTCTTGCACATAAAATCTAGATTAAATTATTTACCCAACACAAATCTCACTCAATCACACAAATTTTCTAATATTCCCAATTCAAAAGCACAAAAGAAAATAATCATTTTCTAAATTTCACATAAAATTTCACACACACCAAAACACAACCTTACAAACAAATTCATGCATATAAATATTTGAATGAAATACACCAAGTTCAGTCATACACACATAAATACACATTCAAGCAATTCTTACATGTATGTGAATGTCAAATTCACACACATACAATTCTTGCACATAAAATCTAGATAAAAATATTTACCCCAACACAATTCTCACTCAATCACAAAAACTTTTCTCATATACCAAATTCAGAAGCACATTAGAAAATAATAATTTTCTAAATTTCACATAAAATTTCACACACACCACAACACAATCTTACAAACAAATTCATGCATATAAATATTTGATTCAAACACACCAAGTTCAGTCATACACACATAAACACACATTCAAGCAATTCTTACGTATATATGAATGTTAAATTCACACATATACAATTCTTGCACATAAAATCTAGATAAAAATATTTACCCCAATATAATTCTCACTCAATCACACAAAATGTCCTCATATACACAATACAAAAGCACATAAGAAAATAATCATTTTCTACATTTCACATAAAATTTAACACATCACAACACAACCTTACAAACAAACTCATGCATATAAATATTTGATTCAAATACACCATGTTCAGTCAGACACACCATAAACACACATTCAAGGAATTCTTGCATATATATGAATGTTAAATTCAGACACAAACAATTCTTGCACATAAAATATAGATACATATTTTCCCTAGCACAATTCTCACTTTGAGCACACAAAATTTTCTCATATACCCAATTCAAAAGTACATAAGAAAATAGTCATTTTCTAAATTTTACATAAAATTTCACACACCACAACACCATCTTACAAACAAATTCATGCATATAAATATTTAATTCAAACACACCAAGTTTAGTCATACACACATAAACACACATTCAAGCATATCTTACATATGTATGAATGTTAAATTCACACACATACAACTCTTGCACATAAAATCTAGATAAAAATATTTACCCTAACACAATTCACACTCAATTACACAAAATTTTCTCATATACCCAATTCAAAAGCACATAAGAAAATAATCATTTTCTAAATTTCACATAAAATTTCACACACACTACAACACAACCTTACAAACAAATTCATGCATATAAATAAATTTCAGCCATACACACATAAGTGTACATTCAAGCAATTCTTACATATATATGAATGTTAAATTCGCACATACAATTCTTGCACATAAAATCTAGATTAAAATATTTTCAACAACACAAATCTCACTCAATCACACAAAATTTACTCATACACCCAATTCAAAAGCACTTACGAAAATAATCATTTTCAAAATTTCACATAAAATTTCACACACACCACAACACAACCTTACAAACAAATTCATGCATATAAATATTTGATTCAAATACACCAAGTTCAGTCATACACACATAAACACACATTCAAGCAATCCTTACATATATATGAATGTTAAGTTAAATTCACACACATACAATTCTTGCACATAAAATATTGATAAAAATATTTTTCCTAGCATAATTCTCACTTTGAGCACACAAAATTTTCTCATATACCCAATTCAAAAGCACATAAGAAAATAATTATTTTCTAAATTTTACATAAAATTTCACACACCACAACACAATCTTACAAACAAATTCATGCATATAAATATTTGATTCAGACACACCAAGTTCAGTGATGAACACATAAATATACATAAACATACATTCAAGCAATTCTTACATATATGTGAATGTTAAATTCAGACACATACAATTCTTGCACATAAAATATAGAAAAATATATTTTCCTTAGCACAATTCTCACTTTGAGCACACAAAATTTTCTCATATAACCAATTCAAAAGCACATAAGAAAATAGTTATTTTATAAATTTCACATAAAATTTCACACACACCACAACACAACCTTACAAAAGAATTCATGCATATAAATATTTGATTCAAATACACCAAATTTAGTCATACACACATTCAAGCAATTCTTACATATATATGAATATCACATAAAATCTAGATTAAAATATTTACCCCAACACAAATCTCACTCAATCACACAAAATTTTATCATATTTCCAATTCAATAGCACAAAAGAAAAAAATCATTTTCTAAATTTCACATAAAATTTTGCACACACCACAACACAACCTTACAAATAATTTATGCATATAAATATTTGATTCAATAGCACCAAGTTCATACATACAACATAAACACGTATTCAAGCAATTCCTAAATATATATATGAATGTTAAATTCACAGACATACATCTCTTGCACATAAAATCTAGATTAAAATATTTACCCCAACACAAATCTCACTTAATCACACAAAATTTTATCATATTCTCAATTCAAAAACACAAAAGAAAATAATCATTTTCTAAATTTCACATAAAATTTCGAACACACCACAACACAACCTTACAAACAAATTCATGCATATAAATATTTGATTCAAATACACCGAGCTCAGTCATACACACATAAACACACATTCAAGCAATTCTTACATATTATGAATGTTAAATTTACACACATACAATTCTTACATATATATTTACCCCAACACAATTCTCACTCAAGCACAAAAAATTTTCTCATATACAAATTTCAACAGCACAAAAAAAATAATCATTTTCTAAATTTCACATAAAATTTCACACTTACCACAACACAACCTTACAAACAAATTCATGCATTCAAATATTTGATTAAAGTACACCAAGCTCAGTCATACATAGAGAAACACATGTTCAAGCTATTCTTACATATATATGAATGTTAAATTCACACATATACAATTCTTACACAGAAAATCTTGATTAAAATATTTACTACCCCAACACAAATCTCACTCAATCACACACCACAACACAACCTTTCAAACAATTCTTACATATTATGAATGTTAAATTTACATATATATGAATGTTAAATTCACACACATACAATTCTTACATATATATTTACCCCAGCACAATTCTCACTCAAGCACAAAAAATTTTCTCATATATAAATTTCAAAAGCACAAAAAAAAAATAATCATTTTCTAAATTTCACATAAAATTTCACACTTACCACAACACAATCTTACAAACAAATTCATGCATTCAAAGATTTGATTAAAGTACACCAAGTACAGTCATACATAGAGAAACACACGTTCAAGCTATTCTTACATATATATGAATGTTAAATTCACACACATACAATTCTTGCACAGAAAGTCTTGATTAAAATATTTACTACCCCACACAAATCTCACTCAATCACACACCACAACACAACCTTTCAAACAAATTCATGCATATAAATATTTGATTCAAATACACCAATTTTAGTCATAAACACATAAGTGTACATTCAAGCAATTCTTACATATATATGAATATTAAATTCACACATATACATTTCTTGCACATAAAATCTAGATTAAAATATTTATCCCAACACAAATCTCACTCAATCACACAAAATTTTCTCATATACCCAATTCAAAAGCACATAAGAAAATAATCATTTTCTAAATTTCACATAAAGTTTCACACACACCACAACACAACCTTACAAATAAATTCATGCATATAAATATTTGATTCAAATACATGAAATTCAGTCTTATACACATAAACAAATATTGAAGCAATTCTTACATTTATATGAATGTTAAATTCACACACATAGAATTCTTGCACATAAAATATAGATAAAAATATTTTTCCTAGCACAATTCACAATCAAGCACACATAATTTTCTCATATACCCCATTGAAAAGCACATAAGACAATAATCATTTTCTAAATTTCACATAAATTTCACAGACACCACAACACAACCTTACAAACAAATTCATGCATATAAATATTTGATTCAAATACACCAACTTCAATCGAACACACATAAACACACATTCAAGCTATTCTTTACATATATATGAATGCTAAATTCACGCACATACAATTCTCACTCAAGCACACATAGATTAAAATATTTACCCCAAAACAAATCTCACTTAATCACATAAAATTTTATCATATTCCCAATTCAAAAGCACAAAAGAAAATAATCATTTTCTAAATTTCAATTAGAATTTCACACAAACGACAACATAATTTTCTCATATACCCCATTGAAAAGCACATAAGAAAATAATCATTTTCTAAATTTCACATAAATTTCACAGACACCACAACACAACCTTACAAACAAATTTATGCATATAAATATTTGATTCAAATACACCAAGTTCAGTCGAACACACATAAACACACATTCAAGTTACATATATATGAATGATAAATTCACGCACATACAATTCTCACTCAAGCACACATAGATTAAAATATTTACCCCTAAATAAATCTCACTTAATCACATAAAATTTTCTCATATTCCCAATTCAAAAGCACAAAAGAAAATAATCATTTTCTAAATTTCAATTAGAATTTCACACAAATGACAACACAACCTTACAAACAAATTCATGCATATAAATATTTGATTCAAATACACCAAGTTCAATTATACACACATAAATGCACATTCAAGCAATTCTTACATAAATATGAGTGTTAAATTCACACATACAATTCTTGCACATAAAATCTAGATAAAAATATTTACCCCAGCATAATTATCACTCAAGCACACAAAATTTTCTCATATACCCAATTCAAAAGCATATAAGAAAATAATCATTTTCTAAATTTCACATAAACTTTCACACACATAACAACACAACCTTACAAACAAATTCATGCATATAAATATTTGATTCAAATACACCAAGTTCAATCATACACACATAAACACACATTCAAGCAATTCTTACATATACATGAATGTTAAATTCACACAAATACAATTCTTGCACATAAAATCAAGATTAAAATATTTACCACAACACAAATCACACTCAATCACACAAAATTTTCTCATAAATTCAATTCAAAAGCACATAAAAAAATAATCATTTTCTAAATTTCACATGAAATTTAACACACACCACAACACAACCTTACAAACAAATTTATGCATATAAATATTTGATTCAAATACACTAAGTTAAGTCATAAAACATAAACATGCATTCAAGCAAATCTTACATATATATGAATGTTAAATTCACACACATACATTTCTTGAACATAAAATCTAGATTAAAATATTTACCATAACACAATTCTCAATCAATCACACAAAATTTTCTCATATACCCAAATTCAAAAGCACATAAGAAAATAATAATTCTGTAAATTTCACAAAAAACTTCATAAACACCACAACACAACCTTACAAACAAATTCATGCATATAAATATTTGATTCAAATATTCAAGTTCAATCATACACACAAAGCAATCCTTACATATATATGAATATTAAATTCACAACCATGCAATTCTTATACATAAAATCTAGATAAAATATTTACCCCAAAACAATTCCCACTCAATCACACAAAATTTTCTAATATACCCAATTCAAAAGCATATAAGAAAATAATCATTTTCTAAATTTCACGTAAAATTTCACACACACCACAACACAACCTTACAAACTAATTCATGCATATAAATAATTGTTTCAATAACACCAAGTTTAGTCATATAATATAAACACACATTCAAGCAATTCTTACATATATATGAATGTAAGAATTCTTACACATATATAAATTCACACACATACAATTCTTGCACATAAAATCTAGATAAAAATATTTACCGCAACACAATTCTCACTCAAGCACAAAATTTTTTTGCATATATCCAATTCAAAAGCACATAAGAAAATAATCATTTTCCAAATTTCACATAAAATTTCACACACACCACATCACAACCTTACAAACAAATTCATGCATATAAATATTTGATTCCAACACACCAAGTTCAGTCATGCACACATAAACACACATTCAAGCAATTCTTACACATATATGAATATTAAATTTTGACACATACAGTTCTTGCTCATAAAATCTAGATAAAAATATTTACCCCAACACAATTCTCATTCAATCACACAAAATTTTTTCATATACCCAATTCAAAAGTAGATAAGAAAATAATCATTCTCAAAATTTCACACACACCACAACACAACCTTACAAACAAATTCATGCATATAAACATTTGATTCAAATACACCAAGTTCAGTCATGCACACATAAACACACATTCAAGGAATTCTTACATATATATGAATGTTTAATTCAGACACATACAATTCTTGCACATAAAATATATATAAAAATATTTTCCCTAGCACAATTCTCACTTTGAGCACACAAAATTTTATCATATTTCTAATTCAAAAGCACAAAAGAAAAAAATCATTTTCTAAATTTCACATAAAATTTCACACACACCACAACACAACCTTACAAACATTTCGTGCATATAAATATTTTATTCAATAGCACCAAGTTCAGTCATAGAACATAAACACACACATTCAAGCAATTCTAACACATATATGAATGTTAAATTCACACACATACAATTCTTGCACATAAAATCTAAATAAAAAAATTTACCCCGACACAATTCTCACTCAATCACACAAAATTTTCTCATATACACAATTCAAAAGCACATAAGAAAATAATCATTTTCTAAATTTCACATAAAATTTAACACACCACAACACAACCTTACAAACAAATTCATGCATGTTAGCATTTTATTCAAATACACCAAGTTCAGTCATACACACATAAACACACATTCAAGAAATTCTTACATATATATGAATGTTTAATTCAGACACATACAATTCTGGCACATAAATATATATAAAAATATTTTCCCTAGCACAATTCTCACTTTGAGCACACAAAATTTTATCATATTTCTAATTCAAAAGCACAAAAGAAAATAATCATTTTCTAAATTTCACATAAAATTTCACACACACCACAACACAACCTTACAAACAATTCGAGCATATAAATATTTTATTCAATAGCACCAAGTTCAGTCATAGAACATAAACACACATTCAAGCAATTCGTACATATATATGAATGTTAGATTCACACACATACATTTCTTGCACATAAAAGTCTAGATTAAAATATTTAACCCAACAGAAATCTCACTCAATCACACAAAAATTTCTCATATTCCCAATTCAAAAGCACAAAAGAAAATAATTATTTTCTAAATTTCACATAAAATTTCACACACCACAACACAACCTTACAAACAAATTCATGCATATATATATTTGATTCAAATACACCAAGTTCAGTCATATACACATAAACAAACATTCAAGCAATTCTTACATATATATGAATGTTAAATTCACACACATAGAATTTTTGCACATAAAATATTGATAAAAATATTTTTCCTAGCACAATTCTCACTCAAACACACATAATTTTCTCATATACCCAATTGAAAAGCACAAAAGAAAGTTATCATTTTCTAAATTTCACATAAAATTTCACAGACAACACAACACAACCTTACAAATAAATTCATGCATCTAAATATTCGATTCGAATACACCAAGTTCAGTCATACACACATAAACACACATTCAAGCAATTCTTACATATATATGAACGTTAAATTCACACATATATAACTCTTGCACATAAAAGATAGATAAAAATATTTTGCCTAGCACAATTCTCACTCAAGCACACATAATTTTCTCATATACCCCATTGGAAAGCACATAATACAATAATCATTTTCTAAATTTCACATAAAATTTCACAGACACCAGAACACAACCTTACAAATAAATTCATGCATATAAATATTTGATTCAAACACACCAAGTTCAGTCATACACACATTAACACACATTCAAGCAATTCTTACATATATGTGAATGTTAAATTTACACACATACAATTCTTGCACATAAAATCTAGATAAAAGTATTTACCCCAACATAATTCTTACTCAATCACACAAAATTTTCTCATATACCCAATTCAAAAGCACATTAGAAAATAATCATTTTCTAAATTTCAAATAAAATTTCACACATACGACAACACAACCTTACAAACAGATTAATGCATATAAATATTTGATTCAAACACACCAAGTTCAGTCAAACACACATAAACACACATTCAAGTAATTGTTACACATATATGAATGTTAAATTCACACACATACAATTCTTGCATATAAAATCTAGATAAAAATATATACCCCGACACAATTGTCACTCAATCACACAAAATTTTCCCATATACACAATTCAAAAGCACATAAGAAAATAATCATTTTCTAAATTTCACATAAAATTTAACACACCACAACACAACCTTACAAACAAATTCATGCATATAAATATTTGATTCAAATACACCAAGTTCAGTCATACACACATAAACACACATTCAAGAAATTCTTACATATATATGAATGTTAAATTCAGACACATACAATTCTTGCACAAAAAATATAGATAAAAACATTTTCCCTAACACAATTCTCACTTTGAGCACACAAAATTTTCTCATATACCCAATTCAAAAGCACATAAGAAAATAGTAATTTTCTAAATTTTACATAAAATTTCACACACACCACAACACAATCTTACAACAAATTCATGCATATAAATATTTAATTCATACACACCAAGTTTAGTCATACACACATAAACATACATTCAAGCAATTCTTACATATATATGAATGTTAAATTTACACACATACAATTCTTGCACATAAAATCTAGATAAAAATATTTACCCCAACTCAATTCTCACTCAATTACACAAAATTTTTTCATATACCCAATTCAAAAGCACATAAGAAAATAATCATTTTCTAAATTTCACATAAAATTTCACACACACTACAACACAACCTTACAAACAAATTCATGCATATAAATAAATTTCAGTCATACACACATAAGTGTACATTCATGCAATTCTTATATATATATGAATATTAAATTCACACACTTACAATTCTCGCACATAAAATCTAGATTAAAATATTTACCCCAACACAAATCTCACTCGATAACACAAAATTTTATCATTTTCTTAATTCAAAAGCACATAAGAAAATAATCATTTTCAAAATTTCACATAAAAATTCACATGCACCATAATACAACATTACAAACAAATTCATGCATATAAATATTTGATTCAAATACACCAAGTTCAGTCATACACACATAAACACACATTCAAGCAATTCTTACATATATATGAATGTTAAATTCGCACCCATACAATTCTTGCACATAAAATCTAGATTAAAATATTTACTTGACACAAATCTTACTAAGCACACAAAATTTTCTCATAAACCCAATTAAAAAGCACATAAGAAAATAATCATTTTCTAAATTTCACATAAAATTTCACACACACCACAACACAACCTTACAAACAAATTTATGCATATAAATATTTGATTCATATACACCAAGTTTGGTCATACACACGTAAACAGCATTCAAGTAATTGTTACATATATATGAATGTTAAATTCACATACATACATTTCTTGCACATAAAATCTAGATTAAAATATTTACCACAACACAATTCTGAATCAATCACACAAAAATTATAATATACCCAATTCAAAAGCAGATGAGAAAATAATCATTTTCTAAGTTTCACAAAAAATTTAACACAAACCACAGCACAACCTTACAAACAAATTTATGCATATAAATATTTGATTCATATACACCAAGTTCGGTCATACACACGTAAACACGCATTCAAGTAATTGTTACATATATATGAATGTTAAATTCACATACATACATTTCTTGCACATAAAATCTAGATTAAAATATTTACCACAACACAATTCTCAATCAATCACACAAAAATTTATAATATACCCAATTCAAAAGCAGATGAGAAAATAATCATTTTCTAAGTTTCACAAAAAATTTAACACAAACCACTGCACAATCTTACAAACAAATTTATGCATATAAATATTTGATTCATATACACCAAGTTCGGTCATACACACGTAAACACGCATTCAAGTAATTGTTACATATATATGAATGTTAAATTCACATACATACATTTCTTGCACATAAAATCTAGATTAAAATATTTACCACAACACAATTCTCAATCAATCACACAAAAATTTATAATATACCCAATTCAAAAGCAGATGAGAAAATAATCATTTTCTAAGTTTCACAAAAAATTTAACACAAACCACAACACAACATTTCAAACACATTCATGCATATAAATATTTGGTTCAAATACACAAAGTTCAGTCATACACACATAAACACACACATTCAAGCAATTCTTACATATATATGAATGTAAAATTTACATGTATATGAATGTTAAATTCACGCACATACAATTATTACATTTATTTTTACCCCAGCACAAATCTCACTCAAGCACACAAAATTTTATCATATACCAAGTTCAAAAGCACATAAGAAAATAATCATTTTCTAAATTTCACATAAAATTTAACACACCACAACACAACCTTACAAAAACATGCATCCAAGCAAATTCTTACATATATTTGAATGTTAAATTCACATACATACATTTCTTGCACATAAAATCTAGATTAAAATATTTACCACAACACAATTCTCAATCAATCACACAAAAATTTATAATATACCCAATTCAAAAGCAGATGAGAAAATAATCATTTTCTAAGTTTCACAAAAAATTTAACACAAACCACAACACAACATTTCAAACACATTCATGCATATAAATATTTGGTTCAAATACACCAAGTTCAGTCATACACACATAAACACACACATTCAAGCAATTCTTACATATATATGAATGTAAAATTTACATATATATGAATGTTAAATTCATGCACATACAATTATTACATTTATTTTTACCCCAGCACAAATCTCACTCAAGCACACAAAATTTTCTCATATACCAAATTCAAAAGCACATAAGAAAATAATCATTTTCTAAATTTCACATAAAATTTAACACACTAGAACACAACCTTACAAACAAATTCATGCATATAAATATTCGATTCAAATACTCCAAGTTCAGTCATACGCAGACAAACACACATTCAAGTAATTCTTACATATATATGAATGTTAAATTCACACATATACAATTCTTGCACATAAAATCTAGATTAAAATATTTTCAACAACACAAATCTCACTCAATCACACAAAAGTTTCTCATATACCCAATTCAAAAGCACATAAGAAAATAATCATTTTCTAAATTTCATATAAAATTTCACACACACCACAACACAACCTTACATATAAATTCATGCATATAAATATTTGATTGAATAACACCAAGTTCAGTCATACAACATATACATGCATCCAAGCAATTTTTACATACATATGAATGTTAAATTCACACACATATATTTCATGCACATAAAATCTAGATTAAAATATCTACCACAACAAAATTCTGAATCAATCAAACAAAAGTTTCTCATATACCCAATTCAAAAGCACATAATAAAATAATCATTTTTTAAATTTCACAAAACATTTCACACACACCACAACACAACCTTACAAACAAATTCATGCATATAAATATTTGATTCAAATACACCAAGTTCAAGCATAGACACATAAGTGTACATTAAAGCAATTCTAACATATATGAATATTAAATTCACACACATACAATTCTTGCACATAAAATCTAGATAAAAATATTTACCCCAACACAATTCTCACTCAATCACACAAAATGCCCAATTCAAAGCACATATGAAAATAATCATTTTCTAAATTTCACATAAAATTTCACACACACCCCAACAACCTTACAAGCAGATTCATGAATATAAATATTTGACTTAATACACCAAGTTCAGTCATACACACATAATCACACATTCAAACAATTCTTACATATATATGAATGTTAAATAAACACACATACAATTCTTGCACATGAAATCTAGATAAAAATATTTACCCCAGCACAATTCTCACTCAAACACACAAAGTTTTCTCTTATACCCAATTTAAAAGCACATAAGAAAATAATCATTTTCTAAATTTCACATAAAATTTCACACACACCACAACACAAACTTACAAACAAATTCATGCATATAAATATTTGATTCAAATACACCAAGTTCAGTCATACACACATAAACACACATTCAAGCAATTCTTATATATATATGAATGTTAAATTCACGCACATACAATTCTTGCACATAAAATCATGATTAAAATATTTACCACAACACAAATCTCACTCAATCACACAAAATTTTCTCATATACCCAATTCAAAAGCACATAAGAACATAATCATTTTCTAAATTTTAGACACTTCACAACACAACCTTACAAACAAATTCATGCATATAAATATTTGATTCAAATATACCAAGTTCAGTCATACACACATAAACACATTCAAGCAATTCTTACATATATATGAATGTTAAATTCACACACACACATTTTTGCACATAAAATCTAGATTAAAATATTTACCATAACATAATTCTCAATCAATCACACAAAATTTTCTCCTATACCCAATTCAAAAGCACAAAAGAAAATAATCATTTTCTAAATTTCACAAAAAATTTCACAGACGCCATAACACAACCTTACAAATACATTCATGTATATAAATATTTGATTCAAATACACCAAGTTTAGTCATAGACACATAAGTGTACATTCAACCAATTCTTACATATATATGAATGTTAAATTCACACACATACAATTCTTGTATATAAAATCTAGATAAAAATATTTACATCAGCACAATTCTCAAGCACCCAATTTTCTTATATACCTAATTCAAATGCACATTAGAAAATAATCATTTTCTTAATTTCACAAAAAAATTCACACACACCACAACACAACCTTACAAACAAATTCATGCATAAGAATATTTGATTCAAGTACACCAAGTTCAGTCGTACACACATAAACACATATTCAAGCAATTCTTACATATATATGAATGTTAAATCACACACATACAATTCTTGCACATAAAATCTAGATAAAAATATTTACCCCCGCACAATTCTCACTCAATCACACAAAATTTTTCTCATATACCCGAAGGCAAAACTATTACAAAAAGAGCTTTCATTTTCAAACAAAATAAATACATAGATACAAACCACAAGACATAAAATAACACAAACAAATTCACTCAATCGCTCTCTCATCTTAATACTTGTGGTTAGCAGTAAAACATATGTTCCATCATGCATAAAATTTTTGCACAAATTTATGTTGAAATTTTCACATAAACATAGATTTCTAACACAATTAAGAAATTTATACACAAATTTTTGCACTTAAAATTGTAACTCGCAATATTCTCATACAAAATTTGAGTGCATACTTGTTCAGAATTCTCCTTTATACAAAGATAATTCTCAAATATAAATATAAAATACACATATGTAAATGCAAAAAAAAAATCAAACAAACATTTATTACAGAAGCACAAAAATAAACACGCATTCAAGTAATTCTTACATATATATGAATGTTAAATTCACACACATACATTTCATGCACATAAAATCTAGATTAAAATATCTACCACAACACAATTCTGAATCAATCACACAAAAGTTTCTCATATACCCAATTCAAAAGCACATAAGAAAATAATCATTTTTTAAAATTCATAAAAAATTTCATACACACCACAACACAACCTTACAAATAAATTCATGCATATAAATATTTGATTCAAATACACCAAGTTCAGGCATACACACATAAGTGTACATTAAAGCAATTCTAACATATATATGAATATTAAATTTACACACATACAATTCTTGCACATAAAATTTATATAAAAATATTTACCCCAACACAATTCTCACTCAATCACACAAAATTTTCTTATATACCCAATTCAAAAGTACATATGAAAATAATTATTTTCTAAATTTCACATAAAATTTCACACACACCACAACAACCTTACAAACAAATTCATGCATATAAATATTTGATTTAAATACACCAAGTTCTATCATACACACATAAACACGCATTCAAGCAATTCTTACATATATATGAATGTTAAATTCACACACATACAATTCTTGCACATAAAATCTAGATAAAAATATTTACCCCAGCACATTTCTCACTCTAGCACACAAAATTTTCTCATATACCCAATTCAAATGCACATTAGAAAATAATCATTTTCTTAATATCACAAAAAAATTCACACACACCACAACACAACCTTACAAACAAGTTCATGCATATAAATATTTGATTCAAATACACCAAGTTCAGTCATACACACATAAACACATATTCAAGCAATTCTTACATATATATGAATGTTAAATTCACACACATACAATTCTTGCACATAAAATCTAGATAAAAATATTTACCCTAGCACAATTCTCACTCAATCACACAAAATCTTTCTCATATACCTGAAGGCAAAACTATTACAAACAGAGCTTTCATTTTCAAACAAAATAAATACATAGATACAAACCACAAGACATAAAATAACACAAACAAATTCACTAAATCACTCTCCCATCTTAATGGTTGGCAGTCAAACATATATTCCATCATGCATAAAATTTTTGCAAAAATTTATGTTGAATTTTTCACATAAACATAGATTTCCAACACAATTAAGAAATTTATACACAAATTTTTGCACTTAAAATTCTAACTCGCAATATTCTCATACAAAATTTGAGTGCATACTTGTTTAAAATTCTCCTTTATACAAAGATAATTCTCAAATATAAATATAACATACACACATGTAAACGCAAAAAAAAAAAAATCAAACAAATATCTCTTACAGAAGCACAAAAATATTATACGAAAAATTTTCACACTACAATGAAAAATTTTGCACACACCATATAGAACTTCAACTCTTACATAAAAAAAATTCACATGTGATTGATACAAATGACGAGGCTTGAATGTTCGAGGTAAATAAGGAATGACGACTTGAACCAAATTTGCACACAAATTACTAAGAATTATCAACATTAGTACTAAATGCACCAATGCAAAACATACCTCTCACCATAAATACAAAGAATTCACATATGCACAAAAACATTTTACAAAAATATTCACATACAACAAAGTCACACTACTAGAAAACTCCATAATAAATCCATCCCATAAATGTTTTATTTACATATTATTCTCAAGCACAATTAATATGTAAGAATTTATCATACAAAACTTTCATGTGCGACTGAGATGGTGATAGTTGGCAGGGCACAAAAAAATTAAATGTGATATAGGCCAAACGTGGTCTACCTAGCATGATGGCTATGGTCTCTAACACAACTTTTATCAGCATGATGTGATGACTACGGTCAATAGAGCAAAATGGCTACACTCAACAAGCAAGAAAAATTATAACCAACAAGAAAGGTAGTGTGATCCTCTCCTCTAGCTTAAAAAATTTAGATGAGACTATAATGATGTTAGAAATAACAAACAAAAAATATTGCATTAATTTAGCAAAATTCAACTTTGTATATAAGGCAATGACAAGCCTTATGGAATGGAATTATAAATTTCCCTTAAAAATGTGCGTACATGTTTAATGCTCATGGTTTAATAAAAAGTAACTTAATTTATTTGGCTGTAAGGCTAGTAAGTCGTGGTTACCAAATATAGGCTTGTAAGGATACAAAAATTGGCCTACGAAACCTTTTCTATTTTTATAGGAAATCAATAAATTAAAAAAAATAAAAAAATATAGATTTTAAACTAATTTCTAAGCATACTTTAAGATCCCATTCTCTCGATTATTTTGAACCAACTCGAAAAATCCTTTTTATGTAATTAGTAAAGCAAACTAATGCCCCATTTAAAAACTTGAGATTTTGTTGTGTTTCAATACCTAAAATGCCAAAAATGTTCCAAAATATATTGACAAAATTAACAATGTTCATGATTTTGTTAATATGCTTTAAGGTTCTATAAGTTTTTACTAGTCGTTGATATCAAGATAGAGCTGTGATTATACCGCTGCCTCCATAAATTTACACACTTCAAGCATTTAATAAAGAATATAAGGGGAGAAACAAAAATGCAGATGCACAATGCGAGATTGTTGGCAGTAGGGAAAACTACAGGAAAAGTAAGCAAGAAAAAGAGAGCAATGTATCTTATGATTTATTGATTTTCAGAATTGTGATGTAAATCGACTGTCTCGATCAGATATTATTGTTGAAGGGATACCATGAGACATGACATATTATTATTATATATATATATATATATATACCAATTTTTCAATACTATCTATTTTCTTGATTAGAATAAAATGTGTTGATTTTGTGAGCCCGTCTATTATCACCCAAATAGTATAAACTCCAGATTTTACCTCAAGGAAGTTTAACTATAAAGCTCATGGAGATGTCTGTCCATTTCCATTCTAGAATCTATAATGGTTGAAGAAGTTCTCTAAGCTTTTGATGTGAAACTTATATGAGACTACATGTGTGATAATGAGTTATAAATTTATCAACATCTTTCTTTAATTTTTGCCACCATAATACTTTCTTTAAATCCCTTTATACTTTTGTACTTTCTGGATGTATTGTGTATCTTGAATGATGAGCCTCAGTAAGTATTTGATTACATAAATCAAGATTATTATGAATCCATATTCTTATTTCATAATAAATATAAGTATCTCTTAAATGAAAATACTTTTGAGTCCACTTCTTTGTCTTATTTTAATCTAGAATATTCTTCATTTTTATACTGAGCATCCTTCATTTGTTATTCCAAAGTAGGTTTGATCGACTCAATACTGCATATGGTATTTAATTATGAGTTGGAGATCATCTCTATACCCATTCTATTAAGTGTTATCATGTGAAAAATCCTTGTAGATTTTTTGCTAAAGGCATCTACGACAATATTTGTCTTTCCTGTATGATATTGAATATTAAGACATAATGTCATTAACTCCAAATGCCATCTATGTCTGAAGTTAAACTCTTTTTGAGTGAAAATATACTTAAGACTCTTATGAACAGTATAAAATTTACATTTCACTCCATAAATACAGTGCTTCCATATTTTTAAGGCAGATACTACTGCTACTAATTCCTAGTCATGAATTGGGTAATTTTTCACATAAACTTTCAATTGTTTATATCTCTAAGCAATAACTTTTTTATTTTGCATTAATATACCTCCTAATCCATTTCGAGATGCATCTGTAAAAATTTGGTAATTAATTTCTTTTTTTAGCAATACTAAGTTTGGTGTTGTCATTAGAAGATTCTTTAATTTTTGGAATGCTTCTTTGCATTCTGGACTCTATATAAAGGGTACTGCTTTGTGTGTAAGCCTTGTAAGTGAAATTGTTATTTTTAAAAATCTTTGAATGAATATTTTATAATACCCAGCAAGTCTTAGAAAACCTCTTATTTCTGTTATTGTTGTTGGTTGAGGCCATCCTTGAATTTCCTTATCTTAATTGGATCAATTTGAATGCAATGCCACTACTACTAACAATATGACTAAAGAAAAGTTATTAAATTTAGCCAAAATTCATATTTTTAAAATTTGGCATATAACTGGTATTGTCTTAGTATTGTCAGTACTTCCACCCTATCAACTCTTGTTAAGGCTTTAGGAACCCCGACAATCAAAACCCTTCGAGATGTTTGCTACAAGTGCAATAAGAAAGGGCACTACAAACATTAGTGCAAATATATCTTAACCACTCGCATCACAGAGGATGAAGAAGACAAAGTAGAAGTACTTTACAATGGAGGTGAAGTTGAGATAAATGAACTAGATTCGGAGAAAATTCACCTAGGAGTTGTTAGATGCCTTAGCACTTCAATGGAAAAAGAAGATTGGAGGAGAAGAAATATGTTTAGTGTAGCAATGACTTGTAATGGTGTAGGCTATAGGTTAGTAATTGATGGAGGCTGTGTTATGAATGTAGTCTCCACTCAAACCTTAGCCAAAGCTAAACTTCAAGCTGAACCTCACCCCAATCCTTTCCATGTTAGCTGGGTCAACACCACTTTACTACCTGCAACACACTGTTGCTTAGTGCCAATTAGAATGGATAGTACGAAGACTAGATTTTGTGTGATGTTTTGCCTATGGGCGTAGCCCATATTCTTTTAGGAAGGACATTGGCTTTATGATATAGACGTCATCCATTATGGGAGAGACAACAACCTCTAGTATCAAATTCTATGGAAAACAATAAAACTCTATCCCACTAAGCCCACATCTAAGAAATCAACTCAAAACTCTTTTAGAGCTATGTAACGACCCAATGTCGTTACTTCGCAAAATTATGTCAAATCCCGACTCAGAAATCAGGATCCGGAGAACTTCAATTTAGGGCAAACTAAGTTACTAGTGGATAAAATTAATTTTTATATCAAAATACCTTAGTTTGGGAAAAATCCGGATAACGAAACTTTTGCTTTAATTTCTAAATTATTTAAATTCAATAAATTGAGAAATTAAATACAAGTTCAAATTCATCAATTTTCATGTCATCGGGTTAAGCATATTATTTAAAGGCTATGCTAAAAGTTTCATCAAATTCGGAGCTCCGATTCGATCATGATTAATTTTTGAAGTTTCTAACTCCAGAAATTATTTTAAAATAAAATATTGCTCCTAATCGAAATTTTTTGGCACGAGGGTATTCTTCTCATCATAACACACCTCAGTGTTTTCCTGTTTTTCTTCTTCTTTAATTTAATTTTTCAAGTTAAACGACAGAAAAATACGAAAAATTTAATTGAAATTATATTTTCCTATTTTTCTTCCCCCGCCACCCCCCGACGCCACGCGCTAGGGTGCAGGCTCTGTCGCTCGACAGAGCCTGCCAAGAGCTGCCAGACGAACACATACGGACTGCCAGAGCCCGCGCTCGCCACCCCGGTCGGCGGCCGACCGACCGATCAGCTAGCCGATCGTCCCCTCCCTCCCTCTCCTTCCCTTCCCTATTTATACCCCCTCACTCCCTTACATTCTCCCATAGCAAACTCCTTCTCCTCAGCTACCTGCTAGCTAGCTAGCAGCCTCCGATCGCCCCCGTCGGCCCCTTCAGCCACGTTCGGCTCCCGGCAACCCTAACCCTAGGTGAGAGGAGGAAGAAAAATGTGAAGAAAATAGGAGAAATTATTTTGCATTTTTTTTGTTTATTTCTTTTTCATTTTTCTATATTATCTCTATTACGTCATTGCATTAACATTGTTGTTTTTAATCAATAATGATAACAATACAAATGTTATATTTGACTGCTATTTCCATATCGTCAATTTCAATTCAGTCATTTCCATTCTGTATTTTTTTTTCATACATTATTAATAACATTATTATTATTAAATAATGATGATAATAACATTATTATAAATATTATCTTTACCCTCAATAACTTAAAACTATGTCTTCTATCAAGAAGAGAGAACAAAAGAAAACTAAATAGAAGAGAAGATAATAAATACTCCTAAAAATATCATACTACTTTGTTGGCTAAAAAGGCTAATTAAAATATTAAAACTTATGCAGATTCAATCAAACTTGCAAGTACCCAATATATAAATTGCTTAGTTTTGCTTTGAGCCAAATTCATATTGATGCTTGGTTGGTTGTTTGAAATCAACATCCATTTATACGTTGTTAGTTACTGGAAAAATGGCATCAGTAATATTCGTGGTTAGTTACTGGAAACATGACATCAGTAACATTCGTGGTTGGTTACTAGAAATATGACATCAGTAACATTCGTGGTTGGTTACTGGAAAAATGTCATCAGTAATATACGTGGTTGGTTACTAGAATAATGACATCAATAATGTACATGGTTGATTACTGGAGAAACGATATCAGTAACTTACATCTTTGTGATAATACTTGTAGGAAATTAACTATCTCGTTGCGCTATTGCCTTATTTTTCTTGCATTTTTATCACATTATTTTTTCGCTAATCGCATCTCTGCCAATATAAAATGTATTATTTTATTGTTTATTGCGATATTTAGAGTATTCTCTAATTACTGGGAATTTCAATCATGATATTATTTTTTTTACAATACCAAGTCAGGTACTTCTTGGAGAATTTGAACGAGAACCTTAATTCATAAATTTTCAAATCTGTTGATGGATCTACAACTCTATTTTACTTATCATTTATAATTTATTTTTGTTTCAGTTTCACTTTTGTTTTAAAAAGTTGAACATTGTACGAGATATACGTTGGCTATTTTTGTAATATGGAATTTTGATGAGAAATTCAATTGGCCTTTATATGAATATCCCTTCTCTTTTAAATTGCTTAATAGGATCCTGCCGTATGTGAATGCCTGATGCCGGGATAGTTCTCGCTGAACCGACATTCGGGCCTTTTCAAGCTAGCACCCCCAAAGCCATCATCCCACATAAATTCCTAAGAATGACAAAACTCAATCTAAACATGAAGCGAAGCTTCAGCACATCACCTTTTCCCTTTACACATCTCATCCTTCGCTTGTTGAATCTCATCCTTCACTTGTTTAACAAGAGAAAATATTTCCCTTACTCACATTTAAGGCTTTATGATTCAAGGGACTTAGGAAGGAATTTTCTAATTTACTAACCATCCATCTTCTTGATGTCAAAGAAATCTCCCCCAACCCTTCTAAAATCCACATTCTACTTGCAGTTGTTAAACTGCTTAAAGAATACCTTAAAATTATCCTGGAAGAGTTACCTAACCAACTACCTCCCCTTAGAGACATCTAACATATCATTGATCTAGTTCTCAGTGCTCAACTTCCTAATCTATCTCATTGTCGCATGAACCCCACCAAACAAGCTGAACTTCAAAGGCAAGTCAACGAACTTCTCCAAAAGGGCCTCCTTAGGGTAAGTTTAAGCCCATATATAATCCCTACCCTTCTAACCCCTAAGAAAGATGGCTCTTGGAGAATGTGTGTGGATAGTAGAGCTATAAATAAAATTATTGTCAAGTACTGAATCCCCATTCCCCATTTAGATGATATGTTGAACCTGGTATCCAGCTCAAGCTTATTTTCAATGATTGATTTAAGAAGTGGATACCACCAAATTTGAATTAGATCAGGGGATGAATGGAAAACTGCCTTTAAAACATCTGAAGGACTGTATGAATGGCTTGTCATGCCTTTTGGCATGTCAAATGCCCCAAGTACCTTTATGAGATTAATGAACACAGTTCTAAAACCTTAGAAAAATTCGTGGTAATTTATTTTGATGACATTTTGATTTTTAGCCCTGACGAAAAGCATCACTTATCCCACATTAGACTTGTGCTAGACAAACTAAGGGGGTAACAACTTTATATCAATAAAAAGATATGTTTGTTCATGCAATCAGAAGTGATATTGTTTTATCTTCCGTAATCAAACCTGATCCCATTGAAGTCTAGTAATTTGTGACTGGCCAACCCCAAAGAGCTTTACTGATATTAGGAACTTCCATGGATTAGCCACATTTTATCGTAGATTCAATAGAAATTTTAGCGCGATCGTGGTTCCAATAACTGAAACCTTAAAAAGTAGCAAGTTTGTTTGGACTTCCGTCGCTGATAAATCTTTCATTTAAATCACAGGACTTATGACAGCTGCCCCTATTCTTAGACTACCTAATTTCTCTAAAGTTTTTGAGATTGCCTGTGATGCTTCAGGGGTAGGAATAGTAGTACTTTCACAAAATGGCCACGTTGTTTCCTACTTTAGTAAGAAATTAAACGACGCCAAACAACGATACTCCACCTACGCTCGAGAATTCTATGCCATTATCCAATCCCTCAAATACTGGCGACACTACTTCCTACATCAAGAATTTATTCTCCACATGGACCATCATGCCTTGAAATACATTAACACGCAGAAGAAACCCAACTAACGCCACATCAAATGGATTGAATACCTTCAAAACTCACTTTTACTCTGAAGCATAAACTTGAAATTGAGAACAAATCTGCGGATGCACTTTCTCGAGTCATGTTAATTGTCACATCTCTGACCTCTCAAATTCCAAAAATCGACAGACTTAAGGATGACTATTCCACATGTCCTGACTTTCATCTCATCTACACTGGATCTTAATATCAAATCCTTTCTACCCATTCATCATATCACTTAGTCGATTGATACCTATTTCGAGGACTATTGTGTATTCCCCTCACCTCACTTCAAGATATTTTTGATTCAAGAATTGTATTCAGGAGAGATTGTTGGACACTTAAGACATGACAAAGCAATTCATTAAGTAAAGAGTAAATTTTTCTGCCCCTCTTTGAATAAAGATGTAGGAAAATTTGTAACCAAATGCTACACCCGCCGAGCTTCAAAAATAACAAAACAAAAACCTGAGAAATATGCTGCCCTACCTGTTCCTTATTATTGACCTTAGGAAGATATTTTGATGGATTTTGTCTTAGGACTTCCTTGAACTAGTAGATAACATGACAATATCTATGTTGTAGTTGATCGATTCTTGAAGATAGCCCATTTTATCCTATGTTCCAAAACCAATGATGCCTAACATAGACAAATTGCTCTTTAGGGAAATTGTTAAACTTCATGGGTTTCCCAACACTATAGTGTCTGATAGAGATGTTAAGTTTTTATTATATTCTTGGAAAATTCTTTGGAAATTCCCAGGAACCGAACTAAAATTCTTATCCGCGGGGTGCTACATCGCGCCCGCCTCTTGGGCACAAGGCCGCTGCGGCGCTCTATAGTGCCTGCTTCTCAGGCACCAGACCGGCTGTGGCACACCTCCAACTTGCTCATTGTTAACAATCTCCACCTTAGATATCATGTGCTCCACATAAGAGCTGACTGATTCAAGCTCTCTATCAATGCAATTGCACCAATTTGGTTGTCTACGTATCCCCCTCCTAAGGGAATCAAGCCGTTCGTAGTTCCAATAAATGAGAAGCCTATAAATACTTCTCAAAATTCACCAAGATTTGCAATTACTGAATTTTTAAACTGTGAGCACCTTTGTCATCATATTCGTGGGATTATCTTTAGTGTCAATCTTCTCCAGTAAGATCTCACATTCTTCAATAATATCTCGAACGAAATGGTGTCGAATATTAATATGTTTTGTGCGAGCATGAGAGACTGAATTATTAGTTAAGAATATAGTGTTCTAGATATCACAATGTACTATTACTTTCTTTTGCTTCGCTCCCAAGTCTTCTAGCAAGCCTTTCATTTAGATAGTTTCTTTGAACGCTTCAGTAACTACCATAAATTCAACTTCTTTCATAGACAAGGCAACTGTAGACTGAAAAGTTGAACTCCACCCTACTGGACCTCCTGCTAGAGTGAATACATAACTAGTTATTGATTGCCTTCGATACAAATCTCTGACATAATCGGAGTCCACGTATCCATCGCATAAGTCATCTATTGACGACTGCTTTTGAAATAATAGGCCAAACATAATTGTACCTTTCAGGTACCAAGAAATTCCCATTATTACTTGCCAGTGATCCTTCCCCAGATTGTGCATGTATCCGTTCGCAACTCCAACTGCTTGAGCCAAATCTGATCTAGTGCAAGCCATGATATACATCAAGCTTTCAACTGCACTAGCATATGGTACTAAGTGCATTTATTCTTATTAAAACTTATCTTCGGACATTGCTTAGTAGATAAGCAAAAGTAAGATGTTAGAGGTATACTCACAAACTTTATAGTGTGTTCAATTCTAAACCTCCTCAGCCCCTTCTCCAAATACCCCTTTGGGGTCAACCAAATTTTTCCTGCCCTTTTGTCTCTATATATTTCTATTCCTAATATTTTCTTTTCCTCTCCTAAGTTCTTTATTTCAAAGTTCTTTAACTATTGATCCTTCATGTGATCCATCTCTATCTAATTTGAAGTAGTTATCAACATGCTATTGATATACAATAATAATTAAATGAAGTTAACTTGAGGCAATCACTTGAAATACACACAATGGTCAAACTGGCTTCTTTGGTGCTCCTTCTTTTGCTTGAACTAATCAAATTTCTTGTAATATTATCTTGGTGTGTTCAATTCTAAACCTCCTCAACACCTTCTCGAAATACCCCTTTTGGGTTAACTAAATATTTCCTGCCCTTTTGTCTCTATATATTTCCATTCCCAATATTTTCTTTACCTCTCTTTATTTCAAAGTTCGTTGACAGTTGATCATATATGTGTTCCATCTCTGTTTGATGTGAAGTAGCTATCAATATGTCATCGACATACAATAATAAGTAAATGAAGTTACATTGAGGCAATCTCTTGAAATACACACAATGGTCAAATTAGCTTCTTTGGTGCTCCTCCTTTGCATGAACTGATCAAATTTCTTGTTATATTATCTTAGTGATTATTTTTGTCCATAAAGAGACTTATCTAGTTTGCATACCAAGTCTCCTTTTCTCAGCTCACTGCACCTTAGGGATGCGCCATAAGGATCTCATCTTCAACTTCTCAGTGTAAGAACGTCATTTTTACATTAAGCAGCTCAAGCAACAAATCAAATAATGCCACGAAAGCCAGAAGCACACTGATCGAGGAGTGTTTGACAACTGGGGAATACACTTCATCATAATCAATCCCTTCTTTCTGAGCAAATCCTTTAACCACCAATTTAGCTTTGTTGCGCACATTATCTTATGAGGATCCTTCTTTCTTTACATGCACCCACTTGTACCCAATAACCTTTCTTCCTAGAGGGAGTTTCTCTAATCTCCATGTTTCATTTTCTTAAAGAGACTCTATCTCTTCATCCATAGCCTGTTTCCATAAATTTCTTTCTGAGCCCGTCACAATTTCTTTGTAATGATAGGGGACCTCATCCTCCAATACGGACAATGCATATATGTTGTATTTTTTGAGCCAGGCTAGCTGTTGTGTTGCATTCCTTTTGAGTTTATTTCTAGAAATCAACTTCTAGCTTAGAGCATCACCTTCAATATTTATTTGCTTTTCATCATCACTAATTTGGTGTTCATTTGTAGGAATACCCTCAATGTAACATGAAGACTTCTATAGAATAAATGAGATCACATCAAGCCCCACTCTCTGCCTACTTACTGGAGTCTCTGTATTTTCCTCCACCTGATGAGAACTCCTCAATCTTAAGAAAAACTCTTCATCAAAGGTGACATCTCTGCTCTCCACAATCCTCTTATCAACTAAATTATACAATTTGTATCCCTTCATTCTGCATCGAAAGCCCACAAAAATTACTTTTCTAGCCCGTGGTTCAAGCTTATCCTTTCTGTTATGAAATAAGCTGGGCTGTCAAAAATCTTTAGCTGATTATAATCTGTGACAGGATGTCCGAACCACAACTCAATTGGAGTTTTCTTGTCAAGTGCTGCATATAGCAGACAATTCACCAAGTAGCATGCATAGTCTAGGGCTTCCGTCCAATAGACTCTCTCCAACCCAACATTGGACAACATACACCGCACCTTTCCACTAAGGTACCGTTCATTTGCTCTGCTACCTCGTACTGTTGCGGTGTTTCTTTTATTGTAAAGTGGTGTTCTATCCCTGAATTCTCTCATTCTCTTACAAAAGAGTCATATATAAATTCTCCATCATTATCCAATTGGATCATCTTGATTCTCTTGCCCATTTGATTTTCCATCATCTTCTTCCAGTTTATAAAAACCTCCAGTATATTTGCTTTTCTTTTTAAAGTGCGCACCCATACAAATTTGGATTAATCATCTATAAAAGATATAAAATACTTTTGACCACCGAATGATGCAGTCTTCAATGGTCCCCAAACATCAGTGTGCATATATTCTAATATATCTTTAGTGTTGTGGAGGTCGACACCAAAGGGCTTGCATGTTTTCTTGCCAAAAATACAATGCTCACAAAATTATAGTTTGTAAGAATTTATATCTTTAACAAGTCCTTCCTTCTCCAATGCTCTCAGTAAAGGTTCCTCTACATGTACTAGCTTCATATGCCACAATGTCATGACATCATCAGAGTCTTCAGCTATAGCTACTGAACCTGTCATTGTACTTCCCTATAGGCAGTAAAGATTTTGTTGTCTGACTCCTCCTCGAAAAGTCAAAGCACCCTTGCTGATCTTTAGGACCCCAACTTTAATCACCACCTTAAATATCTTGACTTCTAAGACCCCAATAGATACCATGTTCTTCTTGATCTCTAGCACAAGTCTAACTTCTTTCAGTTATTGCACTGTTCCTGCATGTGTTTTGATCAGTACACTTCCAACTCTTGTAATTTGACATGTGGCATCGTTCCATATTGTGATGGCACCACTGTCCATTTTTCTATATGAATAAAACCAATCATTCTGGGAGCATATGTGATACATCACGCCAGTATCCACAATCCAACTGGAGCTGTCAGCTACTACTCCCATTAAAATGGTAACAAAAGATACATCGAAGTCTAAACTCTCAATTGCATTTTGAATCACGTTGGCCTTATCCTCGGAAGATCCACTCGCATGCTGCTTGTCTTTCAATTTTGGGTAGTCTTTCTTCCAATGTGCTGTTTCCAAACAGAATGCGCATTGATTACACCCAATACTCCGGCCTCTGAATTTCTCTCTTTTCTAGAATTTGGTATTTTTCTTTGGCCATTGCTTCTTTATCTCTGGTCTTCCTCTTTGAAGTGTAAGAGTCTCTGCCATATTTGATTTGGTGGACTCTTTATTCCTTCTTCTAAACTCATGGTTCACTAGGACTGCTATCATCTTCTCATATTTTAAAACCTCCTTCCCATGAATCAGTCACGGTGAAGTGCTCATACTCATCTAGTAATGAGTTCAACAATAACAGGGCCTTATCTTCATCCTCCACAATTTTATCCAGATTCATCAAATTTGCTAGCAATTTTATGAACTCATTTAGGTGTTCATATATAGAAATTCCCCTTCTCATTTGAAACATGTAGCTCGCATTTTCATGTGGAGTAGATTCTCCACATTCTTTGTCAAATACTTGGCTTCTAGGAATTTCCATGATTTCCACGCCGATGTCTCTATTATAACTTCACATTTTATTTCCTGAGTCAAACAATTCCAGATCAAGCTGCATGCACTGCAGTTCATCTTGATCCAAATCCTCTCTAAAATTATTTCCGATTTTTTCTCATTGTCAAAAACATTCTCTAGATTTATGGTGCATAGTTCGTTTGTCACCTCGCACTGTCACATACCAAAGTTATTCTTCCCATTAAATTTGACGACATCTATTTTTGTCGGATGTATCACAACTTGGTGGAGGTCTCTTCTCCACCACCGACGATGACGAGGTTCCAACAACCTCTTCTCCTCTTTCTGTCATGCCTTTCTCCTTGCTTTAAAAACCTCAAACACAAAATAATAAGCACCTCAAGCAAATACTAGCTTTCAAGAATAAATAAGACAACCTCTCTCTGATACTACTTGTTGGGATTTCTTAGGGTTATAAATCAATGCAGAACAAAACTTGAGATGATGAGAAAAACCAAATAAAGCAAGAAATAATCATATGCAATCACTAACACAACACACATAAAGAAATTTACGTGGTTCGGTGCTAACACCTACATCCACAGGGAGGAGAGAAAAAAATTTTACTATGTAGAGAAGGGAGTACAATGAGCTTTAGGGTTTACAAACCCTTACAAAATCTCTTGGAGCTCTTCTTCCTAGCAAATAGAGCAGCCACTACACTAAACTAATGGAGGCTCAACATTTCGAATTTTACCTCATCTGTAACCATAAAATATGGGTTAATAATATATATAGGTGGAATTTTTGGACTATGGGTGCTGACGCCAGCCTCTCGGGCGCAAGGCCGATCAAACATCGGTTTTGACGTCACTTGAATTGTAATAGAGGATAATGACACCAACAACACTGAAATTGGTGGTCGGACGACAGAGAACAGAGCGTTGGAAGTCGGTGTGTCGAAGGAATTTCTCGCGCAGGATGGCACGCATGCACGCACGTGCCAGCGTGCGCTTACACGCACAGGCGGGGGCTAGAAATTGACCCCCTTTGGGTATTTTGGGTCGAAATAGGGTTAAACAAATTTCAAAAATTATGAAAAAAAATGTAAATTATCAGCACAAAATGTTATGCAATCCTAGCCAAGAAAATATGGCATACCAAAAATGATGGGTTATGGTGGTAGGATTGTAAATATGATTTGGAGGATTTTGAAAAGGATTTTGTTGGACCAAACAATGTCGAATTGACACAAAATTTGGTGGAGTCGATTATTAAGTTGAGAACTTTTGATAGTAATTTTTTTTTTTAATTTTGGGGGGGTTTATGTTTGGGATGGTAGACAAAGAAAATGAAAACATAATAAAAAAGAAAATAAAACAAACACAAGATGAATCTCAAGATTATCCACACATTGGGTTCTTGAAGATTATGCACACCCTTCAAGACTTTCGGTTATGAACACCAAAAAGAAGTGATGACTATCCATGCCAACACAAGAAAGATTACCGGGATTATACACACCCCGATGACCTTGCCGCTATGTTCGCAAATAAGGTTGAAGTGATTATGCACACCGCTTTATACAAAAGCTCGAATCATGGATCTCCTCTTTGCATGTACTTGCTGTCCTTCATAAAATGTGTGCATAATCTTGATCAATTATGTCTTTCTTTTTATCATTTTCTCTTCCTCACAGCTTACTAACCATTCAAATCCAAATTCCATAAAATTTGGATTTATATTCATCAAGTTATTGCAAAAAATACAATTTAAATTAAGTTACTAAGGTTTCAGTTAAATATGTTTATTATATATGCAATATTCTCTTTCAGAAACACGTAGGTTGACGAATTACTATAACAGTCACCATCTAATCATATTAATAAAAAATGGGAATAAAATATATACACTTGCCATATATCTAAATATATTTATCCCTGCACACAAAAAATAAGAGGTGAATTGAGTTTTGTTGCATAATAGATCTTAAATTGGTGAGCTTTTCAATATTCAGTCTTGAAATTTACCTCTAAATGCTTATATAAATATTTTAAAATTTTGATCAATTTAAAATCCTCTTACAAAGAAATATTCAACTATGGAAAATGTATCTTATGAATCATATATTTATATCTTAACCATATTATATTTTTATTGATTATATTAAATGTACAAAGGATGTGATGGATAAACAAATAAAATTGATGGCTACTCTATCCAAGACTTTTCATTCTTCTTCGCTTATGTAGGAGGGTTTATTCTCCATTACTCAGAGAGGCTGGTTCAACTTCTTTTGGCAAAGAAGATCCTCTATTTGCATATTCCACATTGCAAGTTTGTCCTAACGAAATTGTTGATTTTAATCTCATCATTGCTCTCACTAGAACTTCACTTAGCAATAAAGAATGCTATGATACCATTTATTATGATTATGTAGATGAAGAACTTGATTGTTCACCTCATTGAGCTCTCCTACTTATAGGACTTCAAGCTATAGTTATATAGAAAGCCAAAGCAATGTAAGATCACAAAATAAATCCAAGCAATCCACAAACACATCACAAAAAAGCATATCCAAACTCCAAGATTTTTAATAGAAAACCCTAAGATGATGAAAAAACTATAAACAAAATCCATTAAAATGAAGAAGAATATTACAAATTTATACAATAGCTCAGAGAATACCCATCTATACAAAAAGATGAAACCTCTATTCTCCAACTTCAATAGTCAAACACCCCTTAAATGCAAAAAATCTTACCCATAACTCTAAAGCGATGTTGCTTTACCTAAGCATTTGGTCCCTCAAATGGACCAAATAACCTCTAAAATTCTACATAGATTTTGCTTCAACGTAACTTGTGCTCCGCCTAGCACTTGGGCTGCCTGTCCGTGGCTAAAGACAAATCTGGCAGTGGAGCTTGGGCACGCCCAAGCCCCAGGCTCTTTGGTAGAATCATGAACTTCACATAACATGGGCGCTTGGGCGTACCAAAGCATTTCCTTCTCGACCCACTGCACCAAGGTCTTCCAGTTAAATGCATTGGTTCGCCCATGAGCACAAGCCTTGGTCTTCAAAGGTTTGGTTGTATCATCCACGACGCTTGGGGTCCAAGCATCTAAAGCTTTTGCCTCCAAATTATTTGCTGAGATTTTCATAGTGCTTTGGGCGCACCCAGACTCCCAAGCCTCAATTTGATCCATCTGTTGCATAGTGCCTCAACACTTGGGAGAGCCTAAGCATAGAACTCTCAGGTGCTTAGTTTTGATCTAGTGCTTTGGCGAGCCCAAGAGTTCAGAGCTAACCTCTTTGATTCTTTTGAGTTTTCCTTCATTTGAATGACCACTAATCGATCTACAGCTCATGTGTTTGCTCTAATGCACTCAAAGATCCATCATACAAACAATGTAGTTGTTACAATTTGGTTAAATCTAATATGAGATGTGAGCTAGACTAGATCAAATTTTTATTATCTAATTTGTTTTTTCCATACAGTAACCTACTTGCTATTGACATACAATCTAAACATATCTCACAATAATATGTAGCGAGTATCAATTCAACCAATAACAAATATTTACATAGCATCATAATCATTCATAGTATGGAGCCTCATCATGTCATTGGTAAGCTTTCACTAAAATGTCACTATTGCATTATTTAAAAATTACAACGTTTATTTGCTTAAAAATTCAATGCTCTTGAGCCTCACACAATTCCTTTCTTTATAAGTACTCGCACAACTAGCCTCTTGCCTATCATTTCTATCAGCACTGGTTATAAAATAATAGGATGCTAAATGAAGTTCAATAGAGGTCTCATGCCTACTTAAACTGCCACTGATAGGGTAAACAAAATGAATAAAGACTAGTAAATTAATAAGATGAAGGAATGTAAACTATGTCATATCAATTTCAATCATATATGTGTAATTAGAGTTATTTTTAATTAATTGAAGGTTAAGCTAAGCTTAATAGGTAGTACTTCACACGAGAGTTTATCACGAGGCACTATATTTTCTATAATGTCAACCAAAAAGTTTATTTATATAAACATCATATGTTATATATAAAAAAACTTTGTGTATGTTCCTTCATTCAAATATCCATCTACTAAATATAGCATAAATCAATTAATTTAAGAGGTGAAAGCAAATTAGATTAACATACAACAATATTGCAGAAACATACATCTACCACCATAGCACTAACAAAAAGCACCAAAAATAAGATTTTATTTAATTGTGTAACAACAATCATCACCACAGTTGAACACTTCAATACAATGTACTTACGAATAATAAGATTCAAAAGCTCACTCTCACTTGATGCCACCATTAAGAGCCCATTATAGCCCTCTTATATTTGCTTGTAAGATACTCAAACATCAAAATTTAGAATACAATTACTAGACCATTGTCTACCACAATCACACTTTACTCATCATGCCACTTAATAAATTCAGATTAACTAATAATTCAGAAATAATCAAGTTATACAAAACTAACTCCTATTCACAGGAAATAGACAAAATTAGTACCCTCAAATATTTTGCCAAAAAAAAAAAAAAAAAAAAAAAAAAACTAAAATAGCTGCATATTAAAATCACAATCAACTCTCATTAAGGCAATTCTAATGGATCTAATTAAGGATAAAATATTCCAAAAAAATAATATAAAGATGCACAACTTATTTTAATCAGAGAACGTCAGTGGCATAAGAGCTGTGCCTTCTAAATGCCCACCATTCACAAAGTACAGCTCTCTTGGATAATCCTCTCTAATCAATCAATAATGGAAACTAGAAAATCAAAAATTCCTTAACTTGAATGATCTAACCTACATAGTCAAGCTGGATCTTTACCAGTTCATTGATGACAACAAATTCATAAAATTGTGTTCGGCTCATTTATATTCAAGCAACTAATATTATATATAATTTAAATAAATAATACTTATATTTAAATATACTTTTTTATATATAAAATACCCAAATTCTTTTCATCATATTTTCTTAGAATATATAAAATTTAAATAAAATAAAGATATAATAATAATATTTATATATAAATATTGAAGCATGTATAAAGATTTTGGGGCTATACAATAATAAATAATAGATAATATATTTAAATTTATAATCAAACCATTTTCTTCGAGCAAACGCAATATAATGTGGCAAAGTCTGGTTCACTAATTTATCAATCGAGCTAAAATCTCTTAAAACAATTTTAACTAGAATTTTACATTTAATAAAATTCAATTATTGAAAGAAAATATATCCAAAAAATAAATAAATAATTAGATAATAGTTAAAATAAATAATGAGAATCCATGACCCACATTAGCAAAAAATGCGCCGTACAAATCCTATCTTAAACATAGGCTTTGCCACATTATTAAGTTAAATAACAACTTATCCTATAGGCATATAAAACCATGCCGGAAAAGGAAGAAGAAAAAAAAAAAAAAAAACTAAAATCTAACATAAAATAAAAGGCTGTTTGCTTACAAAACAACCTTAATGAAATATATTTGCAATACAAAACTTGCACTTTCAATCCAAACTGAACGGCAGCAGGTTTCATCTTCCACCAGACAGCACTTTCAATCCAAACTGAACGGCAGCAGGTTTCCTCTTCCACCAGACAGCTAAACTTGCACTTTCAATCCAAACTGAACGGCAGCAGGTTTCATCTTCCACCAGACAGCTCTATGGCATCCTGGTTGTAGATGGAATCTTCGCCCCAATCGAATCTCCTCTGAAGCATTTCATATTCTTGCCTCCTGTTGACCTCAACCTGCTGCCATTCCTCCCATCTCTCCGATAAGCCCTCGCCTTCAAGCATCCGCACCACATCAGACATGGATGGACGATCTTCTGGCGTTGCTTGGGTGCACAAGAGCTACTTGAATTATCTTCTCCACTTCCTCAACAGCATAATTCTTGTTCAAGTTGCGATCAACAATCGAATCGAGCCTCTTTTCTCTCACCAATTTTTTGACCTGTCGAACGCGAGAGAGAGAAGAAAAAAAAAAATCAAATCATCATTTCAACAATAGTTTATCTGAACCATTTATGAGGCTGTTAGGCAAAGTGATTTAGCTAGAATTTAAAAAGAGTTACTAGTAGTCAAACAGCTTCATGGGGTCAACTTTATGAACTCATGTGAAACTCAGAGCACTGTTTAAAGGGTGGGGCATAAAAATAAAAAGGTTTAAATTAGATGCTTAGTGCCCCTACTAGGTTAAATTAGAAGGTTCCTAAATTAATTCCAATGTATACTAGGTCTGATGTTTTTTAAAACATCAAATCTGTACCACCAAATCTTAGTCCCGCTGAATACACTGTCAGAGCATTCCTAATAATCTCTTGTCATGTAATTCTTTGTCCTTGATCGAACCCTTTCAGTATTTTTATCGTACTCTTTTAACATTGGCTAAATTTATTTTCTTTAACTTCTTTCCAATGGGAGCATCTAACAATCTATGTTTAACATATCCAAGCATACTAAGACTTTTCCCAAAATTATGCTTAACTGGAGCTCCTCCAGCCATACAACAAATAAACGTATTTTTCCACATATCCTTTGGCACATACCCATTCATCCACTTTAGATCATCATCTTCACAACAATTATTTTGTTAGTATGACTTCTTTGCAAGCATACATTCTGCCCCTGCTAGTTCGATATTTGTTCTATTAAGCTTTCTTTTTAAGAAATTTCAATTGCACAATGCCCAATAAATGCTCCTCCATTCCATCCAGCTAGCATACACTCTTGTTAATCACATTGCTTTTAGTTTTACTTTGTTTGGTATGATAGAACAATGATACTTTATTGGCTTATTCTTCCGGATAATATCTTCAATTTTCATGTCATTGAGAAATTATAACTTCTATTAGTATTATTAAACTTGTACTCTACATATACCAATTTGGATTACCAAAGACAAGAACATTTAGATTCTAGCATTGTTTTGCATACCTGAACTTGACTACTGCGACAACTTAAGTTTTGGATGAGAAAGTAAGAGGGTTGTATTAGGTAGTTGACTACCAACATAGAACTCTATTGAATTTCTTATGATATGAATTGTTTAAATATTTTTTTAGCAAGGGCATCCCCTGAAACAGACACAAAATTACTTGAATATAATTAAAAGTGTGCCAAGGCCGCTACATCGACACATGAGTAGTGTCAAATAAGTAAGAGTTCCAGTATTATGGATAATACATGTGAAGAAACTAGTATTGTCTAAATTAAGATTAGGTAGCTAAAATATTGACATTCACTAGCAAGCTTTTTGAGTTTGTTGATATTATGAAAATTAGGATGATTACTACTTAATGCTTATAAAAGACAAAGTAAGTGAGAGAGAAAACAAAAAAATTGATAGTTTAGGCTTTCACCTCTAGTGCTTAGTTAAGAATTACATAGAAACGGTGTGAGTATCATCCCATATGAGTATCATTCAAATAAAATTTTAAAGATAATATAGTGAAAGTTAAGAGATTAAGAGATAAATTTATAATTTTAAATAATATGATTGACTAAATAACTTTTAATATTGCTAGTGTGTATGCCTCTCAAATAAGATTGAATATGAGTACAAAAGAAAACTTTCGGTATGATTTGAAGGAGTTGAATCAAGGAATACCTAAAGAAGATATATTATTTATAGAAAATTTAATGGATATGTTAGAAGAGTGATGGAAAATTTTACTAATATGCATGCTATTTTGGTTTTGAAGAGATAATTAGAACGTAGTGAATTTGAAATTTTCTTTAGCTCATCATCTTGTGATTGTAATTATTTATTTAAAAAAAAAATGTTATCCCTTACAAAAGTAGAGCTTCTAAAATTTAGATTGATTAGTTTTCTTCTAGAAAAAAAATTGTTTATATAATAAAGACTGTAAGATTATTTATAAGAAATAATTGCCCCAACATCAATTATTGTTCTAACCAAAAGTTAAGAAAAGTAAATCTTAAATCTAAAATATATCCTACAACTAATAATATAATTTTAAGAAGGGCAATAAAAATATTGGTTTCAAAATATATACAATAAATTTTAAAGATGAAGCCCACCTTATGTAGAATTTGATCACTAGTGTATTCATAAACATAACTAATAATATTAAGTATAACATAACTAATAATATACTTAATGAATCAAAAAGGAGAACACCTAATAAAAAATACATAAAGATAAAACAACAAATGTTCAAGTAATATATATACATATATATTATAAGGAATGGTTTTAGCAAAGAATGAGAAGAATTAGAGAAAATTATAAAATAGCATGTCAGGAATCCATAATATCAATTTGCGATGCAAAAGATTTATATGATAAAGGAGACATATATAAACAATCCTAATTCAAATGTTAAAGGAGCTTTTGTCTCTAGTAAAAATTAACAAGCTAATTAGAAAATTCAATTTTAAGGATGAGTATATCTAATATAAAAGATGGATTATTTTAATGAACATTTAATGAAGCTTGTATAAATTCAATTAAAATAATTCAATTTTATGGAAAAAAAATAAAATCAAGTACCTTTCATATGTTAATAAAGCTGAGATTGAATGCTTTAAAGATAGATGATAGAGTGGAAAAATAATAGGATCCAATGATATTCCTATCGATATGTGGAAATATTTGGGTGATGTGATGAAAGAATTTCTTAGCTGTTAAGCTATTTAATATTATTTAAAAAAAACGTGTTGGATGAGTAGAGAAATGATGTATTGTAACCTATTTACAAGAAAGAAATTGATATCATAATAGAGCAATTTATAAGAGAAAATTAATGTGCTATATGTTGAAACTTTGGGAGACTGTAATTAAATATAGATTAGACAAAGAGATACTGCATATTTCATAAAATTAAATTTGGCTTTATTTTAGTCAGAATTACCATGAAAGTTATGGCATTTAGTGAAAAGTTTGTGATAATGAAAAATTTAGAAGAATAAAAGATCTTCGTTTAATATTTATTAGATATAACTCTCTTGATAGCAGTGCCAAGAGAAGTTCTTTGAGAGTGAAAAAAAATTATTTGTGTAGGATATATTGATGTAATTGAAAGATATCGTCATAGGAGGCTATAAACATGTGTTCAATCATAAGGTGTCTATGTCTAGTGATTTTATAATTACTATTGGATTATATCAAGCTCTCATCGCCATCTATATCTTTTTGTTTTAGGGGCTGTTTAGCATGAGAGAAATCTGAAAATTTGAGTGTAAAGTAATCTGATTACAGTGAAATCTACTTACCATATAATTATGTTACTTTATTATTCTTTGGTAGTTTTATAAGGAATATTAATATTTTTGTTTTAAAATGAAATCATCTTATGTTTAAAATAAAATAACTTATAAGAAATCTATGAGGTGGTGTTTTTGCGTAAATTGAGGGGTAAATACTCACGAAAATTACATTTTTTTATGTTCCAATTTTGTTTTTTAATCCCTGAACGAATTGATTGCATTCAAAATCGATTTCATTCCGACGTCGAAGTCATGGACAAATAACCCAAGCTGTGGACAGCGAAGATGACTTGAACGGACAAAGTCATGGGACGAATGACGTTCATTTCAGGGTTTAGGCGTTTGTGTTCGAATTCTCGAACGAAAGTTCAGGGTTCCACGATTCCTTTACGCTCAGCTGCGTGCTTCGCGTTAATTTCCAAATTTGCCCAATTCGGAGCGTAATCTGTTCTTCTCTTATATCATTAACGAAATACTCAAAATACAGTTGTAAAGTTTTTAAACCTATTTTACTTTGTGCACTCAATACCAGTAATCTCAGTTTACCCCAATAAAATTTTTACTTGACAGTTCTTTTACCTTATGCCAAACAACCCCTTAATTATTAATATTTTTTGCAGAAGACATTCAAGAAGAGGTTTTTGGTGCATATTATTTGCATATGACATTATACAAATTGATAAGATTAGAGATAGAGTTTAAAGCAAAACTCAAGTTATAAAGAACTACTTTAGAAATTAAATGCTTTCATATTAGTAAATCTAAAATAAGATATATGAAGTGTAAAATTAATTGCAATAGAAGTCCTAATCACAAAAACATAACTATCAACAACTATGTGATTAAGAAGAGCAAGAGGTTCAAATACTTTAGTTCAATTATTCAAAATAGCAATGAAATAAAGAGCCATGTGATTAATAGGATCCAAGCCGGTTTGATGAAATGGAGGAGCACTTCCAGAATGCAGTGTGATAAAAAAAATCCACTCAAAATTAATGAAAATTTCATAGAGTAGATATACGAATGGCAATATTCTATGGGGCTGAATATTGTCCAACAAAGAAGAAATTTACCAAAAAAATAAGTGTTACAAAGTGAGGATGTGAAAGTGGATGAGTGGGTATTCTAGTAAGAATAGGACAAGAAATGAGTTCATCCATAACAAAGTTGGATTGGCTCCAATAATGGATAAGATTAGATAATGTCATCCTAGGTGGAAGCGATTTGTTGAAAGAAAGGAAGACAATTTATGAAACCAAGCACATGGAGCTTGTTTAAAGAACTTAAATGGCTTGAATTCATGTTCATAGCAGCAAGTCATTCAGGATGTTGAGATGCTTTGAAAAATGGGTAGAAGGGGGAACAACATGGGCAATGTAACATTGACATGGGGGGTGTTTTGTGGATATGGGTTTTGAGTTTCCAAATTTGAGTTTAGTAATCATTGAATGAGAACTGGTAGATGATGGAGGGTTGTGATGGTAAGGCGGAATGTTGGTAGTGGAGGGGATCTGTGGGATGCGGTAGTAGCAGGAGAAGTTGAGATGGAAGTAGATGACTAAAGAACGGTAGGAGGATGTGGAGATTGTAATGGATGTTGAGTAGGAGTAAGATTAGTGTTGGGAGCACTTGATGGGACTTTTCTTTCCTGTAAGTATATGCTAGAAGTCGATGGGATGTAGAAAATGAATATGAGGGAGGGTGTGCAGGAGTAGGTAACAATCCTATGGAAGGGATGGTGGGGCAGATTGAGAATGAAGATGGTGTAGGTGTTGGGGATTGCTAGAGATGAATAGATATATGAACATGAGTGAAGTTTGAGAAGGGCGGAATGGCAATTGTGGAAGGGATACTGGAAAAGTGTAGTTCATCAAAGACAATATGAGTGAAAATAAAAATACGATTGGTACGAGGGTCAAGACACATGTATGCAGCATGGGATCCATTGTAGCCAATAAATATGCAGGGTGTGGATCTGTCGATTTTGGATTTTGTGTGAGGGTGAAGCCAGAGGAAACAGAGGCAGCCGAAAGTACGAAGTTTAGAGTAATCAGGGAGTTTGTTGCGGGAAAGTTCAAACGAAGATTTTTTATGGAGATTTTGTGAAGGTTGTCAATTGATTAAATAATTTGCAGTTCGGAAAGCATAAATCTAGCAGGTTTTGGGTAAGGTGGAGGTGGTGAGCAAAGTGAGGCTGATTTTAGAAATGAGCTGATGTTTGCGTTCAGCAGTTCCATTTTGTTGAGAAGTGTATGGAGCACCAAAGCGATGAATGATGCCAAATTTATAAAGAATAGAGATAAAATTTAAAATTCTCCTCTGTTACCGAATTGCAATATGCGAGATGCTCATATAAGTTTTATACCATAGTTTTGAATTTTATGAAAGCAGAAAGAGTGTCCCTTTTGTTTTTAAGCGGATAGAACCAATAAAAATGAGTGCAAGTATCTATAAAAATAATGTAATATTGATGATCAGTAATGGACGGGGTGTAGAACAAGGGCCCCAAACATCAATATATATATAAGCTCTAAAGGCTGTGTAAGCATTTGTAGAATGAGGTAAATGGGATCTATGACTTTTAGCTTGAATAGAAGAATGGAAAATAAATGAAGAAAAAGAAACAATAATTTTTGGAAGAGCTTTTCGCGATGAATAAATATTGGGATGACCAAGACGGTTGTGCCACATCGATGCGAGCAGGCTGGTGCAATGGTAAGCATGAGGAGAAGACGAGGCTTGGTGCATTGGAAACCTGTGCAAGCCTTGCTCAAGCATCCCCCGGAGGAGTTCCTTTCTGCTGCATATATCCTTCACAACACAAAAATTTGGATGGAATTTAATAAAAACTCGGTTATCTTTAGTAAACTGACTAATAGAGAGAAAGTTCATTGTAATTTGAGGCACATGTAACACATTGGATAAAAGAAAGTTAGAATTATAAGTGTGTATTGGATAAAAGAAAGTTAGAATTATAAGTGTGTATAGAAGAACTGCATGTATGGTGGATGTCAAGAGCGTGACCATTTCCCACATGAACACCCTCAATTTCTGTGGAAGGTTGCGTTAGATGAAGGCGTTGCATATTGGATGTCATATGATGAGTTGCACTTAAATCTGGGAACCAACCGTCTGAAGTAGTGTGAAAGTCATGAGGTGTTGGCAGTGGGCGTTGAGGTAGATAAGAGTTGATGTTTTGAAGGTGGTAACATTTAACAGCAGAGTGACAGGTTCGATTGCATGCTTGGCAAACAATGTTGTTTTGTCCACGTCCAGACGAACAACAACGGTGTCTGGCTCAGCCACAACGTCGAAAGAATGGAGGAACGGACTGAGCTGAAGGAACAACGGGTTGGACACCGCTCGGTCACTGCTCTACAGTGATGTGATTGGCAACAGCAGGGACCGTGAGCGGGAATTCTGCTGGGTAGAGGAGCTTGTGGTTGAGAAGGATGCCACGAAGTACGTCCACGGAGATGGGGTCCAAGCGGGCTGTGACAGAGGTAGTGAGATTGTAGCAAGAGCACACCATATTGTGGCGTAGATTCAGTGAGGGAAGAGATGATCCAACTCAGGATCAATTGATCGGTGGAGAACCAAGTTTTGCAATCGGGATTGAGAAGACCGCTCGGTAGAGTCTGCAAGAGAGGGGTGAGAGTTCCGTCTGCGTACCCCATAAGATTATGAGGGCCAAAAATTGGGATGAAATGCGATCTCCAGATGGCATAGTTGGATTTGTTGAACTTGACATTTAGAACGTGATGTACGTAGCGTTACCGATCTATAGCGTCGTGGAAGATGGAGGAAGGAAGTCGTCGGTTTCTCCTCCGATGGAAGTCTTCGAACGAGAGTCGAGCAGAGGCAAGATTGAGGGAGGTAGGCGGAGAGGAGTGTCTCGTTCAGCAGAGACGAGACCTGAGAGGATCAGCGGAGAAGAGGATCTCATTTAGCAGGAGGTGAGATATGGTGGAGATTGGCGAAGATGAGAAACAACAGAGCGTTACCAATCTCTCTGATACCATGTTGAAGAACTGACAGGCCACAAAATAGTGACTTTAAGTGATAAAGGAATGGTGAGTTCCGGATTTATTGTCTTCAGAGATCAAGTGATGGTTACTAGCTACTGATTTTACTGTTAATGCCTAAACGGTCGATGAATGGTTTTGGTTTTAAACTAAAATTACTCTATGATGCAAATAAAACAAAATTTACGATTATCATCGGGGAGAATTAGACTGATCAACTATGGTTCATGAGTTTCAATACATGTTGAGCTTTATTTGAATAACTTGCAAATCATAATTATTGTTTCAAGGGGTGACATATTTGTGAACCCACTAGTTATGTCTCACGCACATGGGTAACTCACCGCTGAACCTACGAGACCCCTTGACTTCAGACCTTAACATCCTAACGATGGTTTCTTAATGATTTATTGTCAATCCATATCTAGTGCAAATGGAACTAGATTTTCATCTCTATTCTCACATGCATATAGACAGACTTGTGCTAAAAAGGAAGTGTATAGATGTCTCTACTCCAACATCTATTTACTCAATCTAACCTTATATCTAAGTGAGAGATTGCATTTAACCAAAACATGAAAGAACAAGAAACATTCATATGCACATAAACTCACGATCAAAACTTTTGTTTCTATCAAAACATTAGTGCAATATGAGAGACAAACATTCATGTGCACATAATCCCTTGATCAGAACTTTTGATTCGATCAAAGGTAAGAGTGCAATATGAATGGTGTCAAGAAAAGATAGTGAATTTGTAACACAAACATTCAATGATTTTATAATGACAACAACAAGATTCCATCACAAGATTATCACAAGCTTAAACTCAGCATTAAACATGAAAAAATTATTATATAAGTCTAGCTTAAACATCCCCAAAAGGGGAGTTTAGATTGCCATTACAAATGAATAAAAAATAACAAATGTTTGAACTTTCAAAGAGACCGTGGTTCTTACAACAATAAATTGCTAAAGAGATAAAAGAGAGAAGAAAAAAGTTTATTAAAGGAATGACTCTTGAGCGTACTCTTCTCCTTCGCCTTCTTCTTCTTCCTCCTTTTACAGCTTTCAAATGACAATTTTAGGCTTTCACCCTTTTCCCTCTTGAGGCGGCTGAAAAGTCTCCAAGTATTTCCCTCAATAATCCTACCAAATGGTTCTCTTCCTTTAAGGTTTCATTATGTTGCTTTTATACATCCTTAAAAATGCCCTTGGAAGGCCAAGAGTCGCCTCCTTCTGTTATTGAATTTAGGTGCTTGGTATTATAAACCCCATTGGACGCTTGGGTGCTCCTGGGGCGCGTGGCTTTCTTTGGTATAGATGCGTCTGGCGCCTGGGCGCTGAGCTTTCTACCTGTCTAGACACTGGGGCGCGCTTGAGCGTGAAGCTTTATGTTTGATTGGTGCCCGGGGCACGCTTGAGCATTATGTTTTTGTCTAGTTGGAGCCCGAGGCGCGCTTGAGCGCTTGTCTTTCTATATGTCTATCTGGTTGGTGCTTGGGGTGCACCTGAGCATGACTCTTTGAATGTCTGGCGCGCCTGAGCGCGTGACTCTTTGCATGTCTGGCGCCCAGGGCGCGCCTAAGCATGTGACTCTCTGTTTGGTTAGTGCTTGGGGTGCACTTGAGCGTCAAGCTCTCTGTCCACTGCTGTTCAAGTGCTGGCTTGAAGCGCGTAGGCGCGATTGAGGGTCTGACTGCTCTCCTTTGCCAATTTCAATGATGAAGTATTTGGATTGTTTTGAATTGTTACAAAATAAAAAATACAAACAAAATATACAAAAATATATTAATAGTAACTTATTCTAACACAAGCAACACAAATAATTGAGGTTAATTTGGTGTAAATGTATGATTTATCAAGAACCGGCGGAAGAAGTGAACTAAAGAAGCGAACTCGCGATACTCTTCTCTGATGTATTACACGAGCTCTACCCGATATATATAGCGACTGTAAAGTAATGTAAGATTCGGAAAAGCAAAAAGCAAAGGCAGGAAGGATTACAACACGACGGGATACGTATCGATCAGTTTAGGTAAGTGCTGAAACGTATTTATTTTAATATTCCCAACAGAAGAATAGTGTTGCATGGGAGAGAAGAACAAGCAAGCGGTGGCAATTATTTATGTAAGGCAACAATTCTAGACATTTAAAGACCCTTTGGACGGTAGAAAACCTTATGGACAGCAAAGACCAGCAGCTCCATTGGTTATTAATTATTCTCTGCGATTGATAAAAAGGCTGGAAGTTAGGAGAGGGAAAAGAAAACTACTTTGAGAAAAGAGGAGATATGTGGGGCTGGAGATGACTTTTTGAACTAAATAGAAATAATAAAATTCACACAATTTGTTTTAATTAAAAATAGCATCTCAAATTTCTTTCACTAAAAAAAAATTGAAATAAAGTATATATGTTTTTATACTTACAGGCAATTTTACCTAGAACAAATAAAAGAGTTATTATTTATTCTAAATAAATCAAGATGAAATATTCCTTTAGGGTCAGGTCCTTTAATTGACTACTTGATTATTTGATAAATTACTGTCCTGATTTATGGTCACAAAGTGTTTCATTTATCAATTAATTATACCGGTTAGTGCTTCTCAGAATTAGAATGACAGCTCCCATTTTAGGGATTGATTGATCAGGCTTACAAATAGTTCCTTCAAAAGCTAATGCTGACTCACTATTGCTGATTCCAATTTGGAATTGCTGCTTATGGCAAAGAAGGACGTTGGATTTAAAGAATCTTTTTTTATCACTCCAACTTTAACCTCCTTATTAAAGCAAGAACCTGCGGCAATTTAAATTTTTAGTAAGAAAGTTCCTTGTTAGAGCGCAAATATCTTGACAACATAACTATTCACAAATGCTCTTCACCAATGAACTCTTATTCCTTATTCTTTCCAAATAAAAAATTGTTTTCTTAGATGAAATTTCAATGTATAGAGTTTTTTGTTTCAACTTGAAACATTCTCTTGCTGTTTTTAGGGTGATGTTGAGATTTCTATAATCATCCTAGTTATCAAAAACCTACCCCTCTTGCCCTGTATCACTTATGATTTTATCTTAGGGAAAACATCAGATTTGTTTAAATCAATTACAAAGTTGTGGACACTAAATCTATACTCTACCTTTATTGAAAAAAAGTCAAGAAAATTATTAGAGAATAAATCAACCATAGCACTGTAGTGAACCCAGTTCATTCTGTCTGCATATAACTGTAAACTGTACTCAAAATATTACTATGATTATAGAGAGTAACAATGTTTCTTATACTCTTGAATTATCAACTTTCTTTATCACATGTACTTTGAGTTACAAAATTCAATCTTTACAAAATTTGTTCTAGATTCTATTCGTATAATAACAACAACAACAACATACATTAATCTCATTAAGCTCAAAGCTCCAACAATATAAGATTATTCATAATAATTTCTTGCATTCTTTTTTGAGTCTTCCTCTTTTAACATGGATACAATTTATAATATCAACTTTCCTAACTTAAAATATAACTAGCTATATGATTAAATTGTCTACCATCTAAAATAACTTTCTCTAAGGTTATCATGAATTTGAGCTACTCCAACCATGCTATAGTTGAACTCATTTCACATATATTTTGAGGTATACCTATTCATTTCATTCACCTTAGAATTTGCAACCACAACAATAATTCTTACTCAAATGCTTCTTTATATTTTTCAAGTCAACATTCTACCTCTAACATAGATGGCCTTGTAGATGTTTAATAAAATTTTTCTTTTAGTTTGAGAAAATTTTGTGAATCATACCATTTCATCCGCATTGCCCTCTATTTTACAATGATTTTGTATGGTAAATTATGATATTTGAATTTCTTATTCATCTTATTAATATGAACTTCAACTATTATATCCTATATTAAACTTGCACTCCATATATTCCATTTTGAATATGCAAAGACAAAGACTTTCAAACTCTAGTATAGTTTTTGATTGATCGAGTTTCTAGTCTTATTATCAAAAAGAAGTTCATATGAAAAAAATCACCAAGGAACCTTCATCTAATATGTTCGATAAGAGCATCTAAAATTAAAGTATAAACTTAGAGCTAATCATTAATGTAGCCCAATGGAACCAAGAGAACCATTTGACAAATCACCTTGCATTCAAACATAGGTAATTGCCCAAATATGCACAACTTTAATAGCTTCAATCAACAGAAGCCCCTTTTTTCATTAACCTCAAAAAATCTCTTGGTACATTATCATAAACATTTTCTAAATCAATGAAGATCCTTGATCTAGATTTTGCAATTCTCTTAAATACCTGCTGGTAATTTGGGGTGAATTTCATACTTACTACTCAAAATTTCCCTGCTTAAATATCAAACACTAAAATTACGTTATTCAGTAAATGGTCATCAAAGATATTGCATCTAAACTATCTCACTTAATTTATAATAATTACTAGTGGAAAGGACTTCATAAATGAGATAAGATTGTATGATAGTTTTAGAAACATCAAAATTTGATTGTTTGACATGATAATCTTTGTGATTTTTGACTAATGTCATTAGGCCATACCAATTTATCCATTCATATGCAAATCCAATAAGGATGCAAATGAACCAATGCGCTCAACAACCTTCTACAGCTTAGCTAAAAAAATGACTCACAATCTTCTCAGTAGTATAATAGCCTGAGCAAATTTATAAATAATCAACTAATAAATAAACAATCTTGACCAATTTGGTGTTAAGTTCATTTGTAATATTGAGCAATATATTTTATAGCATCTTAAGGCGCACTAACAAACTTATTTAAGGCTTTAATTCAGCTTTTTAATAGGTACTATACGTGATGAGTAAACCAATGCAACACGAGGGTGGCTAATTTATATTTATTCATTTATATAATTGAAAATATTGATATAGTAAGATGGGAACATTAAAATTTTAATATTAATTTTTATTAATGGTAGAAATACTAAATATATATTTAAATAAATAGGCTAAAGTTTCAATTAATTTGTAATTCAATTTTGATTATTAAAATAATAAACAAATGTTTAAACATTTGGATCACAAATAATCTCAACCGTTATTCTAAAGCACTAATCATCCAATGGATACTGATTATATGCAAGCACCCCCAGCCCCAAAAATTGTGAAACAGCTAGCTAGTTATCTTTTAATCATCAGGCATTATTATAACAACTAGGGCATGAATGCAGCGCACAGGTTCAACAATTGGTTGATCAATGAGCATAAACAGCCAACAAAATTAATAAACAAGTATATTTGGAACTGGGGCAGTAGAATAGTTCATTGAAACTTAATGCAGTTTTTGAAAATATGAAGAAAAGAGATAACCGAACTTACATGGTCCAAGAGCAGAACATCGTCTTCCCCCTCCAAGCGTGAAAAATCTATCGCTCGCTGTCCTGTGACAAGTTCAAGAAGCATGATCCCATAACCAAAAACATCAGTCCTCTCAGATGATTTCCCTGTTGATAAATATTCGGGAGCTATATGTCCCATAGTCCCTCGAACCTGAGTTGTCACAGAGGTCTTCCTCACATCTACAAGTTTGGCTAGCCCAAAGTCTCCAACAACAGCTTCAAAATCCTCATCAAGTAAGACATTAGCAGCTTTTACATCACGATGAATAATTTTAGGATTACAATGCTCATGAAGATACTCCAATCCACGAGCTGTTCCTAAAGCCACACGTTTTCGAGCATCCCAATCTATCCCGGTCTCCCCGGGCTTAAAATCTGCACAACCACATGTAAATGGGAGTTATAATTATGTAGCCTAGACAACAAGTTGATCTGCTCCAATGAATTAATCAATTTACCAGAAAACTGTTAAAGATGAAAAACCGAAAAAGAGGGAAAGCAAATTAAAAAAAAAAACAAAAATTATGATTAATATAAAAGAATCTGCATTCTATTGGCACAGTCTTTCTAAAAAAGCAGACAATGAATATGCATTATCCAAACTCTGGCTCTTGCAAGATATTTTTTCGGAGGGGGGTTACGGTTCCCTTGGATTGGCCTTGACACTCCACATGATAACATGCAGGTCAATACATGTGAATGTACAAGGACCATGCAGCCATACCGACAAATTTTATGCATATTATTTAATATACTTTTGGAAACAAGAAATGGAGATGTCTGCAATGCCTTTAGATAATTATTTGAATATGTTTTGGTTTACTAAGATCCTTAAAACTAGTTAACGTTACCACACGATGCTATATGAAATTTGTGTTGCTTTATATATATGAATCTAAGTTTTTGGCGAGTATAATGGGATATCATGTGAAAAATATTAAATAACGATTTAGTTATAAGCTTCAAATTTTATCATGCGTGCGGATCCATACTTAAAGATTTCCTAAGCTCCTATTGACAACCTCTGTTTGTCCGTTAGTGAGGGTGAAAGTCTTTGCATTTAGTCCATAAATACTAAAGGGGTCTTTGTAAAACCTAATGACATAACCAAGAGTTCAAAATATTAATACCTTATTCATCCAAAAATTATTTATAAAGATGGGACCAACTGGTAATAATGATCTATAGCATTGGTAATGGCTATAAGCAAACATAAAGGTCTTTATTTTATTAATTTTTAAGAAAAACCTTTCTCACGAGTTAATAGTTCATTTTGATGTATGGAGGGTGGATGCTTCGTCTTTAGTTTTGTGATTCATTAAAAGATGGATTTTCTTTTTCAAATTATTTATTTGGTGACTATATTCATCCTCATGTTCTTTCAATATCCATGTAAAAGAGGTGAGTGATGATATATAACAACCCAAGTTGTTACTTAGGTCAATTAGGATTAATTTAAGTCCTAATTATGATTCTAGAATGTAAATTAAGCCATTAGGAGCTCATCTCTAAGATCCAGTTCAAATCAGGAGTCAAATGGATCAAATCCTGATTTTAGGAATTTCTAGAAACTCTAGAAATTAACATATTTAAATTGACCTCAAATCAAAAGTCTGACTTCGCCATTGCATTCACCACCCCCAAATTAGCTAGGGGTGAAGTTTCGAAGGCATTTGGAAGTCGTTGGATTTTCGTCAAATATTTTAATATTATTTAAATACCCCGAAAAATGAAATAATTAAATACTTGTCAAATCAAAAATCTGATCGCGTCGTTGCGTTCCTCACCAATTAATTAGGGGTAATTTATTGAAAATTTTAGGAATGCGTTTAATTAATTAATCTTAATTAATAAAATATGTGAAAAGTAAATTAATTAAAATATTTAACGACCTCCGTTTATTCCCCTTACGTTGTCCCTCCTTTTTCTAAAGTGCACCGTCAAAATCGACGATAATTTTTGACTGTTCGATCGTTGATTGAATGGTCCATGCGTCTCTTCCCCGCGAAGCCTGCGCGTGGCACCTCTGAGCACGCGTCGAGCTACCTCCGCTCGCAAATGGCAGGCCGCCGCTTTCAGCCATCGCTTTAAGTCTAGTATAAGACCTCTAATCCTCCCTTGTTGCTCAGTTTTTAATCTTTTGGAACTCTAGCAATCGAAGCTCTTTGGATCAACCATAATCGCTATCAAGCCGTTAATCAAAGGTACCTTATATCTTATTGTATATTGCTTTGATCTTTAATTGATTATTTCGAACCATTATTTCTTATCTTTGATTGTCAATTTAGCAAATATGATCATCAATTAAATGATTGGATCAAAGTAATTTAGGGTAGGAGGCTTTCAGCCACCACATTAAGTCTAGTATAAGACCTCTAATCCTCCCTTGTTGCTCAGTTTTGAATCTTTTGGAACTCTAGCGATCGAAGCTCTTTGGATCAACCATAATCGCTACCAAGCCGTTAATCAATGGTACCTTCTATCCTATTATATATTGCTTTGATCTTTAATCGATTATTTCGAACCATTATTTCTTATCTTTGATTGTCAATTTAGCGAATCTGATCATCAATTAAATGATTGGATCAAAGTAATTTAGGGTAGGAGCGACAGTATAAACCGTTAGTTCATTGGGTTATCGATCGTGGACCTCTAGGGCTAGTCGTAGTTTTCGATTCAGACTATATTAGGTCTTGGAACGGTCACCATTAGAAATAGCTAGTCTTCCCCCACTTGTTGCTATGCGGTTCGTAGCCTGGCATCATCGACAAGCCATCCAAATCGCGTGCCCTAGCTCGCCCCATCGGGAGTCATAGGAAGAAGACAAAGAGGTTGGGCGGGCTGGGTCGGCCCGAACCCAGCTCGCGCTATAGTCCATGCAGCGTGCGTAGAATGTGGGTCTCGCCTCGTCGAAGTAGGCAAATGCGCTCGCGACACGTGTCCTTCTCGAGCTGTCGCTCGTCCCGTCGAGCGATCAATGGTGGGCCCGCCTTCGTTTCCCCCGTCGAATGGTTAGATGACACTTGGATGGTGGGGCTCGCCGCTATTGCTGAAATGATTAACCTGCAGACAAGCTTAATTAAATAAAATATATATAATATATAAATTAATTAATTAAATAGAGGACTATTAATAAGTATACCATAATATTAATATTTGTGCAATTAATTAAACCAATTAAATCTCAAACTTTAGGAATCCATATCTTGCAAAATACAGGTCCAAATAATATAAATAAATATACCATTTTAATCAGTAAAGATCAAGGAATTTATTAATGATATTTAATTCCCAATATTACTTATATTTTGCATAGTGATATTTAAGGAATTTGAATAATTCCAAAAATGTCACAAAACTTCATTTAACCATAATTTTGTAATCAAAAACACAAATATACTCAATATGGGTCTCAAAATAATCAGCAAACCCTAAAGATTAATCTAGTAGTATTAATTTTGCTATTTGAGTAATATTTTGACTAATCATTTTTGGACTCAAACCTTAATCTTCTTAAGCCCATAACTTCTTAACCACTAGTCCGAACCTAAGAAATATGGGTCTTAAAGTGATTGTAAAACCTTTAGAATAACATATTAGTGTTCAATTCTCTATTTGGGTTAATTTGAGCTTAATCACTTTTACGACCTAACCTTAATTATCATAATTAACCTTAAATCTTCAATTGACCATAAGTTGGTCAATTGAACTCCAAATTAGGTCATCCATATATCCATTTTGATCAAAAAAAACTTAATTAACAGTAAATTACAAAAATATTTAGGATCCAACGGTTAGATTTCTTAATCAATCCTAATTATCTTAAATCTTGATTAGTAAAGATTAGCATAATTAGTGATCTAAATTGAGTGATTTTAATTTTAGAGAGCTGATAGAGTAGATTAAAACCTAGTGGTGTGGTTGGTTTAGTGATTTGGTGATTAATTTCACTAATCACCCACTAATCACCCTAAACCTTAATTAGGCCATAACTTAGCCAATTATAGTCCAAATTAAGCCTACCACTACTCATTGTGATCAATGGATCATTTGTGATCTATAGCCACTAATTTTGTTCAATTTGGACACCAATTGGAAAAGTTAGGATTTTTGAATCTTAATTAAGAAATCCTAAATTACCTTTTTATCCCTTAGCTTGTATTGGCTATAACTTAGCCAATACTTATCAAAATTCAATGATTTTAGATTCTATGAAAACCTTAGATAGCAAGTTATAATAAACTGACAGAAAATTTAAATTTCATTTGGCCAAATTACCAAAATACCCCTATGAGTCAAATTCATTAATTTGATCTCATAAGGCTTAATAATTATCCAAAATTAATGTAATTGCTGTCTAATCTTATATTTGATAGTAAGAAATACTTTGCCACTAAAAATTTTAGATTTGGAACCCTAGATCAAAATTTGATCTTTTAGACCTTTAAGTAGGGGCAAAATGGTCATTTTGCCCAAATTTAGGGTTTAGCATTTTAAGGCCCTATAATCATATTCTAATTGTTATAAATAGTAAAGATAGTGTTTTCAATCATAAATTAAGTGAGCTCAAATCTTAATTGGATCATTGATCAAAATCCCATCTTATATCCTTAAGAAAACCTTAAGTAAAATTGTGAGTCTTTCTTCTTCCTTAATTTCTTAGATCTTTCCATAATTCTTAATAACATTAGTTATGATGTATGTCTAAGAGATACTCTTAGTAGTTAAGAGCCTTAATTCATAGGATTAGAAATAGATCTTAAGTTAGAGTTCATCTATTGAGTAAATTAGGTTATTCAATAAGTAAATCCTTGAGTTTACTAGTTTATATATTTTCTTAGTTTATTAAATGATTATTTGATCTTTAAATCCTAGAACTAAGGATAGAGATCTATCCTAATAAGTTGATTACTCATTTGGATTTACCTTAACCTAATATGTGAAATTTGGGTTCTAAACCTTAGACCATTAGATATACCTTTAGATTGAGTGATTAAACCTCATCATTTGGAGTTAAATCATCAATCCTTTCATCTTGATTTGATTAATAAAGATGGGTTGGGATTATGATAAAACATCAAATTAGGTCAATTGATTTGTTTAATTAAATACTATAGTCGACATTGATTCTGTAGCGCTCCGCCCCGTCGCCGCACGCAAAAGATGAGTATGATCATATTGGCGGCGGAGCGGTGCGCCACTCGGGAAGGAATAACTCGTCTCCCCGAAATAGCTGAAAACTAAGCCCAACTGAAGGGTGCCTGACTCAACTTCAAGGGGGGTTGAGAGCTAATACTTAAGATAAGAGTAGTATGCTTATCCTACGTATTAGACAAATACATACATTGGATTTAGAGAACAATAGGAATCCAATATATGCATATGATATCAATATTTCTAGTATGCTGGTCACATCACAATATTAAGTATAAGTAAAATATAATAGAGTGCAGAAGCTTAAAGCAATCATCCAGAACATTCATCACAGAGCTGTAAGAAAACATTCATCTCAGAAAAGAAAAGAAAATACATCCAGAGTTATTACAAACATTTTACTGAAATACTGAAATAAAACTAAGTACTGAATTGAAACTACTAAGCAAAAAGTAAAACTAAAGAAGAGTCCACTAGTGCTCCACAGGCTCCTCCTAAATATTCTGAGTATCCCCCTGACCTAGCTTAATATACTGCTCAGGATCTAGCAAATTGCCGGAATACAAAAGTACCCCGTGTTAGACAATAAGTCTAATACATCGAAACTAATCTAAGCAGTTCTAATTATTCATTTAACATTTATATAATACAAGTAAATCTGCAAGAAAACTGGGAAAATAACTGAAAGTGTAAAATTGAATAAAATTATATGAAACTGAAGCAAGTAAAGTAAAACTGAACTGTATACTAAATACTGAAAATAAATCAAAATAGTACTGAATCTGAAACTAAGTAATCATATGTAAGAATATGCTATATGTCACTGAAACTATGTATCTGAATATGCCACAACACTGTACGCTACTGATATGCAACCAAAATATCATTGAACTATTATGAGCAGTATGGTCCAATGTATACATACATCCAGTTGGGAATACTATTTACTGATGATGCCGATGCATCTTGAAATTCCCCAGTCAATGTATGCAACATTTCATAACTCATAGATTATCACTGATGCTTATACATTATTCTAATACTCACATATCATGCTTATGCTTATGCTCATGCTTCTAGGCTACATGAGATAAATCTAAAAATTTCAGAAAATGTTTTGAAATTTGATAATGAATCCTAGGTCTCAATTGTGCAGAATCCTGCTAAAAGGATTCTGACTCCTAGGTTCTAATTCGATAATTGGTTAAAATTGAGATTTTACTTAAAAGTCATTAGCTGGGATGATGTATACACATGTTTAGCATGTTTGTAAGAAAGGTGGATTTAACCCTTAGCTTGTTTAAACTGCACTTATTGAAGCGCACTACGATAGGAGGCAGAACTCGGTCACAATTTTCATATCAAGCTAAGCCGTTAAATGACCTAATTACATGCATACTTAGCAGTCGATGCAAAGTGACTTAAGATACTTAGTTTGCTTAAACTGCACTTACAGCACTACGATAGGAGGCAGAATCCAATTACAGTTTGTATCTCAAACTAAGGATCTTGTTCACTAATTGTAACACTCTTAGTCTTGGAAGATTTACTATAACAGGATTATATTCATCTAATCCCTTGGGATAGCACCTGGTCATAAGTCCATATTGGAGTGAATCAACCAATCTTGAATATTACTGAAATAATCCAGTATTATGGGTATACTCAACTATACTCAACCAATAATCTGGGTTTAGACAATTCTTTAATCAACAAGGATTTATTAAAGCTAAATAATCCTTACTCTATATAGGTGTGTCCTATACAAGGCTCCAAGGATGTGATCAAAGGTTCACTCTACATAGGTTACTACCATAATGAATGAGTCCCATTTTAAGTACTTTTGATGATTCCTACCATAAGGTATCAAGTTCAACTTTTAAGGCTATGAAGGATCATCTAAATTTCCACCTCAATGAGTTACAAAAGCTCTTCCTACCTCAAGGTATCAATAATTAATGTCTTTAAATATTTTAAGAATGATCCTAAAGCAAGACCTTTAAGATCTCACTCTTCTACTTCTTAAGTTAACATTCAAGTAGTCAGATCATATGTTAAAATTCATTTGATCCTTTCCTATTCTATAATCATGAGATAAAATCAAGGATATTATTAGAGTTAGGTCATTTCATCAATCATTATAATTTTAATATTCATCTTATGATAATAGTCTTATATAAGAGAAAATTAAGAATCTAAAGTTTAGGTTCAGATAATTCAATCACACATACTCAATATTAATCATAGCATTTCTAATTCCATGATTTAAGATCAATATCAAATCATTAGCATTATTGGAATAATGTCAATTAGATTATCTTACAATCAAGTTAATTAATTAAGTGATTAAGATTTAGATCTCAATCAAGATAAGTTAAGGTTTAACCCCTAACCTTCCTATCATTAAGACTGAAGTTTAACTTAAATGTCAATGACAAATCAATGTATTATTAGTGTATTATTGATGTCAAACTTAGGTTTGGATTAAGTATCATCTACTTAACCAAGTTATCAAGATTCTTATGTTCAAGTTTAGTTTAATGTCCACTAAGCACATTTAAGTGTCCAAATAATTGTTAAAGTTCTCTAATATATACCCTAAGATTATGAAAACACATAAATGTAAAAATGACATAGAAAGATAATTAATGCTAATCAAATCCTAAATCAACTAAAGGGATTAGCACTTGATTACAAATCAAAAAGACTTAGGTTTCATGCCATTTAGTTGTTGAGATATACCTATTCAATCCAAACACTTAAGCTTCCATTACTTGGCATTTGGCACAAAAATATTTAGGATACATTATAGGTTTTGAGCACTTATTAAAAATGATAAGGTTTCAAACTTAATTTCCATATAGAATTTTATACAATGTTCAATTTTAACTAAAATAAATTCATATTTGATATAATTCAGTCCCAATAGGGTCCTAGGGATCTTCAAATACAAAAGCAATGAAGTTTTGGCCATTTCAGCCAAAACTGGGCAGTTTTACAAGAAATTTTGGGCATTTTGCAAGTTTGGGCGCTGTAGCACTTTTTGCCCGGCAGCGCGTGGTAGCGCTTTTCGCGTGGCAGCGCTTTTAGCGCTGGGGTGCGCTGCGGCCCGCTGCGGCGCGCCAGAACACGCAGCGATTCAATTTGCAAAATTACTGTTCAATTAATTTATTTTTCACATTTCCTAAGGTCTTGCACATTAATTCCGCTGCAGCCCACTGCAGCGCGCTATGGTGCGCTATAGCGGTCCATTTTGCAAAAAACTGTTTAAATACTTCATTAATTGTTTTCCTATGTTTTTCATGAAATACCGCTGCAGCCCGCTGCAGCGCGCTATAGCGCGCTGGAGCGGTCCACTTTGCGAATTTACTGTTCAAATAGTTAATTAAAGGTTTTTATATATTCTGCCAAAATACTGCTGCAGCTCGCTACAGCGCGCTGTGGCGCGATGCAGCGGCCTACTTTGCAATCTCGGGCGCTGCAGCGCCAGGCGACATTTTTTTGCCTGGATGAAAACTCTAAGGCCTATTTTCGAGCTCGAATACTCTCAATCTAGAGAGTTCCATGAGCGGTGCCATATATTAATGAAAAGATCTTTCCGATACTTTTCTATTGACACCAAAATCAGTATGAACGGAGCATCCTAGCTATACTAAAAATAATGATGAATGTAAGGGTGTGCAGAATATAAGAAAAATAGAGCAGTTTTCTTTGAAGATTTCAAGAGTCTTAATGACTTTCATACATACTTATGGACTTCTAAAGATACATTCAAGGTTGTAACAACATAATGAAGACAATGAGAGGAGCAAGGATGTACCTTTAGCCTTGTGAGAGAGAAAGAAGGAACCTCTGTTTTCTTCTTCTTCTTCTTCAGGGTGCAGCAATAGAGGGGGAGGAAGAGAGCTCTAGAGATTTATCTTGACAGCAAGGGAAGAGAAATGGAGGAAGGTGGTGAGCTCTAGATGGGCAGCAAGGGATAGAGGAGAGAAAATTAAGCTCCATTTAAAGGGAAAAAGAAGATGGGATGGAGGCATGGCTAATATGAGAGGGAGGGATGGTCTCAGCCATCCTTGCATGAAAAGGAGAGAGAGGCGCTGGATGGAGGGGCTCTCAGGAGAGATAAAGGGAGAAATTGTAACTTAAGTACTAAATAAGTACTTATTTATTTTCCTTAATTATTCAAAAATTCAGATTTTTGAAATGCACTCCGAAAATTCCCAAAATTCACCTCTAACTAATTTGGGGGTGAGGAATTCAACGGCGAAGTTAGAATTCGATTCCAACAATTATTTAATTATTCCATTTTCCGGTGCATTTAATTATATTAAAATATTCGTGAAAATCCGACGACTTCTAAATGTGTCCAAAACATCACCCCTAGCTAATTTGGGGGTGACGATCGCAACGACAAAGTTGGATTTCGATTTCGAGGTCAAAATAAATACCTCAATTTTCTAATTAATTAAATATTGAAATAATCCAAAATATTGGATTTAGCTCTAAATTTCTCCAAACCTTCAGGGTTTGGTTATAAAAGCTAAATGAAATTAACATAATAATAATTAAGATATTATTATGCTTAAATTAAGCTAGGTAACAACTTTGGGTTATTATAGATTCAGTAAGATTAGAATCTAAATAGTTCTAATTTCTTTTAAACTTATACGGCCATGATCAAAGTTACATTTAGACTAAGGATTGATGATTCTGAATCTTATGTAACTTACAGTAGATATAACAAAGAAATTAGATAACAATGGATATCATCTGTGTCCTAGTAGAGTCTTTTGCTCACTTTGATATTTGATGCTTTGCTTACCTTGTAATCGAGCTTTATACCTTGGACATATGTTGTGTACATAGGTAATTTAGTGAGTATCTTGTGTCAGTTTTGAACTTGCATAAAATATCATTTTCATTTCATTAGTGCTTTGTGAGCTAATTAGTTTGCCTCTTTGGAATTGGTGCGACCTAATAGTGGAAACACTAGTTTGTTGGTGAAGCCACCTAGTGTTTCACTTACTAGTCTATCAGAAAGAGATAATGAATTTGGTTCAGCCTAGTAGAATGAAAACTAGTTTGTTGGTGAAGCCACCTAGTGTTTCATTTACTAACTGCTGAATAAAGAAAATATATTGGATTTGCTGTGACTTGAAGAGTCATTTGTTTCAATATGGCAGTACTAATTTTAGATATACATCTACTTGTGTTCTTCTGTCTTAGCCTATCAGGCCAAGAGAGTTGATGTTTTCTTTCAATTTGGTTGGCTTGAGTAGCCAGTATAGCTTTAGTTTACTGCTTTTAGTTAACTTTCCTGTATTCCTGCACTTTCTTACTTACTGTCTTACTGCATTTTTAGCATATATACACATAGGATGCTAGATTAACTTGTTGTTTACTTATATATAGGATGTTAGTTTTATTTATAGTTATGAAATGTTCATATTGTTCTTTTACTTAAATGTAAATTAGCATGTACTTGTATTGATCATAAGCATATTTTAGGATTGAGATTTACTCCAGTTATTAGTATTTACTTTTCTTATGCCTAACCTTATTGTAGCTATGGTGAGAGGTATGTGTATACTTCTCCTTTTGTTTTAGTTATAAACTTCTTATTTATTTCATACTCATTTTTGCTCCTATATTGTTGCTAGTTCAGTTTATGGTGATATCTAAATTAACATAATGAAAAATTGCAGCCTAAAATGTACTTAGACATTTTGTCTATATAAATTTTTCTTTTGTTGGCTGGGGCCCTATCATTGTGATATCGGCAATGGTAGACTCTGAGCTATTTGAGGTTTTGGAGCCTTCTGAAAACCGGATTCAGGAGGAGGATCGAGCTGTAGAAGATCATTAGTTCTTTTCCTTCTGTATTGTGAGGAGGAGTGTTGTCCTTTTTATTACAATTCTTATCCTTAAAAATGTTGTAATAATACAAGTTAAACTGTATTTTTTTTTACTGCTTTACTTATTCTGAGTTAGATGTTTAGTTCCTTGCATTGTGATGAATGGATGTTATGTTGTTACTTCCACACTCTGATTTCTTGTTTGTTTCATTTAGTGAATATCTATTGTAAATGGTAATTTCTTTAATTATAATGGGTTAGGATGTATGCCTAATCTATTCATAAGTGAGGAACTTGTCATTTGGTGACCACTCCACCATATTCATGTTAACATAAGAGTTAACAGGATCACGGCGGGGCTGGGCTACCACAGTTGGTATTAGAGAATTTCATAAGGTGTTAGATAGGAATTTGCATTCCTCTCTACCTAATGGATTGTTCTTCTGCCACATAGTCACTAAATGAATACTTGAAATAACATCCATATTATCATAATCAAATACTCAGGATGAAAGGCATGAGATGGAAAATACTTCCATAAATAGTGAAACCTAAGTAAGGATTAATTTAGAAAAGTGATAAATGGTTTAACAACCTAAATGAACCTTCATAATATCTCAAGTATTAGAGCAACTAAAATGTGAAATCTTGACCTTTATATTAAAAGATTTGAGTTAATATTAAGAATCAAACCATCAAGTAGATCAAAGATATATGAGAATTTAAAATTTATGTGCTAAATAAATCTCTTCAGTACATTAGTTTAGTTTCAGAAGATTAAATCTTTCTCATTTGACTAGATAGTGACTTAAAGTGTGTAGAACTCATCTTAAAAGAAATTGAGAATCCCGATCACATCTTTATTATAATTGCATCTTCTTTTATAGAATTTTAAATGTTAATCTTAGTCTCTGTCTAGTAGTAGATGCATATAATCATTTTCAATTCAAGCTACATTGTTATACTTAATATCTTTTTGAATAAGATTGTTCCTTTAATAATGAGAAATCAATAAATACTTTTCTAATGCTAAAGATAGTTACTTCGATTTCAAGAAATGAATCCAGCAACCTCACCCAACAATGTGCTAGTTGGCACTCCTCCCACTAATAAGGTTCTAACGGATAATGTAGTAGCTTCAAATAATGATGTTATGACACCTAATGATAGTAATGCAAAGGAATCAATCTCTATGAGAAGTATAATGAATACACTGAACCAACAGGCAATAGCCATACAAAGGTTGGTATCTGCTCTTCCGTCTGTTAAAGCCAGCACCTCATCTGCATCTCCAATAGCCCACTTTAATCACAACAGACAATCCAGTGATGGGATATTGCACAGCTTCTTAAGGTTAAGGCCACCCACATTCAATGGATTTTTATCCCCTATAAATACTATGGCATGATTGAAATCTATAGAAAAGAGTTTAACAAGTTTAGGATGTCCAAACAACCATACAGTAAGATTGACTACTCACCTGCTTCAAGATGAAGTAGAGTACTGGTGGGAACATCTAAGAGGAACATGTTACGAGGAGTTTGAGTTAGAAGATATAGAATGGAGCTGGTTTGAAGAGGCATTCAAAGAAACATTCGTGCCACCATCAGCTAAAAATATCATCGACGACTCATTACTAAGATTGACTCAAGGGAGTCGATCTGTAGCTGACTATGTTGCTGAGTTCCAAAGACTGATTCATTTCACTCCACACCTCACACCTATGGAAGAAGACAAATGCTATCATTTCCAAAGTGGATTGCATGAATCCATCAAAGATCATGTCGTCCCATTCCAACTAACTAACTTTGAGAAGTTAGTGGAAACAGCCCGAGTAGTCGAGCATCACCAATCATCAAAAGATTTTAAGCGAAAGGCATATGAAATGCCTAATCATAATAAAGCTTTTAGTCGTCACAGGCCCAATCAAGGAAGGGCTTATCAAATTGAGGCAACTAAAAATTTTAAGCAAATTCCTGAGTGCAATAAGCCTCATCCATTCGGCAAATGTTATCATTATGGAAGAGGATGTTTCACTTATGGACGTCAAGGCCATGGATATCAACGATGTATAGCACAAAGGATGATAGATGGAGTTTTGATTGATTATTCCCTTTGGGACCAAGTATTTCAAGCTACTCCCATAAATGAGATAGAACCAAGGATGGCTCTTATGCCACCACCAACTAAAGAAAGCCCAAATTCTACCAAGGTACAAATAACTGCTCCCTGACCCCCAGTACAAAATCAAACAAGGGTCAAGGTAGTAAATGATCGGCCTTTGGGGGCAGCTCGAGTGTACAACCTTACTCCTGTAAAAGTAGCCAAAGACAACAACACTATCTCAGGTACAAATTTTTAATACCATCAATTATGTCATGCCTTATAATTTATTATTAGTGATTGATTATGTCTACCTTTAGTACATTTAACTCCTTGGTTCATAAATCTAATTCTATATTCGATGTGTCTTCGATCAGACAGTTACCTCTTTCTAACTTAATCACTTAGACATAAAGTTTGTGAAATGAAATCCCATTCAAGATGGATTAATTTTAGCATCTAAATTTCTAGTAATCTAAGCTAAGTCTTGTGACTTAGATATTAATAGTTGGTTATAGAAACTTTGGCCTAAGTCATAAAATATAACCTATGATCTTAGCCTTAATCCTTATTTAAGCTTCCTACATTTATTACATTAATTTAATTTGCATTTTTCCAATTAAATTTTTCTATGATTTAATTGATCATATTATTTTCTCTAAGGAAAATAATTCTGATTAATCCTATAATATTAAAATGGCTCAGCCCAAAATCAAAACTGACGGGTCGACCCAGCCCGACATCACAATAATGCTGGATAGCATGGGTCATGGGTAGGCCTGACCCATGCTGTCATCTCCTTCCTCGCGCCAGCCTCCTGACAGCTGATGATTAGGGTTAACCCTAATCGTAGAATTCACCATCCAAATACCGCGTCGACACCTCTGGATGATCGACACATGCTACTTGGACCGAGACTGATCGGTTGAGCTCTAAGGCCCCAACTGAAGCGTACTAAACTACTGGGACCTTATTTGCCCTTAACTAGCTTCTCGATCATATTGTGGTGGAGTAATTCCCCACCCACAGACCACCATTCAGGCACATATCAATCCCTACACCATCATTAAACCATGGCAAAATTAAACCCACTAATGGCTGGTTCCTAGAGTTGCTGAGATGCTAGAACCTTACTCGAGCCATGACTAAGTCAGCTAGAGTAAAGAATAACCATACTCGAAGGGCTCGGGTTACACAGATTGTATCGATCTGATTGGGGATCGATATGAAATGCAAACAAGAAGTAATTGGCGACCCCCTAAAGTGTCAATTACACAAAATGGAGTCAAACCTCCGTCTTTAAGCGATGAACTCAGCTCTACTTTGCTTTGCAGTACATCTTTGAATTTTTTTGGCAGTCGATGCAGCTTCTAGCTAATAGACCTTCGCAGGATTAAACTCGTGTCTCTTGAAGTTTCCCTGTGGGTTCAGAGTCGTTTGTGCTTTTCATTTGAGATCCCCTTCAGATTGGTGATGCTCAATCACTTGTCATTTCCACTAGCTTGAAGAAGCTAGTCAGGCAGAGCGGCACGATCTGATTCTTCAGTGAATCTCGGAGTCCACAGAGAATGCGGTGGCACTTAGCTGACTCAGAATGGGTAACTTCTGGCATGAAGCGAATCAACCTACGAAATTCCCTTTCGTATTCAGCCACTAAACGACTCCCTTGATTCAACCTTATAATCGTGTCTGCAATAATGTTTTGTGCAGATAGGGGAATGAATTCAGTTTTGAAGGCTTCAACGAACTCATCCCATGGGATGTCCTCCAATTCGTAGTCAGCAAACTTGGTGTTTCGGACCTCTTCCCATCAATATTCTGCTTCCGCATGAAACAGACATGTAGCGAGATGGACAGCTTCTGAGTTCGGGATCTTCAGACTAATGAGATCTCTTTCCACGGCCTTCAGCCAGTCGGCTGTATCAATTGGTGACAGATTCCCACCAAAGGTTGGAGGTCTTAACCTCAAGAAATTGTGAAGGAGATTATCCATCGAGTGATGGAAAGAAGAAGCAGGTTGTGGGGCAGGGACCATAATAGTGGTTGGAACAGAATGATCACTTAGCATCTTCTGCATGATAATTGCTTGTTGGGCCTGGTTCTCCAACAGGGTTACCACCATTGCTCACAGGTGAGCTACTTCATCATTATAACTACTGGAGGCGATAGTGTTCTTGATAGGAGTAATGACAGGTGGTGATCCAGGATTCATTCTATTTAAGTAATTCAAAACATGTCTTAGAATTTTATTGAATAAAGATAGTCGATAGATATCAAAAAAATATTTCATTACTTGCTGAAATAAAGGATTACATAAGATTTAGAAAATGTCAAGAAGCATATTCTACTAGAATCATGTAAGCCAAAAGATAACAATTATCCTAGCTAACACTCAGATATCCTTAATATACTTAGCCTGAAAGGCCATTCAAAAGTCCTCAAAAGTCACTTCCTGATATTTCCTCTTACGCTTCCTCTCAAGCCTCCTCATGGTGTCATACCACCAGACTCCTGCGTAATCCAGCATCAGATCAGTCACAATGTTCACGTAGAGTGACTCGGGACACTCTGTATGTATCAAGATTGACTCCACTCGGCTCAAGCATTCCTTTGCGTATATAGGAAAGTCAAGCCCTCAGTACACTGCTTGATATAGAAGCTTGTCCAAGACCAAGGTCCATATCAGACTCTCCAGAATCCATTTGACTCTAAGGAAAGAATTCTATTAGGTTTTTGTTAGCCGCAAGATGACTTGATTGTTAGGATGTGAGTATTCTTCTTCTACATTTTTTGTAGAGTTACTGATACTACTATGTTATGGATGCTACATATATTGATGTTTGCAATTTAGAAGAATGGTCCATTAGGTAGAAAGGAATCGTAGATCCCATTCTGACATCTTATGGTGTTCTCTGATACCAACTGTGGGCCCCCTGTACTAATAATAGGGAGTACGGTGCTCCAACTGTGGCGAATCCCCGACTTAAGTAAAGTCAGGTGAAACCTAACTTGCCTTAAGCCAAAGACTTATCACATGAATACTATAAACATTCATCAATATATATACGTATATCAAAGTGGCAGAAGCATAAAAATATAACGTAACATCCACAAGCACGACGTAGTAGAAAGAAGAGAACAGAATAGTAACCCAGCTCAAGTGTAGAAAGTAAAATACATCCAGAATTTAATTATTACAAATTGAATTAAAAAAAAAATATAAAGGTCTCTCAATCTTACTAAAATAAAAATGCAAAATCTATCTAAACTGCAGCAGAACAATTCTCCTCCTGAACTGGCTCCTCTCCTGCAGCACTGCCCACGAACAACTCCGAATCTGACATTTGTCGGTATCACAAATGCCAGGGCCCCAACAAACAAAATAAAAAGGTTATAGTTAGACAATTGTCTAAGTATATTTTAAACTATTTTAAATGAACTGATTAATTAAAGATATCACATTTGATTAATCTAACATGTAAGTAATTATGGGGTGCAACAAGCTATACAAGAAACAGTGTAACTATAAACTATCCATTTATAGCAATCAACAAGTATGTGAAATAACATACAAAACACAAAAGTAAGCAAGGTGAAGCTAAAAGCAAAAGTAACTGTAACTACTGTAATAAATCTAATCCTAACATGATTATGATCACTTTAAAATATGCTGAGTATAAAAGAACACAAGTAGTGAATATAATAAGAAATTCAAACATTCTAAATATGCCAATATATATAACTAATCCATAAGAGTATACATACAACATGCAGATTGATATGAAAAGAAAAGACCACTGAGATATGTGGCAAAAAGCAAAGCAATCAATGCACCGTAAAGCCACTAAGACATGTGGCAAAGCAAGAAAGTACTGTAAGAAAGACCACTGAAACATGTGGCATAGCCAGCAAAATTAAAAACTAGACTAGAGTAGCAGTAAGCCTAAGACATAGTACTGCCATACCAGACAATAGGCCATACAGGGCCTTTAAACTGAGAGTTCAACTATAACCATCCTAGACATCCAATATGCTAGGCCTGAGACTATTCTATAATAATATAAGAACTGAAGAGGCAGACTAAGCTAGGACATACTCTACTAACTTAAAGCACTGTAAGAACTAGATGAATGATATGCTTTACAGACACTAACTTAGGACGTATCATCCATATCCTAAGTTCTCCGATTATGCTCAAGAAATATGGCTCAATATCCAAGGTATGCCAAGCTATCAAGTCAAAGTAAGCAAGAGACTCGATCTAGACTTATGTGATATATGTTATTATCTAATTTGTCCAATCTAACTATTCTGAGAAGATACAAGTTTAGGATCTCCAATATCCAGCTATCGAGTAAAATCTCAGATTTACAATCTTAAAGTTAATATTAGAACTTAGCAAGTTCTAATTCAAAATCATATGATGACTATAAGGTTTAAACAAATGAATTACGACCTAATTATTAATATTTTTCTCTCTTACCCAAATCTTGATTGAGTAAATCAAGATTTAAAGATTTTGGACTTAAACCCCACCTTGGTGTTCAAATCCTATATCCAAGGTGATGTCCTAATAAGGATCTAGGATTCATACTTAATACCCAAGTTACAGATAAAGAATCCTATAAGTTGAAAGATTCAAGAGCTAAGAACTTAGTGAATAGCTACTCTACTGATTATAAGATAAAATAATCAATTAAGAACTTGAGAATCTAAGATCTATATCCAATCTTTTAGGATAATTTCTATATCCTATAGATTGAATCAATCCTATACCCACATGGAAGGCTTCAAAAGATTCAGACAATAATTCATTTAAGGAATTTCAATTGGAGATAGTTTAATTCAAGTAGAAGATCTAAAGTCTAAGATCTAAGATCTAAGATTTAAGGTTCGATCACTTTAGACTTAAATTAGGTTTTCAAATTAGACTTTCTAAATGTGTTTCTTTTAGAATTTAAGCTCATGAACTAACTTAATTGCACTTATTAAATTGAGTTTGCCATCTAAAATTATTAGATTCAATTATTAAGGCAAAGTGACTCCTTTATGATCATATTATTAACATCATTAGTCTAGGAGTTCAGTAGAACATTAATAATCTAACTAAGGCTAACTTACTGAATTTTCTGATGTTTAAGGGGCACTTAAGCATATTTTGGTCAAAATAACCAAAATACCCTTCTTAAGGCTAAAAATGGGATTTTATGGTTTAATTATCTAAATTGATTCTAATCTATTTTAATGAGTTCCAAAATGGTTAATGAAGTGGAAAATATCCTTATCTTAGGTTTTGGCAACCTAATTATTCTAATTAGCACTAATCACCTTTTTAGGCCAATTAAAGTGATTAAAAAAGTTAGGGCATTTTAAAGCAATCCAATCTTATCCATAGGTCCTACTACACTTAAGATAGCATTAGGAACTACAATTATCAAAATTAGAGGCTTAATTAGGGTTTCATTCACTAATCCCTAATTAGGGTAAATAAGGAGTGATTAAGAAAATTAAATATCCCAAATTAGTTTTAAGGGTCTACAATTGTTCCTTAGGGTCATATGAGTAATCAGAGCCCTTATTTTCCATATTTGGGTATTTATTTAATTTAATATGATTTAATTAAGAACAAAAAAGAATTGGGCAATTATTATAAATCTAACCATTTGATATATGATTTTATTTTATATTTAAATTCCTTGTAATTTTTTGATTCAAATGGTATATTAGATCATACCATTTGGATCAGTACAACTCTAGTTATTTCAATAATTTATTATGTATTTTTATTTAAATAAAAACCTTAGGATTTGATTTATGAATTAATTTACTTAAGGATTTTAATTATAAAATCATTTTTATTAACCGGTCGGCCCAATTCCAAAACACGCGGGTCACGGGTCAGCCCGACCCGTGACTTCATCTCCTACCTCTCGGCGGGCACCGATTTAGGGCAACCTTCGATCGCTGAATTTGCTGCACTCTGTCCACGCCACGCCACCAATTTGATGGCTACACGTTCAGGCTTTGAAGGCATGTTGAATGGACCATAAACCCCCATCTGGGAGGCGCTGGATCACTGGAGTGCTACTCGGCCGAGGCATCTCCTAAGACACACCTGTGAGGAGTGAATTCTCCTTACAGAAGCCATGCCATGAGCCCGCCTTTATCCCTACATGTTCAGGGACCTAAGGAGAAGTGATAGGATGAGTCAAGAAGTTCTGGGATGATCTCGATTAATGGGGTGCTACTCGTGGTCTAGGATAGACTGGAGCTCTCAACGGGTCGATCGGTTCCCAGTCGAATCAATCGATCCTATCAAGCCTAGCCTTTGATACTAGTCAACAATTATTGATAGGGGGTTCCAGCACTAGTTAGACATCAAATTGCTCGAGGGAACGCTGCATTTGGTGAACCGAAGGTTTGACTGGCAGTGCACGCTCAGACGGGGAATTCTCCATTTGGTCCACTGCCAGGCCTCACCCGAAGACTCGAACGTCCACTAGGGAGCTAGGGAGAGGTCCTTACGTAGCATCTAAGGCTTGATTAAGTGCAAGTCGAGCTAAATCCAGCTCGATAGAAGGATCAGACGGAGGCTGTACCTTGGGATGGATGAGGTGACGGAAGCAATGCAGGTAGCTCTAGTTACTTTGAATGGTCACAGAAGCTCTAACAAGGGGGTCTGAACGCCAGACCTCGCCCTCTATCAGCAGACGCAGCAGGTCCAGTCGCCGGGTCGCCCAAGGCTCCAAAGCACGCACCAGGGGAAATTGAGGGGATCTTAATGAGCAAAGGAGCTCACTGAGGGATCGATGGGGGTATTTATAGGGCTAGATAGGATTTAGGGTGGCTGCCGAGGTCGGGAGCCAGGGTCTAGGCTCAGCCCCGAGGGCTCCATCACCATTTCCAATTTGGGATTTGGCTCGGACATCCCGACCCGCCCTAAGGTTCGGCCAGTAAGGGAAGGTCTCTAACGGCCTAAGGAGGGAGTGGCAGACAAGGCTATGTGGCATAAACGGGCAAAGATCTTCTCTATCGGGCCGGGATCTCTCGGGGATGAAGGTCTACAGTGGTTGGGGTTGTATCCACTATCTGATCCACGAAGCCGTTAGTGATAGACGATCTAATGTGGCTCCTGATTAATGGAACCGCAGAGAAGATCTCATGTGTCAGATGGAAGATGTCGATCGAGCGGTAGAGATCTAATCCCGGTGCGAGGTAGCGCGAGCCATTGGATTAAACACGCTGAGATGCGTGCTTGCGCATCGGGTGGCTTAACTCTGTGCACCGCTGTCGGGACCCCGCAGCGGATCTACCGTGGTCCCGACAGCAAATCCCAGCTTATTTTAATTAAATAATTTAATTTAAAATATAATAAAATAAATTAATTAATATATAATTAATCTTAATTATTCTAAATTCAATTTAGGACTAAATGAGCTCCAAAACTTCCCAAAAATTCACCCTTAGCTAATTAGGGTATGAGGAATTCAAAAATGAAATCAGATTTTAATTTGGATATCAATTTAATTTAGATATTTTTAGAGCTTGAAAATAGCCAAAAATACTAAAATTCCCAATTTAGCTCCAATTGATTTCAAACTTCTAGGGTTAGGTTTAAATGACCCATTGAGTCTAATGGAATCAAAATCAAATCTTAGTTTAGCTTAATTAATCTGGTTTTAGCTAAGGTAACAACTAGGGTTGTTACAATATATCACTAGAATCATGCATCCAAATATGCCACAACTCGGCATACCACTAATATGTAATAGAACTATCACTAAAAGGCTATGGGTCATACAGGCCAAAGTATACATACACCCAATTGAGAGTACAGTTTACTGTGATGCAGATGCATCCTGAAGTTCTTTAGTCAATGTATATAACATTCCGTAACCCATAATTTATCACTGATACTCATACATCACCACTGAAATTTACACATCATGCTTATGCTCATGCTCATGCTCATATTTCTATCCTACATGAGTTAAATTTAGAAATCCATGAATGCTTTAACCCTATAATGAATTCAAGGTCTCCATTGTGCAGAATCCTACTAAAAGGATTCTGACTCCTAAATTCTAATTTGATAATTGGTTAAAGTTGATATTTCAATTATAAATCATCAAATGGGGAGATGGTGTACACATATATAGCATGCTTCCAAGAAGGGTAGTTCCTAACTCTTAGTTTGATTAAGCCATCCTAATGAAGCAATCTTCGATAGAAGGCATCACCTGATGGCAATTTTCATCTCAAGATAAGCTATTAAAATACCCAACTCACAAGCACACTCAGTGTTCTAAAGAAGGTAACTCAAATTACTTAGTTTGTTTAAGCCACACTTATTGAAGTGATCTTCGCTAGGATGCATCACCCGATGGCAACTTGTATTTTAATCAAATTAAGGAATGAGTCCCCGTTTATAACACTCTTAAGATCGATTGAATTACCTTAAGGGAGAATGTATTCGCCTAAGCCCGCAGGATAGCCCAAAGATAAATCTCACTTAGAGTGACTCAACCATTCCCGAATACTACTGAAATAATCCAGTACTATGGATATATCCTATTATACCCAACAATAATTTAAGTTTAGACAACTCTAGTTAATCAATAAGGGTTTATCAAAACTATTAATTTCCATGTTAAATGGGTAAGTCCTATACAAGGCTCCAAGAAATGTGATCAAAGATCACACAATATAGATTCTACCATAAGGAAAGGGTTCACTCTAAGTAGCTTAGGTGAGTTCTACCACAAGGTAGTAAGATCAACTTCTAAGGTAAAAAGGGATCATCTAAGAGTCTACCTCAATAAGTTTGCAAAAAGTCCTTCTGTAACAACCCAGAGGTTGTTACCTATCAATTAGTGCTCTAATTGACTCTAAATCTCTTTCATTACTCTTATAATAGAGTTAAAAGTCTCCACTTCAAATTGCGTGCGATTTGAAGACCAATTGGCAATTTCCAACGTTTCCTGATTTTCTGATAATTCTGAATATGCCTAATTTAATTAGACTTCAGAATCAAAAACGGACTTCGCCATTGCGTTCCTCACGCCCAAATTAGCTTGGGGTGAAATTTTGGTGAGTTTTGGAGAAAGTCAAAATTTCTTGATTATTTTATTACATTTTTATAATTCAATAATTAAAATAATTAAGATGACTTCTGAATTAAATTTCGACTTCATTTTTGAGTCCGTGACCCTCAATTTAGCAAAAAAGCAATTTTTCAAAAATTGGTTTAGAAATATTTCATCATATAAATTTAATTAAATGAAACTTATAAATTAATCATATAAATCAATATATATATATATATATATATATATATATATATATTCAAATAAACATAAAACACTTCCATCTTATCTCATTTCTGCCCTAACCTAATCCTTTGGCCGACCCTATCCCCTTCCCACGCGATTCCTTCCCCGTCCCGAGAGCCTCGTTTCTATCTTCTTGGAACAATGGACGGTGCATGGCTTCCACCGTTGGTTTAAGCCAATGGAAACTCAGGTAAGATCTAAACCTATGCTTTACTTGTCTTCTTAACTACCCAAACCTTGGCCGAAATGGGGAAGATCGCACCGAGCCTTTACTAGCCGAGCCTCTCCATTTCGTTGAGTTCTTCTAGCCGCTTCTCAAAGAAAAACGGTACTACTCCCGATTTTTCCTCCTTATTATGGTTTGCATATGGTCAATATTAATCTAGGGTTTATAAAATATTGGAAGGATGCGTTATTGATTATTTTCTTTGATATTTGTTCATATTCTATTTCGAATCTCTTAGATTGTTGTTTCAAACTCATTTTTTTTAACATAAATAAGTAAAGTATATGTGAAATCAAATAGACATATTGCGGCAAGGATATTAAGATACTATCATATTAAAAGTGGTTTATTAATTACAAAGATGCATGTTTCATATATTAGATTTTGAAAAGCCAAAGTGCATAAGTTTTCAAATCCATTTTATGGTCAAGGATTGATATGAATTTATTAGCTGATAAATATAACTTAAATTGACATAAAGTTATCACTTCGATGACAGTATCAACTTATTGAGATGAGTGGCATAATAATTATTCATCTCTACATTTTTTAATTGATAAATACTTTAACTAGGAATGTCCATCTTTATTTCTTTTGTTAAGACATAATGGACAAGATTACAAAGTTTAAAGAATGCATCAGTATTTTTAGGTTACATCTTTTCTTGACAAAAAGTACATAACTGTATACTTCTAATTGTATCAAAGAGAGAGTGCAAAAAGGCTTCTAGACAATTGAGGGGTGTCATTAATGTGCAAAGAATACTTAGTATTAAAGTAAACTATTTTAATGCTATTCTTTAAGTTGAATGCAAATTGTTTGGGCTCTATTTGGTGAAATGAAAATCTAATCAAAGTTTATATTGGGAGAAGTATCATGACTTTAATAAACCTGAAGCATCTTATAAACCATAATCTATATAACTAGTAACTTCAACTATTATTTCAGAATGAATTTTATGATAAATAATTAGGTTTTCCTTCTTCACAATAGCACAACATTATTTCTTTTTATTACTTTATTGTTAACAATATCTTTTTTTTTATTATCATGTGCAATTTTTATTACAAATGTTCAGATTTCAGTTTCCTAGTAATCCTACTATGTTCACTTCATTCATGTGTGGAATTTATTATTTGCATCCCTTAACATGCTATAATTGCTCATATAAAATGATATTGCATTAGGGCTGGGCTGTTTTTAGTGCGGCTGTGAAATCTTGCAGTTACCATGTACTAGATATATTCTCCTTTTTGAATTGTAAAAGTCGAACCCATTTTCTTGTGGGAAACCTATTAGCTTATAACATCATGGAAGAGTAATAGGTTGAAATCATTATTTAAATTTATACTATTTAGAATAAAGGGCTTTCAAATTTTAACTTGCATTGAGGGTTGAGATTTATTTACAATTCCAGTATTTGACCCAGGAAGCATCAATGATTTGTGGAATATTAAATTGTATAGTGTGTATTTTACTGCTATTTGATTACTTATGTATTGAGATAGCAAATGCTGTCAATTAATATATGAAGTCAAATAGTTAAATGCTGTCATCTAGGTAAATAATGCTGCCATATGTTCAAGAAGCCCAAATACTATTGTTTATTTCGTAAATTATAAATGCTGCTATCTATGTTTGAAATATAAAAGTTGCCAATGGATTATGAGTAGCAATGCTCTCATTCTTTACATAAACTTATGCTGCCTTTTAGTTCACATTTGTTGTGTATTATCTTTGCTGCCATTTAGTTATGAAATGCAAAAATGTTATTATTTAGTTCAAAATAAATCATTAAGGCTATATTCTGTGATCTCATAACTTCAATTGGTATCCTCTGAATGTTGGACATATATGTGGTACCTCTTTTGTATAGTAAAATACTGCTACCTTCTCTTTACAACTGCTGCCATTTATCATAAGAGGTCAAATACATATTGCCTTCGGTTTAGAGGTGATAATCTAAATGTTGTCATCACATATTACCTTTCTTTCCAAATTGAATGGGATAAAATGCTGCCATTTATTCAAAAGCTACATATATTTTATGAGATCAAACATAAATGCTGCTATAAATTGTACATAAGATTATAGATTACCATTTCTCTTATTAGTATTGCATACTACCATTTTCTTTTAATTATACATGCTGCCATATCTCAAAATGAATTCAAATGTTGCTATCTACTTTATAAAAGTGAATTGCTGCCATCTACTTTGTAAAAACCAAAATGCTGCTATCTTATGTTCTTATATGAGATTAAAGGAATCAAATGCAATGGTTAAACTATTTAATATGTGTTGAGCATAAGTTCTTATATTTCATTTATGTCATATAGATTTATTAATGGCAATTAATGTAAGTAAGGGTAAGAGCTTCCATCATTCATGTGATTAAATATTATCATTTTTTGTTTAATGAGATTATAAGTAATTCAATATTATCAAATGCTGCCACATATATACATTAGAATCGTATCTTGCCATCAAATGAATGAGGAATAAATAAGAGTATAGAAGTTGTCATTATATTTTTTCATATGCTGCAATCTCTTATTCTTATGAAAGATCAAATGTAATCATATGAGGTCAATTATATATATGAGAGGAATCCATGAGATTTAAGTGTTTCAATGTTGCTATCAAAAGAGAACAGGTGATGCTACTTAAATTTGATATGAATCAATCAAAAGCTGCCATCCTTTATTTCAGAACATGCAAATTTCTGTCATATATACATTAAATAAAATTACTGTCATTTATTTCATTATGAGTCAAATGCCATAAGAAATCAATTGCTGTTTTAAAAATTAAAATAAAAATAAATGATGGCAATCTTTCTCAATATTATATGTTAACTGCTGCTATATATATTTACAAATGTTACCATGTAAATTAAGAACTCCAAATACTACTACTGGAATTGAGAAATTCATAAGTTGTTATGTTCATCAAATACTATCATGTATTTTGCAAAAATACAATGCTGCCTTCAAACTTACATTCAAATGCTGTCATACAGTCTAGGTCAATTCAAATACTTTTGTATTCTTTGCAATATAAATATAATTGTTATCACATGTTGTTTTTCTCTATTTGTTAAGTTTCACATTTGGCATTTATGAATTTCTGAACCTATAATGCTATCATTTATAACTGATTGATTCACATATTAGTATTTTCATAAATGCTAACTTTAATGATGATTCTTTGCAGGTTAAGTTGTAAGAATAATACAGGAATGCTAAATTAAATGCTATGTGCAAAAGTCACATAATGCTGCTTTTATAACTTACTAATTGCATTTCTGCAACTCTTTTTATTAGATGTTTTATATAGGATGTATAAACTGCTTAGTTTAATTTTATATATTTGAAACTATTGTAAAACTAGAAATGAGCAGTCCTATAAAAAGGATTGAACTCTACTGTAGAACTGAAAATGAGCAATCCTATAAAAAGGGATTGAACTCTACTTTAGAGCTGGAGATACAATTTACTTATATTGATTGTGAAAATTATTTATTTGAACGAAAACAAAGGAGACTCTGCTAAAATTTCTAAGAATTTTAAGACTTAGAAAATTTTCAAAAAATTTTAATATGCAATTCAAAATATCCATTTCAGTGGTTCATTTTTAAACCTTAATTCTCAATCAATCTAATTGAGAATAATAGTTCCTTTCCTTTTTAAGCTTTAGATAAGTTTTTCTTTTATTTTAAATTGAGTTTAATTTATCTTTTTCCAAAATTCAAGTTTCATGAAAATAAACTTACATTCATTTTAGAATTGACTTAAGATCAAATATCTATAAGTCAATTTTGGAGTTTAATTAACTCCAATTATGAGTAGATTATTAAAAGTTTAGATAAACAAGAAGATATCACATACATTTACAATTTTTGCAATCTATTGAGTGCTTGCCTAGCTTTGAGCCTCTTCCTTGAACATTCATTCAAGAGCATTGTGCATAAATAAAGATTTTTCTTAAAATTTAAAAGGGGAATGCCTTATGGAAAATTGAGTACAAAAGAAAGCGCTTATATTAGAACTTTACATTTTAGAGAGGGTAAATGTGAATGTTCAACTTCCCCACTGTATCTAGTTAAGCAGACGTGCTTAACTCCTCGCCCATTCTGTTATGTACTCCTACAGAATGAGGTATTTCTAAATGTAACTTTAACTAAAGATATAAGAGATTCTTTTACAAATTATAAGATCTCTTCATAACTATTTAGTTATGCTTTCATATCATAGTTCTAGACTATAATTATCTTAGATTGAGAATCTAAGATATTTCCACATTTCCTTTAGCCTTACACTCTCCATCTTCAGTATTGTGTATTGCTTACTTCAGTTTAATTTGAATACAGTGTATGTTGCTTAACTTCAATTAATGCTTCACTGTATCTTAGTTGCTTACTTAGCACATATTCCAATTGATCATATATTGCTTTCATTTCATGCACATAATAGTTTCTAGCCTTTAAAATGCTTTCTCTTACCAATTTTTAGTAATAAGTTAGAACTTTAATAAAAGTGAGTATTTTTACTCAACTAATTTCATACTGTTTTCCTTACAATTATGCTTACTTCACTTTCCAATACTTTACAGCTTTTATAGCACCACTGCTTACTTTAATTTGTAAATTATAATTGTGATATCTTGTTAATCTAAAAATATAGCCAATTTTAAAATGTGCTTAGACTGTTTAGTCTAACTACACTTTTTCTTTTTCTTAGCTTTGCCCTATCATATTTAAATACCAAAATATGATAGATCAAGAGCCCTTTTATTCAGGTGATGCAGGTCCAAGTACTTGAAGGACTTATAAAGAAATCTGCTTCTGCTTAATTTTAAATGATTTACTTGTATAAGTGAAAGAGAGAGAGAGAGAGTAATTAATTTACAGCATTTTTCTAACTTTTAAAAAGGTTTGTAATAATTAGATTATAAACTGTTTATCTGTGTTGTATCTTCTATGTTTGAAACTGCTTAGGATGAATGAGTGGATTTATCTAATTTCTAGCATTGTAAATAATTGCAATATTGCATTTATATATATCTTCATTTTCATTTATTTAACTTAACAAATGCTCAAAAAGTGACTTGGCCACTTAACATCAACACTTGAATAGTTTTCTTCTAATCAAGTGTTGGGTGCTAAGGTAACACCCCAATATCTGGATTAATCTTCTATCCAATTATTGGGGCTGTTACACCTTCCTACCTCAATGTATATTTAATTTAGGTCTTTAATATATTTCAGAGACGATCTTATGGTGAGGTACTTAAGATCTCACACTCTTAATTCTAATGCTAACGTTTCAAGTTTTACTTATTAGTTAGGTTTAGAGTGATCAGATCAGATGATTAAAACATCTGATCACATGCTATTCTAAGATTAAGGGATTTAAATATAGGATATTATTAGAGTAAGATCACTTGTTCAATCAATATGATTATGTTAATCTTATGCTAATAGTCTTATTTAGGAGAAAAATCAGGGATCTAAAGCTTAGATTCAGAGTAATCAATCACATAAACTTATTATTAACCTTAATATGTCTAATTTAAATATTTAAGATCATTACCAAATCAGATGCATTATTAGAATAATGACAATTACATTATCTTATAATCAATTTAATTTAATTAAGTTTAAGAGTTTGGATCTTAATCAAATAAGTTAGGGTTTGACCCCCACTCATATCTAATTAAGATCAAGTATTTAGTTATAGGTCAAAGGTCAAATCAGTGGATTAGGGATGTATAATTGGTGGCAATCTCAGACCTAGTTCAAGTCATAATAGATTGATCAAAGTCTTAAGACTTCTTAAGATTAATTAAGATGTTTAAGTTCTCTATTTTAGGTTTATTCAAATTATACATCATAATTCAGTACACATGGTTTTAATACATCTACCTTACTATCATGAAACCTATTAACCGAAAAATTCATAAAAACTAAAAGTAATTAGGGCTAATCAAACCCTAAACCTAATTAAAAGGATTAGCACATAATTATAAATCTAACCATCAGAATTTCATTTAATTTGGCACATAAGTTTTATTTTATAATGCAATAAATCAGAGACTAAGTTTGCTAAGATCCAGTGGTTAAAAACTCTAATTTTCACTAATCATGGTTTAACAAGATTAGGGCATAAATTGAAATACAGAGATCAGAAAAATAAATCACTTAACACTTTCATTCTACTCTTCATAAGAAAACTAATGGCACCCTAAATATGCAATTTGGTTAAGTATAATTGCTAATCCATCCTAATTAAGTAATACTTAGGTTAAAATAGAAAATCCAGATATTAGATGTTCAATATTATTTTATATTCTTATTTATAAGGATTTTCTAATCAATTTGATATATAATATCATAGGGTTTGGACCAGTGGATTAAAAGTTATTTAATTAATACATTCTGTATTTTTATTTAATTAAATCCCTATGATTGGAATAATATAATTATTTTCCTTAAGGAAAATAATTCCAATTACCATCTCGAAGGTCGTCTATCCAATAATCGTCAAACCTCCTAAGGTAGAACAGAAATGCTAACGGCGAGTATTCCATCCCCTAAAATAGTTCAACCCATAAGTACTTCATTCATCTATTTCTTTCAAAGTAAGATGTCATTTTAAGTTTTGCAGCTTCAATCATCTTATTACGTGTGTCTAATTCCTAGGGTGTCAATATTATAGACATAGTCTCCCTTTCCATTTCTGAGACAACCTAATGAATTTTATGGATGGTTGCTTTGCACTACACATAGTAATTATGATCTTGTCCTGACACAGAGAACATATTATAAAGTAGATAGGAACAAGCTCCTTATCTGACACTTTGTAATACTTCTCTGATACCAATTGTAGCACTCCGTCCCGTCGTCGTGCGCAAATGACAAGTGCAATCCATATTTCGGCAGCGGAGCGGTGCGCTACTCGGGAATGGTGGGCCATAAAAGCAAAACCCATCATCCCGAATAGGCTAGAGAGGCGGAGCCATACTGAAGGCTACTGACTCGAATCCTAAGAGTAGGATCGAGAGCCAATATCTAAGATAATAATGAAATACTTATCTTAGATATTATACTAGTACGTACACAAGGTTCAAGGAGGTGGGGAAGAACCCATGTACATTATAAAAATATATCAGCATTTCCAATATGCTGATCGTATCACAATATTAAGTATAGCAGTACAACAGAGTGCGAAAGCTAAAAGCAAAACATCCAGAATACATTCATCTCAAGCAGTAGTAAATATCCATCTCAGAAAAGAAAAGTAAAAGTACATCTAGAGTTTATTACAAACTATTTAAATGTAGAAATATAAAGAATCTATCTAAAATGCTGAAAAGAGCTAGTAAGTAAAAGTAGATGCTCGGTCCACTACAGCTCCATATGCTCCTCTTGAGTCTCTAGTACGTCATCCTGACCTGTCTCCACAAACTGCTCAGGATCTAGCAAATTGCCGGATCCCAAAAGTACCCCGTGTTAGACAAGAAGTCTAACACATCGCATTAACTATACAGAACTAAACTAAACATAGCAAAATGTACGAGTAAGGCAAAACTATAATAGAGCTGAAGTAAAACACGTAAATGAGGAAAGCTGTAAATACTGAGTAAACAGATCAGTAAAGATTATATAATATGAAACTATCACCAAACGAAACTGAAAGTAGAAAGAAACTTTATGCGAAAAAGAATGCTATGAGCTACACTATATGCCACTGAAATAATGCTCATAAATATGCTACACCACGGTATACCACAGAACTATCACTGAAGGTTTATGAGTATTACGGTCCAATGTAAGCACAACAGTTAGGAAGTCAGTATGGCGACGCAGATGCACCCTGAAATTTCCCAGTCTTGATATATAACATTCTGTATCTCATACTGTATCACTGATAACCATGTGTCACAACCAAAGTAAATGAGTCCAATACATGTTTATGCTTATGCTTATGCCATTATGTTGAATGAATGAAAATCCCGAAATCAATGAAGAGTTTAGTAAGAAACAACGATGAATTCTAAGTCTCCACTGTGCAGAATCCTGCTAAAATGATTCTGACTCCTAACCTCTAAAACGATGGTTGGTTAAAGTTGCTTACTTAAAGATCACTAGACGGGGTGATTGTATACACATATTAAATATGTTGCAAGAATAGAGTTCTTATCACTTAGTTTGACTAAGCCACCCTAACAAAGTGATCTTCCTTAGGAGGCACCATCCGATGATGATTTTGTATCTCAAGCTAAGTATTAAGTCACTAAACTCATAATCATACTTAGTGTCTTAAGAAAGGGGGATCCCATTACTTAGTTTATTTGAACCATACCTATTGAAGCAATCTTCGCTAGGAGGCATTGCCCGATGGCAACTTGTCTTTCAATTAAACTAAGGAATGGTTACCCATTTAGTACACTCTTAGAATCAATTGATTTACTCTAAGTGAGGTTATATCTGCCTAAGCCCGCAGGATAGCAAGAAAGATAAATCTCACTTAGAGTGACTCAACCAATCCCGAATATTACTGGGGACCAGTAATATGGGTATACTATACTACACCACCCAATGATCAGGGGTCAATCAAGTCTAATTAATAGAACAATGATTTATCAAAACTATAAGTCCTGAACTAATAGGCAATCCCTATACAAGGTTTCACAAATCAAATGTGATCAAAGATCACTTAATATGGATTCTACCACAATGAGAAGTATATTTTCTAATGCCTTAATGGATTACTACCACAAGGAGAATATATTAATTTCTAAGGTGATGGGATCTTCTATACTTCTACCTCAAGGAGTCATACAAGGCTTTCTCCTCATGATATATGAATTTAGGTCTTTTAAATAATTCAAAATGATCTTATGAAGAGATACTCAAGATCTCCCTTCTAGATATTGATATTAAGCTCTTAGGTTCTGTTTTATGATTAGATTTAAGATGATTAGATCAGATGATTAAGTCATCCGATCACACTTAAACTAAGATTATGGGATCTAAATCACACATATTGTTAAGGATTTGATCACTTATTCAATCAATATAGCATTAATAAACTTTTTATGCAAATTTATTACTTAAGAGGAAATCAGGGATTTTAAGGTTTGATTCAGATGGTGAAATCCCCAAGGATTGTTATTAACCTTAATTTGTCTAATTCAAATGTTTAGAATCAATAATAAATCAAATGCATTATTGGAAAATGTTCAATTCATAGTTTTAAAATCAAATCAATTAAGTTAGGGTTCTTAAGAATTTAGATTCTACTTAAGTAGATTAGGTTTGATCCCTTCTCATGCCTTAAGTAAAATCAAGTATGTATTTAAAGATCAATGTCAAATCAATGGATTAACTATGTATTATTGGTGGCAATCTCAGACTTAGATCAAGTCTTAAAAGCTTGATCCAAATCTTAAGATTTCTTAAGTTAATTAAGATATTTAAGAATTCTAAGTCTTTGGATTTATTCAAGTATACTTAATAAACTTATCTAAATGAAATCACTACACTTAACTTACTGTTATAAGTCAGATTAACAATCAAAGTTTATAAAATAGAGGGTACTTAGTGCTAATCAAACCCTAATTCCAATCAAAAAGGATTAGCACATAAGTATAAATCCAACCATTTAAATTATATGATATTTGGCATGCAAGTTCTAATTAATCATACAAGTAATCGGAGCCTAAGTTTGCTAAGATCCAATGAGTATAAATCCTAAAATTCACTAATGATGTTTTAACAAAATTAGGGCATGATTAAGATTACAGAGCTCAGAAAAATAATCTACCTAGCACATGCATTCTAGTCATCACAAGTAAACTAATGGCACCCTAAACATGCAATTTGGATAAGTAAAATTGCAAATTTACCCTAATCAAGATCCACTATAATTAGGCAATAATTAAAGATCTAACCATCAGATACATGATTTTATTTAATATTTAGATTCTTGAGATTTTTCTGATCATTTTCATATATGATATTATAGGGTTTGGACCAGTGGATTAAAAGTTATTCAAACAATGCATTCTGTATTTTTATTTAATCAAAATCCTATGATTTGATTATTGGAATTATTTTCCTTAAGAAAAATAATTCCAATAATTCGATATTAATTAAAACGGCTCGGCCCGTAATCCAAACCGCGCGGGTCGACCGCGGCCCGGGAGACCCGGCACTGTCGCACCGCACGGGTCGTGGGTCGACCCGGTCCGCACAGTGCCGTCGTCCCCGCTCCTTCGTCCCGACGGATAGGGCTGATTAGGGAAGCCCTAATCGCCAAATTCTGACACATCCAGACCATGGCTCGGCCAGGACTTGATCGCTACGCGATTACTGCGGTCAGACGTATCGGATGGGACTCGAAGCCCCTTGTGAGGCGGTCTGGATCAGCTAGACCTTACTCACCCAAAGGCTCCTTTATTTGAGCTACTGTGGGGAGATAATTCTCCCCACAAAGGCCATGCCAGATCCTGGGCTCGATCCCTACACCATCAGGGAGGTGAGGCAGATCGAAGCCCTCTGGTCTGAGGGTCTGGGATGGTCTGGATCGCCGGGTCCTTACTTGACCGAGGCGATCCTTTAGAAATTTAATCCGATCGATCGATTCGATCGACCGGGGCTAAGCTAGATCTTAATCTCGATACCCTTGGGTTCGAGATGATAATACTGACTCAGGCGCATCAAAAAGAGCAAGGCCCGAGCCTCATTGGCTCGAAACCAGTAAGTGGGGTACCTGGATTCATCAGGATGGCTTACAGATGATGTAGAGGAAATTGTTGGCTGGCTGAGCTTCCTTAGGCTTCTCTGAGAGTTCCTGAACTCAAGGAGACTCTCTTATCAGCGGTACGCAAGCTCAGGAGCGCCTGGAAGAAGCTTCAACAATCGGCAATGGCGGAGAAGGAAGCTCGACTCCAATTGATCAGCAAGGATCAAATGGAGGAGAGCTAAGGCTATTTATAGCCTCAGGGTAGTGCAGTGAAGCTTCCAAAGCCTTCAATTGGGCTGGGGAGGGCCGGATGGTTCGGGCCATGGCCGAGCTCTCAAATTCCAAATTCGAGCTCGGCCGGGCCACGAGGCCCGATTGTGGTCCCTCAGCCATTATGGGAAACTCAGCAACGACCTGCTGAGCTGGAGGCGCGAGTGGGGGACAAGGGGGCAGCTGGCAGTACAGAAAATTCTCCCTGTCAGATATGCGGATGGGTGGGGATGAAGATCCACAGTGCCGGGTGCCTTGGATGTCGTCTGATCTATCGATCAGATGGCGCTACGACTGGGATTGCCTGGATCCTAACGGCCGATCCGGGGATGATCCTAGCCATAGGATCCACGGGGTGGATCCAACGACGCATCCGCGGTTTCGCTAAATCTGATCCTAACCGTAGTCTAAATAGATGTGCGGGATCCCGGTGTCGCGTGACCCGGGCACCGCAGCGGATCGCCCATGGTCCGCACAACGGATCCTGGTTGTTATTTTAGTTTCCAGGATATTATTGTAAATATGAATTAATTGGAACCCTTATGTGCTATTGAGCCAATTTAATTTAAATTGAATTATGGACCAAATGAATTCCAAATTGCACCAAAATTTCACTCTTAGCTAATTTGGGGGTGAGAAATCAAAAAATGCAATCAGATTTTAATTATGAGGTCAAAATATTTTAGGTTAAATCTAGGGCATCTAGACTGATCAAAATATTAATTTAGACTTAGAGAAGTCCAATGGACTTCAAATTTTCTAGATAGGCTTAGTTTGAGGTTCTATAAGCAATGGTATTTGAAAATTAATTAGGTTACCTATATTTTTGCAAGGTAACAACCTAGGGTTGTTACAGACTCCCCCACTTAAGAATGATGTCATCCTCGACATCATCTCAAGGAAGAAGACAATCATGAGAAATTGAAGAACATAAACAAAACTCAGAAGATTAAAGAGTACCTGGAGTTTCAATGAGGCTAGGGTACTTTTTTCTTATATCCACCTCTTTTTCCCAAGTAGATTCTCCTAATGAGCGATTCCTCCACTGAATCTTTACCATAGGAATTGAGCAATTTCTCAGCTGCTTTTGATCATGAGCTAAGATCTTGATTGGCTCTTCCGCATAAGAAATATCTGGTTGGAGGGATACCGCTGGAAGTTGAATTAGGTGGGATGGATCACGGAGGCATCTCTGCAGAGAGGAGATGTAAAATACATTATGGACTGCATAGAAATCTTCAGGAAGTCTTAATCGATATGCTACAGAACCAATCTTTTCTAGTATTTCAAATGGTCCGACATAGCAAGGGCTTAACTTCCCGGCTACACCAAAATGATAAACGCCCTTCATTGGACTCACTTTAAGGTACACATACTTTCCCACCTCAAGGTCCAGAGCATGATGATGAGTATCGTGGTATTTACTCTACCGATCTTGAGCTGCTTTGATTCTTTGCTGGATCAGTTGAATCTTGCGATTTGTTTCTTCAACTAACTCTGACCCATAAAGATGAACACTGCCGGTCTCAGACCATGCTAATGGCATACTACATTTCCTGCCGTACAGATCTTCATATGGAGCCATACCGATACTTGCTTGAAAACTATTATTGTACGCAAATTCTACCAGAGGAAGGTGGTCCTCCCAAAAACCTCCAAAGTCCAGCATTCAGAGACGAAGGAGATCTTCCATAACTTGGTTGACTCTTTCAATTTGTCCATCTGTCTGAGGATGAAAGGTGGTACTCATAGCTAAAGTAGTCCCCAAGTCTTGATGTACTGCTTGCCAAAACTACAGAGACGAAGGAGATCTTCCATAACTTGGTTGACTCTTTCAATTTATCCATCTGTCTGAGGATGAAAGGTGGTACTCATAGCTAAAGTAGTCCCCAAGTCTTGATGTACTACTTGCCAAAACTTAGAAGTGAAACGGCTATCTCGATCAGATACAATGGATCTCGAAATTCCATGGAGCCTGATAATTTCCTTGATATGCAACTTTGCCAAATTCTCCACAGAATCAGTTTGACGCAAAGGGATGAAGTGAGCTGCTTAGTCAATCGATCGACAATGACCCAAATCGAATCCGCACCGGATCTTGCTTTAGGCAAACCCATAACAAAATCCATAGAAATGTCGAACCACTTCCACTCGGGGATTGCTAAAGGGTGAGAAGTCCTCCAGGCTTTTGATGCTCGGCTTTGACTAGACTGCAAGCGTGACATTTTGCTACAAATTTTGCCACACTCTTTTTCATTCCAGGCCACCAAAATGATTTCTTCAGATCCTGGTACATTTTGGTACTACCCGGATGCACTTGGTAACCAGAGTTATGGCCTTCGACCAGGATCTCTTGATGCATGGATTTGGGAATCCATAGATGATCACTTTGGTAAATTACATTACCACGAAGCTGAAGGTCAAAGCGACGTCCACTTTTGATATCAACTTTAAACTTCAAATAATCTTCATCCTTGGTTTGAGAGACTAAAACATCATGATGAAAGGTAGGTTCAACTGAGCTCATGGATACCAGTGTGCTTAACATATCTCCATGCACTGGCCTGATTTTGAACCTTCGGAATTCTTCCTCCAATGCACTTATGAGAATCATAGCATATAGCGTAGTATGACGGCTGAGTGCATCTGCTACGACGTTTGCTTTTCCCGGATGATATTGTATACTTAAGTCGTAATCGCTTATTAACTCGAGCCATCTTCGCTGTCGGCAATTCAACTCGCGTTGGGTGAAGATATACTTCAAGCTCTGATGGTCGGTGAATATGGAACACTAGAGGCCATACAGATAATGACGATAGATTTTTAGAGCGAAGACTACTGCTGCTAGTTTGAGGTCGTGGATAGGATAGTTCTTCTCATATGGTTTCAACTGTCGAGATGCATAGGCTATGACTCTCCCTTCCTGCATTAATACACATCCCAAACCTATACCAGATGCGTCGGTATAAACTTGGTAATTCAATCCTTCCTTGGGTAAGGCGAGAACTGGGGCAGAAGAAAGAGCATCTTTCAATGTTTGGAACACTTTTTCACACTCTGGATTCCAGACAAAAGGTACCGCTTTCTGAGTTAGCTTGGTGAGAGGAGACGCAATTTGTGAGAAACCTTTGACGAATTTTCTATAATAGCCTGCCAGTCCTAAGAAGCTTCTGATATCCATCACGGATTTTGGTTGTGACCAATCTCGAACTGCGCTTACTTTGTTTTGGTCCACTCTGATTCCTTGAGAGTTGATGACGTGACCCAGAAAGGCGACAGAATCAAGCCAAAACTCGCACTTAGAATACTTAGAATACTTAGAATAGAGTTTGTGGTCCCTGAGTTCTTCAAGTATTATACGAAGGTGTTTTCATTATCGGTCTTATTCCTGGAATAAATCAGTATGTCATCGATGAAGATGATGATGAATTTATCTATATGTGCTTTCAACACACGCTGCATTAAGTCCATAAAGATGGACGGTGCATTCGTCAATCCAAAAGACATCACCAAGAATTCGTAATGTCCATAATGGTTCGAAACGCTATTTTCTCAATATCGGAATCCTTAACTCGTAATTGATGATACCCAGATCGCAAGTCTATCTTGGAGAAGACTTTTGCTCCAGATAACTGATCAAACAGATCGTCGATACGCGACAGAGGGTATTTGTTCTTAATTGCTACTTTGTTTAATTCCCTATAATCGATGCACATCCTCATCGATCCATCTTTCTTCTTAACAAACAACACTGGCGCTCCCCAAGGGGATGAACTTGGATGGATGAGACCCTTCTCTGTTATTTCTTGAGGTTGATTGTTCAACTCTTGGAGTTATTTTGGCGCCATACGGTACGGAACCTTTGTCAGTGGTTGAGTTCCGGGAATTACTTCTATGGCGAACTCTACTTCTCTGTTCGGAGGAAGACCAGGCAGGTCTTCAGGGAAAACATCAGGAAATTTACAAACTACATGGTTCTCGGAAAGAGGTACGACTTCCTTCTTTTCTCCCAACATTGTCACAAGGTACGCACTGCATTCTTTCTTGACTATTTTCTCTGCTACCATGGCGTTGATTAACGACGATTGGGTGCTAAATTTTCCCACGAATGATTTGGAGTTTCTTCCACTGCCCAAGGTTATTTTCTTCTTTTGGCAATTTATGGACGCACCATGTTGTCTTAACCAATTCATACCTAGAATTATGTCGAAGTTGGTGATTGGCAATAAAATTAGCTTAGCTCTGAAGTTTTGATCCTTAATAGGAATATCTAGATTGTAGAATTATTGGGACTGCATACGAGCTCCAGAAGGTAGCCCAATACTTAATGAACTAGCTAGTTGATGTGTCTGTAGTTTAAGTGTTTTAGCCCACTCTTCCGATATGAAAGAATGACCTGTATCGAATAAAATGTTACAAGTTGTGTTGTTTATTGATAAGATGCCTATAATTATGATAATTTGCTTAACTGATAATTATTCAAAAGTTGAAATACATAAATAGTAAAGAACGTTTATTAACACAGTAAGAAAAGAAAATTTATTTAAGGCGCACCTAATACCACGTCGTTGTTTTCAGGAGCAAAAGCAGGAGTTAACATATATACTCGGGCAGGTGCCGAGTGTTACTTATTCTGTGTCCCTGAATCTTGACGATTGTAAGTTGACCTTTGTACAGGTACACTTGCCCTTGAGTTTGTCGTAGGAGCCGGCATTATGACAGGAGTAGGGTCCCACTGGTTCACTGGTTGAGCACAAAAGGATTGCTTGTGACGGGAGTGGTAGATGAGCACACCATCGATGGTATTCTTATCCTTACACTCATAGTAGCGGTGGCCCTTACGTCCATAAGTAAAACATACACCACCGAAGTGGTAGCACTTTCCGTACAGATGCCTCCTCTTGCATTCAGAATTATGAGGCTGAGATTGTGTAGTTTCTATGTTGTAGACTCTGGCCATTTTGTGATGGCCAAAGCGCTCATTTCGTGGTCACGTGACTATTTCTTTTCTCTTCCGGTCCAGCTGACCTTGGAATCCTTCCTGCAGACGGGCATCCTTGATTAATTCAATTAGAGTTTTGAATTGTCGTGAGACTAGGTGTGCTTTAATAGAATCTCTCAGACCCTTCAGGAAGCGGTGACACCTGGATGCTTCCGTTCTCACCAGATCTGGAACGAATCTTGACAGTCTCCTAAATTCCTGTTTGTAGTCGAACACTGAATTATTGCCTTGTGTGAGATGAAGGAGTTCGTCCTCTAAAATTGCTTGTGCTGAGGCCGAGATGAATGCTTCAAGGAATGCTTCCATGAACATGTCCCATGGAATGTCCTCTACCTCGTAGTCAGCGAATCTGTTATCTCGTACACTTTCCCACCAATATTCCGCCTCTTCTTGAAATAAGTAGGTCACCAGACGGATTGCCTCGGAATTAGGGCATTTAATTAAGGCTAGATTCTTCTCTACCAACTTTATCCATGTCACCGTATCCATAGGGTTTAGTGCCCCGTTAAAGGTGGTAGTATGGAAACGAAGGAAACTGTGCAGGACTCCATCTCCTGCATTATAAGAAGAGGATCTGGAGGATTGTTGTTTGACTTAGATGATGAGAGTTTGTGTCTCCTGCGCCTGTTGCGCATTACTGTCAATTAAAGCCTTCAGCAAACTGGCCATAAGGTTGGACTCTTCAGGTCCGCTTGAGGATATGACTGTGTTCTTGATCGGAGTGGGAGCAGACGGGGAACCAGCGTTCATGACTGCAATTGTAAGTATAATTTTAGGGACATACAATTCTTACTATAATTCATTAAGATTTCTTCTTCAAAAGAGAAGATACATGGATCTATGAAGCATATAAGAAAAATGATATGACTTTCCAAAATCCTAGTTACAATATTCTTTCCAAAAGGCAGCACAAAAGTCATCATATGTAACTATGTGACCTTTCCGAGTTAACCTCCTATAAACCCAATACCACCAACGACTCGTTGATCCCCTCAGTAGGATCTCTACAATCTCTAGGTGGTACTTCTCTGGACAGGCTGTCTCTCGAAGTGCCGTGCGTGACACGATCCAGCCACTCTTTGGCGACTGCCGAAAGTCTGGTACCTCCGAATGATGAATGAATCAGGATCTTGTCCAGTACTGTGACTCCTCGAGGTGATACTCCATCTACCATCCTCCCATAGATCTGACCATCTCGAAGGTCGTCTATCCAATAATCGTCAAACCTCCTAAGGTAGAACAGAAATGCTGACGGCGAGTATTCCATCCCCTAAAATAGTTCAACCCATAAGTACTTCATTCATCTATTTCTTTTAAAGTAAGATGTCATTTTAAGTTTTGCAGCTTCAATCATCTTATTATGTGTGTCTAATTCCTAGGGTGTCAATATTATAGACATAGTCTCCCTTTCTATTTCTGAGACAACCTAATGAACTTTATGGATGGTTGCTTTGCACTACACATAGTAATTGTGATCTTGTCCTGACATAGAGAACAGATTATAAAGTAGATAGGAATAAGCTCCTTATCTGACACTTTATAATACTTCTCTGATACCAACTGTAGCACCCGTCCCATCGCCGTGCGTAAATGACAAGTGTAATACATATATCGGCGGCGGAGCGGTGTGCTACCCGGGAATGGTGGGCCATACAAGCAAAACCCATCATCCCGAATAGGCTAGAGAGACGGAGCCATATTAAAGGCCGCTGACTCGAATCCTAAGAGTAGGATCGAGATCCAATATCTAAGATAAGAATGAAATACTTATCTTAGATATTAGACTAGTATGTACACAAGGTTCAAGGAAGTGGGGAAGAACGCATGTACATTATAAAAATATATCAGCATTTCCAGTATGCTGATTGCATCACAATACTAAGTATAGCAGTATAACAGAGTGCAGAAGCTAAAAGCAAAACATCTAGAATACATTCATCTCAAGCAGTAGTAAATATCCATCTTAGAAAAGAAAAGTAAAAGTTTATCCAGAGTTTATTACAAACCATTTAAATGCAAAAATATAAAGAGTCTATCTAAAATGCTGAAAAGAGCTAGTAAGTAAAAGTAGATGCTCGGTCCACTATAGCTCCATATGCTCCTCTTGAGTCTCTAGTACATCATCATGACCTGTCTCCACAAACTGCTTAGGATCTAGCAAATTACAGGATCCCAAAAGTACCCCGTGTTAGACAAGAAGTCTAACACATCGCACTAACTATACAGAACTAAACTAAACATAGCAAAATGTAAGAGTAAGGTAAAACTATAACAGAGCTGAAGTAAAATACGTAAACGAGGAAAGCTGTAAATACTGAGTAAACAGATCAGTAAAGGTTATATAATATGAAAGGCTTTGGGGATTTCACCGATCTGATGACCATCTTTTTGATATGGTAGTCTTTACATATCTGTTTCAATTTTCAGCTTACTATGTACTGTATTCTAATATATATTTCAGTCAGCTATTTTTCTTTACTTACCTGCTCATTTATACATATTTATAGGATGCTAGACTTTACTGCTTACTATATGTACCATGTTCAGATTTCTGCCTTTAATCAGCATATGTCATATGATCATCAACATATTTAGGATTAGACTTTACTTTCAGTACTTTCACTTACTACAGTATATATATGTATATGCCCTTTTCTTGCTTAGTTGTTGAGGTGTGCTTTTGCCTCATTTGTTATTTAGTTATAAATATTGTGTTTATAACTTATCATGTTCCTTGTACGCTTACTGCTCCTAATACTTTAGTTTACCTTTTTGTTCGCTTAAGTTAACGTGGTGACATTAATAACTCATGAAAAATATTCAGCCTAAAATGTACTTAGATAATTGTCTAACAAGATTTTTCTTTTCTTGGCTGGGGCCCTGGCATTATGAAACTGATAATGTCATATTCAGATAGGTTTGAGGAGCTAGGTACTGAAGCAAAGGTCCCTTACTTAGAGGAGGAGCTTCAGCCAAGAGAGTCGGATACCATTTAGTTTCTTAGCTTCTTGTGAGGACGAGTGATTTATTTTTAGTCTTTAAAACTACTTATTTAATGTTGTAATAATACAGGTACTGTGACTGTGATTTACCTTATGTACTTTATTATTTTCTAAGCTATCTTATTATTGTTTCTTATGTGATGCATGATGAATGAATGTACTATTTACTTCATTTAGCTTCTGCACTCTATTTGTATGTCAAATTTAGTGACTGATCCTCTCAAATGTTCTATGCACGTCCTCCCCTTATTAGTGGATTGTGGATCTACCTAATCCAATGATAAGAGAGGGATTTGCACAAGTGACCCTCCACTCCTTAGCTTAATGATTGTGGGATTAGGGAGCGGGGCGCCACAGTTGGTATCAGAGAATTCCATAAGGTGCCAAATTGGAAATTGTATTCCACTTTACCTAATGGATGATTCTTCTGCCAATCAGTCACTAACTAAATACTAGAGTTATATCCAAGCATCATGATCATAAGCTCAGGATAATAAGAGTATAGAATTAGAAAACATTATCACAGTGATAGAACTTAAGTAGGAATTTAGGATGAATGAGTAACTAATTACTCTGAATTAAATATTTATAGAACTTGTAGAATCAAACTTGAGTATGTAGCTGACTAATCTGAATTAAACCTTCATAAGGTTTACAAGATCAAGAATTTAAGATATTATGACTCAACTTTCGTACTAAGACATATGAATCCCCATTTTATCCCGTCTCTTATACTTTCATTTCTACTTTTGATTAAAAAGGGGATGGAATGTTATGACCTTTCGCTTTCTGAAATTCTGAAAATGTATTTTTCTTAATTCAGATTCTAGCAATCAAAATCATGAACCCAGAACAGAGCCCATCTCCTGCTCCCTCCAGCACCTCATCCAGTGAGGTGAGTGCCTTGCTGGAAGCAGTAAAGATGATGGTGGAATCCCACCAAAAGCAAGCAGTGTTCCACCAAGAACAAGCAAAGCAAGCTGCAGAGGCTCAAGCCAAGCAGGCCAAGAGAGCGGCCAGAGTACAAGCCCGCCAGGCAAAATGCATGGAGCGACTGCTTATGGCACAAATGAGCCAGAATCCCACAATTCCTAAGACCGCCATAGCACCCCACCACTCGTGTCAGCACTACACCCAGTCTGCTGATGGACTGCTCCACAGTTTTATATGCCTCAGACCCCCGACATTTGATGGGAGTCTCTCTGTTATCGATACAACAAACTGGATAAATGTGGTGGAGAAGAACCTAACCAGCATCAAGTGTCCGGATGCCGAGGTGATCCGTCTAACGACTCATCTGCTCTAAGGTGAGGCGGAATACTGGTGGGACAATATCTACCATACGTTATTCGCAGATTGGGAACTTGAAGAAATATCATGGGACAAGTTCATAGCAACATTTCAGGCTCGATAAATCCCTACCTCAGCTAGGCACACCATGGCAGATCAGTTCCTTAAACTGAAGTATGGAAGCCGATCTGTTTCGGCTTATGAATTTGAATTTCGGCGGCTGGCAAGATTCGTCTCCAACCTCGTTCCCACAGAATTCGATAGATACCACGCTTTCGGAGCGGACTTCGGCCTTCCATCCGAAGGTTAGTTGTATCTCATTGCTCAACCAACTTCGCAGAACTACTAGAATCCGCCAAAATGATTGAACTGGATGAGGCATCTGAGCCCAAGCGCAATTATGGCACGATAACTAGTCAGCACGAGAACCCTAGAAGAGCTAGGGTATATCAACTTGAGGCAGGAACTTCGCCAACAAATCATTTTGATGGTTGCACTCGCCCCCATCATTATGGGCGATGTTACCATAATACTGGGAACTACTTCAACTGCGGGAGGCCAGGCCACTCCTACTATCGGTGCAACCACACCAACACTATTGATGGAGACCAGATAGATCGCTCTAAACGCCAACGAACTTTTGATTTGTTCCAGAAGCCTACCGTAGCTCGTCCAGCACTACCATCACCTCCCTCCGCTCAGCGGTGTGAGATAGCTATTGCCCCCCGCCCAAATGCTCCAAGGTCGCCCATCCGGTAGCCTCACAATACACAACAGACTAGTCCGGCACGAGTCTATGCTCTCACTCCTACCGAAGCCGCATAATATAATACCATTGTATCAGGTACACACTTCTGAACCAATTTACCATTTCATTATTACTTGTTTAAAAGTAACTTGTAGATTACTGCATCCATAATTAGGTACAATCTATATAAATAATAAGCCCTGCAATATCTTATTCGACACTGGAGCAAGTCACTCCTTTATTTCTGAAAGCTGGACAAGGTCTCTCAACTTGTCATTACACCGTTTAGCAAAACCCTTAAGCATAGGACTACCATATGGAGCTCAACTACAAGCTAGTCAATTCTGCAAGATACAAGTCCCCATAACAAAATTCGAAGCCAAGCTTGTAGTCTTGCCAATAGCCAACTTTGATGTTATTTTGGGCATGAACTGGCTAAGTCAGCATGACGCCGCCATCAACTGCCAAAAGAAGAAGATAACCCTGGGCAATGGTAAACGAGCTAAGTCGTTTGTTGGGAACTTTAGTATAAGAGCTTCCTTAGTCAATGCTATCAAAGTCAAAAAGTTAATAAGTAAAGGTTGCAGCGCCTTCCTAGTGACAATACTAGGAGAGAAGAAGGAAGACATACCCCTATCCAAGAATCCTGTTGTTTGTGAATTTGCCGATGTATTTCCCGAAGACCTACCCGGTCTTCCACCTATACGAGAAGTAGAGTTTGCAATCGACATTATCCTAGGAACCCAACCAATCTCGAAGGCACCCTATAGAATGGCACCCAAAGAGTTGTAGGATCTGAACAAGTAACTACAAGAATTATTGGAGAACGGTCTTATCAGGCCTAATTCTTCCCCATGGGGAGCGCCAGTTCTATTCGTCAAGAAGAAGGATGGGTCAATGTGGATGTGTATCGATTACAGAGAGCTGAATAAAGTAACCATAAAGAACAGGTACCCTTTTCCTCGCATCGATGACTTATTTAATCAGTTGGCAGGAGCAAAAGTGTTTTCAAAGATCGACCTACGATCAGGGTACCACCAACTGCAAGTGAAAGATTCTGATATAGCGAAGACTGCTTTTAGAACTAGATATGGCCACTATGAATTCCTAATGATGTCATTTGGATTAACAAGTGCACCTTATATCTTTATGGACCTAATGCAGCATGTCTTGAAGCCATACCTTGACAAATTTGTCATTGTGTTTATAGATGATATTTTAATATACTCTAAGACGAAGAAGGAACATGATAGTCACCTCAGGACTGTATTAGAAGAACTGAGAAGTCACCAGCTGTATGCCAAATATTCAAAATATGAATTTTGGCTTGAATCTTAGGCCACGTGATATATGCTCAAGGGATCAAAGTAGATCAAATCAAGGTCAGTGCAATTCAAGAATGGGTACAACCCAATTCAGTGACAAAAATCAGAAGCTTCTTGGAGTTGGTCGGTTATTATAGAAGGTTTGTGAAAGGCTTTTCTCAGATAGCCTCTCCACTCACCAAACTCACCCAGAAGGCTGTACCCTTTGAATGGTCACCAGCTTGTGAAGCAGCATTCCAAGCACTGAAAAATGGCTTACTTCTGCCCCCGTCCTAGTTCTTCCTAAGGAAGGAGTAAACTATCAAGTCTATACTGACGCCTCTGGTATAGGCTTAGGTGCTGTACTAATGCAAGAAGGGAAAGTCATAGCATATGCTTCCCGCCAACTGAAGACCCATGAGAGAAATTATGTCATTCATTACCTCAAATTAGCTACTGTAGTGTTCGCCTTAAATATTTGGCATCACTAACTATATGGGATCCAGTGCTCGATTTTCACAGATCATCAGAGTTTGAAGTACATATTCACTCAAAGGGAGTTGAACTGTCGGCAGAGAAGGTGGTTAGAATTAATCAGTGACTACAACCTTGATATCCAGTACCACCCAGGAAAGGCAAATGTGGTAGCTGATGCTCTAAGTCATCATGCTACTCTTAATGCTCTTATCTCTAAGAGTCCTCTAGAGGAAGTATTCTGTAAGTTAGATATCCGATCAGCGCGTAGTGACCAGGTGAGTACAATGCTCTCAATGATTAATGTGGAGCCCACGTTCTATAGAGATGTATCTATTACTCAAACAAAAGATGACGAGTACCTAAAATTTAAGCAAGCCATCGAGAGTGGCCATCGTACCGACATTCGATTCCATAAAGGTGTCGTCTATCAAGAAGATTGCTTATGGATTCCCAAATTCATGCAACAAGAGATTCTAGTGGAAGGCCACAATTCTGGTTACCAAGTACACCCTGGTAGTACTAAGATGTATCAAGATCTAAAGAAATCATTCCGGTGGCCTAGGATGAAGAAAAGTGTGGCTGAGTTCGTATCGAAGTGTCATGCCTGTAATTTAGTTAAAGCTGAATATCAGAGGCCTGGAGGACTCCTCCATCCTCTAGCAATTCCTGAATGGAAGTGGTTTGATATTTTTATGGACTTCGTAATGGGTTTACCCAAACTAAGATCTGGTGCTGATTTAATTTGGGTCATTTTCGATCGACTGACCAAATCGGCACATTTCATTCCAATATGTTAAACCGATTCAGTAGAGAAATTGGCAAAGCTGTATATCAAGGAAATCATCAGACTTCATGGGATTCTGAGGTCTATTGTATCTGATTGTGATAGTCGATTCACTTCTAAGTTCTAGCAAGCTGTGCATAAAGACTTGGGAACTACCCTAGCCATGAGCACCGCTTTTCACCCTCAAACAGATGGTCAATCTAAACGAGTTAATCAAATCCTTGAAGACCTTCTTCACCTATGTATTTTGGATTTCGGGGGTTTTTGGGAAGATCATATTCCCTTAGTTGAATTTGCGTATAATAACAGTTTTCAATAAAGTATTGGCATGGCTCCATATGAAGCCTTGTACAGCAAAAAATATAGTACGCCCTTAGGATGGTCTGAAACAAGCAGTGTTCAGCTGTATGGTTCAGATTTAGTTGAAGAAATTAATAAGAAAGTGCAAATGATCCAGCAGAGAATTAAAACAGCTCAAGATCGCCAGAGTAAATATCACGATGCCCATCATTGTTCTTTGGAATTTAATGTTGGAGATTTTGCGTATCTCAAAGTAAGCCCAATGAAGGGTGTATTTTGTTTCAGTGTAGCTGGAAAGCTCAGTCTTCGCTACGTCGGACCATTCAAAGTAATAGAGAAAATTGGTTATGCAGCATATAGACTAAAACTTCCTGAAGATTTCTCTGCAGTTCATAATGTGTTCCATATCTCCTCGCTGCGGAGGTGTTTTCGTAATCCGTCTCATCTAGTCCAACTTCCAGCGGTATCTCTTCAGCCGGATCTTTCTTATATGGAGGAGCCTTTCAGAATCTTAGCTCGTGATCAAAGACAGCTAAGAAATTGTTCTATTCCCATGGTAAAGGTTCACTGGAGTAATTGTTCAATTAAAGAATCCACTTGGGAAAAAGAGGCCGATATGCAGCAGAAATATCCAAGTCTCTTTGAAAATCTAGGTACCATTAAAATTTTAAGATTTTCGTTCTTAATTACCCGCATCTCCTTTCCCTTCTTAGTAATGATATCGAGGACGACATCGTTTTTAAGTGGGGGAGTCTGTAACAACCTAAGATTGTTACCTAGCTTAATTTAAGCCTAATCATATCTTAATTATCATTCCACTAAGTTCATCTAGTCATTAGAACCAAACCTTGAAGATTTGGAGCAATTCGGAACTCAATCGATTATTTTAGAATATTTTAATATTTAACTAATTAGAAAATTGAGGTATTTATTTTGACCTTGAAATCGAAATCTGACTTCATCGTTGCGCTCATTACCCCCAAATTAGCTAGGGGCGATGTTTTCGAGTCAATCGGAAGTCGTCGAAATTTCGACGAATATTTTAATAATATTTAAATACCTTGAAAAATAGGAAAATTAAATACTCATCAGAATTAAAATCCGACTTCACCATTGCAATCCTCACCCTCAAATTAGCCAAGAGTGAAATTTTGGGATTTTTCGAAGAACATTTAATTTTCTCGAATATTTTAATTTATTTAAATTAATTAGAAAAAAAATATATAAGAAAAATAAATCGTTGTCGAAATCAAAATCCGATTTCGTCATTTCGTTCCTCAACCCCAAATTAGTTTGGGGTGAATTTTTGAGATTTTTCGGAACACATTTATAAAATCTGAATTTATCTTTATTTTTAAAATTTATTTCTTAAATCAATCAAAATATTTTATTTCCCTCTTTTCTCCTCTTCAAAGCTGCTGTCTCTCCCTCTCTTCCTAGCAACTTCCTCCCATCCCATGCACTCAAGTGAAATTCTGTCATCATCTTCCCATCCATATTGATGGGAAGGCTCTTAATAGAGCCTTGTCCCCCCTAATCCTCCTTAAATATAACTTCAGCTCCTCTTCTTCCTCCTTTGCCCAGCTGAAGCTCTCCCTCTACTTCACATTCTTGCTGTACCTGCTGTTGGAGAAAGCCTTAGCCCATTCCTCTTCTTGTTAGTAGCTGAAGGAGAAGAAGAAAGGACCTCTCAAGCTCTCAAGCCTCTCGTAGGAAATCTGTCATTGTCAACACTAAGGTACTTCCTTTCCCCCATTGAATGTATTCAATAGCTACTCTATTTCACTCTTATACTTAGTTTGTATCCTTAGAAATCTGTATTTAAGCTATGGAGTTCATTAGAGCTCATTAAGGTCGTGATTTTAGGAAGATAAAGCTATCATGTTTTTCCTCCATTCTGCATACCCAGTCGTTTAACCCCAATGTTTGTATTGATAACTTAATCATTTGGTGCTAATTTTGGTACCAATAAAAAGGTCTTGGAAAGAGCTTTCCAACGGTATATGGCACTGCATGTGAAGTAATCTAGGTTGAGAGTAATCGAGCTCGAAAGTTGACCCATCGCTGTTTACGCTCAGGCAAAATCACCGTCTGATGCTACAGCACGCTGCAGCGCCCATAGTTGCAATTTTGGGTCCGCTCCAACGCGTTGCAGCGCAAAAATCCGCTACAGTGTGCTCCAGCGCGTTGCAGCGCCCCAAGTTTCGAATTCGGGTCCGCTAGAGCGCGCCATAGCGCTGAAATCTACATTTTTGCCCGCTACAGCGCGCTGTAGCGCGCCCTATCGCCTTCATATTGTATAGGGACCGCTATAGCGCACCCTAGCGCTTAAAAATGCACTTTTTGGCCGCTACAGCGCTCCTCAGCGGCCAGAACATTGATTTGACCATATCTACGTCATCCGGACTCCAAATTCAAAAATGTAAAGTGCTAGATAGCTTAAAATTTCAGTGCCTACAATAATATAAAAAAATATTTTGGTTTTGAACTTTAGAAAAATCAAAAATAACCAAAATACCACTAACTATAATGAGGTCATAACTTGATCAATTTAAGTCCGATTTGGGCCTACCACTAGTCAAAATAATCAGTGTGATGTAGGGAAGCAATAGCCCCTACGTTTGCTAAATTTGAACACCAAATGAAAGAGTTATGCCTTTTTGACCCCTCTAAACTTAGAAAATTCCCAAATTTTCCCTTAGAAATTCAATTACTATAAATAATTCGTTAGACCTCCGAATTCAGTGTTCTTAGACTCTATGGAGTCCTTAAACAGTAACTAACAGTGAAAACTATAAAAATTAAAATTTCATCAAGTGCAATTTACTAAAATGCCCCTTAGGTCAAAAATCTTAGTTTGGACATACAAGACCCATTTCTTACCCAAATTTGGTGTACCTACTGTTTATCTTCATGTTAGACAGTAAGGGATCATTTGACAATAAAAAATCCTAATTTGGAGCCCTAAATCAAAAGTTGACTTTTGGACTCTTAAGTAGGGGCAAAATGGTCATTTTGCCTAAAAATTTAGGTTAAGTGCCCTTAACCTCTAATCTGTGTTTTAAATCACTCAAACTAGTATTAGAATTATATTAGAATCATTTAAGTGAGAAAAATTAGCCATTATGTCAACTTAGTAAAATTCCCCAAAATTCTCTAAGTCTTTTCATTAAGATCTTTCACCTCACATTAGGACTACTCCTAAGACTAGGATTAGCTCATATGTTAGTTTTCATTCATTAGATAAGTAGGTTATTCAACGAATGAATCCTTGGTTTTATTAGTTTTTAGAAATTTTATAACTTATTTTGATTATTTTGTCTTTTAACCCTAGATTTAGGATAAGGAAATTCATCCTATTAAGCTTGATTTGCTTAATATGATCTACCTTAATCAATAGATCACTTTTAGACTGAAACCTAGACCTTATGTCCTAACCTTTTTGGATTATGTGAGTAAGCCCAATCTCGTGGTGTTTAATCCATAATCTATAGTCTAGTAAATATTGATCAGATCTTAGGTAGAACATCTAAATTCATAAAACTAGGACGTATGATTTATTGATTGAATTTGTAGTCGTATTTGATTGAATTATATTAGAACCTGATCAGTTCTAATTCTTTTAACTTATAAGGCCGTACTTCTAAGTTACACTCGATAGTAGGAATTGGAGATCCTGAACTTGTGTAACTTAGAATAATTAGAATGGTTAAATTAGATAACAACAGTGTCACTATATAAAGAAGAGTCCCTTGCTTACTTGATTAATTTTATTGCTACGCATTCCGTATATTTTGTGCTTAAATTTCTTGTTCATATCATATTAGAGAACTTTGTGCATGAAATAAAAATTTATAATAATTAGGATAACAGTTGCCTTTGGGTTCAGTATATTTAGTAGCTTCGGGTGCACATTTACCCTAATGGATAGGGGTAAAGAGTAATAAGGATCTTTAACATTACTCATTGAGGAGTGTGTGTTAAGCTTGGAACCCATATAGTTTTATAGACGTGCTTAACTCCTCAGCTGTTTTTGGACGTGTCCACGGAAATAAAGTAAAATAACTAAAAGATTATATATTTGTATTTACTGCCTCCTCAGTTTTGCTGCTGGATTCTATCTGCCCTAGCCCAGAAAGGCTATGGGGGTTTTTGTCTGCCCAAACCCATAAAGGTTTTGGGGATTTCACCGGCCCGATGGCCATATTTCTGATATGTCAGTCTTTACATACCTGTTTCAGTTTTTAGCTTACTGTGTACTATGTTCTGATGTATATTTCAGTCAGCTATTTTTCTTTACTTACCTGCTCATTTGTATATATTTATAGGATGCTAAACTTTATTGCTTACTATATGTACCATGTTCAGATTTCTGCCTTTAATCAGCATATGTCATATGATCATCAGCATATTTAGGATTAGACTTTACTTTCAATAATTTCACTTACTACGGTATATATATGTATATGCCATTTTCTTGCTTAGTTGTTGAGGTGTGCTTTTGCCTCATTTGTTGCTTTGTTATAAATATTATGTTTATAACTTATCCTATTCCTTGTATGCTTACTGCTCCTATTGCTTTAGTTTAACTTTTTGTTTGCTTAAGTTAAAGTGGTGACATTAATAACTTATGAAAAATATTCAACCTAAAATGTACTTAGACAATTATCTAACAAGATTTTTTTTTTATTGGCTAGGGCCCTGGCATTATGAAACCAATAATGTCAGATTCAGATAGGTTTGAGGAGCTAGGTGCTGAAGCAGAAGTCCCTTACTTAGAGGAGGAGCTTCAGCCAGGAGAGCTGGATACTGTTTAGTTTCTTAGCTTCTTGTGAGGACGATACATTTATTTTCAGTCTTTAAAACTACTTATTTAATGTTATAATAATATAGGTACTGTGACTGTGATTTACCTTATGCACTTTATTATTTTCTGAGCTATCTTATTAATGTTTCTTATACGATGCATGATTAATGGATGTACTATTTACTTCATTTAGCTTCCGCACTCTGTTTGTATGTCAGATTTAGTGACTGATCCTCTCAGATGTTCTGTGCACGTCCTCCCCTTATTAGTGGACTGTGGAAATACCTAATCCAATGATAAGAGAGGGATTTACACAAGTAACCCTCCGCTCCTTAGCTTAATGATTGTGGGATTAGGGAGCGGGGCGCCACATTGGGCCATGGCCGAGCTCTCGAATTTCCAATTCGAGCTCGGCCAAGTCATGAGGCCCAATTGGGACTCCTTGCCAAGATGGGGGAGGTCGTAACAGTCTGCTGAGGTGGATGCGGGAGTGGAGGATAGGCTCAGCAGTTAGCCGTACGGGGGGATCTTCCCTATCGAGCGCGGGCGAGAGGAAGACGAAGGTCCCAAGTAGCGGGACCATCGGATGCCGTCTAATCTACCGATCAGATGGCACTGCGGCTGGGATCGTTCGGATCCTGACAGTCGATCGCGAGAGCGATCATGGCCGTAGGATCCACAAGTTCATCTAACGGTGGATCCGCTATCCCATGGAATTAAATCCGGACCGTGGGATCTAAAGGCTCGACGGTGAGATCAGTGGGACTCCGCTGTCACATGACCCGAGCTCCACAGCGGATTGCCCGCGGTTCGCATAGCGGATCCCGGCTGTTACATTAGTTTAAAGGGTATATTTGCAATTTAGAAAAGTTAGAAACCCTTTTATGCAATTAATCCATTTTAATTAAATGTGAATTATGGCCTAAATGATTTTCAAATTGCACCAAACTTTCACCCCTAGCTAATTTGGGAGTGAGGAATTCAAAAATGCAATCAAATTTTAATTTTAAGATCAAAATATTTTAGGTCTAATCTAGGGCATCTAGACGGATCTGTAGCACCCCGCCCCGTCGCCGTGCACAAAGAGAAATTTGGCAATTGAACGGTGCACTACTCGAGGAGGAATAACCCGTCTCCCCGAAATAGCTAAAATACCAAACCCCTCTGAAGGGCAGCTGACTCAACCTCAAGGAGGGTTGAGTGCTAATACTTAAGATAAGAGTAGTGCCCTTATCCTAAGTATTAGACAAATACATACATTGGATTTAAAATACAATAAGAATCTAATATATGTATAAGATATCAGCATTCCCAGTAAGCTGATCACATCACAATACTAAGTATAAGTAGTATAATACAGAGTGCGGAAGCTTAAAGCAAACATCCAGAACATTTATCACAGAGGCAGTATGAAAAACATTCATCTCAGAAAAGAAAAAAAAATACATCCAGAGTTATTACAAGCATTTGTCTGAGATACTAAAATAAACTAAGTACTGAACTGAAAATAACTGAGCTGAAAATAAAGCTGAAGAAGAGTCCACTAATGCTCCACGGGCTCCTCCTAGATCTCCTGGGTGTCCTCCTGACCTGGCTCAATATACTACTCAAGATCTAGCAAATTATCGGATCCCAAAAGTACCTCGTATTAGACAATAAGTCTAACACATCAGAACTAATCTAAACAGTTCTAGTTATTCATTTAACATTTACATTATATAACTAAACTACATAAATACTATAAAAGTAATTGAAAACATAAAGCTGATAGAACGATACAAAATTGTGGTAAAATAAGGTTAAACTGAACTATAAACTGTATACTGAAAATAAATAAAAATAGTACTGAATCAAAAACTGAGTAATCATCTATGAACTATGTTGTATGTGACCGAAACGGTGCATCTGAATATGCCTCAATACTGTATGCTACTGATATGCCACCAAAATATCACTGAACTGCTATGAGTAGTACGGTCCAATGTCTATATACATCCCATTGGGAATACTGTTTACTAATGACACTGATGCATCCAGAAATTCCCCCGTTAATGTATGCAACATTCCATAACTCATAGATCATCACTGATACTTATACATTCTTTTGATACTCACACATCATGCTTATGCTCATGCTTATGCTTCTATCTACATGAGGTAAAATCTGAATATCTAGAAAGTGCTTTGAAATCTGATAATGAATTCTAAGTCTCCATTGTGCAGAATCCTGCTAAAAGGATTCTGACTCCTAGGTTCTAGATCAATAATTGGTTAAAGTTGAGAGTTTACTTGAAATTCATTGGCTGGGTTGATTGTATACACATAGTTAGCATGTTTGCAAGAAAGGTGGATTTAACCATTAGCTTGTTTAAACTACACTTATCGAAGCACACTACGATAGGAGGCAGAACCCGGTCATAGTTTCATATCAAGCTAAGCCGTTAAATGACCTAAATACAAGCATACTTAGTGATCTACACAAAGTGACCCAAGATACTTAGTTTGCTCAAACTGCACTTATCGAAGCGCACTAGGATAGGAGGCAGAACCCGATCACTGTTTGCATCTCAAACTAAGGATCTTGTTTACTATTTGTAACACTCTTAGTCTTGGAAGATTTACTCTAATGGGACTGTATTCGGCTAATTCCTCAGGATAGCACCTGGTCATAAGTCCATATTGGAGTAAATCAACCATCCTGAATACTACTAGAATAATCCATTGCTATATGTATACTTTACTATACCCAACCAATAATCTGGGTTCAGACAATTCTACTTAATCAGCAAGGATTATCAAAACTATTAATCCTTACTCTAAATAGGAGTATCCTACATAAGGCCCCAAGAATGTGATCAAAGGATCACTCAACATAGGTTGCTACCACAAGGAATGAGCCACATTCTAAGTACTTTAGGTGATTCATACCACAATGTATCAAGTTCAACTTCTAAGGTTATGAAGGATCAACTAAGTTTCTACCTCAATAAGTTACAAATATCCTTCCTACCTCAATGTATCATTAGTTAAGGTCTTTAACCATTTCCATTACGATCCTATAGCAAGACCCTTAAGATCTCACTTTTCTACTTCTTAAGATTTACTTGCTCTACTTAGGTTAAGGTGATCAGATCAGATGATTAAAATTCATTTGATGCTTCCCTATTCTACAATCATGGGAAAAATCACAGATCTTATTAGAGTTAGATCATTGCATAAATTATTACAACTTTTATTTCCATCTTATGTTAATTATCTTATATAAGAGAAAATCAAAGATCTAAAGTTTGGATTTAGATGGTTCAATCACACACATTCAATGTTATCCTTAGCACTTCTAATTTGATGATTTAAGATCAATATAATATTATATGCATTATTGGAATAATGTCAGTTGAATTATCTTACAATCAAGTTAATTAATTAAGTGATCAAGGTTTAGATCTTAATTAAGACAAGCTAGAGTTTAACCCCTAACCTTTCTATCATTATGACCAATGTTAATTTAAAGGTCAATGACAAATCAATGTATTATTAGTGTATTATTGATGTCAAACTTAGGTTTGGATTATGTATCATCTACTTAATCAAGTTATCAAGATTCTTATGTTTAAGTAAGTACATTTAAATGTTCAAATAAATGTTAAAGCTCTCTAAAATACATTCTAAGAAAATCATAAAAGCATATAAATAGAAAGATGACATAAATAAAAGGTGATTAATGCTAATCAAATCCTAAAACAAGCAAAGGGATTAGCACTTAATCACAATTCTAAAAGATCTAAGTTTCATGCCATTTAGGTTATTAAGGTTTACCTATTTGATATATACTTTTAAGGATTCTATTACTTAGCATTTGACATGACCTACATTTAAGGTACATAGTAGATTGTTGAGCACATTAAGAGTGGCAAAGTTTAAAATTAAATTTTAACATAGAATTTTAAACAATGTTCAATTTAGTATAACTTAGCCCCACTAGGATCCAAGGGGTCTTAAAATATCAAAACAGTTGAGTTTTGGCCATTTCAGCCAAGACTGGGCGGTTTTACAAAATCTGGGTAGTTTCTAAAATTTCTGGGAATTTTGCAAATTTGGGCGCTACAGCGCGCTGGAGCATTTTTCGCGCGGCAGTGCCATTGCGCTGTGGCTCACTGCAGTCTGCTGCAACCCGCTGCAGCGTGTTATGGCGCGCTGTAGCGGTCCGATTTGCAAAATCATTGTTCAATTATCTTTATTAAATGATTTTTATGATTTTTGCAAAATTACCGCTGCAGACCGCTGCAGCGCGCTACCGCACGCTGGAGCGACCCATTTTGCAAATTACTGTTCAATTAGTTTAATGGCCGTTTTCCTAAGTTTTTCATGAAATGCCGTTGCATACCGCTACAGCACGCGCGCTGCAGCGGTTCATTTTGTAATTCTACTGTTCAATTAATTTTATTAATGTTTTCCCTAAGTTCCTGCCGAAATGCCGCTACAACGGCCTAGCTCTGCAACATCGGGCGCAGCAGCGCGCTGCAGCGCCAGACGGTATACGAAATAGACAAAAATAGAGCATATTTCTTTGAAGCTTTTAAGAGCCTTAATGGCTTTCATTCATGCATATGGACTTCCAAGGCTGTATTCAAGCATAATAACAACATGTAGAAGGCAAAAAGAGAGGAGCAAATGGGTACCTTTATGTTCTTGGAAGGAGGAAGAGGAGGACCCTTTTATTTCCTTCAAGACCTTGGGAGGGGCCTTCTTCTTCAACACAAGGATTTATCAATGGAGGGGAGGGGAGATGATAAATTTTTAGCAAGCTAAGAAGGAGGGCTGTGCTTTCCTTTTAAAGGAGTAGAAGAAGAGGGACTTCATCATTAGCTAGGGGGCTATGGAGCTAGGATGAGGGGAAGGCATGGGGAGAAGGAGATGGGAGGGATGGCCTCAACCATCCCTGCTTGCAATGAGGGAGAGGCGCCGAATTGGGGGGCTGGTGTCAGGAGAATTAAGGGAAAAAAAAAAGGGGAAATTGTAATTTGGGGAGTGCTTATTTACCTATTTATTTCCTTAATTAATTGAAAATTCAGATTTTTGATTCCAATGATTATTTAATTATGCTAATTTTCGGGGTATTTAATTATATTAAAATATTTACGAAAATTCGACGACCTCCAAACGCGTCCGAAACATCACCCCTAACTAATTTGGGGGTGACGATCGCAACGGCGAAGTCAGATTTCGATTTTGAGGTCAAAATAAGTACCTCAATTTTCTAATTAAATAAATATTAAAATAATCCAACATATTGGATTGAACTCCGAATTGCTTCAAACATTCAGGGTTTAGTTCTAATGACTCGATGAACTTAATGGTATGATAATTATGCTATGATTATGCTAAAACTAAGATGGGTAAAAACCTTGGGTTGTTACATGATCAAAATGCCATTTTGGATGTAGAGAAGTCCAATGGACTTCAAATTTTCTAGATAGGCTCAATTTAATGTTCTAAAAATAATAGTATTGAAATTAAAGATTGATCAAGCTATATATATTAGCAGGGTAACAACCTAGGGTTGTTATATGAAGTCTCTAGAGCTCTCGATGAATCCTGGCATCCCAGTTGCTATGAACAACTAATAGGGGGCAAAGTCTGGTGTTCAGACTCCCTGCGGTACACCTCAAGTCACTTGGAAGCTTTGGTTCACTCTAATTACTTATCTACCGTGCCTGCAGCTCCATTCCAGGTATAGCTTCTTCCCAACTGAGGTGTGTGAGCTCAGTCTTTCAATCCAAGCATTAGGTTAGCTCTGTGATGTTCTGAATGCTCTTCTTTAGACCTTAGAATGCTTGGAATCAGTTAAAATGGGCATAGTTCAATCCCGACAATGAAGATTTACTGTCTGGATGGAACTCAATCTAGATGAAGTGCCGACACTTCTCTGGATGTTTCGAGGTCCAATTCTTCCTAATTTCAATTGCTGATCGATTGCGCGAGCTAACCAGACCCAATGCGATTATTCCCAGGGTATGTGTTAGCTTAATGATATTGTTCTGATTATCTACGTTCCACCAAGAGTTTGTAGCCAAGCTCGAGTAAGGATCCGATGTTCCAGGGCACCCCAATCCTCGTGGCCATAGGGCTTCGATCTGCCTCACCACCAGGATGGTGTAGGGATTGAGCTCTGGCCAAATAGTTGTCTCTGTGAGGAGAATTAACTCCTCACTGTAAACCCTAGATACTGTGATTAGGGCCGAACCTATCGAATAGCCATCCGGCGATCTAGCGCTTTCCAGAGTGGGATTCATGGTGGGATCGACGCGTCTCGACTCCGGGAACGTGTAGGGATCAATGCGAGGCACCGACATCATCTAGGTATCAAGAATTTAAGCTCTAAAATCTTCCCTGACCGGCCTGTTACGTGAGGTGTGCGGGGATGACAACACTGGCACATCGAGCTGGGCTAGCCCAGGTCCGCGCGGTGCAATAGTGCCAGTCCATTCGGGCCTTTCACTAAGATCCTAGCATCTAAAATCTTTCAGCTCATAAGATTCCTTATCCTTAAATTAAGGTTGTGTGTGAACCTTAAATCCTTGATAGGATAACACCTTGGGTTCTAGATTTGAATCCCAATTATGGAACTTAAGTTCAGAATCTTTAATCTTGATTAGTATAATCAAGATTTGCGTTGAGTAATTAAACTTATTAATTAAGTTGTTGATTTATCTACTTTAATTATTTGTATATTCATCATCTGATTTTGATTTAGAACTTGAAAAATTCTAATATTAACTTTAAGATCGGGAATCTGAGATTATACTCGATATTTGGATATTGGACATCATAAACTTGTATTCTTTAAGAATAGTTAGAACGAATTAAATTAGACAATAACTGATATCATATAAGTCTAGTTGAGTCTCTTGCCTACTTGACTATTGTTGCTCTGCACACCTTGTATATTAAGCCTTTTTCCTTGGACATAATAAGTGAACTTAAGATATTGACAATGTATCCTAAGTTAGTATTTGAACAACATAAATATTATTTAGTTCATTTAGTACATTCAGTTCAGTTGAGTGTATCCTAGCTTAGTCTGCCTCATCAGTTCCAATTTTGTTATAGAATAAACTCAGACCTAGCCATGTGGTTGGCTAGGATGGATTCATGTCTTATTCTATAAGTTCAACTTGGACCTAGCTCTAATGATGCCTAGGAGGGATACATGTTGAACTTTCTGTTCAGAGGCCCTATATGACCTATTTATATTACAGTAGTACTAAGTTTAGGCATACTTTTTCTTCAGCTCAATTCTAGTACTTTGGCTTGCTTTGCCACATGGTTTAGTGATCTTACTTTTATTTTATTTCAGTACTTTGGCTTGTTTTGCCACATGCTTCAGTGGTTTTTTTTTTATTTTAGTTCCGCATACTTGTATATTTATTCCAGTTCAGTATTTATTAAGTATTGGCATATTTAGGATGCTAATTTTGTATAATTAGTTAAGTATATTTCAGTACAATGTTCTTTCATATAACTAGTATATATTCATGTGATCATAATCATGTTAGAATGAATTTTACTTTCAGCACCTTGCAGTTAAGTATATGTTAAAGCCTCACCTTGTTTAGCTTCAAATTTGGTATGTCATTTGCATATTTAGTTGCTTAGTCATAAGAATGTTCTTTTTATAGCTATCCTTGTGGCGCCCCGCTCCCTAATTTGTAAGATTAGGTCAAGGGGAGGTGTGCCACTCTGGTAAATCCCCTACTTATCATTGGATTATGTATAATCCACAATCCACTGATAAGGAAAAGATGTGCCCGGAATGTATGTAAGGAGGATTAATCACTAAGTAAATAGGAACACAGAGTGTGAAAGCAAGGAAAAGTATATTATACATCCAATCCACCACAATATAAGTAAGAAAGTAATAAGGTAGCTAAGAATGAATAGCACAATAAGATAATATACATAAGTACCTGAATTATTACAATATTAAATAAGTTTTAATAAAAAAGATAAAGCTCTCATCCTCACAAAATAAAAGGGAGCTAAGCTAAGGATCTCCAGAAGGCTCGACTACCTCAAATAACTCGGAATCTATTATTGTTGGTTTCACAATGATAGGGCCCCAGCCAAAGAAAAGAAAAATTTTGTTAGAAATATTATCTCAGTGCATTTTAGGCTATTAATATTTCATGAGTTTTATGGTATCACCATTTTACTTAGACTATAAAACAAACAAAGCGTAAGGGTGCATCAAGCATACAAAGGGATATAAAAGTTATAAATGTAGGAATTTTTAACTAAGTAACATGTGAGGTAAAAGAACATACCTCAACACCAAAGCTATAACAAGGTTAAGCATATAAGAATAATAAAGGTAAAGAAAATACTGAAGGAAAAGACTCTTCCTAAATATGCTTATGATCACTTGACATATGCAGGTTAAAAATAAATAAACTGACAATGATATGTATAATAAGCGATAACAGAAAGTATCATCCTATAAGTATGCTACTTTTTGATTAAGGGATCTAAATTAGTTTTTATTAATGCTAAATGATTCCTTGTTGTCTAACATAAAGATAGATAGTAAGTACATCAAATTTGCACAAGTATTAAGTCCTATGAGTCCAATTTAAGGATTTTAACCTATAAGGGTATTTTGGTAATTTTAGTTATCAAAGTCTAAAAATTCAGTTAGTTTATTATTGTCTACTGTCCAAGGATTCCATAGAGTCTAAAAATACTAAATTCTGATGTCTAATGATCAAGTTATGATTATTTCAATATTATGGTACTATTTTCTTGAAAGGGGTCAAACCTAATTTTTCCATATTTAAAAATAACCTACAATTTTATACAATGCTTAATTTTACTAAAACTATGAAAACATAAAGTTTCAGCCATTCTGGACAGTTCTGGGCACTACGGCACGCTGTGGCGCCTTCTGGCCGAAAGCCAGACACTACGGCGCGCTGAGGCGCGCTACAGCGCGCAGAGGGCTTTTAGGCGCTGCGGCAGATTGCAGTGTCGTGGCGTGCTATAGCGGACCCAATTTAAAAACTTGGGCATGGTGGCGTGCTGTAGTGCGCTACGATGGACCCAATTTTCGAAGCTTGGGCACTGCGGAGCGCTGTAGCGCTCGACGGTGATTTTGCCTGTGCGAAAACCGTAATGAGTAATCTTTCGGGCTCAAATACTCTCAACCTTAAGCATTTCATGTGCAGTGCCATATACTGATGGAAAGGTCTTTTCGAGACCTTTCTATTGATACCCAAATTGGCACCAAACAATTATGATATCAATGTAAACAGTGGAGTTAAGAAACTAGATGTACATAAATTCGTATTTGCAGATTTATATCTCATTCCCTAACATTTGCAGATTTTAATGAGCTTCTACCTCTTAAATATAGATTCATAGATATGCAACTAAGGTAACATAGATTTTTAGATATGCAAATTAGCATAAGAATAAAATGGAATAGCCATTGGATTAATCAATGGAAGGAAAAAGGTGGGGGGGGGGGGGGGTACCTTGGACTTGCAAATGACAGATTTATCTAAATATCCTTGGGAGCTTGAGAGCTTAAGGGGCTGGATAGCTTCTCTTCAACAGCTAGCAAAGAAAAAATGGAGAATGGGAAGGGGGGGAGAGCTTCAGCTGAGCAAATGACGGAAAGGAGGAGAACTGGCAATCTTATAAGGGGGAGAGAATGCAAGGCTTCCATTTATGAGCCTTCCCATCAATAAGGATGGAAGAAGAGGGGCAGAAATTCAATGGAGTGTAAGGAATGGGGAGGAAACTGCTGAGAATGGAGGAAGGAACAACATGGGGATCAGCTAGAGAAAAAAATAAGGAAAAAGAAGGGGAAAATAAAAATGGATTTTAAATAAATTAAATTAATTAATCTCTAAAATCATATTTTATAAATGATCTCCGAAAAATACCAAAAATTCGCCCCTAGCTAATTTGCGGATGAGAAACGTAACGGCGAAGTCGGATTTTGATTCTGATGAGTATTTAATTTTCATAATTTTTGGGGTACTTAATTACATTAAAATATTCGTGAAAATTCAATGACTTTCAAACACGTCCAAAACATCATCCCTAACTAATTTGGAGGTGATGAGCGCAATGGTGAAGTCAGATTTTGATTTTGAGGTCAAACTAAATATCTCAATTTTTTAATTAATTAAATATTATTAAATATTCCAATTATTTAATTGAGCTCCGAATCGCTCCAAATCTCCGGGGATTAGTTCTAATGACTAGATGATTCAATGAAAAAATAATTATGATTCAATTAACCTAAAATTAAGCTAACTAATAACCTAAGGTTATTACAGACTCTACCACTTAAGAACGATGTCGTCCTCGACATCATTCAAGTGGAAAGAAATATGCAGATTTTAAGGAAATGAATTAAAATGACAAGGAGCTAAGGAAGTACCTGAATTTTCAAATAGCTTTGGATACTTGGACCATATATCATATTCCTTCTCCCAAGTGGCTTCAGCGGATAAGTGATTCTTCCACTGAACTTTAACCATTGTGATGGAGCAGTTTCTTAGTTGTTTCTGATCACGGGTTAAGATTTGCATTGTCTCTTCAGCATAGGACAATTCGGGCTAGATTTCAATTTCTAGAAATTGAATCAAATGAGAGGGATCCCTGAGGCATCTTCTCAATGACGATACGTGGAACACATTATGCACGGCTGCAAATTCATTATGAAGATTTAGTTTGTAGGCGGAAGAACTTACTTTGGACCAACATAATGGGGGCTAAGTTTCCCTACTATGCTGAATTTGAAGACTCCTTTTACAGCACTGACCTTCAAATAAGCAAAATCTCCAACTTTAAATTCTAGAGGATGGTGATGAATATCGTGGTATTTACTCTAATGATCTTGGGCTATACAAATCCACTGTTGAATCAACTGAACGTTCTTGCTAGTTTCTTCTACTAATTCAGATCCATATAAATTAAAAGCAATTAGAACTGATCAGGTTCTAATTTAGTTCAATCAGAATCGACTGCAAGTTAAATAATATCATCACGTCCTTAATTGATGAATTTAGACATTCTAGGCTAAGATCTGATCAAAATCTAACTAGGGATTATGAGTTAAACATCACGAGATTGGAGTTAATCACATAATCCAAGTGTCAAACATAAGATCAAAGGAATTTAACCCGAGGGGCAATTTAGTAATTTTCTCCTAATGAAATCTAAAAATTTGTACAGTTTATTGTTGCTTGCTGTTCAAGAATTCCATAAAATCCAAGAACACTAAATTCTGAGGTCTATTAGATTAGTTATGAGTGTTCTAAGTTTAAAAGTAAATGTGTCATTTTTAGAGTTAAGAGGAGTCAAAAATCTAACTTTTTTATTTAAGATTCAAATTTAATAAATTTAGTGGCTATAACTTCCCTATATCACACTGAGTACTTTGACTAGGAGTAAACCCAAATTGACCTCATTTAGCCAAATTATGGCCCAATTAGAGATATATTGGTCAACATAGGGTCTCTAAAGATCAAAACCCAAATTTTATTTCAATTTACTGATGGCACTGAATTTCTAACCTAGTTAGCATCTTGAATTTCTTAATTTGGAATCCAAATAATCAAGTTATGGTCATTTCAATGTTATAGTTCTATTTTCTTGAAAGGGGTAAAAACCCAATCTTTTTCATATTTAAAATTCACATACAATTTTATACAATGCTTAATTTTACTAAAACTATATTCAAATTTGATATATTTTGTCCCCACTAGGGTCATAGGGTCATTAAAATGTGAAAAATATGAAGTTTCGGCCATTCTTGACAATTTTGGGCAGTTCCGGACAGTTCTGGACGCTGTGGTGCACTGCAGCGCCATCTGACCGAAAGCCAGGGCTACAGCGCGCTGTGGCGTGCGGTAGCGAATTTTGGCTCTGTGGCGTGTTGTAGAGGATTTCGGCGCGTTGTAGCGGATTTCAACTCTGTAACAATTTTCATATTAGCTAAAATTGTCTCTATTTTAGATATTGTTGTCTCTGGTTCTGATGGTTTGATGCAGTTCCAGATGTTGATTCTTCTAGAGTTTGCTATAGATAATACTAATGATTATTATATTGATGTGATTAATCTCAATATCATTGAGACTGATTTTAGTCCTTTTTATTGCTTAAACATGTTGTATCGACTGGTCTCATGTAGCTATTGTTTTGCCCTTCTGCTGATTCACATATTGTTGTTTTAGCTGATCTCATAAGTGTTGTATTGCTGAATTACTTAGAGCATTCTAATGATAATTATAATGTCGATGTTAGACTCAAACTCATATTGCTGAATTTCTTAGAGCTGTACTCATTGAGATTGATTTTGGTCCTGTTTCTTGCTCAACTATGTTGTATTGGCTGGTCCTAGGGTTAATGGTGTTATTGTCGAGCCTGGGTTTATTGTTGTATTGGCTGATGTTGGTCCTGGGGTTTTTGCTGTATTGGCTGATCATAGTCCCGGCGTTATTGTTGGTCCTGGGGTTATTGCTGTACTGGTTCTTCCTTGTCCTGGGTTACTTGCGTCACTGCTGGTTTGGCTATACTGGCTAATGGCTTTGTGCTATATTGGTTGTATTGGCTATATTGGCTTTATGTTTAATAATCTTGACTATATTGAAGTACCCTCATCGGCTATTTCCTTAATAATGTTGTTCTGGCGGTTGACCTGCTGCTGTATCGGTTTCATCCTTTGTTGTATGGGCTGTATCCTTTACAATATTGGTGGATGTATTGGTTACTTTGCTGCTGTATGGGTTGCATCCTTTGCAATATGATGGCTATATTGGTTACTTTGTTGTTGTATGGGCTGTATCCTTTGCAATTTTGGGGGCTATTTGGGCTGTATTGGTTAATTATATTTGTTGTATGGGCTGTTCTGGATACTTGGCTGTTCTGATTCTATCCTTACCTGTTTTGGACCCTATTTTGTGCTTACCCAGATTTTGATTCTTGATGATCGGTTTAACTACTTTTGAAAGCTGTCATTGTATTTCTAGAAAGGAAGTTTGCTGGAATCATATTTATAGAAATGATAGCTGCTTTATAATTTTAGAAATAAAAGTTGTTGTCAATGTTCTCCTTTTTAGCATCATTCCCTATGAATATTATGCTACTTCTATTATTATGTCTGATGCTATGGATTTGATTGATGGGATCATTGGGAGAGTTGCTACTCTAGTTTCTCCTGCTTGCACCATTGTGTTTGTCAATACTCCCTTTGGGGATGTTTGTATGAAGTATATTGAGTCTATGTGCAGGATCTGTGATGGGTTGGTGCAGGTATTGGTTGGAATTGACTACAGGTTTGATTCTATTGGGGCTGATTGTTAGTGCAGGTTTTTTCAGGTTTGCAGTGCTGTGTCTGTGTGCAGATTTTGTGACGTGTTTGTGCAAGTTTGGACTAAATTGACTGCAGGTTTGCGGATGCCTTCTCTGATTTTGAAGTACATGGTGCCCAGCCACTCAAATATGTTTTCGTTGTTTTTGTTTAAGTGACGCCTCTCCTCCATTCCTTTTTTGTTGCTTGTAGTTTGGTTTTATATTCTATTTTCTTCTACACTTTGTCCTACTTTGTTTTCCTATTTTTAAATTTATTTTTATCTCTTTTTTTTCTTTTCTTAAAGTGTCGGGAGACTTTTTAGGATTATTCCTGGGTCTCTTATTTTTGTGGCTGGCTTCAAGATTTTAGCTCTTCTAGGATTCTGTATCCTCCCGGCTCTGGTCTTATAAGTCCTTTTTTTATTGAATAAAATGTGTGCCGAAATGCCTTTTTAAATATATATATATATATATATATATATATATATATATATATATTATCGAGCCTTTTTGGATTTATGATATTTTTAACATGTGTTGTAAATACATATTTCACCAGTAGATGTAAAATCAACATGTCTAAATCATAGCATTTTTTTTATAAATTGAAATAATAATATTTTTATATAATTGCCAGGCATATATGTATGCTATTTATGTTACAACTTATCTTTTCATATGCTTATCGTTAATTTATAATATCCATATGTACTTAGATTATTCTTAATTTATATTGATAATAAACTTGTAACAAATCTATTAAACAAGTAATACTGGACAAACTTAAAAAGAAATTTCAAAATCCTTGTCTCATGTAACATAAGATTAAATTTGAGAAAACATAGACAGTGCACTAGTAAAAATTTTCAATAAATTTGTAATTCATCAATTCAAAACTTCCCAAATTGCATTAATAGTCCATTATCATGAAAAATTCTATCATAAAATTAGAGTTTGTACCCAAAATGATATAAAGGTTATGATTTTATCCAACATGAATTTTAAGAACTATTTAACTCTTAGATAATAACATTATGTTGAGATAGCAATAGTCTCAAAGTGTGGAAGAGTCTATGATTTAAATATAATTGATACTTTTATTGTGTCGTAGAGTTAACTAATTAATATTGATATAAATTATTTTATTCAATCATTTTAGTTCTATTTTTTTTGGATACACATATTTACTGAGATACTTCTCAATTAATTATTATAATAGAGATGATGATATATAAGAAAAATGGTATCCCTTTTCTATTAATTATTATTTAATTAACTAATCCTTACGCCATCAGCCGTTTGATCAAACGATGCGCCGTTCGTTCAAACCAGTCGTTCAAATCAGATGGCTGTGGGTCTTCATGTCTAAGTGCACGTGGATGACTTGAGCACTACTAGAGCATCATTTGAGTCCTACTAATCACATTATTATTTTATGTGCAAAAATTATATGGACATATGTTTATGTATGACTTCTGTGTTTATTATGATTGTATGATTTGTGTTAAACTTTTGTATTTTGCAAGTGAAATGCGTGCTAGATAGAATTATGTCTATGTTTTCTTAAATAGTATGTAATGTATGTGAATGCATACGTGAATTTTGTGCTCTATAATTTTTTTATTAAAGTTTGCACTAAAATTTTTGATTCGCTTGCTTCCATTATAAGAATTTTGGGTTTTAATTTTGTGGATGCATGTGAGGGTGTTTTGTTTGCAAAAATATAGTATGCACATATGAATTACATGAAAATCATGTAGGTGTGAGTGAAATTGTGTACGAGTGAAAAACTTCATTCTTTTAACCGTAGAAAATTGAGCTTATCAACCACAAATTGTGCGAGGGATATTTTGATGCGTCAATTTTGATTGTGCTAAAGAAACATGCTGATTAATTTATTTGGTGATACAGGGATCGAACCATGAATTTCTCGCATGCAACACGAGCGTTCGTTCTTCCAATTGAGCTACATCCCAATCAATTTTCCTTAATCGAAACAATGTATAAACAAAATATTTAAGTGCAACAAATAAATGATCGTCACATAACTTAATGATCAATGTCTACTGATTTCCACATATATGAAATTAGATTAATTCTACTAATATTTAAGAATTTTGCAACATGTTTTATATTACATAAGTTGACTTCTTTGTTACTCCTTGTATGTTGCTGTAGTCGAGAAACAACTTGATTGAAACTAGAAATATACAGAAGAAGAATAAGCAACAAAAAATAAGCTTTTTTGTTTTTAAGTTTCTTAGAGATTCCTTGCATACATCAGAATACACGCACAAAAGCAAACTAAAACATATACTATTGTTGTTTTTAAAACTGAACGATGGGTACCACTTGATACATAACTTCCCAGTAATACAAATTAGACACAAAGCTGTAAAACACGTGTAAGTTGATAGTGGCTGCACTAACATATGACAAATGATAGTTTATTCAAAGAATAAAATCCAATCATAATTTCCAAAGTATGAACAAGAATTTTTTTCTTAAGGAAAAATCAAATAGTAAGTTATTGTCCTTTGCAAGCTTACCTATAGATAGTATGTTTATGCAATTGTGGAAACATGAAAAGCACTTCAATGAAAAGTGTGATTATTAAATGGTGTACTTTTGATAATTTCATGTCAATAATTTTTTAATCTAATTCATCTCCAACTTGAACTGAATACTGTCTCAAGTAGGGACTGCTATGTTGGAGATTTTTTAAGGTAGATGGGACATGATAGAAGGCCCAAAAGTTGAAGTACCACATATTTATAATAACTAAAATTTTGTTGAAAGACGTTAGATTTTTGTGTAGCTATGTTTATTCGCTAGTCGCTAATGTCTACTTTAACATTAAACATTAACAGATTGTGAATATTTGCTAAGTTGACTGTTTTGGGATATGATTTTACAATTTATTATAGTTAGATTTGGGATATGATTTTGCATTTGGTATTTGAGATTTGTTACTGTCTACTTCGCCAGGGGACGATACCACTTGGCTGAAATTCGTAGCAGGTTCACTAAATCAAACACATGAAAACTAGTAGTTTTTGATAATATATCAAATATTTAATAGATTCATGATGTGTTAGATATTAAATTTTAAAATAAATATTTTTTAGAATTAGAATGATGTATCAAAATAATACATCAAACTAACATTTGAACAATTTGATCAACTAAAAAATTAGAAATATTTTAAGTCTTGCATAGATAATAGGGTCAGGGCCGACTGATACCTGGTTATGTCGATTCGTTCGTTTGATCAATCTCCCTCTTCAAGCAGTGCCTTCTCCAGCCACATCTTGTTCGAACGAATCTCGGTGAACTTCGATCGAACGAATCTTGATGAACTTCGATCGAACAATTCGATCAAATGAATTGTTCGAAGGCTTCGTTCGAATGATTGGTTAGTTTCGATGGAACGATTGGTTTGTTGTTTCGTTCGAACGATTGGTTTGTTTTGTTCAAACGATGAGTTCGTTTCGTTTAAACGAAACCTAAACTCCCAAAAAAAAATTTAATTGGGTGATCCTACCTCCTAAATTACTCAAAACACCACACTCAGATAATTTCATTCCAAACAAATAATTTGGGTTCAATTTGTTTGTATAATAAATTACATAAGTTGACTTCTTTGTTACTCCTTGCATGTTGCTGTAGTCGAGAAACAACTTGAATAAGCAGCAAAAAATAAGCTTTTTTGTTTTTAAATTTCTTAGAGATTCCTTGCATACAGCAGTATACACGCATAAAAGCAAACTAATACATATACTATTGTTGTTTTTAAAACAGAACGATGGGTACCACTTGATACATAACTTCCCACTAATACAAATTAGACACAAAGCTGTAAAACACGTGTAAGTTGATAGTGGCTGCACTAACATATGACAAATGATAGGTTATTCAAAGAATTAAATCCAATCATAATTTTCAAAGTATGAACTAGAAATTGTAATTACATTTCTTTAAGGAGAAAGAGCAATGACAATCAAAGGTTGCTCAAATATGAATTATACAACAAATGTTTTATATGTTACTGGCTGATTAGAGATGCAAAGGATCATTAGAGATGCAAAGGATCATGATATTTTTAAAGTACATATGAAAGGCAAACGCTTTTTCATTAAACCATTTGGAGGAGAAGAATATTACTTTTAAAATAGAAAATGATGTCATTGAATACTCATTTTTATTACTTTTCCTTGCACTAATCTTTAGGCTACGAGAATCCTGCATGTAGTATATATCATCAAATTTGTCAAGGAAAAAAAAGAACATGTAAGAAAACTATAAGCATTAGTCCAATTAAGTGACTCCATGATCATTTATTCCCATTATGAGAATCATATAGAAACCTCTCGTAAAGTTCCAAACAATATTACATTTATTTATTTTCCTTCCTTTTAAATAGTTGCATCAAATCTTGCATACCAATCTTAAACTCGAATTTTTAAATCGAAAGTCCCAAGTTACTTCAATTGAATTCTAATAAAATCATACAACTTCTTTACTACAAGATCAATCAATATAGGATCTAGGCTAATATATTCATAACAATGCATAATAAATATGGGTCTCAAGAACTCATGTGTGTAATACTTTCCATGTGAGAAATTAAAAAATGAGTAAAACATTTGTCATGAACAATATGCTCTTATTGTCCAAACATCCTCTTTTGTATATTACATAAAAGCAATTTCTCATTTAGATGCAAGTAATCATCTTGATGCAACCTTCTTATGGTTGATTGGCTTCTTTAAGGTTCTACTAATGGCTGATTGGCTAATCTTAAATTTAAAGCATGAAGTGAAAGCTAATATAAATAACACGAAGAAGTCATGAATTTCAAAGGTTAACATAAACTTACACTTAAACCAGGCAGTTTGTGAGAGGAAGTTTTGGAGGGACAATCACTATAGGAAAGCAAATCTGCATGCCTTTGAAGGTCGTCTATCTAAAGGCATCATCACTCAGCACAGACTATACAAAAAAAAAAAATGGTTGAATAGAAATAAAAAACCGAAAGGAAGATGCGACAGTTGAGAAGACAAGGCAGCGAAGAAGAAAAACAAAAAGCAGACCTGATCCAATGCGCCAGCTGAGAAGAAAAGGTGCGATACAAACAAAACTGATCCATGGCAGGAGGAAAAAGATGAACTCACATCTTCGGAATCAAGCAAACGCTAGCTGTGGAGACGGACATCTTCAGATTCAACCACCGGCTGGCTCACATTAAGGCGAATATAACGACAAATTAGATCTAAAGCCATTAGAAACAGAGAAAAAAGGTTCAACAGGAATAAAATAAAAAAGCAGAGCAAAAAGGACGAACAGACCTAAGGAAGATGCGAAGAAGAAAACAAAAATCATACCTGAACCGAAGAGTGCGCTGGGAAGAAAAGGTGCGGTTGGATGAAAGCGAAACTCTTAGACGATGGCCTGGCATCTTCGGAATCAAGCAAAACCTAAGGGTGGAGGCCGACATCTTCAGAATCGGCTGGCCATTGGAAACGGGGAAAGTTCTTTCTTCGTTTTTCCCCCTCTTTTCCGTTGCTATAGGACTCGGCCAAGAAGACTGCTCTGTTCTTAGCGTTTTCCCACCCTCTTATAGCTCTAAGATTTCCTAAAATAATATAAATATATATTTTTTTATTCAAAAACTGTATTTCCTAATATATCACGATTTTGCTTCCTAAAATAAATTAACAGCTAATCCTAAGGATTGAAACCCGAACAAAACACATCTTAAATTTAATACTAAAATAGGAAACTTTTTTTCTTTGCAAAAATAATGTACTAAATTAATACTAAAATCTTTATTCTTCGGATTTAATTATTGTTTAATTTTGAAATAAATAATATTTATTATTAATTAGTTACATTTTCAAAAAATATTATGACTTATGAATTTAATATTCATACTGTATAAATTCAATGCTATATAGAGAATTATCTCATTAAATATGTGCATCACATAAATGATAGAATTTATAGTATTATTAAATCCTAATGATCAACTTAAGATTCTATCTAATAAAAAATCTAAACAATAATAGTATCATTTATTAGTTACATCATAAACTATTGGACTTTTTCTAACCTCATCTATTAGCTTAAAATTAATTCTTAAGTTATATATATATTTAAAGTTAATTAATTTTGGATTTAATTGGGTAGGGCCCGCCTCCTCTATCCGGTTCGGGCCGATTTTCTTATCGAGCCCGCCTTCATTCTTGGGCCGGGCCTAGTTCCGTACAACCGCTGGCTCGGCACCCTGCGATCGGGTCATCCCGATCGTACGACCCAGTTGCCCATCCCTGTGCGTGTCGCACGCGGCTCTCTCCGCCGCGTGCATGTGTCACTCGCCGCTCTACCGCATTGAGATCATCCTCATTTCATTCAAGATTATGGGATGCTGTCATTGACCCAATTCGAAAGATTGGAAGCTCTCGGATCGGTGAAACCTCCCCAGCCTCTTTGAGAAACACAATCGAGGTACCCGATATTCCTTATATTTGCATTCAGTTAATTTGATCATTAGTTGTTTAATTGGTTTCATTCAATCAATCTTTCGGATGTCTAGTTAGTATTAGTGATCTCATCGAGCTCAATTGAGCTCGATGCGTCTATTGATGATTGGCTGAGCTGAATCCCTTCCCTAACCCTAAAAAATTTAGTGCATCACCTTATCGAGTAATCTTGTACGCCTAGGTTCGAATCTTCGAGTTCAGTGAGAAGGTCTCGTTGTGAGCGTTCGATTAATATGCAAATCGTGGTGTGTGGAGCTCTGTGCGCCACTCGGATCGAAACCCTTGTCTCCAACCTCGCTTCCCCGTCTGTCGAAGAAGGAATCCTCCCTGGGCCGAGCCAGGTCAGATCCATCCCGGTCCGAGTGGCCCATCTCGGATTGTCCATTGAATTTTTTGTGTATATGTTTTATTGAACAGATGAAATATATGTGTACGTATGTGTAAAATTTGTGTCATAATTTTTTGCTTGAACTTGCATTTGAAATTTTGAATCGCTTGCTTATATTTATAAGAATTTTGAGTGCTTAAATTATTTGTTGATATATGTAAGTGTGTTTTGCTTGCAAATATATTATATGCACACGAACTGTGTGAGAACTGTGTTAGGAGTACGAATTAGGTGCTAGTGCACTTGCATATGATTAAGAGTTTTATATCTTCAACCCATAATAAAAGGTCAAGCTTATCGACTATTGAATTTGCACGACCAAAATTTTCTTGCGAAATTTTTGATTGATATAACAACAATTATGTCATAAATTGTTTGCATGTCCTTAAAACTTTAGATGATTGAGCTAATCAAGAATAAAAAGTGTGCGAGGAATTTTTTAGCGTTTGAGCTTTCATTGTGATAGAGAAATTTTATGTGCTAAATTTGTTTGTATCATATTTTCTTTGTGAAAATTAAGAGCCGTGAATTTTGTGTGTAAGTTTGTGTGCACATAAATTTGTATAACAATTGTATGTGTATGTGTATGTGTAAGCTCTAATAATTGTGATAAAGTTGCATGGGTGACAAAGTTTGAGAATTTTGTAGTAATTGTGTTTTTGAAAAATTTGCATTTTGAGTTTGTGCATATTTTTTTGAATAGTATGTCAGATATGTGAATGCAAACATGAATTTTGTGCATTCAAATTTTTTGCTTGAAACTTGCATTATTCATTTTGAATTGCGTAGAGCTCAAGAACATTTGTGCCAACTAAGATTCTCTAACCAACCATTATCATCAATATTATGAGCTTTTTTGGATTAGTTGGGTTAGCTAGGTTCTGCAAAAAATTAATCTAGTAATTTGTCCAACTGATAGGACAAATATTTGGAAATTAAGTGTGAGTGGACTTGCATAAGAGTGAGAATTTTGTTTCTTCTAACCATAGAAAGTTAACAGCATAATTTAGGCAAGGTATATTTTGATGTGTACATTTTGATTGTGTGATAAAGAGAATTTATTTTCATGAATTTTGTATTTTGCATTTTGTATTTTGTATTTGCATTTTTGAATTTTGTATTTTACATTTGCATTTGCATTTGCATTTGCATTTGTATTTGCATTTACAAATAAAGAGATAGAGAGACTCGAGAGGATATTGAGATAATGATACAAACTCAGTAATATAACTGTAAGGTAAGTGTAAAGTAAAAGTAAAGTAAAAGAAATGTGTGGAGATACTCCTACTTAGTTCTGCCAAAAAGTAAAATTAATCTGCTCGTTTAGGAAAGTGTCCCAGATTAAAAGTATGCTGCACTAGGAAAGTGTCCTGGGCAAAGGTAAAGTCCATCTGATTATCTAGGAAAGTGTCCCAGATTAAAGTATACCGCACTAGGAAAGTGTCCTAGGCAAAAGTAACACGCACTAGAAAAGTGTCCTAGGCAAAAGTAATACGCACTAAGAAAGTGTCATAGGTAAAAGTAATACGCACTAGGAAAATGTCCTAGGCAAAAGTTGTCTCAAAAGTAATATTATACTAAATAGCAGACTAAGTAAGACATAACCCACAAAGTGTAGTAAAGTTTGTTCCATAAAGTTTTCTCCTTAAATTATGAAAATGTAATATGAATGTATTCAAAGTGTAACATAGAATATTCATCAAATATTCCATGTTCAGTGTAATGTATCCAAATATGTAATGAGGCTCAAAACAAGGAAAGCATAGCATTTCAAATTCAAGGTAATAAATAGTACTACACAAACTTTGTGATATCACTTATTGTGAAGACCCACTTAAGTAGTAATAAGTAAAACTCTTAAACATCGAGGCGACTTTTCAGATAATGGTGGAGTTCCTGATAAGAACTCCAAAGTTAAGCGTGCTCAGGTGGGAGCACTCCCAAGATGGGTTACTTGCTGGGAAGTTATCTTCTGAGGGCAAAACCGTGAGACCTTTCAAGCCAAAGCAAACAATACCTTGGTGTTAAGAGTTTGGGCTGTTACAAATGGTATCAGAGCAAACCATAGGTGTCAGATAGGAGCTAAGTATCATATAGGGCAAAGTACCACTTCATGTGAGCAACCTCTTGAACCCATGATGGTTAAGATTCTACATGGTTGTGGGTACCTCTTGAGCCTGTAGTGGTCACCTCTAGTTCTATCTACCCAATGGATGGTTCTTAGATATGTGTGTGGATACTGACGAGGAAGTCAGTTACTTAAGTTGAGGAGATTATGAAGACCCGCTTAAGTAATAATAAGTAAAACTCTTAAACATCGAGGCGCATTTTCAGATAATGGTGGAGTTCCTGATAAGAACTCCAAAGTTAAGCGTGCTCAGGTGGGAGCACTCCCAGGATGGGTGATCTGCTGGGAAGTTATCTTCTGAGGAAAAAACCGTGAGGCCTTTTAGGCCAAAGCAGACAATATCTTGGTGTTAAGAGTTTGGGCTGTTACACTTATTTTCTAATTTAATTATTCTAACTACTTTAAGTTACATAAGAGGCAGAATCATCAATTCTTACACTGTCTGTAACTTAGATTTACAATCCTATGAGTTGAACATAATTAGGAATGACCAAGTCCTAATTATAACTGAATCAATGTCATTTATATGATTGAATAAGTAAATCAACCGTCCTAATTTATTGTTTTATAATATCCCAAACCAAATCTTGATTAGCCAAATCAAGATTGAAATGATTAAGAACTAAACTTCAAGTAATTAAGTTCAATTACTTAATCACAAAGTTATCCTAAGGACTAAGGTTTAATCCCATCTTACTAATTTAATGTTAAGACAAATTCTATCGAATTAAGTCAAACTCAATATGATAGATCTCTAATCTTAAATCTAAAGTTAAAAGATCAAATAATTATTTAATAAATTATGGAAATCTATAAACTAGTAAACTTAAGGCTTCACCTATTGAGTAACCCAATTTACTCCATATATGAATTCTAACCTAAGATCTACTCCTAATCTTAGGAATTAAAACTCTTAAATACTAAGAGTATCACTTAGATATGGAAAAGAACTTATATTTTACTTAGATTCTTACTTAAAAATAAAATTAGGATTTTCTTTGAAGCTTTAATTTTAGACTTAGAATTATCTAAATTAAAATCTAAATTACTTTAATTACTAAAATATTATGATTTAGGGATGAATTTAGGATTTAAAATCATTGAACCCTAAATTTGGGTAAAATGATCATTTTGCCCTTACATAAGGGTCTAAAATTCATCTTTATGAATTAGAGCTTAAATTTGGAATTTACTAAAGTGGAGAGATTACTTACTGTCTAATATGAGTTTAGACAGTAAGTACATTCATTTTGGTTAAATATTAAGCTTTATAAGGTCAAATTAAGGAATTTGACCTATAAGGGCAATTTAGTAATTTAACCTAATGAAATTTAAATTTTCTGTTAGTTTACTAAAGATTATGTCCTAAGGTTTCTATAGAACCTAAAATCATCAAATTTGGATATGTATTGGCTAATTTATAGCGAATACAAGCTTTAAGGGTAAAAGGGTAATTTAGGATTTCTTAATTAAGGGTCAAAAATCATAACTTCTCCAATTGGTGTCCAAATTGAGTAAAATCAGTGGCAATGGTTCACAAATGATCCACTGATTACATTGACTAGTAGTAGGCTCAATTTGGACTCTAATTGGCTAAGTTATAGCTTAATTAGGGTTTAGGATGATTAGTGAGTGATTAGTAAAATTAATTATAAAATCACTAAACTATCCATACCACTAAGTTCTAATATACTCTAGGAGTTCTCTGAAGTTTGAATTATTCAATTTGGGTCATTCAACCTTCACTAATCAAGTTTTAGGGTAATTAGGGTTGATTAAGAAATCTAACCGTTGGATCTAAAATATTTTTGTATATTACTGTTAATTAGATTTTCCTAATCAAAATGGATATAAGGATCACCGAATTTGGAGCTCAATTGTCCAACTTATTATCAATTAAAGTTCTAAGGTTAATTGACCTAATTAGGGTTAGGTCCTAAAAGTGATTAGTTTAATACTAATTCAAATAGCAAAACAAACCCTACTAAATTAATCCTTAGAGTTTTCTAATTACTTTAAGACCTATATTGAGTATGTTTGGGTTAAAGTTTACAAAGTCATTTATAATAAGATATTTATTATAAGAAATAATCATAAAATATTGATAATGAGAATATGAAAATAAGACGATATATATAAAAAATGTTATCCCTTTTCTATTAATTATTATTTAACATATTTAATTAATTAACTAATCCTTACGCCATCAGCCGTTTGATCGAACGACGCACCGTTCGATCAAGCCAGCCGTTCAAATCAGATGGCTATGGGTCTTCATGTCCAAGTGCACGTGGATAGCGTAGCTCGTGACGATTGCCCGCACACGCGATCAGCTCTGGCCGCGACAGTTGCCCTTTTCGCCGCTCCAGACCACCTCATCCCTCCTTTAAGTTTCCATTCGATTATGTATCCTCTGCTTCTGATTTAATCATTTGAGATATTCACCTAAAGCCGTGAGCCGATGCTCCGTCATCTGAAGCTAGATGAAGAACCCCCATCGCGGAACCCAAGTACTCCTAATCACTAGTCATAGAGCCATCCAATTCCGTAATATCCAATTTGTTTTTTCATTCCATGAATTGTCGCTTTGTTCCAAAGGGTCGATAAGACCTTATCGAGCCTCTCGGGCTCACTGCAGCTCAAGTTGCGCCAGCGTCAAAAAGTAATCTGAAGCTGCAGATGAGCTCAACCCCTCATCTCCTAATCCCGGCGAGTCATGTCGCTTGGAATAGGTCCTATGAGTGGGCTTGAGCTTAAGGGTCTCAACTGACCAAGTCACGGGCGGTAGAGTTTATTATGCTGACCCAGTGTCATATTAGATGCCCTGACCCAGCACTTAGTGCCACTGTAGTACTAAATACTTGATTAATGTCTCTTAACCCACTATTAAGTACTACCACAGGCAAATGACCTATATGATAAGAAACACAGATACATTTATTAGAGTAATGACATTCATTTCCATTATATTCATCCAGAAAAATAAAAGAAAAATATTCGTCATAGAATAAATAAATAATACAGTCCAACAATATTTAAGTTTACAACATTTCTAATTAAATGAAACTCTCGCCATCACATAACCAAAAATGAAAGAAAAAAGTAACACTAAAAAATTTCAATTGAGCAAAAATTGAATTTGGGAATTTCTTGTGCAAGTTTATGTGCACATAAATTTATGTAGCAATTTAATTTATACATGTGAACTCTCAATATTTGAGTTTTGTCCAAGTGAGATATTTTTTTATGGGTGAATTATGTGGTGTCCTACTAATCACATTATATTTATTTATGAGAATTTGGTAAAAATAATGTTTGTGAAAATTTTATCTTATGAGCTTTTGTATGACTTGAGCACTACTAGAGCATCATTTGAGTCCTACTAATCACATTAGAATTTTGTGTGCAAAAATTATATGGTCATATGTTCATGTATGACTTATGTGTTTATTACGATTGTATGATTTGTGTAAAGCTTTTGTGTGTTTTGCAAGTGAAATGCGTACTAGATAGAATTATGTCTATGTTTTCTTAAATAGTAAGTAATATATGTGAATGCATATGTGAATTTTGTGCTCTATAATTTTTTGATAAAAGTTTGCATTAAAATTTTGGGTTCTGATTTGCTTGCAAAAGTATAGCATGCACATACGAATTACATGAAAATCATGTAGGTGTAAGAATTAGGTGTGAGTGAAAATGTGTACGAGTGAAAAACTTCTTTCTTCAACCATAGGAAGTTGAGCTTATCAACCACAAAAGTTGTGCGAGGGATATTTTGATGCGTCAATTTTGATTGTGTTGAAGAAACATGTTGATTTATTTATTTGGTGATACAGGGATCGAACCCTGAACCTCTCGCATGCAACACGAGCGTTCCGTTCTTCCAATTGAGCCGTACATCCCAATCAATTTTTCTTAATCAAAGCAAAGTATAAATAAGGTATTTAAGTGCAACACAGAAACAATCATCACATAACTTAATGATCAATGTATATTGATATCCACATATACGAAATTAGATTAATTCTACTAGCATTGTTGTTGTTTTAAGAATTCCGCAACATGGTTTATATTACATAAGTTGACTTCTTTGTTACTCCTTGCATGTTGCTGTAGTCGAGAAACAACTTGAATAAGCAGCAAAAAATAAGCTTTTTTGTTTTTAAATTTCTTAGAGATTCCTTGCATACAGCAGTATACACGCATAAAAGCAAACTAATACATATACTATTGCTGTTTTTAAAACTGAACGATGGGTACCACTTGATACATAACTTCCCACTAATACAAATTAGACACAAAGCTGTAAAACACGTGTATGTAAGTTGATAGTGGCTGCACTAACATATGACAAATGATAGTTTATTCAAGGAATTAAATCCAATCATAATTTCCAAAGTATGAACAAGAATTGTTTTCTTAAGTAAAAATCAAATAGTAAGTTATTGTCCTTTGCAAGCTTACCTATAGATAGTATGTTTATGCAATTGTGGAAACATGAAAAGCACTTTAATGAAAAGTGTGATTATTAAATGGTGTACTTTTGATGATTTTATATCAATAATTTCTTAATCTGATTCATCTCCAACTTGAACTGAATACTGTCTCAAGTAGGGACTGCTATGTTGGAGATTTTTTAAGGTAGATGTGACATGATAGAAGGCCCAAAAGTTGAAGTACCACATATTTATAATAACTAAAATTTTGTTGAAAGAAGTTAGATTTTTGTGTAGCTATGTTTATTCGCTAGTCGCTAATGTCTACTTTAACATTAAACATTAACAGATTGTGAATATTTGCAAAGTTGACTATTTTGGGATATGATTTTGCAATTTATTATAGTTAGATTTGGGATATGATTTTGCATTTGGTATTTGAGATTTGTTACTGTCTACTTCGCCAGGGGACAATACCACTTGGTTGAAATTCGTAGCAGGTTCACTAAATCAAACACATGAAAACTAGTAGTTTTTGATAATATATCAAATATTTAATAGATTCATGATGTGTTAGATATTAAATTTTAAAATAAATATTTTTTAGAATTAGAATGATGTATCAAAATAATACATCAAATTAACATTTGAACAATTTGATCAACTAAAAAATTAGAAATATTTTAAGTCTTGCATAGATAATAGGGTCAGGGCCGACTGATACCTGGATATGTCGATTCGTTCGTTTGATCAGTCTCCCTCTTCGAGCAGTGCCTTCTCCAGCCACGTCTTGTTCGAACGAATCTCGGTGAACTTCGATTGAACGAATCTTGATGAACTTCGATCGAACAATTCGATCAAATGAATTGTTCGAACACTTCGTTCGAACGATTGGTTTGTTTTGTTCGAACGATGAGTTCATTTCGTTTAAACGAAACCTAAACTCCCAAAAAAAATTTAATTGGGTGATCTTACCTCCTAAATTACTCAAAACACCACACTCAGATAATTTCATTCCAAACAAATAAATTCTAAAGTTTCTTGAAAATTTACTAAACAGTGATAAAGTAATTTGATTACACTGTAATCTGTTTATTTTATCATCAAATTTTTTAGAGTTCATTATGTCAAATAACCTCTTTTTTTTCAAATTTCTTTATTATTATACTTTTAGTTTTGACTACACCTTCTAATAATTAATTATAAATCATGATATCCTCAAATCATAATAAAATACAATGTACTTAGACTTGCATATCTAATAAAAATTCTATTTTCTTTGGATGTGCATAATATATGTTGTGCATATGCCAGATTATGAGCCAACTGAGAATACAACATATGACGTGGAATCAATTCATGAGGAAAAAATTGCATGATGCATTTTGCCAATATTTTATTTTGTTTTATTTTTAGTGAGCATTTATATTTTTGCATGTATAAAACTCAATCTGTGTGGATATTAGGTAAGCGCTTGTTTAAGGTGATCTTAAACACAGTTGCATCAAGTAAGTGCTTTTTTATGATATATCACTATTAGATTTGCTTAAATGTGATTGTTAAAGGAATCTATTCTGCAAATAAAGTGCATGTGATATTAAGAATGAGCTTGCTCTATTTTTTTTAATTTGAAATTATAGATATTAGATCTAGATGCCATTGAAGAAATGGTTGTTAAGGTATTGGAGAAGAATCCCAAGCAACTACAACAGTATTATGGACATCAGCTTTTAATTACCATTTTAAATTTCCTTAATTAATATATGATGGCTGTACTATGTTAAATTACCTTTTGCAGAAATATTGGAAAGGCTTAAAGAAGAATGTAATGGAGCTTAGATAGCAGCTTTTAAATAATATCGGAAGGTTTCTTTCGATGGCTGCAAACCAACAAGGAACATCTATCTACACTTTCAAAAGAGCCTACATTCTACAAATATGAACATTCAGTGTTATGTATGTAATTGCACATTAATATTATTGTCATTTTGATGATGCTTAAGAGAAGTTTATAAGCTCATGTTGTTTGTCACTTTTTACAAAAAAAAAGGTTTTGTGGGAGCGTAATATGATATCTTTTCTTAAGTTTAGTGTTATACTCTAGAGCTGTTGTTCATACTATCTACTGCAAGGCTTCATGATATCACATGCTTTGGTAAAATGTGTGCTTGAATACATACCTTTTGTTTTGTTTGCAGGGAAAATGAGGAATTGGAATCTCAAGAGAGCAGTGAAGATGCTTACACCCCAAGATTAGAATTAGTTGTTGCTGTCGAATAATGGTATTGTTACTTTAAGTTGTTTGAGTTGCTTAATGTTATGATCAAATTTTCTTTATTGCTTGAGAAGTAGTAAATGTATTAATTCAAACAGTAGATTTTTCTTCATGTTAAAGTGAAATGAAATTGAGCTGAAGTTTTAGTGTAACATTTGCTTTCTATAAAAACAAAATAGTAAGCATCGGTTACTTGAAGATATAATGCCATTCATATAGCACCAAATCATTATTATTATTATTCTCATCTCCGTCTTCCGTCCATCAAATTGCCTTCAAAACATTCAGTTTTCAGCATTCAAAGACAACATTCTCTAATCTTTTTGCAATACATCTCACATAAAACTCGAACAAGAAAAATAGAGCAGCATTAGTTGCTTGTAAATATTCAAACGATTCTATCATATTGAGAGATGGAAAAATGAAAACTTAACAAAATTCCAAACTTGAGTACATATTAAACACTAAATCAATCGGCTATGCTTCAACATCTTTGCAAGTTGATGAAAATTCTAATTTAGATGAAGATTTTCGTTCAAACAATTATTAAACAAAACAATGAAGTAAACTACTAAGAGAGAATAAAGTTCAAAGGAGAAATGCGTCCACCCAAAAAATTTAAATTAAATGAGAAGAATCAACAAGATAATAACAAAATTAAATAAAAGAAATGTGTGAGCATGCCACAAAAATCTTGATCATAAATGCAAATATTTCAAGGATAAAATTAGAGATTTTTACATGCATAGCACCAAAACTATTATAAAGATAAACGCTGCTAAAAAAATCATGCCTTCCCAGATATCTCTCAAATACCAAAAACATTATGGTATCACTTATAATACAAAACATTAACATCATTAGCAGGAGATTGAGGTACAGAGCAGCACTTGCCCTTCTTATTTCGCCTAATCCAAACAAAACCTTACCTCTCCCATTAAAACGGAACGTGGATCGACAAACGCAGTAAATAAAAAAAAATATTGCAACGACAAGAATCATCCAGCATGGATCGTCTAGCACATAGCCAACACAAACTATTGACCAAGAATAAAACATTTTCAAAATTTAGTAGCAGCAATTTCAATAGCATAGCTCAACACACACTAATAATTTCAATCAAAAATTTTATTAAATATAAAATTTTTTTACAATTATTTGATAAGCATGGCTTAAACATGCTTTTCTCCATAATGAGCAACACAGTAAATTAAGAAAAAGCAAAAATCTTGGTTGGAATCTGCAACAAGGAGATTGTTCTGGTGGTCGAAGCTTCCGTCAGGGTGTCGAAGCATGGTGTAGGAGCTGCAGACAATATACATTGCAACGGCAGGAATCACCACATCTTTGAACTCAATAACATCTATAATACTTGCAACTGCTAATCCTCCATCTTGCAGTTATGACCTGAAGGTTGCAGAAACTTAGTGAATAGACATATATTGATCAAATATAGACCTTGATTTTTCCATCTTGGGATCCATAGGCAAGCATTTTTGAATCTTGACTGAACTCAACACAAAGTACAGCATCATCATGCATCATAAAGGAATCATACAGTTTTTAAATGATGCTAGCAATTAGTGAAAAAGATGTGCATTGGCATTAATGTTATTATTATGAAAATAGTAAATATTTATTATAAAATTCAGAATCAGCACACAAAAAAAACAAAAAACACTAATTATCAATGTCAAAAAAAAGATCCCAAGCTTCAAAAGAAAACTGAGAATAGAATAAGAAAAGACTATTTGATGGAAAGATAGTGTACTTCAATAAACCCCATCAACTAAACATGAAACAAGATACTGCCCATCAAGAGCGAGACACGAACATTCTGAGCCACTTTTCTTTCCAAATTGGAATCAACTCATTTAAAAGCATTAATGCTACAATCCAAATGCATAAAACGAGATGTTGTCCATCAAGAGAGAACATCAAGCACAGATTTTCTTTTGGTAGTTCGTTGCAACTTTGTAAGAATTTCTTGAATATTAATTTATCATATAAATATCATATTATTATTATTATCTTCAAATCAAAGTGATTACTAAAGAAAAGTTCAGCATCAACACTACAGCTCAAGTCATAGCATCAGATCATGTTTTGCCAACCTTAGTTGGTAATTCCAACTTAAACATGCAAATCATCATCAGCTTAACTTAGATCTAAATAAAACAAGCCTTAAAATGCAAAAAGACCACCACAAAAAAGAAAAAACCTTCTAAGACAATTTATATCTAATTATATGCATACACACACACACATACACACACACACACACATACACACACACACACACACACACACACACACACACACACACACATATATATATATATATATATATGTATATATATATACTTTCATTTGTATTTGACAAAGAATAAAAGAAAAGTTGTTCAACAAATAGTAAGTTTCTCAAACAAAATAAAGACAATAAAAACTTTATGGAGTCATTAAAACTCACCTCCTCTAATGGACACACTTGTAAATGAAACTATAGATTACTAGACTAACAATGCATGCATGGTCCCGCAAAGTGATTTTCATTTCTTAAAAATAATCCCAACAAGTGTTTGAGCCATTGTCAAAACAAAGCGACCCAGTACATGCATCCATTGATAGCCCTGAGAAGGACTCATGGCCCCAATCATCATCCCGGTGACGCAATTATCTATGACTAAGAATTCAAATAACATTGATAATGTTTCCACTATCAATTGCTTGCTAAAGCGTGCTTAGGACCTCATTGCACAAGCTATTGCAAATCACTCCAAATTAATGTAGGCGTAACCTCTGCTCAGCAACCCAATCAATGTAGTATTCATTTGTAAGATTCTAACGAGTTTGGCACTACTAAAACATCCTAAGAAAAATATTAAACAAAAGTTGATGAGATTGTTAAGTTTATGAGTAATCACGAGAAGCGGGGAAATATAAAAATGAAAAAAGATGACCTAAAAGATCGTCACCTCGTCCACATACCTCTTCTTTAATGAATTCATCTTTCAAAGCACATAAAAGTTAACAGCGTATTACACATCTCCTACCTTAAGAGATTGCTTTCAAATGAATCTAATAGATCAAGGTTGTGGAGCAAGTTACACATCTCCTACCTTAAGAGATTGCTTTCAATATTAAATCTTAAATTTATTTCTTTTCTTTCCCTCTTCTTCATCTTCTCCTTACATCTCTTTCAAACTTTTTAATTTCAAATTTACCATCCAGCAAGGTTGTGATGTTGTCTCCAACCCTAGCCGACCCCAAAATTTGTTACCCACCTAAAGGTATTATTTTTGTAAAATTAGTTCTTATGCCCAATTTCAGCAAATTAGGTCTTTAAAGTTAAAATATTCTTTATGCGGCATGCATAAGAACCCAAGATATTGATTTGTAATTTCAATCTTTTATGTTTGGACAACTCCAAACAAAATAGAATTCGAATTAAAACATTTCTAATTAGGTTAAACTTGTTTTTGAAGAACATCAAACAATGGATTGCTTCCCAATCAACCAATTCAACAAGCCATAACTCTTTCCTATGCCTACTTCCTTAAGTTCACATTTACAACTAAGGTGACAAATTTTAGATTACATTGAAAATAAAATGAGACAAATTGATTTTCTTGCTCATTCCCAATTGACTGCAACCTTCTTAAGGGTGATTAGCTTCTTTAAATGTCTACTAATGTGTTTACTCTTAATTAAGGATTGATAGTTTTGCGAGACCCTCTTCTATCAAACTCAAACCGTACACACATTTACCAAACTGGTTATTATAGCTTTATAGAATAATTATCAATTTTCCCTATTTCTTAATTAGCTTTGCATTTTTAAATCCAAAGTCCCAAGTTACTTCTATTGAATTTTGATAAAATCATACAATTTTGATAAAAATCTTCCCTCTAGATGTGAAAAATTAATAAATTAGTAAAGCATTTGTCATGAACAATATTCCCTTATTGTCCAAACATCCTCTTTTGTATATTACATAAAAGCAATTGTTCATTTAAATGCAAGTAATCATCTACCAAGTTACTCTACATTTAGAACAAAGCTAATCTTAAATTTAAAGCATGAAGCGAGAGCTATTAACACGAAGAAGTCATGAATTTCAAAGGTTAACATAAGCTTACACTTAAACCAGGCTGTTTGTGAGAGGAACTTTGGCAAATATCTCTTCGAGCATATACATGAGATCTTTGGAGGGACAATCATATGCATTGTATAAGAAAGCAAATCTGCATGCCTTTGAAGGGCTGTCTAAAGGCATCATCTCTCAGCAGAGACTATACAAAAAAGGAATGAACAGAAATCAAAAACTGAAAGGAAGATGCGACAGTTGAGCAGACAAGGCAGCAAAGAAGAAAAAAAGAAGTAGACCTGATCCAATGCGTGCGCTGAGAAGAAGAGGTGAGATAGGATGGAAACGAAACTGATTCATGGCAAAAGAAAAGATATGAACTCTTATACGATGGCCTCACATCTTCGGAATCAAGCAAACGCTAGCTGCGGAGACGGACATCTTCGGAATCAAGCAAACGCTAGCTGCGGAGACGGACATCTTCGGAATCAATCATCGGCTGGCGATTATAACGACAAATTAGATCTGAAGAAAAATGAAGAAGAAGAATGCGAAGAAGAAGAAAACAAAAAGCATACCTGAACCGAACTGAAGAGTGCGATGCTCTGTTCTTCGCGTTCTTTCTCAGTGTTTCCCTCTTTTCCGTTGCTATAGGACTCGCCAAGTCTTGACTTGCTCTGTTCTTTGTGTTTTCCCACTCCTCTTATAGCGCTAAGATTTCCTAAAATAATACAAATATATTTTTTCTTATCCTAAAACTGTATTTCCTAAAATATATCACGATTTTATTTCCTAAAATATATTAACCAAATCATAAGAAACGGTAGAAAAATAGGAAACTTTTTTTCTTTGCAAAGAATGTACTAAATTTAATATTAAAATGATTTAATTATTGTTTAATTTTGAAATAAATAATATTTATTATTAATTATTTACTTTTTCAAAATATTATAATTTATAAATTTAATATCAATGCTATATAAATTTAATGATATTTAGAGAATTATCTCAATAAATATGTTTATCACAAAAAATTATTAATATTATATCTATTAGCGAATAAAATTATTAATACTACATAAACTTATTGATATATATAGAATTATCTCAGTAAATATTTGTATCACAAAAATAACTATAATAACTAAAATGATAGAACAAAATAATTTATAACATTATTAAACGGTTCTGCTGGGCGGGTCAACCCTGACACGCGCGACACTGCTTCAGAGTTCGGCACACAGAGCGCTAGCGTTCGTGAAGCTTGGGGCATATGATCATTCGAATGCTAATTTCTTTCATAACTTTTTAATAAATGATCCTGCCAATGTTATGTCTCAAGGTGACCACAAAAATATGAGAAATTTTCTAGAGACGTTAGTTTTTCAATTTGAATAATATTTCACTGATGACATTTTTAATCATAATATATTTAGGTTAGTGCCTAATTATGTCAAATTAGTTCCAAATCAATCATACTTACTGTCATTTTATTTACTATTCCATAGGGAAAGGTAAATTCATTTACTTTAATCAGATTTGATACTAAATAAGAAATTTGACTTTTTAATAGCTTAGTCATACTTTAATATTAGATAATGAGGTATGGATTAGTTCATTAGGATCTTTGAACCTTATGAAGAGTTAGCTTGAACCATACATTATATTGATTGATTATTAGGGAATATAATACTAGGGAGAACACTTCGGTCAATCTAGTTATTGCTAGTCTTGCCATTTTAAGTAGGGAAGCTATGAAGGAAAAAGAAGAGATGTAAGCCGATTTGTATTATATCTGGACTTAGTAAATGGGATGAACCATGGTGTAAGAGTCTGGATTTTGGTAGTATGAGTCATAAACTTATTAGCTTTAGTTTCAAATCAATAAATAGCATTTAAAATTTTGAGTCTTTATGACTGTATTATTAGTACATTCAGTTCTTATGCTGATATTGTTTACTAACTTTATTGCAGAACCTTACTTTATAACTTCTTATATATATATATATATATATATATATATATATATATATATTTCTTTTTATTATCTCTCACTTCTACAAATATATTTTAGATTTACAATTACATTTTGCATTTTGCATTTTTTCATTTTTGCATTTTTTTATTTACATTTTATATTTTCATTTGCATTTACATTTGTCTTTGTCTTTACCTTTGCCTTTACAAATACATTTTACATTTACATTTTATATTTATATTTTACATTTTACATTTTACATTTGTATTTGCATTTGATTTTATATTTGCATTTGCATTTTTATTTATATTTACATTTTTGTTTGCATTTACATTTTTGCATTTGCATTTCTATTTGCATTTCTATTTACATTTACATTTATATTTATAAATGTAAATGCAAATATAAATGTAAATGTAATTTTGCATTTACATATATATTTTGTATTTTATATTTTGCATTTACATTTATGTTTTGCATTTGCATTTACATTTACATATACATTTGCATTTGCATTTACACTTTGTCTTTGCCTTTGCTTTTACATTTACAAATATATTTTTACATTTATATTTACATTTATATATACATTTTAAGTTTTATATTTATATTTGCATTAATGCATTTGCAATTACCTTTACCTTTACATTTACAAATACATTTTACATTTACATTTATATTTACATTTACATTTCATATTTGCATTTGCATTTGCATTTGTAATTGCATTTTTTTTTACATTTGCATTTACAATTTTGTATTTACATTTACATTTGCATTTACATTTACATTTACATTTGCATTTACATTTACATTTACATTTACAAATGCAAATGTAAATGCAAAGGAAAATACAAATGCAAATGGAAATGCAAAAATACAAATTAAATGCAAATGTAAAATATAAATGCAAAAATATAAAAATACAAAAATACAAAATATAAAATGTATTTGTAAATGTAAAGGCAAAAGCAAAGACAAAGGTAAATGCAAATGCAAATATGAATATAAATGCAAATACAAATTTAAATGCAAATGTAATTGCAAATGTAGATGTAAATATAAATGTAAATATAAATGTAAGTGTAAATGTAAATGTAAATGTAAATGTAAATATAAATGTAAATGTAAATGTAAAGGCAAATGTAAATGCAAATATAAAAATGCAAATGCATTTGCATTTTTATATATATTTCTACTTAGCATTTTACTTAGCATTTTACATTTTATATATATATATATATATATATATATATATATATATATATTTTTTTTTTCTACTTAGCATTTTACATTTATATTTATATTTACATATATATTTTATATTTGTATTTGCATTTGTAATTACATTTTCTTTTGCATTTGCATTTTCATTTGTATCTACAATTTTGCATTTACATTTACATTTTATATTTTGCATTTTTGCATTTTGTATTTATATTTTACATTTGCATTTGCATTTTTGCATTTTCATTTGCATTTGTATTTGCATTTACCTTTATATTTACATTTGCCTTTTTCTTTGCCTTTGCCTTTACATTTACAAATATATTTTATATTTATATTTACATTTACATTTACATTTTATATTTTACATTTGCATTTGCATTTATATTTGCATTTATATTTTTGAATTACAATTACCTTTGCCTTTACATTTACGAATACAATTTACATTTATATTTACATTTACATTTACATTTACATTTTACATTTGCATTTGCATTTGCATTTGTATTTTCATTTACATTTGCAATTTTGCATTCACATTTTCATTTTGCATTTTGCATTTTGCATTTTGAATTTTGCATTTTTGCATTTTTGCATTTATATTTTACATTTGCATTTGCAAATGCATTTTGTATTTCCATTTGCATTTACAGTTATCTTTGCCTTTACATTTGACTTTGTCTTTGCCTTTGCCTTTACAAATACATCTTACATTTACATTTATATTTATATTTTATTTATATTTTACATTTGTATTTGCATTTACATCTGTATTTGCATTTACATTTTTGTTTACATTTACATTTTTATTTGCATATGCATTTTTGCATTTGTATTTGCATTTGTATTTCCATTTATATTTATATTTATATTTATATTTATAAATGTAAATACAAATATAAATGTAAATGTAATTTTGCATTTACATATGCATTTTGCATTTTGCATTTACATTTATATTTACGTTTATATTTACATTTACATTTACATATACATTTGTATTTACATTTGCATTTTGCAATTACACTTTGTATATACCTTTGCTTTTACATTTACAAATAAATTTTTACATTTACATTTATATTTACATATACATTTTACATTTTACATTTATATTTGTATTTATATTTGCATTTGTATTTGTATTTGCAATTGCCTTTGCCTTTATATTTGCAAATACATTTTAAATTTATGTTTACATTTATATTTACATTTATATTTATATTTACATTTACATTTATATTTACATTTATATCTACATTTGCAATTACATTTGCATTTGCATTTACATTACATTTATCTTCGCTTTTGCTTGTACATTTACAAATACATTTTACATTTACAACTACATCTATATTTGCATTTACATATTTGCATTTGTATTTATATTTACTTTTGTCTTTGCTTTTGCCTATACATTTACAAAAATATTTTAGATTTACATTTACATTTACATTTTGCATTTTGCATTTTTTTATTTTTGCATTTTTTTATTTACATTTTATATTTGCACTTGCATTTACATTTGCCTTTGTCTTTGCCTTTGCCTTTACAAATACATTTTACATTTACATTTTATATTTACATTTTACATTTTACATTTTACATTTGCATTTGCATTTGATTTTATATTGCATTTGCATTTTTATTTATATTTACATTTTTGTTTGCATTTACATTTTTGTATTTGCATTTATTTGTATTTGCATTTCTATTTACATTTACATTTATATATATAAATGTAAATGCAAATATAAATGTAAATGTAATTTTACATTTACATATGTATTTTGTATTTTATATTTTGCATTTGCATTTACATTTACATTTACATTTACATATACATTTGCATTTGCATTTACACTTTGTCTTTGGCTTCGCTTTTACATTTACAAATACATTTTTACATTTACATTTACATTTATATATACATTTTACATTTTATATTTATATTTGCATTAATGCATTTGCAATTACCTTTACCTTTACATTTACAAATACATTTTATATTTACATTTATATTTTCATTTACATTTCATATTTGCATTTGCATTTGCATTTGTAATTGTATTTTTTTTTACATTTGTATTTACAATTTTGCATTTACATTTACATTTACATTTGCATTTACATTTACATTTACATTTACAAATGAAAATGTAAATGCAAAGGAAAATACAAATGCAAATGGAAATGCAAATGGAAATGCAAAAATACAAATTAAATGCAAATGTAAAATATAAATACAAAAATGTAAAAATACAAAAATACAAAATGTAAAATGTAAATGTAAATGTAAAATATATTTGTAAATGTAAAGGCAAAAGCGAAGACAAAGGTAAATGTAAATTCAAATATGAATATAAATGCAAATATAAATATAAATGCAAATGTAATTACAAATATAGATGCAAATATAAATGTAAATATAAATATAAGTGTAAATGTAAATGTAAATGTAAATATAAATATAAATATAAATATAAATATAAAGACAAATGCAAATGCAAATGTAAAAATACAAATGCAAATGAAAATGCAAATGCAAACGACAATACAAATGCAAATGCAAATGCAAATGCAAATGTAAATGCAAATATAAAAGCAAAAGCAAATGCAAATGCATTTATATTTATATTTACATTTACATTTATATTTACATTTACATATACATATATATTTGCATTTATATTTACATTTATATTTATATTTGTATTTATATTTACATTTATATTTGTATTTGCATTTGCAATTGCCTTTGTCTTTATATTTACAAATACATTTTACATTTATATTTATATTTATATTTACATTTTATATTTGTATTTGCATTTATATTTGTAATTGTATTTTTTTTTACATTTGCATTCACAATTTTGCATTTACATTTACATTTTGCATTTTATAATTTTGCATTTTTTCATTTATATTTTATATTTGCATTTATATTTGCATTTTTACATTTCCATTTGCATTTGCATTTGCAAATGCATTTACAATTATGCATTTACATTTACATTTTGCATTTTTTGCATTTTGCATTTTTATATTTTGTATTTTTGCATTTACATTTTGTATTTGCATTTACATTTGCTTTTGTTTTTGCTTAAAGGCCTTTCCATTTACAAATATATTTTATATTTACATTTATATTTATATTTATATTTTACATTTTACATTTATATTTATATTTCTAAGTTTTGTATTTTCATTTGCATTTGTAATTGCCTTTACCTTTACATTTAAATGTATTTATAAAGGCAAAGGCAAAGACAAATGTAAATGTAAATGCAAAGGCAAATACAAATGCAAATGAAAGTGCAAAAATACAAATACAAATGCAAATATAAAATATAAATGCAAAAAATGTAAAAATGCAAAAATGTAAAAGGTAAAAGGTAAAATGTAAATGTAAATGTAAAATATATTTATAAATGTAAAGGCAAAAGTAAAGGCAAAGGTAAATGTAAATTCAAATGCAAATGTAAATGCAAATGTAATTGCAAATATAGATGTAAATGTAAATATAAATGTAAATATAAATATAAATATAAATGTAAATATAAATATAAATGTAAATGTAAATATAAATATAAATATAAATGTAAATGTAAATACAAATGCAAATGCAAATACAAAAATGCAAATGCAAATACAAAAATGCAAATGCAAATACAAATGTAAATGCAAATATAAAAGCAAATGCAAATGCATTTATATTTACATTTACATTTATATTTACATCTACATCTACATTTGTATTTATATTTACATTTACATTTGCATTTGCATTTACATTTACCTTTGTATTTTCTTTTGCCTTTACATTTATAAATATATTTTATATTTACATTTACATTTTAAATTTTGTATTTTTGCATTTTTGCATTTTTACATTTACATTTTACATTTGCATTTGTATTTGCATTTTTGCATTTCCATTTGCATTTGTATCTGCTTAGCATTTACATTTTCTTTTGTCTTTGCCTTTGCCTGTACAAATATATTTTATATTTACATTTACATTTACATTTATATTTTATATTTTACATTTGCATTTTCATTTACATTTGCATTTGCATTTGCATTTTTATTTGCATTTATATTTTCATTTGTATTTATATTTTTGCATTTTGCATTTTGCATTTACATTTACATTTATATTTATATTTAGATTTTACATCCACATTTTATATTTGCATTTACATTTGCATTTGTATTTGCCTTTGCATTTATATTTGCAATTGTCTTTGCCTTTGCCTTTATAAATATATTTAATATTTATATTTTACATTTACATTTTATATTTTACATTTTATATTTGTATTTGCATTTGATTTTATATTTGTATTTACATTTGCATTTGCATTTGCATTTTTGTTTGCATTTGCATTTTCGTTTGCATTTGCATTTACATTTCCATTTCCATTTCCATTTACATTTACATTTATATTTATAAATGTAAATGCAAATATAAATGTAAATGTAATTTTGTATTTACATATGCATTTGCATTTTGCATTTTGCATTTGCATTTACATTTATATTTACATTTACATTTACATTTACATTTATATTTACATTTATATACATTTGCATTTATATTTACATTTATATTTGTATTTGCATTTACATTTTGTCTTTGCAGGCCTTTACATTTACAAATATATTTTTATATTTACATTTATATTTACATATATATATATTTTACATTTTACATTTGTATTTGCATTTATATTTGTATTTGTATATGCATTTGTAATTGCCTTTGCATTTATATTTACAAATATATTTTACATTTATATTTATATTTTACATTTTACATTTGCATTCATATTTTTGAATTTTGTATTTTCATTTGCATTTACAATTGTATTTGCCTTTGCCTTTACATTTAAATGTATATGTAAAGGCAAAGGTAAAGACAGATGCAAATGTAAATGTAAATACAAATACAAATAGAAATAGAAATGAAAAAATACAAATGCAAATGCAAATGTAAAATGTAAATACAAAAATATAAAAAGGCAAAAATGTAAAAGGTAAAATGTAAATGTAAATGTAAATATAAATATAACATATATTTGTAAATGTAAAGGCAAAAGCGAAGACAATGATAAATGTAAATGCAAATGTAAATGTAAATACAAATATAATTGCAAATATAGATATAAATATAAATATAAATATAAATATAAATATAAATATAAATATAAATGTAAATATAAATGTAAATATAAATGAAAATGTAAATCTAAAAATAAATATAAATGTAAATGTAAATATAAATATAAATATATTTTACATTTTACATTTGTATTTGCATTTGTATTTGCAATTGCCTTTGCCTTTACATTTACAAATACATTTTACATTTTCATTTATATTTATATTTATATTTTATATTTGTATTTGCATTTCTATTTGTATTTGTAATTGTATTTTCTTTTGCATTTGCATTTACAATTTTACATTTTATATTTTTTGCATTTTGCACATTTGCATTTTGCATTTTGCACATTTGCATTTTGCATTTTTGCATCTATATTTTTGCATTTCCATTTGCATTTGTATTTACATTTGCATTTATATTTGCCTTTGTTTTTGCCTAAAGGCTTTTACATTTATAAATATATTTTATATTTACAGTTATATTTATATTTATATTTTACATTTTATATTTTCATTTATATTTTTGAATTTTATATTTTTATTTGCATTTGTAATTGCCTTTGCCATTATATTTAAATATATTTGTAAAGGCAAAGGCAAAAACAAATATATATGTAAATGCAAAGGCAAATACAAATACAAATAGAAATACAAAACTGCAAATGCAAATGCAAATATAAAATATAAATGTAAAAATGTAAAAATGCAAAAATGTAAAATATAAATGTAAATGTAAATGTAAATGTAAAATATATTTATAAATATAAAGGCAAAACCAAAGACAAAGGTAAATGTAAATGCAAATATAAATGTAAATGCAAATACAAATGTAAATACAGATGTAATTTCAAATATAGCTATAAATGTAAATGTAAATGTAAATATAAATGTAAATGTAAATATAAATATAAATATAAATATAAATATAAATATAAATATAAATGAAAATGTAAATATAAATGCAAATATAAATATAAATACAAATACAAATGTAAATGCAAATGTAATTGCAAATGTATATGTAAATATAAATGTAAATATAAATGTAAATACAAATGTAAATATAAATATAAATGTAAATGTAAATGTAAATACAAATACAAATGTAAAATACAAAATGAAAAATGAAAAATGTAAAATGTAAAATGTAAAATGCAAACTCTAAAATGCAAAATACAAATGTAAATAAAAATACAAATGAAAATACAAATGAAAATGCAAATGCAAATGCAAATATAAATGCAAATACAAATATAAATACAAATATAAATGCAAATATAAATACAAATGCAAATATTAAATGTAAAATGAAATATGTAAAATGTAAAATGAAAATGCAAAATGTAAATAGAAAATGAAAATTGTAAACTACAAATGTAAATACAAATGTAAAATATAAAATGTAAAATGTAAAATGTAAAATGTAAAATGTAAACTGTAAAATGTAAACTGTAAAATGTAAAATGTAAAATGTAAAATGTAAATGTAAAATGTAAATTGTAAATTGTAAAATGTAAAATGTAAAATGTAAAATGTAAAATGTAAAATGTAAAATGTAAAATGTAAATTATAAAATGTAAATTGAAAAATGTAAATTGTAAAATGTAAAATGTAAAATGTAAAATGTAAAATGTAAAATGTAAAATGTAAAATGTAAAATGTAAACTGTAAACTGTAAAATGTAAAATGTAAAATGTAAAATGTAAAATGTAAATTGTAAAATGTAAAATGTAAAATGTAAAATGTAAAATATAAATGTAAAATGTAAAATGTAAAATGTAAAATGTAAAATGTAAAATGTAAAATGTAAAATGGAAAATGTAAAATAAAAATGTAAAATACAAATGGAAATGTAAAATGTAAAATGTAAAATGTAAAATAAATGTAAAATGTAAAATATAAAATGTAAAATATTAAAATGTAAAATGTAAATGTAAAAGCAAATATGAAATATAAAATATAAAAGTAAATGTAAATACAAAATGTAAAATGCAAATGGAAATGTAAAATGTAAAATGTAAAATATAAAATATAAAATATAAAATGTAAAATGTTAAAATGTAAAATGTAAAATATAAAATATAAAATGTAAAATGTAAAATGTAAAATGTAAAATATAAAATGTAAATGTAAATGCAAATATGAAATATAAAATATAAAAGTAAATGTAAATGTAAATGCAAATGGAAATGCAAAATGAAAATGTAACAATACAAATGCAAATGCAAATGAAAATAGAAAATGCAAAATGCAATTTGAAAAATGCATAATGTAAAATACAAATTTAAATGTAAAATTGCAAATGCAAATGGAAATTAAAATACAAATGGAAATGCAATTACAAATGCAAATGTAAATACAAATGCAAATAAAAATACAAATACAAATAAAAATTGTAAATATAAATGTAAATGTAAATATAAATATAAATATAAATGTAAATATAAATATAAAGGGAAATGTAAATATAAATGTAAATATAAATAATGCAAAAATACAAAATATAAAATATAAATGTAAATGTAAATGTAAATATAAATATAAATATAAATGTAAATATAAATGAAAATGTAAATATAAATGCAAATATAAATATAAATACAAATGCAAATGTAAATGTAAATTTAATTGCAAATGTATATGTAATTGTAAATGTAAATGTAAATATAAATGTAACTGTAAATATAAATATAAATGTAAATATAAATATAAATGTAAATGTAAATGTAAATGTAAATGTAAACGTAAATGCAAATGCAAATACAAATGCAAATGCAAAATACAAAATGAAAAATGAAAAATGCAAAATGTAAAATGTAAAATGCAAAATATAAAATGCAAAATGCAAATATAAATAAAAATGCAAATGAAAATGCAAATGAAAATGCAAATGCAAATATAAATGCAAATGCAAATACAAATACAAATGCAAATGCAAATACAAATACAAATGCTAAATGTAAAATGAAAAATGTAAAATCTAAAATGAAAATGCAAAATGTAAAATGTAAAATGTAAAATGCAAATACAAATGCAAATGTAAAATGTAAAATGTAAAATGTAAAATGTAAAATGTAAAATATAAAATGTAAAATATAAAATATAAAATGTAAAATGTAAAATGTAAAAGGTAAAATGTAAAATTTAAAATGTAAATGTAAATACAAATCTAAAATGTAAAATATAAAAATAAATATAAATGTAAATGCAATAATACAAATACAAATGCAAATGGAAATTCAAAATGCCAAATAAAAAATGCAATTTGAAAAATGCATAATGTAAAATACAAATTTAAGTGCGAAATTGCAAATGCAAATGAAAATAAAAGCAAATGAAAATACAATTATAAATGCAAATGCAAATACAAATGCAAATAAAAATACAAATACAAATAAAAAATGTAAATGTAAATGTAAATATAAACATAAAATATATTTGTAAATGTAAAGGCAAAGGTAATTGTAAATGCAAATTCAAATTCAAATGCCAAATTACAAAAATGCAAATGCAATTGCAAATGTAAATGTAAATGTAAATGTAAATGCAAATGTAAAATGTAAAATGTAAATGTAATTATAAAATGTATTTGTAAATGTAAAGGCAAATGTAAAGACAAATGCAAATGTAAATGCAATGACAAATACAAATGCAAATGTAAAATGTAAATGCAAATACAGACGAAATGCAAATGCAAATGCAAATATAAATGTAAATGAAAATGCAAAAGTAAAATACAAAATGAAAAATTCAAAATGTCAAATGCAAAGTGCAAAATGCAAAATATAAAATGCAAATGCAAATGCAAATACAAAATATAGAATGCAGAATGCAGAATGCATAATGTAGAATGCATAATGTAAATGCAAAATGCAAAATACAAAATTCAAAATGCAAAATACAAAATACAAAATGCAAAATGTAAAATGCAAAATACAAATGAAAATGTAAATGTAAATAGAAATGCAAAATTGCAAATGTAAATGAAAATACAAAATTGCAAATGCAAATGCAAATGTAAAAATATAAATGCAAATAAAAATATAAATGCAAATATTAAGACAAATGCAAATGCAAATATAAATGTAAATACAAATGCAAATGTAAAATGTAAGTGTGCATATAAATGCAAAAATACAAATGCGAACAACAATGCAAATGCAAATGCAAATTCAAATGCAAATATAAATGCAAATGAAAATGTAAAATACAAAAATGCAAATGCAAACAAAAATACAAATGCAAATGCAAATTCAAATGCAAATATAAATGCAAATTAAAATATAAAATGCAAATGCAAATGCTGATACAAAATGCAAAATAAAAAATACAAAATGTAAAATGCAAAATGCAAAATGCAAAATGCAAAATGCAAAATGCAAAATGCAAAATGTAAAATATAAAATGCAAAATACAAAATGCAAAATGCAAAATGCAAAATTTGAAATGCTAAATATAAATGAAAATGTAAATGTAAATATATATGTAAATGCAAAATTGCAAATGAAAATGAAAATGCAAATACAAATGAAAATGCAATTATAAATGCAAATGAAAATGCAAATGTAAACTATAAATGTAAATGTGAATGTAAATGTAAATGTAAATATAAATGTAAAATGCATTTGTAAATATTAAGGCAAAGGCAAATACAAATGCAAATGCAAATATAAAATATAAATGTAAATGTAAATGTAAAATGTATTTGTAAATGTAAAGGCAAAGACAATTGCAAATGAAAATGCAAAATTGCAAAAATGCAAATACAAATGCAAATGCAAATGTAAAATATAAAATGTAAATATAAATATAAATGTAAATGTAAAATGTAAAGGTAAAGGTAAAGACAAAAGTAAATGCAAATGCAAAAGTAAATGCAAATGCAAATATAAATATAAATATATAAATATACATGTTTTGATTGATTAACAAAGATAAATAACATATCAATATATCTTACTCAATTCACTTACTAATGTAAATCCAAAATCATCACTCTTAGCTATTTACTTTCATATCTTTTCATACTTAGCCACTAACACAAAACTCAAAACCCTCTTAGAGTTGCATCCATCACACTGCAAATTCTCTTTAAGTTGCTAAGATATGCAAATATCTATCAAAATCAAATTATGATTAGAGAAAATAATTTAGTATAAAAATTATAAAGCTATCGCACAATAAAATATTTATGTTACTTTATAATGATTTATGGAACCTTCATTTTCTGCCATGATAAATATACTCACAATAACACTAATCATAAGAAAAGTGTGAGATCATGTGTGAACAATTAAATTGATAGTGTTTGTCAAAAGTTTTAAAGTTGAAGACTATTCATAAGTCCTCTAGACACCAACTAAAACAAAAGTTCATACTAACTTGAGAGGCTATAAATATGCATATGAAAAATTAAAAATTACATCTAATTATATTCCAAGCATCATAGAAAAAAATAGTGTTATAAATGACAAGAAGAATATAAGAGAGAATGTGCTCTTCCTCTTCACTTTTTATCAATATCATTTTTAAATTAGTTAAGATTATCAATCTTTCATTATTTCAATACCTCTTTTTTTTCTAATAATTCTTAAATTTATAAGCAACATCATAATAATATACAATGTATCATAATAATCTTATTGGAATCTTGGCATAGTTCTACCAAACTTTAACGAATGTAACTTTTGGTATCAAAGTACCAAGGTCCCAAACCATCGCTGGTATCAAAAGAATAAATTCCAAAAGTTTGGCAAACAGAAGATTTTCAACTTATTCGAAGGAATGAAATGTGATGGTAATGAAAATCAAAGGCATGGTGGAATATTTTAGACACAAATTTATAAGTTAAACATAAATATCAACAAATTCCAAAAATTGATATGTATTTGTATTTTGGCCATCATTCAGACATCTATGTTATATTGCATGCATAAGTACTTGATTGAAAGCTGACAGTGCAATCTTTTCACAAATTGTATTAAACTATTCAAGGGTTATTAATAAAATATCTCAAACAATTGATCACTCTCTTTGTTATACAACATCAAACATATTGGGCATGCACAAGTATTTATGGAAAGTAGAGAGAGAGAGAGAGAGAGAGAGAGAGAGAGAGAGAGCTATATTGTTAAAAAATGTATCCAACTACTCAAGGGTTGCTGCTTATTAAAGATTTTAGATAACTAACCACTTTATTTGTGGCATATAATATTAAAGCACCTTTTTTATTTGTTTTCAATTTTTGTTGAACTTTGGCAATTGTGTTATAGTCAGAGGGTGGAGTGGAGGGAGTGCTCACCTCCTATAATAGAAAACTCTAGTGTAGCTATATATAATAATGACAAAATAAAAAACAAAGATAATAGTCCTATGTGAAAATAGTGAATGAATGCTAAAGAATTAATCAATATTCATTATTAGAATAGATTCATTCTTACTGCTGATGCAGCTTTCACATTAGGATGCTCTCACTTGTAAATCTCCCTGAACTCTTCACTGAAATAGCATCTTGTAAGTGCACCTTTTATTAAACACATACAAGCATGCTATTAATAACTAATAATGTTACTTACAGGAAAATAAAGAAAGCACTAGTAGGCCTTTTTGGTCAGTTAGGGTCCTTATTGGCCTTCTTGTCCTTTTTGGCCTTATGTAAGCTGCTATTATCAGGTTTTATTGCTGCTTCGCATTTCCCAACATTAATTGATATGTGTAACATTAATTGCTGGGTTGATGATGGGTTAAGGTGGGTTATCTCCTCATTAATGTCCCGGGTTGTTCGTCGACAGTCAGCCCAGGGCATCACAATATTTAATTTTATCATATGTGGGTGAATATGATTTTATTTATTGATATGTTGTAACACATAGTATGGGCATTTTATTTATTTAAATCGGGGATGAATGTTTTTCTCTTATTTTATGTGGATGAATTCTTAAGTATTATATGTCTCTCTGTGTTTGTAAATGCATCTATATTTCTGATCTTATAGATCTTTTGCCCCTTGTACTACTTAATAGTAGGTTAAGATATGTTAATCCAATATTAAGTACTATAATGATGCTCAGTGTTGGAACATGACACCTAATATGACACCGTATCATTACAGAGGGACAAAGATGAGAATGAGTTTTAAAATATAAGGTAACAATGTATCAAAGGTCAAACATTTTGAAACTACTTTGAGAGATATTTATAAGTTAGCTAATCTTCACACTTGGAATTTGACCAACCTTTTGGACTTGGAACTAACAGGTCTTTAGATTTGAAATTGATCAGTATTCGAACTTAGAACTAACAATTATGCCAAATTTAATATAATATTGTCAGTGGCATAATTTTTTTTGGTAATATATAAGAGTTTTATGAGAAACCATTAAAAAAAAGGCAAATTTTAAAATAAGGCTTAATAATATATATATATATATATATATATATATATATATATATATATATATATATATATATATATATATATATATATGAGCATTTTTGGAGTTACGGTATTTTTAACAGGTGTTGTAAATACATGTTTCGCCAATAAATGTAAAACAACAAGTCTAAGTTATAGCATTTTTTTATAAATTGGGATAATAATATTTATTTTACAACTTACAATTTCATATACTTATTGTTCGTTTACAAAATTCATATGTATTTAGATTATTCTCAATTTATATTAATCATCCATGTGTAACAAATTTAATTCTATAATTATATTGATGATTGACTTTAAAAAAGGCTTAATAATATATATAATCCATATGTACTTAGATCATTCACAATTTATAATATTAAGTTAATAATTAAATCATTAAATTCATATAGTATTGATATTAAATTTATAAATAATAATATTTTGAAAAAGTAAATAATTAATAATAAATATTATTTATTTCAAAATTAAGCAATAATTAAATCATTTTAGTATTAAATTTAATACATTCTTTGCAAAGAAAAAAGTTTCCTATTTTTCTAGTGATTCTTACGATTAGCTTTTAATATATTTTAGGAAATAAAATCGTGATATATTTTAGGAAATACAGTTTTAGGATAAAAAGAAAAATATTTGTATTATTTTGGGAAATCAACGCGCTATAAGTGGGGCTGGGGGGAACGCGAAGAACAGAGCAGTCAAGACTTGGCGAGTCTTATAGCAGCGGAAAAGAGGGAAACTTTCCCAAGCGAGCCGATTCCGAAGATGGCGGCCTCCGAAGATGCTATCGTCTAAGAATTCAGATATTTCCTCCTGCCATGAACCAGTTTCGCTTTCATCCCATCGCACCTTTTCTTCCCTGCGCACTCTTCGGTGAAGGTATGCTTTTTGTTGTCATCTTCTTCGCATCTTCCTTTGGTTTCGTCCTTTTTGTTCTGCTTTTTATATTTCTGTTGAACCTTTTTTCATGTTTAAAGGATCAAACTTGGTATAAGACTTATGCTAGATGATTATTTTCAAGTTTAAAGGATCAAACTTCTAGATGATCTAATTAATATTTATTAAAGAAATCTTGCTATGCTAAATGAGATTAATTTATAGAAGATCAAAACCTACCCAAGCATAATACCATAAGCCTCACCATATATTTAACTATGGGCAATCTAAATAGATGTAAAAATATCGAGCTTTCTGTTTGATAAAATCCCCATCAAATTCATATGATTTATAATCCAAAACCTGGTAGAAGACTTATGCTCTTAAGTTTAACTAAGACTCTAAATGCACTTTGTAGTTTTGTTATGCCCTAATAGTTTAGCGGTCATGTCTAAAACTTTTGAACGTTCTGCTCTACTATGCTAAATTATTGAATAAAATGATACGATTAACCTTTTGTTAGTCAATGAGCCAATGCTAAACTTAAGGATTGAGTATTTAACATATTCTATTCAGCTTGACTGAGATATCTAAGATGAGATAACCTATGATTGACCTCAAGAAAAACTAATTCACACATCTACTTGCTAAGGCCACCAAATCTAAAATCTAAATATTATGTTTTAGACTTGGTTTTCAAGCTCAAATAAGATTTTAATTAAATTATTTATTTATGAATGCCTCTGTACCACTAATGATCATAACTAGAATCTCTAAATTTTAGTGATCACGCCTTAAGTGCTTTATTGTTGGATCATAACGGTATGACCAACCCTCTGTTAAGTCTACTTTCATCTATCCCTCCAACTGTATGCTACCTTATGTTTACTTAACATTGTACACCCTTTGATTGAGATTCTTTATACAATTAGAAATGACAATTAACTTGGGGGCTTGCTCCTATAAAAAATTCTCAGCCCTAAATCTAAATATTCTTGATTTATCTATCATGGGAAAATCTGATTATGCATTTCAAAACCGTTCTTACAAAAAGCCTACTCTTAAAATCCAATTAAAAATTGTTGACATTCCTTTTCTTTATAGAGCGATCATTCAGTGCTTGATTTGGCAATTAAAAATTGCTTTTAAAAAACTATTAGATGATATCATGACTCAAGAAGATGTAGCAATCACCTGGATAGACTTATTTTCAATAGTACATTCGGCCCAATTCACATCATTGTAAGCCTTGAGAGTGAAGTAAATGAATGGTTTTAGAAGTTTATCGTGATGTGGGGTATGTTTTACGTAGTGCATCTTCTTAAGTGCAGTTTAATGATTGGTTGTGAAGCTTGGCATGCAAAGCAAGGTTGATGTTGATTATCCTTAGAGTTTGATAGTTAAGTGATGAATATTCTGAAGTGTTTATTAGCAAGTGTGGCTGAGTTGTTTATGCCATGTGGATGTGGTTGCTCTTTGAGTGTTGAAGCTATAGGAGATGGGGTGGCAGTTTGTTGTAGTAGAAGAGAAAGCCCTTGCTCAAGTGTCCCTTTGCATAGCGCCATCTTGTTCGTATATCATTAACAAGAATTTTTTCTTAAGAAAAAATCAAATAGTAAGTTATTGTCCTTTGCAAGCTTACTTATAGATAGTATGTTTATGCAATTGTGGAAACATGAAAAGCACTTCAATGAAAAGTGTGATTATTAAATGGTGTACTTTTGATGATTTTATGTCAATAATTTTTTAATCTGATTTATCTCCAACTTGAATTGAATACTGTCTCAAGTAGGGACTACTATGTTGGAGATTTTTTTTAGGTAGATGTGACATGATAGAAGGCCCCAAAAGTTGAAGTACCACATATTTATAATAACTAAAATTTTGTTGAAAGAAGTTATATTTTTGTGTAGCTATGTTTATTCACTAGTCGCTAATATCTACTTTAACATTAACATTAACAGATTGTGAATATTTGCTAAGTTGACTGTTTTGGGATATGATTTTGGAATTTATTATAGTTAGATTTGGGATATGATTTTGCATTTGGTATTTGAGATTTGTTACTGTCTACTTCCCCAGGGGACAATACCACTTGGTTGAAATTCGTAGCAGGTTCACTAAATCAAACACATGAGAACTAGTAGTTTTTGATAATATATCAAATATTTAATAGATTCATGATGTGTTAGATATTAAATTTTAAAATAAATATTTTTTAGAATTAGAATGATGTATCAAAATAATACATCAAAATAACATTTGAACAATTTGATCAACTAAAAAATTAGAAATATTTTAAGTCTTGCATAGATAATAGGGTCAGGGCCGACTGATACCTGGTTATGTCGATTCGTTCGTTTGATCAATCTCCCTCTTCAAGCAGTGCCTTCTCCAGCCACATCTTGTTCGAACGAATCTCGGTGAACTTCGATCGAACGAATCTCGATGAACTTCGATCGATCAAAGGAATCGTTCAAACGCTTCGTTCGAATGATTGGTTAGTTTCGTTTGAACCATTGGTTTGTTGTTTTGTTCGAACGATTGGTTTGTTTTGTTCGAACGATGAGTTCGTTTCATTTAAACGAAACCTAAACTCCCAAAAAAAATTTAATTGGGTGATCCTACCTCCTAAATTACTCAAAACACCACACTCAGATAATTTCGTTCCAAACAAATAAATTCTAAAATTTCTTGAAAAATTACTAAACAGTGATAAAGTAATTTGATTACACTGTAATCTGTTTATTTTATCATCAAATTTTTTAGAGTTCATTATGTCAAATAACCTCTTTTTTTTTCAAATTTCTTTGTTATTATACTTCTAGTTTTGACTACACCTTCTAATAAGTAATTATAAATCGTGATATCCTCAAATCATAATAAAATACAATGTACTTAGACTTGCATATCTAATAAAAATTATATTTTCTTTGGATGTGCATAATATATGTTGTGCATATGCTAGAATGAGCCAACTGAGAATACAACATATGATGTGGAATCAATTCATGAGGAAAAAATTGCATGATGCATTTTGCCAATATTTTATTTTATTTTATTTTCAGTGAGCATTTATATTTTTGCATGTATAAAACTCAATCTGTGTGAATATTCTGAGATGAATGCATTTTTCTTTATTTTATGACATTTGTATATGTAATGGATGCAAAAATAGCTTTCTTATATTTTAATAAGTGAAATGTGTCGTTATGGTAAACCCAATGTGATCCTAGGGAGCTATGTTAATCACATAAACCCAAATCAAGTTGTTACACAAAGTCCTAGCATCATCTGAATTTTCAACAACCATAACTGAGCTAGCCATTGGATTCCTTTGAAGATAGTATAGATTTTATTGCTAGACTCCTCATATATAAGTCATTGCTCCCTTGATAATCTTCAAAACTCTAGCATCGATAACCACATTATATCCTTTAGCTTCCAAGGCTCCAATTGATACCAAATTCTTCTTGATCTTTGATACATTTCTTACTCCAATTCTTAAATAGTCCGTGTTCTGATAAGAACACTCTTAATACCATTGTCCATCTCCGTCTCCTAGTAACAACTCCATCGTCCATCTCCATCTATAAGAACAAAATCAATGGTTCTATGGGCATATATGACATGTCGCACCCATATTCATGATCCAACTTAAACTAACAGCTAAAAATCCCGTGGAGAATATAATAAGAGAAATTTCCAAGTCATATGCCTCGACAAAATTCTGAGTAATGTTCACCTTTGCTCCAAGAGATTCACTTGCCCTCAACTTTTATTTCAACTTAGGACAATCATTTTTCCAACAACTAGTCTTTAAGCAAAATGGCATCGATTGCACCCAAGGTTGCGGCCTCTGGATTTGCCTCATTTATGAGAATTACTACCATTCTTTTTTGACCAATGCTTCTTTTTCTCAAATTTACCTTTATGCAAGGTCATTACTTCTTCTACCTTTGACTTAGTTGACTCCTTATCTTGATAAAGGTAGTAGTCGCCTCTTCATATTTTAAGACTTTCTTCCCATAAATAAGTTTCATGGTGATGTTTTCAAACTCATCTGACAATGATTTTAAAAAAAAGAAGCTCCTTGACATCATTCTCCACAAATATTTCCAAATTTAATAAGTTCACCAATGCCATTGTGAATTTCCACAACTTCATTGTGGAAGTCTCTGTCATCACCGCATTTATATCTTGGATAAAGCAATTTCAGATCAAATCACATGCACATCGATTCATCTTTTTGCAAATCTTTTTCTATCATCTCCGATTTTTCACCTCCATCAGAACATCTCTGAGATTCTTTTCGCAAAGTGGTCCATTAATTTTGCTGGCCAGCCCGAATCGTCCCAATTCTTGAAACAAGCTCTAGTTTTCTTTACCCAAGCCCAATATTTAACCGTGCCATGCCGAATAAGTCCATGAGCCTATGCTTAGGTATAATGTGAAAAGGGTAGAAAATGCAACAGACCTCTTCCACCGATGAGTGAAGACAAGCAAGGTAGATGTGAATTTGATTAACATGCATGAATAACAACACAATAAAAAATAAACCCTCAAGATTTAAGTGGAAAACCCCAAGCAAGGGAAGAGCAATAGAACCACAATGAATATTTCATTGTAAATTGGAAGAAGAATACAAGCAAACAATCTCTTTGCACACATCACCATACCAAACTCCATGCTAACTATGACTTATAAGCATTGGTTTGTAACACTCTTGCATAAATGTCCACAAAAATAATTAGCTATTATTGAGTTCAAAACATCCCTCTTGAATATAACTAGGAGTTTCAAGAGTTTTGTATGTTTTGGGATATGTCTATGCTCCCATTAGAGTGCCTGGGCTCATGTTGCATCTCTTGAAAACATTTCTGGCTGAAATGACTCTAGCACCTACTGCTTATAGGCGTGACTGGGTGTCTGAACTGGTGGGCCTCTGTGCATTCGACCACTTGCCCACTTGTGTGGAATTCGACCCTATCTTGTATATGTTTCATCTCTAGTTCATTGTTGACTCGTCCTTGGTCATTTCGAAGCATTTGAAGCTCCACCATACACAACAATATCCCAATTAAAGACTTGAGTGTGATGCTCTCATTCTTCTTTCCTTGGTAGTGTTCCTCATAGCTTAAGAGGCATGGTGTGGCACACCTTTCATCTTTATTTTCATATTCTAATGCACATTAATTACTAAGGAAAAGATCTATCATTTAATACGTTCTTGAACACTTTTTCTTGCACGCTTTGCCTTGTGGGGTGCTTAGTACCCATGTGTAATAACTTGGCATTATGTTAGTGATACTAAACAAACATTGTATGTTAATGTGCTATTTTATATTGAATTACAATATTAGATGTACTGATTCAATATAAGAAGTCACATTTATCAATGATACTATTGAGGTGCAAGCACAACAATAAAATATATAATAAAGTGGAAAAAATAGCATTCATAAATTAATACATTCAAAAAAGAATAGAAAATGCAAGTGTCTTAAAAAAAAGATAAATAAGTGTATACAATATTGAATAAAGTGAATTATCATCACTATAAACTGCTGAGTAAGTTAATGAGCTACCTCCTCTTTTACAGGCTCCACATCACAAGCAGGGTCCTCCTGATGCTTATGATTTGACATATCAGTATCATATGCTCGGGTACAACAACAAAAGTAAAAATATGATTAGACAATTTATCTAAATACATTTGAAGCATATGCAATTTTATTTTAGAATATCACGTTTAATTACAATTAAATAGAGAATGTGTGAAATGCTAAAAGTACTTGTCTAGTAAAAGAAGTTGAAATTGAATGGATACTGTAAATTATACAAATAATATATATCTCAAAGCTAAGGATTCGACGTTGTCTAATGCATCAACTAATGATTAGCTGCCGTCAGGCAGTTAGCATTATTATAACTTGAATTTAATGCATCTGCTAATGATTAGCTATCATCAGACGGTTAACATTGTTATCACTCGAATTTAATATAAATGCAGATTGAATCTCAGACGTCTGATTAGATCTGAAAATGCAGAATGATTGTGATCTGCCGAATTCCGTGCTTTGTGTTTTTCTTAGTAAACATGATCACTGCTATTTTAAAATTAAATGTTAAATTTTCTTAATTAAATTAAATTGTATTTTGTGAATATTTTGATTATTTTAAGTTCAAAAATTATGAATTTTTCACCCATAGCATATTTTGAAGTGTGGAATCCAAACATACAATTAAATTTGGGGTTTGAAATCAAAATACTTTTTTGTACTTTTAAGCATTAAATTAATATTAAAATATTTAAAAAATTCATCATTGTTTAGATTGTCTCCAAATTTGAAGTGTATGCTTCTAACAATTTGTTGAATTTAATGACAGTGAGTTTAAACTTTAATTATGCATGATTTAAGGTAGTAGCCACATGGTTGTTATACTGTAGGTTTCTTTTCTATATACTACGTAGCTTCATCAAAACATGCTTTTGAGTTGGTGTTGTTTCCTGCACCTCATCACCCCTGGATTGATTCCACTTTTAGCACATCGTGATCTGGAAGACCTTCTAAGCTAAATTAAAAAATTTAAAATATCTAACATTTCATATAATTCATAAAAAATAATTATTTATTGGGCAACTCTCCCCAAAAATAGATCAAAATGGAGCTTCTAGAAATTCTTAGCATGTGAATAATGTTTATCAATTTAAGCGGTAGTACGCATTATTATAACATGTACAAAACAACAAAGTAAATTGTATGTATCTCAACATATTATTAATTGTATCCTTACAAATAGTTATACGAACCTAATTAAGTATAGAGCAATAAAAAAAATAAAGTGTAACATATATCAAATTATTTTTATCAATTAAGGTACAAAGTACTTATACGAGTTAAAAAATATTATTAGTAGTTGTTTGGTTAAATGTCAAGTAAAAAGTTATAAGATAACATGTTATTCAGATGACAATATTATTCAGATAATTTGGAATGTTTTATTTGCTATTATTTAAATAATAGATGTCAGTATTATTCAAATGTATACTCTTTGGTTCATTACCATTCATGTTATATTACACAAAAGATAAAATTACCTCAAATATTGAGATTTAAATATAAAGTGAAATGCTAAAACAAATACCGACTTCTAGTAAAATTTTGTTCTAAGACTCACAAATCACAAAACAAATATAACCCTAAAGCTCTAAGTTGCGCGAGCCTTTGAGTTGGGTGAAAGGGAGAGCTCTGTGCAGGTGAAAGGACAAAAGATCTGCGTCATGAGGCGCTTGCAAGGTGAGCGTGTCTGGCAGAAGCAAGCACGTTACTAAGATATTTTAATGGTATGTTTTGGTTGATCTTGTAAGCATAAACTTCAAGATATTTTAATGCTTTTTATTTATATTAGGTGTATATGTAGACTTTCTCTTTTGTTATTGTTAAAATGTTTAGAAAATAACAGAAGAAAAGGACCTTGTTCAGGTAAGTGCTTGTTTAAGGTGATCTTAAACACGGTTGCATCAGGTAAGTGCTTTTTTATGATATATCACTATCATCTTGAAGAGCATGATAAAATCCTATCTGTATTCACTTCTTTGGCACATGCATTCTATTAGATTTGCTTAAATGTGATTGTCAAATGAATCTATTCTGCAAATAAAGTGCTTGTGATATTAAGAATGAGCTTGCTCTATTTTTTTTAATTTGAAATTACAGATATTAGATCTAGATGCCATTGAAGAAATGGTTGTTAAGGTATTGGAGAAGAATCCCAAGCAACTACAACAGTATTACGGACATCAGCTTTTAACTACCATGTTAAATTTCCTTAATTAATATATGATGGCAGTACTATGTTAAATTACCTTTTGCAGAAATATTGGAAAGGCTTAAAGAAGAATGCAATGGAGCTTAGACAGCAGCTTTTAAACAATATCGGAAGCTTTCTTTCGATGGCTGCAAACCAACAAGGAACAGCTATCTACACTTTCAAAAGAGCCTTCATTCTACAAATATGAACATTCAGTGTTATTTATGTAATTGCACATTAATATTATTATCATTTTGATGATGCTTAAGAGAAGTTTATGAGCCCATGTTGTTTGTCACTTTTTATGATATCTTTTCTTAAGTTTAGTGTTATACTCTCGAGCTGTTGTTCATACTATCTACTGCAAGGCTTCATGATATCACATGCTTTGGTAAAATGTTTGCTTGAATACATACTTTTTGTTTTGTTTGCAGGGAAAATGAGGAATTGGAATCTCAAGAGAGCAGTGAAGATGCTTACACCCCAATATTAGAATTAGTCGTTGCTGTCGAATAATGGTATTGTTACTTTAGGTTGTTTGAGTTGCTTAATGTTATGATCATATTTTCTTTATTGCTTGAGAAGTAAGTAAATGTATTAATTCAGACAGTAGATTTTTCTTCATGTTAAAGTGAAATGAAATTGAGCTGAAGTTTTAGTGTAACATTTGCTTTCTATAAAAACAAAATAGTAAGCATCGGTTACTTGAAGATATCATGCCATTCATATCGCACCAAATCATTATTATTATTATTCTCATCTCCGTCTTCCGTCCATCAAATTGCCTTCAAAACATTCAGTTTTCAGCATTCAAAGACAACTTTCTCTAATCTTTTTGCAATACATCTCACATAAAACTTGAACAAGAAAAATAGAGCAGCATTAGTTGCCTGTAAATATTCAAACCATTCTATCATATTGAGAGATGGAAAAATGAAAACTTAACAAAATTCCAAACTTGAGTACATATTAAACACTAAATCAACCTGCTATGCTTCAACATCTTTGCAAGTTGATGAAAATTCTAATTTAGATGAAGGTTTTCGTTCAAACAATTGTTAATCAAAAAAATGAAGTAAACTACTAAGAGAGAATAAAGTTCAAAGGAGAAATGCATCCACCCAAAAAAATTAAATTAAATGAGAAGAATCAACAAGATAATAACAAAATTAAATAAAAGAAATGTGTGAGCATGCCACAGAAAGCTTGATCATAAATGCAAATATTTCTAAGGATAAAATTAGAGATTTTTACATGCATAGCACCAAAAACATTATAAAGATAAACATTGCTGAAAAAATCATGCCTTCCCAGATATCTCTCAAATAACAAAAACATTATGGTATCACTTATAATACAAAACATTTACAGCATTAGCGAGGGATTGAGGTTCAGAGCAGCACTTGCCCTTCTTATTTCCCCTAATCCAAACAAAACCTTACCTCTCCCATTAAAATGGAACGTTGATCGACAAACGCAGTAAATAAAAAAAAAATATTGCAACGGCAAGAATCATCCAACATGGATTGTCTAGCACATAGCCAACACAAACTATTGACCAAGAATAAAACATTTTCAAAATTTAGTAGTAGCAATTTCAATAGCATAGCTCAACTCACACTAATAATTTCAATCAAAAATTTTATTAAATATAAAATTTTCTTAGAATTATTTTATAAATATGGCCTAAACATGCTTTTCTCCATAATGAGCAATGTAGTAAATTAAGAAAAAGCAAAAAGCTTGGTTGGAATCTGCAACAAGGAGATTGTTCTAGTGGTCAAAGCTTCCATCAGGGTGTCGAAGCATGTTGTAGGAGCTGCAGACAATATACATTGCAACGGTAGGAATCACCACATATTTGAACTCAATAACATCTATACTTGCAACTGCTAATCCTCCATCTTGCAGTTATGACCTGAAGGTTGCAGAAACTTAATGAATAGACATATTATAATTTATAAATTTAATATCAATACTATATAAATTTAATGATATTTAGAGAATTATCTCAATAAATATGTTTATCACAAAAATTATTAATACTATATCAATTAGCGAATAAAATTATTAATACTACATAAACTTATTTATATATAGAGAATTATCCCAGCAAATATTTGTATCACAAAAATAACTATAATAACTAAAATGATAGAACAAAATAATTTATAACATTATTAAACGGTACTGCAGAATGGGTCAACCCCGACACGCGCGACACTGCTTCCGAGTTTGACACACAGAGCGCTAGCGTTCGTGAAGCTTGGGGCATATGAAAATGTGGATTTAATTAAACAATAATTAGGTTCATTCGAATGCTAATTTCTTTCATAACTTCTTAATAAATGATCCTGCCAATGTTATGTCTCAAGGTGACCACAAAAATATGAGAAATTTTCTAGAGACGTTAGTTTTTCAGTTTGAATAATATTTCACTGACGACATTTTTAATCATAATATATTTAGGTTAGTGCCTAATTATGTCAAATTAGCTCCAAATCAACATACTTACTGTCATTTTATTTACTATTCCATAGGGAAAGGTAAATTCATTGACTTTAATCAGATTTGCTACTAAATAAGAAATTTGACTTTTTAAGAGCTTAGTCATACTTTAATATTAAATAATGAGGTATGGATTAGTTCATTAGGATCTTTAAACCTTATGAAGAGTTAGCTTGAACCATACATTATATTGATTGATTGTTAGGGAATATAATATTAGGGAGAACACTTCGGTCAATCTAGTTATTGCTAGTCTTGCCATTTTAAGTAGGGAAGCTATGAAGGAAAAAGAAGAGATGTAAGCCGATTTGTATTATATCTGGACTTAGTAAATGGGATGAACCATGGTGTAGGAGTATGGAGTTTGGTAGTATGAGTCATAAACTTATTAGCTTTTGTTTCAAATTAATAAATAACATTTAAAATTTTGAGTCTTTATGACTGTATTATTAGTACATTCAGTTCTTATGATGATATTGTTTACTAACTTTGTTGCAGAACCTAACTTTATAACTTCTTATATATATATATATATATATATATATATATATATATTTCTTTTTATTGTCTCTCACTTCTACAAATATATTTTAGATTTACATTTACATTTTGCATTTTGCATTTTTTCATTTTTGCAATTTTTTATTTACATTTTATATTTGCATTTGCATTTACATTTGCCTTTGTCTTTACCTTTGCCTTTACAAATATATTTTACATTTACATTTTATATTTATATTTTACATTTTACATTTGCATTTGTATTTGATTTTATATTTGCATTTGCATTTTTATTTATATTTACAATTTTGTTTGCATTTACATTTTTGCATTTGCATATCTATTTGCATTTCTATTTACATTTACATTTATATTTATAAATGTAAATGCAAATATAAATGTAAATGTAATTTTGCATTTACATATGTATTTTATATTTTATATTTTGCATTTGCATTTATATTTTGCATTTGCATTTACATTTACATATACATTTGCATTTGCATTTACACTTTGTCTTTGCCTTTGCTTTTACATTTACAAATATATTTTTACATTTACATTTACATTTATATATACATTTTACATTTTATATTTATATTTGCATTAATGCATTTGCAATTACCTTTGCCTTTACATTTACAAATACATTTTACATTTACATTTATATTTACATTTACATTTCATATTTGCATTTGCATTTGCATTTGCATTTGTAATTGCATTTTTTTTTACATTTGCATTTACAATTTTGCATTTACATTTACATTTATATTTGCATTTACATTTACATTTACATTTACAAATGCAAATGTAAATGCAAAGGAAAATACAAATGCAAATGGAAATGCAAAAATACAAATTAAATGCAAATGTAAAATATAATAGCAAAAATATAAAAATACAAAAATACAAAATGTAAAACGTAACCGATACGAAAACAAGATATAATATGAAATCTAAGGACATCAGCTACAATACTCTGCCCTAAAAGCAGCACAAAAATCATTAAATGTCACTAATAGATGCTTCCTAGATAATCTTCTATCTGTCCAGTACCACCATCTATCGGTAGAACCACCAAGCAGAAATCCCAGAATCTAGAGACAGTAGTCGTCGGGACAAGCTGTCTCTCGAAAAGTAGTGGTCACACGGTTTAACCACTCTTTGGCAAGAACAGGGAGACTAGTTCCCCTGAAGATTGGACAAACTAAAATCTTATCTAGCACTTCTACTCCACGAGAAGATACTCCTTCTACGATCCTTCCATAGATTTTGCCATCTTGGAAATTATCTGCCCAATACTCGTTGAATGATCAAAGGCAGTAGAAGAAATCGAACTACTGATATTCCATCCCTAAAGTTTCATTCAATTATTAGTTCTAGTTTTCCAATTATTTCAGTTATAAGCATTAAATTTATATATGTTACTTCTTTAAGGTTCGTTCAGATCCTAAGATGCCATATATTACTTGTTTTCAATATTTAATCGTATTTTACTCATTTATGGTTCGTTCAATTCCTAAGGTGTCATTTTCAGATATTCTTAGTTTCATTTCTAAGATTTCAGTAGGATGAACTATGGATGCTACTTTTCATACCTGAACCGAAGAGAGTGCGCTCGGAAGAAAAGGTGCGGTTGGATGAAAGCGAAACTCTTAGACGATGGCCTGGCATCTTCGGAATCAAGCAAAACCTAAGGGTGGAGGCCGACATCTTCAGAATCGGCTGGCCATTGGAAACGGGGAAAGTTCTTTCTTCGTTTTTCCCCTCTTTTCCGTTGCTATAGGACTCGGCCAAGAAGACTGCTCTGTTCTTAGCGTTCCCCCCCCCCTCTTGTAGCTCTAAGATCTCCTAAAATAATACAAATATATCTTTTTTTTATTCAAAAACTGTATTTCTTAAAATATATCACGATTTTGCTTCCTAAAATAAATCAACATCTTAAATTTAATACTAAAATAGGAAACTTTTTTTCTTTGCAAACAATGTACTAAATCACATAACTTAATCACATAACTTAACTTAATCACATAACTTAATCACATAACTTAATGATCGATGTCTATTGATATCCACATATATGAAAATAGATTAATTCTACTAGCATTGTTGTTGATTTAAGAATTCTGCAACATGGTTTATATTACAAAAGTTAACTTCTTTGTTACTCCCTGCATATTGCTATAGTCGAGAAACAACTTGATTGAAATTAGAGATATACAGAAGAAGAATAAGCAGCAAAAAAATAAGTTTTTTGTTTTCTAGTTTCTTAGAGATTCCTTGCATACAGGAATATACACACATAAAAGCAAATTAATACATATACTATTGTTGTTTTTAGAACTGAACAATGGGTACCACTTGATACATAACTTCCCACTAATACAAATTAGACACAAAGCTATAAAACACGTGTAAGTTGATAGTGGTTGCACTAACATGTGACAAATGATAATTTATTCAAAGAATTAAATCCAATCATAAATACCAAAGTATGAACTAGAAATTGTAATTACATTTCTTCAAAGAGAAAGAGCAATGACAATCAAAAGTTGCTCAAATATGAATCAGGCAACAAAAATTTTACATGTTACTAGCTGATTAGAGATGCAAAGGATCATTAGAGGTGCATATGAAAGGCAATAGCTTTTTCCCTAAACCATTTGGAGGAGAAGAATATTACTTTTAAAATAGAAAAAGATGTCATTGAATACTCAATTTTATTACTTTTCCTTCTGCTAATCTTTAGGCTACGAGAATTCTGCAAGTAGTGTATATCATCAAATTTGTCAAAGAAAAAAAAAAAGAACAAGTAAGAAAACTATAAGCATTAGTCCCATTAAGTGACTCCATGAATCATTTATTTCCATTATGCAAATCAAATAGCAACCCCTCCCAAAGTTCCAAACAATATTACATTTATTTATTTACCATCCTTTTAAATAGTTGCATCAAATCTTGCATGCCAATCTTAAACTCAAATTATAAATTTATCTACAAAAAAAGATGATAAGTAGACAATTATTCCGCATCAAATTTTTAAAATTTACCATTAGCAAAAAGAATTCTTTATTTCCATTGTGCAAATAATTCTCTAAATTATCCAACTTCCTTCGGTTAGCTCCATATATTTTCATAAAGATAAGAACAAAATAATTACCACTGAATAGAATGGAGCTGGCCTGGTGATCTATATAATGTTCGACACCAATAAGCAAGATTGAAGATATTTGAATTGGTTTCAAGGAGGTTTTCATTAAGATCACAAAATTCGACACCAAACATGCCATAAAAGGAAGACACGGGAGGATTAGATCCTGTCAATTTGCCAGTGTACAGGTCACACTTGCCACATCTTCCCAAAGATCGCCACTAAAGGTTCTAGAAATCACTCCTGCAACGTTCTCATTTGCTGCCGACAAAAATGGGAATAATAAGTTACTAGCAGTAGCAGTAGAAGAAGAAGAGATGAATAACAAACTGAAGTTTAGTATTAAACAAAGGCTGATGCGATTGTTAAACTCGTGAATAATCACGAGAAGAATGAAATTATAAAAATGAAAAAACATGAACGAGAAAAGATCACTGGCCTCGTCCACATACCTCTTCTTCAATGAAGTAATCTTTCAAAGCACATAAAAGTTGACAGCAAATCACACATTTCCTCCCTTAAGAAATTGCTTTCAGATTAGTCTAATAGATCGAGATTGTGGAGCAAGAACACCGTCTAGATAGGAATGTGTGATGATTGAGAATAAAAGCATTCCTTATACTATGGTTTAATAGAAAAATGAACTTTATAGCAAAACTATTTTGAAGAAAGAGAAGTGAGTATTACAACAAAGGTATAATTTTTTCCAATGGATTGCTTCCCAATCGACCAATTCAACAAGGTATAACTTTTTCCTATGTTTTGGAAGGACAATCACTATAGGAAAGCAAATCTGCATGCCTTTGAAGGTCGTCTATCTAAAGGCATCATCTCTCAGCACAGACTATACAAAAAAAAAATGGTTGAATAGAAATAAAAATCCGAAAGGAAGATGCGACAGTTGAGAAGACAAGGCAGCGAAGAAGAAAAACAAAAAGCAGACCTGATCCAATGCGCGCGCTGAGAAGAAAAGGTGCGATACAAACGAAACTGATCCATGGCAGGAAGAAAAAGATGAACTCACATCTTCGGAATCAAGCAAACGCTAGCTGTGGAGACGGACATCTTCAGATTCAACCACCGGCTGGCTCACATTAAGGCGAATATAACGACAAATTAGATCTAAAGCTATTAGAAACGGAGAAAAAAGGTTCAACAGAAATAAAAAAAAAAACAGAGCAAAAAGGACGAACAGACTTAAGGAAGATGCGAAGAAGAAGAAAACAAAAATCATACCTGAACCGAAGAGTGCGCTGGGAGGAAAGGTGCGGTTGGATGAAAGCGAAACTCTTAGACGATGGCCTGGCATCTTCGGAATCAAGCAAAACCTAAGGGTGGAGGCCGACATCTTCAGAATCGGCTGGCCATTGGAAACGGGGAAAGTTCTTTCTTCGTTTTTCCCCTCTTTTCCGTTGCTATAGGACTCGGCCAAGAAGACTGCTAATCAAAAATCTAAGCAATAATAGTCTCAATTATTAGTTAAATTATAAACTCTTGACGCCCAAAGTGCTATAAAAGTTATGATTTTATCCATTGTGGATTTTAAGATCTATTAAACTCTTAGATCATAATATTAGTAGAAATTCTTATATTTTTAAATAATTTTCTTGTTTCTTTTTTCTTTAATGGAATTGAAACTTGATTTCAATCATAAAAGTAATTATTAAATTATATATATATATATATATATATATATATATTAAATGTAAAGCTAATTAATTTTGAATTTTATCGGACGATCGGAGGACCCAGATGCCCATCCCTGCGTGTGTCGCACAGGCGAGCACGCGGCTCTCTCCGCCGCGTGCCAGTGTCACTCGCCGCTCTACCGCATTGAGATCATCCTCATTTCATTCAAGATTAAGGGATGTTGTTATTAACCCGTTTCAAAAGATTGGAAGCTCTCGGATTTGCGAAACCTCCCCAGCCTCTTTGAGAAACTCAATCGATGTACCCGATATTCCTTATATTTGAATTCAGTTATTTGGATGGATGGCTGTTTAATTTGTTTCATTCAAGCAGTCATTCGGATGTCTAGTTAGTATTGGTGATCTCATCGAGCTCAATTGAGCTCGATGCGTCTCTCGATGATTGGCTGAGATGAATCCCTTCCATAACCCTTGAAAATTTAGGGCATCACCTTATCGAGTAGTCTTGTACGCCTAGGTTCGAATCTTCGAGTTCAGTGAGAAGGTCTTGAAGTGAGCATTCGATTAATATGCAAATCGTGTGGTGTGGAGCTCTGTGCGCCACTTGGATCAAAACCCTATTCTCCAACATCGCCTCCCCGCCTGTCGAAGAAGATGGAACCTCTCTGGGCTAGGCCAGGTCGGATCCATCTCGGTCTGCGTGGCCCATCTCGGATCGTCCATTGAATTTTTTTTGTGTATATGTTTTATTGAACATATGAAATATATGTGTAAGTATGTGTAAAATTTGTGTTATAATTTTCTTCTTGAAGTTGCATTTGAATTTTGAATCGCTTGCTTATATTTAGAAGAATTTTGGGTGCTTAAAGTATTTGTTGATATATGTATGTGTGTTTTGTTTGCAAATATATTATATGCACACGAATTGTGTGAGAACTGTGTTAGGAGTACGAATTAGGTGCGAGTGCACTTGCAGATAATTAAGAGTTTTATAAAAGGTCAAGCTTATCGATCATTCAATTTGGACGACCAAAAATTTTTTGCGAAAATCTTTTTTGTGATAAAAACAATTATGTCATAAATTTTTTGCATGTCTTTAAAACATTAGTTGATTGAACTAATCAAGTATAAAAAGTGTGTGAGGAATTGAGAAATTGAGAGCGATGAATTTTGTGTGCAAGTTGTGTGCACATAAATTTGTGTAACAATTGTATGTGTATGTGTATGCTGTAATTATTGTGATAAAGTTGCATGGATGACAAAGTTTGAGAGTTTTGCAGTAATTGTGTTTTTGAAAATTTTGCATTTTTAGTTTGTGATGTTTTTTTAATAATATGTGAGATATGTGAATGCAAACATGAATTTTGTGCATTCTAATTTTTTGTTTGAAACTTGCATAATTCATTTTGAATTGTGAATTATTTATATTTACATTTACATTTATATTTAAATTTACATTTATATTTATATCTACATCTACATCTACATTTGCATTTATATTTGTATTTATATTTGCATTTGCATTTATATTTACCTTTGTCATTGCTTTTGCTTTCACATTTACAAATACATTTTATATTTATATTTACTTTTACATTTACATTTTACATTTTGCATTTTTGCATTTTTGCATTTACATTTGCATTTTTACATTTCTATTTGCATTTGCTTTGGCCTTTGCATTTACATTTACCTTTGTCTTTGCCTTTGGCTTTACAAATATATTTTACATTTACATTTACTTTTATTATTTACATTTTACATTTGCATTTGCATTTGATTTTATATTTGCATTTACGTTTGTACTTGCATTTACATTTGATTTTATATTTGCATTTGCATTTGTATTTTTGTTTGCACTTACATTTTGTTTGCATTTGCATTTGCATTTTCATTTACATCTACATTTACATTTATAAATGTAAATGCAAATATAAATGTAAATGTAATTTTATATTTACATATATGCATTTTATATTTTGCATTTTACATTTATATTTGCATTTGCATCTACATATATATTTACATTTATATTTACATTTACTTTTACATATACATTTATTTTTACATTTGCATTTACATTTGCATTTGTATTTACACTTTGTTTTGGCCTTTGCTTTTACATTTACAAATATATTTTTACATTTACTTTTATATTTATATATATATTTTTCATTTTACATTTATATTTGCATTCATATTTGCATTTCTATTTGTATTTGCAATTGTCTTTGCTTTTACATTTATAAGCACATTTTACATTTACATTTATATTTACATTTATATTTTATATTTGCATTTGTATTTGCATTTGTAATAACATTTTCTTTTGCATTTGCATTTATAATTTTGCATTTACATTTATATTTTGCATTTTGCATATTGTATTTTTGCATTTTGCATTTGCATTTTTACCTTTACATTTTACATTTGCATTTGCATTTGTATTTTTGTATTTGCATTTACATTTGCATTTATATTTTCTTACAGTTAACATTTATATTTGGCATTTTATATTTTGCATTTTGCATTTTACATTTTTGCATTTTGTATTTTTGCATTTACATTTTACATTTTACATTTGCATTTTTGTTTACATTTGCATTTACATTTACATTTGCCTTTGCCTTTATATTTACAAATATATTTTATATTTATATTTATATTTACATTTTACATTTGTATTTACATTTTTATATTTTGCATTTTTATTTGCATTTGCATTTATATTTGTAATTGCCTTTGCCTTTACATTTAAATGTATTTGTAGAGGCAAAGGCAAAGACAAATACAAATATAAATGCAAAGGCAAATGGAAATACAAATAAAAATGTAAGAATGCAAATGCAAATGTAAAATGTAAATGCAAAAATATTAAAATGCAAAAAACTAAAATGTAAATATAAATGTAAAATGTATTTGTAAATATAAAGGTAGAAGCAAAGACAAAGGTAAATATAAATACAAATATAAATGTAAATACAAATGCAAATGCAAATGCAAATATAAATATAAACGTAATTGTAAATGTATATGTAAATATAAATGTAAATGTAAATGTTAATATAAATATAAATGTAAATATAAATGTAAATGTAAATATAAATATAAATGTAAATATAAATGTAAATGTAAATAAAAATATAAATGGAAATGCAAATGCAAAAAAAAATGCAAATGCAAATGACAATGCAAATGCAAATGTAAATGCAAATATAAAAGCAAATGCAAATGCAAATGTATTTATATTTACATTTACATTTACATCTACATCTACATTTGCAAATACATTTACATTTACATTTATATTTACATTTGCATTTACATTTACCTTTATCTTTGTTCTTGCCTTTACATTTACAAATATATTTTATATTTATATTTACATTTTACATTTTGAATTTTTGCATTTTTGCATTTACATTTTACATTTACATTTGCATTTGCATTTTTGTATTTGCATTTGCATTTGTATTTGTCTTTGCATTTACATTTGCCTTTGTCTTTGCCTTCACCTTTACAAATACATTTTATATTTACATTTACATTTACATTTATATTTTACATTTTACATATATATTTTTATTTGCTTTTGCATTTGTATTTTCATTTGCATTTACATTTTCATTTGCATTTGCATTTCCATTTCCATTTCCATTTACATTTGCATTTACATTTATAAATGTAAATGCAAATATAAATGTAAATGTAATTTTGCATTTTGCATTTTACATTTTGTATTTTGCATTTGCATTTACATTTACATTTATATTTATATTTATATTTACATTTACATTTACATTTATATTTATATTTGCATTTACACTTTGCCTTAGCCTTTGCATTTACATTTACAAACACATTTTTACATTTATATTTATATTTACATATACAATTTACATTTTAAATTTGTATTTGCATTTGTGTTTGTATTTGTATTTGCATTTGCATTTGCAATTGTCTTTGCCTTTACATTTATAAATACATTTTATATTATATTTATATTTACATTTATATTTTATATTTGCATTTGCATTTGCATTTGTAATTGTATTTTCTTTTGTATGTGTATTTTCATTTGCATTTACAATTTTGCATTTTGTAATTTACATTTATGCATTTTGTATTTTTGCATTTACATTTTATATTTCCATTTTTGCATGTCCATTTGCATTTGCATTTACATTTGCCTTTGTCTTTGTTTTTGCCTTTATATTTACAAAAATATTTTATATTTATATTTATATTTATATTTACATTTTACATTTGCATTTATATTTTCAAATTTTACATTTTCATTTGCATTTGCATTTGTATTTGCAATTGCATTTGCATTTACATTTAAATATATTTGTAAAGGCAATGGAAAAGATAAAGGCAAATGTATGCAAAGGCAAATGCAAATGGAAATGAAATGCAAAAATGGAAATGTAATGTAAATATAAAATGTAAATGCAAAAATATAAAAATGCAAAATTGCAAAATATAAAATATTAATGTAAATGTAAATGTAAATGTAAAATGTGTTCGTAAATGTAAAGGCATAAGTAAAGACAAAGGAAATGTAAATGCAAAGGTAAATATAAATGCAATTGCAAATATAAATACAAATGTAGATGTCAATGTAAATATAAATATAAATATAAATATAAATATTTACATTTTTTCAATTTTGTATTTTCGTTTGTATTTACATTTGCATTTACATTTGTATTTGCATTTGCAATTGCCTTTGCTTTTACATTTACAAATACATTTTACATTTACATATATATATTTTACATTTGTATTTTTATTTGCATTTACATTTTACATTTTGCATTTGGCATTATATTTGCCTTTGTCTTTGCCTTTGCTTTTACATTTACAAATACATTTTATATTTACAATTACAATTACATTTTACATTTTTTCAATTTTGTATTTTCATTTGTATTTTCATTTGCATTTGCAATTATCTTTGCCTTTACATTTACAAATACATTTATATTTACATTTACATTTACATTTTACATTTGCATTTGCATTTGCATTTGCAATTATAATTGCATTTTCATTTGCATTTGCATTTCCATTTTCATTTGTATTTGCAATTTTGCATTTACATTTGCATTTTGTATTTTACACTTTGCATTTTACATTTTGCATTTTACATTTTGCTTTTTGGATTTTGCATATTTGCATTTTTATATTTTTGCATTTACATTTTACATTTGCATTTGCATTTACATTTATCTTTGCATTTACATTTGCCATTGTCTTTGTCTTTGCCTTTATAAATATATTTTACATTTGTATTTATATTTACATTTACATTTTGTATTTTACATTTGCATTTACATTTGCATTTGCATTTGCAATTTTATTTGCATTTGTAATTGCCTTTGCCTTTACATTTACAAATACATTTTACATTTACATTTACATTTACATTTATCTTTTACATTTGCATTTGCATTTGCATTTAAATTTATAATTACAATTTCATTTGCATGTGTACTTGCATTTGTAATTGCATTTTCTTTTGTGTTTTCATTTACATTTGCGTTTGTAATTTTGCATTTACATTTGTATTTTACATTTTTCATTTTGCATTTTGCATTTTTGCATTTACATTTTATATTTGAATTTGCATTTGCATTTTGGAATTTCTATTTGTATTTGTATTTACATTTGCATATATAATTACCTTTATCTTTGCCTTTGCCTTTATATTTACAAATATATTTTATATTGACATTTATATTACATTTACATTTTACATTTTACATTTGCATTTGTATTTATATTTTTGAATTTTGCATTTTCATTTGCATTTGCATTTGCATTTATAATTGCCTTTGCCTTTACATTTACAAATAAATTTTATATTTATATTTACATTATACATTAATATTTGCATTTGCATTTGTAATTGTATTTTTATTTGCATTTGTATTTGGATTTTCATTTGCATTTATAATTTTTGCATTTACATTTATGTTTAGCATTTTGCATTTTTCATTTTGAATTTTTGCATTTACATTAACATTTGCATTTATATTTTTGTATTTGCATTTACATTTGTATTTGTATTTGAATTTGCATTTGCATTTGCATTTGCATTTGTATTTACATTTGCATTTGCCTTTGCATTTATAAATATATTTTATATTTATATTTACATTTACATTTACATTTTATATTTTGCATTTGCATTTGTATTTATATTTGTAATTGCCTTTGCCATTACATTTACAAATACATTTTACATTTACATTTACATTTATATTTTACATTTGCATTTGCATTTGCATTTATAATTACAATTTCATTTGCATTTTCATTTGCGTTTGCAATTTTGCATTTATACTTGCATTTTACATTTTTCATTTTCTATTTTGCATTTTGCATTTTTCAATTTACATTTTGCATTTACATATTTGTGTTTCTATTTGCATTTGCATTTGTATTTGCATTTATATTTATCTTTGTCTTTGCCTTTGCCTTTATATTTACAAATATATTTTATATTTATATTTACATTTTATGTTTTACATTTACATTTGCATTTGCATTTGCATTTACATGTTTGAATTTTGCATTTTCATTTGCATTTATAATTGCCTTTACCATTACATTTACAAATACAGTTTACATTTATATTTACATTTTACATTAGTGTTTGCATTTGTATTTGTAATTGCATTTTCATTTGTATTTGCATTTTCATTTGTATTTGCAATTTTATATTTTGAATTTTACATTTTGCATTTTGCATTTTATATTTTAAATTTTTGCATTTACATTTTACATTTGCATTTGCATTTATATTTTTGCATTTGCATTTGAATTTGTATTTATATTTGCCTTTGCCTTTGCATTTACAAATATATTTTATGTTTATATTTACATTTATATTTACATTTTAAATTTTACATTTGCATTTATATTTATATTTGCATTTATATTTTTGAATTTTGTATTTTTATTTACATTTGCATTTGTATTTGCAATTGCCTTTGCCATTACATTTATAAATACATTTTATATTTATATTTACATTTACATTTATATTTTACATTTGCATTTGCATTTGTAATTTAATTTTCATTTGCATTTGCATTTTCATTTGTATTTGTAATTTTGCATTTATATTTACATTTTGCATTATTTTGCATTTTGAATTTTGCATTTTTGCATTTTTTGCATTTTTGCATTTACATTTTACATTTACATTTGCATTTTCATTTGCATTTATTTTTTTGCATTTCCAAATCATTTGCATTTGCATTTGCCTTTGCATTTATATTTGCATTTGCTTTTGCATTTATATTTGCATTTGTTTTTGCATTTTCCTTTACAATTACATTTTACATTTGCATTTTGCATTTTACATTTGTATTTGCATTTGCAATTGCCTTTGCATTTATATTTACAAATACATTTTACATTTACATTTACATTTACATTTATATTTTACTTTTGCATTTGTATTTACATTTTCATTTGCATTTGCATTTTGTATTTTGCATTTTGCATTTGACATTTTGCATTTCTATTTACATTTATATTTACATTTACATTTTGTACTTTTGCATTTCTATTTATATTTGTATTTGTATTTGTATTTATATTTGCCTTTGTCTTTATCTTTGCCTTTACATTTACAAATATATTTTATATTTATATTTATATTACATTTACATTTTACATTTTATATTTAGATTTGTATTTGTATTTGCATTTACATTTTTGAATTTTGCATTTTCATTTGAATTTGCATTTGAATTTTTTATTGCCTTTGCCTTTACATTTACAAATATATTTTACATTTATATTTACATTTTACATTTTATATTTTACATTTGTATTTATATTTGCATTTGCAATTGCCTTTGCCTGTAAATTTACAAATACATTTTACAATTATATTTATATTTATATTTATATTTTACATTTGCATTTGTATTTACATTTATAATTGTAATTTTATTTGCATTTGTATTTGCATTTGCAATTGCATTTTCATTTGCATTGACATTTTCATTTGCATTTGCAATTTTGCATTTGCAATTTTGCATTTACATTTGCATTTTGCATTTTGCATTTTGTATTTTATATTTTTGCATTTACATTTGACATTTGCATTTCCGTTTCCATTTCCATTTCCATTTGCATTTGCATTTGCATTTACATTTATCTTTATCTTTGCTTTTGCCTTTAGATTTTTAAATATATTTTATATTTACATTTACAATTTACATTTTACATTGGCATTTGCATTTGCATCTGCATTTACATTTTTGAATTTTGCATTTTCATTTGCATTTGCATTTACGCTTACACTTGCCTTTACCTTTGCATTTACAAATACATATTATATTTACATTTACATTTATATTTACATTTTACATTAGTATTTGCATTTACATTTGCATTTGTAATTGCATTTTCATTTGTATTTACATTTTCATTTGAATTTACAATTTTGCATTTACATTTGGATTTTGCATTTTATATTTTACATTTTGCATTTTTGCATTTTTGCATTTTTGTATTTGCATTTTACATTTGCATTTGCATTTGCATTTACATTTTTACAATTCCATTTATATTTGCATTTACATTTGCCTTTGCCTTTGACTTTGCCTTTACATTTACAAATATATTTTATATTTACATTTATGTTTTATATTTTATATTTGCATTTGCATTTATATTTTTGAATTTTGCATTTTTATTTGCATTTTCATTTGCATTTACAATTGCCTTAGCCTTTACATTTATAAATACATTTTATATTAGTATTTGCATTTGCACTTGCATTTGCATTTGTAATTGTATTTATATTTGCATTTATATTTTTATTTGCATTTGTAATTTTGCATTTACATTTGTATTTTACATTTTATATTTTGTATTTTATACTTTGCATTTTGCAATTTTGCTTTTTTGCAATTTTGTATTTACATTTTATATATGCATTTGTATTTTTGTATTTTCATTTGTATTTGCATTTGCCTTTATTCTTATATTTGCATTTGTGTTTGCCTTTGTCTTTGCCTTTACAAATACATTTTACATTTACATTTACATTTTGCATTTTACATTTGCATTTTTATTTTCATTTACATTTGCATTTGCAATTGCATTTGTCATTACAATTACAAGTACATTTTACATTTACATTTGCATTTACATTTGCATTTACATTTACATTTACATTTATCTTTATCTTTGCTCTTGCCTTTACATTTACAAATACATTTTACATTTTACATTTTAAATTTTTGCATTTTTGCATTTACATTTGCATTTGTATTTTTGCATTTTCATTTACATTTGTATTTGCCTTTGCATTTACATTTGCCTTTGTCTTTGCCTTTGCCTTTACATATATATTTTATATTTACATTTACATTTACATTTATATTTTACATTTTACATTTGTATTTTTATTTGCATTTGTATTTGTATTTTTATTTGCATTTACATTTTCATTTGTATTTGCATTTCCATTTCCATTTCCATTTATATTTACATTTAAATTTATAAATGTAAATGTAATTTTGCATTTTGCATTTTGCATTTTGCATTTTGCATTTGCATTTATATTTACATTTATATTTATATTTACATTTATATTTATATTTATATTTATATTTATATTTATATTTGCATTTGCATTTACACTTTGTCTTAGCCTTTGCCTTTACATTTACAAATACATTTTTACATTTATATTTACATTTACATGTACAATTTACATTTTAAATTTGTATTTGCATTTGTGTTTGTATTTGTATTTGCATTTGCAATTGCCTTTACCTTTACATTTATAAATACATTTTATATTTATATTTATATTTACATTTATATTTTATATTTGCATTTGCATTTGCATTTGTAATTGTATTTTCTTTTGTATGTGCATTTTCATTTGCATTTACATTTATATTTTGCATTTTGTAATTTACATTTTTGCATTTTGCATTTTTGCATTTACATTTTATATTTCCATTTTTGCATGTCCATTTGTATTTTCATTTACATTGCCTTTGTCTTTAATTTTGCCTTTACATTTACAAATATATTTTATATTTACATTTATATTTATATTTACATTTTACATTTGCATTTATATTTTCGAATTTTACATTTTCATTTGCATTTGCATTTGTATTTGCAATTGCATTTGCATTTACATTTAAATGTATTTGTAAAGGCAATGGCAAAGACAAAGGCAAATGTATGCAAAGGCAAATGCAAATGGAAATAAAATGCAAAAATGCAAATGCAAATATAGATATAAAATATAAATGTAAAAATATAAAATATTAATGTAAATGTAAATGTAAATGTAAAATATATTCAAAGGCAAAAGTAAAGACAAAGGAAATGTAAATGCAAAGGTAAATATAAATGCAAATGCAAATATAAATACAAATGTAGATGTCAATGTAAATGTAGATGTAAATATAAATATAAATATTTATATTTTTTCAATTTTGTATTTTCATTTGTATTTGCATTTGCATTTGCATTTGTATTTGCATTTGCAATTGCCTTTGCTTTTACATTTACAAATGCATTTTACATTTACATTAACATTTGCATATATATTTTACATTTGCATTTTTATTTGCATTTGCAGTTTGCATTTTGCATTTGGCATTATATTTGCCTTTGTTTTTGCCTTTGCCTTTATATTTACAAATATATTTTATATTTACAATTACAATTACATTTTACATTTTTTCAATTTTGTATTTTCATTTTTATTTACATTTGCATTTGCAATTCTCTTTGCCTTTACATTTAAAAATACATTTATATTTATATTTACATTTACATTTTATATTTGCATTTGCATTTGCATTTCTATTTGCAAATTATAATTGCATTTTAATTTGCATTTACATTTCCATTTGCATTTTCATTTTCATTTACATTTGCAATTTTGCATTTACATTTGCACATTTTACAATTTGTATTTTATATTTTGCTTTTTACATTTTGCATTTTTGCATTTTTATATTTTTGCATTTAAATTTTACATTTGCATTTGCATTTGCATTTGTATTTTTACATTTTCATTTGCATTTGCATTTGCATTTGCATTTATCTTTGCATTTACATTTGCCATTGTCTTTGGCTTTGCCTTTATAGATATATTTTACATTTGTATTTATATTTACGTTTATATTTTGTATTTTACATTTTTATTTGCATTTGCATTTATATTTGCAATTTCATTTGCATTTGCAGTTGCCTTTGCCTTTACATTTACAAATTCATTTTATATTTACATTTACATTTATATTTACCTTTTATATTTGCATTTGTATTTGTATTTACATTTATAATTGCAGTTTCATTTGCATGTGTATTTGCATTTGTACATTTTCATTTGTGTTTGCATTATCATTTGCGTTTGTAATTTTGCATTTACATTTGTATTTTACATTTTGCATTTTACATTTTGCATTGTTGCATTTACATTTTGTATTTGAATTTGCATTTGTATTTTGGCATTTCTATTTGTATTTGCATTTACATTTGCATATATAATTGCCTTTGCCTTTTCCTTTGCCTTTATGCTTACAAATATATTTTATATTTACATTTATATTACATTTACATTTTACATTTTACATTTGCATTTACATTTGCATTTGTATTTACATTTTAGAATTTTACAATTTCATTTGCATTTGCATATGCATTTATAATTGTCTTTGCCTTTACATTTACAAATAAATTTTATATTTATATTTACATTTTACATTAGTATTTGCATTTACATTTGTAATTGCATTTTCATTTTCATTTGCATTTGCATTTTTATTTGCATTTACATTTATGTTTTGCATTTTACATTTTGCATTTTGAATTTTTGCATTTACATTTTACATTAGCATTTGCATTTATATTTTTGCATTTGCATTGGCATTTGTATTTGCATTTGCAATTGCATTTGTATTTGCATTTGTATTTACATTTGCATTTGCCTTTCTATATATAAATATATTTTATATTTATATTTACATTTATATTCACATTTTATATTTTGCATTTGCATTTGCATTTATATTTGCATTAACATTTTTAAATTTTGCATTTTCATTTGCATTTGCATTTGTATTTGCAATTGCCTTTGCCCTTACATTTACAAATATATTTTATATTTACATTTACATTTACATTTTACATTTGCATTTACATTTGTATTTATAATTACAATTTCGTTTGCATTTATAATTATATTTTTATTTGCGTTTGTATTTTTATTTGCGTTTGTATTTTCATTTGTGTTTGCAATTTTGCATTTATATTTGCATTTTACATTTTGCATTTTCTATTTTGCATTTTATATTTTTGTATTTATATTTTATATTTGCATTTGCATTTACATATTTGTGTTTCTATTTGTATTTGCATTTGCATTTGCATTTATATTTGCCTTTGTCTTTGCCTTTGCCTTTACATTTACAAATATATTTTATATTTACATTTACATTTTATGTTTTACATTTACATTTGTATTTGCATTTGCATTTACATGTTTGAATTTTGCATTTTCATTTGCATTTGCACTTGCATTTATAATTGCCTTTACCTTTACATTTACAAATACAATTTACATTTATATTTACATTTTATATTAGTATTTGTATTTGTATTTGTAATTGCATTTTCATTTGCATTTGCATTTTTATTTGTATTTGCAATTTTACATTTACATTTGCATTTTAAATTTTACATTTTACATTTTGCATTTTGGATTTTGCATTTTGCATTTACATTTTATATATGAATTTGCATTTACATTTTTGCATTTGCATTTGAATTTGTATTTATATTTGTCTTTGCCTTTGCATTTATAAATATATTTTATGTTTACATTTACATTTTTATTTACATTTTACATTTTACATTTGCATTTACATTTATATTTGTATTTATATTTTTGAATTTTGTATTTTTATTTACATTTGCATTTGTATTTGCAATTGCCTTTGCCTTTACATTTTTAAATACATTTTATATTTACATTTACATTTGACATTTGCATTTGCATTTGCATTTGTAATTTAATTTTCATTTGAATTTGCATTTTTATTTGTATTTGTAATTTTGCATTTATATTTACATTTTGCATTTTGCATTTTATATTTTGCATTTTTTGCATTTTTGCATTTACATTTTACATTTACATTTGCATTTTTATTTGCATATGTTTTTTTGCATTTCCAAATCATTTGCATTTGCCTTTGCATTTATATTTGCATTTATATTTGCACTTGTCTTTGCATTTTCGTTTACAATTACATTTTCCTTTACAATTACATTTTACATTTACATTTTGTATTTTACATTTATATTTTACTTTTGCATTTGTATTTATATTTTCATTTGCATTTGCATTTTGCATTTTGCATTTTGCATTTTGCATTTGACATTTTGCATTTAGCATTTTGCATTTGACATTTTACATTTGGTATTTTGCATTTGACATTTTGCATTAGGCATTTGCATATATATTTTCCATTTGCATTTGCATTTTCATTTGCATTTGCATTTACATATACATTTATATTTGTAATTGCATTTTCATTTGCATTTGCAATGTTGCATTTATATTTGCATTTTTGCATTTACATTTAACATTTGCCTTTGCATTTCTATTTGGATTTTTGCATTTCCAATTGTATTTGCATTTACATTTGCCTTTGTTTTTGCCATTGCCTTTACATTTACAAATATATTTTACATTTACAATAAGATTTACATTTATATTTGCATTTGTCTTTACATTTTTTTAATTTTGTATTTTTATTTGTATTTGCATTTGCAATTGTCATTGCCTTTATATTTACAATTATATCTATATTTACATTTACATTTACATTTTACATTTGCATTTGTATTTGCATTTGCAATTGTAATTGTATTTTCATTTGCATTTGCATTTTCATTTTCATTTGCATTTTTAATTTTGCATTTACATTTACATTTTGTATTTTTACATTTTTACATTTTTACATTTATATTTTACATTTGCATTTGCATTTACATTTGCATTTTTACACTTGCATTTTCATTTGCATTTATCTTTGCATTTACATTTGCCTTTGTCTTTGCCTTTACCTTTATAAATATATTTTACATTTGCATTTACATTTATGTTTACATTTTATATTTACATTTGCATTTGCATTTGTATTTGTAATTTCATTTGCATTTGCAATTGCATTTGCTTTTATATTTACAAATACATTTTACATTTACATTTACATTTATATTTACATCTTTTACATTTGTATTTACATTTGCATTTGCATTTGCATTTGTAATTGCATTTTCATTTGCATTTACATTTTCATTTGTGTTTGTAATTTTGCATTTTACATTTTTGCATTTATATTTTACATTTGCATTTGCATTTGCATTTTGGCATTTTCATTTGTATTTGCATTTACATTTGCATTTATATTTGCCTTTATCTTTGTCTTTGCCTTTACATTTACGAATATATTTTATATTTACATTTACATTTTACATTTTATATTTACATTTGCATTTACATTTTTGAATTTTATATTTTCATTTGTACTTTTAATTGCCTTTGCCTTTTCATTTTCAAATACATTTTATATTTACTTTTACATTTATATTTTACATGCATTTGTATTTGCATTTTAATTTGCATTTGTATTTTGTATTTTGCATTTGGCATTTTACATTTTTCACTTTTGCATTTTGCATTTGCATTTGCATTTTTGTTTGCATTTGTATTTACATATATATTTATATTTGTAATTACATTTACATTTGCATTTGTAGTGTTGCATTTATATTTGCATTTTACATTTTGTATTTTTGCATTTACATTTACATTTTACATTTGCATTTGCATTTGTATTTGCATTTTTGCATTTCTATTTGCATTTACATTTACATTTGTCTTTATCTTTTGCCTTTGCTTTTACATTTACAAATATTTTACATTTACATTTATATTTTATATTTTATAGTTACTTTTCAATTACATTTACATTTATATTTGTATTTGCCTTTACATTTTTTCAATTTTGTATTTTCATTTGTATTTGCATTTGCATTTGCAATTGCCTTTGCCGGTACATTTACAAATATATTTATATTTACATTTATATTTTACATTTGTATTTGCATTTGCATTTGCAATTATAATTGAATTTTCATTTGCATTTGCATTTGTATTTGCATTTTTGTTTTCATTTTCATTTGCATTTGTAATTTTGCATTTACATTTGCATTTTATATTTTATACTTTACATTTTGCATTTTATATTTTACATTTTGCATTTTGTATTTTGCATTTTTGCATTTTTATATTTTTGCATTTACATTTTATATTTGCATTTGCATTTTTACATTTCCATTTGCATTTGCATTTATCTTTGCATTTACATTTGCCTTTGTCTTTGCATTTACCTTTATAAATACATTTTACATTTGCATTTACATTTATATTAACATTTTGTATTTTACATTTGCATTCGCATTTGCATTTGCAATTTTATTTGCATTTGCTTATCTTTATAATTTACAAATACATTTTACATTTACATTTACATTTTATATTTGCATTTGTATTTACATTTGCATTCATAATTATAATTTCATTTGCATTTGCATTTGCATTTGTAATAATATCTTCATTTGCATTTATAATTTTGCATTTACATTTGCATTTTACATTTTGCATTTTGCATTTTTGCATTTACATTTGTATTTTTGTATTTTTATTTATATTTGTATTTGTATTTATATTTATATTTGCCTTTGTCTTTGTCTTTGCCTTTACATTTATAAATATATTTTATATTTATATTTATATTACACTTACATTTTATATTTTATATTTACATTTGCATTTGTATTTGCATTTATATTTGTGCATTTTACATTTGTATTTGTATTTACATCTACATTTATATTTACATTTACATTTACCTTTACTTTTACTTATACATTTGTTTTTACATTTGCATTTACATTTGCATTTGCATTTACACTTTGTTTTTGCCTTTGCTTTTATATTTACAGATATATTTTTACATTTACTTTTACATTTATATATATATTTTTCATTTTTCATTTATATTTGCATTCATATTTGCATTTCTATTTGTATTTGCAATTGTCTTTGCTTTTACATTTATAAACATATTTTACATTTATATTTATATTTACATTTATATTTTATATTTGCATTTGTATTTGCATTTGTAATAATATTTTCTTTTGCATTTGCATTTATAATTTTGCATTTACATTTACATTTTGCATTTTGCATTTTGTATTTTTTCATTTTGCATTTGCATTTTTACATTTACATTTTACATTTGCATTTGCATTTACATTTTTGCATTTGCATTTTCATTTGCATTTATATTTTCTTACAGTTAACATTTATATTTTGTATTTTGTATTTTGCATTTTGCATTTTGCATTTTACATTTTGCATTTTACATTTTTGCATTTTGTATTTTTGCATTTACATTTTACATTTGCATTTGCATTTGCATTTTTGCATTTCCGTTTACATTTGCATTTACATTTACATTTGCCTTTGCCTTTATATTTACAAATATATTTGTGATAACCCACGTAAGTAGTAATAAGTGAAACTCTTAAATATAGAGGCGCCTTTTCAGATAACGGTGGAGTTCCTGGTAAGAACTCCAAAGTTAAGCGTGCTCAGGTGGGAGCACTCCCAGGATGGGTGATCTATTGGGAAGTTATCTTCTGAGAGCAAAATCGTGAGGCATTTCTGGCCAAAGCGGACAATACTTTGGTGCTTAAGAGTTTGGGCTGTTACAAATGGTATCAGAGCAAACCTAGGGTGTCAGATAGGAGCTAAGCGCCATACAGGGCAAAGTACCACTTCATGTGAGCAGCCTCTTGAACCCATGATGGTTAAGGTGCTATATGGTTGTGGGTACCTCTTGCGCCTGTAGGGGTCACCTCTAGTCCTATCTACCCAATGGATGGTTCTTGGATCTGTCTGTGGATACTGACGAGGACGTCAGTTATTTAAGTTGGGGAGATTGTGATAACCCACTTAAGTAGTAATAAGTGAAACTCTTAAATATCGAGGTGCCTTTTCAGATAACGGTGGAGTTCCTGATAAGAACTCCAAAGTTAAGCATGCTCAGGTGGGAGCACTCCCAGGATGGGTGACTTATTGGGAAGCTATCTTTTGAGGGCAAAACTGTGAGGCCTTTCTGGCCAAAGCAGACAATACCTTGGTGCTTAAGAGTTTGGGCTGTTACAATATTTTATATTTATATTTATATTTACATTTTACATTTGTATTTACATTTTTATATTTTGCATTTTCATTTGCATTTGCATTTATATTTGTAATTGCCTTTGCCTTTACATTTAAATGTATTTGTAGAGGCAAAGGCAAAGACAAATACAAATATAAATGCAAAGGCAAATGCAAATGCAAATAGAAATGTAAGAATGCAAATACAAACTTAAAATGTAAATGCAAAAATATTAAAATGCAAAAAACTAAAATGTAAATGTAAATATAAAATGTATTTGTAAATGTAATGGCAGAAGCAAAGATAAAGGTAAATATAAATACAAATATAAATGTAAATGCAAATACAAATGCAAATGCAAATATAAATGTAAATGTAATTGCAAATGTATATGTAAATATAAATGTAAATCTAAATGTAAATATAAATATAAATATAAACATAAATATAAATGTAAATATAAATACATATGTAAATATAATGTAAATGTAAATAGAAATATAAATGGAAATGCAAATGCAAAGAAAAATGCAAATGCAAATGACAAAGCAAATGCAAATGTAAATGCAAATATAAAAGCAAATGCAAATGCAAATGCATTTATATTTACATTTACATTTACATCTACATCTACATTTGCAAATACATTTATATTTACATTTACATTTATATTTGCATTTACATTTACCTTTATCTTTGCTCTTGCCTTTACATTTACAAATACATTTTATATTTATTTTTACATTTTACATTTTGAATTTTTGCATTTTTGCATTTACATTTTACATTTACATTTGCATTTGCATTTTTGCATTTCCATTTGCATTTGTATTTGTCTTTGCATTGACATTTGCCTTTGTCTTTGCCTTCACCTTTACAAATACATTTTATATTTACATTTATATTTTACATTTTACATTTGTATTTTTATTTGCATTTGCATTTGTATTTTCATTTGCATTTATATTTTCATTTGCATTTGCATTTCCATTTCCATTTCTATTTACATTTACATTTAAATTTATAAATGTAAATGCAAATATAAATGTAAATGTAATTTTGCATTTTGCATTTGCATTTACATTTACATTTACATTTATATTTATATTTATAATTATATTTATATTTGCATTTACACTTTGTCTTAGCCTTTGCATTTACATTTACAAATACATTTTTACATTTATATTTATATTTACATATACAATTTACATTTTAAATTTGTATTTGCATTTGTGTTTGTATTTGTATTTGCATTTGCAATTGTCTTTGCCTTTATATTTACAAATACATTTTATATTATATTTATATTTATATTTATATTTATATTTATATTTGCATTTGCATTTGCATTTGTTATTGTATTTTCTTTTGTATGTGTATCTTCATTTGCATTTACAATTTTGCATTTTGTAATTTACATTTATGCATTTTGTATTTTTGCATTTACATTTTATATTTCCATTTTTGCATGTCCATTTGCATTTGCATTTACATTTGCCTTTGTCTTTGTTTTTGCCTTTACATTTACAAATATATTTTATATTTGCATTTATATTAATATTTACATTTTACATTTGCATTTATATTTTCAAATTTTACATTTTCATTTGCATTTGCATTTGTATTTGCAATTGCATTTGCATTTACATTTAAATGTATTTGTAAAGGCAATGGCAAAGACAATGGCAAATGCAAATGGAAATGAAATGCAAAAATACAAATGTAAATGTAAATATAAAATATAAATACAAAAATATAAAAATGCAAAATTGCAAAATATAAAATATTAATATAAATGTAAATATAAATATAAAATGTGTTCGTAAATGTAAAGGCGTAAGTAAAGACAAAGGAAATGTAAATGCAAAGGTAAATATAAATGCAATTGCAAATATAAATACAAATGTAGATGTCAATGTAAATGTAAATGTAAATATAAATATAAATATTTATATTTTTTTAATTTTGTATTTTCGTTTGTATTTGCATTTGCATTTACATTTGTATTTGCATTTGCAATTGCCTTTGCTTTTACATTTACAAATGCATTTTACATTTACATTTACATTTACATAGATATTTTACATTTGTATTTTTATTTGCATTTACATTTTGCATTTTGCATTTGGCATTATATTTGCCTTTGTCTTTGCCTTTGCTTTTACATTTACAAATACATTTTATATTTACAATTACAATTACATTTTACATTTTTTCAATTTTGTATTTTCATTTATATTTACATTTGCATTTGCAATTATCTTTGCCTTTACATTTACAAATACATTTATATTTACATTTACATTTATATTTTACATTTGCATTTGCATTTGCATTTGCATTTGCATTTGCATTTGCAATTATAATTGCATTTTAATTTGCATTTGCATTTGCATTTCCATTTCCATTTTCATTTGTATTTGCAATTTTGCATTTACATTTGCATTTTGTATTTTACACTTTGCATTTTACATTTTGCATTTTACATTTTGCTTTTTACATTTTGCATATTTGCATTTTCATATTTTTGCATTTACATTTTACATTTGCATTTGCATTTATATTTATCTTTGCATTTACATTTGCCATTGTCTTTGTCTTTGCCTTAATAAATATATTTTACATTTGTATTTATATTTACATTTACATTTTGTATTTTACATTTGCATTTCCATTTGCAATTTTATTTTTATTTGCAATTGCCTTTGCCTTTACATTTACAAATACATTTTACATTTATATTTACATTTACATTTATCTTTTATATTTGTATTTGCATTTGCGTTTACATTTATAATTGCAATTTCATTTGCATGTGTACTTGCATTTGTAATTGCATTTTCTTTTGTGTTTGCATTAACATTTGCGTTTGTAATTTTGCATTTACATTTGTATTTTACATTTTGTATTTTGCATTTTGCATTTTTGCATTTACATTTTATATTTGAATTTGCATTTGCATTTTGGCATTTCTATTTGTATTTGTATTTAGATTTGCATATATAATTGCCTTTATCTTTGCCTTTGCCTTTATATTTACAAATATATTTTATATTTACATTTATATTACATTTACATTTTACATTTTACATTTGCATTTGCATTTGCATTTGTATTTATATTTTTGAATTTTGCATTTTTATTTACATTTGCATTTGCATTTATAATTGCCTTTGCCTTTACATTTACAAATAAATTTTATATTTATATTTACAGTTTACATTAGTATTTGCATTTGCATTTGTAATTGTATTTTTATTTGCATTTGTATTTGCATTTTCATTTGCATTTATAATTTTGCATTTACATTTATGTTTAGCATTTTGCATTTACATTTGACATTAGCATTTGCATTTATATTTTTGTATTTGCATTTACATTTGTATTTGTACTTGCATTTGCATTTACATTTGCATTTGCATTTGTATTTACATTTGCATTTGCCTTCGCATTTATAAATATATTTATATTTACATTTACATTTATATTTTATATTTTGCATTTGCATTTATATTTGTAATTGCCTTTGCCCTTACATTTACAAATATATTTTACATTTACATTTACATTTATATTTTACATTTGCATTTGCATTTGCATTTATAATTACAATTTCATTTGCATTTATAATTGCATTTTCATTTGCGTTTGCATTTTTATTTGCGTTTGCATTTTCATTTGCATTTGCATTTTTTCATTTATATTTGCATTTTACATTTTGCATTTTCTATTTTGCATTTTGCATTTTTCAATTTACATTTTGCATTTGCATATTTGTGTTTCTATTTGTGTTTGCATTTGTATTTGCATTTATATTTATCTTTGTCTTTGCCTTTGCCTTTATATTTACAAATATATTTTATATTTACATTTACATTTGCATTTGCATTTGCATTTACATGTTTGAATTTTGCATTTTCATTTGCATTTATAATTGCCTTTATCTTTATATTTACAAATACAGTTTACATTTATATTTACATTTTACATTAGTATTTGCATTTGTATTTGTAATTACATTTTCATTTGCATTTGCATTTTCATTTGTATTTGTAATTTTATATTTTGAATATTTGCATTTACATTTTACATTTGCATTTGCATTTATATTTTTGCATTTGCATTTGAATTTGTATTTATATTTGCCTTTGCCTTTGCATTTACAAATATATTTTATGTTTACATTTACATTTATATTTATATTTTACATTTTACATTTGCATTTACATTTATATTTGCATTAATATTTTTGAATTTTGTATTTTTATTTATATTTGCATTTGTATTTGCAATTGTCTTTGGCTTTAAATTTATAAATACATTTTATATTTACATTTACATTTACATTTATATTTTACATTTGCATTTGCATTTGTAATTTAATTTTCATTTGCATTTGCATTTTCATTTGTATTTGTAATTTTGCATTTATATTTACATTTTGCATTTTGCATTTTATATTTTGCATTTCGAATTTTGCATTTTTGCATTTTTTGCATTTTTGCATTTACATTTTACATTTACATTTGCATTTTCATTTGCATTTATTTTTGTACATTTCCAAATCATTTGCATTTGCATTTGCCTTTGCATTTGCTTTTGCAATTATATTTGCATTTGTTTTTGCATTTTCCTTTACAATTATATTTTACATTTACATTTTGCATTTTACATTTGTATTTGTATTTGCAATTGCCTTTGCATTTATATTTACAAATATATTTTACATTTATATTTACATTTACATTTATATTTTACTTTTGCATTTGTATTTACATATTCATTTGCATTTGCATTTTGCATTTTGCATTTGGCATTTGATATTTTGCATTTCTATTTACATTTACATTTACATTTACATTTTGTATTTTTGCATTTCTATTTATATTTGTATTTGTATTTGCATTTATATTTACCTTTGTCTTTGTCTTTGCCTTTACATTTACAAATATATTTTATATTTATATTTATATTACATTTACATTTTACATTTTATATTTACATTTGCATTTGTATTTGCATTTACATTTTTGAATTTTGCATTTTCATTTGAATTTGCATTTGCATTTTTTATTGCCTTTGCCCTTACATTTACAAATATATTTTACATTTATATTTACATTTATATTTACATTTTACATTTTATATTTTACATTTGCATTTATATTTGCAATTGCAATTGCCTTTGCCTTTACATTTACAAATACATTTTACAATTATATTTATATTTATATTTATATTTTACATTTGCATTTGCATTTACATTTATAATTGTAATTTCATTTGCATTTGTATTTGCATTTGCAATTGCGTTTTCATTTGCGTTTACATTTTCATTTGCATTTGCAATTTTGCATTTACATTTGCATTTTGCATTTTGCATTTTGCATTTTGTATTTTATATTTTTGCATTTACATTTTACATTTGCATTTCCGTTTCCATTTCCATTTCCATTTGCATTTGCATTTGCATTTACATTTGCCTTTATCTTTGCTTTTGCCTCTACATTTATAAATATATTTTATATTTGCATTTTACATTTGCATTTGCATCTGCATTTACATTTTTGAATTTTGCATTTTCATTTGCATTTGCATTTACGCTTACACTTGCCTTTACCTTTGCATTTACAAATATATATTATATTTACATTTACATTTACATTTACATTTTACATTAGTATTTGCATTTGCATTTGTATTTGTAATTGCATTTTCATTTGTATTTACATTTTCATTTGCATTTACAATTTTGCATTTACATTTGGATTTTGCATTTTATATTTTGCATTTTGCATTTTTTCATTTTTTCATTTTTGTATTTGCATTTTACATTTGCATTTGCATTTTTACAATTCCATTTGTATTTGCATTTACATTTGTATTTACATTTGTCTTTGCCTTTGACTTTGCCTTTACATTTACAAATATATTTTATATTTACATTTATGTTTTATATTTTATATTTTCATTTGCATTTATATTTTTGAATTTTGCATTTTCATTTGCATTTTCATTTGCATTTACAATTGCCTTGGCCTTTACATTTATAAATACATTTTATATTTACATTTACATTTACATTTTATATTAGTATTTGCATTTGCACTTGCATTTGCATTTATAATTGCATTTATATTTGTATTTATATTTTCATTTGTATTTGTAATTTTGCATTAACATTTGTATTTTACATTTTATATTTTGTATTTTATATTTTGCATTTAGCATTTTTGCTTTTTTGCAATTTTGTATTTACATTTTATATATGCATTTGTATTTTTGTATTTTCATTTGTATTTGCATTTGCCTTTATTCTTATATTTGCCTTTGTCTTTGCCTTTACAAATATATTTTACATTTACATTTACATTTTGATTTATATTTTGCATTTTACATTTGCATTTTTATTCTCATTTTCATTTGCATTTGCAATTACATTTGCCATTACAATTACAAATACATTTTAAATTTACATTTGCATTTATATTTGCATTTACATTTACATTTACATTTATCTTTATCTTTGCTCTTGCCTTTACATTTATAAATACATTTTACATTTTACATTTTGAATTTTTGCATTTTTGCATTTACATTTGCATTTGTATTTGCCTTTGCATTTACATTTGCCTTTGTCTTTGCCTTTGCTTTTACAAATATATTTTATATTTACATTTACATTTACATTTATATTTTACATTTTACATTTGTATTTTTATTTGCATTTATATTTGTAATTTTATTTGCATTTACATTTTCATTTGTATTTGCATTTCCATTTCCATTTCCATTTATATTTACATTTAAATTTATAAATGTAAATGCAAATATAAATGTAAATGTAATTTTGCATTTTGCATTTTGCATTTTGCATTTACATTTATATTTACATTTATATTTACATTTACATTTTTATTTATATTTATATTTATATTTATATTTACATTTGCATTTACACTTTGTCTTAGCCTGTGTCTTTACATTTACAAATACATTTTTACATTTATATTTACATTTACATATACAATTTACATTTTAAATTTGTATTTGCATTTGTGTTTGTATTTGTATTTGCATTTGCAATTGCCTTTACCTTTACAAAATAAATACATTTTATATTTATACTTATATTTACATTTATATTTTATATTTGCATTTGCATTTGCATTTGTAATTGTATTTTCTTTTGTATGTGCATTTTTATTTGTATTTACATTTATATTTTGAATTTGGTAATTTACATTTTTGCATTTTGCACTTTTGCATTTACATTTTATATTTCCATTTTTGCATGTCCATTTGCATTTTCATTTACATTGCCTTTGTCTTTAATTTTGCCTTTACATTTACAAATATATTTTATATTTACATTTATATTTGTATTTACATTTTACATTTGCATTTATATTTTTGAATTTTACATTTTCATTTGCATTTGCATTTGTATTTGCAATTGCATTTGCATTTATATTTAAATGTATTTGTAAAGGCAATGACAAAGACAAAGGCAAATGTATGCAAAGGCAAATGCAAATGGAAATAAAATGCAAAAATGTAAATGCAAATATAAATATAAAATGTAAATGCAAAAATATAAAATATTAATGTAAATGTAAATGTAAATATAAAATGTATTCATAAATGTAAAGGCAAAAGTAAAGACAAAGGAAATGTAAATGCAAAGGTAAATATAAATGCAAATGCAAATATAAATACAAATGTAGATGTCATTGTAAATATAGATGTAAATATAAATATAAATATCTATATTTTTTCAATTTTGTATTTTTATTTGTATTTGCATTTGCATTTGCATTTGTATTTGCATTTGCAATTGCCTTTGCTTTTACATTTACATTAACATTTATATATATATTTTACATTTGCATTTTTATTTGTATTTGCATTTTGCATTTTGCATTTGGCATTATATTCGCCTTTGTCTTTGCCTTTGCCTTTATATTTACAAATACATTTTATATTTACAATTACAATTACATTTTACATTTTTTCAATTTTGTATTTTCATTTTTATTTACATTTGCATTTGCAATTGTCTTTGCTTTTACATTTAAAAATATATTTATATTTATATTTACATTTACATTTTATATTTGCATTTGCATTTGCATTTTCATTTGCAAATTATAATTGCATTTTCATTTGCATTTATATTTCCATTTGCATTTTCATTTTCATTTGCATTTGCAATTTTGCATTTACATTTGCACATTTTGCATTTTTCATTTTATATTTTGCTTTTTACATTTTGCATTTTTGCATTTTTATATTTTTGCATTTATATTTTACATTTGCATTTGTATTTGCATTTGTATTTTTACATTTTCATTTGCATTTATCTTTGCATTTACATTTGCCATTGTCTTTGTCTTTGCCTTTATAAATATATTTTACATTTGTATTTACATTTACGTTTATATTTTGTATTTTACATTTATATTTGCATTTGCATTTATATTTACAATTTTATTTGCATTTGAAATTGCCTTTGCCTTTACATTTACAAATACATTTTACATTTACATTTACCTTTTACATTTGCATTTGTATTTGCATTTACATTTATAATTGCAGTTTCATTTGCATGTGTATTTGCATTTGTAATTGCATTTTCATTTGTGTTTGTATTATCATTTGCATTTGTAATTTTGCATTTACATTTGTATTTTATATTTTGCATTTTGCATTTTGCATTTTGCATTTTGCATTTTGCATTTTTGCATTTACATTTTATATTTGAATTTGCATTTACATTTTGGCATTTCTATTTGTATTTGCATTTACATTTGCATATATAATTGCCTTTGTCTTTTCCTTTGCCTTTATGTTTACAAATATATTTTATATTTACATTTATATTACATTAATATTTTACATTTTATATTTACATTTACATTTGCATTTGTATTTACATTTTGGAAGTTTGCATTTTCATTTGCATTTGTATCTGCATTTATAATTGTCTTTGCCTTTACATTTACAAATAAATTTTATATTTATATTTACATTTTACATTAGTATTTGCATTTGCATTTGTAATTGCATTTTCATTTTCATTTGTATTTGCATTTTTATTTGCATTTACATTTATGTTTTGCATTTTACATTTTGCATTTTGAATTTTTGCATTTACATTTTACATTAGGATTTGCATTTGTATTTTTACATTTGCATTTGCATTTGTATTTGCATTTGAAATTGCATTTGTATTTGCATTTGTATTTATATTTGCATTTGTCTTTCTATATATAAATATATTTTATATTTATATTTACATTTATATTCACATTTTATATTTTGAATTTGCATTTGCATTTATATTTGCAATTACATTTTTAAATTTTGCATTTTCATTTGCATTTGCATTTGTATTTTCAATTGCCTTTGCCCTTACATTTACAAATACATTTTATATTTACATTTACATTTACATTTTACATTTGCATTTGCATTTGTATTTATAATTACAATTTTATTTGCATTTAAAATTATATTTTCATTTGCGTTTACATTTTTATTTGCATTTGTATTTTCATTTGTGTTTGCAATTTTGCATTTATATTTGCATTTTACATTTTGCATTTTCTATTTTGCATTTTATATTTTTGCATTTATATTTTACATTTGCATTTGCATTTACATATTTGTGTTTCTATTTGTATTTGTATTTGCATTTGCATTTATATTTGCCTTTGTCTTTACCTTTGCCTTTACATTTACAAATATATTTTATATTTACATTTACATTTTATGTTTTACATTTACATTTGCATTTATATTTGCATTTACATGTTTGAATTTTACATTTACATTTGTATTTGCATTTGCATTTACATATTTGAATTTTGCATTTTCTTTTTCATTTGCATTTGCATTTGCATTTGCACTTAAAGACCTTGTTTATACTTTGTTTCGATTATGGAAAATTGATTGGGATGTAGCTCATATGGCAAAATGCGAGAGGTTCAGGGTTCGATCCCCTGTATCGCCAAATAAATAGATCAACACGTTTCTTTAACAATCAAAATTGACGCATCAAAATCGCACAACTTTTGTGGTTGATAAGCTCAACCTTCTATGGTTAGAAGAAATAAGTTTTTCATTCATACATAATTTCACTCACACCTAATTCTTACACCTACATGATTTCCATGTAATTCATGTGTGCATACAATATTTTTGAAAAAAAACACCTTTACATGCATCCACAAAATTAAAACCCAATATTCTTATAACACAAGCAAGCGAATCTAAAATTTTAATGCGAACTTCAATAAAAAAATTATAGAGCAAAAAATTCACAAATGCATTCACATACATTACATACTATTTAAGAAAACATAGACATAATTCTATCTAGTACACACTTCACTCGCACAAAGACACAAAGTTACTACACAAATTTATGTGCCATAAACTTGCACAAAAAATTGCCATGCTCAATTTTCGCTCAATTATTATGCAAACAAATTTAGCATAACAAATATATCTATTATAATAAGAAACACACACTATATACCTTGTGCAATCTGTGTATTTGATTCTCTCAACTTTCTAATGTTTAAAAGATATGTATTTAATTTGGCACATAAATTATCACACAATCAAAATTTATGCATTGGAATATCTTTGCACAAACTCTATGGTTGATAAGCTCAACCATCTATAATGTGAAGATATAAAATTCTCAATAATATGCAAGTGCACTCACACCTTATTTTATGGTTGATAAGCTCAACCTTCTATAATTAATTTAATTTCCGTTTAGCTTCCAATGGTCAATGCTTCAAACAACGGAAGGGATCTGAGCCATTGGTGCACTTTCTAGCCCTAAATCCACAGTTCCTATTCGCCTGTGCTCAGTTTCCTTTGCAACCATCGGATTGCAGCCGCGATCCAATGGCTGCGATCTGAACCTCTATCGCTTGTTGGGATTGATCGCACCAGGACCGTAGCGTGTTCTCCCTCGATCCATCAGAAAACCAGAATCGCTCCTGCTACTGTGGAGCTTCATCCCCGAGCGTTCCCACACCGAGTGGTCCCCCGACAGGCTTCAACGCTCATCCACGCTGGCAATACGACAACTCCACCTTGTCCCCCATTTCCTCTGACCTCCCCAACGAATTGTTGGCACCGGTCTTCCGAGACTACCCTCAGATGGTTGTTCGCTGCCTTTTTCACGGGTCGCCCAATGGTGGTTAGCATAAGGCCTAATTGTTTTCCCCGAGCTATAAATAGCTCTGGTGATTCTTAGTGAGCCTCTTTGCTCATTGAGAGATCACTGAGATTCCCCAGAACCCACTCAATTCCCTTCCTATTATTCTAATCACCTTCTTGCTTCTCTCGGCGAGCTTCAGCTCCCAAGCACCAGCTGTGATCCCCTAGAAGCTTCTTCTAATTGAACCAACCTTTGAAGTCCAACTGACCTTTGGCGTTCACTCAACATTCTCCCTAACCAAGTACCTATCCATTCATGACAATCTAATTCAGCTCAATTTCCATTGGGATGTTGCTCGACTACCCTAGATGCTGTGCTAGGTTCTTACCTTGGGTATTTTGCATGTGCTTAGGTACTGGCTGGACCTAGCAGCATACCAGACATTCAAATCATTGTATGGGCGGATGCTGCCATGTCGATTGTTTGTCCTCTGCAATCCTAGGCAATTGGGGTTCGAACGAACTCCCAATAGCCTCAGATTGCTGAGGGTTTGAAATATTTGGGTCTGATTGGGGTCGAACAATTTAGTTTGATTGATCGACATCAATCCTACTTGCAACAGTGCACAGTCACCAGTAAGGCTCCGATGATCTAACAGGTCATCAGGCCTGAAACTTATTGGAAGGTTCAAAACCCATTTCCACAGTCAAAATTGGTTAATTATCTTTTAATGATCTAAAATTGGATTGGCACTCATTAAGCTCAATTGTGGTCCAAATTAGATGTTTAAGGTGTCTATTTTTTTCTTAGACAGTAAAAAACCAATTTGAATTGAGTAGATTAAATTTGGAATCTTATAACTCAAAATCTCCATTTATACAGTTGAGAAGGGAAATTTTGGTCATTTACGACAAAGTTTGCTTAAAGTGCAATTAAAGCCTATTAACCTACCCATTACCTTTAATATCGGTAAATTAATTGCTTAGAAACAATTTAAGGTCACTAGTACTTGCAATAGGGCTTAAAAGACTATAAATTAATGGACAAAGCCTTAGTTCAATCACATAATCAACTAACCTAATTCATACTCATTTATTACACCTTTGATTAAGAAAAACCCACTGATTTTTAAAAGTAGATTTATTGGATTACCAAATAATATTAAAGAAACAAATACAAATGCAGCTTCATTAAGTTCATCTACAACATAATTTACAGATACTTTATTCATCATTCTCTTGTGTATTATTGGAGATAAAGTTGCTCTAATTTTATTAATTATTAATTTAAAAAGGATCATTTTATTTTGTGCTATTTGATCCCCAGCATTGCAAATTTGTGCTTTAACAAACTGATTACAGCTGCAAGTTTATAAAATTTATATTTCTTGCAATATAACACTACCATTGCGCCATTAAATGAGAGGTGGAGCTTTTGGTTATGTTGCTAACAATTAGCGTTAAACTTGTTGAATTGATATGACACTTTAATAAAATGTGATAAAGTGAAGTGCTACTTGCAAGCAACTAGCCAGATTGCCTAATTAATTCATTACATTTTCTCCCAATATTTTGTATATAATGCCAAAATTTGGTGATGCAGGGGATCGAACCCTGATCTTCTCGTATACCATATGAGCGCTCTACCATTTGAGCTACATCACATTCAATCCATAAATCTGAACATTTAATCTTTTTTATAAATCTGAACATTCTAGAACCACACGAAACAAAGGTCAAATTATCATGAAATGAACTTAAAACAGATGCAAGTATTCAAACGAGAATCGGCGCTATATAGCACTGCTAATAGATAGCACAACCAAAGCAGCTTTACATTTGGATCAGGTTAAAAACCGAGTAGTTTTGCACTTCCATTTTCTGAGCAGAAATTCTAAGAATGCAGTGCCATGTGCCTATCTTCCCTCCGAAATTATACAATTGCATGTACATATATATAAGGCAAGACAAATGAATTAAATTATATTATACGACACTTCTCTATTTATCCGGAGGAGAAATATTTCTGGTTAGCTCCACATAAAAAGAATGAAGAATCGTAAAGTCAGGCATCCAACTTCTTTTAATTGCATCATTATCGAAATCCCCAAACTGCTACAAATGAGTATCAGAAGGCATTTCCGCTCTCAGAACTACAGATCTCAGAATTGATTGCAACTTTTAATCAATAAATTGAACGCCAAATGCTGATGGGAGACTTGTTCATCAATTTTTTATTCTAGACAAATCTGAATATTTAATAGAAGAAAATTATATGTAAGAGAAGAAAATTACTCTTTCAAAAAAATGAGCTTTGAAATTGTGAAAAAAAAAACCCGCTGTACCATTCAATGGTCTTCTTCCTTCCATAGCTTCTTTCTTAGCCTGGCAGCTGCAGCAGAGCAGCGGGCCATCCTAGGTTCAAAATTTTGTGGACTTGGATGAGCCCATGTGCACCGAAATGCCCTCTCCAGGCTTCATCTCAACTTGACAAACAGCACATAAAAGTAGCTTGAACATGTTGCAGACTGGATATATCATGCTTAATCTGCAAACCACAAAATCAACTATTTTAGATCAACTGAACTATAAGATATGAGAGTAAGGTATGAATCATCCAATCTAAGAATACAAAAAACTGTAAAATGCATTAAAAAATATGGAGGAAGAAGTGGTGAATGACGGATGGGATGCCATGAATACTCATGATTTGGCTTATGGTGAGTGAGACAAACTCAGCTAACTGTTCTGTAATGATTTAGGAAGATATGGCCACCATCTTTGACCAAAAATAACAACGAAAGTTGCCTTAAACATATGGCTGTTCTGTAATGCCTTGTCAAAGTGGCGATGCAAGATGACCAGAGTGATGAGGCAGGCACTTCATCGGACCATTTTAGTAAGGTGGACAGCACCTCAATAATCTCACCTCAATAATCTCAGGCCAAAGATGCAACATTATTGGTACTCCAGTCGAGCAGGTATTGGTTGAGAAATGCAACGCAACGAAGCAGTGGAGCAACACTTGTAATTAAAAACTATGTTGAGTAGAAAATTAGCTTTTAATTACCACATTTTAATATTTTTCAAGCAAAAAAAAAGATGCTGAAAATTGCCATACCTTTATTAGCTCATCTTCACTGTAACCATCAAACTCTTCTCTACAAATAATTGAATAAAATGAGTCAGCATGCATTTTGATAATTCCAAGAGCGATAAACTTGATAGTTAACAGCTAAATATGCAACGCATACGCAGCAAGTTCTTTCTGAACACGGACAGCTTCCACTTGGACAACCATTTGTGCTTTCTTAACAGTTTCATACAAATTTTGCATATTACTTAATGACACAGATGTAGACCTAAAAGGGTCTTAACTTTAAAATCTAAAATTTTTATCCAAATTATGTGTTCTGTTATAATAAAATCATAAATGTATGTAATCAATTATTGAATCTGTTAACTCTGCATTGGAAGACAAAATATTTGTTCTTCAATCTGCTTTGGAAGACAATTCTATTATACATCTAAGAGTATAAAAAAGTATTTTATCTTTTGGCCACTTTAAATCTGAGCCATTCAAATTATATGATGAAAGGTGAGATAAATGTGAGAATGTGATCAGATGCTTCTATATAAAATATATTATCATTCATCAGGTGCTAAAATTATTAAGAAAATTCGTAGTGAAAAAACAATAAAAAACAAGCCAAATGTTCCCATAACAATATTGCTTGATTTGACATCTCGATGAACTACCTTTGGCTCTAATCCTTCATGCAAATACATTAGGCTGCACTAAAAATAAAATCAACCAAATAGCATCAGTATAAGAAATCAGAGCTAATTCAATTTCCTAAAATTGAATACTGTATTTACCCTTTAGCAGTTCCAAGTATGATATCAATCCGGATCTCCCATGTGAGAGGACTATGAGGCCCAACATCTCCATGAAGCCATTGCTCCAAGTTTCCATTATCCACATACTCGTACATAAGCATCCTGAAAAAACGCAAGCAGCAACATACAGACATTTCTATTTGAAGGCAGGCAGCCTATATTGAATAGCTTTATGAAAATTCACAAACCTATGAGCGCCTTCGGCACAATATCCCAGAAGTCTCACCAAATTCTTATGGCGGACCCAACCAATTGCTTCAACTTCCACCTTAAATTCCCTCTCAGCTTGACCACTGGCATTCAAAAATCAAGCAACAAGCTTCGTCATTAATATGTGCCCAGGTAGTTATTTATACTTTGATTAAATATATTTAAGCAAATTTTAGGCAAGAATTGAGATGAATCTTGCTGCCATGTCGAAATTCTTATCAGAGCTGTTGTTGGTCTGTTTGTGGTATTTAATGGATTATCCCTCTCACAAAATACAAATTTTAATCCTCTCAGGATTCAGCACATCGACATGATTTGAATTATTTACCAAACGAACTCAGCTTGTAATCAAATAAACAACAAAAATGGTATCTTTCCTTCGTAACCAGAATCAAATGTAGCAGTTAAAAGAAACAAACAAATTCAATTAAAGGGTAAAGCAAGTAAATACCGGTTATTGAGCAAATTTTTGACAGCAATATTAGTATTGTCGGGCAAAATCCCGTGGTAGACGATGCCATAGCCTCCCTCTCCGATAACATTTTCATAGGCGAACATATCGGTTGCGAGCTGGAGCTCCCGAAGAGTGAACCAGTGACCCCAACCCAAGTGCGATACCTCGGGCACAGCAATGGAGGCAGAAGATGACCGTGCGCTTTGAAAGATCGTAGCTAGCCCCGGAGGAACTGTTATTCCCCATCGAAATTCGAAAGAGTGAAAGACTTTTTTTTTTTAGTTTGCTGAAGATGCTTCGGCGTTTCCATTGCCGGGACTTTCGCATAGAAGCTTCATTGTGACTACGGAAGGAGGGTAGGCGCAGTGCTCGTTGCTGTGCGTGCGTGGGATAGAACTTAAGCGGACAAGGGGAGGAAGCAGCTTCTAGTTGCTGTCGCCGCAGAAAAAGAACGAGAGCAGGATCGACCAGAAAAAACGAGAGAGAGATGTGCGTCTGCGCCGCCATTGCCCGCCCGAGAGCTGGAGGAGAAAGAACGAGAGATTATTTAGGTTTTGCGATTTCACTTAACTTTTAGGTGACGTGGCTGTTTGCCAGTATGAATCCGAGCACATCTTTACACCATTGTGGCTACAGGTAGCAGCACTCTTTTCTTATATATCATTGTCTTATTTTAATATTTTCATTATCATTGTTTTATGATTATTTTTTTATAATAAATATCTTATTATATTATTATATTATTAAATTTATAACAATAATTTTATCAATATTATTAATTGAATGCTATATAGCCAATGCTATATAGCGAAGTATTTCAGTAAATATATGTATTCCAAAAAAAGTAAGAACTAAAATGATAGAATAAAATAATTTATAAAAATATTAATTGGTAAAGATCAACTTAAGCTTTAACTAATAATTGTATAGTATTAATATCTTGTTAAAATAAATGCGAGCTCCTACCAAAAGCAAATTCAGCATGTAAGAACTTGTTGTAATTAATATTTTCAATAATATATTTTTTGAAAATTATCTCACGAAAATGAGCACCTTATTTACATAAAGTTTATGGTGCAGCAAGGATCAAAACCAAAGTTTTCCAAAATGAGAATGTAATTCTACAAATAATCCAAAGTGTGACTTTAATTTCAGTTACGAATATAGTTCATCTTTTACACCTACTAATGTACCTAATACTAGCCACTATCATTTAGTTTATGTAAGACATTATGAAGCTTTCTAGCCACTTTATTTAGAGTTTCAAAACCTATAATTCAAAGAAAAAGGTTCAAATAATTGTCCTTCAAAAAAGCTCATCATTTTATGACTACTATATTAATCAGAAGAACACTTCTTATAATGATAGAAAACAAAATTTACAAAGTTGAATAAATTCCTTGATTTACAGAATTGTGAGATCAAGTTGTAACTAAAAATACGTCTCAAAGTATTTATCTGACCACAATTCAATTATCTATTTCTTAGACCTCCTTCCAAATGTTAGACCAACATTATTTGTTTCAGCACTTGTTGATTTCAGTAGGAAATCAAACTAAAAGTTATTAAATACTGAGATATTTTCACATCCAAGAGAATGATAGTAAGAAAACCTTTTTCGAAAAGACCATAAAAATGAAATCAAATAATTTGAAATGATTTATATATATATTCCATTGTTGACAATGAAAGAGGTAATTAAGTTGAAAATTAGATGTCTAATTTTTGAAACTTAAGACAAGAAAAGACTGATTTTGACAAAACTCATTTTGTAAGGAAACTAGGCTACAAAATCTTAACAATCTTTCATTTGAAATTCACCATTTTTGTTCCGCCCCAATCCAAAATGGGTTTTGCTTGATCATTAATGAACGATATTATTAATTCTTGTTGTTCCCATCCAACCAAGGCTTCAATCTTGATGGAGATTATGCTCCCATGGTTGTAAAATTCTCACAATGCAAACTCATTATTTTCATCGGCCTCAGTATTAGTTTCAACATCACTCTCCTTATCTTCCACATACATGAACATTGTTTTAGTATTAACTTCACAGAGCGAATTTTGCTTCTAACAGCAGCACTACAGCCGTACTAATACTTGAATTATGCTAAATATTGCAACCTCAATCAAGACAACACACGCTACTACTGCACTGGAAGAGCATGTTTACTAGGAACAACAGATTAAATCAATTAAATTTGCTAAAGAATAATATCGGCATCCATAAGTTAAGCACAATTTCTCTTTGAATAGCAAAATTTTTTATATAAAAAAAATATAAGGTGATTAAATATAGTAACTAAAATTTAGATGTATGGCATACTCTATTCAAGTAGGTTAAAATAACATGAATCAATATATAAGTTTAAGATTCTATTTAATCTAAATCCTAAACAGCAATAATTAGTTAAATCATTAACTATTCTCCACTTAAGCGAACTAAGATTATTGATAATTGCATTGATCCAAGTTTCGGGCGAGTGATATCTCAACATAATGTTATGATCTAAGAGCTAAATAAATCTTAAAACCCACGTTGCATAAAATAATAACCGATTTAACTAATAATTGATACTATTATTGTTTAGATTTTTGATTAGATAGAATCTTAAGTTGATCATTAGGATTTAATAATACTATAAATAATTTTGTTCTATCATTTATGTGATGCACATATTTAATGAGATAATTCTCTATATAGTATTAAATTTATATAGTATTAATATTAAATTCATAAGTCATAATATTTTGATTAATGATTAGTATTTAAAAAAGTAACTAATTAATGATTAATATTATTTATTTCAAAACTAAACAATAATTAAATCGGAAGAATAAAGATTTTAGTATTAATTTAATACATTGTTTGCAAAGAAAAAAAGTTTCCTATTTTAATATTAAATTTAAGATGTGTTTTGTTCGGGTTTCAATCCTTAGGATTAGCTGTTAATTTATTTTAAGAAGTAAAATCGTGATATATTTTAGGAAATATATTTGTATTATTTTAGGAAATCTTAGAGCTATAAGAGGGGGGAAAACGCGAAGAACAGAGCAGTCTTCTTGGCCGAGTCCTATAGCAACGGAAAAGAGGGGAAAAACGAAGAAAAAACTTTCCCCGTTTCCAATGGCCAGCCGATTCTGAAGATGTCGGCCTCCACCCTTAGGTTTTGCTTGATTCCGAAGATGAGTTGCCGATTCTGAAGATGTCGGCCTCCACCCTTAGGTTTTGCTTGATTCCGAAGATGAGTTGCCGATTCTGAAGATGTCGGCCTCCAGACTTAGGTTTTGCTTGATTCCGAAGATGAGTTGCCGATTCTGAAGATGTCGGCCTCCAGACTTAGGTTTTGCTTGATTCCAAAGATGCCAGACCATCGTCTAAGAGTTTCGTTTTCATCCAACCGCTCCTTTTCTTCCCAGCGCACTCTTTGGTTCAGGTATGCGTTTTGTTTTCTTCTTCTTCGCATCTTCCTTAGGTCTGTTCGTCCTTTTTGCTCTGCTTTTTTTTTTTTTTTCTGGTGAACCTTTTTTTCTCCGTTTCTAATGGCTTTAGATCTAATTTGTCGTTATATTCGCCTTTATCTGAGCCAGCCGGTGGTTGATTCTGAAGATGTCCGTCTCCACAGCTAGCGTTTGCTTAATTCCGAAGATTTGAGCTCATATCTTTCGTCCTGCCATGAATCAGTTTCGTTTGTATCTCACCTTTTCTTCTCAGCGCGCGCATTGGATCAGGTCTGCTTTTTGTGTTTCATCTTCGCTGCCTTGTCTTCTCAACTGTCGCATCTTCCTTTCGGTTTTTGATTTCTATTCAACCATTTTTTTTTGTATCGTCTCTGCTGAGAGATGATGCCTTTAGATAGACGACCTTCAAAGGCATGCAAATTTGCTTTCCTATAGGGATTGTCCCTCCAAAACTTCCTCTCACAAACTGCCTGGTTTAAGTGTAAGTTTATGTTAACCTTTGAAATTCATGACTTCTTCGTGTTATTTATATTAGCTTTCACTTCATGCTTCAAATTTAAGATTAGCTTTGCTCTAAATGTAGAGTAACACATTAGTAGACATTTAAAGAAGCCAATCAGCCATGAGAAGGTTGCGTCAATTTGTCTCATTTTATTTTCAATGCGATCTACAATTTGTCGCCTTATTTCTAAATGCAAACTTAAGGAAATAAACATAGGAAAAAGTTATGACTTGTTGAATTGGTTGATTGGGAAGCAATCCATTGGAAAAAGTTATACCTTTGTTGTAATACTCACTTCTCTTTCTTCAAGGTAGTTTTGTTTTAAAGTTCATTTTTCTATTGAACCATAGTATAAGGAATGCTTTTATTCTCAATCATCACACATTCTTATCTAGAGACGGTGGTGCTCTTGCTCCACAATCTCGATCTATTAGACTCGTTTGAAAGCAATCTCTTAAGGGAGGAGATGTGTGATATGATGTCAACTTTTATGTGCTTTGAAAGATTAATTCATTGAAGAAGAGGTACGTGGATGGTGCCAGTGATCTTTTTGTTCATGTTTTCTCATTTTTATAATTTTCTGCGTCTCAAGATTATTCATTAGTTTAACAATTTCATCAGCCTTTGTTTAATGATTTACTTAGGATGTTTTAGTAGTGCCAAACTCGTTAGAGGAGGAATTTGGGAAGAAATTGATATATATGATTTATCTTGGCTAGTTCGGGTGCGAGATCGTCACAATTGGCACCATGAGATGTTGATGGGCAAAGATATCTATATTGCAATTTGCTTGTTCCCCGCCTAAAGAGTTTGAGTTATTTTGTGCCTTTAAATATCTCTAGAGTGATTCTAAAGTTTAAATAAGATTTAAGTATGCGCCATTCCATTACATGAGCAAATAAACGAGTTGATTAAAGTAATTTAATATGGATTTATCGCATAATTAAGCCATTAAAGAAATTAAGAATGACAATAATGAAAGGTGGTATAATTAGTATAATAAAGGACTATATCAATTGCTTTTATGTAATATACAAAAGAGGATTTTTGCATATTGTATGCATATTAATTGTGTAGGCATAAAAATTAGGTGTGAGCGCATAATATTTAAGAACACACGTATCCACACAAAATTTAAGAACAAAAATAACTTATAAGTTTCAAGCACAAAATTGTTAAGTAGAGAATTCACATATGCATACACACATCTTACATATTATTAAAAAAACACATTTCTTTTTTGTGCACATTTCATCCGCACAAGCACACAAAATTTATACTTAGTTTGTATAAATTAATTAGCATAAATATTAAATTTTAACAAAAAACAAAAAATATTACACCTCCGTGCACAAAACTCACATTTACACATAAAATTATTATCCAAATTTATGTGCACACAAACTTATACTCAACATTTCTCATGAAAACATCCCACACAAGACTCAAATATAAAGCTTACATATATACACATAAAATTATTACACAAATTTATGTGCACACAAACTTATACTCAGAGTTTGCCACACACAATTGTCTTTATCATAACTAAACACAAAATGCTCAAAATATTCCTCACTTAATTATTCTACTTGATAAGCTCAACCATTTATTTCTAAATCATGTGCACATAATTTGGCACATAAATTCTTTTCATCACACAATCAAAATGTATGCAAACAAAATATACTTATATGTGCTCGCACAAATTTAAAAATCAAAAACATACTTATATGTTCTCTTATTCAATAGGTTGACCTAATTATTCTCTCCAGTATAATCTTCTCTAGTGAGCAGTAAAAGTAAGGTATGGTTCAAGCTACTTACTTATAGGGTCCTAAGGTCTTAATGAGCCAAACATGCTTTAAGGTCTAAAATTAATATAAGGCTAAGCTCTAAGAAAATATTGTATGCATATTAATTGTGTAGGCGTAAAAATTTGGTGTGAATTATCTTCAAACCATAAGAAGGTCAAGATTATCAACCAATGAATTTATGCAAAGGATATTTTGATGCTTGGATTTTGATTGTGTGATAAACACAATTCATGTGACAATTTGTATGCATGTTCTTAAACCATATAAGGTTGAGCTAATTAACTATAAAATTGTGCAAGGAATATTTTGAGTGTGCGAATTTGATTGTGATCAAGATATTTAATGCAATAAATTTGTTTGTGTTATAATTTTGTGTGTAAGTTTTGTGCACATAAATTTGTGTAACAGTTTTATGTACGTAACTCTATATTTGAGATTTGTGCGGGTGTGATAATTTTGAACGAGTGATTTGTGTGCTGTCAAATATGTTTGTCTGAGAATTTTGTGAATCATGTGATGCCATCCATGAATTTGTATTTTAAGTTTGTGCATGTGTTCAGAAGTTTATTAATTGCATCATGTGAGCCCTACTAACTGCACCAAAATGTTGTGTTAGTGTATTTGAGAATTATGTGGACATATGTGCAGGCATTGTGCTTATTTATGCATTATAAATGCATGTTTGTATTAATTTTTTTTCGAGAGTAGACTTTCTTTATTTAAAATGCAAGAAAAAAACAAGAATATGATTATTCAGTACTGTTCTAGTTCTTCAGCAACATCTTGACCTGACATTTACAATAAAAATGCATGGGTTGAACACCTGTTAGAGAAAATTTTAAGTATTTTGAATATCATTAATTACATTATAAATAAATTGAAAGCATTGGATTTCTTTAAGTTTGCTTATTGATGCCAAACATAATTTATATCACCAGGTCAACTCTATTTTGCAGTCCATTTTATTCGTTGGTTATTATTTTATTCTTGTCTTTATGAAAATATCTGGAGCAAATTGAACGAAGTTGGATAATTTAGAGAACTACTTTGCACAATGGAAATAATGAATTCTTCTTGCATAATGGTAAGTTCTAAAGATTTGATGTTGAATAATTGTGGCATTTATTTTCTACTTGTCCTTTTTTTTTGTAGATAAATTCACGATTCAATTTAAGATTGGCATGCAAGATTTGATGCAACTATTTAAAATGAGGTTGAAGTAGATGCAGGTACATAAATAAATGTAATATTGTTTGGAACTTTGGGAAGGGCTGCTATTTGATGTGTATAATGGAAATAAATAATTCATGTAATCATTTAGTGGGACTAATGCTTGTAGGTTTTTTGCAAGTTCTTTTTTTTTTCAAACAAATTTGATGATCTATACTACAGGCAGGATTCTCGTTAGCCTAAGGATTATAGCACAAGGAAAAGTAATATAAATGAGCATTTAGTGACACTTTTTTTTATTTAAAGTGTAATTTGCTTCTCCTCCAAATGGATTTGGGCAAATTTTGCCTTTCATATGTACATTAAAAACATCTTGATTCTTTGCATCTCTAATCAGCTAGTAACATATAAAAAATTTGTTGTCTGTTTCATACTTGAGCAACTTTTGATTGTCACTTCTCTTTCTCTTTAAAGAAATGTAATTACAATTTCTAGTTCATACTTTGGTCATTTGTGATATGTTAGTGCAACCACTATCAACTTACATGTGTTTTACAGCTTTGTGTCTAATTGGTACCCATTGTTCAATTCTAAAAACAACAATAGTATATGTATTAGATTGCTTTTATGCGCATATACTGTTGAATACAAGAATCTTTAAGAAACTTTAAAAACTTAAAACTTATTTTTTGCTTATTCTTCTTCTGTGTTATCTCTAGTTTCAATCAAGTTCTTTTTCGACTACAGCAACATGCAAGGAGTAATTAATAAGTTTACTTATGTAATAGAAAACACATTGCATAATTCTTAAATTAACAATATTTAAAGACTGGTAATATAATTAATCTAATTTCATATATGTGGATGTCAATAGACATTAATAATTAAGTTATGTGATGATCATTTACGTGTTGCATTTAAAGACCTTGTTTATACTTTGTTTCGATTATGGAAAATTGGTTGGGATGTAGCTCATATGGAAAAATGCGAGAGGTTCAGGGTTCGATCCCCTGTATCGCCAAATAAATAGAGCAACACGTTTCTTTAACACAGTCAAAATTGACGCATCAGAATCTCCCTTGCATAACTTTTGTTGTTGATAAGCTCAACCTTCTATGGTTAGAATAAATAAGTTTTTCATTCATACACAATTTCACTCATACCTAATTCTTACACCTACATGATTTTCATGTAATTCATGTGTGCATACAATATTTTTGCAAACAAAACACCCTTGCATGTATCCACAAAATTAAAACCCAATATTCTTATAACACAAGCAAGCGAATCAAAAATTTTAATGCAAACTTCAATAAAAAAATTATAGAGCATAAAATTCACACATGCATTCACATATATTACATAATATTTAAGAAAACATAGACATAATTCTATCTAGTACACATTTCACGGCTGGCGGCCAGACACCGCGTGGCGCGTGATCCGCGGGGCTCGGGACGACGCCTCAGGACCATAAATTTATGTGCACATAAACTTGCACAAAAAATTGCCACGCTCAATTTTCGCTCAATTATTATACAAACAAATTTAGCATATCAAATATATCTCTTACAAAGGAAACACACAGAATATACCTTGTGCAATCTGTGTATTTGATTAGCTCAACTTTCTAATGTTTAAAATATATGTATTTAATTTGGCACATAAATTATCACACAATCAAAATTTATGCATTGGAATATCTTTGCACAAACTCTATGGTTGACCAGCTCAACCTTCTATAATGTGAAGATATAAAATTCTCAATAATATGCAAGTGCACTCACACCTTATTTTATGGTTGATAAGCTCAACCTTCTATAATTAATTTAATTTCTGTTTAGCTTCCAACGGTCAATGCTTCAAATGACGCATGGGATCTGAGCCATTGGTGCGCTTCCTGGCCCTAAATCCACAGTTCCTATTCACCTGTGCTCAGTTTACTCTGCAGCCATCGGATTGCAGCCGCGATCCAATGGCTGCGATCTGAACCGCCATCTCCTGTTGGGATTGATCGCATCAAGACCGTAGCGTGTTTTCCCTCGATCCATCGGACGGTTAGAATCGCTCCCGCTACTGTAGAGCTTCATCCCCGAGCGTTCCCGCGTCGAGTGGTCCCCCGACAGGCTTCAACGCTCGTCCACGTTGGCAGTATGACCGCTCCACCTTGTCCCAGTTCCCTCTGACCTCCCCAACGAATTGTTGGCACCGGTCTTCCGATACTACCCTCAGATGGTTGTCCGCTGCCTTTTCCACGGGTCGCCCAATGGTGGTTAGCATAAGGCCTAATTGTTTTCCTCGAGCTATAAATAGCTCTGGTGATTCTGAGTGAGCCTCTTTGCTCACTGAGATTCCCCAGAACCCACTCAATTCCCTTCCTAGCATTCTAATCACCTTCTTGCTTCTCTCGGTGAGCTTCAGCTCCCAAGCACCAGCTGTGATCCTCTAGTAGCTTCTGCTAATTGAACCAACCTTTGAAGTCCAACTGACCTTCGGCGTTCGCTCAACATTCTCCCTAACCAGGTACCTATCCATTCATGACAATCTAATTCAGCTCAATTTCCATTAAGATGCTGCTCGACTACCCTAGATGTTGTGCTAGGTTCTTACCTTGGGTATTTTGCATGTGCTTAGGTACTGGCTGAACTTGGCAGCATACCAGACATTCAAATCATTGCATGGGCGGGTGCTGCCATGTCGATTGTCCGTCCTCTGCAATCCTAGGCAATTGGGGTTCGAACGAACTCCCAATCGCCTCAGATTGCTGAGGGTTTGAAATATTTGGGTATGATTGGGGTCGAACAATTCAGTTTGATTGATCGACATCGATCCTACTTGCAACAGTGCACTACAGTGCACAGTCACGAGTAATGCTCCGATGATCTAACCGATCATCAGGCGCAATAATTGGCTTTGTCGCTCCGTTTGCGATCCCTGATCGTGTAGGGATCAAGATGGAGCGACGTCGACTTCTCTGTGGGGAGTATTTACTCCCCACAGTAAACCTTAAATCTCTGCAGTATAGTCGTTTAGGGTGAGTAGACTCCCGACGTTCTTGGCCTCCTTGCATAGGGCTTCAATGTGCAGTTGACGCGTTTAAAAGAAAGAATCGTTTTGCAGTTCGGTAGTCGAGGTGGATCGGTGATCGAGAATTGAGCGGGAAACTCTAACCATAGCGCGTCTGTAGTCAGGGATTCCAGAGACGATGGAGCACAGTAACGGGTCGTCGGGCCGGACCCCAACCCCCGCGTTTTGCGATTGGGTTATTTAAATCGGCTGTTTTTCTAGAATTATTTTCCTTAAGCTAAATCGGTCGAATATTCTAAAACCTATGATTTATTTATGAAAACATTCTAAATAAATTAGTTGAATAAATTAATCAATTTAAATCCAAATTGTATGATCCAATATATCATTTTGATCAGAAAAATATGATGAATAATAAACTGTACAAATATTTAATTTATGTAATTATATTTCTTGATTTTGCCTAATTACCTTAAAAAATGGATTAGTTAATTTTAATCTCATTCCTTAACCAAAATGCATGATTAAGATCTATAAATCTTCATTAGACAGAGGAGATTAAATTTGGAAAGTTAGAAATATTTTTTGTAATTAAGTACACTAATTACCCTAAATCTTAATTAGTAATTAATTAGGCTAATTAAGCTTTAATTTTAGTGATCCTAGTACTAATGAACTCTTTAAGCAACATGAAACTTATTGGAAGGTTCAAAACCCATTTCCAGAGTCAAAATTGATTAATTATCTTTTAATGATCTAAAATTAGATTGGCACTCATTAAGCTCAATTGTGGTCCAAATTAGATGTTTAAGATGTCTATCTTTTTCTTAGATAGTAAAAAACTAATTTGAATTGAGTAGATTAAATTTGGAATCCTATAACTCAAAATCTCCATTTAGACCCTTGAGAAGGGAAATTTTGGTCATTTACGACAAAGTTTGCTTAAAGTGCAATTAAAGCCTAATAACCTACCCATTACCTTTAATATCGGTAAATTAATTGCTTAGAAACAATTTAAGGTCACTAGTACTTGCAATCGGGCTTAAAAGACTATAAATTAATGGACAAAGCCTTAGTTCAATCACATAATTAACTAACCTAATTCATATTCATTTATTACACCTTTCATTAAGAAAAACCCACTGATTTTTAAAAGTAGATTTATTGGATTACCAAATAATATTAAAGAAACAAATACAAATGTAGCTTCATTAAGTTTATCTGCAACATAATTTACAGATACTTTATTCATCATTCTCTTGTGTATTATTGGTGATAAAGTTGCTCTAATTTATTTATTCTAACTACTCAGAGAATATACAAGCTCAGGGCCACCAATATCTGACTATCAAGTATAATCTCAGATCCACGGTCTTAGAAGATCAAAGCGTTAAAACTCAACAAGTTCTAACTCAAATCGAGCAATATTGCCTACTGAAGTTCAACGATTAAATCAATCGTCCTACTTTACGTTCTCATATTACCAACCAATCTTGATATAGTTTATTAAAATTAGGAGTTAAGAGATTAAACTCCAAACACGGGGTTTAAGTCACTTAACTTAGGATTCTAAGCATCTATATTATAAATTTTATGCTAGCTAATTTAAATAAAAGATTAACATGATATTTTCCTTACTCATAATTAATAAAACTATTTTTAAATCTTAACGTGTCAGATCCCGTAATCGGGTCGCACCCGTTAGCATAGCGGGTCAGATCCATCGGAAAGTCATTAAGGACCACTCCTCCCCATCCTAGCACCGGTTGCATGAGATCGAACCTCTGGAGCCCTCGTCCCCGTCTGTTCGAGCCCTTATCATCCCGCAAACTCATTGATCCCTCCTCTCAGTCAATTTAATTGTTATGTATCGATTCGTATGGTTATTCCGTGACTAAGATTAAGTGTTGATCAGACCGGATCGACGAAACGCCTGTCCGATCGCTCGCAAGCTGTATACAGGGGAAACAGTTAAGGATAGGCGTTCGAACAGCCGAGCCTAGGGCTTGACGTAGCCGGCGTTCCGGACCACCTCCAGTGTCGGGCCTATCCTCTTTGGGAAGGTCTTCTACTAACCTTTCCATCGCCATGTGGGTCGCCGCCGGGTTTGCCGGAATTCGCGTGCCCTAGCTCAGCCCTCTCGGGTTAGGGTACGAAGGCTCAAGAGCCTCTGGTCGGGCCGGGTCGACCCGAGCCCGACCCGTAGTCGCGTGGGCATGCCTGCGCAGCGAAGGCAGGAAGGTGGGGTCCGCAAGGCCAATTTGCGCACGCGGGTTCGACCGTGCGTAGCATTGCGAGCCCGCCCGTGCATGCGATCATGCAGGCATGGGGCACACAGCCATCCCCTCCGTCTGCGGGGTGGGACCTTCTTGGGGCGCCTTCGCCTCTACGAGTTCGCCACATTGCTCGGCGGGCCCGCCGCTGTCCCCGTTGCCCGTTGTAGCGGGCCCGCCACTGTCACTTTTACTATCGGTGCAACTACACTGATACTATCAACGGCGACCAGATTAATCACTCCAAACGACAATGAGTCTTCAATTTGTTCCAAAAGCCTGCGACGGTCTGCCCAACACTGCCACCTCCTCCTTCTAGTCAATGGCATGAGACAGCCATTGTCCCCTGCCCAAATGCTCCGAGACCACCTATCTGGCAACCTTACAACAAACAGCCTGCTGGTCCCGCATGTGTTTATGCTCTTACCGCTACTGATGCAGCAGAGGATAACAATGTGGTGTCAAGTACACACTTCTAAACCAATCTACATTTTAGTATTACTTGCTTAAAGTAGCTAGTAAATTATTACATCTGTAATTAGGTACAATTTATGTAAATAATAAGCCCTGTAACATCTTATTTGACATTGGAGTTAGTCACTCCTTTATTTCTGGGAGTTGAACAAAATCTCTCAACTTGCCACTATACCGTGTAGCGAGTCCTCTAAATGTAGGACTATCATCCGGAGCTCAGTTGCCAGCTCATCAGTTCTGTAAGATACAAATTCCTATTGGAGAAACAGAATTTGAAGTCAAGCTTGTAGTTTTGCCAATAGCAAACTTTGACGTTATCCTGGGAATGAGTTGGCTAAGTCAGCATCACCATCAATTGCCAGAAGAAAAAGATCACCTTGGGTGATGGTAGACTAGTCATTTGTTAGAAACTTCAGTACAAGAGCTTCTCTGATCAATGCTGTCATAACCAAGAGGTTAGTAAGTAAAGGTTGCAGCGCCTTCCTAGTGACAATAATATGAGAAAAGAAGGAAGAATTCCCTTATTTAAGAATCCCGTCATTTGCGAATTTGCCGATGTTTTTCCCGAAGACCTACCCGGCCTTCCACCTACACGGGAAGTAGAGTTTGCAATCGACATTGTCCCAGCAACCCAGCCGTTCTCTAAAGCTCCCTATCAAATGGCACCTAAGGAACTACAAGAACTGAACAAACAATTGCAGGAGATATTGGAGAAAGGTCTTTTTAGGCCTAGTTCATCCACATGGGGAGCCCCAGTATTATTTGTTAAGAAGAAAGATGGGTCAATGCAGATGTGCATCGATTACAGAGAATTAAATAAAGTGACCATAAAGAACAAATACCCACTGCCCCATATTGATGATTTATTCGATCAATTGGCCGGGGCAAAAGTACTCTCGAAGATCGATCTGAGATCTGGATACCACCAGCTGCAGGTGAAAGATTCTGACATAGCGAAGACTGCATTTATGACCAGATATGGCCACTATGAGTTTTTAGTAATGTCATTTGGATCGACAAATGCGCCTTCAATCTTCATGAACTTAATGCAGCGTTTCTTGAAGCCCTACCTCAACAAATTTGTCAATGTCTTAATAGATGACATTCTTATATACTCTAAGACGAAGAAGGAACACGAATGTCATCTCAGGGCAGTATTGGAAGAACTGAGAAGCCACCAGTTGTATGCCAAGTACTCGAAGTGTAAGTTTTGGCTTGAATATGTCGCCTTCTTAGTCCACATAGTAGATGCTCAAGGGATCAGAGTAGATCAGAACAAGGTCAGCGCCATCGAAGAATGGGTGCAACCTAAGTCAGTGACAAAAATTAGAAGCTTCCTAAGTTTGACTGGTTATTATAGAAGATTTGTGAAAGGCTTTTCTCAATTAGCCTCTCCACTCACCAAGCTCACCCAGAAGGCTGTACCATTCGAATGGTCGCTAGCTTGTGAAGAAGCGTTCCAAGCACTAAAAGATGCACTTACCTCTACCCCAGTCATAATTCTTCCTAAAGAAGGAATGAACTACCAAATCTACATCGATGCCTCTGGCATAGGTTTGGAGCTGTATTAATGCAGGAAGGAAAGGTTATCGCCTATGCTTCCTGACAACTGTAGACCCATGAACGGAACTATGCCGCCGATGACCTCGAATTAGCTGTAGTAGTGTTCGCTCTAAAGATTAGGCGTCACTACATATATGGAATTCAGTGCTCAATATTCATTGATCACCAGAGCCTCAAGTATATATTCACTCAGAGAGAGTTGAATTGCAAACAAAGAAGGTGGTTAGAACTAATCAGTGACTATGACCTTGACATTCTGTATCATCCTAGAAAGGCGAATGTTATGGTTGATGCTCTGAGCCGTCATGCTACCCATAATGCCCTTATCACTGAAAGCCCCTTGGAAGAAGAGTTCCGTATAATGAACATTAAATCAGTGTGTGGTGACTTATTGAGTACAATGATCGAGTAATGTGGAGCCCACTTTCCACAGAGATGTATCAATTTTGCAAACCAAAGATGATGAATATCTAAACTTTAAACAAGCTATTGAGAGTGGTCACCGTACTGATCTCCGCTTTCATAAGGGTGATATATATCAAGGGGATCATTTGTGGATTCCTAAATCCATGCATCGTGATGTACTAATCGAAGGCCACGATTCAAGATATCAAGTGCACCCAGGAAGTTCGAAAATGTATCAGGATCCGAAGGTATCATTTTGGTGGCCATGAATGAAGAGGAGTGTAGCAGAATTTGTTGCTAAATGCCACATGTGTTGTCTAGTTAAGGCAGAACATCAGAAACCAAGTTGTTTGTTGCATCCATTAGAAATTTTAGAATGGAAATGGTCAGATATCTCCATGGACTTTGTCATGGGTTTGCCCCGTGCAAGGTCAAAGGCATATGCAATATGGGTGATAGTAGATCGATTGACCAAGTCTGCGCATTTCATTCCAATTTGTCAAACTAACTCCATTGAGAAGCTAGCAAAGCTGTATATCAAGGAGATAGTCAGGTTGCACGGAATTCCCAAAACTATCATATCTGATAGAGATAGTCGTTTCACCTCCAAATTCTGGCAAGTTGTACATCAGGATTTAGGCACTACTTTAGCAATGAGCACAGTCTTTCATCCGCAAACGGATGGTCAGACAGAACAAGTAAATCAGGTTCGTGAAGATATGCTTAGGCTATGTATCCTCGATTTCGCTAGATCTTGGGAAGATCACCTCCCATTAGTAGAGTTCGCTTATAACAATAGCTTTCAAGCCAGCATAAAAATGGCTCCATTTGAAGCCCTGTATGGTAGAAAATGTAGTACTCTGTTGGCATGGTCAGAAACAGGCAGCGTTCAGCTGTACGGATCTAAATTAGTAGAAGAAATAAACAAGAAGGTTCAGTTGATTCAATAGCGGATTTGTGCAGCCCAAGACCGTCAGAGTAAATATCATGACATGCACCACCGCCCCCTAGAATTCAGAGTTGGAGACTTCACTTACTTGAAAGTCAGTTCAATGAAAAGAGTCTTTAGATTTGGCATAGCAGGGAAACTTAGCCCCCGTTATGTTGGTCCGTTTGAGATAACAGCCAGAATAAGTTCTTCCGCATATAGACTAAACCTTCTAGATGACTTTGCAGCGGTTCACAATGTATTCCATGTTTCATCACTAAGAAACTACCTTAGAGATCCATCTCATCTAATTCAGTTCCCAAAAATTCAAATTCAGTCCGATCTGTCATATGTCGAGGAACCAATTCGAATATTGACCCGAGATCGCAAGCACCATAGAAATTGCGCTATCGAAATAATCAAAGTTCGGTGAAAGAATCGTTTTCGAAATGAAGCCACTTAGGAGAAGGAATCGGATATGCGAGCCAAATATCATAGACTCTTCGAGAATCCAGGTATTCTTTCCTAGCACTCTAAGCTTTCAATTCAATCCATATTATGTTATTTTGTCTTTTCTTTCCACTTGAGTGATGTCGAGGACTACATCGTTCTTAAGTGGGGAAGCATGTAACAACCCAAGTTATTACCATAGTCAATTAGAACTAATTTCTAACCTTGATCCTAAGTGCTATGCAAATCATTAGGAGTCTTCCACCAAGATCTATTCCAAATCAGTAAGCAAATGTGTCAAATTTTGATTTTTGGAAAATCCTGAAACCCTAAATTTTGACCTGTCTAAATTGACCTAAAATAAAAAATTGGACTTCGTCATTGTGCTCATTGCCCCCAAATTAGTTGAGGGTGATGTCTTTGTGTCAATCGGAAGTCGTCAAAATTTTGTCGAATATTTTAATAATATTTGAAACACCCCGAAAATTCGAAAATTAAAATACTCGTCGGATCAGAAATTCGACCTCGTCGTTGCGTTCATCACCCTTCAATTAGCTAGGGGTGAGTATTTGGAAATTTTTGGGAGTCAAGGGATTAATCAAAAATTAATTAATTAATTAAGTAAATTAAATTATTTAATTAAATGAATTAATTAATTAAAATTTCAAATTTTTAAATCCTAATGGGTCGAATTTCGCAATCGGGTCAGACCCATTAGCATAGTAGGTCAGATCCGCGGAACGGATCAGTATCCGATAATCGGATGGTGCGATCCGGGCTAATCAGACGGTCGTAAGACCGGCTTCTTCGAACGCTCAGCCTCGAATCCACGCGGCATCCCGCTGCTCGTGCTGCCCAATCCACGCAGCCCCGACCTTTGCGGGTCCTTCGGTAAGTCATTAAGGACCCCCCTCCCCATCCTAGCACCGGTTGCGTGAGATCGAACCTCTGGAGCCCTCTTCCCTAGTCTGTCCAAGCCCTAATCAACCCGCAGTCGTTCAACAAGTACTCATCTATCCCTCCTCTCAGTCAATTTAATTGCTATGTAGCGATCCGTATGGTTATTCTGTGACTAAGATTAACTGTTGATCGGATCGGATCGACGAAACACCGATCCGATCACTCGAATTTTGCAAGCCGAGCCTAGAGCTTGACTTAGCCGGCATCTGAACCACCTCCGGTGTCGAGCCTACCCTCTTTGGGAAGGTCTTCTCCTGACCTTTCCATCGCCATGCGGGTCGCTGCCAATGGCTGTCGGGTTTGCGGGCAATCGCGTACCCTAGCTCAGCCCTGCCGGGTTAGGGCACGAAGGATTGAGAGCCTCTGTGTCGGGTCGGGTCAACCCGAGCCTGACCCGTAGTCATGTGGGCATGCCTGCGCAGCGGAGGCGGGAAGGTGGGGTCCGCAAGGCTAGTTGGCGCACGCGGGTTCGCCCATACGTCGCATTGCAAGCCCGCCCGTGCACGCGATTGTGTAGGTGTGGGGCCCGCAGCCATCCCCTCCATCTGCGAGGTGTGACACTCTTGGGCATCTTCGCCTCTGCGAGTTCGCCAATGGCTCGGCAGGCCCGCCACTATCCCCGTCGCCTATTGTAGTGGGACCCGCTGCGGTCCAGCAGCCATTCATAAGGCGCCGCGTGTCTGCTGTGTGGGTCCCACCGCTGTAAACAGAATTAATTTAATTTCTTTTATAATATTTTAATTACTTAATTGTATTTATATTTTAAAGTAATCAGGAGAACCTTGGGAATGCCATGATAGTATTAATTTTTTTATTTGATCATTAGTTTGCTTAATGACTTTTAGGACCCTCACTAATTACCCCCCTAAAATCCTAGATCTTGATTTGACCATACCTTAGTCAATTATACTCCAAATCAAAAAATTTAAAGTATTAGATAGCTTAGAATTTCAATGCCAACAATAATTTTGAAATAATATTTAAGTTTTGAATCCTAGACAATCAAAAATGACCAAAATACCACTAACTCTAATTAGGTTATAACTTGACCAATTGATGTTCAACTTAGGTTTACTCCCTGTTAAAGTACTCAATATGTTATAGGGAAGCTATAGACACTGAGTTTACTGAATTTGGACATTAAATGAAAAAAATTTAAATGGTTATCACTAATTTATTTAACCTCAAAATTTAGTATTCTTGGACTCTATGGACTTCTTGAATAACAATCAACAGTAAACTGCATAAAAATTTAGATTTCATTAGGAGTAAATTTATAAAACCCCTTATGTCAAAATCGTTAGTTTGTGCCTATATGACCCATTTTTTATCCAAATTTAGTATACTTACTATCTATCTTTATATTAGATAATAAGAAATCATTTGGCAGTAAAAAATTCCAATTTGAAACCTTAATTCAATAAGAGCTTTTGGACCCTTAAGTAAGGGCAAAATGGTCATTTTGCCCAAAATTTATGTTAAGCATCTTTAATTCTTAAATTATCTTCTAAATCAGTAAAACCAATATTAGAATTGTATTAGAATTGTATTAGAATTATTTAAGTGAATAAAATCAGTTTTTCAATAAAATTAGTTAAATTCCTAAAATTTCTCTAAGTCTCTTCTTAGGATCTTTCACTTCACATTAGGATCATTCCTAAGATTAGGGCTAGATCATATGTTTGATTTTATTCATTGGATAAATGGGTTATTCAATGAATGAATCCTTGATTTAATTAATTTCTAGATTTTCATAATTTTATTTTGATTATTTTATCTTTCAATCTTAGATTAAAGATTTGAGAATCATCATATTAAGCTTGACTTTGCTTAATAGGATTTACCCCAATCATTAGTTCACTTAGAATTTGAAACCATAGCTCCTTAAACTATCCACTTGGATTACATGTTTAACTCTAATACGTGGTGTTAATTCAAAATCCCTAATTTTGTAGATCTTTATTAGTTCTTAGCATAGAACATCTAAATTCATAAATTAGGTCGTGAGGATTTCCTATTTAACTTACATAGTCGACATTAATTGATCATATTATGGCCTAGCTAGTCCTAATATTTTGTAACATATAAGGCCGTACTTCTAAGTTACACTCGATAGTAGGAATTAGAGATCCTTAATTTGTGTAACTTAGAATAGTTATAATTGTTTAATTAGATAACAATAGTGTCACTATGTATAGAAGAGTCCCTTGCTTACTTGATTTATTTGTGCTATGCATTTCTTGCATTTTGTGCTTAATTCCTTGGACATGTAATGTAAGAAAACTTTGTGCATGAAATGAAAATATAGAATAATTATGATAACAGTTGTCTTGAGTTCAGTATATTCTGGTAGGTTCTGGTGCACATTTACCCTAATGGTCAGGGGTAAAGAGTAATAACAATGCTTAACATTACTCATTGAGTAGTGTGTGTTAAACTTGGAACCCATATAATCTTGCAGACGTGCTTGACTCCTCAGCTGTTTCTGAATGTGTCCATAAAAATAAAAGTAAAATAATTAAAAGATTCTGCATTTGTATTTACTGCCTCCTCAGTTCTGATGTTCTGTTATGTCTGCCCTAGCCCAGAAAAGCCATGGGAATTTCTGTCTGGACTCAATTGGCCAATTTTCTGATTTGGCAGTTTTACATACATTTTTCAGTTTCAGTTTACTGTTTGCCGTGTTATTGATGCATGTTACTTCAGTCAGCTGTATGTTTACTTACCTACTCACTTGTACATATTTATAGGATGCTAGACTTTACTGCTTATTATATGTACTACTTTCAGACTTACTATTTTTAATCAGCATATGTCATGTGATCATCAGCATGTTTAGGATTAGACTTTTCTTTCAGTACTTTTACTTACTATATTATATATGTATGCCTATTCATTGCTTAGTTTGCTTGAGGTGTGCCTTTTTGCCTCAAAATACTTAAGAGAATAGCCCCAACATTGTAGGAGTATTAGTTTCCTTATTTGGAGCTTAGTTTGAAAAGTCACATTTAGGACCTTCACCTGAAAATGACCAAAATGCTTATAGTCTTTAGTTAACCATAACTTGGTCAATTCAACTCTAAATTTAGAAATTCAAAGTGCTAACTAGTTTAAAATTTTAGTGTCATCAGTAATCTAAAATAATATTTAGGATCTGAACCTTAGAAAATCATAAATGACCAAAATACCCCTAACCTTAGTTAAGCCATAACTTGATCATTTGAAGTCCAAATTGGGTCTACTCCTTATTAAAGCATTCAGTATACTATAGGAAAGTTATAAAAACTGAGTTTGATGAGTTTGGACCTCAAACGAAAAAGTTCAGTTTCTGCCCCCTTTGACCCTTAAAAATTACCAAATTGCCCCTGAAAATTAGAACCTCCATAACTTAGCCATTTGATCTCAGAATGTAGTGTTCTTGAAGTATATGGAATCTTTGAATAGTAACCAACAATAAACTGCATAAAAAAAATTATATCCTATTAGGTGCAAATTATTAAAATGCCTCTTAGATCAAAATCCTTAAGTTGGACATATATGACTTGTTTCTTATCCAAATTGAGTGTACTTACTGTCTATCTTCATGTTAAACAGTAAGAAACCATTTGGCAATAAGAAATTCTAATTTGGAACCCTAATTAAAAAGTAACTTTTTGGATCCCTAAAGTATGGGCAAAATGGTTATTTTGTCGCCCAAAACTTAGGATAAACATCTTTAACTCCTAAATTGCCTTCTATATCATTAAAAACAGTATTAAAGCCGTATTAGAATCTTCCAAGTGAGTAAAATCAGCTATTAGGTCAAATTTGATAAAATCCTTAAAATTAGTCTTTTCCTTAGGATTTTACACTTCACATTAGGACTATTCCTAAGACTCGAACTAGATTATAAGATAGATTTGATTCATTAAGTAAATGGGTTACTCAATGGATGAAATCTTGGTTTTAATAGTTTCTAGATTTTACAATATATTTTGATTATTTTGTCTTTCAACCTTAGATTCAGGATAGGAGAATCATTCTATTAAGTTTGGCTTTATTTAATATGATTTGCCTTAATCAATAGATCACATTTAGATTGAAACATAGATCTTAAGTCTTACTTTTTAGATTATGTATTTAAGCCCAAGCTCGTGGTGTTTAATCCATAATTTGTAGTTTAGTATATCTTGATTAGATCTTAGTTAGAACGTTTAAATTCATCAAATTAGTATGTTGTAATTTATTTCTTAACTTATAGTCGATCTTGATTAAATTAGATTAGAACTTGATCAGTTTTAATTCTTTTAACTTATAAGGACGTGCTTCTAAGTTAGACTCAATAGTAGGAACTAAAGATCCTGAACTTGTGTAACTTAGAATAGTTAGAATTGTTTAATTAGAAAACAAGTAATATCACCATGTTTAGTAGTCTCTTGCTTATTATTTGATTTTGGGCTACGCATTCCTTAAACTTGTGCTTATTTTTTCTTGGACATGTTATATAAGAAAATATTATTGCATTAAAATGAAAATATAGAACATTAGGATAACATTTGCATTTGAGTTCAGTCTATGGTCGATTATAGTGCACATTTACCCTAATGGACAAGGGTAAGGAGAAATAAGGATGCTTAGCATTACCCATTAAGGAGTGTGTGTTAAGCTTGGAACCCACTTAGTCTTGCAGATGTGCTTGACTCCTCAGCTAATTTTGGATGTGTCCACAGAAATAAAAGTAAAACAACTAAAAAGATATTTACATTGTATTTTCTGTCTCTTCAGCTTTACTGTTATATTATATCTACCCTAGCCAGAAATGCTATGGGAATTTATGTCTGGCCTAGCCCAGAAATGCTATGGGAATATTACTGGGTTGAATTGGTCAATTCTTTCTGATATAACAGTTATACGTTCTCATTTCAATTTCAGCTTATTGTTTACTATATTGTTGATGCATGTTATTTCAGTCAATTGTGTTTCCTATTTTACCTGCTTACTTGTATATACATATAGGATGTTAGACTTTACTGCTTACTATATGTATCATATTCAGATTACTATTTTTAAATTAGCATGTCATATGATTATCAGCATGTTTAGGTTTAGACTTTTTTTTAGTACTTTTACTACTGTACTATATATGTATGCCCATTTCTTTGTTTAGTTATTTGAGGTATGCTTTTGCCTCAATTCCTGCTTAGTTATAAATGTTGTGTTTATAACTTACCCTATTTTCCTTATATGTTTACCTGCTCCTATGATAGATAGTTTATTTTTATTGAGTTAAGTGTAAATGGTGATATTAATAAATGTTTAATAAATATTCTGCCTAAAATGTACTTAGACATTTTGTCTAATAAGATTTTTCTTTTATTGGCTGGGGCCCTGGCATTGTGAAACCGACAATATCAGACCTTGAGCAGTTTGAGGATCTAGTGCCTGAGGAGGAGCCTTACCTTGAGGGGGCACAGCAGCTCGGAGCAGAGGACCTTTAGTTGCCTTTTATATTTTTGTGAGGATGAGAGTCTTTTTTATTCATTTTCAGTCTCTTAAACTTTAATTAAATATTGTAATAATACAGGTACTTGTGATTGTGTTTACTTTCTGCACATTATTATTTGCTGAGCTATATTATTATTTCTTACTTGATGTATGGTGAATGAATGTAATGATTATTTTATATTGCTTCCGCATTCTATTTGTATGTTGGATTTAATGACTTATCCTTATATTCATTCTGTGCACATCCTTCTCTTATTAGTGGATTGTGGAATTTACATAATCCAATAATAAGTGAGGGATTTGCTAGAGTGGCCACCACCCCTTGGGTCTAATCTTGCAGGTTAGGGGGTGGGGAGCCACAGTAAGAAAGTTGATAAAGAAAGGATGCAGCGCATATTTAGTAACAATGATGAGAGAATAAAATGAAAATGTGCCTTTATCAGAAGCACTCATTGTTCGAGAATTTTGAAGATGTGTTCCCCGAAGATTTACTCAGGCTACCACCTGTGAGAGAAATTGGGTTCTTAATATAACTAATTCTGGAAACCCAACCCAAGTTAAAGTCAATGTATCGTTTGGCGCCAAAAGAGCTCCAGGAATTATACCAACAACTTCAAGAGCTAACCAGCATATCCTCATGAGGAGACCTAGTACTCTTTATGAAAAAGAAGGATGGATGTATGCATATGTGCATAAATTATAGATAACTCAACAAAGTAAAAGTGAAAAATAAATTTCCTTTACCTTGTATCAATGCTCGCTTTGATCAACTAGCTGGAGCAAAATTATTCTCCAGGATGAATTTAAGGTTTGGATACCCCCATATGAGATTCAATGAAGAAGATGTCCCCAAGTCTGCATTTAGAACTCGCTTCAAACATTATGAGTTCTTAGTCAAATCCTTTGGACTCATAAATGCACTATCTATCTTCAAGGATTTAATGCAGAGAATCCTCAGACTATTCCTCAATAAATTCGTGATAGTCTTCATCGATGATATCTTAATATATTCCAAGTCTATGGAGGATCATGAGGACCATTTGAAAATATTATTGGGAACTCTTAGGGAGCATCAATTATTTGCCAAATTCTCAAAATGTGAGTTTTGGTTGGACTCATTAACATTTTTGGATCATGTAATAAATGCTGAAAGAATCAAATTAGATCAAAGGAAGATCAGTACCATACAATAATGGCCCCAACCAACATTCGTGACTGAGATTTGCAGCTTCCCAGGACTTGTAGGATACTATCAAAGGTTTGTCAAAGGATTCTCAAAATTGGTCAAACCATTAACACAACTAATTCAAAAGGCAACATCATTTTTATAGAGTCAGGAGTGTGAAGAATTATTTCTAAGAATAAAATAAGCCCTCACCACTGCACCTATTCAGATCCTACCTTAAGAATGGAAGAACTACAAGGTGTACAAAGAGGCTTATTAACAGGACTAGAGTGTGTTCTCATACAAGACAAACACGTCATTGTTTATGCTTCAAGACAATTGAAGACACATGAAAAGAACTACCCAGTTCAAGATTTAAAGCTAGCTGTGATAGTTTTTACCTTAAAGATATGGATGCAATATCTTTATGGAACGAAATGTGAGATCTTCACAGATCATCATAGTTTAAAATACATCCTCACGTAAAAGGAACTAAACTGTCTCCTAAAGAGATGGTTAGAACTACTAAGCGATTATGACATGGATATCCAATATCACCTTGGCAAAACTAACTTAGTCATAGATGCTTTAAGTAGAAAAGAAATACTTAACACTTTAATCTCAACAAGATCAAAAGCTTAATATAAGACTCATCATTAAAGATCAATTAAACAAATTGCTTAATGTTAATACTGCAGCACCTACTTTCATACAAAGCATATTAGACGCTTAAAAAGTTAACGAGGAATACCCCAAGCTGAAAGCAGAAATAGAAAATGGTCGCATAATAGAATTGCAGCTGCGAAAGGGAATTCATATTTATAATGACAATAGAATTTGGGTCCCAATTAGTTCTCACATCCAAAATCAGATATTAAATGAAACCAACAACTCATACTATATAGTACACCCTGGAAGTAACAAAATGTATCAAGATCTAAAAATAGCCTTCTGGTGGCCTGTAATCAAATGAGATTTAGCTGAATTTGTGGCTAAGGTTCATCTTGATTTGCTCATAATAAAGTTATTTAACCTCAGGATTTAGCAAATTTTGTATTTATGGAATCCTTAGACTAAATAGAACCTAAGTATAATAAATTTGAATTTCCTTAAGTTTTTCTAATTAACCTTTAATGAGCTTAAATCTTAATTTGAGCTCATTAACCTTAATTCTTAGCCAAATTGGGTATTCTTAGTATCTAACTTTGTATTAGACAGTAAGAAAATATTTGGTATTAAGTTAATTCAATTTGGAACCCTAGATCTTAAAATCTTATTTTTGACCCTTAAGGAGGGGCATCTTGGTTATTTTGCATTCCTGCATTTGATTCTTATAGAGTTTTCTTTAGTTTCTCCTCGGATATTGATTATGCCAAAGTATTTTTGAAGGGATTTTATGATCTCAAAGGCAATACTATGAGATTTTTTAAATGGGGTCCTTTTATAGATGTTACATTAGACTCTCATATTGCCTCGGTCTGGATAAACTTGCTGAGGTTATGTTTCCATTTTGTTAAGACATAAATTTTGTTTAATATTGCAAAAGCTATTAGAAGACTCTGCATTTAGATAGAAATACTGCCACTGAGAGGAATGTCGCTGCTCCCAGAGTTCTTATTGAGTTAAATTTGTCTTTATCTCTCCCGGAGAAAATTTGGCTGGAATCTCCAATGTGTGGTTATTTTCAACAAATATGCTATGAAAGCCTTCCTTCGTACTACAAGTGGTGCCAAACATTGGAGCATTATGCTCAATATTGCCCTCACATGCAAGGAAGTAGCCTGGTTAAACCCTTAGAAGGAGCCCTAATATTAACAACAAATGAAGAAGGTATGATAGAGAATTATGGCGCAAACAGGTTAGTTTTTGGATTCACTTTATTAAATAAAAACTTGTATCAAGATGAAATTATTGAACCTATTAATGTGGCCAATATTAATAAGCTATATATCAAAGTGGCCAATAATGAGGTTCTTTCTAATGAGGAAGATTGTGAGGCTGCTGAGTCATTAACAGAATTGAACACCAATTCTGATCCCCCCGACTGCTTAAAATCAATTTTTGACAAATGTTTTAATAGTTCTGACAATACTACTTTTGTTTTCGGTTCTCTATCTACTAATAATGTTGAATTTATTGACAATATTGAGCTTAATGTTACTCAAATTGTTATGAGTACAAATTTTTCTTAATACTAATGCTTATATTAATGCTGGTTTTATAGTTTCCCAAAATGAACAGAATAACAATCAATATTTTGAGTCTAGAATTTGCAATAATAATGTTGATTTGAATGTCAGATCGACTAATGATTCAGTTGAATCTGTTTTAGTTATTTCAAATGAGGTTAATGCTTCTATTGCTGAAATGAGAAACACTGCTAAATTTATTATCAAAATGAGGACAACTCTATTATTGTTATTGCTGATGATAATGTTTTTGTTAACAGAAATCTTTCAAATTGGGTGAAAATCCAAATTCAGTTGGCTCTAGAAATGATTGTATTGAAAAGGTCATGGCTAAGACTAGCAATTTAAAAGTTTCCATTATTACTTCTAATACTGATTGTGACGCAGAAAACGTAATCAATAATAAATTATCTCATGCTAATGTTAAGTTTTTAAGTGATAATGTTAAGGAATTTACTTCGACGGTGGATAATGATATCCCACCTAGTTTAGGCTCACAAGCTAAAACAGAATGTTGAATAAATATGATTTCTGTGTAAAAAATGTTGAAAAATATTATAGCAACAATTCAAAAAGCAATATTGTGGATTATCAATATTGTTTCTAGTTTAGAAAATGCTTGTGTTAATAATGTGAACCTGGTTACAAAGCAAATGGTAAATCTAGAATCGAGGAAGGTTAATATCAGAATAGCTAATAACATTCACTGCCATGCTATCAACTTTTTTGAGAAACCACCTCCAATTTCTTATCTTGTTCAGGAGGACAAGCTCAATGGCAAAGGTACATAAATATATACATTACATGTTTTCACTAACTATGAGAGTGGAAACCTTAATTTTGACAAAGAGTTTATTTCTCAAATCTTTGTCACACATATTAATAATGTGAACATTACTGATAAAGAATCTAACATAATTTAAAAAGTCTCTTTTCAGGTTTTGCGAGAACTAAAGGAAAATTTGGGACATTTCACCAAACCAAGAAGCCTAATCAAAAAAAGATCTAAGAAGCTCCAATATAAAATCAAGGACAATATACAAGTGACAAATAGGTACAAAACTCTTGATGAGCCACTTCATCGATAGAACTGCTTGATGCAACGGTACTATTGATAGGGGTAACAGCAGGTGGTGATCCAGGATTCATTCTAATTAAACAATGCAAACTAGATTTCAGAATTAATCTAAGGAAGACAACAATTGTAGTTATAATTAGATGTCAAAATTTTCATTACTCATTGAAGCAAGAGATTACATAAGATTTAAAAAATACCACAAATCATAACTCTACTAGAATCATTTAAATTAAGAGATGGAAATTGTTCTAACTAACACTCAGATGTCCTTAATGTATTCAGCCCTAAAGGCCATACAAAAATCCTCAAAAGTCACTCGCTGACGCTTCCTCTTGTGCTTCCTCTCGAGCCTTCTGATGGTGTCGGACCAGTAGACTCCCGCATAGTCTAGCATTTGACGTGTCACAATATCCACGTAAAGAGACTTAGGACACTCTATGTGTCTTAAGACTGACTCTACTCAACTCAACCATTCTTTTACGTAGATCGAAAAGTCTAGCCCTCGATACGCCGTTTGATGTAGAAGTTTATCCAAGACTAGGGTTCCTTTGGCTGAAACTCCTTCGATTTGCCACTCATCCTCCTATCTCCATTTGAAATTATAGCTCCATGCTAACTCGTAGGCTCACAGATAGTAGTCCAAATCAGACTCTTCGGAATTCATTCGTCTCTAAGAAAAGAATTTATTAATTTTTGTTAAACTAGAGATAATTAGATTTTTAGGATATGAGTATTCTCATTCTACATTTTTCATAGAGTTACTAATATTACTATGTTATGGATGGTACATATATTGATGTTTGTATTTCAGAAGAATGGTCCATTAGGTAGAAAGGAATCGCAGATCCAATCTGACACCTTATGGTGTTCTCTGATATCAACTGTGGGTCCCCGTACCCTCTGCGGCCACGCTAATTCTGATATTAGCTTAATCGCGGGGAATACGATGCTCCAACTGTGGCAAATCCTCAACTCAAGTAGAGTCTGGTAAGACCCAACTCGCCTTAAGCCAAGGACTTGTCACCTGGAACTGTAAACATACATCAATACAGATCAAAGTAGCGGAAGCATAATATAATATGATATAACATCCACATTCACAACATAATATAAAAGAGTAAAAGAAACAGTAACTCAGTCCAAAGTGCAAAAAGTAAATACATCCAGAATTTAATTATTACAGACTGAATTAAAAGAAAGAAAAGATCTCTCAATCTCACTGCAGAAAAGGAAAATCTAATTAAACAGCAGTAGGAAGCTCCTCCTCCTGCACCGGCTCCTCTCCTGCAAAACCACCAATGAACACCTCCAAATTTGACATTTGTTGGTATCATAAATGCTAGGGTCCCAGCCAACAAAAAAAATATTATAGTTAGATAAATTGTCTAAGTACATTTTCAGCTATTTAAGTGAATTGGATATTTAAAGATATCACATTTAAAGGTTTTAAACATGCAAGCATTATAAGGTGCATCAAGCTACAAAGAATGGGATAGCTATAAACTAATCATTTATAGTTAATCAACAAGTATGTAAAAATAATATACAAAATAGCAACTAAATGTGGTGAGGTTAAAAGCAAAATAATTGCAATTACTGAAGAAAATTTGATCCTAACATGCTTATGAGCACATGGATACATGCTGAGTATATAAAGAACACAAGTGTTGAAATAAACATACAATTCTAGCATCCTGAACATGCCAATATTTAATAACTAATCAATAAGAGCATATATACAAGCATGCAAATTTACTATATAAAAGCTACTGATGCATGTGACAAAAGTAAGCTAAGTAGATGAATGAGCTAAAAAGATAAAGCCACTGAGACATGTGGCAAAGCAAGCCAAGCACTAAAGTAAGGCCACTAAAGTATGTGGCAAAGCAAAATAAATACTGAACTAAACTGAAGTAGAAGTAAGCCTAAGACATAGTGCTGTCATAATAAAAATAGGCCTTACAGGGCCTCTGAACAAAAAGTTCAACATGTGTCCATCCAAGGCATCATCAGAGCTAGTCCGAGTTAAACTTATAGAATAAGACATGTATCCATCCTAGGTATCCGCAGAACTAGGTCCAAGTCTACTCTATAATAAAACTAGAACTGAATAGGCAGACTAAGCTAGGACAAACTCTACTAATTAAAATCACTGAAAGAACTAAATGAATATTATGCTTTTCAAATACTTACTTAGGATGTATCTTCCATATCCTAAGCTCTCCTATTATGCTCAAAGAACAAGGCTCAATATTCAAGGTGTGCAGAGTAATCAAAGTCAAGTAAGCAAGAGACTCAACTAGACTTATGTGATATCTATTATTGTCTAATTTATCCAAATATAACTATTCTAAGAAGATACAAGTTTAGGATCTTCAATATCCAGCTATCGAGTATAATCTCAGATTTACAACCTTAATATTAATATCAGAACTTACAAGTTCTAATTCATAATCATATGATGATTATAAAGATTTAAAGTAAATAAATCAATGACTTAATTATTATCTTTTTTCTCTCTTAACCCAAATCTTGATTAAGTAAATTAAGATTAAGGATTCGGGATCCAAACTCCATTTTGGTGTTCAAATCCTTAATCCAATGTAATATTCTAATAATGATCTAGGGTTCACACTCAAACAAAATTTAAAGATAAGGAATCTTATAAGCTGAAAGATTCAGAAACTAAGATCTTAGTGAAATATTATTCTAATATTGCAAGATAAAAATAATCAATTAAGAATTAAGAATCTAATATTTATATTCAATCTTTATGATAATTATATTATTTTATAGATTGAAGCAATCCTACACCCACAACGAAGGTTTCAAAAGGATTAAACAGTTAATCAAGTAAGGAATTCTAAATCAAAGTAATTCAATTCAATCAGATGATCTAAGGGCTAAGATCTGAGATCTAAGATCTAGGATCTGAAGTTTGATCACTTAGATCTACACTAATAAGTCTAAGTTTAGGGTTTTTTAAAGCTTTTGCTTTACTTTCTTTAAAACCTTAATTCATGAATAAACTTTGGTTAGAAACTTTAACTTTAATATGGATTTAAGCTAAGACATTCATGAAGGGTCTTAAGATCACTTAAAATCTTAAGAGCTTACTTAAGGATTTTAAGACTTAAATACTATGATTTATTCATGAGATGATATAACTTAGCACTTGATGTTAATGTACTTCATTATTAATTATAATCACTTTACTTAAGATTTCTAGGGTTTAAGGGTACTTAAACACAATTTGGTCAAAATGACCAAAATACCCCTCTTAAGGCTAAAAATGGGATTTTTGAATTTAATCATCTAAATTGATTCAAATATATTTTAATGAGCTTTATATTGATTAGTGAAGTGAATAAAATACCTAGCTTAGGTTTTCAAGAATACTAATTGATGAATCCCTAATTTATATCCTAATTAAAGAAAAATTTCATTCATTTTTTATATTAAAACTATTTTCTTAATCCAATTTTGCTTATCTTTTCAGAAAAAATACCTATCCAACGAATTCTGAGCAATATGGACAATTTTCTAAAATTTCTAAAGGAAAACTGCTGCAGCGAGCCAAATTGCGAAATCGGGCGCCATAGCGCATTGCAGCAGAGCATTTTGCCAAACGCTGGTGCCACAGCGCGCGGTAGCGAGCCAATTTGTGAAATTGGACGCCATAGCGTGCGACAGTGGAGCCCTTTGCGAAGCGTTGGCGCCACAGCGCGCTGCAGTGAGCCAATTTGTGAAATCGGGCACCACAGCGTGTTGCATCGGTTCAACTTGTGAATCGCTAGCGCCACAGCACGTTGCAGCGGAGCCTTTTGCGAAATTGCTAGCCCTGCAGTGGCCCGCTAAAAATTCTTTTAAGAAGAGCATTAAATGTGGCTGGGATAAAAACCCAACCAACACCTTGTCTCCAGCCATCATTCATTCTACATCAGCTACATTTTTTAAGGGGAAAATGATCTTCTTGAGGTGATGTGGAAAATTATCAATGGAAAAGTAATAGTCTTTTCATCCCTCAAGTGAATTTAGCCATCATTGCACCAGAATTTTTAAAAGGCAAAAGCAGATTTTGAAATGAGAAGATGAAGAACCAGCCCACCTCTATAAATACCACTTCTCTTGACTTAAGAGGGGTTTGCAACTTGGCTCACTACAACCTAAGTAAGGATAGGGCTGCATAGAGGAGAAGCAGCACTCTCCAAGGGAGGAAGAGCTCATCTTGCTAAGGAGAAGGAGAAGAAAGGCAGCACTACAGACCTAAGAGAAACACCTGCAAGCAAGAAGAAGAGGAGTCCGGAGAACTTCCCTAAGGAACATTCCTAGTATTTTCTAAACTCTTGCTTTGTGTTTTTCTTAGTTGATCATGAAAGGGTCTTTATCCATGTATGTATTTTTTTTCATCTCTTTTGTAATGGAAAGCTAAACCTCTCTTGGGGAGTGTTGGGGCAATCCCACATGTATTGATAAATGCTATAATTGTATGAAGTTTTTCTTAAGTTTTAATAAGAAAATCATGAACTCAATGCCTTGTTAAGGAAATTAAAAGACTATTGTGGACTTGAATGTGGACCAAAAGACAAATAACTAATTGAACTCAAGGACTAAAATGTCTTGGTCTTCATAATTCACCTTAGTTTTGAAGCTAGAATTATGAGTGCATGAGAGCTTAGAACTATGTGAGAAAGTTCTTGAGCTTAGTGCACCTTATTATATGCTCAACTAATGAGTTGATGAGTATGATGCTAAGACCTACTAATCGAGCTCCGTTGCTCAGCATACTTGAGAGAGGGAATGGATTCATTGAGTGCTCATAACAAGGTGACATAGTCATTGAGCCCAATGAAATCACTCCCTCATCTAAACTATGCTTGAGGCGCGTGAAGCTCTTAGGGGAATCAATGCTTATAAGATCTTAAACTTTATAACCCTCATCTCTATGATCAAGAGATGAGATAAAAACTACAAATCTAAAATCTTATAAGGGTCTATGTGTTGAAATAGAACCGACTGTGTGTTCGTTTCATGCACAAGACTTGAACTTGTAATTCTTGAATTAAAAACTCTAAGAAGAACTATGCGCACTTGACTAAAGAACTAATCAATGCTTGAGGAATCATCATATATAAGTTATATATCATATCATGTTGGAGAAACCAAACTCTCATTTTCCTTTTATCAGAAGTATTTTCTACTAAGAGTTATCGTGCTTGTTCAGGAACCAGTACCAATTAATACACGTATAGCTTAAACATTAGTGATCATAGATATACCTTAGCAACAAAACATCCAATTCTCTATGGTTTGATAAATTTCAGAAATTCAAACTTTCCACTTATTACTTTAGACCACGTACACTTGCGTGAAAGCGCAGATGTATTCTAGGTCTGTCAAGTTCTTGGCGCCGTTGCCGGGGAATTGGAAATTGTTTCGTATTAAGGAGAATTTATCAGTAATTATTGATTTAAGCAAGTTCTTGTATATATGCTTAATTTTTTATTTTTGTAATTATAAGTACTAACCATTTACTTTTCTATTTTCTTTTATTATTGTCGAATCTTTGAACATTATTGCTGAATTTATTCTTGATAACCTAATTGGTGTTGTGTATGAATAGAAGAGTTTACTCAGATTATCTTTTTGACCCTAAAATTGAGAGAACAAAATATTTTGCTAAGCTAATAAGCCGTTATGAAAAATTATAATGAAAATCGTGGAGAGCCATTAGGAGAACCTAGGGGAATAACACTTAGAGATTACGCACTACCCACTGTTAGGGGAATCCCCCATGTTATTGTAAAGCCTAATATAGAAGCTAATATTTTTGAGATCAAACCTTCCACTCGGAGTATGGTTCAAAATAACCAATTTGGAGAATTGGCCACTGAAGACCCTAATTCACACATTTCAACTTTCCTTGAAATTTGTGGCACCTTCAGATTTAACGACGTCTCTGAAGACGCTGTTAAATTAAGGCTTTTCCCATTCTTTTTAAGAGATAGAGTCAAAAGTTGGCTCAGCTCTCTCCCAAGCGACTCAATCCGGACTTGGGATGATTTAACTAAGCAATTCTTAGCCAAGTATTTCCCTCCGGCAAAAATTGCTCGGCTGAGAATTGAGATAACCAACTTCACTCAGTTGGAAGGTGAGACACTGTATGACTGGTGGGATAGATTTAAGGAGTACTTAAGACGATGCTCACATCATGGGTTTCCCTTGTGGATGCAAGTTCAAACTTTTTACAATAGTTTGAATGCTCCTACAAGGACTCTCATCAATGCAGCCGCTGGAGGCTCTATCAGTAGCAAAACCCAAGAAGAGGCTTATGACCTCCTAAAAGAAATGGCAAGCAATGCATACCAATAGCCTTCTGAAAGGCTTAAAAAAGAATCTATGAAGGTGAATGAATCAAACCAAATAACGGCATTGCAGCAAGAAATCCATGCATTGAATGAGAAAATTGAAAGAATGAATGTTAACGTTGTTCTAGAGATACAATGTGAGTTATGCGAAGGGAGACATAATAGTGAGAGCTACAATTTGAATAACCTCTTCGTACAAATAAACACCGAACAAGTTAATTATTTAAGAAACAATAACATCATGAACAATTTTTACTCCAATACCTACAATCCATGGTGGAAAAACCACCCTAATTTTTTGTGGAATAATAATAATAACAACGAAAATCAATATGGGGGGAGTTCATCAAATCAACAGGGCATTAATAATGAAACTAATCATAACAGTCACCATCCAAATTTAGAAGGAGCTTTCAACTCCTTTAAGGCTGAAACCATCCAATTCATGTGTCGCACTGAAGCCACAATCACACGCCATGATGCCTATATCCAAGGAATAGAAGCATCCCATAGGAACATAGAGACCCAACTGGGGTAAATCTCTAAGCATCTGACTATTCGGCAACAATGAGCTCTTCCCAGTTCCACTAAAGTGAACCCTAGGGAGTTGGTCAGTGTGATTCATTATGAATGGGTGCATGGGGGAAATATAACTGATAACTTGAGTGCCATAGAAGAAGAACTAGAGGCTCGAGAAGGAGCAAGGGGAATGGAATGTGAGAAGCACACAACTTTGAAATATGACGACCCCGGGAGGTTGTGTATTCCTTGCTTAATTAGAAATGAAGTGTTTTTAGATCCCTTGTGTGATCTTAGTGCTTCTGTCAATATTATGCCATACCACATTTATGAATATCTGAAGGTAGGAGGAATGGAGTATACCTCCATGATTCTAGAATTTGCAAATTTGGAATCCCTTACCCCTCTAGGAATTGTAAGGAATGTTGTTGTTGGATTAGGGAGCTTCATTGTTCTAACTGATTTTGTGGTATGCGAATGGGACAGATGGAACAAGAACTCCACAATTATTTTCGGGCGACCTTTTCTTATGAGCACAAAAGCTATTATTGACATAGGCCGCGGGGTGATGAGTATTAAAATCAAAGGAAAATCTGAGTTAATTGATCTTAAACTCACCTTCTTTAAACAAAGAGAAATGGAAGAAGAGGTGAGGAAAAAAATGATGGAAGAAAGAATTAGGCTTGATAATATTTTTGAGAATCTAGCATTAGGAGATAAGAATTGTGATAATAGCTCAACTTCTTCCTCGGAGAAGGGGAGTAAGGAAGAAGTGAGAATAAGAAAAATGAGGAGGAAAAAGGAAAAAGAAGATTCCCCTTAAGCTAGAACTTGAAAGAGATGATCCCATGAGGAAAAGAAGAGAGGATGACAGTTCGAGCACCCTTGAGGGTCGTGCTCACCCTAGTACCTTGAGGTTGTGGAAAGAGAAACCTCCGGATCCAATTATCTGATAGTTAACGAGTCGAGCTAAAGATATTAAACTAAGCGCTTCTTGGGAGGCAACCCAAGATTAAAAAAAAAAAAAAATTGGTAGGCAGCGCTACAGCGGTCTGCTCCTACTGTAGCAAATTTGATCGTCTTGGATTCCCTGCAGTCAAAAAATAATATATTTGGGTTTTCCAAGCAGTCAAAAAGGTGTGTACTGAAAAAGTTACCCCCCCCCTCACATGGATCATCACATTTATGGCATGGGGAAGATACATTGACCATATCTCTCTTTCCATTAATTTCCTTTGCTATTTAAGGGAAGGCAAGGGGGGGTTAATCCTTGCACCTTCTAAATTTTCTTGCTTCTTCATTAACTTTCGCTCTTCTCACCATTTCTTCATCATGTCTTCCGGCAAGAAGTCAATTCCAAGAAGGGAGACTGAAGCTTCCTCATCCGGGGGAACTTTTAACAAGAAAAGGTTCTCTTCCGCTGAAGCCGAACACCGGTTCTTCTCCACAACTTCTCAGCGGAAGTTAATTCCGGAGAAGAGCTTTGGCCACTACTTGCCCGTGCCGGTGGAGCAAATTAACCTTCGTGGATAGAGGGAGATGGTGACAAAGAAATCTCCCACGTACCCATCCATAGTCCAGGAGGTGTATGCCAATGCAATCAATGCGGTCGGACGGACGGTCTTCCTGAGATGTAGTGGAGTCGCTTTTGGAATTGCTCAAATCGAGCAATTCTACGGGTTAAGAGAGGTAAGTTCTTACTCTCACCTTGAACTCTTGGAGTCTCATTTCGACTCACATGATCTCGTAGCGGAACTTATCCATGAAAACACAGACAGGGAGGGAGGCCTAGCCAACATTCATCGTTCCGAATTGATGGATACGAGTAGTGCATGGCTGATTTTCATCTCCAGCTATGTCATGCCTTCGAGTCACTTGACCGAAGTGACCCACGCCAGAGCACTACTCTTGTGCTCATTGGTTAGGCCGGGTGAGAGCCGCATAGCAAGCATCATTTATGAGCAGCTCTGGAAGGCTCAAGGGATCATGTGTTGCATTGGCCTTCGGGTCTTTAATCTCAGGGATATACAAGGCCCAAGGGGTCAAAATCCTCTCCTCCGACTTCATCATTTCCCCCAGCTCCGCTCTTGCTCATTTAAATCTGAATGCCCGCGCTAGTGAACAGAAGCTACCCAAGAAAAGGAGGGGCGAGCAAGGGGGAACATTCGCTCCGTCCGATCAAAATCTCACCAATAAGTGTTGCTACGACTCCACGTGCAACAAGTTGATCTTAGCAGGGTCTTGGTCACCAACATACGGTTCTTTAAAAAGGAACTTATCCAGCAGCATGAGTTTCAGTCCGAATTTCATGAAGCCCTTGGACTAATATTCGAGGACTGGAGCTTGCAAGGAGGACCGGACCCCTCCGTGTTGCCACGACTGCCTGTCGGTGCCCCCATTTCGGACACACGCTACCTATGCGACTTTGCCTATGACATGGGAGAAGAGGAGGAGGAGAGAGCCCAAGAATAAATAGGTTGTATTTTTTTATTTTATTTTGCATCATTTATTTTTGTACTTTTGTTTTTTGTGTGTTTTATTTTGAGAAATTTAAATTATGGATCATCATATTCCCAAATCTCTCTAGAATTTGAAAATTATAAATTTTTCTGAGTTTTTCAAGAAATAAAAGTCACAAAAATATCAATAAAGAAAATGATATGAAATAAAAAGGGTGCTTAACAAAAAGTGATCAAATGCATTAATAATATTAAACCTTTGAACTAAGGAATGAATTAAGATTAATCTAATCTCCAAAAATTTAAATCAATGCTAAGGACCAAGTGTGGGGGAAAGTATTGGACTAAAAAACTAGTGATTATGATAAGTAATCTAAAAGAGTGTGCTAAGCTCTTATAAGACTTCATGATCACAAATATTTGAATTGGGGATGAAAAAAAATATCTCTCCCTAAAAATGAAAAGAGAAAAATATAAAAATAGAGATGATGAAAAATATCTCTTCCAAATGAAAGAAATGAAAAAGGATGATGAAAATATCTCTCCTTTAATCTAATTATTTTTGTGATTCATAAAAAAGGAACACATATAGCAAAAAATTCTTGATTATTTCACCATCTCTTTAGTCTAGTATTCCAAGAACCTCCCCCATTACCTAGTAACAAGCATAAATACAAATACTTGGAGATTAATTTATTAACCTTGATTCATATCCAAAGTTAAAAAATTAATGTCAAATGATTTTGGTCATTTCACTTAAGCACATGCCTTGAAATTACACATCACAATCTAATTGCTGTCTTTTGTTGACTTTCACACCTAAGAAATAGAAAAAATACTATTTTAAACTTACTCGAGGACGAGCAAGAATTTAAGTGTAAGGGTGTGATGAATCCCTAATTTATATCCTAATTTAAGAAAAATTTTATTCATTTCTCATATTAAAACTATTTCCTTAATCCAATTTTACTTATTTTTTCAGGAAAAATGCCTACCCAACGAATTTTGAGCAATATAGATAATTTTCCAAATTTTGTAAAGGAAAACTGCTGTCGCGCGCTGCAGCGAGCCAAATTGCAAAATTGGGCGTCATAGCGCGTTGCAGCGGAGCACTTTGCGAAGCGCTGGCGCCACAGCACGCTGCAGCGAGTCAATTTGCAAAATTGGATGCCATTGTGCGCTGCAGCGGAGCACTTTGCGAAGCGCTGGCGCCACAGCGCGCTGCAACGAGCCAATTGGCGAAATCGGGCGCCATAGCGTGCTGCAGCAGAGCACATTGCGAAGCACTAGCGCCACAATGAGCTGCAGCAGTCCAACTTGTGAATCGCTGGTGCCACAGCGCGCTGCAGCGGAACCTTTTGCAAAATTGCTAGGGCTATAGCGCGCTATAGTGTGCTGCAGCGAAACCTTTAGTAAAATTGCTAGAGCTATAGCGCGTTACAGCGCGCTGCAGCGGCCCTTCATTGTATGAACCAAAATGCCCCAGGGTGCCACAGCGGCCCACTTTGCGAAAATTTTCCGCTATAGCGCGCTGCAGTAGCCTGCCAAAAATTCTTCTGAGCAGAGCATTAAATGCGGCTGGGACAAGACCCCCAACCAACACCTTGTCTCCAGCCATCATTCATTCTGCAACAGCTACATTTTTTAAGAGGAAAATAGTCTTCTTAAGGTGATGTGGAGAATTATCAATGGAAAAGTAATAGTCTTTTCATCCCTCATGTGAATTTAGCTATCATTGCATCAGAATTTTTAAAAGGCAAAAGCAAATTTTGAAATGAGAATATGAAGAAGCAGCCCACCTTTATAAATACCATTTCTCTTGACTTAAGAGGGGTTCCCAACTTGACTCACTATAACCTAAGTAAAGAGAGGGTTGCATAGAGGAGAAGGAGAACTCTCCAAGGGTGGAAGAGCTCATCTTGCTAAAGAGAATGAGAAGAAATGCAGCACTACGGACCTAAGAGAAGTAACTTCAAGTAAGAAGAAGAGGAGTCCGGAGAACTTCCCAAAAGAACGTTCCTAATATTTTCTAAACTTTTGCTTTGTGTTTTTCTTAATTGATCATGAAAGGATCTTTATCTATATATGTATTCTTTTTTATCTCTTTTGTAATGAAGAGCTAAACCTGGGAGGGTTGGGCAATCCACATGTATTGATAGATGCTATAATTGTATGAAATTTTCCTCAAGTTTTAATAAAAAAATTATGAACTCAATGCCTTGTTAAAGAAATTAAAAGACTATTGTGGACTTGAATGTGGATCAAAGAACAAGTGACTAATTGAACTCAAGGACTAAAATGTCTTGGTCTTCATAGCTCACCTTAGTTTTGAGACTAGATTTATGAGTGCATGACAGCTTAGAACTATGTGAGAAAGTTCTTGAGCTTAGTTGTAACAACCCAAGTTATTATCGTAGTCAATTAGGACTAATCTCAATTATAATCTTAATTATAAGTGCTAATTAAGTTATTAGAAGCCAACCTTTAAGACCTAATCCAAATCAAGAGTCATATAGATTGAATCCTGATTCTTAGAAAATCCAGAAAACCCTAAAATTGATCTATCTAAAATGACCTCAGATCGAAAAATGGACTTCGCTATTGCGTTCATTACCCCAAAATTAGCTAGGGGTAATATTTTCGTGTCGATCGGAAATCGTCAAAATTTTGATGAATATTTTAATAGTATTTAAATACCTCGCAAATCAAGGAAATAAAATACTCATTGGATCGAAAATCTGACCCCGTCATTGCGTTCCTCACCTCTCAATTAGCTAGGAGAGAACATTTGAAAATTTTCTAAATATAATTTAATTATTTAAATAGGAAATTAACTTAATTAAATAAATTATAACTTATTAATTTAGTTTAACGGCGACGTCTAAATCACTCCAACGCCGTCCACTATTCGCAACGGTGTCACCTCTGCCGTTTGATTGGGCGGACGAATCAGAGTCATCCGATCGATTCGATCGGACAGCCCTGGCATCCCTCCCTCGCACGGTCCGCCCATCTCCACGCGGCAGGCCACCGCCATCGCCGCCCTATCCTCGCACTCCCCGCCTCGCTAACTCCGCCAAACACCCCCTTAAGCCGCCTTAGGAGCTCACGGCTCGGGACACGCAAGCTCGTCTCGTCGATTCTCGGGAGGTCGTGTCTGCAAACCCTAGGGTACCTCATCCTCACGCACCCAAAGCTCGATCAGGTACCCCTCTTCTCCTACTCCTTCAATTACTAGTATCGTTACTTGCATGAGATTATTGTCGAACGAAGAGCAGTCGATCGAATGCAACCCTAAGTCCCGTAACGTCCAAATTAGGGTTAAGTCTAGATGTAGATCCTGCCCTCATCGGCCGGCGATCCACCCCTCAGAAGGTGGGGCTCGGCGTCCTCTACCCATCGGCTTGCGATTCGAGTCCCGACGCCGGCGGGATGGCCGGGATCCGCCATCTCCAATGGCTCAGCCCTCGGGCAGCCTGCGAGGAGTCGAAACAACTCGGGCCACGTCGGGTCAAGGGAGACCCGCCCGCTTCCGTGCGGGCCGGTCCACGTCAGCGAGCGCGCGTCTCTGTGGTCCCCACCCCGCGCTTCGCACACCGCCGTGTGTGTCTGGTGGGTCCCGCCCCTGCGCTGCGGTCGCTTCGAGCGCAGCCGCGGGTCCCACCCGCAGCGCTGCGGCCGCTTGTGGCCCGCCGCGTGTCCTGGCGGGTCCCACACCTTTGCAGCGCCCGAATGGCAAGCCGCCGCGTGGCCGTGGCAGGTCCCACCGCCATAATAACCTGCAGAAAACTAATTAGCAGAGATAACTATATTATGTAGATATATATGTTTATAAGTATATCTATAATTATAATAGAACTGTATAATTAGGATTAATTAGAAAGTTAAGTATAGATTTTATATAATTAGAATAAATCTATATATACACATATTAATATAAACAAAAAATTTAGGACATAATATATATATATATATATATATATATATCTATCTTAGGATATTAACTAATTAAAGTAGTTAATTAATTAATGTTTAATATTATCATTAGATGATTAATTAATTTGTTAAATTAATTATAATAGTAGACTATATCATTTAAATTAATAATAATTAATTGAATAATATTAATCATAATTAAACAATAATTTAATAATTAAGATTATAATTAATATATTCAAATTAATAGATTAATTATTATTTAATTAATAATTAATACTAATTAAAAATAGATTATGAATAATTGACTAATCAATTAATAATATTGTGAATTCATTTAAACTTTAGGGATGAATAGTAAAATAATACAATTTGTATAAATGAATAGTAACTTTATTAAATTTAAATTATTTAATTCAAAACTTTTAAAAGTTTAATAACTTTTTGTAGGATAATCCAAACATAGTCAATATAGATCTCATTTTACTCAGAAAAATAAAAGGAATCAAATGACATAATGCAAAAATTAATTTCAGGTTACGTATAATGTAGTGACATTTTAGAACATATTTAAACCCTCACAACTTTTAACCTAGTTGTCCAAATATAATCAATATGGGTCTTAAAATACTCAAGAGAATAGCCCCATTACTGTAGTAGTATTAATTTTTCTATTTGGACATAAGAATAAAAAGTCAACCCTAGATCTCACAATTGATTTTAGGGAAAATGACCAAAATACCCATATAATTCAATTGACTATAACTGGGTCAATTAAACTCCAAATTTAGAAATTCAAAGTGCTAATTAGTTTAGAATTTTAATTTCATCAATAAATTGAAATAATATTTAGGATCTGAACTCTAAAAAATTAAAAAATGACTAAAATACCTCTAACTTTAGTTAGGTCATAACTTGATCATTTGAGGTCCCAATTAGGTCTACTCCCTATCAATACACTCAGCATATTATAGGGAAGCTATAGAAACTGAGTTTGCTAAAATTGGACTTCAAACAGAAAAGTTTAGTTTTTATCACCCGTTGACCTATAAAATTTCTAAATTGCTCTTATAAATTAAAACATCCATAACTTAGCCATTTGAACTCAGAATGCAGTGTTCTTGGACTTTATGGAATCCTTGAATAGTAACCAACAGTAACTTACATAAAAATTTAGGTTCCATTAGGTGTAAATTACAGTTTTGCCATTTTGGTCAAAAACCTTAATTTGGACCTGTAGGACCCTGTTCTTGTCCAAATTGAGCGTACTTACTGTCTATCTTCAAGTTAGACAGTAAAAAATCATTTGACAAAAAGAAACTTCAATTTAGACCCTTAAATCAAAAGTTGACTTTTTGGACCCTTAAGTAGGGGCAAAATAGTCATTTTGCCTAAAAATTTATGTTAAATATTCATAACCACTAATTAGCCTTTTAAATCATTAAAATTAATATTAAAACCATGTTAGAGTTAATTAAGTGAGTAAAATCAACTATTAGGTCAATACATCAATTTTCCTAAAAAATCTTTCTAAGTCGTTTTCCTTAGGATATTACACATCATATTATGACCATTCTTGAGATTAGGACTAGATCATATGTTAGAGTTCATTTATTGGGTAAATGGGTTATCCAATAAGTGAAACTTTGGTTTTATTAGTTTATAGAGTCTTACAACTTATCATGATTATTTTATCTCTTAACCTTACATTTAGGATATGAGATTCATCCTATTAAGTTTGATTACTTAATAGGATTTGCCTTAATTAGTAGATCACTTTTAGAATAAAACCTAGAACTTAGGTCTTATCCTTTTAGATTATGTGATTAAGCCCAATCTCATGGTATTTAATTCATAATCTAAAACAAATAATATCACCATGTTTAGTAGAGTCCCTTGCTTACTTTGATATTTTGTGCTACGCATTCCTTGATATTTGTGCCATATTTTCTTGAGCATATCATATAAGACTTTGATGCATAAATAAAATTTAGGAAATTATGGAGACTCCTTAGATTCCTTATGAAAACATTAATGTAAATGATTAAATATAATAATTGTATGTGTTAGAGCTGCCTCTCAGTTATGTCTTATTGCCTAGGCTCCTTGTTGACACTAGGAGAAGACCTTGCTTATATTTTCTTTGCTTTGTCTCCTTGATGACACTAAGAAAAGATTTTTTGTGTTTTCTTGCCTAGGCTCCTTGATGACACTAGGAGAAAACCCTATATCCTGCCTAGTCTCCTTGATGACGCTAGGAGCATATAGTTTTGCACTTAGTCTCCTTATTGACATTAAGATTTTTTTGATATTCAGTGGGCCAGATTAGCTCTTTTCTGTATGGCAGTTAGTACACAGATATTCATATATATATAGTTTTAATATTTTGTTTACTTTTCAGTATTTTATTCAGTCAGCTATTTCCTTTGTTCTGCTATATATATTTTAGGATATTATAATTTTGCTGCTATTTATATATATCATTGCTGAGTTTAAGTTATTTAATTTGCATATTTTTGTTGATCATCAGCATGTTTAAGATGTAATATTTTCATTCAAGTACTTAATTAGTTATTTATATATGCCCTACCTTATTTAGCTTGTATTTGAGGCATGTTTTAGCCTCCCTTTTGCTTAAAGTTATAAATGTTGTTTATAGCTTTTTCCTTTCTTATTGCATTGTTAGTTGCTCCCATTTTTGATGTAATTATTACTTAGAAGTGTAAAATGGTAATACTATAAAACACATAAAACTCATCAGCTTAAAATATACTTAGATAATTATCTAACACAAGATTTTCTCTTTTTTTTAGCTGGGGCCCTACATTGTGAAACTGACAATGGCAAATCCTTTTCAATTAGATGATCAGGAGCTAGGAATGGAGCCTTATCCAGAGAAGGAGCCTTTCAAAGAAGTTGCATAGTTATTTATAAGTGAGGATGAGCATATTTTACTTTCATTACTTAAACTTTCAATTGATATAATAATATATGTACCATTGACTATGTGTTTAGATTACTATGCTTTTATTCTAAGTTATATTTCCTGCTATTTATATTGTGATGCTTGGATGTTTCTCATTTTTAAATCGCTTCCGCACTCTGTATGTTTTATTAGATAGTGACTGATATTCGATTCTGTGCTTACTCCTTCCCTTATTAGGTGGATTGTGGATTTCATCCTAATCTAATGATAAGTGAAGGGTTAGCCATAGTGACACACCACCCCTTAGCTTAATCTGGTGGATTAAGGGGTGGGCGCCACATTAGTGCACCTTAATCTATGCTCAACTAATGAGTTGATGCATGTGATGCTAAGACCTACTAATCGAGCTCTGTTACTCAGCATACTTGAGAGAGGGAATGGATTCATTAAGTGCTCATGGACGAGGTGACATAGTCATTGAGCCCAATGAAATCACTCCCTCATCTAAACTATGCTTGAGGCACGTGAAACTCTTAGTTGAATCAATGTTTATAAGATCTTAAACTTTATAACCCTCATCTTCATGATCAAGAGATGAGATAAAAACTACAAATCTAAATCTTATGAGGGTCTATGCGTTGAAATAGAACTGACTGTGTGTTCATTTCATGCACGAGACTTGAACTTGTAATTCTTAAATTAAAACTCTAAGAAGAATAATATGCACTTGATTAAAGAACTAATGAATGCTTGAGGAATCATGATACATAAGTTATCCATCATATCATGTTAGAGAAACTCAACTCTCCTTTTCCTTTTATCAGAAGTATTTTCTACTAAGAGTTGTCGTTCTTGTTCAGGAACCAACACCAATCAATACACGTATAGCTTAAACATTAGTGATCATAGATATACCTTAGTAATAAAATATCCAATTCTCTGTGGTTCGATAAATCCCGGAAATTCAAACTTTTCACTTATTACTTCAGACCACGTACACTTGCGTCAAAGCGAAGAGTATTCTAGGTCTGTCACTAATGGCTTAATTTGCACTAATTACATTAAGAGGCCAATTAACAAGATTAAGAGAATTAGGGCATACTAAGATGATCTAAATACATTTATAGGCACTAAAACACTTAAGAAGGCATTAGGAATTTAGTTCACCAAAATCAGAGGACTAATTATGATTTACTTCACTAATCTCACTTTAAGGTAATTAGGGAATGATTAACCAAATTAAAGATCTTAAATTACTTTTAAGGGTTTACATAGGTTCTTTATGGTCTCGTGAGCAATCAAAAACCATAATCAACATTTTTGAATATTAAATGAATTTATTATGATTTAAATGAAAATATAGAAGGATTAGGCAACTATTTAAAATTTAATCATTAGATCTTTGATTTTATTTTATATTATTGTTTCTTATATTTTTATGGTTAAAATGGTATATTGGATCATACCATTTGGACAAATATTGATTAAATTATTTCATTAATACATTTTGAATGATTATTTAAATAAAAATCATATAATTTAATTTATTGAATTAAAATACGTTAATTGCTGTCGGGCCAAAACAAAAAGGTGCGGGTCAGGGTTTGGCTCGACCCGGCACTATTCGTCTTCCCGAATTAGGGATACCCGACGGAGGGAAGAATTAGGGTTTACTTCAGACCCCAAATTCTCTGTCAATAGACTGCGCCTTGCCTAGAACTCGATGGCTACACCTTCAGGAGTGTGAGATGCATCGACTGAACCTGAAATCCCCATATGAGGTGCACCGGATCATCAGGGTGCTACTCGGCCGAGACATTCTCTTAAGACGCACATGTGAGGATTGAATTCTCCTCACAGAGCTGACGATACGAGCTGAGCTCTATACATACGCATTCAGGGATTGAAGGGACATCGATTGGGCAACTCGATTGGTCCCGAGCATGGAGGGATCAATGGGGTGCTACTCGTACTTAACGGACATAAGCTCACTCTGAGTCAATCGATCCCAGTCGAATCGATCGATCAGATCGAGCCCAGTGATTATAATTAGTCTACAATCACTTCAGACAGCAATTGGAATTCGAGATAGAGCACAAAGCCTCAGGAAAATGCTGACATCAAGCATCTGAAGGATCGGCTGCCAGTGCACACTTAGACGAGATTACGTCGTCTGATCCACTGTTAGTCCCTACCAAAGGACTTATATGCCTATTGGGAGCTAAGGTGAGGTCCTATTGCAGCATCTAGGGTCAATTGAGTGCAAGTCGAGCTGAAACCAGCTCGACAGAGGAATGGGTTAACAGTTGTACCTGGATTGAGTAATCACAATGATAGGGAGGGGTTGAAGTGCTTCCGAGCTCACCAGATCAGCAATGGCAGGTTTACAGGGGGTCTAAACACCAGACGGGCCCTCTATCAGCGATTCAAGCTGCAAGTTTAGCCGGGATTGCTGAGAAATCTAGGAGGATTTCAACTGGGACTTAGGGGATCACAGTGAGCAAATGGGCTCACTGCGATTCTCGGGAGGTGTTTATAGGTGAGGGAGAGGTCTGGGGTGGCTGCCAAGGTCAGGAGCCATGGCATAGCTTAGTCCGAGGGTGCTCCCTCAATTTCCAAAATTGCAATGGACCGGGCCTCAACCTTGGTTGGGAGTGCTAGGGAGACGAGGGCAAGGTCCCAATGGCCTCCTTGACATGGCACGAGAGTGGCAGACCAGCTTGAGGACATGGTTGTATGAAGGGATTCAGCTGTCGGGCGCGAGCTGAGGAGGAAGATGATCCACAGTCGCGGGGGACTCCAGAGTCGTATGATCGATCGTCAGTTGACACGGAACGACTCTGATCTCCCGACACCTAACGGCCGAGCGAGGAGACTAGATCGGCCATCGGATCGGACCTAAAGATCTAACGAGGGATCGAGGATACTTACGGCAGATAGCTAGATGTCGTTGGATGGGAATCTCGAAACCGCAAAATGGTCGAGATAAGACGGATCCAATCGAGGGCGCGGGCCGTTGGATCAGATCCGCGGAATGAACAGTCCAAATGGCGCCTGTGGTTTGGGGTCAGCCAACCGTTGGATGAAGGGAGGATTGCAATTATAAATTGTTCTAAGCTCTAATATACAATTAAACTAAATTAAATTAAATCTAAAGTAGGCTTAAATGATCTCCAAAATTTTTTAAAATTTCACTTTTAGCTAATTTGGGGGTGGGGAATTCAAAATTGAACTCAGATTTTAATTTGGAGATCAATTTAATTTAAGTATTTTTTAGTGTTTAAAAATAGGCAAAAATACCAAAATTCTCAATTTAGCTCCGATTGATCCCAAACTTCTATGGTTAGGTTTAAATGACCCATTGAGTCTAATGGAATCAAAATTAGAACTTAATTTAGCTCAATTAATCTGAATTTAGCTAGGATAATAACTAAGGTTGTTACAGCTGCACATCTTCAAACACGGGACACTCGTTCGTTGCATTAAGGCGCATTCCATCTTCTTCCTTAAGGATCGGATCATTGATTTAAATCAAATATATTTAACAGCCCGATCACAATAGTTTAAATTATTAAACTGTGGGATTATGTCCACCATTTGATTTGATCTGATCGTGATTGAGAGGATTCAACTGCCGCGATAAGAGAACTGTACGTCTCCTTCGTGGCCTGCGATCGTGCCTTAGCGATGGTAAGAACCTGCGCCACGATCGCCTCCAGCTGTCTTCCCTATCCTTTACAACTTCCTAGGACACTTCATCCTTTCATTTTACTCTACAAAAAGCTTTGCAGAAGCTCTATGCTGAGAAAAAGGAGTGCTTAAACAGCTTGACGAAATCTTCTACAAACCCTACAACTTAAGGCCGACGAACCCGTAGATGATAGAGATACCAGGTACCATCTTCATTGTTACATTCTACTTTTCTAAATTTAAGATTCAGTAGTTACTTATTCTTCAACAATGTTGTCATTTTTTTTAGAGTCAAGTTTTAAAGAGCTCAATTTCTATACTTTAGATGCTTGACCTTTGAATTGAATTCAGTCCCGAGTTTTGTCTAAGGTTTATAAACGATTAAATGTTGTGGTATAATATTTTTTCATTTGAACTCATAGAATCCAATAGAGTACGATCATCCTTGAGAAGATGATTGAGATAAATTTCTAATCTGAACATTACCTCTAATCTTACATGCTGTAATCTTCACTCTTTCTATCATTATAGGGACTTTAATTTTAGCTTGATGAGTTATGTTGACGCTGATTTAACTATTATAGAGTTCCCTTAATCAACTCTAAGTATTGCCAATTGCATACGTTCTTCTTTTATCCTTACCATTTACAAATTATTTATGCATAAATTGAATGTCTCTTCTTAAATTGAAATGGGCAAAATGAATCGGACCTTGTCGAGAACAATAAGGTTTAGAGCGATTTTGTTTCACATTATCGAAAATTCAATATCAAATTTTTTAGTTTCTGTTATATGCTCATATAATCTTATTCAAATTTATTGTCAAAAGAAAATTCTTACTCGCTTCACTTGAAAGGATAATTGATGTCTTATGTTCGATCGAATTGACCAAATTAGATCGAACTGGGTTGAATCGTCGCTCGCATAACATTCTACATTACCTATAAGAAAGTATTATGGCATCATTTATGAAAGTTTTAGGGTTAATCCCAAATGAAATATTTGATCTTAATAGGCAGATTACATGATGTTATTTCATTTGAGATGCTTAATGCGCCGAATGGTACCTTAACATATCATTCCTGCGATGGACCGTCGACATTAGACCAACCGGCTCAATTAAATTGAATCGTGACTTAATCCTTAAGTGACAGGGCATGCGAAGAAATTACGTCCTTGCCAACAACGCTGTTTTAAATAACAACGGTAAATAATTATATTAACGGAAAGAGAGTAATTAAAATTATATGATTAATAATGATTATTGCAAACTTAATTTAATTGTAACTTGTAAAGTACATATCCAATGCATGCAATATAATGTACCATTTCGATCATAAAAATATGTAGATTAATAATATGTCAATTAATTTCTAATTAGAAAATTATTTATTTAATCATTGTTTCAAATTAATTTAATTAATTATAAATTAAATCCTAAACTTATATGTGACATAATTTGATCATTTAATATTCAAATTTAACGATCAAATAGTTCATTTCACTCACAAAAATATGATGAACATTAATATGATATCAAATTTAGGTTTTGAACCCTAGATCTCTTAATGACATTTTAAACCTAATTAGAACCCCCTCCAAACCCTAGAAATTCAAATTTGGTCCAAATTCGATCTAGTTAGTGTCATTTTACTCCTTAGGATATAAGGATCACATTGATATGTATATCATATTGTTTGGATAACATTTGGATATTTTAGGTATTTATCTCCTTAATTTAGGTAAAATGTTAACTTCTTGTTTTCCAATTATGCTTATTTTATGATTATTGAACCTCAGGACAACAAACTTATTTCATTTTATTATCTCACATATAATTTTAAATTGTATGTTTAAGTATTACATTTCCATGGATATAATAATTGAAAATGTCTAATGCTCATTTAAATTGAATTCTTCCATTGTAGAATTACTTAGGAATGATTTAATTTGAATGAAATGCATGTATCTTTTCAAATTGGATTATTCAAATTATTGTTAATAGTTCTTATATTAATGTAAGTTATGAATTAGAAATGTTTAGAACTTTCTATAGTTATCATTTTCATATGTAGAATAATTATATGAAGGATTTGAATATAATGAATTGCAAAGCATATGCTAAATTTAATGCTTCTATTTCATATATGCTTCATATGGAATTTAGATTACTTGACTTAAATGTATTGTAATATTTCATGTAACTTAAATGTAAGGCTACATGTAAATTATTTATATTGGAACTTAATTATAACTAATATCATATGCTTTAAAGTCAATGATAATTCTTTAATAAATTGTTTTTTCATTCCATCTTCTAGTTAGTTGAGAAACTATATGAATATCTCGTGTCTTATTTTATTTAGGAGAATGTTATAATCATGATTTTTCTTATGTAATTTCAATTACATATGTCATGCTAGACTTAAATTGGAATTAGATTCTTATGTTAATACATGTTGTTACTTCTCCTTTAAATGCATGCTAGATTAACTTGAGAATCCTTCAACTCCTTTATGTTATAATTAGCTTAACACTTTTAATTTGTAATTAGACTAGTGCCCAATCAATCACTTAGATGTTTAGTACATATCTCCATAGTCTTTAAACTTTCAAATTAATTCTCAATGTATTTAAACTTGGGAACGATACCTTCCTTTCATGCTTTAATAAACTATAGATTTTCATTAGCTTACAACTATAAATAAATTAGTACTTGTAGAAAATAATTTATTTCTTTCCTTACACTTTAAATGCTTAACATCAATTAATCATAGATAAGTTTATGATTAAAATTGATTTGATGCTTTCTTGTTTGCTAGCTAACTAAATGAAGCTAATAGAATTCCATTTAGCTTATACTTCCTTTAGCTTAGCAAACTATAAATCTTACTCTTTCTTACTAATTTCTTAAACTTTAATCATTAATCTATTTGATTTGATTAATTTAGGACTAGTATATGATGAATTTTAATTACTTGAAAATACTATTTTCCAAACTTCTCTTTCCTCTACTATTAATTACAATTGACTTAAAGTTTGATATATATAAGTCAATTGGAAGCTCAATTAGCTCCAATCATTAACTAGATCATTAAGATTTAGATAACAAAAAGATATCACATAATTTACAGTTATTAAAATTTATTGAATGCTTGCTTAGCTTTGAGCCTTTTCTTTGAACATTCATACAAGAATTTTGTACATAAATAAAATTTTCATAAAACATTAAGGGGAATGTCTTATGGCAAACAGTACAAGGATGCAAGCGCTTATTAAAGGACTTTACATTTTAGAGAGGGTAAATGTGAATGTTAAAAACCCCATAGAACTAGTTAGGCATACGTGCTTAACTCATCGTCCCATTCTGTTAAATACTCTCGCAAAATGAGACAGTTTCTTAACATAACTTCAACTAATAATATATGAGTTCTTTTACAATCTTATTAATTATAAAATCTTATTACAAATGTTTAGTTATGATTACTTTTCATAGTCCTATGCTATGTTTGTCTTAGATTAAGAGTCTAAGATACTTTCTTTACTTTCTATATTTTACACTCTCCATTTTCAGTATTGTATTTTGCTTACTTACAGTTCATTTAGAATACAATGTATATTACTTAATTTCAACTAAATAATTCACTGTATTTTCATTTGTTTACTTAGAATAAATTTCATTGAATATGTATTACTTTTATTTTATTTACTTTAAATGCACATAGTAGTTTCTAGCTTATTATGACGCTTTTCCCTTACTATTTTTGAATGCATGCTAGGACTTATATATAAGTGAGTATTTTTACTCATCTTTTTTAATACCATATTCTTTACAGTTATGTCTACTTTCTTTCCCTTACTTGTTAGCTCTTATAGCTTCGCTGCTTAGTATAAATTATAAATTATGCTAGTGATATCCTATTAATTTAAAAGGTAGCCAATCTTAAAATGTGCTTAGACTATTTAGTCTGACTATACTTTTTCTTTTATTGGCTTTACCCTATCATATTTAAATATCAAAATATGATAGATCAAGGGCTTTTTAATTTATGTAATGCATGTCCTAATGCTTGAAGAGCTTAAAAGAAATTTGCTTCTGCTTATTATAAATGTTTACTTGCACTTTTATTAAAGTGAGAGTGAGTGATTACATTTATTTTACTTTTGCTCTTTCATTTTTAAAAAGCTTGTAATAATTAAACTAAACTGTTTGCTTGAGTTATTTTTACCCACCACATATATATATATATATATATATTGTGGTTACTTATTTTGTAATTACTTAGGTTGAATGAGTGGATGATATTAATTGTTTGTACTGTTTATACTTACAATATTGTATTACATATTTCCTTACTTGCTTTCCATTATAAATTAATTTTAACTTGACAACTACTCATAAAGATACTTGGCCAACTTAGCATCTAGTGCTTGATTAGTTTTCTTCTAATTATGTATTAGATGCTAAGGTAACATCGTAATATTGGATTAATCTCCTATCTAATTATTGGGATCGTTACAGTTCTAGCAAGTGTCTATCCATTCAATCAACCTCCAACTGATATAGCTTAAGAAGAAGAACCACTCAAGATATTGGGTTCAGATAATAAAAATTATGGAGTCGTTAAATCCCAATGGTAAGAGTACAATGGAAGAATTCATTAGAAGAAAAAGTCAATTGGGAAAGAGAAGACTCCATGATATTTCATTTTATATTCTTTTTATTTTTGTCATTTTTTTTTCTATATATGTATATATTTTCTAATTTTTGCAATTTTTATTTTTGTCATTTTCTCTTTTTATTTCTATATATTTATATATTTTTCAATTTCTGTAATTTTCATTTCTGTTATTTTTTTATGTATATATTTTTAATTTCTATAATTTTCATTTCTGTTATTTTCTTTTTTTCTATATGTGTATATATTTCCTAATTTCTATAATTTTTAATTCTATTATTTTCTTTTTTTTCTATATATGTATATATTTTTTAACTTTTATAACTTGCATTTCTGTCATTTTATATATATATATATTTCTAATTTCTGTAACTTTCAATTCAGTAATTTTTTTTTATTTAATATATTACTTATAATAATAACAAAATAAATTATTATTTTTAATATATAAATATAAATAACTAAGATAATATTAATATTGATATTTTACTAAAATAAAATGAAGAATATTATTCTTTTTATTTAATTGTTTCATTTGTAGTATTTGCATCGCTATTAAGCTTTGACCTACTTTGATATATTTATATGAGATTTTGTGCTCAAAACTTGAAATATATGATCAAAAATTAGTATCATGGGTTCAATCAGGTTGATCTCATATCTATACAGATAATATATTAAGCTAGGATAGGCTAATATATGAAGAAATAAAGAGATTGCACATAGCTATTGAGGGGAAATGTGTAGTTAGTTAGGAACTCGCATTTTAGATAGTTAGATAGACGTATCTAACTCTTCGATTATTCTGTAACTTTGTCCAATAGAACCAATTTAAAAAAATCCAAATATATCAAATATATCAAATATATATCTAATTTTAATAAAAAAATGAGATAATATTGTGATAGTATTTATTTTTCATTTGGAGGTGTATTTCTGATAATAATATTTTAGGACCCCTTAATTAACCCTAAAACCTTAAAAACTTTAAATGGCCATAACTTTACAACCATACCTCAAAATATAGCCAATATGGGTCTCATTTTAATCAGGAGAGTGCCAAAAACATTCAGGTAATATTAATTTTGCTGTTTGGAGTATGTTTTAGCTATTGACTTTTAGGTACCTCTTCTAATTACCCCCTTTTAACCCTATAAATTCATTTAGCCATATCCTAATTAATTGAACTCCAAATTAGGTCATCTAATATATTATTTTGATTAGAAAGACCTAATAAATAGTAAACTACAAAATATATTTAGATTTTGGTGATTATATTTCTCAATTATCCCTAATCACCCTAAACCCTGATTAGTGAATATTAGTATAATTAATGATCCAAATTAAAATATTCAAGTTATTTATAGTTCCTTAAGTAGAATAAAACTCAGTGGTATAGTTGGTTTTGTTATTCTATGATTAATTTCATTAATCACTCACTAATCACCCTTAACCCTAACTAATACATAACTTAATCAAATGAGGTCCAAATTAGGTCTACTCCAAGTCATAATACTCAGTATGTTATAGGAAAGCTATAACCATTGAGTTTGTTGAATTTGGACACTATTTGAGAAAGTTAGGTTTTGACCCATTTATAAATCTCTAAAATTATATAAATAGACCCCAATATTATTTTGGCAATAACTTGGTCATTTAATATCAAAATTCAGTAATTTTAGATTTTATGGAATCCTTAGATAATAAACAACAATATTCTAACTGATTTTTATATTTCACTGAGTAAAAATTACTAAATTATTCTTAATGAGCTAAAATCTTAATTTGAGCTCATTATGCTTATTCCTTATCAGATTTTGGTGTACTTAGAGTCTATATTCATATTAAACAGTAAATAACCATTTGCCATTAATAAATTTCAATTTAGAATCCTAAATTTTTAAGTAGTTTTTTGAGCTTTAAGTAGGGGCAAAATTGTTATTTTAGGGTTAAGCATTCTTAAGCCTTGAAAACCTGATTTAATTAGTAAAATAAGTAATTTAAGTGATTTGGAATTAATATTAAATATTTTAAGCTCATTAAATCAAATTTCAATTGATACTCATAATCCTTCATAGGTTAGGATTTCTTCCTTATTCCTTAGGACTTTCCTTAGGATTTTAGATATAGATTTAGGTTAGAATTTATCTATTGGGTAAATGAGTTGGTCAATGGATGAAACTTTGATTTTATAAATTTCTAGAATTTCATCATTTATTTATGATTATTTGTATTTTAACTTTTGATTAAGTTTAGATTATCCATCTTATTAAGTTTGATTTCTTAATAAGATAGCTTTAATATATAGAATGTGAGAGTTGGAATTTACCTTATACTATTATTCTTAGAACTTATTAGATTAAGAGATTTAACCCCAATATTAGGAGTTTAACTCTTAATCTCCTAATCTTGATTTGTATTAATCAAGATTGGCTTGAGATTAATTAAATTCATTAATTATGATGTTGATTTATTATTCAACTTATGTAAGCGTCATTGATTGAATTGTATTATAACTTTATTAGTTCTAATTATTTTAAACTTTATAGAACCAATATTTTGAGTTTAAATTTGATAGCTGGATATTGGAGATCTTAAGCTTATATCCTCTCAGAGTTGCTAAAATGAAATAAATTAGAAAATAAGTGATATCACATAATTTTGTTTAGTGTCATTTATACATTATCTTATATGCTTTACTTTCTTATTTTGGACCTTTATATTTGTGACATAATAGGTAAAATATGGAATATTTGATGAATATTCTATGTTAGTTTTGAAAGTTTCATAAAGGCATATTCATGAATAATTGAATGAAAGAAGATAAAGAAAAATCCTTAAATTTATATAACATTTGAAATGGAATTTGTCCTACTTAGTCTGCCTCTACAATATTGCTTCACATATTGAGATTCAGATGCAGTTCTATTCCCAAGTGTTTGACCCTAGAGGATATATATATATATATATATATATATATATGTGAGATGATATTTTCCCAGGTGTTTGATTATGGATGTTGATATGGTATATTTTTAATGGACTTGTTGATCTATGGTGTTTGATCATAGATGCTTCAAAAGATTATTTAGTGGTTAAATGTGCTGACATTTTTTGTTATGGTAGGACTAAGTAGGCATATATCCATATGAGATAGTATATTTTCATTATATTTCCAATTTGAAATTTTTCAGTATTTATGCAGCATTTCTGAAGTTACAATATTTTCAACATTTATTATATATTCAACAGTTTTTGTTTCATATGAATGCATGTTAAGATGCTAGTCTTTTATTTCAGTTTCATATGTATATACTCATTTCATATCAATTATTAATCTGGCATGAGTAGATTTGATCATATTTACTTAGGATATTACTTTCACTTGTAGTTTTCACATGTATATTGTTTAACTATTTTCTGCATCTTTAGATTGAGGTATGTTACTTACCTTACACTTTGTTTAAAGTTATAATTGAACAATTATAGCTTTTATAATTTTTTCCTTGATTGTTTTATTGTTCCAAAAATGTTTAGGTTATTTGTGATATCATAAAATATAAGTTATTTATAGCCTAAAATGTACTTATATAATTTGACTAATCAGATTTTCTTTTCTTTTGGCTGGGGCTCTATTATTGTGAAACTGACAATGGTAGATTCCGAACTATTCGAAGTAGTTGGGTCTTCTGAGGAGCTTGTTCAGGAGGAAGAGCGTGCTGTTGAGAACCATTAGGTTTATTTTATTCATGCTTGTGAGGATGAATGTTTATCTTTCTTTCAATTAAAACTTTTAATTATTATAATAATATAAGTACTCATGTTTTCCTTTACTGCTACTTTATTCTGAGTTGAATATTATTTCATTTTATATTATGGATGCATGGATGTTAGCACTTGATACTATTTTCTTCCACACTCTGATATTCTAGTATACTCATTTAGTGAAGGTTTTATTTGCTTTACTTAGGGCTTCTCCTTCCATTGTCAGTGAATTAGGGATGTTTATTTCTAATTTAATGATAAGTGAAGGATTGCCCCGTGACAACCACCAATTAATCTTAGTTGATTAAGAGGCGGCCGCCACATGACCTGAGCTCCCGGGCTAGGCCAAGCCTCTGGATGATTCCATGCCTTCCTCTGAGGCTATAAATAGCCTCAGCTTAGCACCAGTGAGCCGTTTACTCACTGAATTACATTTGGGATTCTTATTCCCCAATTAATTCTCTCCCAGACATCTCTGTAATTCTGAACTCTCTTAGCGTCTCTAGTCACTGCCAGTGGTAGTTTGAGGGTGAGCCCTGGTGTTCAGGACCCCTAGCTCCTTCTTGCAGCTCAGTCGGTCCTCAAAGTCACCTCCTGCAGCATTAGCAAACCTTCACGAAAGCCAATCTAGGTACCCACATTTTTCGTCTTAAATGTTGTGAGCTCAAACTCTCCCCAACCTCTATTGATTGTCGATTAGCTATTGCAAAGAGTCCCCAGTCGTCAGCCGTCGTCGTTCAGATTGGATCAGATCCGATCGATGGGTGGTTGATTTGGGCCTATACAGAGAAGTGCAGTGCCGAGCCCGAGTAGCCTTCCAGGGTCTTAGCCACTCCCAGGCCGTGCCAGTATAGGGCTTGGATGCACCTAATCTTCCTAAAGGTGACAAGCCCTCGGTCTAGCATGAACTATGTGGGGAGTATTGACTCCCCACAGTAAACGATAGAGTTTCCATATGCAGTAGATTAGGGGTAGTAGCACTCCAGCTATCTAGCAATTGTGGCCTAGGGCTTTCATGGGAAATCAATGTACCTCGGCCCCGTGGATGGCGTAGGGATAAGTTGGAGGTGCCGGCATGGTATAGAGCTCAGTAATTGGGCGAAATATGAATAATATTGTGCCAAATAGTCAAGATAATTAGATTTAAATTCTTGACAGATAAATAGTTCAAATCTCATCGATTACATAATTTCTTAAAAATAAATAAATGATATACATGATCAACTGAATAATGGATATTAAAAATTAATGATTTGCACTTTGATTTAACAATCATCACAGCTAATTATTTTGAATGATTTTAATGTAGCATAACACATATACTATTAATAAGGATCTTTCAAAAAAAATTTAATTGAAAAAATAATAATTTGATCTAGATAAATATGTGTTGAATATAATTTGGGCAATTGATTTGTAAAGAATATAAATAAGAAAATCAATTATTAAGCTAGATCACCAACTATTTTTCACTTTCACATTCTGTTATTTCCAATTATCACCTAATTAATTGCTTTTAGTTCGATATGTAGGGACATTATAGCATTCCCTACTGCAAGTAAAAGCTAAGAGCTTGTTATGTAGGTGCCTGGCAGGCCCAATCTGAGTAGACTGGATGGCGCCAAATCGGGCTCTCCCGCGCGCCAAATTGAAATATTTTCGCGCGAAATTTGTTTATTCACGCCAGGATAGAGATTAGAGTGCAAGGCGAGAAGAAAGTTCCAAAATTCAAAACGTCACAGATCGAACATTTTATTCGGCTCTCGAATCAGACTGAGTAGCGAGGTAATACTCAATGTTTTTAAATTTTTATATTTCTCTTAGGACAACGAGAGTTTGTATTGTAGATTGACACAGCAAAATTTTCTTCTATAGATTTGTTGCGGCATTAAGGAGGGAATTGTTTCATCTCTCAGCGCCTCTCGCAAAGAACCCTATTAACTTAGAAAGCGTCAATTTTGTCGTGCTAGTCTTTTAATGTCAATGCTTGTTCTCGCGTGAGATTTTCTACTATTAGATTCTTCCGCCTTTCTTGACAATGGTTCAAATTAGTTTTCCAATGGGAACATCAAAGAAACTAAAATCAAGCATAGATTTTGCAACGGTGGATAACAAACCAACAAATAAGAGGAAGAGATCTTCCATTGAACAAAGCTTTACTGACGAACACAAGGAAATCTTCATTTCAGAATGCCAAAATGAACTCCATGAACTACTTGAATTCTATAAAGGGATCTCATCCTACAAGCCGCATATTGAAGGGCAGTTTTCTTCACTCAATTCTGCGGTTGCCTGCTTGCTTGAAGAGAGCAGCTTACCATTTTCAAAGCTCGTGGAAGAGATTTATGGCAAACTTAAACCTTGGGAAGGGATCTCAGGAATCACAATGGCTTCAGTTCGCAGTTCCGTGCTTCTTGTTGGACAGAGGACACTGTATGGGATAATAAACGAGGATGTTGATGTGCTTGAAGACGAATCTGTAAAGTGCTTGTGGTGTTGGGAGGTAAAGTTTCCATATAATTACTCTTCATTATCCATTTGCTGGTGTATTATACATTTTTAAAGGCAGAATTTTTTTTTTCTTTTCTTTTTTAATTCACTTTGCAGACGAGGGATTTCAAGCTTTTGCCAAAAACTCTAAAAGGGCTTCTTAATGCTCGTCGTGCCTGTCGTAAAAAAATTCAGGAGAGGATTTCTGCTCTTTCAAGTGAGTTAAAGTTCGTAGAAGTCATCCAATGCTAGTTACGTTTATGGCAATAAATAGATTCAAGTTTGCTGCTTATTGAAGTTTGTACTGCACAGCTAAAAAGGCTGGTGTTCCTCTAATTTTCAGCAGTTCATATTGATAGTTATCCATTAAAAATACTTTATATATTTGTAGCACTAATCTCCTGCACACATATGTACCGTTCAGTTCATGTTTCTGCCTTAAGGTTGATTGAAGAGAGCCCTATTGAGTATAGCACATTAAAGAATTAAATGAACATAGTAGTTTTTTTATTAAGTAAATGCAACAGTTTTTTATTAATAACCACAACTATCTTTTATTAATAAGCTAAATTTTTTTATTTCTTTTTATTACTGGGTTGCAATAGTTTTGATTATATCAGTTCATTAATCAAAACAAATATTCTTAGCGGGCGGTTCATCTTAATCTGCCATAATTAATTATGCTCCCAAATGCACAATATAATATGTTTGAGTGTGATGAGGGTCATATGTATATGGGCTTAACTTGCTAGTTGTTACATCTGAATTCAAAATCCTAGCATTCTTCTATTTTTAAAAGCCAACCATTGGAAATTTTGGGGGAGAATGAGACTTGATGCCATCACTTTGAAGTTTGTAGATTCATTATTGAATTATCCAGTTGTGAGAAAAGTTGGATCATTCTTCTTGACACATTTAAAATTTGTATTTATTCTTTTTTGTTTGTAAAATATTTTTTGAGATTATAGTGAGAAAAATCTTTCAAGGATATTGTGTGTTTATTTCTTCACCGATAAATCTTTATTTGTCTCATTTTTATCTTTTCAAGTGATATTTGAGTGAGAATTCTATTTGGAAAATATTTTTTTTTTGGTGTGAGAATTTTTTTTTTTGTTGGCTATGGAGAGAAACTCTAGTAAAATGGTTATTATTAGTGGATCCAGTTATCATATATGAAAAGAGAAGATGGAAAACTTATTATTTGTCAAAGAATTTCATTTGCATGTATTTTTAGATGTTCGATCAGGAGAAAATACTGAAAAAAAGGAAAGGTTCTTCATCGACAGTTGCATAACTATATATGACCGTGGGTAGAGGATAATAATCTTAACCACATCAGTGAAGAGAACGATATTAAAGAGCCAGGGTAAAAGCTTGAGGAACTCTTTGCTAGAAAAATGGGGAATAATATGACGTTCCTCGTGTAGCAGTTGGTGGACCTCAACTAAGCTATGAACAAATTTTAAAGGCTTGCTAACTAGTTGGCTATGATCAAAATTGTCATTAAGGTTATTTGAACATTTTGTCAAATTCCTAGGAGACTTTTATAATATCATTATCTAACTCTGCTTCTAATGAAAGTATTTTCATGGAACCTGTGAAGTTGATTTTTCTTAATGAAAAAAAGTAGAGGAAATCACAAGGAGCGCCTTCTTCCTCATAGGACATGTTTGTCATGGAGCGATGGGGTCGCAGTAAGATGCGAGGACCTTCTACACACGATTGGAGCAAAAACTGAGGGAAATGGTACAACAATGTTAAGTGCTTTCATTGTGACAAGAGGGGCCACATGAAAAAGTTTTGTTGGAAACTCAATGGGAAAAAGGTTGAAGAGGGAGAAGAACCCCAAAAGTTTTTTGCTGCCTCTGTGGAAGAATTCCTCGTAATGTATGAATAGAACTCTTAATCTGGCTAATTATGAGACTAGTTGGGTGATTGGCAATGGAGCCTCATTTCACGCGACTTCAAGGAGGGATTTTTTCACATCCTACCCCCTTGGTGACTATGGAAGCATGAAGATGGGCAATGACGACGTCTTGATAGCTATCAGAGTTGGATTAGTACATATGAAGACCAAAGGTGGTGTGGCTCCTTAATCCTAAAGGAGGTAACATACACTTAACATTTGCCTTAACCTTATTTTTATAGGAAAATTAGATGATGAAGGGTACTCACATACTTTTAGCCATGATCAATAAAAGCTCTTGGGAGGATTGATGGCCATGACTCGCGGCAGCAAGGACACCTTGCTATATGTGCTGTGAGCGAATGTAGTGGAGTCTGTAACAATTATAGTGAAGAAGAATAAAGATGTACAATTGTGACACTCTAGACTTGACCACATGAGTGAGAAGGGAAATGGGCATGTTGATGCAAAAGGATAGTTGTTGAAAGTTGATGGGATTTTGAAGATACAGGAACTGTATGGCTGGGAAGCTAAACAGAGTCCCCTACAAAAGTGGGGGACACTAGAAAAATTGAGAAGCTCTAGTTAATTTATTAGGATATTTGTGGTCTTAAGAGGACTAAAATTTGTAACTTTTATTGATGACTACAGTAGAAAGAGTTGAGTTTACATGCTATATACGAAGATCAAGTTTATGAGATCCTTAAAGAATTTTATGTAAAGGTAGAGAGAGAAAGTGGGGTAAAATGTTTAAATGTATTAGAACATATAACATGAGAGGAGTATTATGGGAAATATAATTATTAGAACAGATAACATGAGAGAGTATTATGGGAAATATAATTATTATTATAATCTAAAGGTATATGTCATCATAGCACCCCACTATATACTACAATTGAATGGTTTGTAGGAATGTATGATTTGCACCTTGGTGGAGAGGGTGTGGTGTATATTGTCACATTCTCAGTTGCCTAAGTTTATTTGGGGGATGCACTGAGTATTGCATTTTATATTTTAAATCTTTCCATCAGTTTCATTTAGTTTTGATGTCCCTAATAGAGTTTGGTCAATGAAAAATATAAACTATAGCTATCTAAGCATATTTGGGTGCAAAGCTCATGTACACATGCCCAAGGATGTGAGATCCAAGTTAGGTACCAAGACATGACAACGTGTCTTCATTCATTATGGCTTGGATAATTTCGTTTACAAGTTCTATGATATAATTTCAAAGAAAGTGCTAAGGAGTTGAAACATAATTTTCTTGGAGGATCAAAATATTAAAAATGCGAACAAAGCTGACTATGTGGCACAACCTGAAGGAGAATTGGTTGATTTAAATCCAGCGCCTGCTCATGAAGAGATCCATCAAGGGGTAGTTGAAAAGGCAAAAGAGATTGAGCCACAAGATGCAATTATGGAAGATCCAATTGAGGAGATTGTACTCAGGAGATCCACAAGGGAAATAAGACCTTTCATCAGATACTCTATAGAAGAATATATGATGATCACAGATGCATATGAGCTAGAGAGATTCCAGGATGCCATCTCAATAGAGAAGAACAAAGAGTGTATGAAGGTAATGAAGGAAAAAATGAAAGAATGACATAATTTGGTGAGGCTGCCACATGGAATTAGAGCACTAAAATGCTGATGGATATATAGGGTTAAAATTGAGAGTGGTGCTAAGCTTCAATATAAAGCTCAGTTGGTGTGAAGAGTTTCCTTCAAAAGAAGGGAGTTGACTTTGAGGAGATCTTTTATGTTGTGGTGAAGACGACCTCGATTCGTGTTGCACTTGGGTTAGCTGCTCATCATGACTCGGAGGTGGGGCAACTTGATGTGAAGATTTATTTTCTTCATGGAGATCTTAAAGTAGAAATTTTAATGAAGTAGACTAAAGGGTTTGAGGTCAAAGGAAAGGAAAGCTTGATTTTCCATTTGAAGAAGAGCTTACATGGGATGAAGCGGGCTCCCCGCTAATGGTACAAGAAATTTGACTTTTTAAGACAAGTCAAGGTTACATTAGAACGACTTCATTTCATTGTGTCTACACTAGAAGATTCTCCAAGTGTGACTTTCTTATATTATTTTTATATGTAGATGATATGTTAATCATTGGAAAGAAAATATTTTAAATTAATAGCATAAAGGAGGAGCTCTTCTCTAAGTATTTCTATATGAAAGACTTGAGACATGCAAGGAAGATCTTAGGGATGAAGATTACGAGAGATTGGAACACAAGATGATTGTGGCTATTGTGGGAAGATAATGTTGAGGAGGTACTTGCTAGATTCAACATGAGAGGAGCCATGGTGGTGAGCATTCCATTGGATGGGCATCTTAAGCTTACTGTTGATCATTGTCCCTCAAGTGAAGAAGAGAAAGAAATAATGATATATGTTTCGTATGCATATACGGTGGGTGGTCTTATATATGCTATGGCTTGTACTAAACTATACATAGCTCATGCAATTGATTCTTAAAGTTGATACTTTATTAATTAAATGGTTCTATCGATTTAGAAAATTGTTATGGAGTGGGTTACCCAATGTTGGTTGGGTTCACCAATTTAGACATGGCCGGTCACTGATTCAAGGAACTAACTCCATTTCAGGCTTCTTGATTATATATATTGGGGGTCCGTGTCATGGCAGTCAAAACTGCAGCAATGCATTGCATTATCATCGATTGAAGCAAAGGATATCACAATCACCAAAAGCTGCAAGAAGCTTCTTTGGATGAAGCAATTCTTAGCGAAGCTTGGCCTGAAATAGAATGATTATTTTATGTATAGAGACAACTAAATTGCTATGCATTTATCCAAGAATGCATCATTTCATTCTAGGTCGAAGTATCTTGAGGTGAGACACCAATGGATCCGAGACTTGCTAAATATGAAACTACTACCACTCGAAAAGATGCATATGAATGAGAATAGGTTTGATATGCTCACAAAAGTGTTGACTAAGGAGAAGCTTGAGTTTTGCAAGGAGGTAGATTTACAAATACTTGCGGGGTGTGCTGGAGGGGGATATTTGTTGAGTCCAGCACACAAAAGAACGAGTGAATGCGACAATTTTTTTTTATTAAGTAAATGTGCAAGTTCTTGATTAAATGACCACAACCAGTTTTTTATTAAAGGGCTGCAACATTTATATTTCATTTTTATTAATGAACCACACAAGCTTCGATTAATGAACTATTGGTTCATTAATTAATTAAATATGCTTAGTGTTCGGTTATCTGAAAGCGACACAGCTAAGTGTATAATATAATGGTCCTATATATGGACTTAAGTTGTTGGTTATTGCATTTAAATTCAAAATCTAGCATTCTTCCTTTTTTGGCAGCCAACTATTGGAAATATTTGGGGGGGGGGGGAGAATGAGGCCTTGATGCTGTCACTTTGAAATTTGGAGATTCACTATTGAATTGTCTAGTTACAAGGATATTTAAATTCTTCTTCTTAGCACATTTTTATTTGTATTTATTTGTAAATATTTTTTGAGATTATAGCAATAAAAAATCTTTCATGAATATTTTGTGTATTTCTTTCTCCACCTGCAAATCATTATCTCTTTGATTTTTTGAAGCCCAAAATTTGTTGCTTTGGCTTAATACTATTTTTGCTGATCTCCCATAGTTTGCTGTGTTTGTTGAATGGCACCTTGCTGCCATTGTTTTTATGTAAGTTTATTAGAAATTCCTATTGTGCCTTGCTTGAAAATCAATATTAAGATTGTTGATATTTACTTTGATTGCAAGCTTATATGCTACAATGGGTAGATTCTTTGTTCACCAGGATTAAAAGTGGTTTATTCTTCCTTTTTTCAAGACAACGTGTACAATTTCTTACGTATAAGTTAACCAAAAACACTTACATTATTCATTTTTTCAAAGTGAACAATAAAATTTCCAAATTATAATCCATAAAAAGTATACTGCATACAATTTACAGTTTTTTATTGTTGTGTTATTTATTGAAAAGTATTTTTATATACACAACACCTAAAATTCCAATATTTGTCTTGTAATCCAGCTAAAACTTCATCTTTACTCGTTAGCAACCAAAAGTTCTTGATTTTTAGCGATTGGCTGAAGCAAATAGTTTACTGTTTGAAGTGGAACCCTGGATCCTTGAGAATTTCTAATCCACTTCCCTTTACTCTTTGCTTGAAAAAAAATCAGCTGTTTTTTTCTTAAAGCCACATTGCTGGTACTGATCATGTCTTATATCAGTTGATAATTAAAGATATACGAGTGAGGCATTGACACTGCCACACAAGTATTATGTGTAGCTGCACTTATTATCCAACTTTGTAACAGTGTTTTGCTCCTATAATTGTGTTATTTTTCTCTTCTTTCTATATGCAAGCAATGTATTATATGCTCAAGAAATATAAATCTATATTTTACTCCAACTTCTTAAGAGATATAATAATTTCAAGTTACTGCAGGCGTATTAGTTGCTTTGTCAACGTCTCAGACTAATAAAAGCTACAGAAGTGATCTTTTGAAGGCATCTCAAAGACTTGGAAAAACGTTTAACTTGTCAGAAATTCATTCATTTGCTGAAAAATTGATGCAAAGGAGCTATACTGACATGTATTTAACCGTATCCTTAATGCTTTTATCATATTGTTTTTCTTGTCTCCATGGCGCTTTATTCTAATAAAGTTATTCCTTGGTAAAGGGCTGAGAAAGAAGCGACATTAAAAGAGAAAGAGCTGACCAGGGAAGTAGAGAAATTTAAGCAAAGTGTTGAGAAGGAAGGGAAAGGAATCGATAGACAGATACACAAAGAGGTGTTGCAGGTTGTAAGTGGAACCATTGTTTCCAATATGTTAGTGTCAGTGGATATTTGCTCTAGTTGTCACTTAAGTAACACATGTTTATCTTGCTGAGAACCTAGCTCTCAAAGAAATTTCTTCATCTACAGTAGCTCTTTCATAGCTTTTGTAATTGCAATAAACTCAGTTTTAGTAGTAAACAATGCCACACTTTCTTAACCTTGATTTTTCAGTATACAACACTCGCATCATTTATTAGGTAGCCTATTGTTTAACTTCCAAAAGACAATCTCATATTGGTTGTACCAACCAAGTTAAAATTCACTTAATCGTATTCCAGTTCTCTACTCTCGGATTTGAGAGAAATCTACTAACAACTCTAACTGCATGTGCAATTTTTGAATGTGTGCTGATTTTAACATTGGAGACAACTCGGATGGCCTGGACCCTCTTCCTGAGCTCGGGCAATGTACATTACTATACAGGCCCGGAGCTATCGATTGTCAATTGGGCTCACCAAGTCCAATTGGCAACGACATTTGATGCACCATGGCTAACAATGGAGAAACGAATTCCTAAACAAGGATTAAGGATGTAACTAGCAGGGGAAAGGAGGGTACCTGTCGTCCATTGATAAATGATTCATTGAACCCTAGCTCTGTTTAGTTCAGTCCCCTGAGCTCCCCAGCGCCTGGAATCAGCCAAACCAATGTAATAGAGGGGGTTGGTTAGGCTGTGAGGAAGCGAGGAGCAGTTTCGGCGACCTGTCCCAATCGTTGCGGCGTTTTACAGAGACGGCTAGGAGGAGACGATCCAGGGAAGATCCTGGCCATCTGATCCATCAGATGGCCCTAATCAGATCTAACAATTGATCAACAACTGTCATTTGGTCAGGTTTTCAGAACAGCGGGATGACCTAGATTCACCGATCTGGCTATCTCGTGGTCGTTATGGGACAACGGGTTGCCTGCAGTTCAACAGTGAATCCATTGGCCTAATTATTTAAATAAATAATAATTAATTAATTAATTAATTAATTATAATAAATATAATTTAAATTAATTACAATACATTGAACAAACAAATTTTAAATTTTTTCAAAATTTTACTCTTAGCTAATTTGGGTGTGAAGAACTTAAAAATGAAGTTAGATTTTCGATTAGAGGTCAAAATAATTATCTCATTTTTCTATTGATTTAAATTGATTCAAATATTCACTTAATCGAACGACTTCCAAACATCACCAAAACTTTGGAGTTGGGTCTTAAGGTTATTTTAAGACAAATGGAGAGGTAACAACCACGGGTTATTACATAATCATCACGCCTCATTGTTGAAATTGATCCCCTTTGTCGTTAATTGGGTGAGGATCCCTTCAGATAGTCCATCAGCCCACCATTCTTGAATTAGAGTGCCATCATTTGTTTGATTAGATAGAGCTTGTTGTTGTTGGTCTTTCGCGTGTACAATTGATCAATCTTTTCCTAACCCACTAAAGGATGTAGCCATAGGTTTGACGATGTAGGAGTCTCCATTCCTTGCCATTTTTGTTCATAGGCTTTCCGTTGAAAAAATTGGCAGATAACTATTTATAACACATAAATTCTCCATCTCACCATTTCATAACACGTAGTTTGTCGCTTCATGCATGTTGTTTTGGTTTCCTTATGTTTAAGAAAATCATACTTTGATATTATTTGTTATGAATGAATGAGCTAATATGCAAAAATAAAAACATGTGCACATAAATAAGCACATAAAAAGGGCACAAAGTTTATCTTGACTTATATACAAAATATGTAATTGTTTGAGGTGATTTGGAACAAAGTGTAAAGTTCAGCAATAGCACAGGCGCTGCGTAGCACTGTGACTCGCCGCAGTGCGCCTTTGGCGCACTCACACCCGAGAAGGAGGCGCTATTGTGTGCCTTAGCTCCAGCAGACCGAGAAGCGGGCGCTGTAGCGTGCCGCAGCAGAATCAGGCGTTGCAGCGCGCCATAGTAGAATCAGGCGCTGTAGTGCGCCGCAGCAGAAGAAAGCGCTACAACGAGCCACAACGGTAGGCAAATAGAGATCAGGGCGCTACAGCGTGCCATGGCGCTTGGCTACCTGAGCTGTAGCGCCAGGCGGAATCTTGCTCCAGTTCAAGTTTCGCCTTAAGTAAATTGGGGGACATTTTGAACCATTTGGGGTCCAAAATTGAGCTGGATAGTCAAGGGAATATGTTGAAGGAGTTTCCTATATGTTGGCATTTTTAGTTGTGAGGATTTGATTGTTGTGGGAGGATATTCTAAGGAGGAATCTTATGGGAGAGCTGCTGTGCAAGAGAGCTCTTGCATGTTGGACAAGACACTTCAGGTGGTGACTGCTACTTCTCCTCTTCATCTTAGAGTAAGAGCTAGTATTTTTTGAGAAGATTAAGCTCTTTGTATCTCTGTACTCTTCGATTTTACATAGTGAAAATTTTTGCGTGGTGTGGCTCTGTGGTTTTTCTCATTCTTGGGTTTTTCACATAAATTTTTGTGTTTGATGTTTATATGCTTGTGGTTGTATTGCATGCATGTGCTATGATTGATTGCTTGTGGATTTTGTGATTTTGTTGTTTGCTTGGTAATTGTTAATGCAGTCCAAGTCCTCGATCGAGTGCGCTCCAAAAGCTGCTTCCACTGCGGTGGTGCTCGGCCAAAGAGCGATCTAATTTTAACAAGGTTACCTTGTTGGTTCTAGGGTTTGTTGTTTGAGTGAGAGCAATGGTCGACAAGATGAGACACAAGATAGAGAAATTCAGCTGTACGAACTTTGTGTTTTGAAAAATGCAAATGGAGGATTTGTTTTATCAGAAGAAGTTGTGTCTTCCATTGAAAGGAGTTGGCAGAAAACCTACAACTATGATTGACGAAGAATGGGAAGTTCTCGATAGAATTGTATTGGGTTTGATTCATTTTTTATTGTCTTCTTCTGTTGCATTTAACATCGTTAATGAGAAAATTATTATAAATCTCATAGATGCCATGACAAGAATGTATGAGAAGCCCTCGGTTTCAAATAAAGTTTTTTTGATAAAGAGACTATTCAATATGAAGATGATGGATGGTTATTCAGTGACTGAACACCTCAATGGGTTCAACACGATGACTATCCAGTTAAGTTCGGTGGGCATCAACTTTGATGACAAGGTTTGAGCTTTGTTGTTCCTCTCTTTATTGCCAGACAGTTGGGATAGGCTGGTTACAACTACCAACAATTCATCAGGAAATGCGTCGTTGAGATTCGATGATATTATCGAGCTTGTATTAAATGAGGAGGTGCAGAAGAAATCCTATGGGGAGGCATTCACCTCAGCGTTGAATGCTGAAAGTAGGGGAAGACATACAAAAAGGTGACAACATAAATAAGTCAATGTCTCGATGAGAAAAATCATGACCCAGAAAAGTGAAGCCAAATTGCTGAAACTATGGGAAGACAGGTCACTTTAAGGATTGCCTTACCCTGAAGAAGTCAAGTGGTGGAGGCAAGGTTATGTGCCCCATTGTGAATATTTCAGTTGAAGATCAGGATGCATTGATCCTCTTGTCAACGCGCAAAAAGGTGACAACATAAATAGGTCAATATCTTGATGAGAAAAATCATGACCCAAAAAAGTGAAGTCAGATTGCTGGAACTATAGGAAGGCAGATCATTTCAAGGATTGCCCTACCCTGAATAAGTCAAGTGGTGGAGGCAAGTTTATGTGCCCCACTGTGAATGTTTCAGTTGAGAAGGATCAGGATGCATTGATCCTCTTGTCAATGCGGAGTCCTGGGTGGTGGACTCGGGCGCATCCTTTCATGCTATTCCCTTGAGGAGTGCTTCCAAGACTTGCACCAAGAGTGACTTGGGGAAAGTATATATTGGAGATGACAAGGCATGCGACATCATTGGCAGAGGTGATGTGGATGTTCAGGTACCAAGCGGTGCAGTTTGGAAGCTTAAAGATGTTAGGCATGTGCCATATCTAAAGAGAAATTTGATTTATGTGAGCCAATTAGCCAGAGATGGCTACAACACATGTTTCACTGGAGACTTGTGGAAGATCACCAATGGTGCACTCATTGCACGGGGCAATATGGAAGGTAAATTTTACTTGATCAATAAAGTGTCTGATTCTATTGCAGCTGTAGAACAGATATATATAGATTTATGACACCATAGGCTTGGTAATATGAGCGAGAGGGGGTTGAAATTCCTAAGTCAATGGGGAAGCTCTAAGGACTGAAGTCAGTAAACTTGGATTTCTATAAAGATTGTGTGCTAGGCAAATTGAAGAAGGTTTCATTCTCTAAAGTTAGAAGAGAGCTGTAAAGTAGGATACTCGAGCTGGTGCATATAGACGTATGGGGTTAGCTCCTATTTCTTCCATAGGTGATGCCACATATTTTGTCACCTTCATTGATGACCATAGAGGAAGGTATGTGTTTACTATCTAAAACATAAATCTAACGTGTTTGATGTGTTTGGAAAGTGGTTAGCTTTGGTGGAGAATGAGACAAGATTGAAGCTTAAGTGCTTAAGATTAGATAATGGCGGCAAGTACTGTGATAGGGAGTTCAAGGAGTTCCGTGCCTTGAGAGGTATCAAGAGGGAATTTATAGTTCCAAGAACACCACGATAAAATGGTGTTGCAGAATGGATGAACAAAATAATCATAGAAAGAGCCAGGAGCATGAGATTGCATATAGGTCTCCCAAAGCAGTTATGGGCTGAAGTTGTTACATATTTGTTTATCTGATAAATCGAGGACTTTCTGTACCCTTAAATGAAAGGATTTTTGAGGAAGCTTGGAGTAGAAAGGAGGTGAAATTAAACCACCTTAAAATATTTGACAGCTCATCATATGTGCACATTGATGCAGGATCCTGGAGCAGGCTCGACGCTAAGACGATCAAGTGCACATTTGTTGGATATGGTGCAGGCAAGTTCGGTTACAAATTCTGGGACAATCAGAACCAGAAGGTCATCAGAAACAGGGATGTCATTTTTAATGAAAGTGAAATGTACAAGGATTGTATCAGAGTTGGATTAATTCCAAGGATGCTTCAAATGGTGAGCCCCGGCACATAAAAATTGATGATAACATTGAGCCAGATGTAGGTGTACAAGAAGATGTTTAGGAGGGTATCAATGTTGAACCACAAACACCCATGTTGAGAAGATCCACAAGAGACAAAACCACCATAGAGGTACTCTCCTTATTTTTACCTGTTATTAACGGATGGTGGTGAACCAGAAAGCTTGGAAGAGGCCCTTCAGGTTGAAGATTTAATTAAGTGGGAGGCTTCTATGAATGATAAAATGGCATCACTCATGTCAAATGGGACATGGGAGTTGATAGCTCTGCCAATTGGAAAGAAGGCCCTTCAGAATAAGTGGGTTTACCAAATGCGTTTACTGGGTGAAAGAAGAACCGGACTGTATCAAGTGCTACACGGTGAGTCTTGTAGTAAAGGGCTTCCAACAGCGGCATGGGTTGACTATAGTGAGATATTTGCCCCAATTGTGAAAATGATAACCATCAGGGTTGTACTGAATATTGTTGTAGTTGAGGATTTGCATCTAAAGCAAATTGATATCAAAATTGCATTCCTTCACAGAGAGTTGGAGGAGCTGTACATGCAACAACCTGAAGGGTACAAGGCTCAAGAAAAAGGAAACATTGAGCTAGTGTGCAAGCTCAAAAAGAGCCTTTACGGCTTGATGCAAGCGTCAAGGAAATGATACAAGAGATTCGATAGGTTCATGTCTGAATATGGGTATAAGAGGTGCCAGATGAATCATTGTTGCTATATAAAACAGTGTAAGTTCTCTTATATTATTCTATTGCTGTATGTGGATGATATGTTGATTGCAGGATCGGACATGGAGGAGATAAGGATGTTGAAAGAGTTGATGTCAAAAGGGTTTGACATGAAGGTCTTGGGGCTGGTCAAGCAGATTCTTGGGATAATAATCAATAGGGAAAGAAGTGTAGGAATTCTGAAACTGTCGTAGAAAGACTATGTTGAAAGGTATTGAAAAGATTCAACATGAGCGAGGCAAAGACAGTGAGCACTCCCCTAGCAAGTCACTTCAGCTTATCAAAGGAACATATGCTGAAATCTGAAGAGGAGGAACACATGCTAAAAGTTTTTCGTGCTTTAGCAGTTGGGAGCTTGATGCATGTGATGATCTACACAAGATTGGATATTGCCCATGCAGTGGGAGTTATTAGCAGATTCATGGGAACTCAATAAAGCACAATTGGGATGTGGTCAAGTGAATTTTAAAGTATCTGAAAGGTACAACAAGCAAAATTCTATGCTTTGGAAGATTTGAAATTATTTTACAGGACTATGTAGACTCAGATCTTGCAAGAGATGTTGATAGTCGGAGAAGCACAATTGGATATGTGTATACATTAGGAAGGGCAGTGGTGAGCTGGATCTCCAGGCTATAAAATATTATTGCGTTATCTACCACGGAGGTGGAGTACATTGTCATTATAGAGACAAGTAAGGAGATTATTTGGTTGAAGGGTTTTATGGTGGAATTGGACAAGGAGTAGGAGGATGTGAAGCTCTACAATGATAATATGAGCGCTATTCACCTAGTAAAGAATGCGGCATTCCATGCCAGGGCTAAACATATACAGTTTTGATATCATTTCACCCGAACATTATTAGAAGAAGGGCAGCTCGGATTGGAGAAGATTCACACTTCTAAGAATTCAGTTGATATGCTTACAAAAGAAGTAACAGTGGAGAAATTGAAGCTATGTGCAACTTCAGTTGGCCTCGGTACGTGACAAGAGAGCGGGGTGAGCCACACCATGTTTTTGACAGAGATTTAAGAAGATAATGAAGAATCAAGGGTTGAAGAGGGATGATGCCAAAAGGTCTTCAAGTGGGAGATTGTTATGTTGTGGAGATCACTTAGTTCATCATGGAGATGTTAATGGTGCTTTGGTGAGCTTCCGGGAGATTCCGAGGCAATTCAGAATAGAGTGTGAAGTCCAGCAACAGCATAGGCATTGCGCAGTGCGTCTTTGGCACACCCATACCTGAGAAGGAGGCGCTATCGCGTACCTCAGCGCCAACAGATCGAGAAGCGGGCGCTACAGCGTGCCGCAGCAGAATCAGGCTCCATAGCGCGCCACAACGGCACATACAAAGACCAGGGCGCTACGGCGCGCCCTGACGCCTGGCTACTCGAAGCCCAGGTGTTACTGTGCACCGTAGCGCCTGGCGGAATACTGCTCCGGTTCATATTTCTCCCTAAGTAAATTGGGGGGAATTTTGAACCATTTGAGGTCCAAAATTGAGTTAGATTTTTAAAGGGAACATGTTGGAGGAGTTTCCTATGTGTGGCATCTTTAGTTGTGATGCTTTGGCTATTGTGGGAGGATATTCCAAGGAGGAACCCTAAGGGAGAGCTGTTGTGCTAGGAAGTTTTTGCATGTTGGAGAAGACACTCCTGGTGGTGGCTATTGTTTCTCCCCTTCATCTTGGAGTAAGAGTTAGTGTTGCTTGAGAATGTTAAGCTCCTTGTAACTTTGTACTTTTCGATTTTACATAATTGAAATTTTTGTGTGGTGTGGCTCTGTGGTATTTCTCATTCTTGGGTTTTTTGCATAAATTTCTGTGTTTGGATGTTTGTATACTTGTGGTTGTATTGCATGCATGTGTTGTGATCGATTGCTTGTGGATTTTGTGATTTCGTTGTTACTTGGTAACCCGTCAATGCAACCCCGGTCCTCGATCGAGTGTGCACCAAAAACCGCTTCCGCTGCGGTGTGTGCTCGGCCAAAGAGAAAGATCTAATTTCAATATATGGGCTTCATACATAGATTATTTTGAATCAAACGGCTAGCATCTTGATGGAAAGAAGGAACACTGGTTGCGGCCACAACAGAAGCAAAAGAAGCTTGGGTAGCTTTCTCCAATGCTTCTACTGCGTTTGCACCGCCCTCCACCAAGCATTTAACAACATGTTCAGTAGTTGCTGCAATAGAAATTTTTAATCCTGCCTCTGCTTGACTTAACACCTCATTTCCAGTGGGCTTTGACCCATTGAAAGCAACAACTGCATTTACATCCAAAAAATTGAACTCTTCTTCTTCCCCTGTCATATCTGCATTCATTGCAACCAGTTGGGGAGCTCAAGGAGTGTCTAAAAGTTGAGGCTCTCTCGGGCAACACATTATTATTTTTTGGGCATATAAATTAATTTAGTAGGAGCAAGCCCACTAATCAAATTGTAATCCTTAGGAGGAGCCTCTACAGGTTCCTTATGAGGTGCTACCTTGTTTTGAAGTTTTCGGTACAGTTTGAAACAAGTGGTTACATTGTGGCCCACAATGCCATAATGTTTATAGAAGTTGGGTAAATTTTCAAAAATAATTTCTTGGAAATAGCCACATTCTCTTCACCAATCCATATTGCATTATCAAAAGTTTTAGTTAAATTGGTCTCTATTTGCTACCGCAAGCCTCAAAAGGTTGATCATTGCCTCATCAACTTTAAGGGACTTTCTATAATAGGACTCCAATGAAAAAAGGACAGAATGAGCGATGAAATGGGCTCTAGCAGCAAAAAATTGAGCCACATAGAGACAATAGGGGGCTCATATTTGGGGTCAAAGCTCTTAGTTCACTTTAAAACTTCAAGTGGAACTTGTCAATGAATTATAAACAATGAGCAAATAATCGAGTGTAATCCTTCTCAGATGAAAGTTTAACAAGAGTATGGCGATGATCGATTAATCCATTGGAATAGGTTCCTGGCAGCTCCAAATCGCAAAAAATTTGCGTATCATTTGCATTGGAGGTTTCCTGTAGGTAAATTTAACCACCAAAGCAAATTCAAAAGGTTTTTTCAGCAGCTGAATTTCATTTGTAGAATATAACAAAGTGGGTTTACCACTGTAGGAAGTTTTGGGCTTAACATCGACTAATGAGTCCGAGGATTGATTGCTTGTAAGAGCATTAAAAAAGGATTTAGGTGCATGGGTGGGATGAGGTATTTAATGGAGATTCGAAAGAGAAATTACCCCTCCACCGCCAACAATTTAATTCAAAGGGATCATAGGGAAGTAGAGCAAGCTGGGGAAGACTCTAATCAAAGGAATCGAAAATTAGGGCAATGCCAAGAAGGACACAAACTCATGTATGCATGTATGTTCATATGCATGCATGGATGTATGGTTGTATGTATGACTCCCAAATTAAGGAGGGATATTTCTTTAAGGGGCATATGATAGTTGGTTCTTATAATTTTTAGATTGCCTATCTCTTAGTGCCATCATTTTCTTCCTTATGTGGTGTTTATCATCAAAGGTTGTCTATGTAAATCTTTATCTTGTTTGTGCTTGATTTCCAAAGTGGTTCTTTTCTATGTGTGTATATATCTATATATATTTGTGTGTGTGTGTGTGTGTGTGTGTATATATATATATATATATATATATATATGTGTATGTATGTATATATGTATGTATGTATGTATGCATGTATGCATGTATGTGTGTATGTATGACCCCTCCCAAATTAAGAAGGGTTATTTTATTAAAGGGGCTATGATAGTTGGCTCTTATAATTTTCACATTGCGTATCCCTTAGTGCCATCTTTTTCTTCCTTTTCTTATGTGGTGTTTCTCATCAAAGATTTTCATGTAAATATTGAATTTTGTGCTGTGTTTGATTTTCAATGTGGTGCTTTTCTCTTTCTTTATTTCTCAAGATAACTCTAGCACACTTAAATTCTAACGTCATTTGTGTTGTGTTATCGTGATCTTGCACTTGTTTTTATTTTGTGTTTGTTCATATTGCTCTGATAGCGAGCTTGGAGTTTTCAAAGTGGAAAAATTAGCGAACCAGATTAAAGAATTGTAAATATTTTAATGCCTCTATGGTTTAAAATATTCAATCTTGGAATGTTCGAGTGATAAGGTTTCAGCGTCAATCTTGATTCTCACCATGAGAAATAGTTTTATCCTAAAAATTTTATCTAGTTTGATACAATTTTTATGTTATTATTTAAAATATTAAATTAATATTTCCTTGATTATCTCAGCATTAACTTGACATAAACCTGATTGATTCTGTTGAATTGAGGACACAAAGACATGATCCCTTGATCGAATATTTGTGTTTAACTATAAATCTTTTCAATGCATTGTTCAAGCATCTATAACTCTGCTCTTTCTCAATACAATTTTTTTCCTTTTATTTAGGAGAAAGAATTAAAGAGAATGCAAGAAGAAGCTTCAAAAGATGCAAAGCGTCGTGAAAAAGAAGAAGTTGAGATGGATAAACAAATTAAAAAGCAAGAAGAACAAGTTAGGAGAGATCAATGGAGACAGGCAAAAGAAGCAGCTGAACTGAAAAAGAAACTCACCATTCAAAAACAAGCTAAAATTATGGAGCGTTTCCTCAACTGTAAGGCCAAGAACTCCACATTAACAACTAGCGAAGCATTAAAAACAGAAGAGCCTTGCAGTAGTATGGGTTTTGTTGACACAATATCTTTGATGGATGGAGCTTTATCTCAGCAGGAAAGCTTGGCTTTGGATGATTTGCGCATTTCAGAACATCTCTATTACATTTTACGCTAGTTTTTTGTCTTTCACAAGTTTGAGAATATAAGGTGTGCGCACTTTCTGATTCCGGGCTAGTCTAGCTTCTTACATTTATGGGATTTGCACAGATTTTAAATTTGCACATGAGTAGTACTTATTAGATTTTGAGCTAGCTTGTCTTGGCTCAAAATCATTTTGAGCCAAGTTGGAGTCAAAGTAAACTTTATTCCTAAAAAGAATTTTATGCACTTGTGTGTGTCTTTTTATCTAAAAAACATACAACAGGCCAGCCATTACTATTTTTATACTTCCATCTTTTTTCAATTACATGGCGTTGATTAAATTGCTCTTGATTGTCTCATTTATATTCCCATTATGTTAGAATTCATCACCAATCAACCAACTAGTCCTCAAATAGATGGCTTTTAATACCATAAAATTGATGCACCAAAAGCCACTCAACTACATGGAGGGAATGTGGGAGCCATTCACTCTTGAAATTTGCTCAACTTTGACACAAGGCACCAATACCCGTTGGAGCTACAAACTGGTGAGTCTCTTGAAGATTGTTACAGAACGGTGAATTAAATGAATGGCACAAGGCTGGGCTATATATACTAATGATTAAACTCAATTTCAACTCAACAACTTTTTATGCTTATAGTGTGGTCCAACCATTGTTATATTTCTCCAATTATATGATATGAGAATCAACCACACTCACATGTGTCATTAGTTCATAAGAGTGATTCGCCCAAGAAATTTATCATTATATTGCTCAAAAGTCCATTTAGCATTTTAATTCAGCATTTTAAAAAGTTTTTTCATGTAATACTTATTCAACTGAAACTCTTGAACCTTTTTTTTTCTTAATTGCTTTTGATTAAAATATTGATAAATAGGTTGGATAAATATTAATACGCACGTGTACCCATACATATTTGCATTAAAAAAATTAAAATACACAGCATGCTCTTCTCTTCTATCACAAACTTGCTCAATATGTTCCAAAGTTCTTGCTTTGCTGAAAACATGAGAAGAAATGCTCCCCCTATTTTTAATTTCATTAAAATCAAGGCTTTTCTAGAACATTTGTTACTAACCTATAAAATATGTTGAATTTATCATAACATTACCAATATAATGCACTCTTAAAAGTAGGGTGGTTGTAATTTAATTGTACCTGCAACATTGTTTATGTTCTCAAGCTCATACTATTGATCTGCACGAGTAAAAAAACGGAAGCACAATCAATTGCCTATAAATTGAGATCAGTATCTTAGGTCAGCTGTCGATTAATGACAGTATTTGCTCAAAAAGACCAGTGATTCCAAATCACTATTTATATTGACATATTATAGTTAGTGCAGAGAGCAAATTATCGGATGGCAAAGAACTAGGTACAACAAAAAATTCAGTAGATGGAATGTGAGGCAGAAGTCACTGGTTAGCTTGATCCATGAATTGAAGCTACACGGGTCACTTTCCAAAGCAGAACATCTAACAAAGGTTTCTGTTCCTGATAAGGATCTTGCAAGCAGCGAAGTGAATTGCTCTACAGAGCCAACATTTACTATTCATGTGTCTGGTTATGCAGAGGCTGTATCAAATTGTAATGTTTTGCATGGAAGTGTAGAAAATACACAATCATGCTTTCGTTCTATAAGAAAACTTTTGCAGTTTGACAAGAGTAACAGGCCAGCATATTATGGTACCTGGAATAGGAAAAGGTGAGATGACAAGTTGAAACATCTGTATAAATGAGTCAAAATTAATGGAACCTTTGTGTTTAAGCTCTTACATTTTATCTTCATTTTGCAGTGAGGTTATTCGGCCTAGGCATCCTTTTAAGAAAGACGCTGACTTGGACTATGAAATTGAGAGTGATGAAGAATGGGAGGAGGTATTATGGGATTTTTGGTGTAATATTTCATTACATCAGGCTGAGTTATCTCCAGTAGCATTCTGACTACATATTTTTTATTTAATTTAATATAGGAAGAACCAGGTGAAAGCCTTTCAGACTGTGAGAAGGACAAAGCTGATGAACTTTTAGATGATGAAAATCTAGAGGATGATGAAGAAAATGAGAGTGAAGGCAGTTTTTTAGTCCCTGATGGATATCTCTCAGAAAATGAGGTATTTAATTTTGATTCAAAGTTATGCTATGGAAAAAATTGCCTCTTTTGGATGAACCAAAAAAAAAGAAAACATTGGCTTTTTAAAGGCATATAGTAGACATTTTGTTTTTTGAAGTTGAGTCTTAGCAAGGCAAATATGTTGTTGGTAGGATTTGAACTTTTTTGAAGAAGTTGAGCCTTAACAATGTAAAAATTGCCTCTTTTGCGTATAGTTCTTATGTTTTGTTAAACTAAAAGTACTCTGATCAGTCAAAAACCTTGAAATTTAACACAAGTTACACACTACCATAAGAGCTCCAAAATATTTCTGTAACGCACATAATCTTTGCATTAAAAGTAGTATTCAATCATAAATTGTTTTATCTTGAAACGCTTGCTTTGTTTTTCAATAGACGCAATCACTTTTTCTGATGATATAATGGCATAGCGAGTGTTGAATATGCGTTTGAATTAGTGATTATAATAATGTCTAATTATATGATTTTTAATTTGACAGGGAGTTCAGTCTGATAACACGTCAGCTGTCATAGAGGATGAGTATGGAAGTTCAACCCACTTAACGATAGACAATGAGAATGAGGAGTTCATATCACACTTCCAGAAACAAAAGTTTCTCTACACTTTGACTGAGCAGGCTCTACGAAAATGCCACCCGTTAATAATTACAAATCTAAAGCATGAAAAATCTACAACGATAAATACTGGTGATCTAGCAGGAAATGCTAAGCTTGAACATATCTGCTTGCAGCTCCTGCGTATGCAGGAGTTACCAGGAGGTTTAGGAGTTGATGTTTCAACTAATCAACCTTCAAGTCAGGATAATGCATTTTGCCTTTCTCAGGATAATGATACAAGAGCATCTTCAGCATCTGCCCAGCAGTTCCTCATTCAGACTTGCCTGAGTTTGTAAGCAGCTATTAATATTACTGTATGAGAAGTTAATTTTTTCTAATTATAAACTTATTATTTTCAGCTGTTTGTAAAATTAGATGCGGAATTATTGTAGGAAAGCACTATTCTTAAAAGCTGTTGTGAGCAAAATGATACTAATGTTACAATGCCGAATTCATAACCTCTAAAAGTTATTGATAATGTTTGGGTTTAGATATGAAGGGTTGGTGTGATATAAGTCAATGTTTGCTTTTGAAAACTTCTCTCTACCTGTTTCATTAATTTGTCTTCCTATTTGTTCTGGGCATCTTTATATTTCTCATATAAAATTGGGCCCGCTATCTCTACTAAGGCTCCCCCTTCTCCCCTGTACACATGCTCACCCAATGCTCCCTTTTTGGGGAAAAAAATTCTATGTATGCTATGTATATATAGGAATTTGGATTTTTTTTAATGCGTCTCCAAATTTGACATAGTTAATTTTAGGTATTTTGTATCTAATACATAAATTTTGGAGAGAAGTGATGCGAGTTTAGACCCTTAAATATCAAATACTATGCTAAGAATTTTTTTCCCATTGTTGCGGGCTTGATTAGAATTTCACTTGGGCTTTCCTTCCCATCCTACTTTGGAGTGCAATTTGGGGAAAGCTTGGGTTGGGCAAATTATACTTCTCATTATTTAATATATACCTCAAATTCAATTTGGGACAGGAACGCTTAATGGGGTGGGGATTGGCAGGTCAGGTCAGGTTGTATAATGCATACAGGCCTCTGAAACATAGGTGTTTTTTGGGTGGCATATTTTTATAAATTTAATTTATTTTTCATAGCTCTGGTCTTCTTTTAGATTAGAGTGGTTGAAGTTTGTAATTTTCTTTTCATTTTCTATATGCATTTATGTTTACTCTTTTGTCGTGATTTTTCCCACAAGATTTTTCATGTAACTCATATATTTATGGAAAAATTATACAAATGCTTTCCTTTAGTTATAAATATTAAGCATATTTGATCATGAAAGTTGTCTGAAAGCTTTGTGCTAAGTGTTAAAACTCTTTCTTGAACAGGTTAGAGCAATTCAATCTTCTCCCAATAGCATCAATAAAGTGGTAGAATTGATTCAAAAAAAATTCACCAAGTTTTCCAAGTCCCAGATAAGGAATGCTATTCGAGATATTTCAGAATTTGTGGACAACCGCTGGAAGGTACATCTTTTTGTCATTTGCTTGATCTCTACATGGAACAAAATATTAATTTCTCGCAATTGTCATGAAATAAAAAGAAAATAAAAAAAATCACTCTTGTGGAGAGTGATATTCCCTTTTAACAGATTTTTTCTCTCCTAATCTGCTCATTATGCATTGCTGTTGTGGAGAGTGATATTCTATTTTATCAAAATTTCTCTCCTGCTCATAATATGGTTCATTATGCGCGCAGGTTAAGGAAAGAGGTATTGGAAAGGCTTTCGTTATCTATATCTCCAGGTATGCTAACAATTCATTCTTCTGTGATTTTTTGAATGAGCAATGTTATATATCATTCCTTCTAATGTAAAAAAAGTTTATATCAATCGAACAATGATATATTTGCATATAGTGACTGCTAACAGTGTTCCAACCAATGACCCAAAACACGTTTCTGGAGTTCAAAATAATAATTTGGATAGTTGGGATGTACTTTTACGCGAGATGATGGAAATCAAGGGTTTTGAGCACCGTTGTTGACTAATGCGTTTTGAGCAATGTAGTCCCCATTTGCATATGAGTTCATTATGTACCTCAAATTCAATTTATCCATTTTTGAACTTCACAATACTGTGCATACAAATTGTCTTGCACTTTGCAGACATTTTCATGGATAGCGCAAGATGGTTTCAGTAACAAAACTTTTTATGAACTTGTATTTTCGGAATTTTCTTTTGTTCAAATAGTAGTATGCAAAGGGATTCTTAGGTATTTTATTTTTGCTATTTTGTTAACTTTTTTATCTATGCTGTTTCCTCACAACTCTAATGATTTTTGTAGGATTTTCAACTTAAATTTTTTGTATTCACTTACATGATTTGTTTATTATGCCTTAACTCTTAGGTATTTTATTTTTGCTATTATGATGATATGATGTTTAAAATTAATATACAAGGTTTAGGGTTTGAAATTCAATGCAATTAGAGTTCATCAATGTTGAAAATTTATCTATTCATTTTGAACGGTATAAAACAACTTATATGCATTTATCAAATAATTCTTAAATTAGGCTCAAAGTTATCTTTTTTCTTAGAAGTTAAGTCTTAATGAAATAATAATGTGGCTGGTAGAACTTAGTCAATACACTGGGCTGGAACACTATTTCATGGATAGAAAATGTAAGAGGGTTTCAATAACTAAATATTTTGTGAACAAAGTATGTAAAATGACTCTTAGGTATTATATTTTATGCTATTTAAAAAAAAAATTAAAATCCTCATAACTCTAGTGATTTTTGTAGGATTTTCAACTTGAATTTTTTGTATTCACTTCAATGTTTGTTGTTAGCTCATGATTAATTTATTATGCCTTAGGGACTCTCTTAGGTATTTTATTTTCTGCTTATGATCTTTAAAATTCAAATTAAAAAGAACAATCATGTGTTTAAAATTAATATATCAAATTCAATTCAATTAGAGTTCTTCAATGTTGTAAATTTATCTATTCATTTTGAAAGTAACAAAAAAAAATTTAAGCATTTATCTAATAACTTAATTCCAAGTATTTTTTGGAAGAAGTTAAATTTCAATGAGTTAAATTAAGCTTGATTGGAAACTATTGACTTGTCAATAGTTTAAATTCAATGACTCAATCTACTAGGCTGCAATACTATTTCACATTATCCCAAGAGTTCAACACTATTCTAATTTGCCTTATATTGCCCAAAATTTCATTGGTCCATATCGTTATTGCTATATGATCTGATTTTTTCCTCAGCTTTAAAGGCCGCCGACTAAGCAAATGCTCTATCAATTTTACCACAGATAAAAACAGTCATGGTGGTAGCAGAACGAAAGGCATCGCTATGTTTTTTTCCAAGCGATGCCTGCCTCCGAATGAAGAAACCGTGAAGGTTCGAGAATCATTTCCCGATGAATTATGCAGCAGGAAAGATGATTTCCTCCGACCAGAAGAAAATCATGAAGACAAGCTGATAAATCTCTAATATAGAGATGAAGACAAACTGTATCAGGAAGAAGGTAATTTTGTTTTATTTTTCATAGGATTTTTAGGATTGTTGTGAATCTGAAGAATATTTGATTGCAAAAAAATCAAATTTTTTTTATCTTTAATTTATTATAAGGATATCTTTTTTATCTTTGCCCCTTCTCAATTCTATCATCAAATTAATTAATAATTTGATTTTTATCCTTAGTTTTAGCACAATTAATCTTTCATTAAATTAATTATTAATAATTGAATTTCATTAATTAAAATTAATATTATAATTATTTTAAAATAATTTAAATGTTTAAGAAAAGTTGATATTGATGAGTATTATATTATTTTTATTTTATTATGTATATAGCAAAAAATTATTATTATAGTGCATTGAAAATGATGAATTATGTAAATATATACATCATTTGTTTTATTTGTAAATATATACTAATTTGATTGTTTTATCATTGTATTGATGGAGTAAAAAAAAGTGAGATATTAAGTTTTGTAATTTGTTAGTATGCATTGTATGTTAGATGATGTGATGTTTTTATGTAAAGAAAAGGATTGATTTTACTTTTATTTGAACTAAAAAAAAAGTTTAAATTTATAAGAAATTGATATTAAATTTATATTTATGTCTATTTAAAAATAAATGTTTTAAATGTTTAATAATATTATTTTTTAGAGAATTATTTAATTATAAATACCAAAAAATACGATCTTTTTTAATTAACTACTTAAACATTTTAATTAAACATAGTTAGTTCGTGTAACTGTAATTATCTTCTCAAACGACTATGAATTTGAAATATTGTTAAGAAAATAATATTTGAAAATATTGCTAGTTCGTATATCTGTAATTATCTTCTCATAGCAACTATTAATTTGAAATATTATTAAAAATATACGAAGTTTTAATTAAAAAAATGTTAACACTATGAAGATAGCAAGCAAAAAAACACGTCTGTACTCTCAAGAAATCATTAAGAAAACACCAAAACAAATTTCAAAGAAACAGAATCAAGAAAATGTTGAACAGAGAAGCAGATAGCAGAAGCTGCGAATGTCCTCAAAAGGATCCATCCAAAAATTCAGACCTGAAAAGGCCATGGCCAATTCTTCAGCTCTTCCTCGCTCTGCACCCTGGAATTCCTTCTGGCACAGTCCCCATCCACATAGGCATAGTACCTCAGCACAAAGGCGAGGGACAGAACCGCCCATTCAAGGCAGAAGATGACAACCCCGAGCCCGCCGATCATCCTCAGTATGATCTCGCCGTCGTCAACCCTCACATAGGACCTCAGCCCGCCGACGAGAAACTCGGACGTCCTCGTGAAGACGAGAACAGAGACGGAGCCCTGCAGGATGGCGGTGAGCACTGTGGCCACCATGTGGGCTCCGTACCACTTGCCGGAGGAAGAGCTAGAGGAGGCGGCGGCACTGCCGGAGATGGCTCCGGCGATGGTGAGTGCATGGAGGAGAATCAGGAGGACGCCGATGGCGGAGGGGATCAGGCGGAGGGACAGAGTCAGGAAGATGCAGCTGGAAGAAGCCCCGAGAAGGATGTAGTTCAAGAGGAGGAAGATCTTGTGGGTCCGGTAATGGGCAGCACTCATTTCCGATGAAGATGATGGAGGAGAGGGCAATGCTCCACCCATGTCAGATCTGAAGAAAGTAAAATTGAGTAAGTTTTAGTTAGGGGAAGAGAGATGGGAGAGAGATTTTTGGAGTAGAGGAGGGCCAAGGGTGAGGTATTTGAAGGGTGGAAATGAGGCAAGAGATGGGAATTCGACCGTTGGAAGGGTCATTGGAGAACGGCTTTTCTTTAGTTGTAACGGCTACTTTTGGAATCTTTATTTTCGAAATACAATTTAACGGCTATATGCTTAGCTTGCGTTCAATTTAGGCGATAGTAAGAATATTAGTAATCAAGTTCTTAAAATTATTATTCTTTGTTGTATGTTCATTTTTTATTTGCCCATTTATTTAGTTTTTATTAAAGCATATACATTTAAACATTAAAAAATAAATAAATAAAATACAAAATTGTAAAGATAAGAGAAACTTGTGCAACAATTATAAATAATTTTTCTAAGAATTTAAATTAAATAAAATTAAATTATATGCCTAGATTTTATTCATTTCCTATATATATTGTAACATGTTTCAAGGGTTTCAAGCATCAAAACTTATGTAGTATTATATTTTTAAATCATTTATATACAAGTATGATGTTTTTACTAGCTCACTAATTGATTCTAAATTTTTAATTCTAATAATATTTTTATTTATTATGAAAATATATAGACTTAAAACTTACATAGTGTTTTAATCTATATGTTAGACTGGCTGAATTTACTAACTGATCTAGAATTTGGTTAAGACAGAACACCCACCGGTATATGATATTTTTATTTAACTCATTTTACAGATGTGCAAGTGTATCATTGCATAGTGCATCAAACTATTATATAATCAGTAACATAAAAAGTAAATGAACATAAGTGATAAAAAAAAATGCAGAAATGACAGTACCATAACTAAATTGCAACAATTCTAATAATAACACTGAACTTCATATGTACCGAATGGAATTCCATAAGTTTTTTGAAACCATGACATCTCAAGTTGAATCTTAACCTTTCAAAATATAGAACATATTTCTTTATTTGAGAGCCGTCATTAATTATCTTTGCAATTAGCCACTTTTTATGCATGTAAACTTATTCAAAATGACTATACATCACATTCAAATAAAAAAATGTAGAGTATCATATATTAAGAATGTTTTATTGCCACCATAATATAAACAAAGTAATGTTTCATATACCTCCCAACTTTCCTTTTATTAAATTTCTACTAGCAAGCTTACAAGAATGAAAAGATACGATTCCTTAATTTATTTTGACCTGCATTATTTAGAATATATAATGCTCAAAGACAATTGATCAGCTAAAGGTATACAAGGACTTTTCCATCTAATAATACCATACAGAATGTTCAATAAGACATTAGCTCTACTATAGGAAAAATTCATTTCAATAGGAAGGCATTAGAGACCAACCTCATGGTATTTCAGATTTCAACATTTGCCACATTCAAGAATGAAAATAATACAATATTTAATCTAGAGTGATGTAAAAATTTATCAATTAATTGAATGGACAGCAATAAAATATTTGTTATGCAAGCATGATTCACACACTTTAAAATCTTCTTCAAACTACCTCTTTAATGATACTTTATTATGATTAATATGTAAAAAACTATCAAGATTTATATTAGCATATGAATATGAGTAGCATAAAAAATCACTTCATATAATGTTCATATAGACACTAACTTATGAAGTTGGGTCGTTGATAATTTCTATATCAGGACAATTTTAATCTACGCTAGCCCATGTTTCATCCCTAGAATATACAGAGTCTATGCAGTTTACATGATGTATTATAAAGAAACTGATTATTAAACAATAAGTTCATGTAAGAATTATTTAAAATGAACATAGATAGGGTTGAATCAGATTGGCATAAAAAAAAATTCATAAGAACTATATAGAGGCTCCTTTGATTTGCTTGGAAGGTGTAATTAAATTAAAAACTTAATAATCTAGCCTCCGTTTTCAAAGTAGGCATACATTCTTATCATAACTGATCACAACAAAAAGGACAAAATATTATAAGGTGGTAATTTTGTAAATACCAAAATTTGAATATTATATGTCATTTGGATGTAATACAAGTAATTTCTTAACATAAGTATTGTAAGCATCAATTATTCACATTTAATTCATAATCACATTGATCTTTCTGTGATTCACTAAAATATGAATTGAATTAACTATAAGATAATCAAATCAAGTCGAAACATGCACTTAAAAGAACTTAAATATTTCAGAGTACTAAAATAATCAAATGCATAAAATAATTATTTGCAAATGCAAGTGAATCGGAATTTTTAAAAAAAATTGCAGTGAACTAATTGGGTGAAGCATGGAAGGCTTGATTTATTAATTTCTTGAACATTGAAACCTTGCTGGTCACACCAAACAATATCACCAAGTACTCAATGGCATAATATGTGAAAAAAAAAAGCAGTCTTTATCCCCTAACTCAAAGGTTTAATGAGGTGTTAAGTACTCGCACAACAATCCTCATCTCAATTCTGCTAATGTTCAGTACTATAGTAATGATCAATTAAATCGTTCAAGATAATGATAAACTTGCACATAAAAATCTGCATTTGTGTTTAAGTCATTACATTTGTGTTTCTGAAATTGATAAAATTTTAAAATTTACACAATAAGATACCAGTAATGCCAACTGCATAGAAAGAATAAACAATGATAAAACAAGCTCTAATATTCATAACCAACTCTTCTTCCTCCTATGATGTAATTGCCTCATTGACAGAGCTTTATAACACAGTAACCAATAATTTAATATTGAAACAATCATAAATTATTACTTAGCTTAATTGCATCATAATTATCATTTCATTGAGTTTATCTAGTCATTAGAATCAATTTATGAAGATTTGGAGCGATTTGGAGCTCAATTTAATATTATATTATTTTAATAATATATAATTTATTAGAAAATTGAGATATTTAGTTTAATCTTAAAATCAAAGTCTGACTTCTCCATTACACCCGTCACCCCCAAATTAGCTAGGGGTGATATTTTGGACGTGTTTGGAAGTCGTCGGATTTTCACGAATATTTTAAGTACCTCGAAAAATAGGAAAATTAAATACTTGTCAGAATCAAAATCCTACTTCGCCGTTGAATTCCTCACCCCCAAATTAGCTAGGGGTGAATTTTTGAGATTTTTCGGAGCATTTATGAAATCTGACTTTTAAAGCAATAATTAATTAAATAAATTAAATTAAAAATCTTTAAGTAATCCATTATTTTTCTCTCCCACTTCCCTACGCCTTCCTCTTTTCTTTCATGAGCACGCAAGGCTCAACCATCCCCCTCTCCTCTCTATTTTCTGCCAAATCCTCTCCCCATGCTTGTGATAGGATGACTTAAGATTATCCCTTCCAAGAGCCATACCTTCCCAGCTGGAGCCATCCATCTCCCTCCTTCCCCTCTTCCTATAAGATGGGCCCTAAGCCCTCTCCTTCCTCCATTTGGCCAGCTGAGCTCTTCTCCTCTTCCCAAGCTCTTTCCCTTCCAAGCTTATTCCTAAGCCAAAGGAGAACCCTCAGCCTCTTCCTCCTCTTGCTAGCAGCTGAAGAAGAAGAAGAAGATTTTCCTCTCAAGCCCTAATGGTCGCAGGACTAGATCTTATCCAAGCTAAGGTACCTCCATTTTCCCCATTGGATGATCCAATGGCTACTCCATTTTTATTCTCATGCTTATCTCGTGTATCTAAGAATCTGTGGTTGAGTATGGAAGTCATTAGAGATCGTTAAGGTTTCAAATGTAGGGTAGAAGTGAAGTTCTACAAATATGATTTCTTGCATACCCCCTTTGTTTGCTAAAATAATAACTTTGTGTGGATTTTGGTATTAATGGAAAGGTCTCGAAAATACCTTTCCATTGGTATATAGCACTGCACGTGAGGTGCCCAAAATTGAGAGTAGAGTGCGAAATGAGACCCATTTTAGTTTTCGCATAGGCAAAATCACCGTCGAGCGCTACAACGCGTTGTAGCACCTGGATCTCAACCAGGGACCACTATCACATGCTGCAGCACTCACATCTCAGGTTGGCTATGCCGTAGCATGCCACAGCGCGTCGTAGCGCCTGGCTCTCAGCCAGGGACCATTACAGCGCGTCGTAGCACTCAGTTCTCGGGAGATCTAGCATCGTAGCGGCTGGCGGCTGAAAGCGCTGCAGTGCACCACCACACTGAAATCTGCTGTAGTGCGCGGTAGCGCCTGAAAGTGTTGCAACACATAGTAGCACCTTGCTATTAGGAAATCTAGCGCCGCAACGCCTGAAAGCGCTGAAGCACGCCACCGCGCCAAAATCCACTGCGACGCATCGTAACGACAGCGCCTAAAAGCGCTATCGCACGCCGTAGTGCCCGCGCCTCAGGAAAACTGGCGCCGTAGCACACCGCAGCGCCTGGCTCTCGGCCAAAAGGCGCTCTAGTGCATCGTAGCTCCAAAAATTGTCTAAAAGTGCCCAAAACTATTCGGAATTGCCTAGATTTGCTATCTTTCCTATTTTAATGACTTTAGAACTCTATTGGAATTCTTAGGTAGTAGACAACAATATACTAATTAGATTTTTAGACTTTGCTAAGTGAAATTACCAAAATACCCTTATATATTAAAGTCCATAAATTGGACTTAAAGGACTTAATACTTATCTAAATTTTATGTACCTAATGTTTATCTTTATGTTGGATAGTAAGAAATCATTTGACATTAATAAAATCTAATTTAGAGCCCTTAATCAAAAATTAGCATTTTAGACTCTTTAGTATGGGCAAAATGATCATTTTGCCTAAAATTTAGGTTAAGTGCCATTAACTTCTAAAATATCATTTAAATCATTAAAACTAGTAATAAAACTGATTTAGAATTAATTTAGAACCATTAACTCTTAAAATCCCCTAAGTCCTTTATTAGGAGCTTTTTAGGATCTATACTCTGCTTTAAAATTTTTTCTTTAAGATTAAGAATAGATACTATATTAGTTTTTTTTTGTTGAATAAATAGGTTATTCAATAAATGAAATCTTTGTTTTATTAGTAATTAGATTTTCAAACTTTAATTATGATTATTTTATCTTTCAATATTAGATTAAAACTAGGAGATTCATCCTATTAAGCCTTAATTTTGCTTAATAAGGAATTACTTTAATCACTAGTTCACATATATACTTAAACTTGGTCCTTAAGCTTTATCCTTTGAATTATATGATTAAACTCAATTCGTAGTATTTAATTCATAATCCCTAGCTTTAGTAAATCTTGATCAGATCTTAACTTAGAGCATCTAATTTCATCAAATAGGATGTATTGATTACTTATTTAACTTGTAAGCGATATTGATTCAATTATGTTAAAATATGATCAGTTTTAATTGTTTTTAACTCATAAGGTCATGCTTTTAAATTATACTTGATAGTAAGAATTGCAGATCTTGAACTTATATAACTTAGAGTAGTTTGAACAAATTAAGTAGATAATAATATATATTACCCATGTGTAGTAAAGTCCCTTACTTATTATTGACTTATTTGTTGCTTTTGTATTCCTTGTACTTTGTGCCTTTATCTTGAATATGTCATATAAGAACATTGATGCATGATAAAAAATCTTAGAATAATTAGGATAATATTTGCATAGGGTTTAGTTACTTGTTGATCATATGCATTTTACCCTACTGGATAGGGGTGATGAGAAATAAGGATTACTTAATATTACTCATTAAGGATGTAATAACCAAAGGTTATTACCCAGCTTAATTTTAGCTTAACTGTATCTTAATTAAGTTCATCTAGCCATTAGAACCAAATCTTGAAGATTTAGAGCAATTCAGAGCTCGATCAATATTTTGGATTAGTTTAACATTTAATTAATTAGAAAATTGAGATATTTAATTTGACCTTGAAATCAAAAATTGACTTCGTTGTTGCGACCATCACCCCCAAATTAGATAGGGGCGATCTTTTGGATACGTTTGGAAGTTGTCAAATTTTTATAAATATTTTAATATAATTAAATGCCCCGGAAAAATAGGATAATTAAATAATTGTCAGAATCGAAATCCAACTTTACTGTTAAATTCCTCACCCCCAAATTAGCTTGGAGTGAATTTTTGGGATTTTTCGGAGCACGTTTCTAAAATTTGAATTTTTAATTAATTAAGGGAATAAATATTTATTTATTCCTAAATTCATTCCTTAATTGTATTTTTCCCTTTTCCTTCCCCTCTCTCTCCTAGCTGGCCGAAAAATTGGCTGACCCCTCTCCCCCTTCTCTTTTTTTCCAGCTGACCTCTCTCCTCCTCCCCTTAATTGCAAGATTTGATGGCTAAAGTCATTCCTCTACCCTCACCTCCTAGTCATGCCCACTCCTTCACCTATCTCATTCTCCTCCTTTAAGAAGGAGTTTAGCCCTTTTTCATCCCCATTTTGGCAAAATCTGAAGCTCTCTCCTTCCCCTCCATTGCTAAGTCTTGTGCTGAGAAGAAGAAGAAGAAGTTCCTCCTCCAAGCCTTCCGAGTCTTTTCCTCCACTTCTTACAAGACTAAGGTATTAATTTGCTCCTCTTCCTTGTCTACTTCACTTTGCCATAATACTATTTTATATCTTTAAAAGATCCATAATTTTGTTTGGAAGGCATTGAGGTTCATTAAGGCATCATATTGTTTTGAAAATCTCATGATCTATTTTTCATCCGTTCTGTATACCCAAACCTTTAACTCCATGTTTCATATAGTTAGGACAATCCATTTGTGCCGATTTGGTATCGATGGAAAGGTATCAGAAAGACATTTCCATCGATATATGACACCGCTCATGGGATGCTATAGATTAAGAGTATTTGAGCTCAAGATGTGGCAATTCATGATTTTTGCACAGGTAAAATCACCGTCAGGCGCTATAGCGCCGTAACGCCCAAAACTCAAATAGTTTTCGCTACAGTGCGTCGTAGCGGGCTGCAGTAACATTTTAAGAAAAACCATATGAAATCAATAAATAAACTAATTGAACAATCACCCGAAAGTTAAACCGCTGCAGCGCACCACAAAGGGCTGCAGCACTATTTCGGGCAAACCATATGAAATTAAGAGAAAAATTAATTGAATAGTCACTCAAAAGTTAAACCGCTGCATGCATCGCAGCGTGTCGCAGCAGGATGTAGCGTCATTTCAGGAAAAATGATATGAAATCAGGAGGTAAATTAATTGAATAGTAATTCAAAAGTGAAAATATCACAGCGGCGCCTGAAAGCCCTACAGCGTGCTACAATGCTAATTTTTGCCACAGCGCGTCGCAGCGTTTGAAACCGCTGCAGCGCACAGTAGCATTCGGCTCTCAGATTAGGCGTCATAGCGCGCCGCAGCGCCTGAATGCACTGCCACGCGCCACAGCATCATTTTTCGCTGCAGCATCTGCAACCGCTGCAGTGCGCCACAGCACGCCGTAGCGCCTAGAAAGGTCTGAAAACTATCCAAAATTGGCTGGAATGGCCGAAACTTCACTATTTTTACATTTTAAGATCCCTAGGACCCTTGTGAGACTGAATTATATTAAATTTGAAGCTAGTTTAGTTAAAATTGAGCATTGCATAAAATTTTGTATAATAATCAACTTTGAAAATTTGTATGAAACTTAAGTATAATACTTCACTGTTCATTAAGGCATCCCTTTTATGGCATGTGCAAAGACCTCTTATGTGCCTTAAGTATTTTTGTGTCAAAGGCTAAATAATAGAATCTTTGAATGCTTGTATTGATTAGGTAAATCTTAATAACCAATTTGCATGAAATTTAAGTATTTTAGAGTTGTAATCAAGTACTAACTCCTTTGATTTGATTTAAAATATAGCTAGCCTTAATTACCTTCTATTTTTATGTTACTTTACCTTCATATGCTTTCATGATATTATGATATATGTTAGAGAACTTTGACATTTATTTGGACATCTAATTATGCTTAATTAACATTAAACTATACTTGAACGTAAGAATCTTAAGAACTCGATTAAGTATATGATACTTAATATAAATTTAAAATTTGACATCAATAATACACCAATAATATATTGATTTGTCATTAATCTTTAAATTAATTATTGGTCTTAATTTTGGTAAGGCTAGGGGTTAAAATCTAACTTATCTTGATTAAGATATAAATCTTAATCAAGTAATTTTAATTGAAAGATAATTCAATTGACATGATTCTTATAATGCATATAATTTGACATTGATCTTAAATCATTCAATTAGAAGTGTTAAGGTTAATATTAAATTTGTGTGATTGAATCATCTGAATCTAAACTTTGGATATTTGATTTTCTCTTATATAAGACTTAGCATAAGATGTATAATAAAATTATAATAATTTATGAAATGATCTAACTCTAATAATATCTTTGATTTCATCCTATGATTATAGAATAGAGTATGATCAGATGGATTTTATTCATTTGATCTGATCACTTTAATCCAAGTCTATTAAGTAAACCTTGAATGTTAACTTAAGAAATAGAAAAGTGAGATCTTAAGGGTCTTACTGTAGGATCATTTTTGAAATGTTTAAGAGCCTTAAATATTGATACATTGACATAGGAAGAACTTTTGCAATTTATTGAGGTAGGAATCTTAGATGATCTTTCATAACTTTAGAAGTTGATCTTGACCCATTGTGGTAGGAATCACTTAAAACAGTTATAATAAAACTTCTCCCTTGTGGTAAAAATTAATATTAAGTGATCTTTTGATCACATCCTTGGAGCCTTGTGTAGGACTCACCCATTTAGAGTAAGAATTAATAGATTTGATAAATTTTTATTAATTAAATAGAATCTTCTGAACCCAGATTATTAGTTGGGTTTAGTAAGGTATACCTATAGTACTGGATTATTTCAGTAGTATTTAGGAATGGTTGAGTCACTCTAAGTAAGATTTATCTTTGTGCTATCATGCAGGCTTAGGCAGATACAATCTCACTTAGAGTAAATCAATCAATCATAAGAGTGTTATAAATGGAGACTCATTCCTTAGTTTAATTAAAATACAAATTACCATTCGGTGATGCCTCCTTGCGAAGATCGCTTCAATAGGTGTGGCTTAAACAAATTAAGTAATTTGAGTCACCCTCCTTAAGACACTAAGTGTGATTGTGAGTTGGGCATCTTAATGACTTAGCTTGAGATACACATCGTCATCGGGTGATGCCTCCTATCGAAGATCACTTTGTTAGGGTGGCTTAATCAAACTAAGTATTAAGAACCACTTTTTTTGCAAATATGTTAAATATGTGTATGCAATCATCCCATCTAATGATTTTTAAGTAAACTTTAACTAATTATCAAGATTAGAATTTAGGAGTCAAAATCTTTTTAGCAGGATTCTGCACAATAGAGACATTAAATTCATTATCAAATTTCAAAGTATTTCTGGATTTCTAGGTTTATCTCATGTAGTTTAGAAGCATGAGCATGAGCATAAGTATTATGTTTGAGTATCAGTAATGATGTATGAGTATCAGTAATGATTTATGGGTTACGAAATATTACATATATTGACTGGGGAATTTCAGGATGTATTGACATCACAGTTCCCAACTAGATGTATATATACATTGGACCGTACAACTCATAATAGTTCAATGATATTTTAGTTGCATATCAGTAGAATATAGTATTGTGGCATATTCAGATGAACAATTTTAGTGGTATACAGCATAGTTTTACATGCTATTACTCAGTTTTAGATCCATTACTATTTTTTTATTTGCTTTCAGTATTCAATTTTCAGTACAACATTATTTTACTTAACTTCAGTTTTGTATAATCTTATACAATTTTATACTTTCAGCTATCTTTATAGTATTACTGTAGATTTACTTACATTAAATAAAAGTTAAATGATTAATTAGAATTGCTTAGTTTAGTTTCGATATGTTAGACTTATTGTCTAACACGTTGTACTTTTGGGATCCAGCAATTTGTAAGATCTTGAGCAGTATATTGAGCCAGGTTAGGAGGACATCTAGGAGATTTAGGAGGAGCCCATGGAGCTCTAGTCGACTCTTCTCCAGATTTGCTATTTTACTTAGTTTATTTCAATTCAGTACTTAGCATTTATGTCTGTATTTCAATAAATTTTTTGTAATAATTCTGAATGCATTTTATTTTCTTTTCTGAGTTGAATATTTCATACAGATTTTGTGATGAATGTTTTTGGATGTTTGCTTTAGCTTCCGCACTCTATTTATATAGTACTTATACTTAGTATTGTGATGTGATCAGTATACTAGAAATATTGATATCTTATACATATATTAGATTTCTCATGTATTTTACATCCAATAAATGTATTGGTCTGATACTTAGGATAAGGATACTACTCTTATCTTAAGTATTAATTCTCAACCCTCCTCGAGGTTGAGTCAGTAGCCTTTTAGATGAGTTTGGTTTCAGCTATCCGGGGAGATGAGATATTCCTCCCCGAGTGGCGCGCCGCTCCACCGCTGAATTGATCACGATTACCCTTCTTTGCACGCGGCGACGGGGCAGGGCATTATAGAGGAGTGTTGTGTTAAGTTGAAACCCAAACAGTCTTGCAGATGTGCTTGACTCCTTAGATACTTCTAAAAATGTCCATATAAGTAAAGTAAATAATTAAAATATTACTGTATTTGTACTTACTGCCTTTTTAGTTCAATTTCTTCCTTATTATTTACTGGCTTAGCCTCAGATGGCGCTAAAATTATACTTATTGCAGCAGGTTAGATTAACACTCCTTATGATATGACAGGCATTACATACTCATTTATTGTTTACTATTTACTTTTTAATAGAGAAATTTTACTTCAGTCAACTTTACTTTACCTGCTTACTTACTTATATGATGTTAGTTGCTGTTACTACTTACTATACATATCATAGTCATATTATTTATTCTCAACTTGCACATGTCATATGATCATCATCATATTTTGAATGAATCTTTTTTTTAGTACTTTTCTTACTTTATTTATACATATATGGCTAACCTTATCACAGCTTAGTATTGAGGTATGTTCTTTTGCCTCATATGTTGCTCAGTTATAAATACTGTATTTATAATTTTCCATATCCTTTTATATGCTTGTTGTACCCTTATGCTTTGCTTGTTTTATAGTCTAAATAAAATGGTGATATCATAAAACTCATGAACTTAAATATCCTAAAATAAACTTAGATAATATGTCTAACCAGATTTTTTTTTCTTTGGCTGGGGCCATATCATTGTGAAACCAATAATGGCAGGTTCTGAGCAATTTTAGAACCTTGTGCCTGAAGAGGAGCTATTCTTTGAGGAGCATCAAGTCGGGGTAGAAGATCAGTAGATTAGCTGTCATTTTATTCCGTTTGTGAGGATGAGCGATTTATTTCATTTTAAACTTATCTTAAAATTAATGTAATAATTCAGGTACACAGGTATGTTCTTTTACTGTACTATTTTATTTTGAACGCATGTTTACTTCTTACTTATATTATGGTGAATTGGATGTAGCATATTTTATTGTCTTTAAAGGGGCGGGGCGCCACAAATATAAATAATCAATAATGTTTAATGTCTTCGATAATTTCTAGCATTATAAATTAAATTCTATAGAACTCGATTTGAATTTGATTAAACCTTAATGAATTCCTCGTTCGATAAGAACCTTAATTCATTATTCAATTTATATGTAAACAACTCATGAGAGGAGAATCGGGTGAAGTACTGCTATATAAAAAAAAATCTTACGGTAAGTATAAACCATTGCATTGTCCCCATGCAAAATTTTGTTTTGTTTTGCTTAAGAAAAGTATATTATGTTGATTATATGATAAAATGATGTGATCAAAATTTTTTTTAAGAACTAGTACTTCTATATAAAGCTTGCATGTACTACTCTGTGGGCAATATTATCATCATAAGAATCCTTCAAGATTATAACTATAGGAATTTCAAATAATTCAAAGTATATATATAACACATTTCAACAAAATACTACAATTGTTTGATAATAAACTGAAAGGTTTTGATTAATCAGTTTAGTGCAATGCCATTATATGCATATCAACTGTTTGATAATAAACCACAAGTTATACATCTAAAAGTTTAGATTCATAATATTTCACATTTATGTTCATAACGATTGGAAAAAAATTAGGGGAAGTACCTGTAGTGCCCCGCCCCATCACCGCGCGCAAATGAGTTAATCAATCAGCGGCGGAGCGGCGCGGTACTCGGGGGGGGGGGGGGGGATTCCGCATCTTCCCGAATAGCTGAGAATAAAACACTGAAGGTTGCCGACTCAACCTCAAAAAGGGTTGAGAGGTAATACTTAAGATAAGAGTAATATCCTTATCCTAAGTATTAAGTTAATATATACATTGTATTATGAGTCTAAGAAAAAGAAGTCCAATATATGTATAGAAACATCAGCTTTTCCAGTATGTCAATCACATCATAATACTAAGTATAAGTAATATAAAGACAGAGTGTGGAAGCTAAAGCAAATATCTAGAAATATTTATCACAGAAGTTGAATAAAATATTCATTTTAGAAAAGAAAAGAAAATACATCCAGAGTTACTACAAACAGTTTACTAAAGTATAGAAAAAAGTCTAAATACAGAATTGAAAAAAAAAAACTTGAAAAAATTGTAAAGGCTGAGAAGAGTTCGCTAGTACTCCACGAACTCCTCCTGGATCTCCTGAGTATCCATCGGATCTGGCTCCACTAACTGCTCTGGATCTAGGAAATTGTCGGATCCCAAAAGTACCACGTGTTAGACAATAAGTCTAACATATCAAAAGCTATTATAAGTAGTTATAATTATCTAGCTTAACATTTAAGTTATTTAAATAAAACTGGTAAAAAACTATAAAATAGCTGAAAATCTAAAAACTATATAAAACAGAAGTAAAGTAAAACTGAGTTATAAACTGAATACTAAGTGTATATAAAATAGTAAATGATCTGAATCTGAGTAGATAATGCTATAAAACTGTACTGTATGCCATTGAGATTATGCATCCGAATATGCTACTGTACTGTATATGTAGTGCCTCGCCCTGTCGCTGCGCGTAAAGAAAGGTATAGTTATAATCAGCGGCAGAGCGGTGCGCTACTCGGGAGGACGAGCTTACAAGACCCATCTTCCCGAATAGGCTGAAAGACTAAGCCACATTGAAGGCTGTTGACTCGAACCTAAGAGTAAGATCGAGAGTCAATACTTAAGATAAGAGTAGAGTACTTATCTTAAGTATTAGACTAATATAAACATTAAATTTAAAGAAATAAATATGAACCCAATATATGTTATCAATATATCAGCATTTCCAATATGCTGATCACATCACAATACTAAGTATAGTAGTATAATAAAGTACGAAAGATAAAGCAAAACATTCAAAATATATTCATCACAGAGCAATAGTAATCATTCATCTCAGAAAAGAAAAGTAAAGTACATCTAGAGTTATTATAAACTGATTTAAAAGATAAAAAGTAAAGTTTAAATGAAGTACTGAAAATAAAATAGTAAGTAAAAGGTGGGAGACTGATCCACCAAGGCTCTACATACTCCTCCTGGATCTCCTGTAAGTCCTCCTGCCTTGTCTCCACAAGCTGCTCGGGATCTAACAAATTACCGAATCCCAAAAGTACATCATGTTAGACAATAAGTCTAACACATCGCAACTAACTAAGCAGTTCTAAAGTAATTACAATAAACAATAAAGTAAACACGACTGTAGAATATAATAGTAAAGGCACTATGTAACTGAAACTGTAAAAGACTAAGTAAAGTAAAACTACATCAAAACTGAATACTGAAAGTAACCGAAAATATCAAGTGCTCAGAAATCAATATGAAAATATTCAATATAGTACTGTATGTCACCAGAATGATGCACCCAAAGATGCCACAACATGGTATGCCACAGTATGTCACAGAACTATCACTGAAACTCTATGAGTTATACGGTCCAATGTATACATACACTCAGTTAGGAAGACAGTATGGTGATGCCAATGCATCCTGAGATTCCCCAGTTTATGTATGCAATATTTTGTAACCCATAATTTATCACTGATACTCATGCATCACTGCTAAAATGATTTCTCAAACTCATGCTCATGTCTATGCCCATGCTTCTATGCTATATAAGAAAATTTCAAAAATCTACAAAATCTTGAACATTGATGATGAATTCTAAGTCTCCACTGTGCAGAATCTTGCTAAGAGGATTCCAACTCCTAGCTTATAGAATGATGATTGGCTAAAGTTGAAGATCAACTTAAAGATCATTAGGTGGGATTATTGTATACACATATTTAATACGTTTGCAAAAAAGGTGATTTTTATAACTTAGTTTGATTAAGCCACCCTAACGAAGCGGTCTTCAATAGGAGGCATTGCCTGTTGGCAATTTGTATCTCAAGCTAAGTTATTAAGATGCCTAACACATAATCACACTCAGTGTCTTAAAGAAGGTGATTCTAATTACTTTATTTGTTTGAGCCACACTTGTTGAAGCGGTCTTCGCTAGGAGGTATCGCCAGTTGACGATTTGTATTTCAATCAAACTAAGGAATGAGTACCTGTAATAACCCAGGTTGTTACTTTGGTCAATTAGGACTAATTATAGTCTTAAGACTAATCATAAATACTAATGAGGTCAATTAGAGTCAACCTCTAAGACCTAGTCTAAAATAGGAGTTAAATAGATCGAATTCTGGTTTTTGGAAAATCCAAAAACCCTAGAATTTGACATATTTAAATTAACATCCAATAAAAAAATGGACTTCGCCATCGTGCTCATTGACCCCAAATTAGATAGGGGTGAAGTTTTCATGTCAATCGGAAGTTGTCGAAAATTCGACGAATATTTTAATAATATTTAAAATACCCCGAAAAATAGGAAATTAAAATACTCATCGGATCGAAAATCCGACCTCGCCATTGCGTTCCTCACCCCTAAAATAGCTAGGAAAATATATTTAAAAAATTTTTCGGGGCTAAATAATAAATTGAATTTAATTATAATTTAATAATTTAATTATATTATTTAAATTATTGTTCCCTCAAACGGCGCCGTCAAGATCACTCCGCGCCGTCCCCTTGCACGCACGCCGTCTGCGTGCGCCGTCTGATCCTTCGGATCATTCGGAGCCGTTTGATCAGACTTTGTCCTCGAGACCTCCGCGGTCCCTCCACGCGGCGCCCCGCCGCACGCGCCGCCCAACCCGGGTGCTTCAGTCCTCGCCAGCTTCGCCTCGACCCCCCATAACTCCTCTGCGACAGCAGCAGCAGCGGGTCACGCAAGCTATGATCAATTGGGAGCACTTCCAGTCGAAAGCAAACCCTGAAGGCCCCGCATCCGTCGATCTAGGTACCCTTCCAACTCTTCCTTTGTCCATTGCATGTCACTCCAAATGATTGCTAGTCATAGATTTTAGGTTAGATCATTGATCCATCGGACCTGATTGAGCACGATCAGGTTCGATCGACCCGGATCGAGTCTTGATCTCTACGGGTTCGGCGGCACAAGCACACACCCGCATGTAGCACCTTAGGGTTTGCGTTTCCGGGCACCGCCGATCACTTCCGGGGGCGATCCGGGTCTTGCCGAGCAGGCCTTGCCAGGGCCTATCCGCGGCCATGCGGGCCGGCGTCGTCCGTCGCCGGTGCCGTCAGTAAAACCGAGCCCTAGCCGTCTCGGTCTCGGGGCCTTCGTGCGAGGGAGAAGCAGGCCAATAGGGCCGGGTCGGGTCGACCCGAGCCTGCCAGAAAGTCTGCAGGCGCGGACCGCGTGCGGCTCGGCGCTCGGGCTGTGGGGCCCGCTTCTGCGCGGGCCGCGTCAGCCGACGCGCCCGTGAGGCCCCCGCGCAGGCTTCCAGCCCGCCTCCGCATGCCGCGTGGCCAGGTGGGGCTCACCACTTCTGCCGCGGCCAGTGCGGGCTTGCCACCCGTCCCTGTGGGTCCCGCCAGTTGTCCTTGTGGGGACCGCCGCCTTAAAACCTGCAGGATTAATTAAAATAAATTTATTATATAAAATTATTATATATAGTTATCATATATGCATATATATATATATATATATATATATATATATATATATAAATATATTAAAACTGGTAGTTTATTAAATTAAGAGTTAATTAAGTTGGCTAATTAATTAAGATTAGTTTCTAACAATTAGATTAGTATATTAAATTAATTAACAGTAGTGTAAATTTAATAAACCATATAGACAGAAATATATATATATATATATAAATATTTTCATATATATATATATATATATAATACAATATGAAAACTTTAGGATATATACTCAAAATTAATTATTAACTAAATGTCAATTTACATTATTAAATATACTTAGGACTGATTAATTATTAATAGTATTATGATTAATTAGGTTTGAAGAAAATAGGAAGAGTAGTTAGTACTAATCCTAATTAAACAATAATTAATCTTAACATTAATTAAACAGTAATAAGAATCATATTATATCTAAAATAATGGATTAATTAATAATTAATTAAGAATTAATACTAATTAAGAGTTTAAGCTAAAGTTATCATAATTATAGCTAAACAGTAAGATAAGTAATTTTAATCAATTGATATTAATATTAAACAGTTAATTAATTAATTAATTTATCTTAATCCTAGTTATATAGTAATAAAAATCATATTATATTAGGTTAATAAATCATTAATTAATAATTAATTACAGATTAATTAGGGATTAATAATTTCAGAAATTATATATATATACAACTTTATGGATGAACAGTAAATTAATTTAATTTGAATAAATGAACAGTAAAATAATACAAATTGTATTTTTGAATAGTAAAATATAAAAGTTTAATAACTTCTTGTAGGATAATTCAAATATTGCTAATATAGGTCTCAAAATACTTAGGAAAATTAATAGAATCAAATGACATAATGCAAAATTTAGTTTCGGGGAGCGCATAATGAAGTAGCATTTTAGGACCTCTTTAGGATCCCATAACTTTTGACCTAGTTAACCAAACATAGTCAATATGGGTCTTAAAATACTCAGGAAAATAACCCCATCACCATAACAGTATTAGCTTTCCCATTTGGGCATCAGGATAAAAAGTCAACCCTAGAACTCAGAGTTGATTTTAGTAAAAAATGATCAAAATGCCACTAGAATTCAAATGACCATAACTTCATCAATTCAACTCCAAATTCAAAAATTCAAGATGCTAACTAGTTCAGAACTTCAATGTCATCAATAGAGTGAAATAATATTTAGGATCTGAAATCTAGAAATTTAGAAAATGACCAAACTATCCCTAACCCTAGTTAGGTCATAACTTGACCAATTTAGTCACTCGTTGACTGACTCGAATTTACCAAATTACCCTTCAAACTTAAAACGTCCATAACTTAGTCAATTGACCTCAGAATGTAGTGTTCTTGGACTCTATAGAATCCTTGAATAGTAACTTATAGTAAACTGCATAAAAAACTTAGTTTTCAGTAGAGTGAAAATTACTTAAATACCCTTAAGTCAAAAACATTAATTTGAACTTGTAGATACCGTTCCTCATCCAAATTGGACATACTTACTGTCTATCTTCAATTTAGACAGTAAGAAATCATATGGAAAAGAGAAACCTCATTTTGGACGCTTAAATCAAAAGTTGACCTTTCAGACCCTTAAGTAGGGGCAAAATGGTATTTTTGCCCAAAAATTTAGGATAAACACTCTTAGCCTTTAACTAGTATTTTAAAATACTAAAATTAATATTATAACCATATTAGTGACATTTAAGTGAATGAAATCAACTATTAGGTTAGATCAGGATGTTTAACATTCTCATTGAGGAGAATGTGTTAGGCTTGGGACCCGTATAATCTTGCAGACGTGCTTGACTCCTCAGTTATTTTTAATAGTTGTCCATAGAAACAAAAGTAAAACAACTAAAATATGTTGCATACCTATTGTCTGCCTCTTCAGTCATGCAGTATGTTTAGTATGTTTACAGATTGAGATGTATATATATGTGGGCCAGTTTGGCCAAGTCTTCTGATATGGCAGTCAGTATATAGAGTTTGATGTGTAGTTTTAGTATTTGGCTATATTTTAGCATTGCTTATTTAGTCAACTATTTGTTTCTACAGTTTATATACAGTAGGATGTTAGATTTTGCTGCTATTTATATGTATCACTGCTGATATTTATTATTGTAATTTGCATATTTCCTTTGATCACCAGCATGTATTATGATGTAGTATTTTCTTTCAGCACATATTTAGTTATTTATATTATATGCCCTACCTTGTTTACCTCGCTTTTGAGGCATGTCTTAGCCTCCTTTTGCTTAAGTTATAAATGTTATTTATAGCTTTTCCTCTTTCTTATTGTATTGCCAGTCGCTCCTTTATATATTGTTGCTTAGGAAAAATGTGTAAAGTGGTGATATTATAAAACATATGAAAATGTATTAGCCTAAAATATACTTAGACAAATTGTCTAACCAGATTTTCTCTTTTTTTGGCTGGGGCCCTAAATTGTGAAACTGATAATAGCAGGCATAGAGCAGATAGAGGATCCAGTACCTGAGGAGGAGCTATACCTAGAGGAGGAGGAACAGCTCGGGCCAGAGCATATCTAGTTTTTAAATTTATATGTGAGGATGAGTGCATTTGCATTTCCTTTTTATTTAAACTTTAATTGTTGTAATAATACAGGTACCCTTGATTGTGCATTTGGATTTATATGCTTATATTCTGAGCCATATTTTGTATTAATATTATATTATGATGCTTGGATTTCATTTATTGCTTCCGCACTCTGTACGTTTACTTATATAGTGACTGTTAGATTGATTCTGTGTTAATCCTTCCCTAATCAGGTGGATTGTGGATTCCATTCTAATCTAATGATAAGTGAGGGGTTAACCAGAGTGACACTCCACCCTTGGCTTAATCCTTTGGCAGATTAAGGGTGCATGTCACCACAATTCGTATCAGAGAATTCTATAAAATGCCAGATGAGAATTTGCATTCTTATCTACCTAATGGATGATTCTTCTACCAATTCAGTAACTATATCAGAATACATTAGAGTCACATCCAAGGGATCATAATATCACACTCAGAATAAGAAGTTGATAATCAAAATACACAAACATTGGTATCGAACAAGATTCTAAATGTTAACATAGTTAGATACGCTAGAATGACGGTTGAAAGGCATTACCGACGATTCAATGAAAGCTGGGAAAGTATTGTCCAGTTCCATCAACGACACGGTGTGTACGTAGAAGGAAGATTAGATCTTGAAGACAGGATGTTGACCCAACTGCTCCAGCAAAGCGCATTCAGAGGGTATAATCTCCCCGCATTAGCTAAGGGATGGCTAATGAGGACCGATACTGTGATGGGGATGATGAACATTACGGACAACGCCAAGATTGCCCTCGTAACATGCCTCATGCAGGATAGAGCTAGAGATTGGTGGCGCGTCACCCTTAGATCACCACCTGTCAACGCGAATGGTTACTGTGGGACGTCACATACAAAGACTTTCGTCATGCTTTTACAGCCCGATACATCGGATAGAAGCCTTAGTTTTATTTCATATGCTATCTGTACTCCTTTATGTATCATCGTAACCTAATTTTTAAAATTAAAAAACTGTTTTCTTTACTTCACTTGATATGGATGTCTAAAGCACTGTGCGAGAATGACAGGATGCGATCTTTTCGCCCATTTTAAGAATAGGTGGGCATACGATGTGTTCTTAGCAAAGAGATATGGGAGGGAAGTCAAGGAGTCTCCCCAGCAGGAGCCAGCGTTCTTGAGAGGATGCTAGAAGACGCAGTATTCAGGGGATTGGACTTCCCCATCCTGGCTAGAGAATGGTTGCATAGAGTAACCAAAGTGTTCGATGAACTGGAGTGTCCAGATGATGCTTGACTTGACATCCTTGAGATCCTCCTCCAAGATTATGTGAAGGAGTGGTGGGCTCAAGAGGTATGGAGGTTCGAACGACGAGATGCCCGCCGCCGTCGAGAGCTGATATATGCATTCTTTATGCGAGCTTTCACAAGAGAGTACATAGGACAGACTCCGTGTTCTCACTATTAATATCTTTTCATGTACTACTTTAAATGATGCATTGTATCTAGTTAATAAAGGAAATATAATGTTTTGATCTCCTGTTTATTGAGTTTTGAAGAATGCATTGTTCTTAATTCAGGTGTTGGTAATCATGAACTCGGGATTAAGCCCCCTTCTATTCCCTCCAGCACCTCCTCTAATGAGGTAAATGTGTTACTAGAAGCGGTGAAACTGATGGTGGAATCCCACCAACGACAGTTGAATTTAGCCAAAAGCAGGCTAAAAAGGCCGTAAGGGCCCAAGCTAAATAAGTCGAACGGATGGAACGACTTCTGGTATCTCAAATATACCAAAACCGTACCACCACGGAAAGTCCCCCAACACCCCAGACCCAACAGCAGAATCAGTCCACATAAGGGATACTCCACAGCTTTCTCCGATTGAGGCCTCCTACATTTGATGGAACCCTCTCGGCAATCGATACGGCCGCATGGATAAAGATGGTCAAAAAGAATCTAACGAGCATCCAATGCCCAGAATCGGCCATAGTTTGCCTCACTACCCACCTCTTGCAAAACAAAGCTGAATACTGGTGGGATACCACCCGCAGTACCACATTCGTTGGAGTTTCGTTAGCCGAGATAACGTGGGATGAGTTCGTCGTAGTGTTCCAAGCTCGATTCATTCCCCCATCCGCCAAGCATCGCTTGGGAGAAATGCTACTAAAATTACATCAAGGAGATCGATCCGTGTCAGCATATGAGGCTGAATTCCGTCGCCTTGCCAGATTTTCTACAAGACTGATCCCTACGGAGACAGACCGCTGTTTCCGGTTCCAAGATGGCCTGTGACCTTCAATCCGGAGTCAAGTGATTCCTTTACACATAACTGATTTCTAAGAATTACTTGAGATAGCCAAGGTAGTGGAACAGGATCAAGCCAGGGAAGGATCCAGAATTAGTATAGGGTCCATTTCGTCCCAGCCGTAGCCTTTCAAGCGAGCCATGGTATACCAACTCGAGGCCGAGACTCCAGCAACAGATCCATTTAATGGTTGCGCCAAACCACACCCTTATGGGTGGTGCTACCATGGGAGTCGTGTCTGCTATACTTGCGGACGTCCAGGCCATGGATTCCTCGACTGTGCTGCCACAGAAATGGTGGATGGTGATGTGATTAATCGTACCAAACATCATCAAGTCTTTGACCTGTACCAGAAGCATGCAGCGCCCCGTCCAGCCCCCTTTCCTACTTCAATCGTAAGGCGTGAGGCACCCAATGCCCCTCGCCCAGATGTACCTCGGCCACCTCCAAGGCAAAATTATAACAACCAACCTGCTGGTCCTGCACGTGTGTACACCCTCACACTCGTTGAGGCTACGGAAGATAACCACGTGATATCAGGTACATTATCTTGAACCTACTTATCCTTACTGTCATTACTTACTATGCACAATTAAGTGATTTATTTACTACATAATTAGGTTCAATCTGTATAAATGGTAAACTTTGTAGCATCTTATTTGACACTGGAGCTAGTCATTCTTTTGTATCTGAGGGATGGGCAAAGTCACTAAACCTCAATATGTATCGCTTAGCTGATCCCCTTAAAGTTGGGTTACCTTCTGGAGCCCAATTGCTAGCTCGCCAATTTTGCAAGATGCAGATTCCAATTTCAACCAGGGAGTACGAGGCCAAGCTAGTAGTTCTTCCCATAGCCAACTTTGATATTATACTAGGCATGGACTGGCTAAGCCAACACAATGCCACTATCAACTGTACCAAGAAAAAGATTACATTGGGTAGTGGGAGCAAAGCCATATCCTTTGTTGGCAACCTTAGTACTCGCGCCTCATTCATCAATGCAATAGAAGCGAAAAGATTGGTTTAGAAAGGATGTGAAGCCTTCATTGTAACAATATTAGGAGAGAAGAAAGGAGAAGTCCCATTAGCTGAGAACCCAGTTGTTTGCGAATTTGCAGACGTCTTCCCAGAAGACTTACCCGGTCTTCCTCCTATACGGGAAGTCAAATTCGCAATTGATGTTATTCCAGGAACACAGCCCATTTCTAAAGCCCCATATAGAATGGCGCCTAAGGAATTGCAGGAGTTGAACAAACAGTTACAAGAACTCCTAGAAAAAGGTCTCATAAGGCCAAGCTCGTCACCATGGGGAGCACTGATATTGTTCGTAAAGAAGAAGGATGGTTCTATGCAGATGTGTGTCAAACCGCGAATTAAATAAAGTCACAATCAAAAACAAATATCCTTTGCCGCGCATAGATGACCTGTTCGATCAATTGGTAGGAGCCAAGGTATTCTAACAAATTGACTTGCGATCTGGATACCACCAACTACAGGTGAAAGACTCTGATATTGCAAAAACTGCCTTCCGGACTAGATACGGTTACTACCAATTCCTGATGATGTCGTTTGGACTCACGAATGCGCCGTCTATCTTTATGGACCTGATGCAGCGAATCTTAAAGCCATACCTGGACAAGTTTATCATTGTGTTCATAGATGATATCCTGATATATTCTAAGACAAAGAAAGAACACGAAGGACACCTCCGGACCGTATTAAAAGAGTTAATAGGCCACCAGTTGTACGCCAAATACTCAAAGTGTGAATTTTGGCTGGAATTTGTCACCTTCTTAGGCCACGTCGTAGATGCTCAAGGGATCAGGGTGGATCAAAATAAGATTCATGCAATCTAAGAATGGGCTCAGCCTAAAACAATGATTGAGGTCAGAAGTTTTCTATGACTGGTAGGTTATTATAAGAAGTTTGTGAAGGGATTTTCCCAAATCGCCTCCCCTATCACCAAGCTCACTCAGAAGGCAGTGCCATTTGAATGGACACCAACATGTGAATAGGCCTTCCAAGCACTCAAAGATGCACTTACCTCGGCCCCAATTTTAGTCCTCCTGAGAGAAGGGGTGAATTATCAAGTATATACGGATGCCTCGGGCATAGGCCTAGGGGTTATATTAATGCAAGAGGGAAAAGTCATTGCTTACGCCTCACGACAGCTGAAGGTCCACAAAAAGAATTATGTAGTCCACGACCTCGAGCTGGCCGCAGTAGTGTCTGCTCTAAAGATTTGGCGACACTATCTCTACGGAGTTAGTTGCTCGATATTTATCGATCACCAAAGTCTGAAATACATATTCACCCAGCGAGAACTAAACTGTAGACAGAGAAGGTGGCTGGAGCTGATTAGTGATTACGACTTGGACATTCAATACCATCCCGGGAAAGCCAACATTGTAGCCGACGCTTTAAGTCGTCAGACCTCACTAAATGCCATAATATCAGAGGGACCATTAATCAAAGAATTTCACAAAATGGGTATCAAGCCTATTAGCGGGGACAGACTCAGCTTAACACTGGCAAACATTAACGTGGAGCCCACCTTTCACAGGGATGTATCTGTGTCACAAACCAAGGACGGGGAATACTTGGGCTTCAAGCAAGTTATTGAAAGCGGCCACCGTATTGATCTTTGATTTCAGAAGGGTGCTATCTATCTAGGAGATCGTTTATGGATCCATAAATCTATGCAACGTGAAATTCTAGTTGAGGGTCACAATTCAGGATATCAGGTGCACCCAGGAAGTACAAAAATATATCAGGACCTGAAGTTATCATTCTGGTGGCTAGAGATGAAGAAGAACGTAGCATACTTTGTGGCTAAGTGCTACGCATGTTGCCTAGTAAAGGCAGAACATCAAAAACCAGGCGGTTTGCTACACCCACTAGAAATTCCAGAATGGAAATGGTCAGACATTTCAATGAATTTTGTTATGGGATTGCCTTGTGCAAGGTCTGGGGCAGATGTAATTTATGTCATAGTTGATCGATTGACCAAGTCTGCACACTTCATTCCAATCCGACAAACAGACTCAGTTGAGAGACTTGCCAAAATATATATCAAGGAAATAGTTCAGCTTCATAGTATCCCGAAAACTATTGTGTCAGATAGAGATAGCCGATTCACATCAAAATTTTGGCAGGCCGTCCATCAGGACCTAGGCACCACGCTAGCCATGAGCACAGTCTTCCATCCTCAATCAGACGGTCAAATAGAGAGAGTAAATCAAGTTTTTGAAGACTTACTCCGCCTCTGCATTTTAGACTTCGCAGGATCTTGGGAAGATCACCTTCCCTTGGTAGAATTTGCATATAACAACAGCTTCTAGGCAAGTATCAAGATGGCTCCGTATGCAACACTTTATGGTAGGAAGTGCTCTACGCCTCTGGCTAGGGCAGAAACAGGAGATGTTCAACTGTATGGCTCTGAGCTAATAGAGGAGACAAATAAGAAGATAAAGCTCATACAGCAAAGGATTAGGATAGCCCAGGATAGGCAAAGCAAGTATCATGATCTTCATCGTCGCCCCTTGGAGTTTCAGGAAGGAGACTTTGTGTACCTAAAAGTCTGTGATGACCCACTTAAGTAGTAATAAGTAAAACTCTTAAACATCGAGGCACCATTTCAGATAACGGTGGAGTTCCTGATAAGACCTCCAAAGTTAAGCGTGCTCAGGTGGGAGCACTCCCAGGATGGGTGACCTACTAGGAAGTTATCTTCTGAGGGCAAAACTGTGAGGCCTTTCTGGCCAAAGCGGACAATACCTTGGTGCTTAAGAGTTTGGGCTGTTACAAATGGTATTAAAGCAAACCATAGGGTGTCAGATAGGAGCTAAGTGCCATACAGGGCAAAGTACCACTTCATACGAGCAGCCTCTTGAACCCATGATGGTTAAGGTGCTACATGGTTGTGAGTACCTCTTGTGCCTGTAGGGGTTACCTCTAGTCCTATCTACCCAATGAATGGTTCTTGGATCTGTGTGTGGATACTGATGAGGACATCAGTTACTTAAGTTGGGGAGATTGTGATGACCCACTTAAGTAGTAATAAGTGAAACTCTTAAATATCGGGGCGCCTTTTCAGATAACAGTGGAGTTCCTGATAAGAACTCCAAAGTTAAGCGTGCTCAGGTGGGAGCACTTCCAGGATGGGTGACCTACTGGGAAGTTATCTTCTGAGGGCAAAACCGTGAGGCCTTTCTGGCCAAAGCGGACAATACCTTGGTGCTTACGAGTTTGGGCTGTTACAAAGTCGTCCTATGAAGGGAGTCTATCGTTTCAGGGTTGTCAGTAAGCTCAGCCAAGGTATGTGGGACCATTCAAAATCTTGAAGAGGATTGGGTCAGTTGCCTACCAATTAGAATTGCCAATGAATTTCGCCGCAGTGCACAATGTCTTTCACATATCATCCCTAAGGAAGTGTCTCCGGGACCCGTCTCACCTCGTGCAACTCCCAGAAGTTCAGATTCAGCCCGATTTGTCATATGCCGAGGAGCCGATTCGAATCCTAGCTCGTGATCGAAAACAGCTCCGAAGTCGTGTCATCGACATGATCAAAGTCCAGTGGAAGAATCGTTCCTGCAACGAAGCCACTTGGGAGAAGGAATCTGACATGCAATCTAAATATCCCAGACTCTTCGAGGACCCAGGTAATTCCATTTCAAATTCTTAGTCATATTTAACTCTTGTCTTTAGTTTTGTTTGAGTGATGTCGAGAACGACATCATTTTTAAGTGGGGGAGTCTGTAACAACTCAGGTTGTTACTTTGGTCAATTAGGACTAATCATAGTCTTAAGGCTAATCATAAGTGCTAATGAGGTCAATTGGAGTCAACCTCCAAGACTTAATCTAAAATAGGAGTCAAATGGATCGAATCCTAGTTTCTAGAAAATCTAGAAACCTTAGAATTTGACCTATCTAAATTGACCTCCAAACAAAAAACGGACTTCGCCATCGCGCTCATTGACCGTAAATTAACTAGGGGTGACGTTTTCATGTCAATCAGAAGTCGTCGAAATTTTGACGAATATTTTAATAATATTTAAAATACCCCAAAAAATAGGAAATTAAAATACTAATCGGATCGAAAATCCGACCTCACCATTGCGTTCCTCACCCCTCAAATAGCTAGGAAAACATATTTAAAAATATTTTTGGGACTAAGTAATAAATTGATTTTAATTATAATTTAATAATTTAATTATATTATTTAAATTATTGTTCCCTCAAACGGCGCCGTCAAGATCACTCCGCGCCGTCCACTTGCACGCACGCCGTCTGCGCGCGCCGTCTGATCCTTCGGATCATTCGAACGGCTTGAGGCCTTCGTCCTCGAGACCTCCGCGGTACCTCCACGCGGCGCCCCGCCGCACGCGCCGCCAAACCCGGGCGCTTCAGTCCTCGCGAGCTCCGCCTCGACCCCCCATAACTCCTCTGCGACAGTAGCAGCAGCGGGTCACACAGGCTGTGAGCAATTGGGAGCACTTCCAGTCGAAAGCGAACCCTGAAGGCCCCGCATCCGTCGATCTAGGTACCCTTCCAACTCCTCCTTCGTCCATTGCATGTCACTCCAAAGGATTGCTAGTCGTAGATTTTAGGTCAGATCATTGATCCATCGGACCTGATCGAGCATGATCAGGTCCGATCGACCCGGATCAAGTCTTGATCCCTACTGGTTCGGCGACACAAGCACACAACCGCACGTAGCCCCTTAGGGTTTGTGTTTCTGGGCGCCGCAGATCACTTCCGGGGGCAATCCGGGTCTTGCCGATCAGGCCTTGCCATGGCCTATCCGCGGCCATGCGGGCCGGCGCCGTCCGTCGCCGGTGCCGTCAGCAAAACCGAGCCCTAGCTGTCTCGATCCCGGGGCCTTCGTGTGAGGGAGAAGCAGGCCGATCGGGCCGGGTCGGGTCGACCCGAGCCCGCCCGAAAGTCCGCACGCGCGGACCGCGTGCGGCTCGGCGCTCGGGCTGTGGGGCCCGCTTCTGCGCGGGCCGCGTTAGCCGACGCGCCCGCGGGGCCCACGCGCAGGCTTCTAGCTCGCCTCCGCATGCCGCGTGGCCAGGTGGGGCCCACCCCTTCTGTCGCGGCCACTGCGGGCTTGCCACGCGTCCTCGTGGATCTCGCTAGTTGTACTTGTGGGGCCCGCCTCCTTAAAACCTGCACGATTAATTAAAATAAATTTATTATATAAAATTATTATATATAGTTATCATATATGCATATATATATATATATATATATATATTAAAACACATAGTTTATTAAATTAAGAGTTAATTAAGTTGGCTAATTAATTAGAATTAGTTTCTAACAATTAGATTAGTATATTAAATTAATTAACTGTAAGTGTAAATTTATTAAACCATATAGACAGAAATATATATATATATAAATATTTTCATATATCTATATATATATATATATATTATACAATATGAAAACTTTAGGATATATACTTAAAATTAATTATTAACTAAATGTCAATTTACATTATTAAATATACTTAGGACTGATTAATTATTAACAGTATTATGATAATTAGGTTTGAAGAAAATAGGAAGAATATTTAGTACTAATCCTAATTAAACAATAATTAATCTTAACCTTAATTAAACAGTAATAAGAATCATATTATATCTAAAATAATGGATTAATTAATAATTAATTAAGAATTAATACTAATTAAGAGTTTAGTTAAAGTTATCATAATCACAGCTAAACAGTAAGATAAGTAATTTTAATCAATTGATATTAATATTAAACAGTTAATTAATTAATTAATTTACCTTAATCCTAGTTATATAGTAATAAAAATAATATTATATTAGGTTAATTAATCATTAATTAATAATTAGTTACAGATTAATTAGGAATTAATAATTTCAGAAATTATATATATACAACTTTAGGGATGAACAATAAATTAATTCAATTTGAATAAATGAACAGTAAAATAATACAAATTGTATTTTGAATAGTAAAATATAAAAGTTTAATAATTTCTTATAAGATAATCCAAACATAGTCAATATAGGTCTCAAAATACTCAGGAAAATAAATAGAATTAAATGACATAATGTAAAATTTGGTTTCGGGGAGCGCATAACAAAGTAGCATTTTAGGACCTTTTTAAGACCCCATAACTTTTGACCTAGTTGACCAAACATAGTCAATATGAGTCTTAAAATACTCAGGAGAACAGCCCTATCACCATAGCAGTATTAACTTTCCCATTTGGGCATCAGGATAAAAAGTCAACCATAGAACTCAGAGTTGACTTTAGTTAAAATTATCAAAATACCCTTAGAATTCAAATGGTCATAACTTGGTCAATTCAACTCCAAATTTAAAAATTCAAGATGCTAACTAGTTTAGAACTTCAATGTCATCAATAGAGTGAAATAACATTTAGGATCTGAAACCTATAAATTTAGAAAATGACCAAAATACCCCTAACCCTAGTTAGGTCATAACTTGACCAATTGAGGTCCATATTGGGTTTACTCCTTACCAACATACTCAGTGCATTATAGAAAAGCATATGAACTGAGTTTGTTAAAATTGGACTTCAAACGAAAAAGTTCGGTTTTAGTCACCCGTTGACCGACTCGAATTTACCAAATTGCCCTTCAAACTTAAAACGTCCATAACTTAGTCAAGTGACCTCAGAATGTAGTGTTCTTAGACTCTATGGAATCATTGAATAGTAACTTATAATAAACTGCATAAAAAACTTAGTATTTAGTAGAGTGAAAATTGCTTAAATGCCCTTAAATCAGAAACCTTAGTTTGAACCTATAGGACCTGTTTCTCGTCCAAATTGGACATACTTACTGTCTATCTTCAAGTTAGACAATAAAAAATTATATGAAAAAGAGAAACCTCATTTTGGACACTTAAATCAAAAGTTAACCTTTCAGACCCTTAAGTAGGAGCAAAATAATCTTTTTGCCCAAAAATTTAGGATAAACACTCTTAGCCTTTAACTAGTCTTTTAAAATACTAAAGTTAACATTATAATCATATTAGTGACATTTAAGTAAGTGAAATCAACTATTATGTTAGATTCTAGGATTTCCCTAAGTCTTTAACACTACACCCTAAAGATCCTTCTTGAGATTAGGACTAGATCTTAGGTTAGAGTTTATTTATTGGATAAATTGGGTTACCCAATAGGTGAAACCTTAGTTTTGTTAGTTTTTAGATATTTCTTTTATTTTACAACTTGTTTTTATTATTTTGTTTTTTAACTTTAGTTTATGATAGGAGATTCATCCTATTAAGTTTGATTACTTAATAGAATTATCATAATCAGTAGATCACTTATAGAATAAAACTTGGAACTTAGTCTTACCCATCTTGGATTATGTGATTGAACCTAATTCTCATAGTGTTCAATATATAATCTATAGGTTTAAAAGATCTTGATCAGATCTTAGTTAGAATGTCTAAATTCACCAAAATGAGGACGTATAATTTATTGATTCAACTCATAGTCGTCTATCTAATTGAACTAGATTAGAACCTGATCAGTTCTAATCCTTTTTAACTTATAAGGATGAATTTCTAAGTTACACTCGATAGTAGGAAAATGGTGATCCTGAACTTGTGTAACTTGGAATAGTTAGAATGGTTAAGTAGAAAATAAATGATATCATCATGTTTAGTAGAGTCCCTTGCTTCTATCTGATGATTGTTGCTACACATTCCTTATATATTTAAACTTACTTCCTTGGACATTTCATATAAGAGAACTTGTGCATGAAAATGAAAACTTAGAATAATAGGATAACAGTTGCCTTTGGGTCCAATTTATGGTGATTATGGTGCACATTTGCCCTGATGGACAGGGGTAAGGTGAGATTAGGATGTCTAACATTCTCATTGAGGAGAGTGTGTTAGGATTGGGACTCGTATAGTCTTGTAGACGTGCTTGACTCCTCAGTTGTTTCTAACAGTTGTCCATAGAAACAAAAGTAAAATAACTAAAATATATTGCATAAGTATTGTTTGCCTCTTCAGTCATACAGTATGTTCAGTATGTATACAGATTGAGATGTATATAGATGTGGGCCAGTTTGGCCAAGTCTTCTGATATGGCAGTCAGTATATAAAGTTTGATGTGCAGTTTTAGTATTTGCCTATGTTTTAGCATTGCTTATTCAGTTAGCTATTTCTTTGTATTGCTTATATACAGTAGGACGTTAGATTTTGCTGCTATTTATATGTATCACTGCTGAGATTTATTATTGTAATTTGCATATTTTCTTCGATCACCAGCATATATTAGGATGTAGTATTTTCTTTCAGCACCTGTTTAGTTACTTATATTATTTGCCTTACCTTATTTACCTCACTTTTGAGGCATGTCTTAGCCTCATTTTGCTTAAGTTATAAATATTATTTATAGCTTTTCCTCTTTCTTATTGTATTGCAAGTCGCTCCTTTATATATTATTGCATAGGAAAATCATGTAAAGTGGTGATATTATAAAACATATGAAAATGTATCAGCCCAAAATGTACTTAGACAAATTGTCTAACCAGATTTTCTCTTTTTTTTGGCTGGGGCCCTACATTGTAAAATCGACAATGGCAGGCATAGAGCAGATAGAGGATCCATTACTTGAGGAGGAGCTATACCTAGAGGAGGAGCAGCAACTCAGGCCAGAACATATCTTGTCTTTAGATTTATATGTGAGGATGAGTGCATTTGCATTTTCTTTTTATTTAAACTTTGATTGTTGTAATAATACAGGTACCCTTGACTGTGCATTTGGATTTATATGCTTATATTCTGAGCTATATTTTGCACTTATATTATATTATGATGCTTGGATGTCATTTATTGCTTCCGCACTCTGTATGTTTACTTATATAGTAACTGTTAGATTGATTCTGTGTTAATCCTTCCCTAATCAGGCGGATTACAGATTCCATTCTAATCCAATGATAAGTGAGGGGTTAACCAGAGTGACACTCCACCCTTGGCTTAATCCTTTGGCTGATTAAGGGTGCGGGTCGCCACAGTACCCGTTTAAAATTTTCTTAGTCTTGGGAGATTTACTCTAACGAGACTATATTTGTCTAATTCCTCGGGATAACACATGCTCATAAGTCCTCATTAGAGTGAATCAACCAATCCTGGATACTACTAAAAGAAACCAGTACTATGGATATACCATACTACATCAACTAATAATCTGAGTTCACACAACTTTATTTAATTAATAAGGATTTATCAAGACTATAATTTCTTATACTAAATAGGTAAGTTCTATATAAGGCTCCAAGAAAATGTGATAAAAAATCACTCAATATAGATTCTACCAAAAGGAAAGGTGTCATTCAAATATCTTAAGTGATTCCTACAACGAGGGGTTAAGATCAACTTATAAAATTAAAGGATTATCTAAGCTTTTACCTCAATGAGTTATGCAAAGTCCTCCTACCTCAATGTATATTCAAATTTAGGTCTTTAAAATATTTCAAAAATAATCTTGTGTTGAGATACTTAAGATCTCACACACTTAACTCTAATGCTAACACTCTATGTTTTACTTATCATTTAAATTTAGGATGATTATATCAGATGATTAAGTTATCTTATCATAGCTTATTCTATGATTATGGGATTTAAATCAAGGATGTTAATAAAGTTAGATCACTTATTCAATCAATATGGTTCTATAAATCTTATTATGTTAATAATCTTATTTAGGAGAAAATCAAGGATCTAAGGTTCAGATTCAGATTAAGCAATCTCATGGGTTTATTATTAACCTTAATATATCTAATCCAAATGTTTAGGATCAATATCAAATTAGATGCATTATTAGAATAATGTCAATCACATTATCTTATAATCATGTCCATTTAATTAAGGTTTAAGAGTTTGAATCTTAATTAAGTAGGTTAGGGTGTAACCCCTACTCATCATGTCCAATTAATATCAAGTGTTTATTTATAGATCAAATGTTAAATTAGTGAATTAGGTATGTATTATTGGTGGTAATCATAGACCTAGATCAAGTCTTAATAGCTTGATCGAAGTCTTAAGACTTCTTAAGTTAATTAAGATGATTAAGTTCTCCAATTTTCTTAAGGATTTATTCAAGTTATACATTATGAATTAGCATACATGGTTTCTATACATTTACTTTACTATTATGATGCATATTAACAGAAAAATTTATACAAAAATAGAAAGTAATTAGTGCTAATTAAACCCTAAATCCATTCAAAAAGATTAGCACCTAATTACAAATCTAGCCATCAAAATTCCATACAAATTGGCACATAAGTTCTATTTAATCATACACTTAATTAGAGACTAAGTTTGCTATGATCCAATATTTATAAACCCTAATTTTTATTAATCATGATTTAACAAGATTAGGGCATAAATTGAAATAAAGAGAAAAAAATAAATCACCTAGCACATTCATTCTACTTTGCATAAGGAGACTAATGGCACCCTAAACATGCAAATTGGTTAAGTATAATTGCTAATTCACCCTAATCAAAATCTGCAATAATTAGGCAATAATAGAAAATATAACCATTAGATGTTCAAAATTATTTTATATTCAGATCCCTGGTGATTTTTTGATCAATTTTATGTATGATATCATAGGGTTTGGACCAATGAATTAAAAGTTATTTAATTAATTTATTATGTATTTTTCCAATTTAATTTTCCTATGATTGGATTATTTTCCTTAAGGAAAATAAATCCAATTAATCGAATTTAATTAAAACGGGCTCGACCCATTAGCCGAACCGCGCGGGTCGACCGGAGCCCGAAGACCCGGGACTGTCGCACTGCGCGGGTCATGGGCTCACCTGACCCACACAGGGTCTTCATCCCCGCCTTGACTCCTCTCGTCAAAAGCCGAACCCAAAAACCCTAGACTGTGAAATTTTATATCTAGAGTGCACGCCTTGGCCTCGAGTCAATCGAGGATCGATTCCCAAGCCGAGACGCACCATTAGACACTCGAAGCCCCCTGCGAGGTGGTCTGGATCAGCCGGACCTTACTCACCCAAGGGCTCCCTTAATGGAGCTACGGTGGGAAGACAATTCTCCCCATAGAGGTCATGCCAAATCCAGGGCTTGATCCCTACACCATCAGGGAGGTGAGACAGATCGAAGCCCCCTGGTCTGAGGACCTGAGGTGGGTTGGAACGCCGGGACCTTACTCACCTGAGGCATTCCATAAAGGACTTAGCCCATTCAATCGATTCGATCGATCGGGGCTATCTCACGGCTCAATTATGATAGCATTAGGTTTGATTTGACAATATGCAATGATACGAGTCAAATGGAAGGGAGTCTGAGCCCAATTAGCTCAGACTGAGCAAGAGGAGGTACCTGGTTCGACGGGGATGCTCAGGATGATCGACTGAGAATCTGGCTAGTCTTGGCTGAGCTTCCAAATATTACAAAGGATCCTGAACACCAGGAGAGCCTACTATCAGTGGTTCAAGAGCTCCAGGGATCGCCTATGCAAGCTCGAGTGTTCAACAATGGTGAAAGTTGCAGAGAGCTCAATTGATCAATAAAGGATCATAGAGTGAAAGACTTTATAGCCTTAGCATGGAATGGGGAAGCTTCTAGAGCTATTGGCTCAGGCTAAAGAGATCTGAGAGGTCGGGCCATGGCTGAGCTCTCAATTTTTCTAATTGAGCTTGGCCGGGTCACGAGGCCCGATTGGGGGTCCTTGCCAAGACGGGGGAGGTCCTAATGACCTTGCTGAGGTGGACACAGGAGTGGGGGACAAGCGGGGCAGCTAGCAGTATGGGGAGGATCTCCTTGTTGGGCGTGGCGAGAGGAAGATGAAGGTCCACAGTAGTGGGACCTTCGGATGCCATCTGATCAATCGATCAGATGGCAGAATAGCTCAGATCAATCGATAGGAGAGCCTACTATCAACGGTTCAGGAGCTCCAGGGATCGCCTATGCAAGCTCGAGTGTTCGACAATGGTGGAAGTTGTAGAGAGCTCAATTGATCAGTAAAGGATCATAGAGTGAAACACTGAGGCTATTTATAGCCTCAGCATGGAATGGGGAAGCTTCTAGAGCCATTGGCTCGGGCTAAAGAGACCCGAGAGGTCGGGCCATAGCCAAGCTCTCAATTTTTCTAATTGAGCTCGGCCGGGTCATGAGGCCCGATTGGGGGTCCTTGCCAAGATGGGGGAGGTCCTAACGACCTTGCTGAGGTGGACATAGGAGTGGGGGACAAGCGGGGCAGTTGGCAGTACGGGGAGGATCTCCTTGTCAGGCGTGGCGAGAGGAAGACAAAGGTCCACAGTAGCGGGACCTTCGGATGCCGTCTGATTAATCGATCAGATGGCGGAATGGCTTGGACCGCTCTGATCCTAACGGCCGATCGCAGGAGTGATCCGGGCCATAGGATTGGTCGGGCAGATCCAATGGTTGATCCACAGTTCTGCGGGATCTAATCCTAGCCGTTAGATTAATATAGCGAATGATGGATACGATAGAAGCACCGCTGTCGCACGACCCGGGCTCCGCAGCGGATCGCTCGCGGTCCGCACAGCGGATCCCAGCCATTTTATTAGTTTAAATGGTATAAATGCAAATTTGAAATGTTATGAACCCTTTTATGCAATTGGACTATTTTAATTAAATATAAAGTATGGCCTAAATGATTCCCAAATTGCACCAAACTATTATCCCTAGCTAATTCGAGGGTGAGAAATTTAAAAATATAATCAGATTTTAATTCTGAGATCAAAATATTTTAGGTCCAATCTAGGACATCTAAATTGATAAAAAATATAATTATAGACTGAGGGGAATCCAATTGACTTCAAATTTTTAGGGTAGGCTTAATTTGATAGCCTAAAAGTAATGGGATCAGAATTAAGGATTACTTAGATTATATATTAGCAAGGCAACAACCTAGGGTTGTTACAGTATATCACTGATATACAATCAAAATATCATCGAACTACCATGGATATACAGTCTACTATCTACATACATCATGTTAGGAAATATAGTTTACTGTGATGCCAAAATATCATAAATTTCTTCTATTGATGTATGCAATATCCCATAATCCATATATAATCACTGATATACATACTCATGCTTAAGCTTATGCTCATGTTTCTAAGACTACATATCTTAATTCTAGAAATTCAGAAAATTACTTTAAAATCAGATTATGAATCTATTATATCCATTATATAGAATCCATTTAAATGGATTCTGGCTCCTGGTTCCAGATCATTAGGTGGCTTTACTTAGTATTTCAGTTAGAATCATCAGCTGGAAAGCTTGTATACATATAGTTTGTATATATCCGAGAATGGTGAATTTAACATTTAGTTTGTTTTAAACTGTGCTTATCGACACGCATGATAATAGGAGGCAGAACTGGTCACAATTTATTCTCTCAAATTGAGTTGTTAAATACACTAACTACAAGCATACTAATCATTCTAAGAAGGGTGACTTGAGATACTTAGTTTGTTTTAAACTGTGCTTATCGACGCGTACGATGATAGAAGGCAGAACTTGGTCATAGTTTATCCTCTCAAATTAAGGATTTCTTTTCCCTAATCATAATATACTATTAGTGTCCTAAGAAGGGTGAATTGATATACTTAGTTTGTCTTAAACTATGCTTATCGATGCGCACATTGAGAGGAGGTAGAACCCGGTCACAATTAATCTCCTCAAACTAAGGATTTTATTTTCCTTAATGACAACACTATTAAGATTGGAAGCTTTACTCTAAGCTGAACTGCACTTATCCAATCACATAGGATAAGACCGAGACTCTACAATCCTACTTAGAGTGACTCAACCAATATTGAAATTTTGCTGAAGTGACTCAGCACTATAAATATATACTATCATATTTAACTAACAATTTGGATTTAATAATTCTATTTAATAATCAAGAAGTATCAAAACTATGACACTTTACTCTAATGAAGGGAATCATGCACAAGGTTCCAAGGATGTGATCAAAAGGTCACTCAATATAGGTTACTAATATATGGGAGAAAGTCATTCTACATGTTTTATATAATCCTATCACAAGGGTCTAAGACCAAGCATCTAAGGCTACGAAGGAGCATTTAGGTTCCTACCTCAAGTTTCAATAATAAGATCTTCTTACCTCAATGTCATATATCAATTATTAAGGCTTAATAATTATTGCATTAATAACTAAAGGCAAGATCATGAAGATCTTACACTTCTAACAAGAAAGGATAGTTAAGTCTTATATTTTCACTAATTCTTATCCTTTTTAAGTTTGAATTGATCAGATCAGATGGGTAAACCCATGTGATCAACACCTATGCTACAATTATAGAATACAATTGAGATTATTATTATGAGTTGATTATATTGCAAATTAGTATATTTTTATAGTTTATCTCATGCTAATAGTCTTATATATGAGATAACCAAGGATATTAAGGTATATGTCCAGATACTAAATCACATGAGTTCTTTAATAATCTAAGCACTTCTAATTCAATTGTTTAAGATTAATGTCAAATCAGATATATTATTGGAATTAAGCAAGTTGAATTGTCTTTCAATCAAAGTTAATTGATAAAGATAATTAAGGTTTAGATCTTAATTAAGACGAGTTAGGGTTTAACTCCTAACTTAATCAAATTAAGATCAATTGTATAGTTTAAGGATCAATGACAAATCGGTGAATTATTGATGCATTATTGGTGTTCACTTCAAGTTTAAGATCAAGCATTATCAATTCTGAAAGTTCTTAGGGTTAAATATTGATTAATATCAAATTAATTAAACCAAGGTGTACAAACCAAAATTAAAGTTCTTAAACATTTATAAGCATCACATTGATTAAAACAATGAATAATTAAGGCTAATCAAATCTTAAATCAAACCCAAAAGGAATTAGCAATTGATTACAAATTTAAAGCCCTTAAGTTTCATACAGTTTGGTTTTTAAGTTCTACTTGGTCATACAGGAAATCAAAGATTCTAACATTTATATTTGGCACAAAATATTCAAGCAATTCTCAAGAGATTTAGAACATGACATTTATGGAAAATAATAAATTTCACATTGAAATTCACCTCCAATTTCACACAATGCTTAATTTTACTAAATCCAAGTTTAGTTTTGATATATTTTGGCTCCATTAGGATCCTAGAGGCACTAAAATATAAAAAAACACAAATATGGGCAATTCCGGACAGTTCCGAGCAAATTCGAACAATTCTGGGCGCGCCGTAGCGCCTTTTGGCTGAGAGCCAGGCGCTGCAGCACGCTACAGCGCCAGTTTTCTCGAGGCGCGGGCGCTACGATGTGCTGAAAGAGCTGCGATGAATTTTAGCACTGTGGCGCTCTGCAGTGCCTTAAGATGCTACGCGCGCTACGACGCTAAAATTTCTTGAGATTTTGATGTGCTGCATGCAGCAGCACTTTTAGGCACTGCGGCGGTTTTCAGCGCTGGGACGCGCTACAACGCTTTGAGAAGCTACGACGCCATATTTCCCGATAGCTATATGCTACGTCGCGCTACAAAGTAGCCAATCCAAGATGCGGGGGCTGCGACGCACTGTAGCGGTCCCCGGCCGAGATCCAGGAGCACTGCAGTGCTCGACGGTGATTTCGTTTGTGCAAAAACCGTAATGGGTCTCCTTTTGCACTAAAATACTCTCAATTTTGAGCACCTCACATGCGGTGCCATATACCGATAGAAAGGTCTTTCCGAGACCTTTCCATTGATACCACGATTGATACAAAATGATTATTTTAGCAATGCAAATAATGGAGCTAAAGGTCTAGGTATACAAAAATCCCTACATTTTGAATGCGTTTTAATGGAGAACTTGAGCTTCAATCGAACTCATTGAGTTTGATTGAGGCTCAACGATCATACATAGACTCCATACAATAGCTAATTGAAATACCATTTACAACACTTTGATAAATCAGATGGAAAGAGTAGCACAAGGAAGAGTAAAGCAAAATGGTACCATGGCCTTGGAAGAATAGAGGACGAAGACTTTTGATTTCCACAAGAACTTGGGGGAGAGAGCTTTTTCTTCCTTGGCTTGGAATGGAGTTTGGGAAGAGAGATGAGCTTTTAACTTGAGAAAATGGAGAGGAATGAGGGGGTTGAGCTTCATTTTATAGGAGAATAAGAGCTTGGCTTCAACAAAAGGGAAGACATGGCTCAAGAATGGAGAGAACCATACCCTTTCTCATCCATAGCATGGGGGAGGAGTGCTTGTGTAGAAAAAATGGAGAAAGGAAGGGGATTTCTTGCATGCGCCAGGGATAGGGGCGCCGAACCGGAATAGAGGCGGGGCCAGGCGCAGAGAAAAATAAAGAGAAGATAAAATGGATTTTAAAATAAATAATTAATTATTTATTTCAAATTCTTAATTAACCCCATTTTCTAAAAAAAATTGGACGAATAAACAGCCTTCGAAAAATTCTGAAAATTTTCCCTTAGCTAATTCGAGGGTGAGGAATTCAACGACGAAGTCAGATTTCGATTTCGAGGTCAATTTAAATATCTCAATTTTGTAATTAATTAAATATATTAAAATATTCTAAATATTCGATTGATCTCCAAATTGCTCCAAATATTCAAGAATTGATTCTAATGACTAAATGAACTTAATGAAGTGATAATTAAGTTGCAATTGAGTTAAGAACTGGCTACGTAACAACCTAGGGTTGTTACAGTACGTGTTTCGACTTTAGAGTTTAGGAAGTCGTTTCTTTGCACGGATTATGAATATGCAAAACTGATGAATTAGATAAGATAAGGTCTAGGTAAATAAGGATATAAATGAGGTATGGGCTTAACTCTTACCAAATAGAGGCTTTTAGCGTTTGCTTATGACCTACGATTGGATGAGGTCGCGGGGGTGATCCAGACCCTTACACGAGCGACCATTAGCTCACGCGAGCGGTGGAAGCCATGCGTCGCCTTTGTGTGTTGGAAGAAAGAGCCGATCTCGGGGGAATAGAGCGGCGTGCGATTAGGGCAGAGGATAGGGTAGATTTAAGATAAAATGAAATTATATATATATATATATATATAATCTATTATTTGATTAATTAATTAATTATTAGGTATGTTACTTAATTAGAATTTAAGCATTTATATGCTTCTAGATTTTTTTTTAATTTTGCTCTTTAATTAAATCGAGGATGATGAGCTCAAAAATGCAGTTAGAATTTCCATTGGAGGTTGTTTTAATTTATTTTATTTTCAAGCTTTCGAAAATACAATAAAATAATCGGGAAATTTTGATGATCTCCAAAACTCACCAAATTTTCACCTCTAACTAATTTGAGAGTGAGAAACGTAATGGTGAAATTCGATTTTTAATTTGAGGTCAAAATAATTTTCTTATTTTCATAATTTAAATAATTACCCAAAATTAGGGTTTTGCTCGTTTGATTCTTAAATTGGACTAAAACTTTGAAACTTACTTCTAATAACTAATTAAGACTATTAGAAAGGATTTAAAGTTAATTGGACTATTAAATATGGAATAACAACCTTGAGTTATTAGAGTAGCATTCTCTTATAAATTAATGGAAATCATGCATATTCAATCAATGTATTATTCACCTCTAAAAACTATAAGACATTAGAGTTTAATTTAAATTGATGTTTAACAGATATAATTAAGTAAAAATACTGTATTTTATCAAATCAGTCAAGTACGCAGATCTATTTATAAGTTTTACTTTATTATATCTATTTTGAGCTTATTTCTATTTGAATCATGCTTCTGATATGCTCACCGCTTAATGAATTGTAAAAATATTATCATAAAATATGTGATAAAAATATGAAATATATTATTATATATAGTGTTTGTCTTTGAAGGAAGAAAAGCAACACTAAGAATTGGCCGGCTGACAGCCCCCGAAAGTTATATGGTAGAATTTAGTCCTTTTAGGAAGTAGACAAATATATAGGAAAGATGCACCATTATTTACAAAATAGCTAATAAGCTACTGATGGGTAGTCATGATGCTTCATAAAGGCTATGCCTATGGGTTTACCCATGTAACAACCCAGGTTGTTACTTTGCTTAATTAAGACTAATCTAAGTCTTAATTAAGGTTCTAAGTCACTAATTAAGTAATTTAGAACTCGCCTCTAAAACCTAGGTCAAACTAGAAGTCAACAAAGTCAAATCTAGAATTCTGGAAAAATCCCAAACCCTAGGAAATTGACTTTTATTTAGACCTCAAATTAAAAATCTGACTTCGCCATTGCGTTCAGAACACTCAAATTAGTTATGGGTGAAATTTTGGAGGCATTTGGAAGTCGTTGATTTTTCGTCAAATATTTTAATAATATTTAAATACCCCAAATAATCAAATAAATAAATACTCGTCGGATCGAAAATTCGAGTGCGCCATTCCATTCCTCACCCTTCATTTAGCTAAGGGTGATTTATTGGAAATTTTTGGAATGCATTTAATGGGGTAAAATTAATTAATTAAATCTGAATAAATTAAATTAAATAATTTTTATTTAATTAGGATTAACGGCGCCGTTCACTTAAGTTCAATGCCGTTACCCATTTTTAATTTCGTGTCGTCTATCTTGACGACGCTCTCAGCACCGTCTGATCGCGGGATCAGACGGCTGTGAGTCGTCGTTCCCGCGAGAGCGCCGTGTGGCTCGGGGGAGCTGCACGCGTCGCCCTAGAATCCTTGCCGGGCTTCCCAGTTGACACATGGCCTCCCCACCTCTCTTAAACCACCGTTTAAGGTCTGTTATAAGACCTTTGAAGTCCGGGTTGCTCGGTTTCACTCCTGAAGTCCGGAACCTGAGTTCGAGCCTTGTCTCTCTGCAGCCGTCCAAACCTAAGGTACCTCTATCCCTAAATCTATGCTTCCAAATGTTAAATTTCTTGTTCGCATGTCAATTTCATAATCTTGATTGAATTTTGAGCGGACCCGATCGAGTCGATCAGGTTTGGTTAACCCGAATTTGACTAAGATGCAACAGTAGAAACCGTTACCTATTTTTCCCGCCGAGCGTAGTGACCTAGGGTTTGATATTGCCGGAGTTGTGTGTCTTCTCCGGCGGTGTTTGAGGTACCAATCGAAAGGTCTCTTCAAGACCTTTCGATGGGTATGCGGCTCGTCATCTGGCACCGTCGTCTTCGCCGTCGATTTTCAAGCCCTAGATTCCAGTCGTCGGGACGATCGCGTGAAGACGAAGACGTTTCGGGTTAGGACCGGGTCCGCTCGGGCCCGACCCGTGGCCCGTGACTTTTCGGCTGCCTCGGCGGGGCCCACCTCGCAGCGCTCCAGCCAACCGTAGGGCGACGCGTGGCACGCGAGTCAGCCGTCGGACCAGTGGGGCCCGCCGTTCTCTGCTCAGCCAATAAGGCTCCGCCACGTGTACCTGCAGAATAATTATAAAATCATTTATATAATTATAACGTTAAATTAATAAAATGATAATTATATTAATAATAATATCAGAGTTATTAATATAATAAAACAGAAATTATTTATTTAAATTAAATCAAAACTTTAAACACTAATATCTTACAAAATACACATCCAAATTATGCAAATAAATATATCAAATTGATCAGAAAAATATAAGGAATTTATTGATACCAATAATTTTGCTGTAGGATTAATATTTTGCAAAGTGATCATTTAGGGTTTAATTTAAGTTAAATTAAATGTTGCAAATTTTCATTTAACCATATCTTTGTGTAGGTTAATCCAAATATATCCAATATGGGTCTTAAAGTGATCAGAAAATCCTAAGGATTAATTTGATAGTATTCATTTTGCTGTTTGGATTAGTAATTGCTTAATGACATTTAAGACCTAACCCTAATTACCCTAATTAGACCTAAAACTTCAATTAACCATAACTTGGTCAATTGAGCTCCAAATTTGATGATCCAAACATTCATTTAGATCAGAAAAACTTAATTAACAGTAATATGTAAAATTATTTTTGATCCAACAGTTAGATTTGCTAATCACCCTTAATTACGCTAAATCTTGATTAGTGAATATTAGCCAAATTAATAATCTAAATTGAGTGAATTAAGTTTCAGAGGACTCATAGAATCATTTAGAATCAATCTATAAGATTGGATTAGTATTTGAGTGATTAATTTTGTTAATCACTCACTAATCACTCTAAACCCTAATTAGGTCTTAACTTAGTCAAATTAGGTCCAAATTAAGCCTACCACATGTCATTATAATCAGTGAGCTATTTTTAAACCATTGTCACTGATTTTGCTTAATTTGGACACTAATTGGCAAAGTTAGAATTTTTAGCCTATAGTTAAGAATCCTTTATTTAACCTTAAACCCTAGATCTTGTATTGGCCATAACTTGGCCAATTCTTATCAAAATTTAGCAAATTTAGGTTCTATGGAAAGCTTAGGCAGTAAAGAACATTAAACTGAAAGAAAAATTTAACTTTCACTTAGTCAAATTACTAATTTGCCCTTATGAGTCAAATTCACTAATTTGATCTCATATGGCTTAATAATTACCCAAAACTAATTTAGTTGCTGTCTAATCTTATATTAGACAATAAGAAGCACTTTCCAAAAGAAAATTTTAGAATTTAAGCCCTAGATCAAAATTTGATCTTTGAACCCTAAAGAAGGGGCAAAATGGTCATTTTGCCCAAATTTAGGGTTTAGCCTTTAAAAGCCCTAAATTCAGCTTCTAATCACTAAAATCAGTAAATAGAATAATTCATAGTTGAAATTAATCAAATCCAAGTTTAAATTAGACTTTGATTAAAATCTTAATCTTAGCTTCTTAAGAAAAATTCCTAAGTCCTAAGTGAAGTTCTCCTTCTTTAATTACTCTTAGATCATCCTTAGGTCTTATAACATTAGTTAGGATGTGTATCTTGAGAGATACTCTTAGTAATTAAGAGCCTTAATTCTTAAGATTAGAAATAGATCTTAGGTTAGAATTCATCTATTGAGTAAATTGGGTTACTCAATAGGTGAAACCTTGAGTTTTCTAATTTATAGATTTTCTTAATTTATTAAATGATTATTTGATCTTTAAACTTTAGAACTAAGAATAGAGATCCATCCTAATGAAATTGATTTATCATTAGGATTTGCCTTAACCTAATCCGTGAGTTTTGGGTTCTAAACCTTAGACCCTTAGATTATACCTTTAGATTAAGTGATTAGACCCCATCATCTGGAGTCTAATTCTTAATCTTTTCATCTTGATTTGGCTAATCAAGATAAGGTTGGGATGAATTAATTTACAAAACTAGGTCGATGATTTATTCATTTTTAACCAAATAGTCATCTTTTGATTAAAGTTATAATTAGGACTTGGCCAGTTCTAATTATCTTCAACTAGTAGGATTTGTGATTCTAAGTTACAGAATGTGTAAAGATTGATAATTCTGAAACTTATGTAACTTAGAATAGATAGAACGAATAAAGTAGATAATAACGGATATCACCTGTATTTTAGATAAAGCTTCTTGCACTTTGATTTTGATGCTTCGCATTCCTTGAGTTTGATCCTTATACCTTGAACATGTATCATGTACTTAAGATATTTTGATAAATATCTTATGTAAATTTGGAATATTTATAAGTAGCATTGTGTTTTCATTTCACAAATGGTTTGTAAGGTGTAGCTTGATTAGCATACCTCTTCGATCAACTCGTTCGGGGTCGGCAACCTTTCGAGGGTTTAATGTCTGACAGTCTATTGGCCATGCCTAGTCCGAGTGATAGGATGGATAAACTCTCGCCCTACTGACTATAGAGTCAGGATTTTGATATGGATATGCTAATTCAAGTACACTTACATTCAGTTCTGTCTTAGCTCATCAGGCTAAGAGTTTCAGTGATGATCAGTTCAGAGTTTCTTAGCTCATCAGGCTAAGATTTACTGTATATGTGTTCAGTTTGGAGGACTTAGATAGTCACTGCAGTTTCAGCTTACAGTTAATGTTTTACTAGCATATTCTGCATTTCAGTACTGTTTTACTTTCAGTTTTTCTGCACATATTATATATATGATGCTAGTTTTACTTACTGTTTTCATATGCTCACATAGTATGTTAGTGTTTTCAGTTTTATACTGTTCAAATTATGTATGTCACCTAGCATATTCTGTTTGATCATAAGCATATTTATGTTGTACTTTTCTTATAGTTTTACTTTTCTTTTACTTACCTGTCTTTGTTGCAGTTGCTTGGAGGAGGTATGTATTACTTCCTAGTTGTTCTAGTTATAAACTGTAGTTTATAACTTATCACTGTTCTTTTGTATGCTTTTTCTGCACCTATTTTGCTCAGTTCTGTTTTTATGGTGATATTCAGTTAACTTAAACTAAACTTTTATCCTAAAATGTACTTAGACATATTGTCTAATTAGTTTTTCTTTTGTTGGCTGGGGCCCTACCATTATGAAACTGATAATGGTAGGATCTGAGTTTGTTGGAGCAGTAGATCCAGTGGAGAGCTTACCATTGGAGGAGGAGCCCGTTCTTGAAGATCTGTAGCCTTAGTTTTCTATTTTTCAGTGAGATTGAGAGTTTCTTTCAGTTCTTTTAAACTTATTAAATGTTGTAATAATACAGGTTTATTTTTCTCTTTCAGCTATTTACTTATTCTGTATTATTGTATTTATATTGTATTGGATGGATGTTGTACCTTTTATTGCTTCCGCACTCTGAGTTCATGTATAATCATTTAGTGATAAATTCTGAGATGAATGACAAAGTTCTTATTTAAATTGAATTAGAATACGTGTCTAATCTAATCTTAAGTGGGGACCTTGTCATTTGGTGACCCCTCCACCGTAATCATATTAACTTAAGGGTTAACAGGACCACGGCGGGGTAGGGCCGCCACAGTTGGTATCAGAGAATTCCATAAGGTGTCAGATTGGAATTTGTATTCCTCTCTACCTAATAGATTGTTCTTCTGCCACTTGATCACTAAATGAGTACTTGAATTGACATCCATCACATTATGAGTATAACTCAGAATAAGTTAAGTTATTAAATAATTATAAAAGATGATAAACCATAAATATTAATTTATGTATATATATAAGCTCAACAAATCTAAGTAGAATGTTATAATTGTAGGAATAAAAGATCATCTAGGAATGGCATTTATGACTTACTTAAAGGAGTTCGAGACTATTTGGAAATTTGAAGACAAGCTAGGAAAGAAACAAGGAAGGACTATAGCAGGTGTCTCAGCTCAAGGGTCACAAGTTTTAGATAGACTACTGATAGAAGGCATCTATAAAGGCCTTGATTTCCCCATTCTAGCTAGAGAATGGCTAGCAAGGGTTGATCACATATTTGGTGTAATGGAATGGCCAAATAATATTCAGTTAGAAGTAGTATTATGTCTTCTACGAGGTCGAGCAAAGAAATGGTGGACTAACTCCTATGGGAACCTCTACCTGAAAGCTCAAGAGGAAGAACGAGAGCTGACTTATGAAGATTTCCGTGTAGCTTTTATAAAGGAGTATATATGATGGGAATAATTACTTAAATGATATATTTTGTATTTCAATAAATGACAAAAACAGTAGTTATCTTACATGTTGTTTTAATAAAGAACTCAAAATAGTTGTTTTTGATTTCAGGAAAATGAATCCTGCTTCATCACCCAACAACACTCCACTTAACCCTCCACCATCTGTGAGCAACGCTCCAAACAACACCGTAGTCGCTTCCAATACTATTGATGAAATAACTTTTTTAAGAAATATGGTTACTGCAATGCTAGAGAATCAAAATCAACAGGCTCTAGCTATTCAAAAGTTAGTATCTGTAATACCCGCCACTAATGCCAGCACCTCTTCAGCATCTCCCGCTCCTCAAGTTCCCAATACCTATCGGCAGTCCGCAGATGGGATACTTCACAGTTTCCAAGCCTTCCAAGACTAGCTACTCATCTTCTGCAAGGAGAGGCAGAACATTGGTGGGAACAAGAAAGGAACACACGTTTTGAAGAATTTGAGTTAGATGAAATAGAATGGAGCTGGTTTATCCAAGCCTTCAAAGAATCATTTATCCCACCCTCCACCAAGAACATCATTGGTGAGTCATTATTGAGGTTAACCCAAGGAAGTCGATCAGTGGCGGAATATACTTCAGAATTTCGAAAGCTCATCCGATTTTCACCTCATTTGGTTCATACTGAAGAGGATAGGTGTTTCAGATACGAAAATGGACTCCGAGAGTCTATCAAAGATCATGTAATTCCCTTACAACATACCAAATTCGAGAAGCTAGTTGAAACAGCTCGGGTAGTAGAGCATCATCAAAATATTAAAGACATGAAGAGAAAGGCTTTCAATATGAATAAATACCCTCATAACTTCAAGCAACAACGAACAAATCAAGGAAGGGTATATCAGATGGAGACCACTGAAATATCAGGCCAAACTGCTGCATGTAATAGGCCACATCCTTATGGGAAATGTTATCATTTTGGCAGAGTATGTTTTACATATGGAAGACAAGGTCATGCGTATAGGGACTGTTGATCAAATAAAACAATTGATGGAGTAACTATTGATCGGAATCGTATAAATAAAGTATTCCGTGCCACTCCCATCAATTTCAGAGAACCTCAGAAGACTCTTATGCCACCTCCTGCTCAAGAGCGAACCCTTGCAAAGGTTCAATATGCTGCAAAGCCTTTAAATCCAAATCAATCAACAGCTCGGACATCTGACAGCATACCTGCTGGAAAGGCAAGAGTGTACAATCTCACTCCAGTAGAAGCAGCAGAAGACAACAATGTAGTCTCAGGTACAAATCGTAACTTTTACTTTTCTTACTAAATTAGAACTTTTTAAAAATTTGTATTTTTATTAGGCACCCTATATTTTAAAGATAAGCCCTGCAGTATATTGTTTGATATTGGGGCTAGTCATTCATTTATCTCCGAAAATTTTGCTAAGAAATTAGGACTATCATGTTACAAACTTGCGAAGATCTTGAGTGTTGGACTTCCATCTGGAGCCCAACTTAGTGCAGACAAATTCTGTGACATTCAAATACCAATCAATAACCATACCTTCCAAGCCAAGTTGGTTATGTTACCCATAGTAAATTTCGATATCATACTAGGCATGAATTGGCTTAGTATGCATAACGCTACTATTAACTATCAAAAGAAGAAGATTATCTTGCAAACTCCAGGAGCTTCAACAATGTTTATTGGGAAGTTTAGCACTAGTAGCTCCTTAATCAACGCAATTCAAGCAGAGAAAATGGTGTGCAAAGGTTATAGTTATATTCTGATGGTGATGATGGGTAATAGCAAAGAAGTAATCCCAATCTCTAAAATAAAACTTGTTAGAGATTTTGAAGATATTTTCCCTGAAGATCTGCCTGGTTTACCTCCAACTAGAGAAGTAGAATTTGAAATAAATGTAGTTCCAGGAACACAACCTCTATCAAAAGTACCATATAGAATGGCCCCAAAAGAACTGCAAGAGTTAAATGAACAATTACAAGAACTGTTAAATAAGGGGTTTATTAAACCAAGTATGTCCCCGTGGGGAGCTCCAGTATTATTTGTAAAGAAGAAAGATGGGTCTATGAGAATGTGCATAGACTACAGGGAGCTGAATAAAGTCACAATTAAAAATAGATACCCACTTTCTCGTATTGATGATCTGTTCGATCAACTTGCTGGTGCTGTAGTGTTCTCTAAAATTGATTTAAGGTCAGGGTATCATCAAGTGAAGGTAAAGGACTCAGATGTAGAGAAGATAGCGTTCAGAACACGATATGGGCATTTCGAGTTTCTTGTAATGTCATTTGGTCTCACAAATGCCCCATCCCTGTTCATGGACTTAATGCAGAGAGTTCTGAAACCTTATCTAGATAAATTTGTTATAGTATTTATTGATGATATCTTAATTTACTCCAAGACAGTAAAGGATCATGAAAAACACTTGAGATTGGTTCTGGAGAAGCTTAGAGAGCATGAGTTATATGCTAAATACTCTAAGTGTGAATTTTGGCTGGATTCTGTATCATTTCTTGGACATGTGGTTGATGCTCGAGGAATCCAAGTAGACCAGAGTAAGATTAGTGCTATTCAGGATTGGGTTCAGCCCAAGACAGTTACTAAAATTCGTAGTTTTCTGGGTCTAGCCGGATACTACAGAATGTTCATTAAAGGCTTCTCCCAGCTTGCCGCACCTCTTACAAAATTAACTCAGAAGGCAGTTCCATTTGTTTGGACAGAAGAATGTGAAACTGCATTTCAGTCTATAAAGGACGCATTAACTTCTGCTCCAGTTTTAATTCTTCTGAAAGAAGGAGTCAATTATCAGGTGTATACAGATGCATCTGGAATTGGGTTAGGATGCGTATTAATGCAAGAAGGCAAAGTTATAGCATACACATCTCGCCAGCTTAAAACCCATGAAAGAAACTATGCTGTACATGATTTAGAATTGGCAGCATTAGTTTTTGCATTAAAAATCTGGCTCCATTATTTGTACGGAGTTCAATGCTCTATATTCACGGACCACCAAAGTCTGAAGTACATCTTTACCCAAAGAGAATTGAACTGTAGGCAAAGAAGATGGATGGAATTAATTAGTGATTATGACTTAGATATCCAGTACCATCAAGGAAAAGCTAATGTGGTAGCTGATGCGTTAAGCCGTCACACTGTTCTTAACAGCTTAATTTCAGAAAGTCCGTTAATGAATGAATTTCATAAAATGGAAATTTCTCTTGCTAAGGGAAATTCAGTCAGTACAATGATATCCATGAATAATATAGAACCCACATTCCATAGAGATGTTTCAATCTCTCAAAGTAAGGATGACGAATATTTAAACCTTAAAGTGGCAATAGAAAGTGGTCGTCGTCCAGAATTGCATTTTAAGAAAGGTTCTATTTACATGGATAATCGCCTCTGGATTCCTAAATCCATGCATAAAGAGATCTTGATTGAAAGTCACAATTCAGGATATCAAATTTACCCAGGAAATTCTAAGATGTATCAAGACCTAAAACAATCATTCTGGTGGCCAGGGATGAAGAAAAGTATTGCAGAATTTGTGGCAAAATGCCACTCTTGTTGCTTAATAAAAGCAGAGCATCAAAAGCCTGGTGGTTTATTGCACCCACTAGAAATCCCAGAATGGAAATGGACTGATATATCCATGGATTTTGTCATGGGTTTGCCTCGATCAAGGTCTGGAGCTGATTCAATATGGGTTATAGTAGATCGCCTTACAAAATCTGCCCATTTTATTCCAATTCGTCAAACTGACTCAGTGGAGAAATTGGCTAAGCTATATATTAAGGAAATAGTCAGATTGCTTGGAATTCCAAAAACAATTGTATCTGATAGAGATAGTCGTTTTACTTCTAAATTTTGGCAGGCTGTCCATCAAGGTTTAGGCACAACTTTGGCCATGAGTACAGCATTCCATCCACAAACAGATGGCCAAATAGAGCGAGTAAATCAAGTCTTAGAATATCTTCTGCGTTTATGTATGTTGGATTTTTCAGGATCCTGGGAAGAGCATATTCCTTTAGTGGAATTTGCATACAACAACAGTTTTCAATCCAGCATAAAGATGGCTCCATATGAAGCCTTATATGGGAGAAAATGTTCATCCCCACTCGCATGGTCTGAGTCAGGAGATACTCAATTATATGGATCTGAGCTAGTGGAAGAAACAAATAAGAAGGTTAAACTCATTCAACAAAGAATTAGAACAGCTCAAGACAGGCAAAGTAAATATCATGATAATTGTCATCGTCCTCTAGAATTCAGCGAAGGAGATTTTGTGTACTTAAAAGTGAGCCTGATGAAAGGAATCTATCGTTTTGGAGTTTCTGGAAAGCTCAGTCCAAGGTACATTAGACCTTTCAAAATTTTACAAAAGATTGGTTCAGTAGCTTATAAATTAGAACTTCCAGAAGACTTCGCTGCTGTTCATAATGTATTTCACATTTCATCTCTAAGGAAGTGTCTTCAAGATCCTTCTCATCTTATTGAACATCCTGCAATTGAAATTCAGCCTGATCTTTCTTACACTGAAGAACCAATTAAAATCCTAGACCATGATCTGAAGAAATTAAGGAATCGATCTATTCCAATGATAAAAATTCAGTGGAAGAACCAGTCTTGTAATGAAGCCACCTGGGAGAAAGAGGTGGATATGTGTCAAAAGTACCCAAACCTTTTTAATCAAGGTAATTTTTCAACTCTGTCTTATTTCAATTCATTTCATTATATCTGCTTAAATTCTTTTTCTCACTTGAGTGATGTCGAGGACGACATCATTCTTAAGTGGGGGAGTTTGTAACAACCCAGGTTGTTACTTTGCTCAATTAAGACTAATCTAAGTCTTAATTAAGGTTCTAAGTCACTAATTAAGTAATTTAGAACTCGCCTCTGAAACCTAGGTCAAACCAGAAGTCAACAAAGTTAAATCTAGAATTCTGGAAAAATCTCAAACCCTAGGAAATTGACTTTTTATTTAGACCTCAAATTAAAAATCTGACTTCGCCATTGCGTTCAGAACACCCAAATTAGCTAGGGGTGAAATTTTGGAGGCATTTGGAAGTCGTTGATTTTTCATCAAATATTTTAATAATATTTAAATACCCTAAATAATCAAATAAATAAATACTCGTCTGATCGAAAATCCGAGTGCAGCATTGCGTTCCTCACCCTTCATTTAGCTAAGGGTGATTTATTGGAAATTTTTGGAATGCATTTAATGGGGTAAAATTAATTAATTAAATCTGAATAAATTAAATTAAATAATTTTTATTTAATTAGGATTAACGGTGCCGTCCACTTAAGTTCAACGCCGTTACCCATTTTTAATTTCGCGCCGTCTATACTGACGACGCTCTCCGTGCCGTCTGATCGCGGGATCAGACGGCTGTGAGTCGTCGTTCCCGTGAGAGCGCCGTGTGGCTCGGGGGAGCTGCACGCGTCGCCCTAGAATCCTTGCCGGGCTTTGCAGTCAACACATGGCCTCCCCACCTCTCTTAAATCACCATTTAAGGTCTGTTATAAGACCTCTGAAGTCCGGGTTGCTCGGTTTCACTCCTGAAGTCCGGAACCTGAGTTCGAGCCTTGTCTCTCTGCAGCCGTCCAAACCTAAGGTACCTCTATCCCTAAATATATGCTTCCAAATGTTAAATTTCTTATTCACATGTCAATTTCATAGTCTTGATTGAATTTTGAGCGGACCCGATCGAGTCGATCAGGTCTGGTTAACCCGGATTTGACTAAGATGCAACAGTATAAACCGTTACCTATTTTTCTCGCCGAGCGTAGTGACCTAGGGTTTGATATTGCCGGAGTTGTGTGTCTTCTCCGGCGGTGTTTGAGGTACCAATCGAAAGGTCTCTTTAAGACCTTTTGATCGGTATGCGGCTCGTCATCTGGCACCGTCGTCTTCGCCGTCGATTTTCAAGCCCTAGATTCCAGTCGTCGGGACGATCGCGTGAAGACGAAGACGTTTCGGGTTAGGACCGGGTCAGCTCAAGCCCGACCCATGGCCCGTGACTTTTCGGCTGCCTCGGCGGGGCCCACCTCGCAGCGCTCCAGCCAACCGCAGGGCGACGCGTGGCACGCGAGTCAGCCGTCTGACCAGTGGGGCCCGCCGTTCTCTGCTCAGCCAATAAGGCTCCGCCACGTGTACCTGCAGAATAATTATAAAATCATTTATATAATTATAATGTTAAATTAATAAAATGATAATTATATTAATAATAATATCAGAGTTATTAATATAATAAAATAGAAATTATTTAATTAAATTAAATCAAAACTTTAAACACTAATTTTTACAAAATACACATCCAAATTATGCAAATAAATATATCAAATTGATCAGAAAAATATGAGGAATTTATTGATGCCAATAATTTTGCTGTAGGATCAATATTTTGCAAAGTGATCATTTAGGGTTTAATTTAAGTTAAATTAAATGTTGCAAATTTTCATTTAACCATATCTTTGTGTAGGTTAATCTAAACATACCCAATATGGGTCTTAAAGTGATCAGAAAACCCTAAGGATTAATTTGATAGTATTCATTTTGCTGTTTGGATTAGTAATTGCTTAAAGATATTTAAGACTTAACCCTAATTACCCTAATTAGACCTAGAACTTCAATTGACCATAACTTAGTCAATTGAGCTCCAAATTTAATGATCCAAAGATCCATTTAGGTCAGAAGAACTTAATTAATAGTAATATGTAAAAATATTTTAGATCCAACAGTTAGATTTGCTAATCACCCTTAATTACTTTAAATCTTAATTAGTGAATATTAGCCAAATTAATAATGAAAATTGAGTGATTTAAGTTTCAGAGGATTCATAGAACCATTTAGAATCAATCTATAAGGTTGGATTAGTATTTGAGTGATTAATTTTGTTAATCACTCACTAATCACCCTAAACCCTAATTAGGTCTTAACTTAGTCAAATTAGGTCTAAATTGAGCCTACCACATGTTATTATAATCAGTGAGCTATTTGTAAACCATAGCCACTGATTTTGCTTAATTTGGACACTAATTGGCAAAGTTAGAATTTTTAACCTATAGTTAAGAATCCTTTATTTAACCTTAAACCTTAGATCTTGTATTGGCCATAACTTGGCCAATACTTATCAGAATTTAGCAAATTTAGGTTCTATGGAAAGCTTAGGTAGTAAAGAACATTAAACTAAAAGAAAAATTTAACTTTCACTTAGTCAAATTACTAATTTGCCCTTATGAGTCAAATTTACTAATTTGATCTCACATGGCTTAATAATTACCCAAAATTAATTTAGTTACTGTCTAATCTTATATTAGACAATAAGAAGCACTTTCCAAAAGAAAATTTTCGAATTTAAGCCCTAGATCAAAATTTGATCTTTGAACCCTAAAGAAGAGGTAAAATAGTCATTTTGCCCAAATTTAGGGTTTAGCCTTTAAAAGCCTTAAATTTAGTTTCTAATCACTAAAATCAATAAATAGAATGATTCATAGTTGAAATTAATCAAATCCAAGTTTAAATTAGACTTTGATTAAAATCTTAATCTTAGCTTCTTAAGGAAAATTCCTAAGTCCTAAGTGAAGTTCTCCTTCTTTAATTACTCTTAGATCATCCTTAGGTCTTATAACATTAGTTAGGATGTGTGTCTTGAGAGATACTCTTAGTAATTAAGAGCCTTAATTCTTAAGATTAGAAATATATCTTAGATTAGAATTCATCTATTGAGTAAATTGGGTTACTCAATAGGTGAAACCTTAAGTTTTCTAGTTTATAGATTTTCTTAATTTATTAAATGATTATTTGATCTTTAAACTTTAGAATTAAGAATAGAGATACATCCTAATGAAATTGATTTATCATTAGGATTTGCCTTAACCTAATCCGTGAGTTTTGGGTTCTAAACCTTAGACCCTTAGATTATACCTTTAGATTAAGTGATTAGACCCCATCATCTGGAGTGTAATTCTTAATCTTTTCATCTTGATTTGGCTAATCAAGATAAGGTTGGGATGAATTAATTTATAAAACTAGGTCGATGATTTATTCATTTTTAACCAAATAGTCATCTTTTGATTAAAGTTATAATTAGGACTTGGCCAGTTCTAATAATCTTCAACTAGTAGGATTCGTGATTTTAAGTTACAGAATGTGTAAAGATTGATAATTCTGAAACTTATGTAACTTAGAATAGATAGAACGAATAAAGTAGATAATATCGGATATCACCTGTGTTTTAGATAGAATTTCTTGCACTTTGATTTTGATGCTTCGCATTTCTTGAGTTTGATCCTTATACCTTGAACATGTATCATGTACTTAAGATATTTTGATAAATATCTTATGTAAATTTGGAATATTTATAAGTAGCATTGTGTTTTCATTTCACAAATGGTTTGTAAGGTGTAGCTTGATTAGCATACCTCTTCGATCAACTCGTTCGGGGTCGGCAACCTTTCGAGGGTTTAATGTCCGACAGTCTATTAGCCATGCCTAGTTCGAGTGATAGGATGGATAGACTCTCGCCCTACTGACTACAGAGTTAGGATTCTGATATGGATATGCTAATTCAAGTACACTTACATTCAGTTCTGTCTTAGCTCATCAGGCTAAGAGTTTCAGTGATGATCAGTTCAGAGTTTCTTAGCTCATTAGGCTAAGATTTGCTGTATATGTGTTCAGTTTGGAGGACTTAGATAGTCTCTGCAGTTTCAGCTTACAGTTACTGTTTTACTAGCATATTCTGCATTTTAGCACTGTTTTACTTTCAATTTTTCTGCACATGTTATATATAGGATGTTAGTTTTACTTACTATTTTCATATGCTCATATAGTATGTTAGTGTTTTCAGTTTTATACTGTTCAAATTATGTATGTCACCTAGCATATTCTGTTTGATCATAAGCATATTTAGGTTGTACTTTTCTTATAATTTTACTTTTCTTTTACTTACCTGTCTTTGTTGTAGTTGCTTGGAGGAGGTATGTATTACTTCCTAGTTGTTCTAATTATAAACTGTAGTTTATAACTTATCACTGTTCTTTTGTACGCTTTTTCTGTACCTATTTTGCTCAGTTCTGTTTTTATGGTGATATTCAGTTAACTTAAACTAAACTTTTACCCTAAAATGTACTTAGACATATTGTCTAACCAGTTTTTTTTTTGTTGGCTGGGGCCCTACCATTATGAAACTGATAATGGTAGGATCTGAGTTTGTTGGAGCAGTAGATCCAGTGGAGAGCTTACCATTGGAGGAGGAGCCCGTTCTTGAAGATCTATAGCCTTAGTTTTATGTTTTTCAGTGAGATTGAGAGTTTCTTTCAGTTCTTTTAAACTTATTAAATGTTGTAATAATACAGGTTTATTTTTCTCTTTCAGCACTTTACTTATTCTGTATTGTTGTATTTATACTGTATTGGATGGATGTTGTACCTTTTATTGCTTCCGCACTCTGAGTTCATGTATAATCATTTAGTGATAAATTCTGAGATGAATGGCAAAGTCCTTATTTAAATTGAATTAGAATACGTGTCTAATCCAATCTTAAGTGGGGACCTTGTCATTTGGTGACCCCTCCACCGTAATCATGTTAACTTAAGGGTTAACAGGACCACGGCGGGGTAGGGCCGCCACAACCCATTTGGGCTCAAGGGTCTTCGAACTCGACTTTATGTCACATAATGCTTTTGATGAAATTTATTTTATATTTATATATATCTTGAACTCAAGTCTAACATGCATGGCAAAATTGGCTACATTTGGAAAATATTATATTTTAATACTTTTGATGTAAAGTTGTTATATTTATTTATGTCTGGTATAGAATGCTAGAAAGTAACTCTTATAAGAATAGTCTATGTACTCCTATCTGATTGATAATTATTGATAAATTTTCAAGTTTTGATAATTGATCATAAAAAAAGCAACTTGAGTAAAAAAATGAATTAAGTTTAAGAAGTGAGCTGAAAATGAATATTTTACTTTAACTTATATTAATGCCACAATGAGCTTTATATATTAATGCCACAATGAGCGTTATATTTATTATTTTTAGATGAGAATTATAGTGTGTTCTCACAAGTTTGAATCAATGCATATTTTGGCTCAATTATTTCATTTGATGCAAATTTTTCCTTGAATTATTTCGTTGCTGATTTTATACCTTATATAGGATACTATAATGTAACTCTAACTGAATACTCTATGTACTCTTGCTTGACTAACAAATTATTATATTTATATAGGATTTGAGAACTAGAAGGAGAATAATCATTTTGGGTTCAAGCACCAAGACTTGAGCTTAATAAGCGAGATGGATAATAAGTGCTTTTAAAATGACTTTTGGTTTAAAAATGTAATAATGAACAAATTATGTAAAGTTTTAAATAGTTTATGGCTCTTTGTTTGATGAATGTTGTATGTTGAATAAACTTGTTAATAATGATGTTATAATATGAACTGTTATGTTGAATAAACTTGTTTGATGAATGTTGTATGTTGAATAAACTTGTTAATAATGATGTTATAATGTGGCTTCTTTTGCTCACGGTAACTTTTTTTGCTCATTTGCTCATGTGGATGGTATCTCGAAGTGGCTTCTCAAATGACCCTCATCGTTCAATCGGAGTATGGAATCCTCAATTCTCAATCAAACTCATTTAGGTAACTTTTCCTAATTTTGGATATACATATCTCTATAATGAATTTACTTTGTGGTCAATCTACACAAAACTTGGAAAGTCTCTAAAATCATTGTGGCAATAAAGAGCATGATATATTCCTTTATTGAATGCATTCCCTTAAAGTTTGATATTGCGAAAGATCTTTCATATCATCTTTAAGTGCCTTTAAATTTCGACAATCAATAAATGTCATGTATTAAAGATGGGACCATGTGAGGCTTGTTGAGAATTTAAAATGTAATTAATGATGATGACGATAATGATGATGGTGATGATGATTATGATAATAATAATAATAATATAATAATAATAATAATAACAATAATAATAATAATTTATATGAAAGCACAACATAAATTCCAAAATTTTTGATAAAAAATTACTTAATGATAAATTTTATAATCATAAAAAGATTATTGAATCTATCAAAATTGCAAAAAATAAAAAATAGCCTAATTTACTTATAAAAAATCTGAGAATTAAGTAAATAAAGATGATTTTGAGATATTATTATGATTTTACTTTTGTTGTCTTTCAGATTTTCATATCTTCAAAAATTCAAATATGCAAACAATTCTAAAAATGCTTAAAAAAGCATAATAAATATTGAAACATGTGCTATTTTTAAGAGTAAAATTTTTATCCTTAAGTTGATGTTTTTGACAAATGCAACAAACTCCCAAACATAAAATAATATTCTCTTAGATATTATAATATATAAATTATTGAATATAAATATTTTGTTAGATCTAATCACATGATTACATGTATAAATTGATGAGAGCCTAAAATGATATAGATGTCAAAATATTATATTAAAATAAAAGATGAATTCATTATTTGTTAAAAATCTTAATAAATATTTACTTGCAAAAACAATTTAAGTGGTTACAAATTAGATTTTGGAGTTATCAAAATATGATAGAGCCCATTATGACATCTTAATATGATAGATTTGCTTGTACTTAAAGTAAGGATTGAATCAAATGTTAAAAGATTTAAATTTGTTTTTGTTTAAATATGAATCAAATAAGGTTGATAGAATTTGGACTCAAGATCTGAGATAATAATTTTTGATCCTCAATCATTGGGCTACAAATTAATTTTTGCTATTGTGACCATTGACTAAATCAGTACCATTGACTAAACAAAAATTCTTATATTAAGCTGAAAAAGGAAAATAATAAACCTCCAAAAAATTAGTAAGAAAATATCCATGATCAATAGGAATTTTTCTTTCTTTTTATTTTTATTTTTTTAATTTGTGCATATGGGTTCACAAAAAAATTGAATTCCACCTATCACGTGCTTACACATAAGGTTACTTTACACATAATATGTTGTTTGTTATTATTGTGAAAATTTAAAATTTGTAAAAAACTAGAAAAGGAGAATAAAGCCCTCTTTAATAGCTTGTTTGGAAATTAAAATAAACTATTTGAGCTTCTTATATCCTTATAATAGATCTAAATGGAGATTTTTTGAAATTGAGTGTTGCTGTCATAATTTTCATACTCAATTTGTATCTTTGCACATAACATGCCAATTAATCAATGGAAGGGTGCATTACAAAAACCATTTTACTTTCCTTTTAACATGTTTTTATGCTCACAACACAAATATTCAAAGAGCTGACTTATGGAGTCATCTCACTAATCTCAATATTGATAATTCTAATCCTAGGCCAATTGTGGGAGATTTCAACTATGTTAGACGCCACACTAAAAGCAAGGAGGCAACTTCTTAACTAATACTCAAACTGAAAAACCTAACCCTTTCATTTTTAGGAATACTCTTGAGGACCTTGTTTCTACAAAGACCCATTTTACTTGGTTTAATCAACAAGATCAATTTTAGCACAGCTGGATAGAATTCTTATAAACTCAATTTGGTATGCTACTTTCTCATGCACTTTTTATAATATTGAAGATCTGAGTGTCTCAGATCATTCTCCAATTGTACTCTCTTCAAGTTAAAAGAAAAAGTTATTTTTTATACTCAAATTATTAGAAGCACCATAATAATTACACAATCATAATCAGCTCAACATGAAACAATCACATATAAGGTGATCCTTTTTCAGTGCTTATTAACAAAACTAAGAATTTAAAAAGAGCCTTTGTAAAATCCCTAAATTTTGAGATAATTAAATTTTTATTTATCATCTATTTTAATTAAAGTAAACTACTAGTTAGTTTTAAAAAATAAAATTATCAGAATGTTAAAATTAATTTTTTAAGAAAATTGAAAATTTTTGAGGATTTTTCATGATTTGATGTTCTCCGGTTATTTTAAAATTAATTTAAATCAAAATAATTAAAGAAAATTATTGGTGTGTCAAAAGTGAAATATTTTATAAAGTTTATATTCTACACCATCAAATTACATGGCATCAAAAAATTTATAATTTTTAGAGCTAAAATTGATGAATTATACTAAAAATATATTTGAAATTAAATTAATTAAATTAATTAAATTATATAAATTTTATTAAATCAAAAACTTTAAAATTATAATTAAATGCCCCATGATTCAGCAGACTAATCAGACGACGGTCAATTGATCTTGTATTTTAAATAAGCGCCTAACGACGTTAACCATATAACAGCGACCAGACCGTCGCAGCTTGTTGCCGCTCAAGTGAATGACTCAGATCGCTCCATCTGTTTGGCATCGTTTCTTCCAAAAGCGATGGGCATTACACCTGTCGACTGGACCGGCAGAACCAACCTGGTTCGGTCTAAGGGCGGTGAGTCCCGAGTCAGGTAAATTACAAATGTAAAATTTAGCTCAATCACTTTGTCAAATTGACTAATTTTAGTGCCAATGGATTTCTCTCATAGTGACATATCTTTTGGATTAATAAATTTATATTTTAGTTGTTTATTTTTATTTATTATTGAAAAATGAAAAAAATTTATTTTTAGCCAAATTAAGCTAGATCAGACCAAAATTGTTGGGATTTTCACCTGTAAATCATCTAATTAAGTACACTCTCTTGGGTTTCACAAAAATTTTCTGATTTGAGGAAAATTTTTTGTCAATTTATTTTTAGCTATTCAAATTCTTCATGATCAAATGTGGCGGCCGCCCTTTAATCATCCGGATTAAGGAGTGGTCGTCACTCAGCACATCCCTTGCTTAATATTAGGTTGGAAGATTAAGACTTCAATCCAATCCTAAGAGAAGGATGTGCCCTTTTTTAATAGAGCAAAGAAAAACAATCACTTAATGAGTATACAATATAATCAGAGTGCGGAAGAAAAAAAAAAGAAACACCTATGATAACATCCATTCATCCATAATGAAAAGTAAAACATCCAACTTATAATATAAAATGCAGGAAAAGAAAAGCACAATTTAACCTTATTATTACAAACATTTAAAGTTAAAAGACTGAAATATAAAGGTCTCTCATCCTCATGATGCAAAATATAAAGAGAACTAGAAGTAATCTAAAGGACTTCAGCAATCTAAACCTCTTCCTGAATCTGCTCCTCTAAAAGCTCAACCTCTTCAAATAGCTTAGAATCTACTATTATCAGTTTCATAATGATAGGGCCCCTACCAACAAAAAAAAAAATTTAGTTACAAAATATCTAAGTATATTTTAGGGTAATCATTTTTATGAGTTTTATTGATATCACAAACTAACTTAAGCATGAAAGTATCGATAAAGCAACAAAGAAAGAAAGACATGTTATAATAATAGATTATAACTTAAACAAAATGTGAGGTAAACACATACCTCAACTCAAGTTGCAAAAAAAAGTAAATAAAGTGCTAATGAAAATCTACTAAGTATAAAGAAAAATGTACTAAGTATGACCAAACTAAACATGCCAATTTGTAATATAAAGTAAAGATACTATACTGAAGAGAATCCTCTAGTATCCTAACATGCATTTTAATAAAGTAAAGTGACTAAATAAAAGAAGATTATAGAAAACTCTGTAATACAAAAGAATTGTAGTAAGTGACAATCTAAAGAAAAGTGTGTCAAACTGTAAAGTAATAGTAAGTTAGAATTGTAAAGTAACTGAAAAGACAACTGAAAAGTGACTGTAAGTAACATTAATATAACTGTAATGTAACAGTAAAGTAAAAGCAAAGTAAAAGTAATGTGTGGAGATACCCCTACTTAGTTCTGCCAAAAAGTAAGATTCATCTGCTCATCTAGGAAACTGTCCCAGATTAAAAGTATGCTGCACTAGGAAAGTGTCCTAAGCAAAGGTAAAGTCCATCTGATCATCTAGGAAAATGTCACAGATTAAACTATGCTGCACTAGGAAAGTGTCCTAGGCAAAAGTAATACGCACTAGGAAAGTGTCCTAGGTAAAATTAACACGCACTAGGAAAGTGTCCTAGGCAAAAGAAGTAATAAGCACTAGGAAAGTGTCCTGGGCAAAAGCTGTCTCAAAAGTAATGTTATACTAAATGGCAGACTAAGTAAGACATAACTCACAAAGTGTAGTAAAGTTTATTTCATAAAGTTTTCTTCTTAAGTTATGAGAATGCCATATGAATGTATTCTAAGTTTAACATAGAATATTCATCAAATATTCCATATTTAATATAATGCATCCAAGTGTGTAATGAAGCTCAAAATAAGAAAAGCATAGCATTTCAAATTCAAGGTAATAAATAACACTACACAAACATTGTGATACCACTTATTTTCTAATTTAATCATTCTAACTACTCTAAGTTATATAAGATTCAAAATCATCAATTCTTACACTATCTATAACTTAGAATCATGATCCTATGAGTTGAATATAATTAGAACTGGCCAAGTTTTAATTATAACTAAATCAATGTCATCTATATGATTAAATAAGTAAATCAATCATTCTAATTTGTTATTTTATATAATCCCAAACCAAATCTTAAGTAGCCAAATCAAGATTGAAAGGATTAAGGATTAACTCCAAATATTGGGGTTAATCACTTAATCCAAAGGAAATCCTAAGGGCTAGGGTTTAATGCCATCTTGCTAACTAAATATTAAGGCAAATCCTATTGAATTAAATCAAACTTAATAGAATAGATCTCTAATCCTAATTCTAAAATTAAAATATCAAATAATTATTTAATAAACTATGAAAATTTATAAACTATTAAACTCAAGGTTTTACTTATTGAGTAACCTAATTTATTCAATTGATGAACTCTAACTTAAGATCTACTCCTAATCTTAGGAATGAAAGCTCTTAAGTACTAAGAGTAGCACTCAGACACACACCCTAACCAATGTTATAGGGCCTAAAGGAGGATCAAAGAAGGTTAAGGAAGAAGAAGGATTCATTATTTTACTTAGGATTTCTTAAGGATTTAAGATGAGATTTTAATCCAAGTTTATACTAAGCCTTATAATCACATAAATTATGATCTAAATTACTATTCTTACTGTTTATAATGTTTAAAATATAATTCTAGGGCTTTAAAATGTTAAGCCCTAAATTTGGGAGATCAACTTTTGATCTAAGGTTCTAAATATGAATTTTTTAGTGGCAAAGTGTTTCTTACTGTCTAATATAAGACTAGACATTAATTACACTAATTTTGGGTAATTATCAAGCCTTATGAGATCAAATTAATAAATTTAACTCATAGAGAAAATTTAGTAATTTGGCTTAATTGAAATCTAAATTTTCTTTTGGTTTATTATAGATTATGTTCTAAAGTTTCCATAGAACTTAAAATCATCAAATTTGGATATGTATTGGCTAAGTTATAGCCAATACAAATTTTAGGGTGCATTTGGTAATTAAGGGTTCTTAATTAAGAGTCAAAAATCCTAACTTTTCCAATTGGTGTACAAATTAATTAAAATCAGTGGCTATGAATCACAAATGATTCACTCATTATAATGACTAGTAGTATGTTCAATTTGAACTATAGTTAGCTAAGTTATGGCCTAATCAGGTTTTAGGGTGATTAATGAGTGATTAATAAAATTAATCATAAAATCACTAAACTAATCATACTACTATGTTATAATATACTCTAGGAGTTCTTTGAAGCTTGAATTATTCAATTTGGATCATTCATTTTGCTAATCCTCACTAATTAAGTTTTAGAGTAATTAGGGTTAATTAAGAAATGTAATTATTGGATCCTAAATATTTTTGCAAATTACTGTTAATTAGGTATTTCTAATCAAAATGGATATATGAATAACCTAATTTGGAGTTCAATTGACCAACTTATGGTCAATTGAAGTTTTAGGGTTAATTGACCTAATTAAGGATATGTCCTAAAAGTGATCTTTTTTTATTAAAAAAATCGAAAATTTGAAGCTCAAATGGGTCCAAACAGCAAAATAAACACTATTAGGTTAATCCTTAGGGTTTGCTGATCACTTTGAGTCCCATATTGAGTATATTTGGATTAAGGGTTGCACAGTTATGGTTAATTGAATTTTTATGACAATAATTTGAATTATTTAATACCCCTATTGTCACTATACAAAATATAAGTCCAAATATATATTTGATAGTCTCAGATTATTCTTTAATTTTTGCTGATTAATTTAGTATATTTAATTGTTGTATTTGAATAAATATTTTGCAAGTTATTTAAGTTTAAAGTTTAATTATTTCTAATTTAATTAAATGCATTTATTTAATTCATTTATCATTAATTTGCAAATAATTTCTCTGTTTATTAAATTTGTCTAAAGTACCTAATGTATTATCATATATCATTAATTAATTATATTTAATTTTTTTTTTGTTTATGTATATGTACTTATATATATATATAAGTATATATACATAGATATATACATGTATTTTAAGTATATTATTATGTATAATTGTTTACTTAAATGTATATTAGTTATTATTAATATTATTATTTTAATTTTCTTTTGTCTACAAGTTAATCACGACGCGCGGCACCCACCAGCCACGAGGAAGGCGGCGATTGGCGCTGGCGTCTGCTAGGTCAGTCGGTGGGACCCAATGCTCGACAGCGCTGACTTAGGTGAGGCCCACGACATTAGCACAGCCGCGGTTCACGCGAACTGGCGGATTCAATCAGCACGAACCGACCCACGAAAACAGTTGGGACGGACCGCTTAATCGACGGACAGGATTGATCCCATCTTGATCCGTCGGTTGGGTTCGCATTGTTGAATCCAACGGCGGATCGCTGAGAGACGCTTTGTCTCCCTCATCAAAGTCGCGATTAGGGTTTATGAACAGCCGAAGCCGATCGACGAAACAATCCCCAATCAAAATGATTTCGAACTCAGAATTAAGCAATAATAATGAATGAATTAATCGAAGTAGGTGGAAGAAGTGAGTACCTCAAACCATGGATGTACCGGGTTCGAAATTAGGGTCAAAGAAAATCAGTAGGAGATTGATTCAGTATTGAGAAAATGAGGTGTTCTAAGGATTATACTAAGGTTATGAATGGATTTGAAGCTTTGATAGGGTTTCTAAGGCGGCAGAGGACACCTGTCGGGCGAAGGATGCCGCGTGCTAGGAGGAGGGTTGCCACGTGCCAAGTTCTGCGAGCGATTCGGAGGAGATGAACTCAGACCGTTCGATCATCCGATCGAACGGTCAGAAGGTGCCATTTGGCTTAACTGAAATGGGTCAATGGTGTCAGGCCTAATCGACGGCATTATTTAAATATATAATTTATATTAATTAAACTCAATTTTATTAATTAAAATTAACTAATTAAATATATTTCAAAATTTTCCAATATATCACCCCAAGCTAATTGAGGGGTGAGGAACGCAACGGCGCACTCAAATTTTTGATTTAATGAGTATTTATTGATTTGATTTTTCGAGGTATTTAAATATTATTAGAATATTTGACGAAAATCCAATGACTTCCAAATGCCTCCAAAACTTCACCCCAAGCTAATTTGAGAGTGGTGAATGCAATGACAAAGTTAGATTTTTAATTTGAAGTCAAAATAAAAAGTCAATTTCTAGGGTTTTGAGATTTTCCAGAAATCAAGATTCGCTCTATTTGATCCCTGATTTGATCTAAATCTTAAAGATATATTCTAAATGACCTAATTAGTGAACTATAACCATAATTAAGACTTAGATTAATCTTAATTAACCTAAGTAACAACCTGAGTTATTACAGACTCCCCCACTTAAGAACGATGTCGTTCTCGACATCACTCAAGTAGAAAAATAAAGCAGTATAGAACATTGAATTAAAAGTGGATGGCATTAAGAAGTACCTTGGTTAAAGAGATTCAGGTACTTCTAATGCATATCAGATTCTTTTTCCCAAGTAGCTTCATTGCAGTAGTGGTTCCTCCACTGAACCTTGATCATTTGAATGATATAATTCCTTAACTGCTTCTTATCATAATCTAAGATTTTGATTAGCTCTTCAGCATAAGTGAGATCAGGTTGAATTTCTATTTCTGGAAGTTGAGCAAGATGAGATGTATCTTTAAGACATCTTCTTAATGATGAGACATGAAAAACATTATGAACAGCAGCAAATTCTTCTAGAAGATCCAATTTATATGCAGATGATCCCACCTTAGCCAAGATCTTATAAGGACCGATATAGCGAGGGCTAAGTTTCCCAGCTACTCCAAATCTATAGACTCACTTCATAGGGCTTACTTTCAAATATGCTAAATCTCCAATCTTAAACTCCAATTGGCGATGATGGGCATCGTGGTACTTGCTCTGACGATCCTGGGCAGAGCGAATTCTTTGTTGAATTAAACGAATCTTTTTATTAGCTTCTTCTACTAATTCAAATCCGTAAAGCTGTACACTGCTTATTTCTGACCATGCCATAGGTGTATTGCATTTTCTACCATACAGAGCTTCATATGGTGCCATTTTAATACTAGCTTGATACATGTTATTATAAGCAGACTCTACTAATGGCAAATGGTCTTCCCATGATCCAACAAATTTAAGAATACAGAGTCTAAGCAAATCTGCTAGCACTTTGTTCACCCTTTCTGTTTGGCCATCTGTTTGGGGATGGAATGCGGTACTCATGGCCAAAGTGGTTCCTATGTCTTGATGGACAGCTTGCCTAAACTTTGAGGTAAAACTGCTGTCTCTATTTGACATGATTGATTTAGGAAGGCCATGAAGTTTGACGATTTCTTTGATATAGACCTTAGCGAGCTTCTCAACTGAATCATTTTGTCGAATGGGAATGAAATGTGCAGTTTTAGTTAATCGATCGACTATTACCAAAATTGCAGACTTGGCTCGAGGTAAGTCCATTACAAAATCCATTAATATATCAAACTATTTCCATTCAGAAATTTCTAACGGATGAAGAAGACCACCAGGTCTTTGATGTTCAGCTTTCATAAGGCTATAGACATGGCATTTGGCTACATATTTAGCTATACTTTTCTTCATGCCAGGCCACCAAAATGACTATTTTAAGTCCTGATACATCTTTGCACTTACCAGGTGAATTTGATATCCATATCTATGAACTTTGATTAACACTTCTTGCTGCATAGATTTTGGAATCCACAGACAATTTTCTTGATAAATAGCACCTTTATGGAAGCAAATATCTGTTCTGCGACCACTTTCTATCGCCTATTTAAAGTTCAAGTAATCATCATCTTTGGTTTGGGTTATGGAGATAATTCTATGAAAGGTAGGTTCTATATTACTCATTGAGATTATCTCACTTATCACACTTCCACATGTGGGTGTGATATTTAACTTCTTAAATTCTTCACCCACTGAACTGACATAGTAGCATGACGACTAAGAGCATCAGCTACAACATTAGCTTTTCCTAGATGGTATTGAATGTCCAAATCATAATCACTGATTAGTTCCAACCACCTTCTTTGTCTGCAATTAAGCTCCTGCTGGGTAAATATATACTTTAAACTCTGATGATCTATAAATATAGAACACTGAACCCCATATAAGTAGTGACGCCAAATCTTCAGGGTTAAAACCACAGCCGCTAGTTCTAAGTCATGAACCGCATAATTTCTCTCATGTGGCTTCAACTGTCATGAATCGCATAAGCACACACCCCAGATCGGTTCTAGAAGCATTAGTGTAAATTTGATAATTAATCCCTTCTTTGGGAAGAACTAGCACTAGTGCAGAGGATAAAGCATCCTTCAGGGTTTGGAATGCCTTTTTATATTCTGGAGTACAGATAAATGGAACAGCTTTCTGAGTCAACTTGGTTAATGGAGCAGCTATCTTAGAGATCTTTTGACAAATTTTCTATAGTAGCTAGCCATGCCTAAGAAACTTCTTATATCTGTTACTGTTTTTTGCTGACTCCATCCCTGAATGGCACAGATCTTCTGCTGATTAACCCGGATTCCCTGAGCATATACAACATGACCCAGGAATGCTACTAACTTTAACCATAATTCATATTTTGAAAATTTGGCATATAATTCATGCTTATGCAGGGTCTCTAATACTGCACTTAGATCATTCTCATGATCCTTTAAAGTCCTTGAGTAGATGAGTATATCATCAATGAATACAATTACAAATTTATCTAAGAATGGCTTTAGGACTCGCTGCATTAAGTCCATAAAAATAGAAGGTGCATTTGTGAGTCCAAAGTACATCACAAGAAATTCATAGTGTCCATACCAAGTTATAAATGTTGTCTTCTCCATATTGGAGTCCTTTACTTGAAGTTGATGATACCCTGATCTTAAATCAATCTTCGAGAACACTATCGCTCCGAATAATTGATCAAACAAATCATTGATCCTGGGAAGTGGGTATTTATTCTTAATGGTGACTTTATTTAATTCTATGTAGTCTATACATATTCGCATAGACCCATCTTTCTTCTTAACAAACAGTCCTAGAGCACCCTATGGTGACATACTTGGCCTAATAAAACTCTTGTCTAATAGTTCTTTTAATTACTCACTAAGCTCATGAAGTTCCTTAGGAGCCATTCTATAAGGAGCCTTGGAAATTGGTTGGGTACCTGGAACTAGATTGATTACCAATTCAACTTTTCTTGATGAAGGCAATCCAGGTAACTCATCAGGAAAAATATCAGCAAATTCATTAACAACCTTAATCTCAGAAAGTGAAATGTCTTCTTTACTATCTCCCAGCATGGTAACTAGGTATGCTGAACAGCCCTTGTTCACTAATTTAACTATCATTATTGTATTGATAAACGAACTTAAGGTACTAAACCTTCCTACATAGGTTTCTAAAGTGTTCATTGATTTGAGTGTTATCTTCTTTAGTTGACAGTTTATGGTTGCGTTGTGGGCACTAAGCCAGTTCATACCCAAAATAATATCAAAGTTTACTATATGTAGAACTATTAATTTGGCTTAAAATGCTTGCTTATTCAAGGGTACTTGGAGATTACAAAACTGAGTGGTACTAAGTTGAGTTCCAGATGGAAGCCCAACAGATAAGGTTCTTGCCATTTTGTAGCTTGGCAAATTTAAACTCTTAGCAAAATCCTCAAGTATAAATGAATGGCTAGCTCCCGTATCAAATAGTATCTAACACAGGTGAACATTAACATATATGGTGCCTAAATTCAATGATAATTAATTGAAATTACTTAATAGATTAAAGAAATAAAGTACAATATGAAGTATACATACCTGATATCACATTACTATCTTCCGTAGCTTCCACAGGAGTGAGAGTGTATACTTTAGCAGGTCCTGCAGGTTTCTTATTAAAACCTGCTTTTGAGGAACTTTGGAGGTGTTAGGTTGGTTTGAGTTTCCTCCTTCCTTCCTCATAATAGGCTTTGTCATTGGCTGAGCAGGCATGATAATTAATGGTTGATTTCGTCGGTTGATCGGAGTTGGATTCAATACCTGATTGCGCCTTGTACGATCAATATGGGTACCATCGATCGTTACATCATATCTGCACTGTTGGTAGAAATGCCCCTTCCTGCCGCATGTGCAGCAGCATTGCTGGTTATGATAGCACTTCCCAAATGAATGTATTCTTTTGCACCCATTATAAGGATCTGATGGTAGGACTTCAGCTTCAATTTGGTAGAATTTCCCTGAGGGAAGCCTCATCCTCCTAGGATCACTGCTTCTTTGTGATGAAGCACTAAAGGTTCTTTTGCTCCCTTTTTGGGATTGGTGTCGATCAATCAATCGAGCCATCTCGATCAGTTCCATGAAGTTAGATAGTCTTAGTGGAATAACTTGGTCTTTTATTGACTCTCGTAGCCCATTTAGAAATCTATGGCATCGAGCTCCTTCCTTCTGAACCATAATTAGTGCAAATCTAGTCAATCGCCTAAACTCCGTTTCATATTCAGATAAGGTTAGGTTCCCTTGCTTGAGGTTAAGAAACATATCCCCTTAAATTGTTCTGAATGGAGGGAGGGATATATTCTACCGTGAATGCTTCCACAAAGCTATTCCAGGGAATTTCGTTAATACGATATCTGACGAATAACATTTTACAGATGTTCTCCTAATTCAGCCTCTTCCTGGAACATATAGGTAGTTAATCAGATGGATTCAGATTTAGGGCAATTTAGGCTGGTAAGATTCTTCTCAACTATTTTAAGCCAATTAACTATATCCATGGCAGACATTGTTCCATTGAATACTGAAATCCTCAGTCTAATCAAATTATGAAGAAGTCTGGCAGTATTTTGCTGATATTGTTGGGAAGGGTAATAAGGTATAGGGTTAACCGATGCAGGAGAAGGATTATTTTGCATAGCTATTAATCTCTTAATTTTCTTAGACTAATTAGTATTTGTATCGACTAGGGTTTTAACTATTTCTAACAATGCACAAATCTCAGATGAATGACTGCTTGATGCAGCAAGAGCGGATGAAGACTGACCAGGATTCATTCTTACACATGAGTATGAATAACAAATATTATTTTAGGAGAACAAAATGATAGGGTATTTTATTCAATTATTATAATCATGCAATTTTAAGAAAAAGCTTTATAACATATTTATTCTATTCTTAGAGTTCCTAATGTATGAGTTTGACTATCTTTGTGTTTTTACTCTAAGTGTGTTATTCCTGTTATTTTGAATATTGGATGATGGAAATATGGATGTTATTGAGTATTCATTTAGGGATTGTATGGCAGAAGAACTATCCATTAGGTAGATAGGTATACAAATTCTAATCTGACACCTTATGGAGTTCTCTGATACCAAATGTGGCAACCACCATTTAATCATCCAGATTAAGGAGTGGTCGTCACTCAGCACATCCCTTGCTTAATATTAGGTTGGAAGATTAAGACTCCAATTCAATCTTAAGAGAAGGATGTGCCCTTTTTTAATAGAGCAAAGAAGAACAATCACTTAATGAGTATACAACATAATTAGAGTGCGGAAGAAAAAAAAAAAAAGAAACAACTATAGTAACATCCATTCATCCATAATGAAAAGTGAAACATCCAACTCAGAATATAAAATGCAAGAAAAGAAAAGCACAATTTAACATGTATTATTACAAATATTTAAAGTTAAAAGACTGAAATATAAAGGTCTCTCATCCTCACAATGCAAAATATAAAGAGAACTAGAAGCAATCTAAAGGTCTTCAACAATCTGAACCTCTTCCTAAATCTGCTCCTTTGAAGGCTCAACCTCCTAAAATAGCTCAGAATCTACCATTATCAGTTTCATAATGGTAGGGCCCCAGCCAACAAAAGAAAAATCTAATTAGACAAAATATCTAAGTACATTTTAGGATAATCATTTTTATGAGTTTTATTGATATCGCAAACTAACTTAAGCATGAAAGTAGTGGTAAAGCAACAAAGAAAGAAAGGCAAAATAGATTATAACTTAAATAAAATGTGAGGTAAGCACATATCTCAACTCAAGCTGCATAAAAAGGTAAGTAAAGTGCTAATGAACATCTACTAAGTATAAAGAAAAATGTCCTAAGTAATATGACCAAACTAAATATGCCAATTTGCAATATAAAGTAAAGATACTGCGCTGAAGAGAAACCTCTAGCATCCTAACATGCATTTTAATAAACTAAAGCGATTGAATAAGAGAAGATTACAGAAAACTCTGTAATACAAAAGAACTGCAGTAAGTGACAAACTAAAGAAAAGTGTGCCAAACTGTAAAGTAATAGTAAGTTAGAATTGTAAAGTAACTGAAAAGACAATTGAAAAGTGACTGCAAGTAAAAGTAATATAACTGTAAGGTAATTGTAAAGTAAAAGTAATGTGTGGAGATACCCCTACTTAGTTTTGCCAAAAAGTAAAATCCATATACTCTTCTAGGAAAGTGTCCCAGATTAAAAGTATGCTGCATTAGAAAAGTGTCATAGGCAAAGGTAAAGTCCATCTAATCGTCTAGGAAAGTGTCCCAAATTAAAGTATACTGCACTAGGAAAGTGTCATAAGCAAAAGTAACACGCACTAAGAAAGTGTCCTAGGCAAAAGTAACACGCACTAGGAAAGTGTCCTAGGCAAAAGAAGTAACAAGCACTAGGAAAGTGTCCTAGGCAAAAGCTGTCTCAAAAGTAATGTTATACTAAATGGCAAACTAAGTAAGACATAACTCATAAAGTGTAGTAAAGTTTGTTTCATAAATTCTTCTTCTTATAAGAATGCCATATTGTAATAACCTAAGTTGTTACCTTGATCAATTATGACTAATCTTAGTCTAAAGATTAATCATAAGTGCTAATTAGGTCAATTAGAGTCAACATCTAAGACCTAGTCCAAATCAGAAGCCAAATAGATCGAATCCTAATTTCTAGAAAATCCAGAAACCCTAGAATTTGACCTATCTAAATTGACCTCGAATTGGAAAACAAACTTCGCCATCGCGCTCATTGACCCCAAATTAGCTAGGGGTGAAGTTTTCGTGTCAATCAGAAGTCGTCAAAATTTCGACGAATATTTTAATAATATTTAAATACCCCGCAAATCGAGGAACTAAAATACTCGTTTGATCGAAAATCCAACCTCGCCATTGCGTTCCTCACCCTTCAATTAGCTAGGGGTGGATAATTGAGAATTATTGGAAATTTAAAATTAATTCGAATTTATTAATTTAAAATCAGGTTTTAATTTAATTAATTAATCAGAATTTATTAATATTTATATATTTCAATTTTCGCGCACCGTCAAAACGGTAACGCTGTTCGCCAAAATCGGCGCCGCCGTTTGTTCTTCCGTCAGATCTGATGGTTCGATCCAAGCCGTCTGATCTGAGATCAGACGGCTCTGCGCCTTCTTCCTCCTCACAGGCTACGCGTGGCGTGCAAAGATGGGCCGTCACTCGCCGCCTCCGCTGGCCACTAGCCGCGGCTGGGAACCTCGCGGAAGTCACCCTCTGCGTTATAACATTGCTCGAACCGCCATTAGGATCCTTAGAATTCAGATCTGTGCTGAGGGACAAACCCTAGGAGTCGATCGCCCTGCCCGTTCCTCGCAGTCGTCAAAGCTTCAGGTACCCCCAACCCTATTTGATTCTTGCTAGTTACTTCATATTCCAAATCATGCGTTAATTAGGCTATAAACAATTGCTAAAAGAAACGAAATGTAGAAGTATGAGTCAATCTCAACGTCGGGGAGCTTGCGTCGTCCCAACTCTGTAGATTAGGTTTAGCAATAACCGGCGCCTCGGGTCGCCTTTGTGGTCGAATCGACAGCGGCTAGGAAGATCTCGTCGAGGTCCAACTCTTCGCATGCGGGCCAGGTCCAACCACCGCCAGAAACGCTGGTGATTTTCGAACCCTAGCGGCGGTATTCGGAGTCGAGGGCGAAGAAGCTAACCGCTCGGGCCGGGTCGGGCCAGCCCGAGCCTTCGCGTGCAGATCGGTGGGGCCCGCCAACAAGCGTTGGCATGTGCTCCAGCTGCCGCGTGTAAGCGCGGGGCCCACAACGCGTAATCGCACGCCGTTCAGACGGCGGGCCCCGCAGTCTCTTCGGCTGGCGTCGCGGGGCCCGCCCGGGTCGCGTCCGCCAATCCCTCGACGCCACGTATCCTGCCGTCGTGTCGCCGAAGCCAGCTGCGGGTCCCACCTGCAGATAAAAGACAAACTTATAATATATTATATGTATATGTATATAATTAGAATCAATTAGTCATGATTTATATTAATTATATTAGTATTAGATATTATAATCTGTTAATATTAAGAATCTGATTAGAAGATGTTAATTAATATTAAATAGATTAATAGTAATTGAGAGAAATTAATGCTCACTAGATTAATAATAATTAAAGCAAAATAATTAATATTAGAATCTATCATTAATATTAAATTAGAGTAAAATGATTAATATTAGAATCTGTTAAATAATAATTAATGATCAGATTAATATTAATTGAGTTAATTAATTTGATTAAAATATGTTAATGTTAAATTAAAAACCTGCAGAATTAATTAAAATAAACTTATTATATAAAATTATTATATATATATATATATATAGTTATCATATATGCATTAATATATATATATATATAAATTTATATATATTAAAACAGGTAGTTTAGTAAATTAAGAGTTAATTAAGTTAGCTAATTAATTAGAATTAGTTCCTAACGATTAGATTAGTATATTAAATTAATTAACAGTAAGTGTAATTTAATAAACTATATAGACAGTAATATATACAAATGATATTTTCATATATATATATATATATTATACAATATGAAAACTTTAGGATATATATATATATACTCAAAATTAATTATTAAATAACTGTCAATTTACATTATTAAATATACTTAGGACTGATTAATTATTAACAGTATTATGATTAATTAGGTTTGAAGAAAATAGGAAGATTATTTAGTACTAATCCTAATTAAACAATAATTAATCTTAACCTTAATAAGAATCATATTATATTTAAAATAATGGATTAATTAATAATTAATTAGGAATTAATACTAATTAATTACATATTTATTTAATTAATCATTAAATATAGGAAATTATATATAAACTTTATAAATGAACAGTAAATTAATTCAATTTGAATAAATGAATAGTAAAATAATACCAATTGTATTTTTGAATAATAAAACTTAAAAGTTTAATAATTTTTTATAGGATAATCCAAACATAGCCAATATAGGTCTCAAAATACTCAGAAAAATAAAAGGAATTAAATGGCGTAATGCAGAATTTAGTTTTGGGGTACGTATAACTAAGTAGCATTTTAGAATCTCTTTAGAACCCCATAACTTTTGACTCAATTGTGAGAACATAGTCAATATGGGTCTTAAAATGCTCAGGAGAGCAGCCCCATCACCATAGCAGTAGTAGTTTTCCTATTTAGATATCAGGATAAAAAGTTAACCCTAGAATTCAGAGTTGACTTTAGTGAAAAATGACCAAATTGCCCCTAGATTTCAAATGACCATAACTTGGTCAAATCAACTCCAAATTCAAAAATTCAATATGCTAACTAGTTCAGAATTTCAATATCATCAATAAACTGAAATAATATTTAAGATCTGAACCCTAGAAAATTAGAAAATGACCAAAATACCCTAACCTTAGTTGGGTCATAACTTGACCATTTGAGATCCAAATTGGGTTTACTCCCTACCAACATACTGAGTACAGTATATGAAAGTTATAGAAACTGAGTTTGCTGAAACTGGACTTCAAACGAAAAAGTTCAATTTTTGTCTCCCGTTGACCGACTCAAATTATCAAATTGCCCTTCGAACTTACAGTGTTCTTGGACTCTATGGAATCCTTGAACAGTAACCTACAATAAACTGCATAAAAAACTTAGTTTTTAGTAGAGTGAAAATTACTTAAATGCCCTTAAGTCATAAACCTTAGTTTGAACCTGTAGGATCCGTTTCTCGTCCAAATTGGACATACTTACTGTCTATCTTCAAGTTAGACAGTAAGAAATCATATGGAAAAGAGAAACCTCATTTTGGACACTTAAATCAAAAGTTGACTTTTGGACCCTTAAGTAGGGGCAAAATGATCATTTTGCCCAAAATTTAGGATAAATGCTCTTAACCTTTAATTAGTCTTTTAAAACATTAAAATTATCATTATAACCATATTAGTGATATTCAAGTAAGTAAAATCAACAATTAGGTCAGATTCCAGAATATTCCTAAGTCTTTAACACTACACCTTAAGGACCCTTCCTGAGACTAGGACTATATCATAGGGTTGATTTCATTCATTAAAAAGTAGGGTTTTTCAATGAATGAATCCTTGGTTTTTATTAGTTTCTAGAATTTTTCAACTTATTTTTGATTATTTTATCTTTTAACCTTAGATCTAAGATAGGAGATTCATCCTATTAAGTTTGATTACTTAATAAGGTTGGCCCAAATTATTATATCACTTTTAGAATAAAACTTAGATCTTAGGTCTTATCCTTTTTGGATTATGTGATTAAGCCCAATCTCGTGATGTTTAATCCATAATATATAGTTTAGTAGTTTTAAGTTAGAACGTCTAAAATTATTAATTAGGTCGTAATGATTTGTTACTCAACTTTTATAGTCGACTTTGATTTGGTATATTAGGACCTAGCTAGTCCTGATATTTTGTAACTTATAAGGACGAGTTTCTAAGTTATACTCGATAGTAGGAAAATGGTGATCCTGAACTTGTGTAACTTAGAATAGTTAGAATGGATAATAGAAAATAAATGATATCACCATATTAGTAGAGTCTCTTGCTTATTTTGATACTTTGTGCTACGCATTCCTTGTATATTTGAGCTTACTTCTTTAGACATTTCATAGAAGATAACTCTGTGCATGAAAATAAAAACTTAGAATAATATGATAACAGTTGCCTTTGGGTCCGGTTTATGGTGATTATGGTGCACATTTGCCCCGATGGACAGGGGTAAGGTAAGATCAAGATGCCTAACATTTTCATTGAGGAGAGTGTGTTAGGCTTGGGACCCGTATAGTCTTGTAAATGTGCTTGACTCTTCAGTTGTTTCTAATAGTTGTCCATAGAAATAAAAGTAAAATAACTAAAATATGTTGCACAATTATTGTTTGCCTCTTCAGTCATGCAGTATGTTCAATATGTTTATAGATTGAGATGTATATATATGTGAGCCAGTTTGGCCAAGTCTTCTGATATGGCAGTCAGTATATAGAGTTTGATGTGCAGTTTTAGTATTTGGCTATGTTTTAGCATTGCTTATTCAGTCAGCTATTTTTTGTACAGCTTACATACAGTAGGATGTTAGATTTTATTGCTATTTATATGTATCACTACTGAGATTTATTATTGTAATTTGTATATTTCATTTGATCACCAGCATGTATTAGATATAATATTTTCTTTCAGCATATGTTTAGTTACTTATATTATGTGCCTTACCTTGTTTACCTCTCTTTTGAGGCATCTCTTAGCCTCATTTTTGCTTAAGTTATAAATGTTATTTATAGCTTTTTCTCTTTCTTATTGTACTGCCAGTCGCTCCTTTATATATTGTTGCTTAGGAAAAATGTGTAAAGTGGTGATATTATAAAACATATAAAAATGTATCAGCCTAAAATGTACTTAGACAAATTGTCTAACCAGATTTTCTCTTTTTTTGGCTGGGGCCATATATTGTGAAACAAACAATGGCAGGCGTAGAGCAGATAGAGGATCTAGTACCTGAGGAGGAGCTATACGTAGAGGAGGAGCAGCAACTCGGACCAGAGCATATCTAGTCTTTAGATTTATATGTGAGGATGAGTGCATTTGCATTTCCGTTTTATTTAAACTTTAAATGTTGTAATAATACAGGTACCCTTGATTATGTATTTGGATTTATATGTTTATATTTTGAGCCATATTTTGCACTTATATTATATTATGATGCTTGGATGTCATTTATTGCTTCCGCACTCTGTACGTTTACTTATATAGTGACTGTTAGATTGATTCTGTATTGATCCTTCCCTAATCAGGTGGATTGTGGATTCCATCCTAATCCAATGATAAGTGAGGGGTTAACCAGAGTGACACTTCATCCTTGGCTTAATCCTTTGGCGGATTAAGGGTGCGGGTCGCCACACATATGAATGTATTCAAAGTTTAACATAGAATATTCATCAAATATTCCTATTTAATATAATACATCCAATTGTGTAATGAAGCTCAATACAAGGAAAGCATAGCATTTCAAGTTCAAGGTAATAAATAGCACTACACAAACTTTATGATATCACTTATTTTCTATTTTAATCATTCTAACTACTGTAAGTTACATAAGATTCATAATTATCAATTCTTACACTGTTTATAACTTAGAATCATGATCCTATGAGTTGAACATAATTAGGACTGGCCAAGTCCTAATTATAACAAAATCAACGTCATCTATATGATTAAATAAGTAAGTCAACTATTCTAATTTGTTATTTTATATAATCCCAAACCAAATCTTGATTAGCCAAATCAAGATTGAAAGGATTAAGGATTAACTCCAAATGTTAGGGTTAATCACTTAATCCAAAGGAAATCCTAAGTGCTAGGGTTTAATCACATCTTACTAATTAAATGTTAAGGCAAACCCTATTGAATTAAATCAAACTCAATAGGATAGATCTCTAATTTTAATTCTAAAATTAAAATATCAAATAATCATTTAATAAACTGTGAAAATCTATAAAGTATTAAACTCAAGGTTTCACCTATTGAGTAACCTAATTTACTCAATTGATGAACTCTAACATAAGATCTACTCCTAATCTTAGAAATGAAGGCTCTTAAGTACTAAGAGTAGCACTCAAACACACCCTAACTAATATTATATGGCCTAAAGGATGATCTAAGAAGGTTAAGGAAGAAGAAGGATTCATCAGTTTACTTAAGATTTCTTAATGATTTAAGATGAGATTTTAATCCAAGTTTATACTAAGCCTTATAATCACATAAATTATGATCTAAATTACTATTCTTATTATTTATAATGTTTAGAATATAATTCTAGGGCTTTAAAATGTTAAACCCTAAATTTAGGCAAAATGACTATTTTGCCCCTACTTAAGGGTTTAAAGATCAACTTTTGATCTAAGGTTCTAAATCTAAAATTTTCAGTGGAAAATTGTTCCTTACTATCTAATATAAGATTAGACATTTATTACACTAATTTTGGGTAATTATTAAGCCTTATGAGATCAAATTAATAAATTTAACTCATAGGGGCAATTTGATAATTTGGCTCAATGGAAATCTAAATTTTCTTTTAGTTTATTGTAGATTATGTTCTAAGGTTTCCATAGAACTTAAAATCATCAAATTTTGATATGTATTGGCTAAGTTATAGCCAATACAAATTCTAAAGTTCATATTGGTAATTAAGGGTTCTTAATTAAGAGTCAAAAATCCTAACTTTTCCAATTAGTGTTCAAATTAATTAAAGTTAGTAGCTATGAATCACAAATAATTCACTGATTACAATGACTAATATTAGGTTCAATTTGAACTCTAGTTGGCTAAGTTATGACCTAATTAAAGTTTAGGGTGATTAGTGAGTGATTAGTAAAATTAATCATAAAATCACTAAACTAATCATACCACTACATTTTAATATACTCTAGGAGTTATCTAAAACTTGAATTATTGAATTTAAATTATTAATTTTGCTAAGCCTCATTAATTAAGTTTTAGAGTAATTAGGGTTGATTAATAAATCTAACCATTGGATCCTATATATTTTTGTAGATTACTATTAATTAGGTTTTCTTGATCAAAATAGATATATGAATGACCTAATTTGGAGTTTAATTGACTAACTTATGGTCAATTGAAGTTCTAGGATTAATTGACCTAATTAAGGATAGGTCCTAAAAGTGATTAAGCTCAAAAGGGTCCAAACAGTAAAATAAACACTACTAAGTTAATCCTTAGGATTTACTGATCACTTTGAGTCCCATATTGAGTATGTTTGAATTAAGGGTTGCAAAGTTATGGTTTATTGAATTTTTGTGACAATAATTTAAATTATTTAATACCCCTATTGTCATTATAAAAAATATAAGTCCAGATATATATTTGATAGTCTCAGATTATTCTTTAATTTTTGCTGATTAATTTAATATATTTAATTGTTATGTTTGAATATATATTTTACAAGTTATTTAAGTTTAAAGTTTAATTATTTCTAATTTAATTAAATGCATTTATTTAATTCATTTATCATTAATTTGCAAATAATTTCTCTATTTATTAAATTTGTCTAAAGTACCTAATGTATAATCATATATCATTAATTAATTATATTTAATTTTTTTTTATTTATGTATATGTACTTATATATAAGTATATATACATATATATATATATATATATATGTATGTATTTAAGTAGGTTAGTATGTATAATTATTTATGTTAATGTATATTAGTTATTATTAATATTAATATTTTAATTTTCTTTTGTCTGCAGGTTAATCATAGCGCGAGGGACCCACCAACCATGTGGAAGGCTGCGATTGGCGCTGGCGTCTGCTGGGTCAGTCGGTGGGACCCAGCGCTCGACAACGCTGACTTAGGTGGGGCCCACAGCATCAGCACAGCCGCAGTTCACTTGAACCAGCAGGTTCGATCAGCGCGAACCGGCCCACGAAAACGGTCGGGACGGACCGCTTAATCGACGGACGAGATTGATCCCATTTTGATCCGTCGATTGGATTCACATTGTTGAATCCAACGGCGGATCGCTAAGAGACGCTTCGTCTCCCTCAGCAAAGTCGCGATTAGGGTTTACAAACAGCCGAAGCTGATCGACGAAACAATCCCCAATCGAAATGATTTTGAACTCAGAATTAAGCAATAATAATGAATGAATAAATGGAAGTAGGTGGAGGAAGTGAGTACCTCAAACTGTGGATGTACTGGGTTCAAAATTAGGGTCGAAGAAAATTGACAAGAGATTGATTCAGTATTGAGAAAATGAGGTGTTCTAAGGATTATCCTAAGGTTACGAATGGATTTGAAGCTTTGATAGGGTTTCTAAGGCGACAGTGGACACCTGCCGGGCGAAGGATGCCACGTGCGAGGAGGAGGGCCGCCACGCGCCGAGTCTTGCGAGCGATTTGGAGGAGATGAACTCAGACCGTTCGATCATCCGATCGAAGGTCAGAAGGTGCCATTTGGCTTAACTGAAATGGGTCAATGGCGTCAGGCCTAATCGACGGCGCCGTTAAGGGTTATTTAAATATATAATTTTATATTAATTAAACTCAATTTTATTAATTAAAATTAACTAATTAAATATATTTCAAAATTTTCCAATATATCACCCCTAGCTAATTGAGGGTGAGGAACGCAACGGTGCACTCGGATTTTCGATTTGACAAGCATTTATTTATTTAATTTTTCGGGGTATTTAAATATTATTAAAATATTTGCTGAAAATCCAACGACTTCCAAATGCCTCTAAAACTTCACCCCCAACTAATTTGGGGGTGGTGAACTCAATGGCGAAGTCAAATTTTTAATTTGAGGTCAAAATAAAAAGTCAATTTCTAGGGTTTTGAGATTTTCCAGAAATTAGAATTTGCTCTATTTGATCTAGATCTTAGAGGTATGTTCTAAATGACCTAGTTGGTGAACTAGAACCATAATTAAGACTTAGATTAGTCTTAATTGATCTAAGTAATAATTTGGGTTATTACATCAAACCTCCACCCTTGGATCTATCATGGTGCTATATAAACACTCTTAAACCCTCAAATTCTAGTTAGAACATTAAAAATTATGCACATTTTCATTTTACCTCATTTGAGAGAATTTGCTAAAACCCCTATCTCCTATCTTCTCCTTACCTCTCCAAACTATAAGGACTTCATCCTTATGTAAATTCAAATGTAATAAAATTTTTTTGAAAGCTCCAAATCACCTAAGAGGATATAACATGCACTCTCTCTCAATTTTTCATCAAAATTTTCTTATTTTAAGATAACTTTCTCTCTTTATCTCTCTCATTCTCTCTCTCATGTACTAAATCTCATTCATGTTTGCTAATGGAGGGAATGCCTATTTGATATTTAAGGTGCTATTATGCTCTTGACACATTTATAATGGTATTACTTAAGCTATCTAGCTTGAATGTAAAATTTTATGTAAGTTCTAAAATTTTCTTAAATCAATTTAGCTATTTTACAAATTTTGATCCCTACTTTGTGTTATCATAACTTTTGATTTACTTAAAATTATCTATTGTAACTTGACGCACAAGTCCTCCTATATATTGTGAACAAATCATTAGAAGACGTCATACCTTAGTTATGTCTCTATGACATTCAAAAACCACTTCAAAATTTGAGAAAATCTTTAGTTTTGGCTTGTAAAATTTTCCAGAAAAGTTTTTTTATTTTAATTACTTTGGAGTGTCATAAATTTTCAACAACTTAGATTTGGGTGCTGTAAGTTTGCATGTTTACTCTTCTATGTATATAGAATAATTTCATAAAAGACTTTATAAGTTTATTTTGAATTTAAAGCCTTCATTTAGGCACTCAAATTTCAACCAAAATTAATTATTCTAACTTTAAGATATTTGACATATTTCATAAATTTATCATGCTATATTTGTAATATTATAACTTTTGATCTAAACATAGTTAATAACTAAAATTGTGTATGCTTATTCTTAGATATATTAGTAATAAGTTTAATGTCATTTATATACTCATTTAAGTGCTCATTATTTTAGAAAATTATCAAATTTTCTTATAAAATTTATGTAATTTTATAAATTTATGAAATTGTTTGCTTGATTATAACTTCCAATTTATGTATAATATAAATATTAAATTTGACAAATATGTTCTCTGATATATTGAAACAACTAGGTACATATAGTTATTTAAAAATTATTATTTATAACATTTATACTTGAGTCTATTTCCATTTATGATTTTGATAAATGACATGTGTACGCTTTATTTCTTATTAAAATATAAAATCTTAATAAAACTTGTGACAAATATCTATAGTGAAAGTCTTTGAAATGAGAACTAAAAAATGAACCTATATAGGTAAAGTTTGCTAGTAACTCATAGAGAAATAAAGATGGATCTAGTCCATTAGAAATGATCAGAAAATCTAGAGAAAAGACTCATCAAATTCAAATGAAAATTTTAAACAACTATCGGCAGGTATTTGTATACCTTCTTAGAATATTTTAAGTCAAGATCTGGGTTTCCCATTTATGATTGGGAGCCCCAAGCCCAAAAGAATATATTAGTGTCACATAGTCTATTTCAACTTATCACTTTATTATTTTAAATTATTGATTTTATTTCAGTGAAGAAATGAAGCTTTTTTGATAAGTTCAAGGAAATGTATGTTTTCTTTCATAAGATACAGATTTTAATTCATTTCCTTTGATGCAATTTCCCTTTCAAATAATATTATTGTTGATTTTACACTCTATATAGGATATTAGAATTTAACCTTTACTATATACTCTATTTACTCATCCTGCCTAATTAGCAATATTGTAATATTTTAGATTTTGAGAGCTAATTAAAATAAGATTAACTTGAAAATCTAAGGGCTTAAGATCAAAGTTGTGATATGGAGATGCATTTACTTCTATTTAATTTTTATTTTATTAATTGATAAATTCTTGTATCATAAAAATGACAATGGCTATGTGTATGATGAATAAACTTATATTAATTAAGTTATTTTTTAATATCATTTTAAGTATGAATTATTGCTTGAAAATTTTTGATCTTAATCCCCGAGTCATTATAGCCTTGATTTAAAATATCCATAATGATATTCTAGGTCTCATTTCTTTTAGAGACAATACAAACATCAATCTTAATGCTGATTTGTAATCTCTTATAGAAGAGGCCACAAATTATAAACATATGCTGGAGCTTGATCGGATTAGACAAAGAGCCAAATTAAATTTGTTGGTAAAAGGAGAGGATGATGCTGGTTTCCTCTATAAACATATTAATTTTAGATGGTACAATGGATTGTAATGCTATTGCTGACCATGTCATCAACCATTTAAAGAATTTATTTAACAACAATGATCAAGTGAACAACCATTATTGCCATATTGGCAATACTCTACTGACAGATTATCCATTAGCTAATTTCACGGAGCCTTTGCGGCTGATCACATTCTCAAAATGCTCAAAACTATTGATATTAATACATTACTCATAATTTCACGGAGCCTTTGTGGCTTCTCTTCTGGCTTTTATATAAAAAATTGGGATTTGGTTAGCTCCCAAGTTTGTAAGGCCATAAATTGCTTTCTTACAACAGCTAAATTATCGACTGCAATCACCCACACTGCTATCACCCTCATACCGAAAACACATCATGTAAATACTATTCAAGATTTGAGACCTATATCTTTATGTGAATATGATTTACAAACTAATTGCCAAGCTCCTCAACTCAAGGATAAAGCTCCATCTTCCGTCTATCATCAATCCTACTCAATCGACATCCGTTCAGGGAAGAGTCATAATGGAAAATAATTTATTAGCGACTAAAATTTTGAACACTTTCAATAAAAGGAGAGGAATTTTTTTTGGTGGTAAATTAGTTATCAAAAAATAGTTTGATTCTATCAATAGGAATTTAATATTGACAAATTGAAAGCAAAAGTTTTTTTGAATCATTTCATAAATATTATTGCTGCTAGCATTAATAACACTGATTACTTAGTTACTATAAATGGAGGGCTCAAAGGTTATTTCAATTCTAGTAATGGTATAAGGCAAGGTTGTCTTCTATCTCCATACTTATTCATGCTTGCCATGGACAGGTTATCTGCTTTATTTGATAGTAGAGTCGCTGACGGCTCGGCTCTTACACTCCTTACATCAATGGAGAATTAAATACTCACACTTAATTTTTGCAAATGATTTACTTTGTTTAACTTTGTTTTAGTATGGCAACAGAAAGAAACATAAATTCATTCATTAAAATCCTTGGATTTTAAATGTAATGTAGGCTTCAAATCAACTTGGAAAAGTTTGGCATTACTTTCTCCAAAGCTGTTACAAACCCCTTTATAATTGTGGCAGCTTCCATGCTATAATCTCTTACCATGTTATTTTCTTTTTAAGGGTTGCTTGTGTCAAACTTGAGATTAAAAATTGCTGATTTTACCTTTATAATTGGGAAAATTCGTAATATGCTTATATGATGGAGCAAAAAATTCTTTTTATGGAAGGAAGACTTCACTTGCTTCAATTTTATATTTGGAATTTATTAGCAAATTCGATAAAAGGTGTTCAAATGCCAGCTTCAATCATTAAGAGAGTAAACTCCATTGCTATCCAATTTTTTTATGACGGTGTTATGGATAAAAAGGAACATCGTTTAACAAGTTGGAATAAAACAACAACTTCAAAGAAGTTTTGCGAGCCGAGTATCCTTAACTGTAGCTATGCTTTAAAAAGCATGCAAGCTTTCAAATTATGTTAAGCTTAAATCAGATTCAAGACTGGTGGTCTACATTTGGTAATCCTTGGGACCCAAGTGGCTATTGCTCCTCTCAATATTGGAGGAGTTTCCATAATTGAGCGCATGCTCTCAATATTGCTTGTAATCTTAATTATTCTGCTTTGCCATTATCTCAAGCTAAAATAATTGTCTTGATTACTCAACCAACTGTGAATTAACATCAATGGACATGGCGTAAAAATTACAAACAAAAATATGCAATTTTCATTTGGAGATGTGTTCATGCAGGTTTTAAAGCAGCATAAAAACTCAAGCTTATTGGTGTTAACTGTATTGATACTCGTCTACTTTGTTTTGAAGCAATTGAACATATGGAGAGCATTTATTTTTCAACCACAATTTTTCTTTTGACATATTGAAGTAGCTGAGTATAGTGCCATATCTTTTATTCCCACCCTCTCTTCTTCAATTACTTGAACTTTGGCTGCCTTTATAAGAATAAGAAGAAAACTCACTATAGTTGCTGTTATAGCTCATAACATTTGGGTTGAATGCAATAATAGAACATTCAAGTCAATTTGCTTACACAGCAACTGTAACAACTCAAGATCGTTACTAAGTGGATTAGACATAAACTTGATCATATTAAGTAAAAAATCACAATCTCAATTTAAGTTAAATAAAAATCAAATTAATAAATACTCTTTGATAGATCAAATTTGAAGGATACTAATATGGAAGTTTGAGCACAATTAGGATCTCAGTTCTTCATAAATTAATTGTTAAACTTTTAAATTCAGAAATTAATAGAAAATAAAATATAAAGCAAAATTTAAAATCTTTTGAAGTCTACCAAGTATCAAATGAAGATATTATATTTCAAATTTCGTCAATTTTCGAGCTTTGAATTATCCATAATGAATTATTGAAGTTTTTATATTTAAAAATTCATATAAAATAAAATAATCATCCAAAATTTGAAAATTTTTGAACATGAATATTCGTCTCGTCAGTATACTCGAATTAGTAAAAATTTTGTAATTTTTAAAGTCCAAATGAAATAACTCGAAAAGTCTCAATCATTTGATTTAAATCAAATGGGTGCAATAGAATAGGGTTGATTAGGGTTGTTTAGGGCTGTGCACTGCACTAAAATCAACTCAATCGGAAGCTTTTTCTTCCTGCGTGGAAAGCATGAAAGGAGCGACACAGGAAGAGCTCGCCGAACCCTGCGTCCCTTCTTCCTTACACGCATCGCCGATCCATAAATGTCCTTCTTTTAACGTTCCTCACGCGCTTCCTCCTTCCTTGGAGGATTAGCCGATCCTCCATCTCCCGACACCTCCACTTTTTGAATCCGGTCAAGTCAACCTAGATCCGGCGACATCCATTCACGCTGATCCTCAGCCTCAACATCAGCTCATCGCCTCCTTCTGTTTTCTTTTGGAGAAATCAACGAATCTTTTCACTTCCTCCGCACTTGTAGCCGATCCAGTTAGCACCTCCACTAGGTGCGAATTTTATTTACGTGGTTTATTGTCAATAGTATGTCATTTTTTGTTATGAAATTTTCTTGCATATAAGTTCGCGTGAATTATCTTTGATAAAACATCTTGACCACAATGCAGAAATTTGCTTTATAAAGGTGATGCTATTGTTTTTATGATTTTTTTTCTTAAAGTGTAGATGTGTTAATTTACTTTTAGTCAATATTATGGTGTTGAGTCGCCCATCCCCATTTTAATAATGTCTTTAGGGCTTATATTTGAGCAAAAGTTGTTTCTATTTTTGGTACTTGAGGTTCGGTTAAAGTTTGGGCAACATGCTGATGCTTCCATTATTTTCTATTTGTGCCTTGGACTGAGGCTGGGAATGTATGCTACATTTTATTTCTGTATTATGAAGTCTTATTGTTGCTTAATCTTTACCAATAATGAAGCACCATTCAATAATTGTGAATATCGTAGGGGATGTTTGCTTGGTAGTTTTATCCCATTTAGAAAATATACAGTGTATTTTTTTACTATTCCTGTTGTTTTAGTTTTTAAACTAATGTGAATTTCATTAAGTTCAATTAATTATGCTGAATTTATTTTAGTGATTTTTCATTCGTAGTGATTAGATGGGTAAATTTGATAGACAAAATTATTTTGGTATAAATATCAGTTTAGCACCAAGTTCTTAAAATGAACTATGCCATATCAATCATTTACCAAGTTTTTTTTTATAACTAGATACAATTATGTTTAGAAGGATTTAATGAATGATTTCCTATGCTTGTGAACTTTTAGCTTTGAGAAGATTGCCTCTGAAATTCATCCTATTATTAAAACTAACTCAACAGAAAAATAAAATGGATGCAAATCTTTTATGTATTTATTATATGCAAATTATATAGTTCCTTATGAGACCTTAAAATTTGAAATTAAAATGGATTGATCTGTGATCAGTATAGTTATGAACTATGTATATATATTCAGAATCAAATTATCTCAAACTTATAGTGCCTTAAAATTTTACTTCAATAAAGATTGTTTCAAACCTATTTAATAATTTTTTATAAATTATGAAATAGTTATTACATATATTGCTGTTTGTTTTGTATTCATTAGCTAACCTGCAAATTAGGATTTAAGGAGGCTTCAATACAATTCTTTTTTTTTTCTAGTCCTGGAAGTCATCATTACGCACTGCATGATTGAATATATATACATATATATATATATATATTTATTCTTGAGATAAAAGTTAATTGGTTTGGTTTTAGCCACATACCAAAGGAAAACTGCATATATATTTGCTAAACACAACAAATGTGATAAGCCAATATACTCATTTCTCTTAATCATTATATAACTAATTACACAATGTTTGAAACAACTATGATGGATTGCATTTGATGTTTTGGGAACTAGAGGTTTCTATTGTTCTTTTAAAATATCTACAATATGTTTCTATTGAAGGAATTCTAACACAAGCAGTTTTAAATTATGTGCTAGTTCACTAGATGTTCATTGTTAGGATTCTTGTTAAATTGTTAGGATTCTTGTTAAATTGAGTGCATATAGGTAATATATGTCATTTTCTTAACTCTTAACATGTAGCAAATTTAGCATCATCATTTTTACAACCTATCACCTTTGTGTTCCAATATAATGTTATTGTTTCAGCTTGATACTTTCAATGCTAAGATTAAAGTTTGACCTTGTATCAAAATTGTCATATTTTAAATAGGTAAATATTGATATGATCATAACTATCTTGTCATGTACATCTACAATTTTAATCTAGATGAGTGATACAATCAAGTTTGAATACTTGAAATGCATAAGTAATTAAATAACCCTCCAGACAATAATGATTGTGACCCATGTGTTAATAAAGTTGGAATAACAAATGCTTGCAGATATCTCTATTTTTGACATGGATGCTAGACAAGTAAAGATACGCGGATATCTTCTTTTACTTTTAAATTGCGTCTATTGTTCTTATTTTATAGATTTTTGCAGGTGGCTTGATAAATAGTGTCAAATGTGACGTGATATATATATATATATATGCAGTTGTGATTATTCTCTGTTTTGCTGGGAAATTAATGATGTTATCTTAAAAGAGGCATACCCAACTATTTATTCCATGCTTTTATTTTACTCTTGCATTGTAATTTATTTATTACATGTTATTATTTACATCGTGCTAACTGCTAATTTATTAGTTAACGTTGTTGTCTGTGGTACTAGAGAAATTCCATTATACATGAAATCAACATTTATTAAAATAAAATGCAAATCATCACTTGAAGGGAGATCCGCCATTAGGAAGAGCACAATGGAGTCAAACCTTACTTATATAATCACACTTTATTTCTATTAAAGCCTTGTAATAATCTGAACAATTTTATAGTTTGCACTTTTCTCTTTAAGTTGAATGGAAATGCATGTTATTTTCTTCTTAAATGGCTTTGAGTTGCATTTGTTCATTTCTTTTTGCCAATTTATTTAATCATCCAATAGGATCCTGGGTAGTTAACACCTAATATCGGTTTAGCTTCACTAACTCAACATTGGGTCGTTACAGTTGATATCAGAGCATAATTTGGATATAAATCCATTCAATTTAAATTGAGAATATCAAACTATCAGATAATTACAATTATCAAAGCAGTGCCAATGTAGAATGGATAGATGACACTTTGAAACAATAACTAGTTCCATTAGAATATGAGATCTTCAACCATTCCATTTGAATAGAAGCTATTAGAATATGAGACAAACAATTGACATATCAAATAACATGTGCAAATACTAGTGACATTTGGAAAACATTAGTTTAGAAAAATATTAGTTTTGAAAACATTCATTTAGAAAATATTGTGACATTAGTGACATGTGGAAATGATATTTAAACATAAGACATTGTGTTTTTATAACTTGGTTTTCCTTAGAGAACTACTTTAATAAATACAAAATAAGTTGGCATCGAACATGAACAATGAACATGAGGATATAACACGAATACTAGATAATCTCACCTATAAGAATATGAATCTTGAAACAAAGTTAAACAGCCACTCCTTCAAACTCTAATGAAGATGATGCTAATAATGAATACATAATACATTTGAACACAAAGTCTTTGACTTTGAAATACTCATATGATATGATGCCTACTTTTGAGGAAGTCAAGATATTAGATTATGTTTCATTGACTTTCATGAAACACGTAAAGAAGCTCTTTTATCATTCTCTTGTATTACACGTTACTAAATAAAGAATTTCTTACTTGTGAATGCGACTTTGAAGAAATCAACAATGTGCTTACAATTTGTAAAATCATTAGATTCAAATAAATTCATGGCGCGCTATTGTTAGCAAGGATTGAAGCATGACTCACTCCTTGCCATGTTAAGTTATAAAAAATGTTTAAGAAATTCCAAGATCTCAGATGGAGTAATGGTCACTATACATTTTAAGTGGGAATTCATTGAGAGTAGATAAGAATTGGGGAATTGCCCAATTATTTCAGCTTAGAACTTAACAAGAGAAATTATAACATTACAAATACCAATCATATCAATTGAGATGTAAAGCAATAATTAAACTCTTATCTGAACAATTTTAATCGCAGTTCATTAGAGTATAAGTAAACATCAAGCTAATATCACCATAGAAATATGTAATCAATAGTTGGTATATGATAAATTTTCTACTAATTGTTTAGGATTCTTTTTACTTCTATTTTGCTTATTCTGTATATTGATCTTGTCGTTTAGGATTCTTAGATTTTGTTTGAAGAGCCGGAAATCATAACTTGTATGATAGTGGTATCAATTAAATTAATCTCATGAATGTAGTTGCTACTCATAAATAGCCTGAAGTAGAGCCCATGCTTTGTAGTGAAATAAATTAGGATCTAAGCATCTTAATGAGATGTGGTATCAGTGTCTAGAACATAGTGTTGTTATCTTGTGTAGAGAACAATGAATATTTTGCAATTATGAAAGCTTATTGACACTACCATATTCAGTTTGATATGGTGTCATTATATAAAGTATCCTTGTTTTATCCCATTTTTCTTTGTTTTAGGCTATTACAATGTTGTCTTTTATATTTAAGTAGGGTCAAAATTTGGGCCAAATCATATTGTCTAAGCGTGGTTCAATAAGGTTCGGGTTTGGGCCTAAAAGCCCAGTTTATGCCTAATAGATTTTCTTTTTTGATATTCAAACCATCCTATATAGGTGATGGTCCCAGCAAGCCCTTGGACAATACACCCATTTTTGATACCATTGATCAGATCTTTGGGGACATTTAGCTGTAAAATGATCACGATTTTTCTCTTCAGCACGCTCCCAAACACAATTCTGCGAGGGTGCCAGGCCCCTAACATGCAATGAATGCATAGTCGGGACATGTTGCCAAGGAATCTTCACAAGAAGCTCTCTTGGATTCAGCTTTAGCTCCCAAATACTCAGGAATGCCAATCCGCTGATGTTATCTCAGCATTATAGAGCCAGTTAGAACTGCTGCTATTGGGTTAGCAAAATTCTAAACAAGTCTCTGGTTCGCTCTGCTTGAGTTGGGGCGTTCCTGCTTTTGAACTGTGAGCCCTGTATTCCAAAAACCTGCATGATCCTCTCTCAATTCCAGCTTCTGTTAAGTCTTATAAAGACCAAGTTCTGCTCCAGCTCATTGTCTGAAATATCTCCAAAAACAGAAGCAAACAGCAATGCACCTAGCCCGGTTTACATGTGTTTCCCACCTTAATGTAGTATATATTTTGAACCATGTTCTAGCTTTTACTCAATATTCTTCAGACCGCCTAGTCATTACGTTTAAGTAGGAAATTCCTCTCTAGGATATATTTACATTCCATAACTTTAACCCACAATAATTCAGCCTTATTAATAAAGTTGAATGTATACTGAGCAATCAGAGATTGTATAATGAAGGGGGTTTGTTTAATAGTCTTAATTTCAAATTAATTATCTCAAGGTTTTTCTTTTAGTTTGCATCTCTTTGCATTAGTTATGAATGTTTGCTGGCACATTCAAGAGGTGGTGGCTCATTGCAAGTTATTTTGAACTGATATTGTTTTTATTTATCAAACTAGAGATGACCTTTAAACACATCTCATGTTATAGTTGGACTACCTTAAAATCTAAATTTTTTGACTTTGTTGAGCCAAAACTAATTATATGAAATGTAATTTTTATCATTATATTGATTTTAATAATGAGGATATAATAATTGAAGATCATGTTATTAAGAAAGATGATATCTTGGCCCAATCATACAAAATAAAATAATAGAGGATGATGCAATTAATAGGATCCAAGTAGTTGAATGAAATGACTTTCTAAGGTTTTGTGCTATAAAAAAATATTATTTTAAGAACAAATTGTAGAACAGCTGAGGCAGCATGTTGGAAGGAAAAAGCATTTATATTTAATGAATTAAGTGCTGTGGAGATGAGGATGTTAAGGTGGATAAGTGGGGTATACACGGAAGGGTATGATGATATATGAATTTGTAATTAAGTTGGAGTGTTCCATTTGAGGATAATCTTAGAAAAATTATCTTTAGATGGTTGGCAAATGTGCAAATTGTTCTATTCCTAGGTTAACAAAGTAGACTTTATGAATTTTGCGAATGTTAAAAGAGGAAGATGAAAGCCACAAAGAGACAAGGAATTATTAGGAAGGATCTCAAATATTGGAACTTAGGAAGGCTTTGAAACTTTATCGTACGCAATCGAGCCAAAGGATTCATGTAACCAATCTCATCGAGTGGCATTAAGGCTTGTGTTGTTATTGTTTTATGCGATTAATAGGATCCAAATAGTTAAATGAAATGAATTTCTAGGGTTTTGTGCAATAAAGAAATATTATTTTAAGGAAAAATTGTAGAACATCTGAGACAGCATATTGGAAGGAAAATGCATCCATATTTAATGAATTAAGTGCTGTAGAGATGAAGATGTTAAGGTGGATGAGTGGGGTATACACGGAAGGGTATGATGTTAAATGAGTTTGTAATTAAGTTGGAGTGTTCCGTTTGAGAATAATCTTAGAAAAATTATCTTTAGATGGCTGGCAAATATGCAAATTGTTCTATTCCTAGGTTAAAAAGTTGATTTTATGAATTTTGCGGAGTTAAAAGAGGAAGATGAAAACCAAAAAGAGACAAGGAAAGGATTCATGTAACCAACCTCATCAAGTGGGATTAAAACTTGTAGATGTTATTTTTTTTTATGCCACATTGAAGAAATTATGAGTTGGTTCGAATAGACTTTGTGCTTTTTAAATTTCTTGTGAAATTTTAAAAACCAATCAAAGTTTGCATAAGGTCAAACAATAATGTCAAATTTTTCTTAACATCGTAGGGAGATAGTTTTCTCTTTATAAAATACATTTGAGCTGGTTTAGAATTACTGAATCTGTGCAATTTTCAGGTTTGCTTATCCGTGAATCTTGCATCTGAGCTGTTTTAGAAATTTTGCACTGTTTAACGTTGCAGACTTTTGGTTACCATGCTTCCTTTATTAATCTTTACTTTTTTTTTTGTTTTTTAATGTGACGAGATTTCCTGTTTCAATCCCTTTTATTTTGATGTTTTGCTGATTTTCTTTTGTTTCACATGCCTTTTTTGTTTTAAATCTTTTGTTTAATATTTGGCAAATGAACCATTGTTCTTTGTAGCTTAAGTCGTTTATGTTGGGTCGCCTGGATTTTGTGTGTGAAACATGTGTTGTTTTTGTTAGTTTTAAATGATATTATACTTTTTCAAAATAGAAAAGCTCAATTAATATGCTTCTGATATTATGACTTTATGATGCAAAACTGAGCCTTGCCTCAGTATATGATTTGTGCCTTTTTTCCATTATTTTCATGGTTCTCATTGTTAACTATTATCATTTAGATTTGGAGTTATTATATGCCATTAAAAGCTTTGGAGGATGCTCAACAGATGTGGTCATTGAACCTCTTTCATTTATCTCATTTTCTTTTAGTCACACAGCAAGGACACAAAACTTTCTATTTGTGAACACCTTTATGTTCGGAGGCTGTGGTTTTCATCAACTCTGAAATTATGCTTCTTGGTCGATTTTTCTGAATGCCCCACCGTTAAATGCTCTTTTTGTGATAACAGGAGACATGTTTTGGTGAATTGAGCTTGGAGGAAAGTAAATAAAAAAAAGCTTTAAAATCCCCTTTTGACAGTTTATTTTTAACACAGGATAGCACAGGGATACTTCGATGTTTTTTTTGGACAGGATAGCAATGTTCTATGCTCATGATTTATTTGTTACTTTCCGTAACATTTACATAGTATTTATTCTATTCACTATTTAAAGCATTTTTGCATTACCATTAGAGGTATTTTTTCTTTTTATTTTTCATGAATAATTTTTGTAGTTCTTCCAGTTTTATGCATGAGTCAGCACGCATTCGTTAATTCACATAAGATCTGATAAAGGGATGAGCTGCGTACATTATAATGCATTCAATGCCACTGCCAGGTTTGGTACCCCTGTTACAATACTGAACACAACCTTTATGTCTCGGGCTTCGGTTGTTCATATGGCATCTTTATGTACTTCAACACCAACCTTGAAGCAACATAAAAGGGCAAAGATAGTTCACAGTTTTCCAAAATATAAAACTGGCCCTCCAGTATGCTTGTTTGGAGGAAAAGAGAACTCTACTGGTGAAAGCATGGTAATTTTGCTACTTGGCTATTCTTTATTTCAATTTCTCTCTATTAAACAATTCCAGTTATCACTCCAGTTATAAAATGCTCTTTGTTTTCATGTTTACATGATTTAAATGTTCCAGGAGAGGCTTTTATAAAGTCGGTTGGCAGAGTGGTTTTCCTATTGACTATATCTGTGAAGATTGATCCTCTAATTATGTAGGATAATTTCTTATGTGTAACTCACAGATTTTTCTATTTATAAAACCGTCAATCACATGTCTCCATTTGTTAAATAATCACATCAATGCTAAAATCTTCTGTAAACTTTGTAATTGTTTGATCATGGTAAAAACTGGGGTTTGATTCTTCTTTTGTTTGCAAGGGCTGGATATGCAAGATTGATAGAGTCTACATAGCGTTTCCAACCCTTAACTTGTTTTCTGGGTTTAATTCCCTCATGCTTGATCCAATTCGAGTCTATTTTTTAAACTTCTTTGGCTTATTGTGCAAATACTTTGTGATCCGCACAGGGCTTTTCATGGGATTCACTAAAGGATGCTTTGAGGGACTTGAGAAAGGAAAAAAAAAGTGCAGGATATGTCAAGGGATCAGATGCGGCAATGGGATTTTGGCGGCGATGATGATGATGGAAATCCTCCTGGTGGCGGTCACGGCGGTGGCGGCGGCTTTGGCAATGGAGAAGATGGCAGCCTTGACGGAATTTTGGATGAGACATTGCAAGTTATATTTGCAACTCTTGCTTTCATATGTCTGGTAATTAATCTAACACTCGTGGCTTCTAATTTATAAAATTATGCCTCAAGGGATGCTATACATATTTACATGTAAAATATTCTTACATGCAAGTTGACTACCTTTATGTATTAAGCATATATATCATTAGATATCTGAATAAGGATAAAATAATATAAAGACATGAATTGATTCCTGTCTACATTTTGCTGATGCACAGTATATTTACATAATCAAGGGGCCATCGCTGGTCTTGCTTGCAAGGGACTACATTAAGTACCGCCTCGGTGGCGCTCCAAGTTTGAGGCTTCAAAACATCATGGATAGGTGGACGAAGTCGATTGAGAAATTTCGCTGGGTGGAAGAAGATGAAGACTTGCTAGAGAAGATGATCATGGTTACCCCGACCTGGTGGTACGATCCGCAGAGAACTGCACGCTTCTTGAAATCGAAACTGGATGAATATGAGCAGAATGCGAAGGAGGCCCGAGCTTACGCAAATTCTGACCAGCAAAATTCTATGGGACCGGAGGCATAGCAATGATTTATGCATGCAGTCGCTTGTTTTGAATGCTGAACAAATTTTAATTTTGGAGTATGCTTTTTGATCTTCTTCAACTAAAACCATAATTTTAATTTTTTGAATTCATATAACTGAAAGTGGATATGTGAGGTGTAAAACTTGCATTATACATTGAGAGATGAAAGTTCTGAAACTATCATTAGTTGCATGATTATTTAATTATGTTAAAAATGATGGGTATTTTTGTAATATTTAAACATGTGTTAAATGTATAAATAAAATAAAATATTATTTTTTTTGTTTTTAGAGAGATTATTATATTATTTTTATTTTATTGTGCTTATAATAGTGAATAAAGTTCATATATAAATTATTATACATAACTAAACTGCAAATTCTTACAAAAAATAAATAAATCTTCAAGTGTTAAAATTAGATCGGTGACTTAAGAAGCTCATGTTTTTCATATATATATATATATATATACACCTTTAAAGTGTTTAGACAAAGGCAGCATCTCCTTATAGAAGTAGGCCGGAAAAAACAAATCAGAGCTAAGAAGAAAAAAAAGAACCACATTAAAATTAGAGGCAGCTGGGGGGAACGACTGAGCCGAAGGTCCTTCCGTTAGCGTAATTGCAGAGCGCGAGTGCCCTAATCTGCTGCTTCTGCTGCTGTTGGTGCTTCGCCTTTTGGGGATCGTAAGTCAGATGTATGTTGTGCAGAAGTATTCCCGTGCAGGGATTAGTCCTGCTGCAGTCCAGCTTTACTGCCACCTCCGTCCCCGACGTCCCCTTCACATCGCTGAACACCAGCCCGCTTATCTTTATCCCAGAGCTCTGCATTAAATCCCTCGTTAATATTATGAATAATAGGATCATCAGCAAGAAAGGGATTTTACCTGTTTGGGGCAATTGATGGCTCGGGGGCAGTAGTTCTGATCGATGATGATAGGGTTCTGTACGTCCTTCATGCGGACGTGCTGGAACACCACTCCTCTCACATTCCCCTTGTACGGATTGGCCCAAGTCTTGATTCTCAACCCGTTCTGGGTCCCCGTCAGGGCGACCCATCGGGCCGTCACGTTCCTCACCACCGATTCCCCCGGGGACCCACCCAAGCTCCCGATCGAGATCCCGTGACCCGGCCCGCACCTGATCCTCTCGATCCACGTGTCGTTCACTCCCGTCCCCACCGATATGCAATCGTCGCCCGTCCGGATCACACTGTCCGTGATCGTCACCAAGCTCGACATGTGGAGGTGGATTCCGTCCGTGTTCGGGCTGTCCGCCGGAGCGCTGATGCGGGCCCCCGTTACCGTTACAGCTGAGCTGAAGACGATGGCAATTTGAAAATTCTGGCTGTTCCGCACCGTTATTCTGCTCAATACCACGTTCTTTGACCTCCCGATTGTCAACGCCTTTTTCATTTTTTTAAAACTTGATTAAAATTAAATACAAGAAAATAAAATTTCTGTTCTTGAAATTATAAATGGATATAAGCTTTAGAAATTAAGAGATAAAAATGCTAAGAATGATAATGTTTGAGTGTTTGAGTGTGTGAATATGTAAAATAAAAATGTTTTAAGATAATCTTATTTTGGTATATATATATATATAAATATATATAGAAGAAAAAAATACCGTGGAGCCTGTGGGGCAGATGCGGCCAGCGGCCTTGCAAGCCCAGAGGGAGTGGCCGCGTGCGTCAAATGTGCCGCCGGAGATGAGAAGGCCGTCGACGTACTTGAACGTGATCCATTCAGTGCCGGCTTTGGAGAAGCGGGAGTCTCCGAGTACGGTCCCGCGGATGAGAAACCGGCTCGCATTGCTCTTGCAGGGGCCCTCGAACAAGGCTCGGCTGACCAGAAACCGGCCCTTGGGAACCACCACCTCCGCCTGCCGGTCACTCCCGCACGCCCTCTTCCATGCTGCCACGAACGCTCTGCTCGAGTCCGTACGCCCGTCCGGTTTCGCCCCGAAATGTGCGACGTCGTACACTGCGGCCGCTGAGCTGGCCGCGCGGAGCAGGTTAAGAAGGAGGCAGAGAAGGGGGATGGTAAGAAACCGAAACCGTGCCATTGAGAAGAAGAGGAGCTCTGAGCTCTGAGCTCGCGGAGGCGATTTTAAGAGAGGGGCGGTAACTGTTCGGCGGTTTTCTTTAGTGGACGAAAACCGTCCACTAACGAAAACCGCCGATCAGACACCTCTTAGAATCGCAGCCGATCCTCCATCTCCCGACACTCCCGCTTCTTGAATCCGGTCAAGTCAACCTAGATCCGGCGACATCCAATCACGCCGATCCTTCTTCAGCTCGTCCATCCATCTCTCTTCCTTACGTCGATGTTCAATTGCTTTAAATTCCAAGTGACGTAGATTTCTCTTCCTTACTAAGAATCAATGTTGTAATTCATCTTTCTTCCACTCTTTTTAACTCACATTGAACTCCTAGTAGCCACTATGATCCAGCCAATCCAGAGGCGATAGTTTAACTATAAAATAGTGTTCATTATTGATAATGGAATTTAATGATATTTGATTCATTGGAGTGACATACTAGATCTTAATAACTCTAGGATCATTTTACAGACAACTTCAAAAATTCACTTGGACTTATTAGAAGAATTTTACTTATTAAAGTTGAATATTTACTAGCCATGGAAATTTAATGGGAATTGAATTGATGCATGTTACAAGTATTGTTCATATTTACATGTGAAATGTTAAGAGATTTTTCTATTTTTTTATTTTGTTACTATTTCTTCTAGCTTATTAATGTTTCGAGATGATTTATGGGGATAGTTTTTTTATGGATCTAAATACTAACCCATTAGATTTCATCCTTCAAATCACTAGCTCATGAATGATTAATCACCGTCGTCATTTGTTTTTACAAGATTAGGTATTTATATCATTTTATGGCTTTATAAATCTACAAACAGGGCTTAAATTTTTCGTTGTGAGATGTGGGTTTGAAATAATATAAATTTAGTCTCTTATAAACTTGTGTGTCTGTGAATGCAGTGTTCTGAGTATAGGGAAATGACAATAAACTTCTTAGAGATCATTTTTTAGTGTTTTAGTGTAAGCCCTAGTTTCTTATATTTTGGGGAACTCTTTCTCATTTAGGAATGGGACTTTGATTTGCATTACTATGATATTGCGTCTCATTTTCTTAATTAATTTTTTTTTTATGCTCGTATTGTTGTTAGGCTTGGGATGTTAGCAAATTTTATAACTTGATAAATAGTTTTGAGTACATTTACTTCAAGCATGAAAATTATTGGAGCATCCTAACTTTCTTGCAAGGATATCACAAGTTACTTATGCTAGTTCAATTTTTTTTTGTAAATTTAAGGTTATATTAAATTTCAAAGAGATTTATTTGAAAGTTATTGATTCCTTCTTTTACCAATATCATTCATTTTTTTCTTCAAACCTTTTATGAAAGTTCTAGCCATGTAAATACATATCTAAAGCATATGAAGAAATTTAGTTTGCCATGATCCTCTTGCATCACCAATATTTTGTTTATGAAAAGAGAAAAATGCATTATCACATACAGGACTATAACTACTAGAACATAGATTCGATTTTTTTTTTTGTGAAGAAAAATGAATGATCATGTTGCAGGTCTTGTAAGAATATTCTAGGGTAAAGTTTGTCCACCCAACACTGGTTATTGGTTGTGGATTTAAAAATGAGTTTGAAATAGAATATTATGTTTAGGTTATGTTCAAAGACTAGATAATGGAATAAATGAAGTTAAAAAATATTGTATTGAGGATGAACTGGAGTGCTGAGATGTTGTGCTGTTAAAACTTGTTTTATTTGGCAAAATGTTGGCTTGCAGAACAGAAGCATGCTTTAGGAATACTCATATATGGAGGGATTGTTATTTGATCTAGTATAGTGGAGACAACTAATTCAATTATAGTCAGCTCACTAAGTGAAACTAGGGCTTGTTTTTGTTGGAACTGTTTTGAAAATAATTTGTTGTTTACAGTTGGTCTTCCATAAGTAGGATCTTATATTACTTTCTTTATTTTGAAACGTTAAATAAAAACCTTTATTATTTCTCTTATGTACTATTGCTATAATTTAGGACTACACGATATCAGTATTAAAATGATTTCTTGTTGATTGAACAGGTAGTACTTTAGGCAGGACGTGCATTAATTTGTTTTTTGATAGTATTACTGTGAATTTGAAATGATTAGTAATTAAAATTTAATAGAACAATTGTTGTATGGCTAGAAGTAATGCCAAAATACTACAAATTAGAGATAACACCACATTTTAAATCGGGGAGTAAAAGAGGATTGATTAAACCTGAACCATGTTAGTTAGGGTACGGCTGATAATAAAAATGTTGATGATGATGGTTAATTTATAGTTCTTTTATTATGTGTTTGCAGAATGGAAGCTGCTGTGCTAGATCTAGTTGCTGATGACAATGCTGCAATGCAGAAACAAAAGTCTGTGTTTCATTGGGATAAGGTATTTAATAGAATATTATAACGGTAAAAATTAAATCTTGCTTTCCATGATTATGCTATAACAGTTTTTATTTGCAGAGAAGCAAAAAATACATAAAATTGAACAACGGAGATCGAGTCACAGTTACCGGAAAGGTAATACAGCACTTACTGATTTTGTTCTACGTAGTTCTAGTGATTCAGGTGTCAATCTTATGTTGAATTATTTAACTTGGGAGAAAATTAGATCAAATCAGAACTATTCCATAGTGAAGCTCCAATATTTAAGGGAAGTATCGCTGTCATTTTTATAGATACAGTTCAATCCCCAAAATATATTCTTTATTGAATAAGGATTATGATTCTAGATTTCACATCACGGATATTAAGCAGTTGGTGACATGAAAAACTAATTGTTTCTGGTTTCCTATGTGATGCGTTACAGCTATACGATGACAATTATGGTTTTTACTGTTTGAGGTCTAGCAAGCGTTATCTCATTTTTAATAATTAAAACTTGTACTTTTTCACAATTTTAATGATTAGTTATGATATATCATTTGTGGGTGACATTCTAGTTATCTCTTGCTTATTTGTCATTATAATTGAGCCGTAATTGAGCCAAGCTGACTTATTCTAAGTTTAATAATTGGCTTGTGATTTGAGTTGTCTGAGCCAATAAACCAAGTTTCCATTAGTCATAATAGCTTATGAGTTTGGTAGCTTAAATTTTTTTTTGGTTTAAAATAGACTAATATCTATGGGGTTTTTTATAAGTTTGTTAAAACTATTTTAAAATTATATTTCATCTCAATTGATTTGTATTTTCTTTTTTAATTTTTACATTTTTAGCATCTTTTCTCTTTCATAATGAATGTTCATAAAATTTGGTTGAGCTTAATCTAAATCTTGAGATTGACTTGAGCTTGACTTGCTTAGACCCAAGCCTTAATTAATTCAAGTTATTGCTTGTCATTATTTTCTATAGTGCCCTTGCACATTTTTGACTAAATTCTGAATACTAGTGTTGTGGTAAATCACTATGGGATCGGTTGTAGCACTACGATATGTTGAGGTAGGATTTATTTCATCAATTTTGTCAAAACTTTGTTATTGTTTGTCAAACTAGCATCACACAATATCGTCTGATCACAAGATCAACAATAATAAATTTACATAAGGAATAGTTAACAATTTCCGATAGTATAAAGTTGTAACTTTCTATGTATGTATCTTGTTGGTATGCACATGGGAACACCCACAAATGTGTATTTTATATGTTTAAAACAAAAATCCCATTAAAAATGAGAAACGAGTACAGGATGCTTGCAATGAATAATGCTAAACATTGGAAAAGATAGCATGACACAATATAAGACATCGATCAACCTAGTAGGTGAGAGCTAATTGAGTCTAAAACAGATAATTTAGTGAGAAATAATTCCAATGTTCATGCCATTGCATGAATTTTCTTATAAAAAAAATTGGCGTGCCTTTAAATGATAAAGAAGTTCTCACTGAAGGGGCGAAAGAGTTGGAAGAATATTGTGAATCTGCAACCAGGTGAGCAAAAGAAAAAGCACCTGAAACTAGAGGGGAGAGCACAACCTAAATAGCACCATCTGCCCCAACCAATGGAGAGCTGTAGGCGGGGATGGAAGTGCCCGGCATTACCACGGTGATTTTTCGCTGAAATATAATAATCATTCTATGTATCTAGTGTTTTTTTCATTTTCCTTGCTAAATGTTTACTGTTACAGAGACTAAGTTTTGACGTTGGAAGATTTGAGAAGTCCCCTTATGGCCCTCCCTAACCTTCACAACGTTCCTAGGCATCATTATAGTGCTCCTAAGTCTTTCTTGAAGCTCAATGCAAGCTCAGAATCTACCAAAAATAGGAATTAAGCTTCTTTAGACTTTAAAAGATATCATGCTTTAATTTACTCCAAAGAAGAAGTTGCACTGCGATTTAAACCCCTTTGAATTTTCTTTAATTAGGAAATTTTTTAATGACAAACCTGATATGCCTGTTGCACAACAATTCTTCTCTGATTTGGGTCTTAGTGGTTCCTATAACATTGGCTTAATAGATTTCTGTCATATTTTAATTAAACTTTCAGTGGAAGCATATTATACATGATTATTCTCTAGAGGCTCTTTGTGGGAAATTTTTGTTTGAAAATTTCAACTTGGCTACCTTTAGATCCGAAGATGGAACCTTCCAAAGTTCTTGTATGGATAAGTTTTCCTTTACTTAGAACTCATTTTTTTACTCATTCTATTTTCTTCTCTTTGGGATTTTATTTTGGTAAGCCATTGAAGGTTTTAAAACCTCTATGGCTAAGATCTTAGTTGAACTAGATCTTACTGAAAAATTGGAACAAGAAATCTGAACTGTGGGTGAAGAAAATGGTTATTACCAAGAAGTTGTCCTTGAAAACTTACCTAAGCTCTGTGGGCGTTGTGGTACTACCGGGCATGATATTTCTTCTTGCTTTAGGCTTCATTCTGAACTTAAAAAGCATTCTAGGCCTATAACTAATAGAGAACCTCCTACAGGGAATAAGATCTATATTCCCAAAGATTGGGCAAGATGTTCTCTTGATGAGATTAACGGGCAAAGTTCTAATAATCCTAATACTATAGTCAACAATGTTACAGTTGATATTATTGAACTTTTGAAAATGACTGGAAATATGTTATTATCACTGATATTGATGATGATCCTATAATTAATGATATTAATAATGCAAATATCTTATATACTGGTAATGCTGCTACTGTTGTGAATCTGAGCAAGGATAGTATTCAGATAGATCTTTCTAAGCCTTTTAATGAGTTTGAATGATTAATAATACTAAGGAAATTACTCTTATGAGTTCCATTGATGTTTCTATGGCTGATAAGTAAATGCTAATAAACTTTTTCTGTGCTTGAAAGTGATCCTGATGTAAAAACAATACTTACAATGAGTTTGAAATGACTAGGATTAATACAAAATTTTGTATTAAGGATAATCATTTTGATCGGGTTTGAGCCTTGAAGCTACTTCATTTGAACCTAAAAACAGTGATAATCAAAATAAGAGGTTGTTTTGTCTCCTCAGCCTGAGAATGTCATTTCCAATAATCAGAATGGTTTTCCTTATTACAATTATTATTGTAATTTTATGCTAGGTCACCCTAACGAGAATGAGGATTTTAAAACTAGTGCTTTACTCTCTTATCACCCGGATAATTTAGTTCACATGAAATTTTTTGGATAATTTGTATAATTTCTCTTAGTTGTTATGAATGTCCCGCACTTGGGTTTTAAAACTAAATCTGATTTCTTCATCTCCTTGACGAAGAAAAATAAGGGATTCAAAATACCTAAAATGTATGAATGGAGGTATACTAGATCCTATAACAGAAGAAAGAACCTTATCTTCCTTTTACTGGGTCCTTTGATTATCTTGCAGTGGTAATTGGGGCTCAGTCGAAGGACTAACCTCAATTGCTGGTTGGAGAACTCTAGGGAAGTGGTTTGAGATGGGTTTCGGTTCTCTTTTCTTGGAAGTTTGGATAAATTGTTTTTTGAGACTTGAGTTTTCTGTTTTTTTTGTTGTTTAGGTTTTTGGAATTGCTTTGACTTGGTTGATCTTTTCATTTGCTTCAAATGGTTTTGGTACGAGTGTGACTCTCCTTTTTTATTGGTTTCTGAACATATGATCTAGATGGGCACCGACATTGGTTTTATTGAGTTGCAAGGCTTAACTCTCTCTGATTATCTTTGTTATTCTTCTGTGTTGTTTTGGTGTGCATATGGAGCTGTCTTGATCAAATGGACTGCTTCCTGTGGAATTTGGATGGAACTTTTTTATTTTCTGTTTTTGATCAACTGGATTGCCTCTGTTTTGCTCGGGTGAAGCTTCCTGCGGTTTTTAGATGGAGCTCTAGTTTTTTTTATCAACTGGATTTGCTTCTATTTTTCTGAACATATTGCTTATGCTCCTGATGGGATATTGCTTCTCTTGATTTTTCTCGAGTATTTTGTACTGGGTGATATCTGAATGTTGTGCCATTTTCCTCTCCTAGCATTTTACTAAAGGGAAGCTGTCTTCTGGATTTTCTCCTGCAGGAATTATCCTTTCTGGATCTGCTGTGTAACTATCTGGCTTGGTTTATAGGTTTTCTTTTGTATGTTTTTAAACTTCGTGTTAGTTTCCTTCTTAGACCGGCAGATATTCTTTTGGAATTATCTCTTATGGATCTTCTTTGCTGCTATTATTTTTTATTTTTGACACTGCATAGAGATGAATTGTAGGAAGCTTGATTATCCCTACCTTGTGCTGCTGTGACATGATGCGTTGGATTTGCTGAGTTTGATGATGCTCCTGTTTTGAAGTGCTTCATTGGTGTTTGGCTCTATGCAGATTGATCCAAAGATTCTTTTATGATTTACTTCCTTATTGTTTGGAGCTTTCTTTTGAATCTATGGATCTATTTCTTTTAAGTTGATGTGCTTTTTATTTTTAGTTTTTTTGTTAACCCTTAAATTTGATTCAGGTTAACTTTAGCTTTGGTCTGATTGGATTCTTTTTTCTGTCTTTTAGGTTTTTTTCTTCTTGATTGTACGGTCCAATCATACCACTTAATCTTGTATTTCATTTCTTGTATCAATAAAGTTTGGATGTTTGACTAAGAAAAAATCACAACGATACTCGTTAAGAAAAATAAGATTTTATAATAATAGATGAAAAATAACTTGAGTGGATTAACGGTACAGATTAAGTGCTGCAAACATATCAATAATATTACCAAAAAAATTATTAAAATGATTGTGAAAAAACTGGATAATGAATTTGGAAAGCAGGTGGAAAAGCAATTTGAATAACTTCCAACTGATTTCTTTTGCAATTTACTTGCATGATTCAGATAAGATAAACATAACATTGTCGCAACTAGCAATGACAGCTTTAGCTAATATTTGCAGGAAAAAAAGGAAATATGACTCTGAAAACAAATCAAAAAACAGCAAGGTAGTAAATTGTGCAATTTGATGATAAAAAAAGTATTGCTTCCTTCTCTATATATCATCGTAATTATCTTTGAGAACAAAACTAATTGTCAGTTTTTTTCAAAGTTTCTCTTGAATTTTCCATTTTCAAAGTGAAGTCAGTACTGCAAATTCACAAAGAAACTCATTTACAAAACAGCACTTTCATCTCTCAATGTATAATGCAAGTTTTACACACCCCCATATTTACAAAATAGTATGCACAATTAGGAGTTTTAATAAGCCATTTTTACTTTATAAACATTTTTAATACACAATAAAATCAGGCACCCTCAAATACAATTTTGCTACTTGATGAGACTCATTTTCCATAAAGCCAATAATTGAGTTTATGATAATTAATATTATAAATTTTATTACTCAAAATTACAAATTAAGAAAATTACATATAGTAAAGTAGCATATTCAAAATATAAAAATAAAATTGGTGAGAACACTTGCCGGTGAGATTACCTCTCTAATATTTTTAATAATTACTTGATCTTTATCTAGTATTTGAATTTTTTATTGACAGTTTTGTTTTTTTCTATTATTATTTAAACATTTTATAGGCATTTTTTATATCAAAAACATTCACAATTTGGGACAGAATTCGAAAGAACAATTTCTAGCAACAAATTTTTATCTCCACGACTTAGAAATGAATGCCTTTAAAATAATAATAACAAACTAAAATACAAAGAAGAAATAGCTTTTAACATAAAAAATAGATATTCCCAAAAAATTTTACTGTAAAAATAAATTAATATCCATAAGAATATGGATAATAATGATATGTAAATTTATTTTTTCTTTTTGCCAAAATTTTTCTTTCCCTTGGAAGATTTTTGAGTGTTGAAGCGAGCAATCCTGGCGGCCTTTTGCTGCCTGCTCTTCCTCACTTGTTCGGGCTCTCTAAGCTCAGATCTCGCTCTGGCATTAGGAACAGCGCTTCCCTTTCTGCCGCCCCCAAAATTCCTCTTATTTCCTCCTCTTGCTTTCAATGCAAAAAAAACACAGTAAATTTGCTTTCAAATTAGGATGCTGAAAGTTTTTGAATGAGTTTTAATACACAGCTCCTATATATCTCTTAAAAATTATGAATGATTAGAATTTAGAGAAATGGAACAAAAAAATTATTATTAAACCACTTTTGCTTATTAGCCCTATAAAAATGCATATTTTAAATTTTAAATTATAATCATTCATACTTTTTGAGAGATATTTGAAAACTAAGTACATTTTTTCTTATGAAATACTTAAGTTTTTATATTAGACCTGTCACTGTTAATGCTCATTACATCCTTAAAACACTTTATGACTAAACAACATTCAACAACTTGACAGCTCCAAAACACGAACTGTAACAGTACTCAGCCAAGAACTCAAATGGATTCAGCAATTCAAGAGAGGGTTTGAAGTATATCATTGCGCGAGGTGAGTTAGGAATGTGATCTTCGAGCAGTCTCAGCATCGGCACATTTTGCAGCACCATGCACGGATCAAATCTTGAGCAGCCCAACATACAGGTTTAAGAGTGCTTGAGTTTAAATTGAATCCCAATCACAATTTTGAAATATAGTATAATTTCATAATCAGCTTTATTTTCATATATTATTTCTAATGTTTATTCAATAAAAAATGCAGGTTTAAGAAAACGATTAACTATACGTTTTGATTCAAATTTAACAACAAATAGTGTAAACTTTAATGGCTCGGCTGCTCAACCTTGCATTCATTCATCAGTCTACGCAAACTTTATGCTCATGCAAAATTTCATGCTCCACTTCATATTACCAAACTCTAGTTAAATTTAAAATCAATTTTATGTCAATAACCTGGCGATCAACTACTGAGTGAGAGGCATACTCAATTTTGTCATCAGAGATATATTGATTTGCATATGCAATTCATTTTCTTAATCCAAAATATCCCTTAGACATTGATAAACATTTTCCTTAATTAAATCAACACACAAATCTAATTTGGATTTTGTTTTATGCTTATGATAAGATATTATCAAGTTTTTGTAAGTGTTAACAATGGCACAGCTTGTTTAATAAAATTTAGTACCGTGTCTCACTATATAAAACTCTTAAAAGTTTCTAGAAGAATATAAAAATAATCAAATTTTAATAGATCAAAATTTATCAGTTTTGAAAATTTTAATTGTGATGAAAGGAAAGCCATGTGGCAGATTATCATTTTTTGCAAAATGTATAAAATTCAAATAACATCATTCACATCAAGTTTCTTTGCATAAGCTTTCTATGATTTTAAAACAATTGATTTTAATATTCTCCAAGTGGCGTTTATTGCATTTTCACATACATTTCATCACAGTCCATATTATATTTAGATATCTTGAGCAGTCACAAAATCGAAGCATGACTTTTTATTTCCCTATAAGTACATTTTTTCAAAATCTTTTAAATGTAAAGAAACTTTTTTTAAATATTTTAATTTATCAACCCATTTAAAAAACGCTCCTCATCATACTCTCCATAATAAGTAAAAAAATACTAAAGATTAATCCTAATATTTTCCAATAAATCTGCTTCTTTAAATTTTTTATGTTAAAATTATTTTAATGTTACATACAGTATCCAGCATATGCTCAGCATGACCAACTTTGACCTCTTGTATCAATCTACACGAACACGGATCAAGATCAGCCCTTAATATCCTTAAATAGATTACGTAAATGCCTATATCTATATAAGAAGTTTAATAAGAAATATGCACTGTTAAAAAAAAAAAAGATTTGAGAAAAAAATGATTTAAGAAGCTCTCAGACAAATCACAAAGAAATTTTAAACATAAATAATGGCATTTAACATTTAAAATAATAGTCAAGTATGTATAACTTCTAAAACCATTACAATAAAATTGAAACATTTTAAAAGTTTCAAATGCAAGATATAAACACTCAAGAGATTCCCAAAGTTACATCATTTTCTAGTGTCCTAATCTCAACAATATCAACAACAGAATAAAAATATAAAAGATAGCACAAATTCATTGGTAAATGATTTTATTCTAAAATCAGTCGCACAATAAAAAAATCAAGAAATTTTGTAGATTTATCAATAGAATGAGAAATCTGTTGAAACTAGAAAAAAAGCATTACATATTATAATTAACAATCCATAAGTTATATTCTGAATTTTGTATCTAATGATCGGGTATGCAATAATTTGATAGTTGTAACTAGCGAATTGTGAATGTAATCAAATGAAAAATTAATATCCATAAAATATCTAAATATAAATATAAATATAAATATGAATATGAATATAAATATATATATATATCATCTCAATAATATAAATTAACTGAAGTAATAAAATTACAAAATAAAAGAAAAAAAAAACTTTCTTAGTATTTATTAAAATTAATTAGAATGACATTCTTGCAGTATGTAAATACAATTCCCATCAATTAGCAATCTTAGGACTATAAATCAAAACATACTTTAAAATCATTTTCTTTTTACAATATTCAAATTTAACTTTCCTCCAATAAATAACATTTCATATAAAAGTTTTCCTTAAACTAACTCTTCTAAATCATGCCAGAATTTTTTGTGCAATTGGTCACATCAACCAAAATTCAAGCTTACATCAACTCAAATTTACACAGAAAATGATTTTTAAAAACTCAAAGAATTCAAATTTACGAAAGTTAAGCCTGATAAAAATACAAAAACATTTCAAAATGTAGCAGGCCACGTTTTAACAAATATTTGTTACCATTAGAGATAAACATTAAGAGCCTGTTGAGTAGAATCCTAGATTTAGAAAATCTCTTTTAAACCGCAGCAAATTAACTTATATAACATCAACAGTGGTAGATTCCTTTGTTAATTGTTTGACATATACAAAAATAAATAGATTTATACAAATAAAACCAGAATGTATAGTTATTATTAGTTAAATGCTGCATAAAAACTATAATACAAAATTTCACTGTTTTCAAAAAAATCAAGCTCCATTGTATCACGAAGGAGCTAAATTGGTGCATTCGTTTCTTAGATCTAATAAGCAATCTAGTTCTTATAATAGAGAAACAAAGAAATCATTGCTAAACAAGTTGATTGGCAAAATTGAGAATATTGGAATAAGCAGTGGTAGATTAGGAAGGAAATGAATATGAATGATTAAAAAAAAAAAAAAAAACAAAGTGTAAGCAGTGACGAGCAAACTAAGTGATCCCATCAAATTATCTATTAATAAAGTATTTGAAAATTTCAAGAATCGGAAAACAATAAATTGAAAAAACAGAGGAATCCTTGGTCTAGCCATCTACTTTGATGCAATAAAACTGAATGACTAAATAGTTGAAGCAACATCACCACTATCTCGCACACATTTATTGCATGAATAATGAGTTCCATGAAGACCAATTCACTTCGTGAAGATAGAAATACCCTAATAAGGCAGGTAAATAAAACAAAGCTAGAGGAAAGAAAAAGAACGACACATGTCATATAATACATCTAGAACTTTTACAAAAAAACATATGTTAACTTTTATTAAAAATATCACCATAACAGGTTGAAAAAGAATAGAAGATCTGAAAATGGCAGCAAAAAAAAGAATAAGACTATTAATAATTATGTTAACTTTGTCTTTACAAAAAATTTTAAAATACGCAAGAGAAATATGACTGTCAAAAGGAACAAATAACAAAAGACAATGCCAGTAAATTTATTTTTTCTTTTTGCCAAAATTTTTCTTTCCCTTGGAAGATTTTTGAGTGTTGAAGCGAGCAATCCTGGCGGCCTTTTGCTGCCTGCTCTTCCTCACTTGTTCGGGCTCTCTAAGCTCAGATCTCGCTCTGGCATTAGGAACAGCACTTCCCTTTCTGCCGCCCCCAAAATACCTCTTATTTCCTCCTCTTGCTTTCAATGCAAAAAAAACACAGTAAATTTGCTTTCAAATTAGGATGCTGAAAGTTTTTGAATGAGTTTTAATACACAGCTCCCATATATCTCTTAAAAATTATGAATGATTAGAATTTAGAGAAATGGAACAAAAAAATTATCATTAAACCACTTTTGCTTATTAGCCCTATAAAAATGCATATTTTAAATTTTAAATCATAATCATTCATACTTTTTTGAGAGATATTTGAAAACTAAGTACATTTTTTCTTATGAAATACTGAAGTTTTTATATTAGACCTGTCACTGTTAATGCTCAATACATCCTTAAAACACTTTATGACTAAACAACATTCAACAACTTGACAGCTCCAAAACACGAACTGTAACAGTACTCAGCCAAGAACTCAAATGGATTCAGCAATTCAAGAGAGGGTTTGAAGTATATCATTGCGCGAGGTGAGTTAGGAATGTGATCTTCGAGCAGTCTCAGCATCGGCACATTTTGCAGCACCATGCACGGATCAAATCTTGAGCAGCCCAACATACAGGTTTGCGTCTAGCTTCATCTGCTTCACACTAGTTCTCGTTGTTGCAGCATATGATTCTCAGCAACATCGTGCCATCAACTGAGAGTGAGCCAGGTGTACACGTGTTGGCGTTGACATTCATCACATTTGTATCGGCGGGAAAGTACTTCCCTTCATGGATGTCAGCGAACCTAAGTCTACGAGAGCGCCAACTCCTAAGATGTAGGCTACTGAAATGCAGTCAAGTTATACTTGCCTCATAGGGAACCATGCAATCGCTAGATCGGTTGCAAGCAAATCTCATAGCCAACATGGTCTTCCGAGAGGATCATCAGATAGGGTGTAATCTTAACAAGGTTTCCTCTTTCTAGAACTTGCAGTAGCAAGTGACTGGTATTCGAGGTAAACCAACTGAATCTAAAAGTTTACCTCAAATAGAAGTGGTAGATTTTATTGCAATTAAATCACTCGTCGATGAAGCATTTGTTAAGGCATCACAGAAAAATTTGACACCCTAATGTCATTCGACCCCTCCATCCAGTGAAGGAGACCGGAGCTGCAGCACGATCATGCGGACCAGCAGAACTGACAAGATCCACAGTGCCATCGTCTCCTAGTTCCCGACGGGATGCACATGTGCCGATGGAATCAGGAATCTACAATCGAATTCACATTTCAAGTGAGTAAGCCGTTCGAATTCACTCTTGTTGGAAAATTTCCAATAGGAAACCTCTGATGGTTGTCATTCTGAATTTTATCAGCAGCTTGAGTTTATCTGATTATTTTAGTGCGGGACTAGTTAATTTCCAGCATGTTTTGATTAAGCTCTCCAATGAAGTAGATTACACTAAAATTTTTTAAGAGTATTTTAATTCATTGATAATGATCACATGAGATTTCTTAAAATGGACCACAGATTTGTGAAACCCCGTCATGCCGGTGTAAATTAACTTTCCATTGCTCAAGGTTCATTTGATTTCTCATTCTAGTTTATTCGTGTTTGGGTCTTACTCTGGCAAGTCTCTCAAAGTTGATTACACAACGACAAACCTTCTTCACCCCTCAGTTACTTGAGTTTGGGTTGAAATTGACTTAACCAAGGCAAAGCTTTGAACAAAAAAAAAGTTTGTATATGTCCCAAAGAGGAAAAATTCCCCAACGGTAGAACAACATTCAAATGTTCCCGATTCGGAGATCGTTGCTGAAGCTGAAGTACAGGTTCTTGCACAAGTTGATGGTAATGTGGAAAGAGAGGGTAACACTGTTGCGATGGTAGCAGCGTTGGACCGACATTCAATTTTATATCATCTACTGCTATTGATAGTCTCTTGCACGGCCATATATAAATTAATGATGCTTCAACCCAGAGTTTGATTTTGAATTTTAATAAAATTTAGAAGAATGTGATGAATTCCCTAAAATTAGAGCAACCCGACAACTTCTTATGAAAAATAGTCAATCTCTAATCGATGTCATTCGGCCTTATGGGGAATACAAGATTTATGGCCTACGAAGTGACCGATCAATAGAAGGCGAACCTCAATGCTAATGAATTCCATCGAGTTGATTCTAGCGAATACCTGAACATAATATATTCACGATAATATCAAGTGAATAAATGTATGAAGTGAATAAATTTGGGAAACTCGAAGAGGCATTTCAACAAACTTCATAAGAAGAAGGGCTTCAATTCTTATAACACATTTTCACGATACTATCAAAGAAAAAACGGAGCTAGATCAGAAGCTTGAGCAGAGAGGATCATTATTACATTTATGTTTGTGCTTCTTTGCTTTAATGGATTCTCTTTTTGTGAGAATCATTGGAAGGATGGGTAACCAGTTTTTCATATTTTTGGTTTTTTTAGTTTTTATTTTATTTATTTATTTTTGGTTTCTTTAATGGTTATCATCCTATCTAGGGCTGACAATTTGACCCATAACTCGAAATTTGAACTCAACTCAACTCGAACTTGAGACATTTTGACTCGACTCGATAATTTTGTAGTCAAGTTCTAGTCATACGTCTTAACTCGAACCCTATTTAAAATGACTCGAACTTGACTAGAATTCGACTCAAAGTCAGCACTATCCTATTTGGTTGTACTCCTTATAATTATTAATATAATTTAAGCAGATTCACCAAAGATATATATATATATATATATATAAATATATATATATATATATAGATGTGTGTGTGTTATGTATAACCATATCAATGGAAGAACTAAATAAAAAAATATAATATTGTTGTTTAAAAAAGAAGACACTCGGACTCACCCATCTGACCGGCATTCTGTCCTGAAGCTTCAGTTGCAGCCTCGCCAAAAGATATGTTCCTGTGAGACCTCTCCTTCCATCTTTTGTATATCCCTGTTTTCTCAGCCTTTACTTTTGCACCACTCTCCGTCTTGATCTATTCATCAAAAAATGCTTAAAGAGTTATATTTACTACTAATATAAATTACCAAACAAAGAAAGAAGATTCAAAAGAAATTTCAATTGTAGATAATACAGTTAATATTCTGCTAAACAAAGTTGAAATTAGCGAATTTCTTTATTCTTCTTAAACTATTATGTGAATATATCATCGAGTAAAAATTACGTAAAATAATAAGGCATTGATGGATTACACTTAATAAGGAATAAAAGATCAGCAGGAAGCTAAATTTAGTAAGAAAATAAAATTTAACCGTGCTAAAAATAAAGCATAATAATGGGAAGTCTAGAAGATGAGATAAATGATTACAAACTTAACAAAGAAACTCATCAAATAAAACATCCAATGTAAGTACAAAAAGACGAGAAGTTTTCAAAGATTTGATTTAAAAAAAATAGTGATGCTTTTATTGAGCAGAATCACTAGTCATCAACTACAAACAAACAACAATTATACCTTAATCAAAAGTAATCATTTAGATAGCCAAATTGTTCTCATGTTACACACTATCATCAATAATCTTAATCTTGCGTTTGAAAGTAAAAACACAGAAAACTAACATGGAGAACGTACTTTTTCACATGAAGCAATGCAATCGTTCTAAATATAGAGGGTGCTTTTTTGCAGTCTTTTTTTCAATCATACATCTACTTAGCAAATCAAAACAATGCACATTAAGACTTTACTACGAAATTTCCACAAATTTCAATATAATCATGCATGCGCCCAGGTGGCGTCATTTTCACGACTCGTCGTCATCGTTATTCTTCTAACTAACCCTAGCATCTGCTAGGGTTTGGCCTTGGATGGATGGCGCTTCCATCTTCTGCCCTTAGTCACCGCTCTTGGGTGGTCAATGCCAACACCTGTCACTTGCCGTGTGCGCTTAATTTTCATGTGGGTTATCTTCTTGGTCATGGCTTTGACATGTTGTCGGCAACAATCTCCATTCAACCATCTAGCAGAGGTGTTCCAACGTTGGTCCCAGCCTCCACATGATGGTGTGGTATCATCACCCTTAGTGCTTTCTATGAGGTGTTATGGCTCAGTGTAGGGCTGATGGCACAAGTGGTAGACGTTGGTGTGGGCGTCGTGGATCCTCTCATGATCCACAGAACTCTTCATCATCAACTTCTTTTAATGACTCAAAGTCTCCTAACACGTCTACATTGCTAATCCCTGCCATCTCAAGATGTCATACAATAGGTTTTGGTGGGCCCCATTTCCAATGAGGTGGTTGTTATGGATCCTGCAGCTATTCAGCATTGGCTTCCTCTCATGTGACAATAGTGAGGCTTCCAAGCATTGGTGATGCTCTACAGGATTCGACCGTAATCGTGTCGTCACTGGCTGGCAATTCAAATTTCTCCGCCGTATCAATTGGTGCGAGTGTATGGCTGTTCATTGTCAATTACATAACAAATTGACGAGTTCATAATAACAATTTAATTTTTAAACACATTTTTTAAATTATTACATAGTTATAATTTTTCGTAGTATTAAATATGTATATATATAGATATTTATTTATTTATAAAAATTATTATTATCATTATTACATTTCCCCCTTTTCTCCTTCCCTCTAGAATTTCTCCTTCAACAAAAAATTTTATTCTTCTTCCTCTTCATTCTGAAAACTTTCAAAAACATTCAAAATTCCGAAAGCTATCATAAACTTCTAGAAACCTCTATAATAAACTTAAAAAAACTTTAGAATCTTCCAAGAACTTCTCCCTTTTCAAATTTTCTAACCTTTCTCTTTATCCTAAAATCTTCTTATTTTTTCTCTTTATTGTAGAAACCTTCAAAATTTTCAAGAAAAATTCAATCACCTCTCTCCTATAAATACTACTTAATAGGGTATTGCTGGCACCCAAAAAAAAACCTCCAAGCCATCCTCTTCTCCCATCCAAGCTTTCTTCACCTCCTATTCAAGCTATACTCTCTTCCTATCCACAACAAGAGACTCCAAGACTGTCGTCGCCTTTGCCATCGAGCTAATAGAAGCCATCGAAATCCCCCATGTTTTTTTTCTATGGGTTATGCTACACGTACAAAAACATCGTCAAAAAATACGCCAAACCCACACAAAAAATGCACGAAAAGAGGTTCGGTTGCGCGTATTCAGCGCATGTGTGGTTTTGGGTGGGTGGGGGGCAAATTGTGCTTGCGATTTTAGTTTGGCTGGCGTTCTGGTAGCCAAACATTATTCTTTTTCTATAAGATTCCATAATATAGTTTTGTTATATCATGTACATAAATTTAGCCATATTTCTGTTAAAAAAATATATAATTCATTATTTTAAAATGTTGATGGCTGAAGATTGAGGAGGATGAGTGGGCCTTTCCACTGCATTTTAAGGTTTATTGCGATGATGTTGGTGCCTTGTTGTAAGAGTGGATGGGCGGAGATTGACTTGATGGAGACAAGGGGGATATTAGCTGCTGTCACGAGGATGAATTGGAAAATGGGATTTGAATGAAATCGCGAGAGCATTACAATGCACAACTAAGTTTGTTACAGGAGCAGAGCTGCGCTTTGACGACAATTATTGCTATTTAATGCAAATAATTTTTTTAAAGCAGAAATAACAAGGCTTGGCTATGCAATTATTACTATGCCATTTTGCCTTAAGGTTGAAATAGAAATCTTCAAGGCTAGGTTGTTGCCATATTGAAGCAATGGGAGAAGAAATTGATTGCCAAAATCACGTTAAAATGAAGAATTCAAAATACAAATAATAAGCTGATGGCCAGTGAACTGAAGGTAGATATTGTTGACAATTCTTACTATTTCCAATAGCCATTTGATATGTTATTTTTTTAGCTTGCTTCTTTTCTATGAATTCTTGCCAAAAATATTGCTCAAACAAAGTAGTTGCAACTGAGAAATCTACAATCTCTCAAATGAAAACTCATACCAATCTCTCAAATAAATTCTAAGCAGCACCTTATATCAAAGATGGGGCTAAAGACTGCAAAATTAATGGTGGTGCTTTTTCAAAAAATATTCTCTAATATGACCCAATCACAATTCTATATCAAAAAGTATAATTACATAGCAATTTTGAACAAATAATATTTCAAAATGCAACAATCTGCAATATACAATAGATATGAGGGGACTGCATGTTGTTCAACAATCTGCAGCCAGTGGAAGTGCAATTAATGGTGGTGCTTTTTCAAAAAAAATTTGGAATGCAGTTACCAATACACAACATATACCAATGGTACGTTATATCCATTGTACAATGGATATAATTTTGGACATCATGCAAATCGTATGTCTTTCATTGTAACCACATCAATGTCGCTTGAACTGCAGAACCAGAAATCACAGATGTAGAAATCAGAGATAAATCCATTCATAAACCTCCTCAAAAGTAGTGTCATCAAATCAGCCCATGAGAATTGTTGCTCATCAAAATTATGAGCAGCATGAGGCTGTAAATTATCACACAAAAATTCATGGTGGTTCTGCTTCTCAAATGATGAGTCAGTAGGCACTATCGTCATCCCAATAAACCTCAAAATGCAGTGGCAGGGCCCTCTCATTCTACTTCTCATTCTTCAGCAATTCACAGCAGAATTCACTGTGGCAATGTCGGACACTTCGGACTCCCCCCGAACAAGTATCTTGAGTGGCGGAGGGGCATGTACCAACCCTGACAAGCAGCTTGTGGTTTACAAGATCATGGCAGCAACTGACAATCAATGGGCGGCCTCCATCCTCGATGTGTCATGGCAGGTGACACGACATCGAGAATGAGAAGAAGTTATGGGAGAATGGCGGACGTTACGAAAGAATAGGCGGCGAGGGATGAGAATAAAAGTATCGGGACTAAATTGTTTTTGATTTCTGAGGAGTTACTTGGAACAAAATAAAAGTATCGGGACTAAATTGATACAAATATAAAAATTTAGGAACTAGAAAATTATTTTCCCTTTTGTTTTTTATGAGAAAGTCTAGGCCATTGCTCAACAAATAGAATTCTACATCAGGGAGAAATTTTAATGGTTGACAATTTATAATTTGCATTTGGAAGTGTATTGTTGAGTTAGAGCTTTTGGGTGGCTTGTTTGCTAGTCTCATTGATCACATGCAGGTATTTATTAAACTTTCCAACAAGCTGATTACACTTATTTGTTTTCTTGAACGGTCACCATAGAGGAGAGTTGTCTCAAGCCTCTTTAGATGTTCCCATTTCTTTGATCCAAATATTTAATCCAGTCAAGCCATGAATGATTTTCCCAAAGCATGGGAATTCATTTATGCAATGGAACTACTCTATAGTTCATCAGCTCAATTTTTTCCAACAAGCTCACTTGGCAACAAAGAACATGTTCCAAACTTTGATTGTGCAAACACTTGTAAAGCCTGACATCACCAATGAGTTTTCTTAAATTTGAAATGAAACAGACTCATCCGAATTTTGGCAACCTGTCACATTTAAAAATATCTTGAACTATTATTCATATAGTAGCACCATGGGTCAAGGAGTGGAATCCAGTTTTAGACTCAATTTCGACCTCTGCCCTTTGTGTGATTATGTTGATAAAGGGACTAAAATTCAGAATCCTTAAAGAGGTCATCAGTTTAGTGGAGCAACATCATTGACCTTGGTGCTTTCCGTGAGGTGTGATGGTTTGAGATAAGAAATGAGGGAGCGAACATCGCCATGGTTGAGGCCGCCGCCAATCCTCTCCTGATTCACTGTAGACTTCATCATCAACTTATTCGATGTATGGTTCGAAGTCTCATAGCCCATCTCCATTGCAACCTTTATGCCCTCTGAAGATGCCATCCGTCAAGTCTTGGTGGCCTTGTTTCCCTTGCAATGGTCATTGTAAATCCTGTGGTTGTACCCCCTAAGAACCATCATCGTTAGCATCCTTTCATGTGAATATAATGACACTTTCTAGCCATAGCGATGCTCAGCTGGATTTGACTGCGATCGTGTCGTCAATGGTTGGTTTATGTTTTGTTCATCCATCCCCGCCAACAGCTCTCCATGGGTTGGGGCAGATGGTGCTAATTAGGTTGTGCTCTCCCCTCTAGTTTTAGGTGCTTTTTCTTTTGCTCGCCTCGTTGCAGATTCACAATTCTTCCAACTCTTTCGCCCCTTCAATGAGAACTTTTTATCATTTAAAGGCACACCATTTCTTTTATAAGACAATTCAAGCAATAACATACCATTTGAAATATTTCTCACTAAATTATCTCAGTTTTAGACTCAATTAGCTCTCACCTACTAGGTTGATCGATGTCTTATAATGTGTCATGTTATCTTTTCCATTGTTTAGCATTATTCATTGCAAGCATCCTGTACTCTTTTCTCATTTTTAATGGAACTTTTGTTTTAAGAACAGAAAATATACATTTGTGGGTGTTCCCATGTGCATACAACAACATACATATAAAGAAAGTTACATCTTTATACTATTGGAAATGGCTAACTATTCCTTATGTAAATTTATTATTGTTGATCTTGTGATCAGACGATATTGTGTGATGCTAGTTTGATAAACAATAACAAAGTTATGACAAAATCGATAAAATAAATCCTACCTCAACATTTAGTAGTGCTACAACCGACCCCATAGTGATGTACCACAACACTAGTATGAATTTAGTCAGAAATGTGCAAGGGTAAGATAGAAAATAATGACAAGCAATAACTTGAATTATTTAAGGCTAGGGTCTAAGCAAATCAAGTCAAGCTCAAGTCAATCTCAAGTTTTAGACTAAGCTCAAACAAAATTTTATGAATTCAACCCCGCTCATTCATTATGAAAGAGATAAAATTATTTTAATTCAAATATTTATTACAAAAAGATGCTAAAAATGTAAAATTTAAAAAGAAAATAAAAATCAATTGAGATGAAGACAAATTATAATTTTAAAATGGTTTAAACAAAACTTATATAAAACCCCATAGATATTAGTCTATTTTCAACAAAAAAAAAAAATTAAGCTACCAAACTCATAAGCTATTATGACTAATGGAAACTTGGTTTATTGGCTCATACAACTCAAATCACAAGCCAATTATTAAACTTAGACTAAGTCAGCTTGGCTCAATTACGGGCTCAATTATAATGACAAATAAGCAAGAGATAACTAGTATGTCACCCACACATGATACATCATAACTTATCTTTAAAATTGTGAAAAAGTACAAGGTTTAATTATTATAAAAAAATAACGCTTGCTAGACCTCAAACAGTAAAAACCATAATTTTCAACGTATAGCTGTAACGCATCACATAGGAAACCAGAAACAGTTAGTTTTCTATATCACCAACTGCTTAATATCCGTGATGTGAAATCTAGAATCATAATCATTATTAATAAAGAATATATTTTGGGGATTGAATCGTATCTATAAAAATGACAGCAACACTCCCCTTAAATATTGGAGCTTCACTAAGGAATAGTTCTGATTTGATCTAATTTTCTCCCAAGTTAAATACTTCAACATAAGATTGACACCTGAATCACTAGAACTACATAGAACAAAATCAGTAAGTGCTGTATTACCTTTCCGGTAACTGTGACTCGATCTCCGTTGTTCAATTTTATGTATTTTTTGCTTCTCTGCAAATAAAAACTGTTATAGCATAATCATGGAAAGCAAGATTTAATTTTTACCGTTATAATATTCTATTAAATACCTTATCCCAATGAAACACAGACTTTTGTTTCTGCATTGCAGTATTGTCATCAGCAACTAGATCTAGCACAGCAGCTTCCATTCTGCAAACACATAATAAAAGAACTATAAATTAACCATCATCATCAACATTTTTATTATCAGCCGTACCCTAACTAACATGATTCAGGTTTAATCAATCCTCTTTTACTCCCCGATTTAAAATGTGGTGTTATTTCTAATTTGTAGTATTTTGGCATTACTTCTAGCCATGCAACAATTGTTCTATTAAATTTTAATTACTAATCATTTCAAATTCACAGTAATACTATCAAAAAACAAATTAATGCACGTCCTGCCTAAAGTACTACCTGTTCAATCAACAAGAAATCATTTTAATACTGATATCGTGTAGTCCTAAATTATAGCAATAGTACATAAGAAAAATAATAAAGGTTTTTATTTAACGTTTCAAAATAAAGAAAGTAATATAAGATCCTACTTATGGAAGACCAACTGTAAACAACAAATTATTTTCAGAACAGTTCCAACAAAAACAAGCCCTAGTATTTATTAAAATTAATTAGAATGACATTCTTGCAGTATGTAAATACAATTCCCATCAATTAGCAATCTTAGGACTATAAATCAAAACATACTTTAAAATCATTTTCTTTTTACAATATTCAAATTTAACTTTCCTCCAATAAATAACATTTCATATAAAAGTTTTCCTTAAACTAACTCTTCTAAATCATGCCAGAATTTTTTGTGCAATTGGTCACATCAACCAAAATTCAAGCTTACATCAACTCAAATTTACACAGAAAATGATTTTTAAAAACTCAAAGAATTCAAATTTACGAAAGTTAAGCCTGATAAAAATACAAAAACATTTCAAAATGTAGCAGGCCACGTTTTAACAAATATTTGTTACCATTAGAGATAAACATTAAGAGCCTGTTGAGTAGAATCCTAGATTTAGAAAATCTCTTTTAAACCGCAGCAAATTAACTTATATAACATCAACAGTGGTAGATTCCTTTGTTAATTGTTTGACATATACAAAAATAAATAGATTTATACAAATAAAACCAGAATGTATAGTTATTATTAGTTAAATGCTGCATAAAAACTATAATACAAAATTTCACTGTTTTCAAAAAAATCAAGCTCCATTGTATCACGAAGGAGCTAAATTGGTGCATTCGTTTCTTAGATCTAATAAGCAATCTAGTTCTTATAATAGAGAAACAAAGAAATCATTGCTAAACAAGTTGATTGGCAAAATTGAGAATATTGGAATAAGCAGTGGTAGATTAGGAAGGAAATGAATATGAATGATTAAAAAAAAAAAAAAAAACAAAGTGTAAGCAGTGACGAGCAAACTAAGTGATCCCATCAAATTATCTATTAATAAAGTATTTGAAAATTTCAAGAATCGGAAAACAATAAATTGAAAAAACAGAGGAATCCTTGGTCTAGCCATCTACTTTGATGCAATAAAACTGAATGACTAAATAGTTGAAGCAACATCACCACTATCTCGCACACATTTATTGCATGAATAATGAGTTCCATGAAGACCAATTCACTTCGTGAAGATAGAAATACCCTAATAAGGCAGGTAAATAAAACAAAGCTAGAGGAAAGAAAAAGAACGACACATGTCATATAATACATCTAGAACTTTTACAAAAAAACATATGTTAACTTTTATTAAAAATATCACCATAACAGGTTGAAAAAGAATAGAAGATCTGAAAATGGCAGCAAAAAAAAGAATAAGACTATTAATAATTATGTTAACTTTGTCTTTACAAAAAATTTTAAAATACGCAAGAGAAATATGACTGTCAAAAGGAACAAATAACAAAAGACAATGCCAGTAAATGCTTACCTATTAGAAGAACCATGGGTTCCCCTAACAGATAGTCCTGCCTCCAGGTGCTGATAAAAATTAATATAAAAAAAAAACATGTAAGGTCATTTAATTAGCAAGCCTGCATTTGAGAAATATTAATAACAATGTAAAACATAAAAAAGAAATTAAAATAAATTGTATGAAATCAATAATTATGATAATAAATATGTATGCACATTTTAGTGTAGTGATAATAATAGTAATTGGTAGAATTAACAAAAGGAAACAAAATCTGAACTAAATAGTTGGGACAAGAATAAAAAATCAAAGCATTGATTATTTCTAGCAGGGGCTTTAGACAACGTGAAAGCTATTTAGATTGTGTACCTGATTAATTGGTTTACCTGATTAATTGGTACAGAGCTTATATAATAGTCATCATCCTTAAAACTTCGTTCTTTTCGCTTCAAACCACTAAAACCTACAATTGATATCAAACAACTTTAACCTATATTTGAATTTTTAATGTAGATGAAACCAAATAAGCACAAAAAACTTCAAAAAAATTAATAATATCTTAAAGTAGGCGAAAGCGTAGTTTTATTATTTAAACAGTGGCTTAAGAAAGAACAACCATATACCAGAAATTTTATGGCAAGCATGGAGCAAAGTGTATAAAAACCATTGACTTGAGAGATACCAAAAGGACAATCAAAAGAAGAAAACAAGTACACTATTAACAATAACAACTAAATAGGTAGAAAGTTAAAATGGTTTTAAATACACATAAGCATGTTTAACAAGCTTCCAAAGTCCCACTAGATGCTCTATGATATGAAAAAGAAAATTGAACATATGAGCACAAAATCATAAACAACAAACTAAGCATCTGATGATGTAAAAATTTATTTAAAAGGATTTTCCACATAAGGCATACCCTTGCCATGATATGTTATTAAATACAGAGCTTAAAAAGCACGCTAGATATTTAAACTGCCATAATGCTTTTCTTGATCATAAAAATGCAGCCTTGGATAGCATCAAACTGAAGAAACAAATGATGTGAAGTATGCCCTGATAATGTTCCTATTTAATACTTGCTACAGAACTTTAAAATAACAAGAGTAAACCATCATCATTACAACACCATCCTAATTACATTACCAGCAACGCGGAAAGTTATATTAATGCTGCATTGGTCACCAACTATACTCCTAGAAGGTTATGGGGAAACCTCTAAGCAGGCTAAAAGTCTTCGGTACTTCTAATCGGGTTTATATTATATATATATCAGAGCGTAGTTTTTGAATTGACATTATAAAAGTGCAAGGGCTTTCAAAAATGGGAGGGTGTCTATTACATAAAATATGAACAAAAAGATTCTTTAATGACCATGTTCAGAATCTAGAAATATATCAAAACTGGAAGAAATTTTTTTTCCAGATAATTTGATAATGTGCAAGGGCTTTCAAAAAAGGGAGGGTGTTTATTACATAATATATGAACAGAAATATTTTTTAATGACAATGCTTAGAATCTAAAAATACATCAAAACTGAAAGAACCTTTTTTTTCCAGATCATTTGATAATGTGGTCTCTAAGTCTGCTTCCTGCATCAATAGATTGTGTATCAGCAACATTTCAATGAAAAAAATACTTGCACAAGTAGCATGGCAGCTTCAAGTGCAAGTATATAAGTAGGATTGATAAATCATAAAAGCAGTGTTCTGTAAGGTACAAGAAGTTGGAATTTCTGTACTATATATAGGAGGTTTTAAATGCACTTAATTGAGCAAGAAAAAAAAATGTTCAAGCGATATCAATAAAGCAAACAGATGTTGAAGTCCAAGGAGCTTAGATTGCAATGGAAGAAACGGTGAGAGGTCAATACAATGGAAGACACTCAATTGTAGTCTACAAGCACGTCCATATTATATATATACTCTACAAAATAAAGCTTATAAAATAATTACAAGGAAACAAGGACTCCGAGAAAATTCCTACTACTCAAATATCCATTCTTCTGAATAACAATGGTTGATTCTATCATAGTCATTAAAATCAGCGTAAGGTCATGCCTTAAACATTCTATTTTAAATAACCTATCATACTACAAGTTGTCTAAGAAATACAAGGCATTTATTGTTCAAATTGATGAAGCCAGAGAAAAACAAATCACACTAGACCCATAAGAATCCATGATGAATATAAACTATGAAAATATGAATTATTTGAAAAAAAAATGATAAATTTAAAAAAAATAAGTTCAATAGAAATGTACTCAGACTTGTGGTATAAATCATTAGAATACATTACTGTTAGACCGATTTCCGCAACTAAATTCAAATTTTAGTATTCACTGTTGCAAACTAAGTCTAAGAATTACATGGTGCATATGAATCAATAGCTTTTCTAATTGTTCATATAGAAGAAGAGGTTACACGAAACTTCTACTTGATTTACAAAAAAGGGACGGCATGCAAGAAAAATACCTTATGAATAAAACAAACATCCAAGAACCTGGCTTAATACATTCAGCATTGCAATACAAACAAGAATTATTTATATGATCATACATTTCTTATAAATTCATTAAAGGGAAAAAGGCAATCTTGATAATTGGGGAATTTATCAAAATATACCCTCCACTATTTCAGCTTGGCCAATTTAATCTAAAAACTATTCAATTTGTTCAGTTTTGTCCCCAACAATTCAGTATGTATAATTTAATCTCAACTATTCATTTTAAGCAAAATTTACTTTCAAAAAAATAGTAGAAATAGACACTAAATTGATTATAAAATGTATATCTGTAAGACTAAATTGGACACAAACTGGGGATTAACTGGGTATATTGAATGGATTGAAACAAAATTGGCCATCCTTACATAGTCGAAGGACTACTTTGGCAAATCACTCCCTGATAATGGAAAGTCGTTACGCTATTAAGAATAAGAAGACTAAAACATATATTACAATAAGAATTAAAAATTAACTCATAAAAACTTTAAGAGAATTGAAAATGCTAAGAAATAAGACATTTTTATCTCTTATAAAAAAACTCTAGATGAAAAATAACTTGGTGGATTAACGGTACAGATTAAATGCTGCAAATATATCAATAATATTACCAAAAAAAATTATTAAAATGATTGTGAAAAAACCGGATAATGAATTTGGAAAGCAGGTGGAAAAGCATTTTGAATAACTACCAACTGATTTCTTTTGCAATTTACTTGCAAGATTCAAATAAGATTTCTCATGATAAACATAGCATTGTCGCAACTAGCAATGACATAGCATTAGCTAATATTTGCAGGAAAAAAAGGAAATAGGCCTCTGAAAACAATTAAAAAAACAGCAAGTATATAAGGTAGCAAATTGTGCAATTTGGTGATAAAAAAAGTATTGCTTTCTTTTCTGTATATCGTAATTATCTTTGAGAGTATAGAACAAAACTACTTCAGAGTTTTTTTTCAAAATTTCTCTTGAATTTTCCATTTTCAAAGTGCAGTCGTAACGCAAATTCACAAAAAAAACTCATTAACAAGGATACAATTTTATAAAAAAATGAAAAATGATTTGAGCGAATTTATGGTACACATTAAGTGCGGCAAATATATCAATAATATTATCAAAAATAATTATAAAAAACGAGTGAAAAAAAATCAAGAATAATGAATTTGATGATAGAAAAATGTAACGGTTTTAGGTGAAAAACTTAAAAATTAAAATGGGGATGTGAGAAATAATTTAATAAAAAACAAGACAAATAAGAAATCTGTAAAAAGATCAGATGCAGGATAAAAGAAAGCATGCGGTCAGAAGTTTGACGAGATATGTTCAACACAATTCTCGCTTGGATTTAGAATTCAAAGAATTATTCAAAATGCTTGAGTATTTATAACATACAGACTATGAATGTGAAAAACGAAATAGCAATACAGGGTTCTCCCCACAAACTAATAAACATTTTTTTGCTTAGCACATTTAAATATCTGCCAATTCTTAACTAGATGCATACATAATTCCAGAGGCATATGAAAAATACTTCAACATCATGACATGTCAATAGTAAATTGGTAACACATGACAGTTCTAGTGACAACAGCAAAGCACATAAATTTTGTGTTTAGGTGTTCTCTAGCCAAAAAGCTTTTGAAATGCAAATATTTAGATCTCACATTACCTTTCATTTGTTATAAACTAAACCGTCAAAATCCTAGTTTTTCTATAGGGAATTCGCGCACAGTGACTCTTCCGAACATATGGCTTTATCTAAATATAGCTCAACTCAATAAAGAAATAAATTCAACCCATAAGACAAAATTAAAGTACTACTGAAATAAATATTAAAAACATGGTAAAAACACTATTAAGCAAGTGGAAATTTTCTGCTAAATCAAAATTTTACCTTTGATACTGTACCAGTAATCCTTTTCTGATGTACAAGATTGATCACTTCCTCATGAACAGCTCTTTTTTTCCTCATTATGTCAAGCCATTGATTGGAACCCTGTAGCAGAACAAAACACTTACAATATGAAATAGCAAGTTAGGATAATTTATAAGAAAACTACCACTTAAGTTCATGCATAGTACACACATAAGCGTGTACCATGATTACAAAGTACATTTTCCAATGCAAAGTGAGAAGGCAATATTTTTTCTCAGCACAAAATGTGCGGCAAAGTTGTGAATAGTTGTCTGAAGCCCTCCATAACAACAAATCTATGTATCGCATACGTATGCATAGCACAACTTAAAAATAGTACCACAACTCCTTGAAATTCTGTGGCTGAAGCTAAATCAAGTAAATATCAATATGCTAGTATTAAGCTAAACGAAACAGAATTACCAACAACAATAACACCAATTCTTAATCCCACTAGGTGTTGGGTCAGCTATATGAAACCTTCGTTTCCATAGTGCAAGATCAAATAGAAGCCCCTCCTAAGTTCCAAATAAAGAGCATCCTTCCTAATAATTTCATCGCACGTCTTTTTGAGTATTCCTCTTCCTCTTTTAATATAAAAAAATTCATAAACTTAATTTTTCTAATAGGAGCATTGCATGGTCTATGCTTAATATGCCTGAACCATCTAAGGAGGCATTCTCTAATCTTGTCTACTATTAGAGCCACTCCAATCTTGCTACAAATAAACTCAATTCTCATTCTATCCTTATGAGTATACCCACTCATCCACCTAAACATCCTCATCTATGTAACACTTATTGCATCATTGACCATGCATAGAACCAAATTGAATTTAAGAAAACAAGTATCCTTTCATATTCCGTATTCAATTATTCTCTCAGAAAATTTCAAAGTATGGCACGTTAACTTGATTCATTTATAATTAACAGAATCATGAGCACAACCTTTATTCATGTAAATAGGTATAAGAATACTCTTTCTCTACTTATTTGATATCTTTTTAGTCTTTAAATAATATTAAATAACTTGGTAAGCTAAAAATCTCCTTCCTCCCCCAAATATTTCCGTACATCGATAGGGATGTCAACTGATTCAACTACTTTTTGACTCTTCATCCTCTTTAAAGCAATCTAAATCTCAGCTTTACTAACATAGCAGATGAAAGTGTAATTGAGACTATCTTATAATCATTAAACTTATTTATATTAATTTTATTAATACAGCCTTCATTAAAACACTTAGTAAAATAATTAATTCATCTATGTTGAATGTTGTCATCCCTAAAAATTTTTTTGATCATCTTTGGTATATTTAACATAGGTCAAATCTTTGATTTTCTTTTCTCTTAATTTGGCTAGCTTATAAATCTATTTTTCTCTCTCGACAGTATCCACTTTATTATATAAATCATTGAATGATGCACTTTTAGCATCAATAGCTACTATTTTGGATTCACGACAAGCTATTTTATATTTTTTTCAATTCTCCTTAGTTTTATATTTAAATAATTCTTTATTACATATTTTTTATCTTGAATCTTAACTTGAACATCATGATTCCACCACCATGCATCTTTATTATTGAGTGCTCTCCCTTTTGATTCACCAACTTTTTGCTACATACCGAATACAACTAGCAACCTAATTCCACATAAGGTTAGCTTCACCCTCACAACTCCACTGTCCAAGTTTTAAAGCTTCACTCTTAAAACTATCTATATTATCATTTTTAAAATTCCACCATCTAAATTTATGATATTTTAGATTTAATATTAATTTTATTATCTCTTATTTTCAAATTCAAAATCAACAAACGATGCAGAGTTTTTGTAAAATCATTAAGAATAATCTTACAATCCTTACATATATATAATCCTTATTCTTTAGGAGAAAACAATCAAGATGATAAATGGAACAGAAATACCAAGCCCTGTAATAAGTCTAGGATATACTATCTTGAAAAGAAGCATGATTTGACTATTTAATGGACTATTCAATGGACGTCTTTTTTCACATGTTAATTATTAGTGTTTCTATCCACATAGAGTATTATTTTGTATCAAGAAATATTATCATCATTACAATCATCATAGCACACATGCATCATCAAGAACATAATTGTCAGAGATCAACTAAACTTATACCTAACATATTGATGATAGCCAACATACAAGCTCAGATTGACCAACCTCTTGTATCTTCCAAAAATTAGAGTAACGGTTCAAATTAAATACTGTATGGCAAATTTTGGATCCTCAAGCAAACTTATACCAAAAACAACCAACATTAAGTGCGCCAAATCAAAATCAAAATCAAATTAAGCAAACTATTTCAGCCCTCTAAAAGATATTTGATAAATATGAAGATTGCTATAAAGAAGAAACACTCTTCTTCCGTCTTTGACAAGGCCATCCAATGGAACAAAATAAAAATTAAAGTCTTCAGCTCAGTCAGCCACTCTCTTGAGTATTAAGTATGATTAAATCTTGTATCATTCAATATAAACATAATGTAGGCACAAGGGAAATTGGTGTTATAACTTTGTTCAAAATTCATTGGAAAGGCATGAGGGTGTTAATATAGAAGAAATGCTTACCCTCACGCAAGATTTTATTGAGTCTTATTCGCTAATATATCCCTTCACTCCTCTTCTCTCATCATTTCCTATAGAAGGATCAGAATTGAAGGGTGTTACTTATAGAAAAAAAAACACTTCAGAATGTGAAAGATACAAATGATCATGAAATTTGAAGGAGCTCTCATTATTGAAACTAATCAGCTGTACATGCATTATATCACTAAGCATCTAACTACATAACCTCTAAAATAATATGTATGAACTACAGATTAACAATCAAATATTATAATTACATGTATCAACAATTAGTAAGGAAAATAACTTGTAATTAACTTGTAACAAACAAAATATACTTATAATAACTTTATAATTAATTAATAACTCGTATCCTTAGCAAGCCAACTTAAGCTTAACGTGGAAAAGCATTCAGCTCAAAATTTGCTACAAAATGAAGAGAAGCACAAGCTTAAATAAGCCTTTGCCGGTGCTTTAGCAAGTTTTTTAGTAGAAGGAAAATGTTCCAACAATCTTAATCTACGTGACCTTTTCATGTACAGAATATAAATCTATTTTAATATGTTTAATTCTGGCATGTGGCACTAGGATTGGCATAGATCATTTTGTGCTAAAATTATCACACCATATTACTGGCACCTTTATTGTCTTATTAACTTTTATTCAGTTAAAAATGACTAATTCAAATTACCTTAGCAACTAGATTAGTAAAGCTTTGATAATCTGCCTCAATAGAAGAGCTTGAACAGAATATTGCTAATTTAATTCCACGAAATTAGCTTTTATCCCAAGAATCCATAGAATCCTAATGTTGGGAATCTATTAATTGGATTTAAAGCCCAATCAATGTTTCATTAAAACTGATGACAGTAATTTATTCCACAGAAACTCTTCCAAAAACCAATCATAATCAAGCATTATTACTAGATATTAAAGAATCCTTGTTACTGCATTTCAACAACTCTGCAATGGATTATGCACAAACTAACATGCTTTATTCACACTACATGTTAACTGTCGTCATATAATAGTGTTGTATTTTAAGTTTCCAACAATACTTCTTTATCCCTTGGGATTTCAACCGGTTCACTCCCATACCCTACCATTGTTTCTACAGTTATTATGAGAATCGTTGCACCATTTATATTTCTCAATTTTTCTCTATGCAAAAGGTCATTAATATATTAAGTTTGAGATAAATGAAAATCCCCATCATATGTTTGTTTGAGTTGTAGATCAAGTAATTGATCGAACGCTCCAAAGCCTTTCATATTGAAAGATAGAATTGATTAGTGATAACTTGAACTCTGCAAGTTATCCACATATACCAAAATATAACAATTAAGGAAAACATTTCATGAATAAATAATGCTAGTTAAGTTTTGCGGTGAGAAAACCATATTAAATAAAAGTTGCTTGTAGCTTCCGAGCCATAAGAGCATGTTTAAACCCATACAAAAATCTGTGCAATCAACAAACTCGACCAGGTTGTTAGCCCAAATGGTTCTTACAAGTACACCTCCTATAAATTGTAATTAAAAAAGGAAGTATGCACATCAAATTATTAAACAATTCAATTGTTTCTTAAAAAGAAAAGTAAGAATAACAAAAACTTGTTGTTACCTTCACAACATGATTAATGGTTTGTGTCCAATCAAATCCTTGAATTTGATATAACCCTTTTGCCATTAAGCATGCTTTTTGTTTTCACTTGTTGTTACCCCCCAAAAAAATTTTTTTTTTTAAAGTTAGGTTTCTCAAACAAAACGAAAATGATTCGTTCGATCGTTCGAACGAGCGATTCGATCGAATCGTTCGAACGAAGGAATCGTTCGAACGAAGGAATCGTTCGAACGAAGGAATCGTTCGAACGAAGGAATCGATCGAACGAAGGAATCGCCCGATCGAACGAATCATTCAATTTGTTGCAAGAGGAGGAGGTTTCACATTGCAGTCGCTCGGCTTCACCTGCGGAGGTCTTTTCAAGTTTCATTCGTTTGGCTTCTCCGCCGAATCGACGTAATTGTGAGTTAAAATACACTGTAAAAATTTTTCACCAGTTTTACTTCAAACCAAACGTTTGATAATCTTACTTTACCCGAAAATTTTACTTTATCCCAATTTTACTTCAAACCAAATAACCCCTAAATTAATTTGTAAAAAGGAGATATATGGTGGCCAGGCAAGAGTTGAAATAACTATTGTGATGATTCAATGTTTAAATAAAATGTTAATTAAGAAATGAGTGGAGAAGAGAGGAAAGATGGTGACAGCCAATTTTGAGATGACAGAAAGAGTGAGAATGAGGTTTGAAACTAAGACAAAAAAGTGGGTAGAATATGTGAAATATATAAATATAAAGGCACCCTTGGTGTTTGAGCAGTGGGAATAGAGGCTATGGATTATTTGGAGAGAAAAAAAATAGAAGAAAAGTTTTCAATCCATTAAGACATTTGTATCCTTTGTGATCTAAATTGCAACCCCAAAAAATATGTGCAGGATTCAAATTGGAATTTATGACAACTAAATGGCATGACATTGGGTTAGCATGCACATCCAAAGGAATTTAATTAGACATAGTCTCATTGCTTATGAAAAATAACTTCAAGAGGCACTTGTACATGAGAATATGTAGTTACAAGTTGAACAATTATAATAACTAGAGTCCTGAATACTTCATCCCAATACCAAAATGATAAGGAAGAATTGCCAATAGAGAAAAACTCATTCAATAATATGCAAATGCTTTTGTTTAGCTAGGCTATTTTATCCATGTGCATGAAAATAAAACACTATGCAGTTTATGTCATTTTAAAATTATAATTCAGTAAACAATCTATAGTCAACCCCTATATCAATTTAAATGGTTTTGATTTTAATACAGTTAAGAGTTAGCATGAGTTTTGAAATTGGAGAATGTAAAGAAAACATCCTATTTATCTTTTATGATATATAGCCAACTAAATTTTGTATAACAATAAATGAAATGCACATGGAGTGTAGCCACTAGTAAAAGCAATTGATGAGAGACCCCAAAAGATCCAAATAAAAAAATTCAAGAGGATTAGCATAAAAAAAATTTGAAGTGAAAAAATTTATGTTATTTACCCAAACAACAAGACTGATAAACAGAGAAAATATTTAGTAGCATACCCAAAATTATAATTTTTAGTGCAGCATAAAGTATATAAAGTATATCTAAGCTGTTATGAAACAAAAATATTCATTTCTACAAATTGTGTCGACAAAGTAGACATGTCTTGAGATTTGAGGGTAGATTGTCAAAAATATAAAGATCTCCTTAATCTTTTTCATGTGAGAGTTTGTAAGTAAATCTTTGAAAAGTAGAAAAGTTAAAATGAAATTCAAAATAAATATCATATTATGCAAATTAAAGACAGGTAATAGATTTTTTTTTATAATATTACAATCATGAAGAAAATGAAGGAGATATAGTTTTGTAAAGCAAGGTCAAAATTCCTTATCCTTAAAACCTTACTATTTCCCATAAGCACCTTAAGCAGGGTTTTTTAATGAAGTTCTTTTAATCAGTGGTGAGATGATTTGTTGCAACCAAATCTAGATAGCAAGTTGTACTTGAAAACATTCTATTATAGTTAGAAGACCTTCAGATTATTAAAAATTAGAAGTCATCTGATTCCAGAAAAATAGAATCTGATCCCTGAATTGTTGTTCTTTGAGACAGACAAAACAAGAAATGTTGTTGATGAAAATTGTCTTGGTAACCTTATAAACCATCCGGCAAAAAAAAAAACAATTAAATCTATAATAGGATTGCAGCACATCGTGCCCTCTTCAAATTTCTATCTAGCATTTGTGGCCTTTGCCTTTGGCCTGTAAACCAAAATAAGACCCACATTGTTGTCCACTGTTGTATTCAGAAAAACTATCATGTGAAAAGAATGACGTTGACTAAAAATGTCCAAAACTAGACACAAACATGAGAAAGCTCCACAGTGGAAAGTTTCAACCCTGGATGAAGCTTTGAATAGATAAAAAATCTTGGCAAATTTTCTGAAATCATCAAACATGGAAAAGGATCTCTATGCTTTAAGAAAGAAATCATCAATTTGCTTTGCTTTAATAGAAAACAGAGATGTCTCTCAAGGCTTTAAATAGAAAGAAGTTCTGGGATCCTCCAAAGAGAGAGGAGCACTCAAACAAAGAATTCCTAGAGCTTTTATGACTTGTGTTTCTCTAACTGAAGAGACAAGGAAGCTTATAATTAAAAGAAGTGGTCATCGCAAATGGTAGAGAAGAGTTCACCGCATGTAAAAATGACGTGCTTCGTCAGCTACTGAGCTCTCTGTAAACTACCAATGGAGAAGAAAGGCTTTTATTGAGATCAAGCAACAAAGAAAGATGCTGACCACAAGTCAGAGGAGAGAGCAAGTTAAAGTTTTTAACAGAAAATGAAAACTCATACAATCTGAAAGTTGAGTACCCTAATCAGAGTACAGCACTTGATCAGAATTGGATATACTCAAAAATATATGAGCAGCAAAGAATGCTCTTTGGTGAGATTTGAATAACAGATTAAATAGATCTTTGTTGAGAGTATAGCTATGAACTGAGAGAGGATAATTCTGAACTGTGCAAATAGGGCTCTAAACAACTCTTTGCTGAGAGCAAATTGTGAAGGAGAGGCTTTCTGCTGTGAATAAACCGTAAAGAAAAAGCTCTCCACTACGACCTTTGTATCTGAGAAGAACTCCATGCAGTCTAAAGAATGAACTAGAGAGGCTGGATCCACAGAAAATTTTGACAAAATAAGCGGAGTTCTCGAACCTTCGAACAGATAAGAATGTGCTGGCAATATCAAATTAGTTGAATAAAAGAACCAGAAAATAAGCTTTGGGAGATTCAGAAAAGGATCTCTGGAACAACAATTGAAGATAATATGCTCTAAAACCACTTGAAAGAAACAGCAATTTAGAGAACTGAAGAATGAAAAAATGTATTTTAAGATAGTTAACTTCATCAACAATTAGTTATAAAATTAACTTATAACAAGCTAACAAATGTTTAACAAACTTATAACAAAATAATGCACATCCTTAACAGTGAAAATGTTCATAAAGATGCTGACTTTTCCTAAGCCTCTAACAACTGGGCAGGTAATCTAGAGGTATATTGACATCCCTTTACATCCAAGAAGGTGTTGATTTTGACTCCTACACAAAAGTAGTTCGTAAATCATGCAGATGGCTTCTCTAGTGTCCAAAACACCATCCCAATTTTCTTCTAGCCACATTTGAAAAGCAAGTTTGTACTGTAAAAAATGTATTTTAAGCCAAAAATCAATTATTAATGAACTCAAGAGCGCTGCTTATGTAGCATTGTCAAAATCTAGGTTACATAAACCCTAATAAATTAAATCATTAGGTGCACAAGCCTCTGACATTTTGCTGCAAGTGACTGGCAATTATTCCGCCATAGCAGGAAAATCAAATTTTAAGGGACTGTCTGGTCTGCTCCCTTTGGGTATAAAACAATATTTATATGTAAAATAAAATTTCAAGTATTTGATTTGAAGTAAATAGATTCCTCATTTCTTATTTTCCACCGGATTCAATTACCACCCAAACAGTGCATAATGGGATTACTTCATATGAAAAAAGCAACTTGCGCTTTAAGAAAATCACAGGAACGTGTCACAGAATCCAGCTAACTCTATGCTAGCGCTCACTGCTCCATCACCATCCATCACCGGACGCCTGCCGGCCAACATAGTGTGCTGTTTCTAGGTGATGCCGAAAGGCAAAGCCAACACAGACGCCTCAAAGTGCCGACTTGTCAGCCCTTGCCAGACCATATTGCTCCTTTGCCAGCCATTATCAGTCTGCTTCTGACCAGTGCACAGTGTATGTCTCTATGCAATGCCAAAACACTAAGCCAACATAGGTGCTGCATTGACATTGGCTTGTCAGACCTTGCCGGTGCTAGCAGAACCTTGCGGTTCCTTCAACGGCCATTGACGATCCTTCAACAGCCATTGTATGCCCTATGCTAACTGCGTTTCTATTTTAATTTGGTTTTAAGTTCTTTTTAATTTTTTATAGATTTACAATTTCACCCAAACAAAATAGAAAGCTAAATACACCATAAAATATAAAACAGCCAAAAAATATTTGCAGTAAAATTATTCAACCTAAAAATATTTTATAATGGATTTACTTTACATCAACACTCTTTACTTCAAATCAAACAGTCCCTAATAAAACATACAAGAAAATAGCATTGTCCAAAAAAAAAAGGAAAATGCTCTCTAGACACAGAGAAACCTAATAAGATATAATATGGCAATAGCATGATATATAAAATAATAAAAAATAAAACATATAATGGAAATTTTATATAGATCACTCCAAATTTCTAGTTCACATATCTAACATCTACTTTTAATGTTTACAAAGTTATCACACCCATATCTCTAATATTACACAAAAGCTATCACCCATTCAGCCTCCTCCAATAACTGGAAGTGCATGAGATTGCATGCATAGGGTGATTATGTGTTAAATTTCTAAATATCAAAATTTGGATGTTAGATTTGCAAGTACTTAATATTTGGGTGTCATGCAAGAAATTATCCCAGCATATAAATTTGACATTGCATCTGTATAATATGCTCAATTTGAATTTCATGAACAATATAACAAGGGATAAAATAGTTGAACCAAACACTTTTAGCAACCCATTACCCACCACAAAAATTTCTAAATGGCAGAAACATCAAAATCCCTAATTAAGCCACAATATTAGACTAAATCAAAATCATCAGTTCAAATTTAAAAATCAAGCCAGTGCACAATGGTAGATGCAATCCTTACGGTCTGTTTGGCTGCACAAGATCTAAGGATTCAAGTGGGATTTAAACTTTGAAATCCTTAAATATTGCCAAACTGAACTTATCTCTCAATAAAGCTAACAGCAAAGAAAATAGTATAAATTCTAAAATTTCCATAAATCTCAGATTTAGTAAATCCACCTCTCCCATGGAATTAACTATATGAAATATATTTAAACTATATTAAAAATCAAGTCAGTGAACATTGGCAGATGGATTAAGAGAAGACAAGATCACAACATAACCATTATCGGAAGTTGTAATTGCAAGTCTCCAAAAAAACTCGCTAGGCAAGGAGAAAAGGGCACAAGTTTGCTTATTATAAATAGTATTAATTATTCAAAATCTGATAATAAATAAAAATATTAAATATATATAATGTTTTATAAATAATAAAAATTAAATAATTATTAGTATTAATTTTAAATGTTAATTATATCTATGTTAATAAAATTATTGTAAGTACGAATTAAAAATACAATTAATATATCATATGCTATTATTAATATATAATACAAGTTGCTAATTAAATTTATTCGTTAAATTATTATTAACATTTTCATAAAAAAAATTAATTTAGAAAATTAGATCTTCAAATTTATAAATCTTTATAATTTCACAACCAAATGGCATTCAAAATTTGATTAAAAAAATCCGGTGCAAACAACTATCAGAATTTAGCATACTCAGATTTACTAAATCCATCTTTAAGAATTTATCAAGTTCAATTTAATGTAAATACTAACAGTTACCAAGCATCCCCTTTATGTTCAAATTTAATATATAATTAAAAATGTTAAAAGAGTAATGGATATGGGATCTATTGTAACGACGCTTGGTCATTACTAAGAAAAGCGTTAACATCCCCGTCAATCCTAATTGTTCGTTAATACAGTTATAGTCTATTAATACCCGCGAATTTCTGTTTTTCTGTTGATTTTTCTGCCGAATTTTGTTGTACGTTGATATTCCGCCAAATCATGACTCGATTTCATAAGCCAATTTTATTTTGTTTTCTATTTCTCAGTTTAAATGAATATATATACATACTTATGTACTGCCATAGGTATATGTGTATATATACATATGTACACATATATATAAGGGAGGTACTGTAGTATAATGGAATGAGAGCAAATAAAGCAGACACTTTTCTTTTTCTTTTTTCTTTTCCTCTTCACCTTGCAGCTGAACTGAAGGACGCCTTGTAACGACCCTTGGTCGTTATTAAGAAAGGCGCTAACGTCCCCGTCAATCCTAATGGTTCGTTAATGCCGTTATAGCCTATTATTACCCGTAAATTTCTATTTTTCTGTTGATTTTCCTGCTGGATTTCGTTGTATGTTGATATTCCACCAAATCATCACTCAATTTATAAATCATTGTTTTCGTTTTTCTACTTCCCAGTTTAAATGTATATATATATATACATACTTATGTCTACATTAGGTATAAATGTATATATATACATACGTATATATATATATATGAGGGAGGTAGCATATGAAATGGAAGCAAGCAACGCCACATATTTTTCCTCTTCACCCTACGGCTGAACCAAAGGGTGCTTCCAGAGGTTACGACGCCTCCTGCTGGAGAGGCGTGACACTTCGAAAAGGAGGGAGGGTCGAATGCATAAATAGGCGGACATACCTGTTGACACCCGCGCATTTCAGCTATCGCAGATCCCGTAATACCCCACGCTCTGTCTCCTTCTCCGCTAGCCTCCGCTCTAGAAGCAGTCGAGCCGACAACGCCTTCGACGCAGTCGTAGTAGACGACGCCTCGACGCAAGCCTTCGTCGCAGCTGTAGCCCTCGGAGGCTCCCAACAAAGCCGCAGTCCCTCGACGCACACAAGGACGCAGCCGCAGCCCCGAAGGTCTTCGACGCCATCAAGCTGCTCCGATTCCTGACGAGTCTGTGACGCCTCTCCCAGTTGACGGAGACGTTCTACGCCTGCAATACCACCCCCGCCCGATCCTAGCCCACCGACAGAGGCCATCTCATCCGTCGGCAAACAACTCGCCTTCATCCACCGAACCGAAGCCGCTCGACTTCATTCCACCGAAGCCTCGCTCAACTTTTCTGCGACCGGTTCATGTTTTCTGAAGAGGGAGCTGACTTTATAAGGTATATCTGATTACAACTGTTGGAATGTATTTATTATGAATCTTAATATTGTATTAGGGATACATTGGTTTGAGTTAAGAAATTTCCATTTCAACTTTAGGATTTATAGAGTAGACTGCAAGACTTATAAGCTGCTATTTAAGCTTAGTAGAATATAGTTGTTTTGATTAAAAAGAAATTAAGAACAATTAATTGTGTAAGCACCTAGAAAGGATAGGTTGCAATACTAATAATGAATTTGAAAGATCTTGGAAGTAGCTTGATTGTTGAATCAATGAGAATACAAGGTCGAGTCTGACCTGTATTAATCAAGGGATGGTTTGTGAGTTCCAATGTTGTGTGAAACAATAAGAGGATCAGTTCAACTTAATCGATTGTTCTCAATCAATGGTAGCAGCCGTGTTTAATTTTCATTGAGACTTGCTGAGGGAATAGTGTCATTAAAATACTTGCAATATAATTAGAAGGATAGTGATTAATTTTGAAGATCAAAAGATTGAACTCTTGGGATTAGCTTTGTAGGTGATGATCTTGCAGTACAGATCAAAGCAGCCTATGTTTTGCGTTGAAATAAGAATGATGTTGCTAGTTGCTAGTACTTGGAGTGTATCGAAGGATCTGCAAGGACAAGAAAGTTTTAGAGGTATTTTGGTTGTTCTTTTATAGTTTGCTACATTAGGAACCTAGTTTAAATAGACATCAGACGGTTTCCTAATTTAGGATTTGTCTGAATATTGTCAGAAATCCTTAGAAAAGATTTGGGGAGCTAATTTTAATTAGAAAGTTAAATAGGTCTTCATATCTAGGAAAGATGATGGGTGTGAGCAATAGTAGTCACTAAGAAATGTTTGGTGAGATTCTATAACCAACAGAGGATGACTCTAGAGTAAGGGAAGGTCGAGATTATGTTTTTAACTGAAGTGATCTTAATACAGCACATTGAAGTGTTATTCTATTAATTCATACTTATTTATCATCCTAAAGGAAATAAGAGGAGATTAGTTAAATTAAAAGGCATAGGAAATATAAGTTCATAAACTAAGGCAAATAGCTAAAAGTCCAAAATTTAAGAGTAAAAGTATATGTTTTATTTGCAAACCATCATTTCCTAAAGACTAATAAATATAACCAATTTAATGTTTGCAGACGCATCCGCTTTGTGAGTATCTTTCAGGAATTCAAATACCAATGTACAATTGATTTTACTGTTTACACTTAATGCTTTTATTGCCGCTATAGCACCGCTTTGAGCTTATCCTTGTTGGTGAAATGAAATGCTTATTAAATGCCAGAATAATGTCATGAATGAATTGTATATGTTATGTCTTGTGAATGTATGCAAGGGTTCCAAAATGATGATTTATTAGGTTAGGGACGGAGCTAGTCCATTGGGAGTTATAAGGGTGCCATCTGGAGCCTTTGAGGGGGCCCAAATGAAGGAGTTGCTCTTATTTGAACCCAGCCTCATGGTTCTGGATTTGCTCAACAGAACTGCTAACGTTGCTTCGTGAAATCAAGACATACATACAAACAAACTTGCATGAAACTTATTATATGACAGGTGACAGTATTATGGCAAACAAAATGTTTAATTTGCAGGATCATGTATTTTGCTAACCTTTTTATTTCCTGCAAAATCTTCTATTTTTTGCTTCCCGTTTTTGCTAAGTGTAATATTTAATCTCTTTGTACTTAATATGTGTATTGAGGCATTATTCTTATAATGTCAGGTCGGGTGCAGTTGGAGGAAGTTGATTTAGCATAAAGAATTTCTGAAGTATGGTGGTGTCGGCATTGGCGCATAGTTTTGAATTATTGCTTAGACTTTAAAGTTAAATAAAAGCATTATTTATATTATCTTAGTTTGTAATAATTTGGACGTTGTATTATTTAATTTGAATGATTGGTAAGTTCATTACGTTATATGGCTCTGTTGCTTAATTTATGCCTTAAATGCTATTTTTCTCTTAACTGCCAATATGATCCTGTGGGGATGTACCCAAGGGTAGTTGGGTTGACACCTAACCTAACCCAAGGGGCATTACACGCCTCCTGCTGAAGAGGCGTGACTTTTCAAACATGCAGATGGATGGAGCATATATAGATAAAGGTACCTTACGACACCTGAAATGCAGCCGAACGTAACCTGCGGCATTCTGCGCCACTCATACCAATCCAGTAAGCCCTAAACATAGCCAACTGAGGTATCGTAGCCCTCGAAAGCCCGTAACAAAGCCGCAGCTCACGGAACTCCACGACGTCGACCAGGACACAGCCGCAGCCCACGGAAATCGACGACGCCACCCCAGCCTTGGGAGAATACGCCGCAAGCAAGGACGAAACCAGCCGCAGTTTTCGACGCCTTCGATCCTTCCGCTCCAAACCGTGTCGATTCCGTAATCTCCTCTCCAAGCCGACGACGCCAGCCGCAGTCTTGGGAGGATACGCCACAGTGAGGATAAGTTCGATCCCTATCCGACAATTCTGAGCCATTTCCTGATTTCCTAGCAATCGATTCGATCTTATAAGGTATGGATAACCTTGTTTTAATTGTTGAACTGTATACTATTAGAAGCTTTAATTCTGTGATAAGAGAGACAGAGAAATTGTTAAGAGCTTTCCATGCCAACTTTAGGATTTATAGAGTATATTGCGAGAGTTAAACTGCTAGTTTATATCCTGAGATGATTAGGCACCAGTAACCTATCTCACTTAATTCTTTTGTGAAAAATGTTGGGATTAAATAAGCAAACTAGTAATGCATCAATTTTATGATGCAAGGGTTAGTTGTTCTTAAATCTAATACAATTCCTGAAGCCGTTTCAATCGGAATTTAGTTCCCAAGATCAACTGTCATTAATGCTTTGTTGTTTAGAAATTAGTGCAATAGGATAATTTAATCAATAGATTAGTTTGAGTATCAATCATCTAAGAAGCAACCTATGTTTTGAAATACAAGTCAATGCAGCTTATGTTTTGCTATGAAATAAGAATAGCGTTGCAATTTGCCAGTACCTTGAGTGTATCGAAAGACCTGCAAGGACTTGAGAGTTTTGTAAGTGTTTAGGTGGCTCTTTTGTAGTTACTTGCTTGCTGCACCTTCTTTTAAAGATAAGTTGATATAATGGCCTTTAGAACTACAATCTAGTTATGCTTATTTTGGTTTCAATATTCTCAAGCTAACTTATGTTTATATTGGAATTTATGCACTTATAATTGATCAAATTTCAGCAATACTACGAAAAATATGGGGTGTTCTGTTAATTAAATAAAAAGGGAGAGAAATGCTAAAATAAGATTAGGATTAGTCAAACAAATGAGTTAGATACTTTTATATGATACATTAATGATGACACTCTTTCAGTCCTTTAGTAAAATGATCACTCAACCCACTATTTTCAAGTATGTAAAGGTTCATGTAGAAAATTATTTCTTTATAAAGTATTAGAATTTAATGAAATGGAGAATAAGAATTTTAGGGAATGCTTACATAAGTTTAGAAGATTTTAAAAAAAATCTTTAAGGGGAACAACTCTAAAGAAATATTAAAGACTTAGGAGTAAGAATTTATATTTCATTATTATATATATGGGTCATTTACAAAATCTAATAATATTACAAATATAACTTTTACAGACACAGCAAATTTTTGAGTGCTAAAATCAGCATATTCGTATACTATGGTACATTGATTTTACTGTTTATACTTAAATGCTTTTATTGTCACTTTACCACCGCTTTGAACTTTATTCCTATCGATAAATGAAATGCTTGTTAAATGCTAGAGTAATGTCATAAATGAAATGTATATGTTATGTCTTATGAATGTATGCAAGGGTTCCGAAATAGTGGTTGATTAGGTTATGAACGGGGCTAGTCCATCGGGAGTTATAAGGGTGCCATCTGGAGCCTTTGAGGGGGCCCAGGTGAAGAAGTTGCTCTTATTGAACCCAACCTCTTGGTTCTGGACTTGCCCAGCAGAACTGCTAACGAAAGACATACATACAAACATGCATGAAACTTATTATATGTTGATAATATGACAGGTGACAATATTATGACAAGAAAAATATTTAATTTGCAGAATTATGTATTTTGCTCTAAACTTTGATTTCCTGCAAAATTATTTATTTTTCGCTTTCTGCATTTGCTAAGTGTAATATTTAACATCTTTTATACTTAATATGTGTATTGAGGCATTATTCTTATAATATCAAGTCAGGTGCAATTGGAAGAATTGATATAGCTTAAATGATATCTAAAGTATGGTGGTGCTGACTTGGCGCATATAGTTTTGATTTGCTATTTAAACTTTAAAATTGAAAGAAAATATTTATATCATTTTTTTTAGTTTGTAATAATCTGGATATTATATTCTTTAAATTGAATGATTGGCAAGTTTATTATGTTGTATGGCTCTTTTATTAAATTTATGTTTAAATGCTATTTTCTCTTAACTGCAATATGATCTTACGGAGATGTACCCAAAGGGTAGTTGGGTTGATACCTAACCTAACCTAGGGTCATCATATCTATACTCAACACAGATGCTGATATTTATCTTGAAATTTTTAATAGAGAGATTATTTATTTTTCATTTTTTTCATTAATTGAAATGTTTATTTAGGGTATTAAAAATGAGCACAAATGCTGTTCAACTAGTATTAATATTGTAAACCTAAATATTAAAGTCAGGATTCACATCTTAAAATTCTTCCGCTCCAAGTGATCCAGCAATTGTTTAGTTACATGTGAAGGAACAACCCACTTAATTAACTGTCTTAAACTACAGGCCGTTTCACAAACAAACAGATAAAAAAGTAAGCTCTTCACGTGAAAGCTACAAAAGGAAGGATATCCTTTTGTTATTGAAATCACAGACAAATCATAAAACCAATGCATGAAAAGGCCCTGTAAAAAAATCTGGCCACCAATCTTAATTCATTCAAATGTGGAAAGAAAAAACATGGGGAAGTTGTATGTAATGAAGGGAATACAACAACAACAACGACACCAAGTATGAATCGTTTGTTTCTATTATACATTATCAAATAGAAGCCCTCCCCTAAGTTTCAAATAGAGAAGATCCTTTTTAATTATTTCTTCCCATATTTCTTTTCCTCATTTAATATGAGCAAATTCATAAAATCAATTTTCTAACAGGGGCATTGCACGGTTTACGATTAATATATACCTGAACCATCTAAGGCAGCATTCTCCAATCTTATCCAGAGCCATGCCAACCTTGCTATGGATAAACTCATTTTTCATGATGTCCTTACAACTTTACGAGCATACCCACTCATCTACCTAAGCATCCTCATCTCTATAACACTTGTGTTATCGGTAAGTTTCTTCTTTGTTGGCCAACATTTAGCCCCGCATAAATAGTTGATCGTAGTTGCTCTTTAAAAATTTTCTTTAATTTTGAGTGGGATTTTCAGCGGGAATTTTCGATCGCACGGCACTCCAAAAGCGCCTATCTATTTCTTCCATCCATCTTGGATCCTATTAATCACATCATTCTCTATTTCACCACTATTTTGAATAATTGAACCAATGTATTTGAATTTCTTGCTCTTCTTGATCACATGGTCCTCAATAATTATGTCCTCAAGATCAAGACTTCTAATACACAATTGAACTTATACTCCATATATTTTATTTTAGATTTATCAAGACAAAATTTTAGATTCTAAAGTAGTCATCCATAACTCAAGTTTTACTTTAACTCCATCCCTAATTTTATCAATATAAAGAAAGATACGGGCTCAGAGCTAAGCTCTGAAGTAATCCACTAGTAACAAAAGAATCATGAGACAAGCCACCTTGCAATCAAACACATGTTGCAGCCCCGTTATCATATTTTTAATATCAATATATGTAACACAAATCTATTTTCCTCCAAAGAACTTCTCCAAGTATTCTATCATAAGCTTTTTCAAGATAAATAAATAAATAATTCTTTTGTTCCTCAAAATTTCTCTATCAAACCTGTTAATATATGTATGGTTTCTATGATAGATCTACCTGCATAAAATAAAATTAATTTTGAAAAATACAAATATCTCTTCATAATCGATATTTATGAAAGCATGGTTGTAGCCTATATATATATATATATATATATATATATATATATATAAATATATTTATATAAAGGTCAATAGTACAGCTCAACCAAGATCAAACTCTACGGTGTCATCACGCAAAGGTCTAAAAGCCTCCTTGGAGTATATTTCCCCTAACAAAAGAAAAATTGTCATAACGGGCTAAAGAACAGCAAAATGCGCTACGTGGTTCGCATCCCGCGAGCGATGAACAAAATAACACTAGAGGAATCTAACTTGAAAGCAAGGTAATCTGTATGACGCTCTCCACCTCGTGAACGGAGTCGCCTCCCAGTGCTAGCGTAATCTGCATACTGCACTAAGGCAGTCACTCTCGACAAGTAACTCCTCCAAATCTGGCTCGTGAAACTGAAGGGCCTGCCACTGTAATAATCCTAAATTTTGTTATATCAAAAAGATCTTCAAGAAGACATCAATAAGGTGAAACTCTTCACGAGTGGTCTACATCTACCACAATTCATAATGTTAGAAGTTTTCTCGGATTGGCCACTTTTTATAGAATATTCAAGGGTTTAGTACAATTATGGCATCAATCACAAATTTTTCTAATAATTTAAGAAATTGATAAGATAAAATGTGCTACAAAAGCATTAAGAATATACTTAAGCACTCACATTAAATTATATAATTTAAATAAAGTATATAATGTTGTATCATGCTTGGATATAATAGCAATTTTTAATAAAGATGATCACCCAATAGCATACTCTAACAAAAAGCCTAAATAATGTTAAGCAAAAATATTCAAATTATAATAAAAACTATTTATGTTGTAGTGCAATTCCTTAATTGTTTGAGGCAACATTTATTGCAAGGAGAATTTGTATTATTTTAACTATAAAGCTTTGCGATATCTTGTTCTCAAAAAGGTTGTCATTTGCATGCAAAATGGGTAGAGCTTCTCCAAGATTATACCATTGTCTTGACACATTGGTTTGATTGGATAATAAAACTATACATGCCCCTAGTAAACTTAATCAGTTATTAAACATGCACATTAAAATAACAAGATTTGGCAACAGTAAAGCATTAATATCTAATAGAGAGTATGCTCTTAAAAAATGGCTATGTATTCAAATGTACTAAATTTTCTATTTTGAGGCATGCTTAATACTTTTTAAATTCATAAATTACAAGTAAGAGATGTGGCAGCTTAAATTGATATGAATAAAACAATTGTGATAGTCAAAGATAAATACTATTACCCCAACATCAAAATAGAGGTGCTAGGATATTAACAATGTATAGAATTTGTCAAATAGATAAATGTCAAAAAAGCAAGACTATATGCACCCCTTCCCATTCCATCCAGGCCTTGAGAAGATGTTAACATGAACTTCATGTTAGAACTAATTGATACCCTTAAGAAGCACAATTCAACTTTTATGATAGTTGATAAATTCTCCAAATAACTTTACTTCAATCCTTGCACTAAACCACGCATGCATTCTACATGGCTAAATTATAATTCTAAAATAAGTCAAATTGCATGGCATACCCAAAATTATAGTTTCAAATATTAGCAGTATGTTCATAAGTTGAGTAAAAAAGTGGCAAACTAAGTTCTTTGTGTCAAGATTAGCTCAAGGGGCTAATAGTGAGATAAGTTATATCAAACTACGTTTATAAATTATTCAATTGGTATGCTAATTTTAGTTGTCATTATAAATTTAAGCTAAATAAAATAAGCTATGCTATTCAAAAGTAACAAAGCTAAGATATGATACACAAGTAAATCAACAATTAGGTAAATTTTGAGTAACTTATTATCAATATAATTCCTGCAAATTTAAATTAAAAAAAAGTGAATTTAATAATAAAAATATGGTTATTGTGCGTATAACTCCATAAATGCATCCATGTAGAACTGTGGAAAATTAAAAGTAAGGACAGCAGGTTATTTTAAGAGAAATGAATATATTGGGACCAAAATTTCCAAACTTAAGATTCCGGGAACGTTGAGTTAAATCAAATATTCAATGCAGTCGATATATTTTTATACCAAATTCTACCTGCCAATACTAAGGATTTTCCTCTCTTTGTATTTGTTCCTTCTGATTCCATATCCACCCCTTGCTAGCTACATCAGCAATAGCATATTCATAATCAATACGTACAAGAAAATAGTATCCACTACTGATGGAGGATTTTAAAAGTGTTTGTTCATTTTAGAAAAAGGCTTTAACTTGATCATTCTACCTAAACATTTTTAAGAGAATATCAAGCACTAAATTAAAAGTAAAAATTTTCCAAGCCAAAGATTATTTGATGAATAACATATCCACACTCAACACTGACGCAGGCATTAATCTTAAAATTCATAAATATTTGACCAAGATTTCAACACTAAAATTGTCGAGTATCATGCAGATAGAACTCCTGTTTCTTTTCTTCTTTTTCTTAATGTTTTTGTAGGACCACCACCATTTTGTAATTGAGCAACTGAAAAAATGTGATAAGCAAGCTTTAGAAGACAACTTTTATTTCGAGAGTCCTGCTGAGGATCTCTAAGGAGCTATTCGATATCCTCAAAGCTGACATTGGTTAATTAGACTGTTTAATTCTTTTGTTCTCTATCTTTGTATCTGTTATTTTAGGCTTAGGTCAGATCCCTCAAATAAATTCATAAACGATTACAAATTTTCATTTGTTTTAGTTAAAATTTTGTGTTAGCTATTAAAAAAAGCATAATGATTTTAAAGTAAGAAATTACACTTAGAAGTCAACATTCACATCTTGAAACCAAGAATAATTCCACTACATTAATCAGTTACAAGTGATCCAACCGTTGCTTACAGCCCACTTAACGACCCACAGCTTAATCTACAATTCCTTTTTTACTAAAAGCAGCACTCCATGAGAAAGCTACAAAAAAGGAGATCCTTTGTCTTTAAAAACACACAGAAAAGTCATAAAACAGATCCAAGAAAAAATCCTTTAAAACAATCCAGCCGCTAATCTCTATCCAATCAACTATGCAAAATGAATCATGGCAAAGTTGCAAAGTTCCTAGTTAGGACAGCGCTCTTTCTTTTCTATTTATACAGAGAGACAACACTTTTGTGTTGATTTTATTTTATAGGATAACTATTAATGAGATTAAGAAAATAATTTTCCTCCTCTGAATGAAGAACAAGACAACCTTTGGGAGGATTCTTCCTCTTGTTTCAACGTGAGACTTAATGAGACTTGATTTACTCTGAAAGCACCTTTACTCTTTTCATTAACCCTTTTTGTTTTTGGTTTTGCACTGGGCTTTTTAACATTGTTAGCAAAACCTACGGCTTAAAAAATAATTTGAGCATCTTATCTTCTATTGAAAATTTCCAAAACAATCCAACTTTCTAGCAATGATTCACAGATTATGCACTCTTAATTCCTAAATTTTAAAATACAAATATTCCAGCTTATAGTTAATTTAAAAAAGTTTATTTGAGGGTTTTTAAATCATAATATTTGAAAATCCACTACTTACATATATAATTTTCCTTTAATTTTTACATTAGCCTTGGGCACAGAAAATCTACCAGAAGCATAGTGTTCTTAGAACTATCCCGATTCATCGTATATCAGAAAGTCATTCTTAAATAATTAATTTAAATAATTTTAGAGCTCTATTTTGTAAACAATGATTATTGTCAGAAGGCAATGATAAATTATGAATACAAATTATTCATATACCAATACAGAAATAAATTATCCAATCTACAAGAGAAAATAAAAAATCAATACCTGTAAATTTTTTGACTTGGCAACTTCTGCTTCTGCTTCTAAAATAGTTTTCTTTGGTCTGATTTGCAAATGTTTATTCAAAAGAAGATTAGTCGCAAGCCTTAACATGAAAGCAATGGGTAAAAATAGTATGAAGTAAATCTTGAATGAAATACGTAATTTATCAAAATGATCCCTTGATTATTGGCATGTGTTCAATTTAGACTCAAACTTTCAAAAAATTCTGAAATGTTCTCTAAGTTTAACAAGTCCTAAGACGTAATGTCGTCAAATTATTTTTTTGATAATGGCATGCTAATCGAAGCGACATCAAAAATACCATATTGAATTTTCCATGATATATGATATGAGATTAAATATTTTTAAGAACATGCTTATTTAATCAACTAGAAAAAAATTTCCAATTTACATTTCATTTTAACAGAAATATTAACAGAGTTAAATTTTAAGTCTTACTTTTTAACTCTGCTAAACTTAAAAATCATTTCAAATTTTTGAAGACATGTCGAAGGTTCAGCAACCATTTAGATAAATTACTCAACAAAAAAAAACCTGTGAGAAGTTCATCTAAAATAGTACTAACCTATATGCCTTTAAACGTTCAGAAAATGCACAAGCTGTCAATTCATTGGTTCCCAGTATGTCCTTAAAAATAGGATGAAGACCCTCACTAGGTAAATCCTTTGTTCTTCTAATGGATTCTTTTGAAGGTAAAGGTTTTGTCTTTGAATATAGCCGAAAAGCATTAGAGCAAGCCTTCAGCATCGAAGTAAGTTCTGCAGAACCTTCAATGATTTCTTGTATCCTGTTACAAGCAAGATCCAGAATTGTCTGGGGAAAGCGACCATAAACTGTCTCTCCACCAACAACTGCCTGATCATATTTCGAATAAACTGCTTCCATATCCTTAATAACCTCATCCACCGTAGGAGCAGCTCTTAGAGGCTTTGATAAAAAGAGATGAAGGTCTAATAGGTAAGGCATATCCTCTAATGTTACAAAGGAATAGGCAGTACCAGTGCGTCCTGCTCGAGCTGCACGGCCCACTCTGTGAACAAAAATTTTAGGCTTAGGAGGAAAATCCCAATTCACCACGTTATCAAGTAAAGGAATGTCTAGACCCCTAGCAGCTACATCAGTTACAATAAGCAGCATGGTCTTTCTTGCTCTGAATTTGGAAAGATGGATTTTTCGAGCATCCTGATCCATATCACCATATGAGACAGAGGGCTTAATACCCTCTTCTCTAAAAAGAGAGTTCAGAAACTCCACATGGTGCTTTGTAGAAACAAAAATTAGCGTCTGTTGATCAGAATTTATCACTTCCCTAACTAAATACAACAATGCAGCAACCTTTTCTTCATTGCGTAAAGTCAAAAAATTCATCTTGAGATCAGAACTTATCCTAGTCTCCAAGTCAAGACGAACAAGCTGTGGATCGCGCAAGCCGGCCTTGGCAAAATCTGCAAGGGCACTAGGCAATGTGGCACTGAAAAGTAAAGTTTGGCGGGTGTCGCTTAATTGTTGCAAAATTTTGTGCAGCTGTTCATAAAATCCCATTTCAAAGAGTGAATCCGCTTCATCAAACACTACATATTCTACTGTGCGTAAAGTCATCCCTTCCACCTCAGACAGAAGATGCATGAGCCGTCCTGGAGTTGCTATTATGATGTCCGGATTTAGCGTTAATGTCTCAAATTGGCTTTCCATGCTATCTCCACCAACAAGCAAACAAGTGCGAAGATCTGCAATAATTTTAATGATAGTAATTCATCAAAATAGAAAGTATTAACACTTACGACAAAAAAGGTATGAAACTAAAATAGTGAGAAATAAAAAATTGTTTAGTAATAAATTTGTAAGAACAGCTGATAAAAGAGGAAGTCCATTTAAACAAACGCCAATCTTTCTCTTTTTTTTGTAAGATTCACATTTTTGTGTGATGAGTGCACATAATTCCAGTTCAGTAAACACAATTAAGTAAATTTACAGATGCAGCTTTTGTTATCAGAGTATGACAGACATATAAGATGTGTTTTTATATCATTAAATATGAAATGTATAAATATAACAATACTAAAAATTTGACATTTTATTTTGCCTAAATTTTACTATATCAAATAATTAACTGAAATTACATTTGCTAAGAGATAATAATAATAATTAATTTCTAATCAAAAAGTACACGGTTTTATAATTTACACATCCAACTTTTGCTATAAAATATCAATACAAAACTGTAATCAATGGACTACGGATGGTTGGCTCTTACAAACCTCCAAAAGGCTAGGAACACAGAAAACTAACTGAAGCATTAAATAATTAATATATAAGATTATAATGAAAATTAGCAGCCTTCCTTGCTTCTGCTGAAGGTTCTTTAGAAATGTAATTGCCTAATGGGATAAGAAATTTTGAGCCATTATCATTTTCCTTGCTTTCCGACATTCCTTGTACGAGGATAATGCAATTTAGGGGCTGTTTGGCATGGAGTAAGATCAACGTAAAGTAAGCATTTTTCAGTAAAACTGGGATTATCATTGTTTGGTACGAAGTAATGTTGGTGTAAAATATTTATACCATAATAATAGTTTACAGCGGTATAAATAATACCGTTATAAGATAATTATGCCCAAATCAACCGCGATCTCACTATACGCGACGCAATCTGTCCGAGTTCTTCTCCCGAGTCCTAATCTCTTCTTCCCCGATCTGTGATTTACGCACTTTAACCAGCATTTCTCATCAAATCTGTAAGCATTTCTCCTTTGATTTATAGAGGTGGAAGGAACGCGAAGGAGCTCCATATTCTCCAACGCACTTCGGCCAATCCCTCTCTCGCCGTTTTCCCCTTCCCCCCAACTGCACTAGGAATATCTCCCTCAAATCCGCCGCCTCCGCCAAGCTCAAGAAGACCTCTTTGCACAATTTCCATAGCAAGTGTAACGACCCAATATCATTACTTTTCAAATTAGGTCAAAACCCGCTTCAAATGTCAGGAAGTCGGAGAATTTCAAATTAGGGCAAACAAAATTTTCATTAGAAAGAAATAATTTTTAGATCAAAGTGCCCTAGTTTGGGAGAATTCAGATAACGAAAAATCCCGCTTTAAATTTCTGAATTATTTAAATCCAATAAAGCATGAACATTGAAATATATGTCAAAATTCATCGATTTCAGTTTCGTTGTGTTAATTATATTATTTAAAGGCTGCTCAAAAAGTTTCATCAAATTCTGAGCGTCAATTTGATTGTGATTAAATTTTGAAATTTTAAACCTCAAAAATTAATGTAAAATAAAATATTTGTTCAAACCGAAAATTTTTGGCGCGAGCAGCCACTCTCCTCCCTCAGCCTTCCCATCCCCTCCTTCTCCCAAAGAGCAACATCCCTCTCCTCCCTCAGCCCCTCCTCCCTCTCCCAACAGCCCGGCTAGCCGCCTCCCTCCTCCGGCCGACCAACAGCAGCCCAGCCAGTGCTCCTCCAGCCGGCCAGCAACTTGCCAGCCTCCGGCCACCCCGCTCCGACCTCCCTCCATTTTCTAGAAATTCTAATCCTAAAGGTAGGAAGAGAAGTATAAGAGAAAGAAAAATGGAAAAGAAAAGAAGAAAAATTATTTTGTTATTTTATTATTATATATACTTTATTATCTTTATAAAGATAAGATTATGTCATCACATTAGTATTGTTATTATTAATCAATAATGATAAACAGTACTTATAATGACTATTATTTCAATTCAAGCGTTTTCATTTCGACAGTGATTTCTGTTATGTTCTTCTTTCATTCTTATATTATTATGATCATTAAAATAACGATAATAATAATATTATATAACAATATAATTACTATCATCAGTGACTTAATAACTCTACAATAAATATTACTGCTATCGTAGTATCTTAAAAATCAGACTTCAATCATAATGAGAAAGCGAAAGAAGAACATAATCGAAATGAAAATAAATATTACTCCTGAAAAAAATTGGCTAAGAGTTAATTTAAAAATATCCAAAACCTAAATGCAGATTGAGTGAATTGTCACTCATCCGAACTGTTGAACTTTTGAACTTATAGAAAAAGGTACCAGATGTCTTTTATTACTCTTGTTTAAATATGTTTTTCTGCTCAGCATCGCACAAATTTGATAGAAGTGCTTTTTAAAATCACATAAAATGATATATGAACAAGTTTGGATAAGTGAGAAGTAAGGATTCCATGTTGATTTATACTTTTTATCTGATCAGACAACCGCTAGGACGGGCTGTCCGACATCGGGAGTTATAAGAAGCCTATACTGATAAGCCTTTGAGGGCAGGTATAGAGGGAAGTTGAGATATGTAACACAAAAATGAACCCCTCTTTTCCTCAATTTTGTACTTGCCCAACAAAATCATATTTTACCTCAAATATTAAATACTAAAATTCTATATTTATTTTTGTGACTGCAATTATTTTTATGCTAAATTTCAAGTGCAATTGAAATAGATTTGCAGGGATAAGTTTGTACAACTTTTATTTCCTGTCAAATATTGATTATTTTGCTTATTATTTAACATTTGTAAAGATGATATCTATCAGTACTTAGTTTCACAACTAACTGGTATTCGAATGCCCGCACTTTTGAAATGTGCCCAGATCAGGAATACTCCTCGATGAAAGGTGCTAAGAACTGAGCAGTGCTAATGCTACTACCTGCTGATCCACCACTTTCTTTTGACTTTATCTACTTTTTAAAAAAAGTCTATAACTTTTTTTTTTTTAATATTTGTATCCGAAACTTGTGAATTAATGAATAAATGAGTTATGTTTGATGTCTATATATTTGTCTCTTAAATCACTCAATATGATCCTGCAGCTAGATGACTTATTGTTATTGTCTTATCCCACAAGAAACCAGTGTTGGATCTGCTCCCGCTGACCCGGCACCGGATCCTCACAGCAAGAATGGCGGAACGATGGTTCCATTCGTTGGATGAAGCATGCTGATTTAGTACAGAGAATCGATCATGAACTTTGCCACCATAACACAACCCTTTTTCAATGTCCCCCACGCGCGGATTCAGCCCCACCGGAAAGGACTCTGTGCCCTTCCTTGAGCGTCTCGTCATGCTGAAGTAGGCGATCTCCGCCCCAACACCGAAAAGGACTCTGTGCCTTTCATTGAGCTCCCTCTTCTCCCTCTCCACAATTTATGTTGCTTTGAGAATATATGTAGACTACTAAGACTAAAGAGTTTTAGAGGCTTTTAGGCTGCTTTTTTGTAGTTGTTTATGTGCTACATTTTGAGCTAGTTATGAAGTATGCAAATATTATTTGGGGCTGATTTTGAGCTTATTGCTAATATTCAAAGCTTTTAGAAAGTTGTGTGAGAGGTACAATGGCTATTATTTGGGATTATTTTAATAGCTATTCGAGGATTGTTTTGAGTAGGTATTTGAGGAAGTGAAAATCGGCTTGTAGGTTCTTTGGGGCTGATCTGGGCCGAGGAAATCTCCTAATCTAAGCAGATTTAATTGTCATTTATGGGCTTAAACCACCAACGTTAGGCACCATGTGGTGCTAGTGTGTGGAGCTTGAAACATTGAGCTAAGAAGAAGAGCAATAAGACTTAAAATAGCTCTTTCTTAAAGGCTAATTGGTACTATAATTTTTAGGTTTCACATAAACCATGTTCTAACCTTGAAACATATGTTGTTGGATAGGAACAACTCTTGTTTTCCTCTATTAAGATAGCAAACAGTCTCTATTATAGGCAAAAGTTTTCCTTACTTTGGGGCTTGTAAAAGGGCAACAAACAATCCATATTTGGAGCTGAAAACAACCTATGTTTTGAGCTGTGAATGAGAATAGAGCTGTTATTTTCTGTTATTTGAGGAGCTGCTATGACTGAAGAGTTTTAGAAGCTCTTTAGCTACTTTTTTGAAGTTATTAATGTGCTACATTTTGGGTTAGTTATTAAGCATGCAAAGAATATTTTGTGGTTGCTATTTTAAAATTTTTAAGGAGTTATTTGAGAGGTACAATGGTTGTTATTTGGGGTTATTTTAATAGCCGTTCAGGGGTTGTTCTGAGCAAGTATTTGAGAAAGACTTAAAAGTAGCAGCCAGTTTGGTGGCTGTTTGGGGCTGATTATGAGTAGAGGAAATCTCCGAATATGGGCTGATTTAATGGCCATTTCTAGGTTTAAACCACCTGAGTAAAATGGAGTTATTCATTTACTGTAATTGGAATTGATTTTGTAATCGCTTTTATGGTTGTTTTTTATTTCTAGTATGGATGAAAAATATATATTAAAATGAGTATTTTTATACGTATACTTTTAATATCTCAATAGGGTTATTGAGGGTTGATTTAGAACATATATTGGCTTATGTTGGGATTCCTTGAATCGGATTAAAATAAGTTGAGTTGTCCAAGGTGTGGTAAGGAAAAAAAAATAATTCCTTGAGTAGCTAATGAGATTGTTTAAGGAAAAAAAAAAGATTTAGGTCTTATTCAGAAGGTTGTGTTGTAATGGTTTGAGCAGAAATTTGTATATATCTAGCATGTAAAAGACGCATGCCCCTAGTGCCCCCACTTTAACTGTTATGAGAATGATTTATATAAAAAATTCAATGAGTTAATAAAATTAAAATAGCACAATGATTAAATCATCTTTGAAACTATGGTATCCCGAGTTCCATTCCATTCACACTCAATTTTTTGCATAATTTATTCTATTTTCATGATCCTATAGCAATAACACACTAATGAATGAAAAACATTGAATGGCTATTAATGCGGTGAAATTTTAATCACACAGAAGAATGGAATCTCCAAATTATTTTGTAAATATAGAATCAATATTTATTTAGAGAGATTTACAAACCTTCAAAAATATACAAAGCAATTTGTCTCAACCAAAATAATATAGGGCTAATTAATTGCTTATTTAGTTGAAAGAAAGTTAGCCCAAAAACTAAAGTCAATATATGTTGAAAAAATAATATGATAAAATTATGTGAAATTTTTGTAATTTAAGTGATAATTTTAAAACATTTGAAAAATATTTGTTAAATATGCTGATGTTAAAGATTTGAGAGGTACGTATGATTTCTATAAAATTAAGCCATTCTATAAAGGCAAACTTCCATACTACAAAATAAAATTTTTAATTAAGAGAAACTTGAGAATTACATGGATATTAAAAAGCATGATTTTATTTACAAATTTATTTTATAGAATTTGTTATTTACAAAACTAATTTTATTTTAGTAATCTATAAAATATAGATCCCTTATAACGTCAAATTCAAAGTCCAACATCTCCTTGAGCCTCTCTTTATGATTAAATATGATTTAAGTGAGGTACTTTTTGATGCAATGACAAAAACATGGGAAAATCATTTAAGCGTGCTATGCTATACAAGCTATGTTGGATGGAGGACATGTGTCCACAAATTTTGCATACTTAATAACAAACACTTATAGATTTGCATATATAATATAGAATATGCATGTAGACGTAAATTTAAAATGTAAATACATAATTTAAGTGCTTTACAAAAATATGCAAATTCTGTAGGACATGCACCTCCCTCCAAATGTACTACAAAATAAACTATAGGCATAATAGTTTTTCCATAAGACAGTTTTTCTAAATAACCCTACTATGCACCCTCTACAAAAATTTTGGCTCCTCACCTGATCAAGGCTGCAAAGACAAAGTCTAACAACGAACTAATGTTCAACAATTGACAAGTGTATGTCTGGATACAAGATTCGCTGTGATTATACCACCCGGTTCTTTGCTCATAAGCTACAACCGAATATTTAAAGAAAAAAATTTAAGCAATCCAATCACATAATATTTTGAATTAATTAAGCATTTTGAACTAAATGTTCAAATTTTAAAAGGATGTTATTTCTTTCACTCATATGCATTTGACGCGTGCACTTGTGTATCAACATGAATTTGTATCTTAGATGTATCTAAATGTTTATTCATTTAAGATTAATATTGAGAATTATCAAACTAAATTGTTAAACAAGCTTATCTCGCTTGAGCTTAACCCTTACCTCATAATTTTAATTGGTTGCCTCATAAACTAGATAGTAATCCATACAAGTAAACTTTAGCCAATCCGATTAAATAAGCACAATTAAAACTATAATTCACATTCAAGTTAGATTTGACAGAAAAATAAAGAAAAAATATTAATTAATAATATATTAATTAAATTTGATAAAATTATTATTAGTATTAATTTTTGCTAAGAAAGATAATATCAATTTTTTCAATTGTTTTATGTTAATAAATATTTCACTAGTCAGTACATTATTATAAAATAATTAATTAAAATAACTGCATTAATTAAACATTAATATAATTACTATCGTATGTTAGAAATCTAATTTATTTAATTACTTAACAAGTTAATGTATAACCTTAAGTATTGTTGGCATTAATAGTAACTTTAACATAATCTGTAGTATGCATTATTCCATTATAATATTATTATTTTATATAAATAATATTATATGACATGATACTTATTAATTCATAAATAATGCCAATCAATAAATTAGAATATATAATTAATGTTTATTTTAAATTTATTAATGTTGCACATAAATTAATGCAATTAATGTCTAAATAATATAATTTATTTGATTATATTTATTATACATTAAAAATATTAATTAAGCTAACTAATTAACTTAATTAATTCATGTATTATACATTAATATTAATACTATTAATAAATATATTATATATTAAAAGTGTACAATTACTTAATCTAGTTAGTACAAAAAAATTTACTTTAAAATGACAAAAAGGCTAATCCCCTAACCTGAACAAAACTATTTCCCAACTTAATCTCAGTTTATCATTCTCATCAAATTTTAGCAATTGATAGCCTTAGCAGGCTTATCAAGCTTATCGTAACTTAATTTATCAAGCCTAACTTGAAAAAACCTGAACAAAATGACACCTGACATATTAAAGTGCTTATGCGAATATAATTCTTTTTATATATAAAGAGTAAATTTGCCTAGGTTTCCTAACAGATTCAATTAAAAAATGTTAATTGTTTCAAAGAAAGGCATTAAAACCATCAAATTAACTTGTGCTGTGTTGCAGTATCATAACCTAAGTTAAAAGATAGCGGGAAACAAGAAAGGAATTCAGCTTCAACAGGGTTGTAAAATTAATGTATCAGCAGAATCAGTAAACACAATCAGGGATTTGGGTGAAATTAATCATGAGAAGAACCTGAGACAGTCGCATGGACAAGTAGTGAATGTTGAAAACATCCTTGCTCTTCTTTTGTTAACTTATAAAAGGAGGATAAAGGCAATGAAAAACTATTAGCTTTGTACAAATAAGTTCTGCTCATATTTTAATCTATAGCTAGCTGCCCAATATTTTAGCGTTTAGTCGTTTCTTTTGCAATGGTAAGATTATAGCGCTTAGTACTTTAAAATCAAAAAACATGAGTTTGGTACCAACAGTATCTTCTTAACAGCAACATGTGTACCCAAACAAGGTATCGTTTAAGTGTTAAAGGTTATTATAGTGACAAGAGTATCTGAAATTACACTTTATAAAGGTTGATCTTAACATAAGTGTTACCCAAAATATAACATTGAATCAAGCAATTATGCTCTAAAAGCACATGCATCTCTAAATACAATATCAATCACATAGCATGTTACAGAAATTGGAATGCACCAACATTTAATAATACATGCATTCATAAAACAGGTATCTAAAGAACAAAGCAGACCAAAATTTTCAGCTTAGAGGCTGCTTGATTAGCAACATCTCATAGCAATGCAAACTTATTGGAAAATGTTGAGTGTTTGTTTTGTTGACAGCTTATTTCTTTTGTCCTAAATATTACGTCACTCTTAATCAGCATTTAGACGTCACCTCAATTCAGGCAGTATTATAAAAATTTTAGCATCTTTCATGCTTTTGGGTTTCCGCTGATATTTTAAGAAGTCACAATATCAGTGAAGTCAGAGGGTGATGGAAACAACGCATCAAAGGGGATACGGCTGCAAGTTATCATATGCAGGATGAATGTGCATAAACTTAAGCAGTGATTTAACTGTTATTTAAGAAAAAAATATTAGGGGTTATTTTTCCTCGTTAAATTCTACAAAATAAAATTGAGTTGAACTAAATGAGACAAACATCTCAATAACACTGGCATATAGATGCAATTACATCTTAACAACACTAACATCCTTAAAAAACAAAATAGCTTTAGAAGCTGTTTGGTTGGAAGTCATGAGCAAAGTTATTATAGCAACAAGTTATTCAAATAGCCTTTCAAAGCTATAATTGTAGAGAATGGTTGATTTATTGTTATTTGTGATACAAATTTTGTTAGGATCTTTTCAAGTAAGAAGATCCGAGAAGAAAGTTCCAATTTTGTTTTTATTATCGGTAGCTTTATCAGTTGAAAATGAAATTGCAAAAGTTCAAAGCAAGCGAAATTCAGAGGGTAAAGGACTGCATTTCCATCATCCCAAAGACCGGCTGCATACGGACAGATTCAAAGAGAGCAATGAGACCTTGAAACTTTCAAATATTCAAAATCGCCTTACCTTCTGCAAAGAAGGTGCCTGGCATCTAGATGTTGGGCATTTTTGTGTGCTATCTGAATAACCAAATGGATTGTCATATTAGAGATTTTTAACATAGCAACAAACAAAGCACCTGCTATCTAACATGCAACCAAACAGCCCCTTATCATAAACTTGCAAACCGCTCTGTATAAAATTCCATCGCCCAAAATATTCAAATGCTACAACAAACTATCACCTCTTTCCCATAAAGCAGCTAATATGCAAATGCAATGCAATCAATGCAAAATTTTTCTCAATTATTAATAGATATATTTATATATGTATATATATACATATATATATATAAGTATATATGTAGATAGGTGAGAGAATTTGGAGAGAGAAATCAGCAATGTGTTAGAAATACAAGAAATAGGAATAGATTTATCTCACATTTTTGTATTTTCTTATTTATAAAAATATAGAGTTGAGCCAAAAAAAAATGAATTTTTAAATTTCTCAATTGACTACTCTTCATTTTCCTCTTAGTTTTCCTTCTTATATGACCGCAAAAAATTTATGATTTGATGTGTTTTCAGAAAAGAAAACCTGCGGCTGGGAGGAACTATTTCTCACCATCTTCATCACCCTCGCCGATCGACCAGAGTTCCATCCACCACCGAATTTTCCTAGAGAAGTTCGGTCATGGTAGAGGAGTTTCATCCGTCACTATCTCTTAACTACGGAAAGGTAACGATTATGCGGCTCTGAGCTACAGCTTCTCTCCATTTTCCTCACCATCAGCGAATGAGCAGACTCTCAGCCGTCGACGATTTTTTTAGGGGACCGCAGACCTTCAAATCGCTCCTTCCCGTATAACTGCAAAGGTTGATCTAGCACTTTTTTCTTCACAGTCGCCTTCTGTTCATTTCCTTTGATCTACTACTTTTTTTACAAATGAGCTTTGAACGGGATGCCGAAGACACGAAGAGACTTGCAATAAGCAGAAGCGCAAAAAGGAGAAAACACTATCTTCACTTACTCGATATCTTCTTCCAACTACTGGTAAGGTTTTCCCAACTGTACAAGGTAATTGCAATTGTTTTGGTGATTTTTTTTGGTATATTTGAGTTAGTAGTGTAGCATTACTTTATTTAATACATAACTTGCAATTTTTTTGGCACATCCACATAATTTTTTTTTATTGAGCCTTGTTTTGTTTATATGATATAAAAAAAAAGTGAAATTTGAAGAGACACCATTAGTAGCTCTTCCTGTATGTAGTGAGCTCTTCCTCAACTGAGCAGCTCTTCCTCAACCAAGCAGCTCTTCCTTCTGCTTCAAATTTCTTTTGAGTTTTATTGCTTTGATTTTTTTGTTTGCTTTAACTTGAATTAACTATTATAAAATCCACTTTTATACCTCATTAATAATTAAATTGAGTTAGCATTTGACAATCCACTGAACTTTGTTCATGTCACCTTACTTAAAATCATTAACTTTTTTGATCTTTTGAAAATGTAATTACAAAAATACGCTTCTATTATATTTCCTATTGTAGCAAGAGTAAGGCCAACAGACAATTCAAATGCTTAATCAATTAAGGAGAATGCTTTGCTCACAATTTTATAAGTTTATCTTTAATCTGAGTAAAATAATTCCTTGAAATATTCTTTTTCTTTTAATACATGCATGCCACCTTATTGAACTTGCCACAATAATTCTTTTTATTTTTGATTAGAAGCCTCATGTTTATGGAATCTCCCTCTTGCTTTTAATAAACATTATATATTTATTTTCTTTCTTTCTCGAGTTAGCAATCACTACCTTAAGATGACATTAACTTTTTTTATATTAGTTTAAATGATTTGTATCATGCACTATCATCTTTAATATTAATTTAAGTATTTTGTTATTCTCAGATAATGAAATATTTTTTCTTATATTTGAATTTGTGCATATTTCTGCATCACAATTAAGATATTTATTGAGGAGGCATTTAATCATATATAAATGTTTCAAGCCATAAATCTATATCGATTATTGTTTTCAAAACTTTATTAAGACTTTCTTTACTAAACAAAACTAGCTATCATGAGTGTCATTTCATCGATTGTTTCATTATATCGATGCATTGACCCTCCCACAACAATCTATCACTCACTTTCATCTCAAGCAGCAACCTAACGTCATCACTTAGAACTATTAATTTTAATGTTTAATTCATAATAATTAAGATGTAAAAGTAAAAACTATGATTATAAATCAATTAAAAAGAATTAATTATATTGAAAAAAATATTAGGATATTTATTGGGTATTCAAGCATTTTCCAAAAAAACTTTTTCTAGAAAATAATTTCTGTATGCTCGAACTCTCCCCCCTCCCTCTTCTCTACAAAGAAAGAAGAATAAAGAAATTTGGTAAGGTGAGCAATTTTACTTAATTGATTTAAATTAAGGCCTCTTCTTCATTCTTTTTCTTCTTCAAGATAAACAATTTTTTTTTTCAAATTTACCGAAATTTTTTGCAATTTTGTTAAGCAATGCATTTACAGAAATTTACATAATCCAATTTAAATCTTTGTGATGTTTGCATAAGAAAATCAAAACCGATTGAAAAATATTAAGTGAGTCCATAGAGGTGTGTTTCGAGAGCTCTCCTTTGCTTCTTTTTTAAATTTTACTACAACAGCCTCTAATAAAAACAAAAAAAATTGATTTTTTTCAAGAAAAGAATAGAAAATAATCTCAAGCATGATTTTTTTTATTAAATGTAGATTTTTTTTCTTATAGATCCTTGTTTATTTGTATGAGCTCTGTTGATCTATCGGTCAAGTGTGCCTAAATGCTAACACATGAGTGTTTTTTTGAAAATGTCATTGCAAATGGTAAGCCTCACAACTTGTGATCTAAGGTCGCACAATGGGTTTGTCTCCTCTCACTAACTTAAATTTTCTATCCAATGTTTCATTCATTTTTTGTTTATAGTGTAGATGCGATGATTTAATATTTAAGAAATAGTTTTTGAAGAGATTAATGAGAGAAGGGTGTAGTTGGAATTGCTTGCATATTGTTGTTGCTCTTCTAATACTTTCACTAATGCAAAGAATTGAAACGGCATATTTGTGTGGCAAACATAATTATAACTTTTCATGAATACTTTGATCATTCTGAATTAGTGAGTTATCATACTATTTTTCACCTCAATGCCTCATTCTTATTATAAAATTATATTTTCAGGCTTTCGTCAATCTCCAAAGCCGCTTCATAGAGACAACCACGAAGTTAAAACAAGTTTATATTACTTTCACTAATGCAATTTATTTTGTATTATATTATCACTAACGCAATTTGTTTTGCATGCATTTGCTATTTTTCTAATTATTTTAATTTCTATTAAGCTTAACTATTTTTCTTTGATTTTCAATATGAGGTTGAACTGATTTATATTATATAAAATCTTAGTTAATGTTCATTTTATTTAGAAGTTATTTTGTTTGATAATTTTAATATAAAGGTGAGGAATATCCAAAAACTAATAGTATTCTAGATCTTAGCAAATGTTATTCATAATTGTAGAATATATGCATTAGTATGTATATACTACATTGCAAAATTCTTAGGATTTGCAAGAAAATTATTGAAAATTTAAATTTTTGGTCCATAGTTTGTGTTGCTAATAATTTTAGATTTTATATTAAACCCCTTTTTTGTCTATCTTTTGCAAGTTGTTATCGTGCCATATGGGTACATATTTTTTAGATTGTTTTGTTTATCGAGTATATGTAAAGCTATTTAATCTCTTTTTATACTTTTATAGACAAACTCATTGTGATTTCTTAGTACATATAATATTATATGATCTATGTGCTATATAGTGACAACTGATAGTCTTATTTTCTTCTATTAAAATTCAAAGTAGTAATATTTTTTTTTCTTTCTGTGTGTTGTCGCTCCATACATTGTGCGGATTTCATGCTTGTATATATATATATATATATATATATATATATATATATATATATATATATATATATATCAAAGTGAGAATGAAATGGATGGTAAAACTCTAACCAGTGAATCTTCCAAGCTCCTTGGTGATATATATATATATATATATATATATATATATATATCAAAGTGAGAATGAAATGGATGGTAAAACTCTTACCAGTGAATCTTCCAAGCTCCTTGGTGAATTTCAGTGTCTGAATAGCAAGATCTCTGGTCGGTGAGAGTATAAGGGCGCGAACGCCCGCTTGGGGTACTTGATGTCGAAGGCGCTGAAGCATGGGGACGATAAACGCAGCTGTCTTCCCTGAACCAGTGCGCGCCATGGCAACTACGTCGGCACCTGCGAGTATCAGAGGCATGGTCTTGCGCTGAATCGGGGTTGGCACACGGTAGCCCTTACGTTTAACCCCACGGTAAACCTCCGGGCAGAGACTTAAGGACTCAAACCCCCCAGATTTGGCTTTCTTCAGCTGTTTCTGCTTGCGCTTCAGTTCCCCTATAGAACTCACACCGATCAGAGCTGCTTCTCCACCGCCTCTGTGTTCTTTACGAATCGCCATCTCTTTGCCTTCGCGGTTCTGCTATGCAATATGGCTTTTGTGCGCTCACAATCTGTTTTTCTACGAGTATAAATAACAGTAACTTTTATAATATTGGATCTAGGGATGCCAAAACGGGATAGCAAACGGGTCGACTCAAGTACCTGGTATCAACCTGACTTGATCGGATCTATTTGACCTATTTTTTACACAAATAAAAAGCTATGTTTATATGATGATGTATTAATATTATTACAAATCACAGTTTACCCATAACATTACAAAACAGCAACTTAAATAAATTATATTATGTTAAGTTGTAAACTCAAGTAAACAAGTTAGGCATCAATCGGGCAATGTAGTGTTAAGCTTACAAACTTAAAACACAATAAACATCATCAATCATTGACAATATCATAAAAATTTAAATACATGTATCTTACAAAAAAAATTTATAAATTATTATACCATGTCAATAAACTCTAAGGATATAAATAAACAAAAATAAATGCAAAATATCAAAAGTAATTTAAGATTTTTATTGATGTGTTATATGGGCACTATATAGAACAACTGATGAGCTAGCTATGTCTGCTCAACTATCTGAATCAGAAGTTCCTGAATAATATACATGCTCCCCCTCTATGACATGTACAATCTAATGAGCTAGTTATGTCTACTCAATTATCTGAATCTGAAGTTCCTGAATAATATGCACACTCCTCCTGTAGGATATGTAGACTCCAGTGCTCCCTTAATGAACCTTTGAATTTATATTTATATTTATATCTGTTTCATGTATCAAAGTTTATTCGAGTTATATGCTCAATAGTATTTGACACAAAATATGTTGCAGCGGCAATAAAATAGTCAAATCAATTAATTGTAATTTGTAATATCTTATATTATATAATAAATTATCTATCCTTATGTCACAATGAAGTCAAGACTAATCAGTATTTCTTTTAAATTTTTTTGAGACAAAGAAATCATCCTAATTTTGATCTAATCTATATGAGTACTCAAGGTTTAAACAACCTAATTTTAGTATTAAGAAATTAGTGTACAAGTATCTGGATCTAGACATACCTAAGACATACAATTTACCTCAATACTATTTACAACAATTCTGAATTTAACCTACCTAATTATATAAACTAAGTTCATTTTAAGTCAAAGATTTAACTTATAAATTTAAATACCAAAACTATTATTTTAGGATGCATTAAGATTCCTCAATTGATTAGAATTCCATAGACAATTTATTTGGCTAAATTGGGCTCCGTCATGCTTTATGAGGCACTACTATACTTTATTAGAGTTAAAAATGCAAATTTGTAATTTAGTAGTTAAAATCACTCAACTTTATTGTTATTGGATTATTTATATCGCTAGGAGTCTATTGACACCTTATTTGCTAAAATCGAAGTTCAACACGCTAATCGAGGCATAATCAAACTTAATTATGATTTAAAAATCTAATTTTCAAATTAATAATCCAAACTACTCAACCTTACTATCATTGGAGTGGTCACATGTGGGGCCCCCGTACTGACAATAAGGAAGTACGGTGCTCCAACTGTGGCAAATCTCCAACTTAAGTAAAGTTAGGTGAACCCAACTTGCCTTAAGGCAAGGACTTGTCACCAAGTGCTATAACGTTCATCAATATAGATATCAAAGTGGCAGAAGCAATATAAAAATAGGGTAACATCCACAATCATACATAGTAGGAAAAGAAAATGCAATATAGTAACTCATCAAATGCAGCAAGTAAAGTACATCCAGAAAGTTTAATTATTACAAATTGAAATGAATAACTGAAAATGAAAGACTCTCGTCCTCACTAGAATAACAAGACAAAGCTAGCTAGACAGCAGCTGGAAGGTCCTCCTCCTGAACTGGCTCCTCTTCAGCAACACTGCCCACGAACACGTCTGAATCTGACATTTGTCGATATCACAAATGCCAGGGCCCCAGTCAACAAAATAAAAAAATTACAGTTAGACAATTGTCTAAGTACATTGTAGGCTATTTAAAGTGAACTGACTATTAAAAGATATCACATTTAAATTTAACTATACATGCAGCAGTAAAAGGGTGTAATAAGCTATGAAAGAACTGGGATACTATAAACTATCTACTTATAGCATGCAACATGTATGTAAAGTAACATACAGACTCAAAATAAGTAAGGTAAGGCTAAGAGCAAAAATAACTGCAACTACTGAATAAATATGATCCTAACATGATTATGATCGAAGTAAAACATGCTGAGTATAAAAGAACATGAGTACTGAATATAATAAAATTCTAGCATCCTAAACATGCCATTTATATATATATCTAAGTCATGAAATATACATATAACATGAAGATTAATATGAAAAGAAATGCCACTGAGACATGTGGCAAAAGCAAAGCAATATATGATAAGTGAAGCCACTGAGACATGTGGCAAAGTGAGCAAATACTGAAAAATAAATAAGGCCACTGAAGCATGTGAAAAAATAAACCAGGAAGCCAAAACAATACAATACTAGTAAAGTAGTAATATGCCTAAGTTCTAGTACTGCCATACCAGCCAATAGGCCATACAGGGCCTCCAATATCAATCAATCAACCAATCCCCAGCCTAGCCATCCAAATATACTAGGTCTGAGTCCAGTATATACAATACTACTACTGAAGAGGCAGACTAAACTAAGTAATATTCTACTAACTGTGACAAAACAAAACTGAATGATATGTAAATTCAATAATAGCTTAGGATACATCATCCTAAGTTTTCCTATTATGCTCAAGGGCTAAAGCTCAAAATCCAAGGTAGGCAAAGCAATCTAGTTAAAGTAAGCAAGAGACTTAATCTAGACTTATGTGATATCTATTGTTGTCTAATTTCTAAATCTAACTATTCTGAGAAGGTACAAGCTTAGGATCTCCAATATCCAGCTATTGAGTAGAATCTCAGATTTACGTCCTTAAAGTTAAAAATTAGAACTTAACAAGCTCTAATCAAAAAATCATGTGACGACTATATAATTTAAGTAAGCAAATCAATGACCTAATTTTATGAATATTTTACTCTCTTACCCAAATCTTGATCAAATAAATCAAGATTTAGGGATTTAGAACTTAAACCCTATGTTGAGTTCAAATTCCTAATCCAATGTGATACTAAAATAGGATCTAGGTTTCTCACTTAATCCCAAGGGTAGAGGTTCCTACAAGTTGAAAGATTTAGGAACTAAGATCTTAGTGAAAGGCTATTCTATTAATTATAAGATAAAATAATCAATTAAAAACTTTAAAAATCTAAGAACTATATTCAATCTTTAAGATAATTTCATTATCTTAAGAGATTGAATCATCCTATACCCACATGAAAGGTTTCAAAGGATTAAACAATTAATCATTTAGGAATATCAAATGGAAATGGTTTGATTCAACATTTGAAGAGCTAAGATTTAAGATTTAAGATCTAAAGATCTAAGTTTGATCACTTTAGACATTAATTGGATTTTAACTTAGGAGATTCCAATTGCATTTTCTTTAGTAATTAGGTTCAACATCTAGCTATATTGGGCTTATTACTATAAGGATTAATAGTTCTAAACATTAGGTTAACCATTAACTCATAATAATCTCTTTAGATTACTTAAGATCTAAGAGTCTAAGTTTGATCACTTTTAGATCTTAAGCTGGATTCTTAACTTAAACTTTTCCAATTCCTTATCTTTTGATACTAAGCTCTTAAGTTATCTTATCTAAGTTTATTAATGATACAATTGACAATTCTTATTATTATATTTCAATTTTCAGGTCAAATGATCCTTAAATGGAATGCTTAAGAGTTAAGTATTTTATTTAAGGATTAAATGAAAATTTGATAATTTAAGGATCATATGAATAATATTATTGTTCTAAGATTTCAGAGAACATTTCCAATTTAATTTAAAGTATATTACTGAAATTTTCAATCCTTGAGGGACATTAATCCACATTTTGGTCAAAATGACCAAAATGCCCTCTTAAGGCTAAAATTGAGATTTTATGGTTTATTTACCCAAATTAGTTCTAATCTATTTTAATATGTTTCACATAACTTAATAAAGTGGGAAACACCCAAAATTTAGGTTTTGAAGACCTAATTGATCTTAATTAGCACTAATCACTTAATTAAGCCTCTTAGAGTGATTAGTGAAATTAAGGCAATTTTGGGCAATCCAACTCTACACTTAGATTCTAATTGACTTAATATAAGGTTAGGAACAACCCTCACTCAATTCAGAGGCTTAATTAGGGTTAAGTTCACTAATCATTGATTAGGGTGATTAAGGAGTGATTAAGAAAATTAATTATCTAAAATGGATTTTAAGGGTCTGGAATTGTTCCTTAGGTCATAAGGAGCAATCAGAGCCCTTAAACTCATAATTTGGATAATTAGGTGATTTTATATGATTTATTTTAATGGCGAAAAGCTGTACCTTGAACTGGGGATACAGACCTTGCTGAGGGAAATTGGAGGGTGCTGAAGCTTCCTGAAGACTAGACGAAGCTTCCCAGGGAGTCTGAACACCAGACGGACCCTCTATCAGTGGTTCAAAGCTCTGCAACAGCCAGGAAATTGCCGAGGGAAAGAGAGCTCCAGCAGGCCTTCTACCAGGGAATTGGGGATTCACAGTGAGCAAAGGGACTCACTGTGAAGTCCTAGGGGCACTTATAGGCTCTAGGGAGGGTCAGGCAAGCAGGCCGGGGCTCGGGCTTGGAATTTGGCTCGGCCCGAGGCCCTTCATTGGTTTCCCAAAATTGGGATGGTCTAGACCTCCTGGCTTAGCCGGCTCGGCTCGGCCACTTACGGGAAGGTGCCAACGGTCGAGCTGACCTGGCACGGGGAGTGGCAGACAGAAATTACGTGGCGAATTTTCGCAAATTTTTCCTGTCGGGGCGGATCCTTTGGGGACGAAGATGAATAGTTGCGGGAGGGTTGGGAGCCGTCTGATGGATCGTTAGTTGACGCGGAACGGTCCTGATCTCCCGACATCTAACGGTCGCGCGTGGGATTGGATCGGCCGTTGGATCTGATCCGCGGATCGAACGGGCGATCGGCTTACTTAAGGCGGATGGATTAGGCGCCGTCGGATCAGATCTCAGAACCACGGAACGGTCGAGATCTGCTGGATCCGATCGACAGCGCGGGCCATTGGATTGAAGCGCGCTAAGATGCGTGCTAAGGATCCTACGGGTGCAAAACGGCGCGCCGCTGTCGGGACCCCGCAGCGGATCTGCCGCGGTCCCGACAGCAAATCCCAACACTGATTTTAATAATAAAAATTTAATTTAATTAAATTAAAAATCATTTAAATAAATTTCAATTATTCCAAAAATTCCTAAATTCAATTTAGGTCCAAATGAGCTTCAAAAATTCCCAAAAATTCACCATTAGCTAATTTGGGTATGAGGAACTCAAAAATAAAATCAGATTTTAATTTGAAGATCAAAATAATTTAGGTATTTTTTTAGGGCTTAAAAGTAACCAAAAATACCAAATTTTTCAATTTAGCTCCGATTAATTTCAAACTTCTAGGTTTAGATTTAAATGACCCATTGAATTCAATGGAATCAAAATCAAACATTGGTTTAGCTTAATTAATCTAGTTTTAAGCTAGGGTAACAACTTAGGGTTGTTACACGCCGCCATCTACTTCCTGCAAGAATAATAAGTTATTTATTTAATTAATAAATAGATACATATTACATACTTATATAAATATAATCCTATCAAAAAGTTATAAATGTATGCATATTTAATATATAAACAGAAATAAGAATATGATTATTTGATAATAACAGATTTATTAATTAAATGACTAGAATAATAAATTAAACAAATAATATTAATATATATACATTTAATTAATTCATTTAAATGTTAAACTTTAGACATCCTTAACTTACAAAATACACATCCAAAAATAACAAATAAACATATCATTTTAATCAACAAAAATCAAGGAATTTATTGGTGCTATTTAATTTTTAGTAAGAGCAATATTTCACATAGTGACATCTTAGGATATTAAATAAATACAAAATTATCATAAAACTTCATTTAGCTATAACATTTTAACAAATATACTTAATATGGGTCTTAAAGTGATCAGTAGAATATCTAGAATAATCTAGTAGTGTTCAATTCTCTATTTGGATCAATATGAGCTTAATCACTTTTAGGACCTATCCCTAATTATCTTAATTAACCCAACAACTTCAATTGACCATAACTTGGTCAATTAAGCTCCAAATTAGGTATTTCAATATACCATTTTGATCAAAAAGACCTAATTAACAGTAAACTACAAAAATATTTAAGATCTAATGATTAGATCTCATAATCAACCCTAATCACCTTAGAACTTAATTAGTAAATATTAGTATAATTAATGATCCAAATTAAGTAATTTTAGTTTCTAATTACTCATAGAGTAGAATAGAACTTAATTGTATGATTGGTTTAATGATTCTGTGATTAATCTCACTAATCTCTCACTAATCACCTAAGCTCTAATTATACTATAACTTAACCAAATGAGGTCCAAATTAAGTTTACTCTTAATTAAAGTAATTAGTCGACTATAGGGAAGCTATAGTCACTGAGTTTATTGAATTTGGACTTAATTTGGAAAAGTTAGGTTTTTGACCAATTTTAGGAAACCCTAATTTTCTTAATTAGCACTAATTCTTGTATTGGCTATAACTTAACTAACATTTATCAGAATTTAATGATTTTAGATTCTATGGAAACCTTAGACAGCAAGCTTCAATAAACTAACAAAAAAAAATTTAGATTTTATTAGGTCAAATTACCAAATTGCACTCATAATTCAACTTTCTTAGTTTGACCTTTTTAGGCTTAACACTTATCCAAAATAGATGTACTTACTATCTAAACTCATATTAGATAGTAAGTAATCATTCCACTTCAATAAATCTTAGATTAGAGCCCTAATTCATAAAGTTTAATTTTAGACCCTTAAGTAAGGGTCAAATGGTTATTTTGCCCAAATTTAGGGTAAAGTGCTTTTAGGCCCTAATTTCATATCGTAATTGCTAAAATTAGTAAATAGAGAAGTTTAGAAAGAAATTTCATTAATTTAAATCATAATTTTAGTTTTAAGCAAAATCATCATTTTCCTTCCTTAGGAAAATTCATTTTAATTCATTAGATGTATGATGTGAGATTCATCTCACATCATACCTCTTCTTTAGACATCCTTAATTCATTCTTATTCTTTCTTATAACATTAGTTAGGTTGTGTGTCTGAGAATTTATCTTAGTATTTAAGAGCTTTTTTCTTAAGAATTAGGATTAGTTCTTAGGTTAGATTTCATATATTGAGTAAATTGAGTTACTCAATATGTGAAACCTTAATTTTGATAGTTTATAAATTTTTATAGTTTATTAATAATTATTTGATCTTTTAACTTTAGATTTAAGGATAGAGATCCATCCTATTAAGTACGACTTCACTTAATAGGATTTGCCTTAATCTTAACCTGTGAGTTTGGGTATTAATATCTAGTCCTTAGAATAACCTTTTGGATTGAGTAATTAAACCCCAATATTTGCAGATTAATTCTTAATCCTTTCATCTTGATTTAGCTAATCAAGATGGCTTAGAATTACTTAAATTATTAAAATAGGTCGATTGATTTATCATTTAACTTATATAGTCGACATCGATTTATTTATAATTAGGACCTAGCTAGTCCTAATTATTTTCAACTTATAAGATCATGAATCTGAATTACACTCGATAGTAGGAATATGAGATCCTGAACTTGTATAACTTAGAGTAGATAGAACGATTAAATTTTAGATAATAATGAATATCACTTGTGTCCTAGTAGAGTCTCTTGCTTACTTTGAAAATTAATATTTTGCTTACTTTGTTTTGAGCCTTATACCTTGTTCACATATATTGGACATAGGATATTTAATAAGTATCTCATGTCATCTTTGAATTTGCATAAACAACATTTGTATTTTATTGGTGTTTTCAGTTGTGTAGAGTGTAATCTAATTAGTCTATCTCTCAGTTCCACTTATCTCATCTTATATTTCTTGTGTGGTTGTTGGCCTAGTTCCAATATGATAATACTAGTTTTAGGTGCACTTTTACTTAATATTTCTACCTCTCAATTCCACTTATCTCATCTTATACTTCTTATGTGGTTATTGGCTCAGTTCTGATATGGCAGTAAGTGAGTCCTTATATTTTTCTTTCAGATGACAAGTTTGGCCAGTACAGTGTTTCAACTTATACTTTATGTTTCAGTTTACTTTACTATACTTCCAGCACTTTTTTATTTACTATTTTACTGCATTGCTAGCTTTATTTACTTATAAGATGCTAGTCTTACTTGTTATTTTCATATACATAGGATGTTAGTCTTATTTTCAGTTACTTAATTATTTCGTATGTACATTTTACTTTATATCAATTCACATATACTTGTACTGATCATAAGCATGTTTAGGTTGAGTTGTATTTCAGTTATACTAGTACTGAATTTTTATTTTATAACTAATATTGTTGCAGCTATACTTGGAGGTATGTGCTTACTTCCTATTTTGTTAAGTTATAAACTTATAGTTTATCATTGCCCTTTTCCTTCATACGCATTCTGCTCCTTTACTACTTATTTTAATTTTAAAGTGTATGGTGATATCTAAATTAACATAATAAAATTGCAGCCTAAAATATATTTAGACATTTTATCTAATTAGAATTTTCTTTTGTTGGCTAGGGCCCTATCATTGTGAATCTGATAATGGTAGACTCTAAGCTTTTTGAGGTTGTGGAGCCTTTTGAAGATAGGATTCAGGAGGAGGTCCAAGCTATTGAAGACCCTTAACTTTTTCCTTTCCTGCATTATAAGGATGAGTGGATTATATTTTTATTTTCTGCTTAACTTTTAAAATTATATTGTAATAATACTGGGTTAATGTAGCGCCCCGTCCCGTCATCGCGCGCAAAAGAGACAGTTATAATCAATTTCGGCAGTGGAGCGGCGCACCACTCGGGGAGGAATAACCCGTCCCCCCGAATAGTTGAAAACCAAGCCCATCTGAAGGGATGCTGACTTAACCTCAAGGATGGTTGAGAGCTAATACTTAAGATAAGAGTGGTATCCTTATCCTAAGTATTAGATAAATATAGATATTAGATTTAGAATATAATAGGAATCCAATATATGTATAAGATATCAGTATTTACAGTATACTGATCACATCACAATACTAAGTATAAGTAGTATATAAATAGAGTGCGGAAGCTAAAAGCAAATATCCAAAAACATTCATCACAGAAGCTGTATGAAAATATTTATCTCAAAAAAGAGAAGAAAATATATCCAAAATTATTATAAATATTTACTGAAAATAGACATAGAGTTAAGTACTAGACTGAAAATAACTAAGCAGAGAGATAGTAAAATTGGAGGAGAGTCCACTAGTATTCCACGGGCTTTTCCTAAATTTCCTGGGTGTCCTCATAACCTAGCTTAATATACTACTCAGGATCTAGCAAATTATCGAATCCCAAAAGTACCTCGTGTTAGATAATAAGTCTAACATATTAAAAGTGATCTAAACAGTTCTAGTTATTTATTTAACATTTACATAATGTAATTAAATCTGCAAAAATACTGTAAAGAAAACAGAAAGCATAAAATTGTAAAAAACTGAAATAAGGTAAAGTAAAATTAAATTGTAAACTGAATACTAAAAATAAACCAAAACAGTAGTGAATTTGAAACTGAGTAATTATATGTAAAATTATGATGTATGTCACTGAAATTGTGCATCTGAATATGCCTCAACAATATATGCTACTGATATGCAACCAAAATATCACTGAACTGCTATAAGTAATATGGTCCAATGTATGCATACATCTAGTTAGGAATACTGCTTACTAATGATGCAGATGCTTCATGAAATTCCGCAGTCAATATATGCAATATTCTGTAACCCAAAAATCATCACTGATACTCATATATCATTCTGATACTCACACATCATGCTTATGCTCATGCTCATGCTTATGAGATAAATCTAGAAAAATGCTTTGAAATCTGATAATGAATTTAATGTCTCTATTGTACAGAATCCTGCTAAAAGGATTCTGACTCATAAAATTTTAACTTCGATAATTGGTTGAAGTTGAGAGTTTACTTGAAAATTATTAGTTGGGATGATTGTATACATATATCTAGCATGTTTGCAAGAAAAATGGATTTAACTCTTAGCTTGTTTAAATTGCACTTATCGAAGCGCACTATGATAGGAGGCAGAACCCGGTCACAGTTTACATCTCAAGCTAAGCCGTTAAATATCCTAATTACAAGCATACTTAGTGTTCTATGCAAAGTGACTTGAGATACTTAATTTGCTTAAACTACACTTATCGAAGCGCACTACGATAGGAGGTAACACCCGATCACAGTTTATATATCAAACTAAGGATCTTATTCACTAGTTGTAACACTCTTGGTCTTGGAAAATTTACTCTAACGGGACTATATTCGTCTAATCCATCAGGATAACACCTGGTTATAAGCCCACATTGGAGTGAATCAACCAATTCTGAATACTATTGAAGTAATCAAGTGCTATGGGTATACTTGTAACAACCCAAGTCGTTACTAGGGTAATTAGGACTAAACCCAACACAAAAATCAAAATCCCGAGTGACTTCAAAATTAGAGAAAACTAAAAATTCTCTTGAATAGAATATATTTTTGTAATCATAATACCTAAGTTTGGAAGTAATCTGGATAATGAATACTCCTGAATTAATTTTTGAATTATTTAAATTCAGTAAATTGGAAAAAATTAAATACAAGTCCAAATTCAGCAATTTTAGTGTCGTTGGATTAAGAATATTATAAAAAGAATACAGAAATAGTTTCGCCAAATTTAAAGCTCCGAATTGACTAGAATTAATTTTTTAAGTTTTTATCTTCAGAAATTAATAAAAAATATAATATTGCTCCAAATTGAAAATTTTTTATGCGAGTGTATTTTTCTCATCAAGATACACTTCCATGTTAAGTTTCGTTATTTTCTGGAAAAGAAATGGAAGAGAGAGAAAGTAGAGAGAGAAAGAATAGAGAGAAAGAGGAGAGAGAAAGAGGAGATAAAAAGGAGGAAGTAAAGATCAAATTGAACACTCCAAAATCATGACAAATTTTCTCTCATCCATCTCATCCACATAATGGATGAGAGAGAAAATAATTATTTAATTAATTAAAAAAAAGTTTATAAATATACCCCCACCCCTCCTTCATTCCCCATTCCTCCTCTCCTCCCACATTCCCTTCCCCACTCCCTCTCTTCCCCTAACCTCTCTTCTCCTCCCATCTCCCTCTCTTCTTTCTCATCCACCACCGGTTTCTCCCGTCAATCTCCAGTAAAGCCTCATTAACGTTAATATAGGGTAAGAACTATATAAGAAATGAATTCTTTCTACTCTTTTTTATTTCTATCATTTTCTTTTTTTTCTATATATATATATATTTCATAATTTCTGTAACTTTCATTTCTGTCATTTCTCTTTTTTTCTATATATGTATATATATCCTAATTTCTGCAATTTTTATTTCTGTCATTTTCTTTTTTTCTATATATGTATATATTTCTTAATTTCTGCAACTTTCATTTCTGTCATTTTCTTTTTTTCTATATATATATATATATATATACATATATTTCCTAATTTATGCAACTTTCATTTTTGTCATTTTATTTCTTTCTATATATGTATATATTTTCTAATTTCTGCAACTTTCATTTCTGTTATTTTCTTTCTATCTATATATGTATATATTTACTAATTTCTGCAACTTTCATTTTTGTCATTTTCTTTTTTTCTATATATGTATCTATTTCTTAATTTCTGCAACTTTCATTTCTGTCATTTTCTTTATATATATATATATATTACTTATAATAATAAAACTTATTATTTTGATATATAAAGATAAATAATCAATATAAATATTAATATTGATATTTTAAGATAAAATAAAGAATATTAATTATTTTATTTGCAGCATTTGCATCATTATTAAGATTTGACTCACTTTGATATATTTATATGAGATTTTGAGCTCAGAACTTGAAATAAATAATCAGAAATTAGTATTATAGGTTCATTCAGGTTGATCTCAAGTCTGTACAAACAATATGTTAGGCCAGAACAGGCTAATATCTGGAGAAATAAGGAGACTGCACATAGCCTTTGAGGGAGAATGTGTAGTTAGTCAGGAACCCGCATCTCAGATAGTTAGATAGCTGTATCTAACTCCTCGATTATTCTGTAACTTTGTCCAATATAATAAATATTATATGTTGCTGTATTTTCTTTCAAAATGGGCACACATCTTAAATTTGTATATTGCATTAATAATCGCAAGCATATCATACTTAAATATCACATTTTATTTTCTCATGCAGAATCATGCCGCTTAAATGCGAATTTTGATATCTTACAAACTTTACTTAGACTTTGTGTCTAATTAAATCTTTTTTCTATCTTTTTTTTTTCTTTTCTTTTCTTTCTTTATTTTTTTTTTGGTTCGCCCTATCATATACATATATATATGGCAGTTCAGGATCAATATCTGGATCAAGCCATTGAGGAGGAGCTGATACAGGATGGAGCAACTTAGACATTGATTTTCATGAAGTTTTAAATTTTTGCTAGTGTGTAACAAATTTTGTAAAACAATTATTATTTTTATAATGAATATATTTTCTTTATTATTCTAGTATTTTTGAATGTTATAATGAATGTAGAAGTGTGTATTTTATATGCCTCTAAATACACTGTTATACTAGACCCCGATATGATCCTGGGAAGTGAGCACCTGACGTTGGATTAGCTATGCTGACCCAGCGATGGGTCCCCATAATATTATACTACACTAACCAATAATCTGGGTTCAGACATCTCTATTTAATCAACAAGGATTTATCAAAGCTATTAATCCTTACTCTACATGGGTAAGTCCTACACAAGGCTCCAAGGGTGTGATTATAGAGTTCACTTTATAATGATTTTTACCATAAGGGGGAAATTCCATTCTATATGCTTTAGGTAGTTCATATCACAAGGTGTCAAGATCAACTTCTAGGGTTATAAAGGATCATCTAAGATTCCTACCTCAATAAGTTACAAAAGTTATTCCTATCATAATGTATCAATAATTATGGTATTTATACATTTCAATAATGATCGTATAGTAAGACCCTTAAGATCTCATTTTTTTACTTCTTATTCAAGGTCTACTTATTAGCCTTGGATTTAAATGATCATATCAGATGAATAAAATCTATCTAATCCTCTCTAATTCTACAATCATGGGATAAAATCAAAGATCTTAATAGAGTGAGATCATTTCATAAATCATTATCATTTTGTTATCCAGCTTATGCTAATAATCTTATATAAGAGAAAATTAAATATCTAAAGTTTAGATTCAGATGATTCAATCACACATATTTAATATTAACCTTAACAAATGATTTAAGATCAACATCAGATCATATGCATTATTGAAATAATGCCAATTGAATTATCTTTCAATCAAGTTAATTGATTAAGTGATTAAGGTTTAGATCTTAATCAAGATAAGTTAGGATTTAACCCCTAGCCTTTCTACCATTAAGACTAAAGATTACTTTTAAAGGTCAATGACAAATCAATGTGCTATTAGTGTATTATTGATGGCAATTTCAAGTTTTGATTAAGTACCATCTACTTAATCAAGGTGTCCAAATAATGTTAAAGTTCTTTAACATACATCCTAAGATTATAAAAATAGATAAATATAAGATAACATAAAGCAGGAGGTAATTAAGATTAACCAAATTCTAAATCAAAGCAAATGAGTTAATACTTGATTACAATTCTAAGAGACTTAAGTTTCATGCCATTTAATTGTTGAGACATACCTATTCCATTCAAACACTTAAGATTCTACTACTTAGCATTCGACATCAAATACACTTAAGATATATAGTAGATTTTGAGCATCTATTAAAAATGACAAAGTTTCAATCTTAATTTCTATATAGAATTTTTTGTAATATTCAATTTGATATAATTTAATCCCACTAGGGTTCTAGGGACCTTAAAATGCAAAAACAGTAAAGTTTTGGCCATTTCAGCCAATTCTGGGCAATTTTCAAAAAATTATGGATATTTTTGCAATTTTGGGCGCCACAGCGCACTATGGCGCGCTGCAGCGCTTCTGGCCCTATAGCACGCTGGGGCGCTTTTAGCGCTATGGTGTGCTGTGGTGGTTTTAGTGCTGTGGCGCGCTAGAGTGCTCGTAGCGCTGTGGCGCGCTGCAGCGGTGAAACTTGCGAAAATACTGTTCAATTAATTTTATTTTTTGACTTCCTAAAGTTTTCCTGAAATTTCGCTACAGCCCGCTGTGCGTTGCAGCTATCCATTTTGCAATTTACTGTCTAATTAACTTAATAACTGATTTATAAGATTTTTGCCGAAATGCCGCTGCAGCGCCAGACGGCAATTTCGCAAGGACGAAACCTATAAGACCTACTTTCGAGCTCAAATACTCCCAATTCAAAGCATTCCATGAGCAGTGACATATATTAATGGAAAGGTTTTTTTGATACCTTTCCATCGACACCAAAATAGGCACAAACAGAGCATCCTAACTATACAAAAAATGTGGATAAAGGACAGGGTATACAAAATGGATGAAAATAGAGCATGCATTTTTCGAATAAATGAGTTACCTCAATGAGCCTTAATAGCTTCCATACATGTTTATAGACTTCTAGAGATACATTCAATCATTGTAGTAACATGAAGGAGACAAGGAGAGGAACAAATTGATACCTTAGACCTTGCAAGAGGAAGAAGAGGACCTTTGCTTTCTTCAAGACCTTAGGGATGAGCTTTCTTCTTTAGCACAAAGACTTAGTAATGGAGGGTGGCGAAAGATGAGAAAATTTTCAGTAAGCATAAAAAGGGGCTGTGCTCCTCCTTAATAAAGAGGAAGGGGGAGGATGGAGTAGGGAGTAGAGCATGGCTAGGAGAGGGGATGAGGATGTGACCTCACATCAAGGCATGGAGTGGCCTTTTCTTGCATATGAGATAAATGGTGATGGGGGAGGGGGGATGGCCAGCTGAATGAGGGAAGCCAACTAGGAGAGAAGGGGAGAAATTGTAAATTTATTTTCTCTAATTATTTAAAAATTTAAGTTTTAGGAACGTGCTCCGAAAAATCCCAAACATTCACTTCTAGCTAATTTGGGGGTGAGAAATTCAACGGCAAAGTTTGAATTTGATTCCGATGATTATTTAATTATTCCATTTTCCGGTGCATTTAATTATATTAAAATATTCGCAAAAATCTGACAACTTCCAAATGCGTCCAAAATATCGCCCCTAGCTAATTTGGGGTGACGATCGCAATGGCAAAGTCGGATTTTGATTTCGAGATCAAAATAAATACCTCAATTTCTAATTAATTAAATATTAAAATAATCCAAAATAATTAATTCGGCTCTGAATCGCTCCAAACATTCAGGGTTTGGTTCTAATTACTAGATAAACTTAATGGAATGATAATAATGATACAATTAGGCTAAAATTAAGCTGGGTAATAACCTTGGATTGTTATAGTTAACTTTATTTATTTTGCTACTTTACTGATTCTGAGTTGGATATTTAGTTCCTTATATTGTAATGAATGGATGTTTATTATTTTTTGCTTCCGCACTGTGCTTTCAAGTACTTATCATTTAGTGAATTATACTTGGAGAATGGTAAAGTCCTTAATTATGATGGATTAGGATGAGTACATAATCTAATTATAAGTAGGGACCTTATCATTTAAGTGACCCCTCCACAGTAATCATGTTAACTTTAGAGTTAACAGGACCACAGTGGGGTAGGGCCACCTGTAACAACCCTAGGTTATTACCCTAGCTTAAAACTAGATTAATTAAGCTAAACCAATATTTGATTTTGATTCTATTGGATTGAATGGGCCATTTAAACCTAAACCTAGAAGTTTGAAATCAATTGGAGCTAATTTGGAGAATTTGGTATTTTTGGCTATTTTTAAGCCTTGAAAAATACCTAAATTATTTTGATCTTCAAATTGAAATCTGATTTCATTTTTGAATTCCTCATACCCAAATTAGCTAAGGGTGAATTTTTGGAGCTAGTTTAGTCCTAAATTGAATTTGGGAAATTTTAGAATAATTAAGAGTTAATTTAAATAGTTTAATTAATTAAAATTAAATTTTATTTAATTTTTATTTCTGTGGGATTTGCTGTCGGGACCACGGCAGATCCGCTGCAGGGTCCCGACAGTGGCGCGCGCGTTTCGGCCACTTGTTGCGTAAGCACGCATCTCAGCGCACTTAATCCAATGGCTCTTATCTCGTGCGTCGTGATCTGATCCCATCCGCCCGATCGGCATCTCAGATCGGATGCTCGAGATCCTCTCCGCGTTTCTAAATTTCAAACCCTCGCATCAGACCGTCTAAACCCAACGGCTTCGGCATCAGATGACGGAGGTGAACCCTACCACGGTGGACCTTCGTCCCCGCAGAGATTCCGTCCCGACCGAGAGGATTCACAGAAATTCGCCACGTAATCCTATCTGCCACTCCCCTCACCAGGTCAGCTAGGCCGTTAGCTTCCTCCTGTAAGTGGCTGAGCCCAGCAAGGCGACCCCGGAGGGCTAGACCCTCCCAATTTAAGGAACCAGGGAGAAGCCTCGGGCTGAGCCAATTCCCAAGCCTGAGCCCTGGCCTCCGTTCCTAGAACCCCATGGCAGCTATAAATACCTCCGGGACTTCACAGTGAGTGCCTTTGCTCACTGTGAATCCCTAATTCCCCAACTGAATGCCTGCTGGAGCTCCCGTCCCCTCGGTGAATTCCCGGCAATTTCTGAAGGCTAGAACCGCTGATTGAGGGCCCGTCTGAAGTTCAGACCCCCTGTGCAACCCTTGTCTAGCCTCAGGGAAGCTCAGGAGCACCTCAATTCCCCTCGGCTAAGCCCGCAGCTTGACTTCAGGTACAACCTTTTCCCCATTAAAATTCCTTAAGCTCAATTTCGTTCCTGCCTTCTAAATGAGCTCTGGATGCCGTCTAGGATACCTTAGCCACCTAGGGAACCCTCCATGATTGTCACCTGGGGATAAGCTAGCTCGAGTCGATTGTATCGATCGACTGAGCTAGCAAGCGAGCCAATGGCTGAGTCCGAGTAAGGACCCAGCGATTGGCTGCGCCTCGGGTTATGATAGGTTGGGGTTTCGACGCGTCTAGTCCCCCTGAGCGTGTAGGGACTAAAATCCCGGTGAATCGAGGTCCTTGTGAGAAGAATTTCCCCCTCACAGGCTACTGGAGACGCTTTGCAGGAGGATGTCTCGGGTGAGTAAGACCCCATCGATCTAGAGGGATCCAGATGGGGGTTCTTGGTCCAATCGATGCGTCTTGCCTCAGTGAACATGTAGGGATCAATTTGAGCCCCTGTCGTCGCCGGAGCGCCGAGAATTTCAGCTTTGAAATTCTACGGGCTCATGACCCGTCGAGAGGTTGAAGACGAAGTCGCGGGTTCTGGGCCGGGCCGACCCGTGACCCGCACGGTTCTGATTTTGGGCCGCGCCTAATTATTAATTATACGATATCATTTTTAATGGTTGCGATTTAAATTAATTAAACCCTATAGTTTTAATTTAAATAAATATTCAGAATAAATTAATTAAATAACTTTAGCTATTCAGGTCCAAATGGTATGATCCAATATACCATTTGAATCAGAAAAATTCAAGGAATCTGAATATAAAATAAAATTTCAGTTCCAATAGTTAGATTTAAAAATATTTGCCAAACCTTCTTTATTTTTAATTAAATCATATAAAATCATTTAGTTGTCCATTTTATGAGTTTAAGAGCTCTGATTGCTCCTTGTACCCTAAGGAACAATTCCAGATCCTTGAAATTAATTTTGGATAATTAATTTTCTTAATCACTCCCTAATCACCCTAATCAAGGATTAATGAATTAAACCCTAGTTAAGCTTCTGATTTGGGTGGGGATGGTTCCTAATATCATATTAGATCTAGTATAACCTAAGTATAAGGTTGGATTGCCCTAAAGTGCCTTAATCTCACTAATCACCCTAAGTGGTTTAATTAAGTGATTAGTGCTAATTAAGACCATTTAGGTCATCAAAATCTTAAGTAAAGGTGTTTCCCACTTCATTTAGTCATATGAAATGCTTTAAAATAGATTAGAACAAATTTGGACAACAAAACCCTAAAATCCCTATTTTAGCCTTAAGAGGGGCATTTTGGTCATTTTGGCTAAAATGTGATTTAGTGTTCTTTATGGATTGAAAATTTAAGTAACCCACTATAACATAGATTGGAAATGTTCTCTGAAATCCTAGAACAATAATAATCACCAATCCATAAGGTCTCATTAATTCCTTAATTAAGATACTTAAATCTAAGCATTCCTTATAAAGATCATTGGACCTTAACTTAATTAAGTCTAATAATTGAAATGGTCAGTTACCTCATTATTAAGTTCAGTTAAGATAATATTAGAGTTAAGTGTTAAAAGAAAAAGGGAACTAGAAATGTCTAAGTAGAATTTTAGCTTAAGTTCTAAAGTGATCAAAACTCAGACCCTTAAATCTTAAGTAGCCTAAGAAGGTCAAAATGGGTTTAATGTTAATCTAATACTTGGAATTGTCAGTTCGTAACATTAATAAGCTCCTTATAGTTATTTATGAAATTTGATTCTAAAGAAAATCACAAATGGAAACCCTTAAGTCAAAACTCTAATTAAAAGTCTAAAGTGATCAAACTTCAGATCTTTAGATCTTAAATCTTAGACTTAGATCTTCAATTTGAATCAAACCACCTCCAATTGAAATTCTTTAATGATTTATTGTTTAATCTTTTGAAACCTTCCATGTGGGTATAGGATGATTCAATTAATAAGATAATGGAGTTATCTTAAAGATTGAATATAGATCTTAGATTCTCAAGTTCTTAATTGATTATTTTATCTTATAATCAGCAGAATAGTCTTTCACTAGGATCTTAGTTCCTGAATCTTTTAACTTATAGGATTCTTTACCTTTGGGATTAAGTGAGAAACCTAGATCCTATTTAGAATAGCGCCTTGGATTTGAAATTTGAACCCTCATAGGGTTTAAGTTCTAAATTCTTAAATCTTGATTTATTTGATCAAGATTTGGGTAAGAGAGTAAAATATTCATAAAACTAGGTCGTTGATTTGCTTATTTAAACCATATAGTCGTCACATGATTTTTGGATTAGAACTCGTTAAGTTCTAATTTTTGACTTTAAGGACGTAAATCTGAGATTCTACTCGATAGTTGGATATTGGAGATCCTCAGCTTGTACCTTTTCAGAGTAGTTAGATTTGGAAATTAGATAACAACAAATATCACATAAGTTTAGATTGAGTCTCTTGCTTACTTTGACTAGATTGCTTTACATACCTTGGATTTTGAGCTTTAGCCCTTGAGCATAATAAGAAAACTTAAGATGATGTATCCTAAGCTAGTATAGAATTTACATATCATTCAGTTTTGTTTTGTCACAGTTAGTAGAATATGACCTAGTTTAGTCTGCCTCTTTAGTAGTAGTATTATATAGACTGGACTCAGACCTAGCATATTTGGATGGCTAGGCTGGGGATTGACCGATTGATTGATATTGGAGGCCCTGTATGGCCTATTGGCAGGTATGGCAGTACTAGAACTTAGGCATATTACTACTTTACCTATATTGTATTGTTTTGGTTTTCTGGTTTATTTTGCCACATGCTTCAGTGGCCTTATTTTTCAGTATTTGCTCGCTTTGCCACATGTCTCAGTAGCTTTACTTATCATATATTGCTTTGCTTTTTGCCACATGTCTTAGTGGCCTTTCTTTTCATCTTAATCTGCATGTTGTATGTATACTTTTATGGCTTAGATATATGTATGAATGTCATGTTTAGGATGCTAGAATTTTATTGAATGCAGTACTTGTGTTCTTTTATACTCAGCATGTTTTACTTTGATCATAATCATGCTAGGATCATGTTTATTCAGTAGCTGCAGTTATTTTGCTTTTAGCCTTGCCTTGCTTATTTAGTGTTTTGTATGTTGCATACTATAAATAGATAATTTATAATATTCCAGTTCTTTCATAGCTTGTTACACCCTTTACTGCTTGCATGTGTAGTTAAATTAAATGAGATATCTTTTAATATTTAGTTCATTTAAATAGCCTAAAATGTACTTAGACAATTGTCTAACTGTAACCTTTTTATTTTATTGGCTGGGGCCCTGGCATTTGTGATACCGACAAATGTCAGATTCAGACGTGTTTGTGGGCAGTGTCGCTGAGGAGGAGCCAATTCAGGAGGAGGACCTTCCAGCTACTGTTTAGTTAGCTTTGTCTTGTTATTCCAGTGATGACGAGAGTCTTTCATTTTCAGTTATTCATTTCAGTTTGTAATAATTAAACTTTCTGGATGTACTTTACTTTCTACATTGTGATGAGTTACTATATTGCATTTTCTTTTCCTACTATGTATACTTGTGGATGTTACCCTATTTTTATATTGCTTCCGCTACTTTGATATTTATATTGATGAATGTTATAGCACTTGGTGACAAGTCCCTGCCTTAAGGAAAGTTGGGTTCGCCTAACTTTACTTAAGTTGGAGATTTTCCACAGTTTGAGCACCGACTTCCTTATTGTTAGTACGGGGGCCCCACACCGCCACAGGTTTAGACTCACGGCTTTATCCGCAAGCATCACAGCTTGACTCATACATTAATTGGAATTAGTTGTATATTCAATTATTTATAGAATTTGAAATTAGTTTCTCATTCAAGTATAAATCTTTTCATATCTACATGTGAGTATTGAATGTTTGTGATAAAACAAATCTTAGGATAGACAATTATTACATATGTGACTTTCTCCCTTTAATATTTAGAATTGGAAATGAGCAATCTTATTAAATAGATTGAACTCTACTTTAGAATTGGAAATGAGCAATCTTATAAAATGGATTGAACTCTACTTTAGAATTGGAAATGAGCAATCCTATAAAATGGATTGAACTCTATACTAGAATTGGAGCTAAAAAGGATTGACTGCATATTAATTTAGGTTGTCTTTTCTTTCAAAATATAACTTCCATTGGAATGGAAGTCTTATATGTCTACTTTGCAGGTATTTCCTTAGACATTTACAAAGGAGACTCTACCGAAATTTTTAAGAATTTTAGGACTTAGAAATTTTATTAAAAATTATAGACTCATATTCTATATGTTAAATATATAAAAATTTCATACTTAGAAATGCAAGTACTTATAATCATATGTGTCAATTATTCTAAAATTGCACTCACATGTATCCTTATATGTTTTACATATTAAATAATTAGAATCTTCATATCTAGATTTGTAAGAATTTATATCAATAGTTTTAATTTACATATCCTACATGTATCACATGTGTAATATATCTCATTCTCACATGCATTTCATACAATGTTTCATTATAATCCCTTTCATCTTAACTTAAGACCCTCATCTAAATCCTTGGCCAAACACAGTATCTACTGATTTGGATTAATTTTCTTATAATCTAGTATTAGATATTATGGTGACGTATCAATATTGAGTTAAGTGATCCTCAATATTGGGGTCATCACAGTTGGTATCAGAGCCAAGTTGAGAACTTTAAGTTAAGACAAACAAACATCCATTCATCCAAAGCAAACAACACAGTATAGTAGAAATAAGTGAATGACATCTTAGGATAGTAAACGCACTTCAAATTTAACAAATAATTTAAATTCTAATTTAAGATTCTATTCAAACTTACAGATGGAATACTTTGAATCTGAGCTGAGATACTTAATTTAAATCATTCTTCCATTATTAGGATTATGATCTTATGTAAGGCTTGACCTTTGGTTGTGTATAACAAGAAGTATCTCTAGCCGGTGAAGATGTGTTATTTTAATATTAAGAGTACTATATCTTTAGAGGCGATGATTTTCTTAGATTGGAAAGAGAATTGTTTCAACACAATACTTTAGTATTGGAAGCCATTAAATGTCCATATCTTATACGTCTGCCGATGTTAGAACAGTTCCTTAATATCTATGTGTGGCGGCCGCCCCCTTTAATCATAAGGATTAGGGTGTGGTCATCACTAAGCACATACCTTACTTAACATTAGGTTGGAATTTAAGACTCCAATCCAATCTTAAGAGAAAGATGTACTTTTTAAAGATTAACAATCACATAATGAGTATACTATGAAATCAGAGTGCGGAAGAAAAGTATAAACTGAAGTAATCATCCATTCATCCATACTATATTGTAAAACATCCATCTCAGAATATACAATGCAGAAAAAGTAAAGTACAATTTAATCCTGTATTATTACAAACATTAAAGTTTAAAGACTGAAATATCAAAATAAAAGCTCTCATCCTCTCAGATATATATAAATAAAGTGAACTAGGAAGCATAATCTAATGATCTTCATCAACCTGCACTTCTTCCTGGACCTGTTCCTCTAAAGTCTCAACCTCCTCGAAAAGCTCAGAATCTACCATTATCGGTTTCATAATGGTAGGGCCCAGCCAACAAAAGAAAATTCTAGTTAGACAAAATGTCTAAGTACATTTTAAGGTAATGAATTTTAATATATTTTAATGATATCACAACTCAAATTTAAGTAAAGCATAACGGTAAAGTAACAAAGAAAGGAAAGAAGTTATAATAAAAAATTATAACTTAAACAAGTTATGAGGTAGAGACATACCTCAACTTAGGCTGTAAAAAAGGTAAGTAAAGTGCATACATAAATATACTAAGTACAATAAAAAGTCCTAAGGAATATTATCAAACTAAATATGCTAATTTATGATATAAGTATAAGTAGTGTACTGAAAATAGGTTTAACAACTTAAAATGCTTTCAAGTAAGTAAAACGACTGACATACAGAAAGTTCTGAAATGTAAAGGAACTGCTAAAAATGAAAAATATGATAGAAAATATACTGAACTGTAAAGTAAAGAAAGTCTGAACTGTAAAGTAAACATGTAAAGTAACTGTAAAACAACTGAAATGACAACTGTAAGGTGACTGAAAAGTAAAAGTAATATAACTGTAAAATGCCTGTAAAATGCCTATAAAAGTAAAGTAAAACATAAGTTATAAGTAAAGTGTGAGATACTTCTACTTAGTACTGCCACAAAGTAAAGTCCATCTGCCCATCTAGGAGAAATATCATAGATTGCGCTAGGAAAGTATCCTAGTGACAAGGTAACGTCCATTTAATCATCCAGGAAAGTGTTCCGGGCAAAAGTAAAGTAAACATCCTGGAAAGTGTCCCAGGCAAAAGTAAAGTAATCATCCAGAAAAGTGTCCCAGGCAAAAGTAAAGTAATCATCCAGGAAAGTATCATGGGCAAAAGCTATCCTAAAGTAAAGTTATACTAAATGGCAGACTAAGTAAAATATAAACCACAAGTATAATGTTGTTTATTTTATTTATATGCAAATATCATATGAATGTAATTCAAAGTATATTATAAAATATGTATCAAGTATTTATGTTAAGCATGTCCAAAAGTATAAAAGGCTCAAAAATAAGGAAAAGCATTGCATTTCAAATTCAAGGAACTAATTAGCACTACACAAACTTTGTGATATTACCTATTTTCTAATTTAAATACTTTAACTATTCTAAGTTACATAAGATTCAGAATTATTAATTCCTACACTGTCTGTAACTTAGAATCACGAACCTACAAGTTGAACATAATTAAAATTAGCTACATCCTAATTATAAATAAATCAATATCACCTAAAAGGTTAAAATAATTAAATCAATCGTCCTAAATTATTATTTTTAATAATCCCCAACCCAATCTTGATTAGCCAAATCAAGACTGAAATGATTAAGAACTAAACTCTAAATAATGAAATTCAATTCATAATCACAAGGTTATCCTAATGACTAAAGTTTAATCCCATCTCACTGATTAAATATTAAGGCAAATCCTATTGAATTAAGTCAAACTCAATAGGATAGATCTCTAATCCTAATTCTAAAATTAAAAGATCAAATAATTATTTAATAAATTATGAAAAATCTAATAAACTAGTAAAATCAAGGTTTCACCTTAATGAGTAATCCACTTTACTCATTAGATGAATTCTAACCTAAGATCTATTCCTAATATTAGGAATTAAAGCTCTTAAGTGCTAAGAGTATCACTCAGACACACATCCTAACTAAGGTTATAAGACCTAAAGGATGATCTAAGAAGTTCAAAGGAAAGGAAGGTCTCACATAATTCACTTAAGGTTTACTTAAGACTTAACTTAGGAATTTCATAAAATTTCTAATTTGGGACTTAGAATTATCTAAATTATAGCTTAAATTATTTTAATTATTATATATTATGATTTAGAGATAAAATCAGGTCTTAAATTCATTAAACCCTAATTTTGGATAAAAAAGACCGTTCTGCCCCTTACTTAAAGGTCTAAACTTATCTTTATGAATTAAGGTTAAATTCTAGATTTTAATAAAGTGGAATGATTATTTACTGTCTAATATTATTTTAGATAGTAGGTTCATTAATTTTGGTTAAGTATTAAGCATTATAGGGTTAAATTAAGGAATTTGAATTATAAGGGCAAATTGGTGATTTTACCCTAATGATATCAAAACATTTCTATTAGTTTATTAAAGGTTAAGTCCTAAGCTTTCTATAAAACCTAAAATCATCAAATTCTGATATGTATTGGCTAAGTTATAGCCAATACAAGTTCTAGGGTTTAAATGATAATTAAGGGTTCTTAATTAAGATCAAAATTTTCTACCTTCTCCAATTGATGTCCAAACTGAATAAAATCAGTGGCTATGATTCACAAATGTCTCACTGATTACATTGACTAGTGGTAGGCTCAATTTGGATGCTAATTGGCTAAGTTATTGCCTAATTAAGGTTTAGGGTGATGAGTGAATGATTAGTGAAATCAATCACAAAATCACTAATCCAACCATACCATTAGGTTCTAATGTCCATAGGAGTTCTCTGAAACTTAAATTATGCAATTTGTATTATTAGATTTGCTAATATTCACTAATCAAACTTTAGAGTAATTAGGGTTGATTAGCAAATCTAACCTTTAGATTCTAAATATTTTTATATATTATTGTAAATTAGTTTCTTCTGATCTAAATGAATATTTGGATCACTTAATTTGGAGCTTAATTGACCAGCATATGGTCAATTGAAGTTCTAGGGTTAAATTGACCTAATTAGGGTTAGGTCCTAAATGTGATTAGTCTAAATCTAATCCAACCAGCAAAGTTAACACCATTAAAATGTTTCTTAGGATTTTTTGAGTATTTTGAGACCCATATTGGGTATGTTTGGAGTAGTGTGTGCAAAGTTATGGTTAATTGAAATTTTGTGACAATTAGGGTTCAATTTAGGGGTCCTAAATGTCACTAGGTAAAATATGTGTCCAAATGCAAAATTGATAGTGCCAAAATATTCTTCTATTTTTGCTGATCACAATGATATATTTATTTGCATAATTTAGACTCATATTTATTAAGATATTGTTATTTGAATATTTGTATTTAATTGTTTTAATTAATCTCATATTTATTTAATTTAAATTCTTAATTCTTAATTCAACATCCAAAATAAAGCAACGGGTCCCTCAATTTAAATAACGGGCCTCGTGGAGGCGCTGAAGAATCGGGCCAGGTATCCATGCTCGGGCCACGCAAGACCCGAACGTCTCCTTCGGGCCCTGTCTTCCCTTCGAAGCCTAGGACGGGAACGATTAGGGCATCCCTCCAATCATCCATCCCAGCCCTCCCAATGACTGGACGCGCAGCTGAAAGCAAGTTCACGATCCAGACTTCCCGACGAGCTAATGGTTTTGCAATTTGAAGGCTTATATCAAGTCAACAGATGATGCCCTAGATTTATCAGGGATGTGAATCGATACCTCCAATATGATTCGATCATCAATTAATAATCGATTCTATTCCATTTAAGTTCAATTATCTTATATTGATCATTTGGTCTGATTTGTATATTTTAGGAATAAGGCGATATGAAAATTGAATTCAATTGAATTTGACAAATCCATACTGTAATTTACAATGATGATTGATTAAGTAATTACATGAAGTAGTAGAATGCATTGCAAGTGAGGAATAGAGATAGTACAGAAGTGGAGTACCTCGATTTGGAAATGAAATGAAAAATTTTGGGAAGAAGATTCAGATGTATCCCAGCACTACACTCCTTCTTCTCGAACCAAAAAATGAAAAACTAGTCGGTCTATGCGAGCAGAAGAATGTATTGGAAGGTCCCTAGAGCGGTGGTCGACACGCGGTGTCGAGGTTGTCTGCCTCGCGTCGCAGGAACGCCACGCGCAAGCGAGGCGAGGGTTTTCGGCAGGGATGGTGCAGAAGCCGTTCGATCAATTGATCGAACGGTCAGATTCGATCGTTAGATCGAATCATGCAAGCGAACGGCGTAAGGGAAGAGCGACGGTGCGTGAAGGATTTTAACGGAACTGTTAAGTTAAACTACTATATATATATATATATATATATATATATATTATTTAATTATTAAAATTCTGATTTCTTTTAATTTAAAAATTAATTATAAAAGGCTTTCAGAAAAATTTCAATAAAACACCCCTAGCTAATTAAAGGGTGAGGAACACAACGGTGCGATTAGATTTTTGATCCGACGAGTATTTAATTATTTAATTTTTCTAGGTATTTAAAATAATATTAAAATATTTGACGAAAATCCAACGACTTTCAAATGCATCCAAAACTTTACCCCTAGTTAATTTGGGGGTGGTGAACGCAATGGCGAAGTCAGATTTTCAATCTGAAGTCTAGATAAAAAGTCAATTTCTAGTATTTTGGGATTTTCCAGAGATCTAGATTTGATTCTAATGATTCCAAATTTGGACTGAGATCTTAGAGATGAGTCCTGAATAACATAATTAGTGTACTAGAACCTCAATTAATACTTAGATTAGTCTTAATTAACCAAAGTAACATCCTGGGTTGTTACAGACTCCCCCACTTAAGAACGATGTCATCCTCGACATCACTCAAGTGGAAAATAAAACAGTGTAGAATATTGGAATTGAAAATACTAGAATTTAATAAGTATGATTGCAAGAGTTTAAATGAATGTAGAATAGTTTGATAAAGGTGGAAGAAACTTCACGGTTCTCAATTAGTCTTTGGAACTCAGATCCAATAATGAATTTGATCTTTATTCAGGATTTTAAAGATTATTACAGCAAGTGATAGTTTTGATTGAACTCTTACTAGAGACAAGAAGATGAAATTCATGAAAGCATCAAGTTACTCTCATTTGGGAATTAAAAGAGATGATATATTTGTAGGCACTTGAAGTCCTACAATAATGGATGACACATCATCAATAATTATGCCCTAGTAGAATGAATTTCCTTTGGAGATTGAAGATTCGATTGATGATTATAACCATCATAAGTTTTTAAGAATATAAAAACTATCCAAAATTTTGTGTTTAGTGAACTAACCAACTAAGTGATAACCATCACTTAATAAGGATAGCAGATAGTGAACAAAAAGGTTAATACTCATCTAAACTAAATATGATTTAAAGGTTTCAAAAGTTAGATCTTAAGTCATAACCTATGACTTAGCAATATAAGATAATTATAACTTAGCATGTGACACCACTTGCTAAGCATATAATGAATTTAGGAACCATGATCCTAAAGGTACTATACTTAAATTATATTCACTACCTAAGACAGCTTAGGCAACTAGTGAAGCCATCATAGGATTTAACAAAGATGGATGAATAAAATTGATTCTAATTTAGTAAATTGGAATCCAAAGATTTGGCATCAAAGAACTAGGATTCTTTGATCACTTATTCTATTAGAATTTTTGAAAAACATCCAACATCAGAATCTAAGTCTAATAATGAATCCAGACAGTTTGGCTTATAATTTCTATCTAAGGATATGATGAGGATGGACTAATTGTATGAATTAGTCCATATTAGATTCAAACTAAATAAGAGACATTCATCTCTTACAAAAATGTTCTTGTTAGTGCAAATAGGATTAGTATCCAATTGGGATACATGGTCTCATAGTTTAAGGAGAATGCTTAAGAATTTAAGTCTCACATTATGACTTAATATCTAAAGTTTAATGATTATAAACCGTATTAACATAATTCAAAATGACCTGATAATGGCAAGAAACTTATTTATTCATATGAATAGTATTAGGAATATTAATAGGAAACTAAGGTTACAGTTATAAGTCATGTCTTATAGCTTATGCCAAAATTTATAGGACTAGTTGTTAATATCTAAGTCACATAGTGTGGCTTAGATCATTAGAAATATAATAATTAAATTTATCTTAGGATGAAGGAAAACTCATTCCAAATGAATGTTTCATGACTGCCTAAGTCATATAATGACCTAGACAAACATACAAATGTTGAAATTAAATTATCTGGGAAAGGAGATTTTCTTACTCGATAGGAATAAGATTTTTCTCAATTAATCTATTCACTTTAAGTGACATTCATCACTTAATGAAAATTATAATAAAGGAAATAGAATTCCTATTCAATCAAGATATATAAAGCAAATTACAAGATCAACTCAATAAGTTCCCATAAGTAGCTTTAACTAAAAAGAGTTTCTAAAGATTAGAATTCAGAAATGTTTTGCAATCTAAAGGATTTAAATTTTCAAAGAATAAAGGTTATTTGATTTAGACTAGATAGAATCATTATTATAAGACTAATACTAAGAATCAAGCAAAGTTCATTATAGCCTAATTGATGAGTGAACACGTATAGGTTAATATAATATAATCATTATAAAATCTCACATTAAGGAATATAGGGTGAAATAATCATAAAAATTAATTCACTCTAAGGCTCCAATTATTAATCAAGTGATCATACTTGGTTAAAGAATAATTCTTGGATAAAGAAGATGATTATCCAACCTAGATACTTATCCTCTTATGAGAGAAATCTATTGCATCGAGTCATATAAGATGATTTGATACATTAAATTTATAAGAGTTAATAAAATAAATTAAACAATTGATTGCTTATTATTTATGATAAGATACAATCATTAGTTATTACCAAGAGTTTTAGTTTAATTATATAAGGTTCTATAGTTATAATTCTCATTCCAATGGAGATATTCACTCCAAGAAGATGAGGTGCTTGGAATTTGAGAACTAATGTAAGCAGACATTTCAAGTCATAATTGTGACTTATTCTACCAATATGTTTAAGGCCTTGAATCAATCCCACATAAGAAATGAGAAGTTATTTACCCAAACTGGATAAGTCACTTCTCAGAAGAAGAATCATTTCTATAAGATACAAAGGTATATCTTTACCAAAAGAATCTAAGGTTTAAATTTAAGTCAAGGAAGAGGTGATGACCTAATCAAAGATAAGATTCTTTACATACTATACTAGGCTTATAAATAGTACTTTTAACATATCCATAATTAAGGATTCATACTACCAAAATAAGATAGAATTATCAACACTATAATATTTAGGTTAGGTCAAACTGACCCAATTATCAAAACTTATAAATAGTTAGGAATCAAAATTAAACTATAGGAACTAGCTTTACTTTAGTCTAAGAGTGAAGTGATTCTCAAAATATAAAACTTATGTTTGAATCACATGGTTCTGAATTTAAGATTATGTACTAATTATAGTTTAAGACTATTTATAGAATCATAAATATTATTTTAATTTGAGATTCTATAAGTTCTTCTGAGATTGTTGAGCCTGGTATTTACAGCCAAACTTCAATCAAATCCATAAGAGATTTGATATCTTTAATTTATTAGAAGAAGAGTTTGTGTTCTAAATTGGGATCTCTATATTCTGCTAGATACAATAGGAGTAAAAGATGATTTGTTCATGGTTTAATTTTACAAATTTAGTTTCTCACCTTGCTTTGTAAAAGAGATGCTATAAGTGAAACAAAAGATGTGATCGAGATACCCAATTTCCTCTAAGATGGATTCTATGCTTTTTAAGTCATATTTTAGTTAAATGATAAGGATTTAATTTTCTAAAGATAAGATAGTATGTTAAAGAGCTTATCCATTATAAAATCTTGAATTTCTATCTCCTTGATGTATTAACATTAGAATTTTCTAATATCTTTTAGTATAAAGGCCAAGGTTAAACCATTTAGTTTATCTAATCTTAAGGTTCTTTTAAATATCCTTCTAAGCTATTAAATTATTTATCATTTTCTAGTTTTAGTTTGTCCTTAACTTTTACTAATTAAGAAAGTACCTTTCCATTTCATGCCGTCTATTCTGAGTATATGGTGATATGGATGTCATCTTAGTATTCATTTAGTGATTGTAAGGCAGAAGAACTATCCATTAAGTAGATAGGAATACAAATTCCAATCTGACACCTTATGGAGTTCTCTGATACCAACTGTGGTGGCCACCCCCTTTAATCATAAGGATTAAGGTGTGGTCGTCACTAAGCACATACCTTACTTAACATTAGATTGGAATTTAAGACTCCAATCCAATCTTAAGAGAAAGATATACTTTTTAAAGATTAACAATTACATAATGAGTATACTATAAAATCAGAGTGCGGAAGAAAAGTACAAACTGAAGTAATCATCCATTCATCCATATTATATTGTAAAACATCCATCTCAGAATATATAATGCAAGAAAAGTAAAGTATAATTTAATCCTGTATTATTACAAACATTAAAGTTTAAAGACTGAAATATCAAAATAAAAGCTCTCATCCTCTCAGATATATATAAATAAAGTGAACTAGGAAACATAATCTAAAGATCTTCATCAACTTGCACTTCTTCCTAGACCTGTTCCTCTAAAGGCTCAACCTCCTCGAAAAGCTCAGAATCTACCATTATCGGTTTCATAATAGTAGGGCCCCAGCCAACAAAAGAAAAATCTAGTTAGACAAAATGTCTAATTACATTTTAAGGTAATGAATTTTAATATATTTTAATGATATCACAACTCAAATTTAAGTAAAGCATAGTGATAAAGTAATAAAGAAAGAAAAGTAAGTTATAATAAGAAATTCTAACTTAAACAAGTTATGAGGTAGAGACATACCTCAACTCAGGCTGTATAAAAGGTAAGTAAAGTGCATACATAAATTTACTAAGTACAATGAAAAGTCCTAAGGAATATTATCAAACTAAACATGCTAGTTTATGATATAAGTAAAAGTAGTGTACTGAAAATAAGTCTAACAACCTAACATGCTTTCAAGTAAGTAAAATAGCTGACATACAGAAAGTTCTGAAATGTAAAAGAATTGCAGAAAATGAAAAATATGACAGAAAATATGCTGAACTGTAAAGTAAAGAAAGTCTGAACTATAAAGTAAACATGTAAAGTAACTGTAAGACAACTGAAATGATAACTGTAAGGTGACTGAAAAGTAAAAGTAATATAACTGTAAGATGCCTATAAAAGTAAAGTAAAACATAAGTTATAAGTAAAGCGTGAGATACTTCTACTTAGTACTGCCACAAAGTAAAGTCCATCTGCCCATCTAGGAGAAATATCATAGATTGCGCTAGGAAAGTATCATAGTCACAATATAACGTCCATTTAATCATCCAGGAAAGTGTCCCGAAAAAAGTAAAGTAAACATCTAGGAAAGTGTCCCAGGTAAAAGTAAAGTAATCATCCAGGAAAGTGTCCCGATCAAAAGTAAAGTAATCATCCAGGAAAGTATCCTGGGCAAAAGCTATCCTAAAGTAAAGTTATACTAAATGCCAGACTAAGTAAAATATAAACTACAAGTATAATATTGCTTATTTTATTTATATGCAAATGTTATATGAATATAATTCAAAGTATATTATAAAGTATGTATCAAGTATTTATGTTAAGCATGTCCAAAAGTATAAAAGGCTAAAAAATAAGGAAAAGCATTGCATTTTAAATTCAATGAACTAATTAGCACTACACAAACTTTATGATATCACCTATTTTTTAATTTAAACATTCTAACTACTCTAAGTTATATAAGATTCAGAATTATCAATTCCTACACTGTCAGTAATTTAGAATCACGAACCTACAAGCTGAACATAATTAGGATTAGCTACGTCCTAATTATCAATGAATCAATATTGCCTAAAAGGTTAAAATAATTAAATCAATCATCATAAATTATTATTTTTAATAATCCCCAACCCAATCTTGATTAGCCAAATCAAGTTTGAAAGGATTAAGAACTGAACTCTAAATAATGAAATTCAATTCATAATCACAAGGTTATCCTAATGACTAAAGTTTAATCCCATCTCACTGATTAAATATTAAGGTAAATCCTATTGAACTAAGTCAAACTCAATAGGATAGATCTCTAATCCTAAGTTAAAAATTAAAAGATCTAATAATTATTTAATAAATTATGAAAAATCTAATAAACTAGTAAAATCAAGATTTTACCTTAATGAGTAACCCACTTTACTCATTAGATGAATTCTAACCTAAGATGTAGTCCTAATATTAAGAATTAAAGCTCTTAAGTGCTAAGAGTATCACTCAGACATACATCCTAACTAAGGTTATAAGACCTAAAGGATGATCTAAGAAGTTCAAAGGAAAGGAAGGTCTCTCATAATTCACTTAAGTTTTACTTAAGACTTAACTTAGGAATTTCATCAAATTTCTAATTTGAGACTTAGAATTATCTAAATTATAGCTTAAATCATTTTAATTACTATATATTACGATTTAGAAATGAAATCATGTCTTAAATTCATTAAACCCTAATTTTGGACAAAAAAGATTGTTCTGCCCCCTTACTTAAGGGTCTAAAACTTATCTTTATGAATTAGGGTTAAATTCTAGATTTTATTAAAGTGGAATGATTACTTACTATCTAATATAAGTTTAGACAGTAGGTTTATTAATTTTGGTTAAGTATTAAGCCTTATAGGGTCAAATTAAGGAATTTGACCTATAAGGGCAAATTGGTAATTTTACCCTAATGATACCCAAAATTTTCTATCAGTTTATTAAAGGTTAACTCCTAAGCTTTCTATAGAACCTAAAATCATCAAATTCTGATATATATTGGCTAAGTTATAGCCAATACAAGTTCTAGGGTTTAAATGATAATTAAGGGTTCTTAATTAAGATCAAATTTTTCTAACTTCTCCAATTAATGTCCAAATTGAATAAAATTAGTGGCTATGATTCACAAATGTCTCACTGATTACATTGACTAGTGGTAGGCTCAATTTGGATGCTAATTGGCTAAGTTATTGCCTAACTAGGGTTTAGGGTGATTAGTGAGTGATTAGTAAAATTAATCACAAAATTACTAATCTAACCACACCATTAGGTTTTAATGTACTTAAGGAGTTCTCTGAAACTTAAATTGTGCAATTTGGATTATTAGATTTGCTAATATTCACTAATCAAGTTTTAAAATAATTAGGGTTGATTAGCAAATCTAACTGTTGGATTCTAAATATTTTTATATATTATTGTAAACTAGTTTCTTCTGATCTAAATGGATATTTGGATCATTTAATTTGGAGCTCAATTGACCAACTTATGGTCAATTGAAGTTCTAGGGTTAAATTGACCTAATTAGTGTTAGGTCCTAAATGTGATTAGTCTAAATCTAATCTAAATAGCAAAGTTAACACTACTAAAATGTTCCTTATGGTTTTTTGAGTATTTTGAGACCCATATTAGGTATATTTGGAGTAGTGTGTGCAAAGTTATGGTTAATTGAAATTTTGTGACAATTAGGGTTCAATTTAGGGGTCCTAAATGTCACTAGATAAAATATGTGTCCAAATGTGAAATTGATAGTGCCAAAATATTCTTCTATTTTTGCTGATCACAATGATATATTTATTTGCATAATTTAGACTCAAATTTATTAAGATATGGTTATTTGAATATTTGTGTTTAATTGTTTTAATTAATCTCATATTTATTTAATTTAAATTCTTAATTCTGAATTCAACACCCAAAATAAAGCAGCGGGTCCCTTAATTTAAATAATAGGCCACGTGGAGGGCACTGAAGAATCGGGCTGGATATCCACGCTCGGGCCACGCAAGACCCGAACGTCTCCTTCGGGCCTTGTCTTCCCTTCGAAGCCGAGGACGGGAACGATTAGGGCATCCCTCCAATCGTCGATCCCAGCCCTCCCAATGACAGGACGCACAGCTGAAAGCAAGTTCACGATCCAAACTTCCTGACGAGCTAATGGTTTTGCAATTTGAAGGCTTATATCAAGTCAACAGATGATGCCCTAGATTTATCAGGGATGTGAATCGATACCTCTAATTTGATTCGATCATCAATTGATAATCGATTCTATTCCATTTAAGTTCAATTATCTTATATTGATCATTTTGTTTGATTTGTATATTTTAGGAAGAAGGCGATACGAAAATTGAATTCAATTGAATTCAATTGAATTTGACAAATCCATACTGTAATTTACAATGATGATTGATTAAGTAATTACAGGAAGTAGTAGAATGTATTGCAAGTGAGGAATAGAGATAGTACAGAAGTGGAGTACCTCGATTTGGAAACGAAATGAAAAATTTGGGGAAGAAGATTCGGATGTATCCCAGCACTACACTCCTTCTTCTCGAACCAAAAATTGAAAAACTAGTCGGTCTATGCGAGCAGGAGAATGTATTGGAAGGTCCCTAGGGCAGTGGTCGACACACGGTGTCGAGGTTGTCTGTCGCGCGTCGCAGGAACGCCACGCGCAAGCAAGGCGAGGGTTTTCGGCAGGGATGATGCAGAAGTCGTTCGATCAATTGATCGACCGGTCAGATTCGATCGTTAGATCGAATCATGCAAGCGAACGACGTAAGGGAAGAGCGATGGCGCGTGAAGGATTTTAACGAAACTGTTAAGTTAAACTATTATATATATATATATATATATATATATATATATATATAATTTAATTATTAAAATTCTGATTCTTTTAATTTAAAAATTAATTATAAAAGGCTTTCGGAAAAAATTAATTATAAAATGCTTTCGGAAAAATTTCAATAAATCACTCTTAGCTAATTGAAGGGTGAGGAACGCAACGGTGTGATTAGATTTTTGATTCGACGAGTATTTAATTATTTAATTTTTCTAGGTATTTAAAATAATATTAAAATATTTGACGAAAATCTAACGACTTTCAAATGCATCCAAAACTTCACCCCTAGCTAATTTATGGGTGGTGAACGCAATGGCGAAGTCAGATTTTCAATCTGAGGTCTAGAAACAAAGTCAATTTCGAGTGTTTTAGGATTTTCCAAAAATCTAAATTTGATTCAATTGATTCCATATTTGGATTGAGATCTTAAAGATGAGTCCTGAATAACATAATTAGTGTACTAGAACCTCAATTAATACTTAGGTTAGTTTTAATTAACCAAAGTAACAACCCAGGTTGTTACACTATTCCACAAACTGGTTGGATCGTACTTTTGATATGCTTGTTCGTGGGTACAACCATTTACACCGAGCTCCTTCTTATGAAAATTTTATATCTATGTTTTATAATAGATTTCATCAAGTATGGTGTTATTCCTTTTTACACTATTTTCTTCTTCCTTAATGGTTTAATGTATATAGTTTCTTTCCACTTATGCTTTTCCTTCTTCCTTTCGATTAATGTATCTTCAAAGTCTTCCAAATTAAGGAGAATTTTTTTTTCCAAAATTTTCAAGCTTCTGATTAATCTTTCTTTTTCCTTCTATTAGTATGAATTTTGATTCAAACTTGTCTTTATGTCATTTACAAACTTCGATAAAATTTTAAGAATGGATTGTTGAGTAGAATTCATTCTACTCAAGGTGTTAAGTGAATCCTAATCGATAAATTCTAAGTGAGAATGCAATTAGGTTTTTCTCCTGAATTGGTGAGGACTTAAGAAGCTAGACTTAGTCGTTACCTCTAAAGTTTAGGAGACTCGATTTAGAATCATCTTGTATCCGGCCACTATATCAATTTCTCAAAATTGTTGGAAGGTGCAAAATTAATAGAATCCCATTAGAAGAAGTAGAGAGTGATGAAGAAACCTTACTTTCCTTAGAGAATTTTTAAGTATCCTAGGAGGATATAATCCAATCACCTCAGACTTTTCTAGTGATTTAACCACCGCAACTTTAGGTGTAGATCGATCATCATCCTTTAAATTTGAAATCCATTTTCTAATAAATTTCTAACTCCAGTTTATGCAATCATGCCTTCTCCTGCGGCAAGATCATTTCCTTTTCCAAGGAGTGATCTGAATAGATGTGCAGTTAATCTTCTTACTGCTCTGTTAAGGGTGCATACCCTTGTTTCCAGTTGTCACCATTGAAGGCAGGAACTGCATCAGACTTGATTTCAAATTTAATTTCTAAAGTTTTCAGTCATTCCTATTAACTTTTTGCAATTCCATTCCTCATTGTGGAGCATTAGGAATTAAGTTAACTTCTTAATTTAGGATATGAGTAGTGCATTGTTCTTGCGCTGCTTAGATAAAAATCTTATTTCTCTTCTTCCTAGTTAGAATAACAAGGAAATTACCTTAGCATCTGCTTAGATCTTAGTAAGGAGTAAGATGAGCTAGCTTATTTCTCTGCTTAGATAGGATAATAAGAAAATTCCATAGTATCTAAGTAGATCTTATTAGCATTAAGATAGTTAGTCTATTAAGTACCTACCTAAATTAATAGATAGGACTTTAGCTTTTAAGTTATTAGAAATCCTAAACCTTATGTGTTTAGAAGCGTAAGTTAAGAGACTTAAACATCATATTTGGGGTTTGATCTCTTGACTCTTAATCTTGATAGATTATATCAATGTTTGATCCTAGTGTAAATAAGACAATCAATTTAAGCCACTTAACTTCATTAGGCGACTTTGATTTATTGAAGTTAGAACTTGATGAGTTCTAATGCTTTACATTTTATAGGACCGTTCAACTGAGTTTACACTGATAGTAGGATCTTGTGGATCCTGACTTTGCGTATTCCCAATATAGTTTAGAATGATAGTTTCACCAATAATAGAAAAGTGAACGATAAGTATAGAATCTGTAAATTCGACTGCAGATGGGTCTACAGAAGCTACACTTGTGTCTGTTTCTTTAATATTATTGGGTGGCAGTAGGTTATTTTAGCTTTTATGGAAGTCCTCCTGGTGGCCGAGCACTAAAAGAGGTATTGCTATCTTTATCTCTAAGTGCCTACCCTATGGTTAGTAGAGGCTGAGCACCAGAAGCCTTGTAGACTTCTTAAGATGTTAAGAATTTCTAATTAGAAGTGGTCTTCCATCTCCATGGTTAATTATAATCTTGCCATCAAGATAACCAAGGAGGTGTTGTGTTTTTGGTGTTGTCAATAGATTCACCAAGTCATTTCTTTTCTTTTAAACTTTCCAATCTGACTCATTAGAAAAGTTAGTCAAGCTCCATTCTTTAGTGATCTTTTATCTATTCGAGACACTGAGTCGTATCTGTAAGGCAAAGATAGCATACTTATATTTGGATTTTGATTAACTATTCAGCAAGACCTGGGGACTATCTTAGATACGTGTTCTATGGTACATCCCCAGATTGATGGTCACACTGAATGAGTAAATCAAATTATGAATGTTCTCTTGTGTTTCTGTGTTATAGATTTCAGTGAATCATAGGAAGGCCAATAACTATTAGTTGAGTTTGCCTACATTATTAATTATCAGCCCAGTATTGGTATGACTCCTTCTGAAACTCTTTTGGAAGGAGATGTATAACTCCAGTTGCTTGGACTGAAGTAGGAGACTCTCAACTTTCTGGTTCCGTGTTATTAGAAGAAACCCCTAAGAAAATACTTCTGATCAAGCGAAGTTTAGTTGGCAGCGTATGATGGATAAAGAAATAAGTATGACACTTGCCACAAACTCTTACAATTTCTAATCTAATAGATTTAATTCTTTCAAATTCATTATTATCCTTTCCTTCTCCCTGTTCTTACTTATTGTGTGTCGTGGGCGACACTCTTTTAAGGAGAGAAGTCTGTAATAATCATAGTATTGTTACTCATCAATTAGTGACCTAATTGACTCTAATCTTTTTCTATTAGTCTTATAATAGTATTAGGAGCTTCCATTTTAATTTTCGTGCGAATTAGAGATCGTTTGTCGATTTATAGCATTTCCTGGTTTTCAAATAATTCTGAGAATGCCTAAATTATTTAGACCTTAGAATTGAAAATAGAGTCGCCATTGGACTCAGTAGCTCCAAATTAGCTCGGAGTATTGTTCCGGAAATTTTTGGAAGTCGTTGAATTTCCCGGATATTTTATTGTATTTCGATCGCTCAGAAAATTTAGTCAAAACCAAGATTCCAATTTAAGTCAAATAAAAATTAAATAAAAATATTCTCTTATAATTCCTATTAAAGGGATCATACTGCAAAAATTTGAGCGCGTTTGGGAACCCGGATTGTCCTAAATAAATTCGTGAAGCTTAAACTTTAAAGGCTAATAATATGAAAAATATATATCGGAATTTGGAAATTTTTGCATATCTAAGTTAAGCATCATATGAGGGTGCTATGTTTCAAGTTTTGTTAATTTTCAAATTTCTGATTTATCATAATTAATTTTATAATTTTTTCATTTAAAAATCAATATAAAATAAAATACTTGTCCAAATTCAATAATTTTTAGATGCTTGTGTTAGTCTCATTGAGACGGTCGTTTTGATACTAAGTTTGTAATTTTTGGAGTTCAATCAACGATAAATCAAAGCATGGAAGTTTCAAGCGATTTGTAGGAGTTCAATCGCGATCTAAGGCTCCTAATTAACTTTGGGTTGCTTATAAAGTATTCTAATTCTAACCTAAATTCCCTAAACCTATTTTTTCCTCAGCCAATTTTTCCTATCCCTCTCACGCAAGCCGAGTGCTCGCTCGAGCCCTCTCGGCAGGAGGCCGAGAGGCGAGTCCAGCTCTCGGCTGGGAGCCGTGAGGCTTCTGCCTCTACTTCTCACGGATGGAGGCCGAGGTTTAGAGTCCTCTGTTGTGTGTGCGAGCTCCCTCCAGTTGCCAGACCGATCCCTCCCAGCAATCTGTTCGCACGTAAGCTGAGCCCTGAGTTTCTTCCTCTTCCTCATCCTCTCGGCTAAGCACCTTCACCATCTCAACCAAGGAGCCGAAGAAAGTTATGTACCTTCATTGCTTAATCTCCTTATGTTTGATATACATTATCCTCATTTCCTTATCCTAATTTCATCCAGTTGGTTTGGACAGCCGATTTTAGTTCTTCTCTTGAGTATAGACTAGATTAGAAACTCGGTTTCAGTTGAATGAGAATGCCATAAGTCTTGCTCAAACTTTTTTTTCTACAGCTGCTATCATTTTGGTAAAGAGGAGCTGTGGCTTGAGTTTTATTTTCGAAAGCCGAGAAATCTAGCCGACGAGATCATACTAAACAAGGTACTACTCCCTACGCTTTGATTTCATCCAGTTTGGCGTAAATATTTCTAGTCTAATTTAAGAGTTCCAACGAATTAAATCAAATTAGAAATTTGTGAAAATGTATTGAGGTTCATCACACTCTTAAATAATGAATGTCTCTTACTCTGCCTTAGTTGGTAAAACAGGAAATTGAAAATACAATCACAAACACAGTCAAACGCTCACAGTACAAAATATAAAATTTAAAATAAAAAGAGGAGGACGGAGATGAAGCAAGCTTCTTTTAAGGTACCAAGCAACAATAATAACAACAAAATATTGCTGCTCTGACACAATAAACTGCTGCTCTCTATTTTGAGTCTGTCAAATGTTCAGATCAAAGAATTTGATAAATCAAAATAAAGATTAAAACATGTGATTCTAAATTTAAAAAGAAAACTTATCATAGTTTTTAATTATATTATTTTACATAGTCTTAGGCTATGTATATCTTAGATCAAAAATTTAAGATTTTCTTTCAATTTCTTTACTATGCATTTTCTATAATTTAGAACTATACTTTACTTATTTGAAATTCATTTAGATTATAGTGAATATTGTATAATTTTATTTAAATACTTCACTGTTTATTTTTCTTATTTAGCATAAGTTCATTTGAACATATTCATGCTTTATGTAAGAAAAATAAATAGTGAAGTATTTAAATGAAATTATATAATATTCATTGTAATCTAAATAAACTGTAAATAAGTAAAGTACGGTTCTAAATCATTTAAATGTGATAGGGCAAAGCCAAGAAATAGAAAATCTGGTTAGACTAAATAGTCTAAGTACATTTTAAGATAAGCTAAACATGTTATTGTTATAATTGGATATAACATTTTTAATTATAAAGTAAGCACAAGCATAGGTGCAATATGGTAAACATACAAGTAAGAAAAAGTAAGTAATGAAACAAGTGAGTTAGAAGACTCGATTAATATACATTCTAGCATGCAAATAGAACAAGGGTAAAAGTATCCTAAATATGATAGAAATAAACTAATGTGCATATGAAATAAATAAAGTAAAGCATGAATATGTTCAAATGAACTTGTGCTAAGTAAGAAAAATAAACAATGAAGCATTTAAATGAAATTATACAATATTCATTGTAGACTCATATTCTATATATTAAATATATAGAAATTTCATACTTAGAAATGCAAGTACTTATAATCATATGTGTCAATTAATTTAAAATTGCACTCATATGCATCCTTATATATTTTACATATTAAATAATTAGAATCTTCATATCTAGATTTATAAGAATTTACATCTATAGTTTTAATTTACATATCCTACATGTATCACATGTTTAATTATATCTCATTCTCACATGCATTTCATACAATATTTCATTATAATCCATTTCATCTTAACTTAAGACCCTCATCTGAATCCTTGGCCAAACACAATATCTAATGATTTGAATTAATTTTATTCTAATCTAGTATTAGATATTGTGGTGACATATCAATATTGAGTTAAGTGATCCTCAATAGTGGGGTCATCACAATGAGTCCTTATATTTTCCTTTCAGATGGCAAGTTTGGCCAGTGCTGTGTTTCAGCTTATACTTTATGTTTCAGTTTACTTTACTATACTTCAAGCACTTTCTCATTTACTGTTTTACTGCATTACTAGTGTTGCGGCCGCCCCTTAATCAACTAAGTTTAAGAGGTGGTCGTCATTAGTACCACGGACATTAAATTAAAAATATATCCGTGATACTAATCAAGAGTTGAGCAAGATCCAACATAAATGTACATATAGTATAGCAGTGCAAAAATAAGTAAAGAGAAGGTATCCAGACACAGTCCACATTTAGTTCATTCGCGTACAATACATTAAATGCAGAACAGTAAGAATATGAAAATTTAGTTATTATACTCTTACTAAATGCAGGCCAAGAAGATGGAAGCATATCTCCTTCAATGAACTGCACTTTACTTTAACATGCTAGTAGCTAAATCCTCAAGCGCTGGATCTGACATATACTCCTGATCTGTCATATGTACATATATGATAGGGCACAGCAAAAAAAAAAATTTGATTAGACTTTAATAAGTCTAAGTACAATTTAAGCTAAATGTTTTATATGTGTTATTAATGTCACCATTTTAACTTAAGCACAATAAAAAGTAACTAAGCAGTATGAGCAGTAAGCGTAACAAGAAATAGGAATAGTTATAAATATAACATTTATAACTAAATAACAAATGAGACAAAAGCATACCTCAACAACTAAGCAATGAATATGCATATACATATAAATAGTGCAGTAAGTAAAAATATTGAAAGTAAAATCTAATCCTAAACATGCTGATGATCATATGACATATGCTAATTAAAAATAAAAATCTGAAATGATACATATAATAAGCAGAAAAGTCTAGCATCCTATAATACATACAACTAAGAAGGTAAGTAAGGAAAGCAGCTGACTAAAATAAGCATCAAAACACAGTATACAGTAAGCTAAAATTGAATCAAGTATGTAAAGACTATCATATCAGAAAGATGGTCATCGGGCTAGTGAAATCCCCAAAGCTTTTCTGGGCTTGGGCAGACAGAAATTCCCATAGCCTTTTTGGGCTATGGCAGATAGAATCCAGCAGCAGAACTGAGGAGGCAGTAATCACAAATGCAGAATATTTTAGTTATTTTACTTTGTTTCTGTGGACACATCCAGAAACAACTGAGGAGTCAAGCACGTCTGCAAGACTGTACGGGTTCCAAGCTTAACACACACTCATCACTGAGTAATGTTAAGCATCCTTATTACTCCTTACCCCTGTCCATTAGGGTAAATGCGCGCCTGAATCTACTAAGTATACTGAACCCAAAGGCAACTGTTATCCTAATTATTTTAAGTTTTTATTTCATGCACAAAATATTATTATATGATATGTCCAAGAAAGTAAGCACAAAAATAAGAAATACATAGCAACAAAATATCAAAAAATAAGCAAGGGAGTCTTCTAATATGGTGATATCATTTATTTTCTATTATCCATTATAACTATTCCAAGTTATACAAGTTCAGGATCACCATTTTCCTACTATCGAGTGTAACTCAAAAATTCATCTTTATAAGTTACAAAATATTAGGACTAGCTAGGTCCTAATATGCTGAATCAAAGTCAACTATAAAAGTTAAATAATAAATCATCACGACCTAATTAATGATTTTAGACGTTCTATATTAAGATCTAGTCAAAACTATTAAACTATAGATTATGGATTAAATACCACGAGATTGGGCTTAATCATATAATCCAAAAGGATAAGACCTAAGATCTAGGTTTCTATTTAAAAGTGATATATTGATTAAGATTTATCCTATTAAGCAAATTAAACTTAGTAGGATAATTCTCATATCCTGAATCTAATGTTAAAAAATAAAATAATCAAAATAAATTATAAAAATCTAAAAACTAATAAAACTAAAATTTTATTTATTGAAAAAATCACTTATTCAATGAATGAAATTTAACCTAGTGTCTATTCTTAATCTTAAGGAAAAGATCCTAAGGTGAAGTGAGGATCATAAAGAAGTGTTTTAGTTTTGACTCTAGGTTTTAATTCATGTTCACATAATTTACAATTTTCAACCAAGGTAATAATTACTACTTAGTTAGCAAGAGTTCCTATACCCTAATATCATAGTTTTCAAATAACAATTAAATTCCTAGTGATGCTAAGATCTATGCAAGTGGTGTACGCACTGTATATAGAACTCAAGAAAATAACATAATTAAATGAATACAGAACTCGATAAAGTTCTAAGTACGTAACGTATCTTTAAAGAAAAGCCTCATGACTATAGTCCCATAGCAGAAGATCCATATTACAATCCCATTATGGTCAACCATGGCATTAGCTTTCTGAAATTGGGCGGCGAAGGAGGAAGAAGGATCGAGTCCCATGCAATCGAAGCTCGGCAGAGAGGCGGAGCTTTATGTGGCTAAGGAGGATCGGCACTCAGTCGAGAGGGCATCAAGTTGCCGGATCAGCGGATGCTACTAGTAGGTCAAGGGAAGAGGAGCTCGATCAATTGAAGAGAGCTGCAGCTCGGTCGGCGATGGAGAAGGAGAGTTCGGCCAAGAGAAGGAGAAGGAGTGCTCGGCCAAGAGAGGTGCTGCTCGGTCGGGAGGAGAAGATGAGAGCTGCTGCCCGGTCGGGAGGGGAAGAGGAGAGGCCATCGGCCATAGCCGAGAGGAAGGAGAGGGTTCGCGACTCGTGCGACTTGAAGGAAAAGAGTTGTCGGCTGTGGGAAAAAGAGGGATTTAGGTCTTTATGAAATTTAGGTTATAAAAGAGAGTTATATATAAACTCAAATGAATTTGATGAGAGCCACTCGATCAAGATCGAGTGGCTAAGAATCACTAAAAATTATAAGGGTTGATTGAATAATCAAATAAACTCCAAAAATTACAAACTTGGTATCGAAACAACCGTCTCGACGAGATGAACGCAAACGTCCAAAAATTATTGAATTTGGTCTAGTATTTTATTTTATATTAATCTTTAAGTGAAAAACTTCAAAAATTCGCTACGATTAATCCGGAGCTCGAAAAACTACGAAACTTAAAGCATAGTGTCTTCTTATAATGCTTAACTCAAATCTACAAAAATTTCTAAAATCCGACTTTTATTTTATCTTTTATCAACTCCAGAAGTTTAAACTTTCCGAATTTATTTAGACTCCAGAAGTTTAAACTTTTCGAGAGGAAGGAGAGGGTTCGCGATTCGGTTTGCGCTCAAATTTTGGTAGAAAAATTCCCTTGATGCACTTCATTAGAGGATGTTTTTATTTAATTTTTATCCAACTTAAATATAATTTTGAATTTCAACTTAATCCGCTCAGGTTTAGGTCTGAATAGCTCAGTAACAACGTCGGGTTGTTACAACTAGCTTTATTTACTTATAGAATGCTAGTCTTACTTGTTGTTTTCATATACATAGGATGTTAGTCTCATTTTCATTTACTTAATTATTTCTTATGTACATTTTATTTTATATCAATTAGCATATACTTGTATTGATCATAAGCATGTTTAGGTGGAGTGTCTTTCAGTTATACTAGTACTTAGTCTTTATTTTATAACTAACCTTGTTGCAGCTATACTTAGAGGTATGTGCTTACTTCCTATTTTGTTAAGTTAGAAACTTATAGTTTATAACTATCCTTTTCTTTCATACGCATTTAGCTCCTTTACTGCTTATTTTAATTTTAAAGTGTACGGTGATATCTAAATTAACATAATAAAATTGCAGTCTAAAATGTACTTAGACATGTTGTCTAATTAAATTTTTCTTTTGTTGGTTGTGGCTCTATCATTGTGAAACTGATAATGGTAAACTCTGAGCTTTTTGAGGTTGTGGAGCCTTCTGAAGACAAGATTCAGGAGGAGGTCCAAGCTGTTGAAGACCCTTAGCTTTTTTCTTTCCTGCATTATGAGAATGAGTAGATTATATTTCTATTTTCTGCTTAATTTTTAAAATCACGTTGTAATAATACATGGTTAACTTTATTTATTTTGCTAATTTGCTTATTCTGAGTTGGATGTTTAGTTCCTTATATTGTAATGAATAGATGTTTATTATTTTCGTTTCTGCACTCTGCTTTCTAGTACTTATCATTTAGTGAATTATACTTGGAGAGAATGGCAAAGTCCTTAATTATGATGGATTAGAATGAGTACCTAATCTAATTATAAGTAGGGATCTTGTTCTTTAGGTGACTCATCCACCGTAATCATGTTAACTTTAGGATTAACATGACCACGGCGGGGCAGGGCCGCCACAGTTTGCGGCTGTACTGATGGTGCTGTTAACATACATTGGAGGAATAAGGAAAGTCTTTCCTCGGAAAGTGGTTTTTTACTTATTTCCAATGAAAGAAATACTTTTATGTATGACACCAAAAAGTGATGTTAATCTTCCTAAAGCTTGATCCTTGGTGAAACTTTTTTAAGTAGGGCGTAGATCCCTACAAGATGTATGATCATATTCATTCATTAAAATAAGGGTTATAATCGGACCAAGCTAGTATATTTTCTCATATGCCATTTTATCATATTAGAGTACAATATTTGTTGTTTTAATAAAAAAACATAATTTTTGCATTCTTAGAGTTTAGTCAATCAACATTATCATTATTTTCATGTTAATCTATTTCACCTATAGATTTTTTAATTTGCCTGCTTTTGAGAAACTTCATTATATTGGTAAAACCATGTTTTTGCTTGATATCTCATACAAAAGAAGGCATCAAAATAAGATAGAGTTAAATTAAATTCTTATTTACTCTTAATTAGTATATATTTTTACATAACCTCTTCAAATGCTTTTGCTTGATATCCAGATGGAGTATATATCTTTTTGTTGGAGTTATGATCCCTATTTTTATATTTTATACTAAATTTTAGAAAATTTTATTAAATTCATGAAAATATTGATTTGATCAGTTTTTGAGATTTTTTGTTGTATATTTAGATATGGACTAGTTTTTATTTGATATATATTTGTGAATAGTGGCGATTTTCAAGAATTTAGTTTAGAGTTGTTTGGCATGAAGTGGGTGTAAGTTAACTGATTACAGTGAAATAATTTACGTAATGTGTTTTAAGTAAACATATATTCTTTTCCATGCAACTTCGTGGGACAAGTTCACTTGTGAGACGAATCAAACAATTCGAACGATTCAAAAGATTAGGGAGACAAAGCCCTTCACTTGTAGAGACCAAATCGAACAAATATTCAAACGATTTGAACGAAGACGAGGATCTTCGTACGATCGCTTCATGAGTTTCGTGCAACGTCTTCAAACGGAGACGAACAATTGCATAGACTAAATCATGTTCTATGCAACGTTTGTTTGGAATGAACGATTTGAACGGAGACAAACAATTCGAATGGAACGAAGACCTTTGTTTTTGTGACCAGATCACTCTTATTTCTGTACTCATTTTTGGAAATCCAAGGCCAATCGAACTCTATCTACCACTTGTGTATCCTCTACGTGATCATTGTCGAGCCGAGCATGCTAGTGTTCTTCTATGATCGGAGACAATTATTCATTTGTGTGGTTGAAGACGAAGCTCTGCGTTTGCTGGAAGCCTTCGGCTGAGATCACTTTTTGCTATTTCGCCGAACTATATTCACAGTGAGCGAGAGAATGCTCTGCTTAAAATAAATTTTGTTGATTTGGCTGAAATCCATTTTACGCAGCCAAAAATGTTAAACACATGTAATTCTAAATTCCCTAAAAAAAATTTACTTCACATTTATTTTATTTCATGTCAAACAGCCTTTTAATAAATTTTTATTTTGCCATCCTTCCTCAATCTTAATTAATAGGTATTCAATAAAAACAAATACAAAATAAAATGAATAGATGATTTATTTAATCAGTTAGCTAGAGCAATTATGATTTTGAAGATTGATCTTAAATCTAGTTAGCATCAACTCTGCATTTATGATGACGATGTACTTATGTCTACTTTTAGGACATTGTGGGATTTGAATTTCTTATGATGGATGGCCTTTAGACTCAAAAACACATCTTTATTATTCATAAACCTTGTGCACCGAGTGTTGCGTTCATGTCTGAATGAGTGTGTCATCATAATTATTGTCGATATTCTTATTCATTCCATAAGCATAACAAATCACCAAGAGCATTTAAACATTATTCCAAAAATGTTTAGGAAACATGAGCTCTATGCAAAGTATTCTAAACATGAATTTGGGTTATAGTCCATGGCGTTTTTGGATCACAATGTTAGTAAGAGTAGTAGTGTTTCTGCAAATCCGAGAAAAAAAAAGTGTGCTAGTGGATTGGCCACATAACATATTGCAGTATTGAAGATAATAATTTTTTTGGGTTTGAAAAGATATTATAAGTTTGTTAAAGGTTTTCTCAAATTACAATTTTGTTTACAAAGCAAACTAAACAAATTAATATCTTTTATATGGAATAAAGAATGTAAGATTACTTTTCATATGTTAAGGATTGTTGATCAATGCTCAAAGTTTTTAGTTGTATAGTGATGTTTCATTATACACACTAAGTTAGATTTTAATGCAATAGGAGCAAGTGATGGCTTATCCATCAAGATAATTGATAGTGCATGAAAGAAATTATCCTACCCATGATCTGGACATATTATATATAGTTTTTTGCTCTTAATATATAGAGATATTATTTATATAATGCAAAACATGAAATATACAGATTACAAATGTTTAAAATATATTCTTACACAAATAAAAAAAAAACCTGAGACAAAAATTATTCAATACAATTCAAAAAAGGTAGATATAATATCATATGCTTCGAGTCAGAAGACAATCAAAATCTTATATTATTTAATCTCAAAAGGTTATATTATAAGAGAAGTGAAGAAGTTGGATTAAACGTTGTGATCAATATCTCTACTCTAATTATCATTTATCAAATATCAGTTGGATTACCTATAATCGAAAAGATCAGAGTAGCCCAAAAAGAAGATAAGGAATATGAAATCCTAATTACTAAAATCAATTCAAGAACCAAAGAATATTTCAAATTATATTCAAAAGGCATTGTATATTATGAAAAAAAAATATGGATAACTGTCAATTTATCCAATAGATTGGCTATCCTCATAACGTTCATACTACAAGTAATATGATAGATCTCAAAAATACAAAAATGTACCAAGATTTCAAAGTTCTATTTTGGTGTCGAAGTATAAAAAAGATGCCAGAATGTTTATTTTCTAATGTGACTCGTGTAATTAGTTAAAACTGAACACCAAAAACTATGAGGTTTATTTCAACCCCTTTTGATTCCTGAATGGAAATGAGATAATATTTTCATAAACTTCATAATGAATTTTTCTCATTCTAAGAGTAGGAAATACTCGATATGGGCAATTATTGATAGACTCACTATGTTAGTGCATTCTATACCAATTAAAAAGACAAATCCAACATAAAAGCTGGCAAAAACTTATGTCAAATAAATAATCATACTTCATGGAATACTTAAAACAACTTTTTGAGATCACGATAATAAATTCACTTTCAAATTCAACTATGCAGTTCAACTTGATTTAGAAACTAAACCAAACATGAGTACTATGTTTCACCATTAAATAGATGGACAAATCGAGAGAGAAAACTAGATTCTTGAAGAGCTATTTTGTCTTTGTGTTCTTGATTTTGGAAACAATTGGGAATATTCTATACTATTGGTTGAAGTTGCTTTTAACAACAGTTATCAAAGTAGTATAAGATTGGCATCGTAAGAAGCACTATATTGTAGTAAGTGAACCAAACCTCTAATATGGTCTAAGATTTGAGATATTCAATAACTTGGCTCAAATATAATTATAACAACTACAAAAAAGTTCTTAATATAGACAAAAAAAAATTGATACAAACATTGACATGTAAATTTTGAGGTAGGAGAATTCATATTTGTAGATGTTAATCCATTAAAAAAGGACAGTCGATTTGGGATTACCGAAAAGCTTAGTCCGAAATTTGTAGGTCGATTCGAAGTTTTAGCATGATTGGTCAGGTTGCTTACAAGTTGAGGTTTCCTCACATGAGTGCAATTGCTAACGTGTTTCACATATCCTCACTATGTAGATGTTTGTCATGATAAATTTTTTGTAAAAGATATATCAGTCAAGTCAATTCTCATATATGAAAAATTACTTAAGAAAATTTTGAGCTTTGATGAAAGAAAATTACAAAGTAAGATTATTATATAATTAGAGTTTAATGAAAAAATTGTAGAAATGAAGAAGCTACATGGGAGGAATCTTTGGTATTTGATCTTATTTTGTTGGAATGTGTGATGGTGGATCTTTATTTACCAAAACGTAAATGCTATATGTTATGTTTCTTAAACTTGAAATATATATATACAATTCAAGCATCTCTTACATGCCAAGAGGCATTTTCCATTCCATTTAGGAATCTCATATACTCTTATGAGAGATCTAACATTCGACTTTACTCTTGTAGCATTTGTTTAAATCACAATTCAACCATTTCTTATTACTTGCTATTGTCTTGAGCCCTACAAATCAAATTGAAAAGAACCACTAAAGATATCAAATAAATTTCTTTCTTCCTTTTTATAATGTGCATTGTTTTATAGATCATTGTTTGCATGAATCAAAGATGGCATTGGGTTTTAATTCCTGTATGGACAATTTTTGGTTGGCAATTCTAATATAGTTACCTATAACATTAATATTGCTGATATTAGCTATCCTTTTGGTCGCACGCAATGTTTATTTTCACTTGCTAGTTGGTAGTCTTACTAGGAAGAAGCTACTTGTGTTATTCCTCATCATCCAGATAACAACTATTTGGTTCGCTGCTACATTGTCTTAGCATTAGAGAAATGCCAATCACCATCGCTTAATGTTATTCAAATAACACTCCAAAGCTACTGACATTTTGAGATAACAATGCTTTTGCAGGATCAATGGTTGTTGCCGATGTCGCTAGCATAGGCTTCTTCATTGACGTTGTATCTGCCTTCACCATAAGCCCCTTGCATAGTTGCATGTCACCAACCTCCCCATCTCCAACATGTCGTCCTACTCCGGATTGTCGTCCCATCCTTTTTCAGCTTTTTTTTTCAATTGGTAGAATTATTAGTGTTGGGAAAATAAGCATATAAAAATGTATTATTCAATGGGATAATGTTATTTGAAAACATAATATCAAATTACCAAATATACAAATAACACTAAACCAAATGCTTATTTAATCTTAGTAGCAATGTAATCTCAATAGCATGCTCTCTTTGAGCAGCATGTTATTTTTAAATCTCTTTGCCCAAAACAACTAATCTAAAAATAAAAAAATCATGAGACTATTTTTGCAAATTACTCCCTCAACAATACTTTAGCCAAAAAAATTTCACCTTGAAAAGTACAATATTAGTCAAAATGCAAGCATAAATTCTACATAATAAGCTGCACAATAAGCTCAAGCATACATATAAGCATAAATTCATATGAACGCATCTCTGGTAATCATTACAATTTCTTATTGGAGAATGCTTTGGTGCCCAAATAATAGTTCAAAGAGTGTAAAAATAGAGAAAAAGATAAAAAATTTATGATCTTGCCCCTCTTATCATGTAACAACCCATATTAATATTTTCTCACGCGTTTTAAGCTAAGAGTTGGGCACTGAAGCAGTGCTCCTTTTATTTATCCTGATTTAAAGTAACAAAATAATAAACTTTTGTCCATCACCTAACCTAAAAAAACGTATAGTAAACTTTTATAAGCAAGTTCAAGAAAATAAGAACAAAAATTTATGCATTACTTGCAGCAACAAAATACCGAAAACATCTCCAATTCCCCTCAACAGACTCTACAAACTTTTTATAAGCAAAACAAGCAGAACAACTCTCTCGTTCATTAAAGATAAAACTATTTCTAAGGAATCCAATTCATAACCTGATTGTTGCTCCAATACGCATGAAAACTTTGGTCGGAGAGAGCATATAAATCTGACCCAAAATAAAGGTACATATTGAAAGGCAATTATCCATTTCTATGATTGGCAGAAGAATTACGGGCAATAAGTGGCCTTTCCTCCTGAAAGGGCTGCGTAGCTGAGTCAGTTAGACTGGGAAGCCTCGGCACACTCCCCTTCCCTCTCTTAGCATTAGGGCCGATCACCTCAATCATGTATTTCCACCCATCTATTGGCCTCCTCCTACTAAATATGTGGGTCTTGATGAAGCTCGCAATCTGTGCAGATCCAGTTAAGAAACTGAGCGAGTGAGTTAGAATCCCCAGTTAGAAGCGTTGTTTTAATGAATGTTAGCCCATGTTAAAAAAGAAAACTTTAGACCGAAAGCAAAATTAGGAATGATCTATAATGCTTGGAACTTAGGATGGGATGTTATCAGAGACAGACAAAAGATTCATGTAGCTAAGCTACACGTAGGGGGACTAGGGTTTGGTTGTTGGTTTTCACAATGAAAATTACATCAAATTCTTCATTTCATAGCTCTAAAATATTGTTTTCCTTCTCGTGATAATTAGCTAATTAATATGTTAAAAGAGAGGATTGAAGTCATAGACCTGAAATCTGTTGAAGGCCATCCGCCGCTCGAACTCCTGAAGAAGTACGTCCTCTTCTCTTTGTGACATATCCCATATGCTGCCATCCTGAGCCTTGGTGGTTGTCTCCCAACCATCAGGCTTTGTTTTGAACTGAGAAGTGCTAGGGATCTTGGAGTCATTTAAATCAATATTACCACCATCAAATATCCTGTATTAACATCAACAAATTAACAAAAAGTGAGAAATCAAAGGCAATAAATACATTGCAATTTCTAGAGAAAGTGGATTAAGAAAGAGCCCGGCAGCAGATAAATAGAGAGTTGAAATATAATTGATCAATACGTACATATGAAAGATAGCGCCATAAATTAATATTCAGATTATACCAATAGAAGCACCTGCAAATGATCCAAATGAAGCAATGCCTTGGGATGCAGACAAGAATACTTGATAGACTTGAACTAGCAATTCATAATCCAAGTGAGAGAGTGCAACTTTATAAAGCAAGCTGAATAACTCCAAGGGAAAGTGCTCAGCAAATACTCTTCATTTTATTTAAAACGAAGTGGTAGTGATCATAATAAAAGGGTATAGTGAATAAGTCAATTCACTTCTTTTTGAATATGCTTAAGGATGTTTGCATGAGGTACGATGTTCTTATAAATAGGTGGTGTGGAGTAAGTCTAGCATTTCTTGAGTAGTTGCCTGAAGCAGGACACAGAAACAGTAGTGGGTTCAAGGGCATTAAGCATTAAAGAGGGAAATTGTATATTAGAGCATTTCATAGTGTCACACCAATGACTAGTTCAAGAGGTGAAGAACCCAAATAGAGTCTGTAATTATATTCAAATAGAAAATGATCATCAAAAAGTTATATATCAGCAAGTGTGATGAAAGTAAAAAATGAACAATTTTATTTCAAAAGAAAGAACACTCCCACCTCAAGGTTTGTCCTCGACACATTTGTGTCCATAAAGAGCATGGAGAAGGGGGGAGAAATCAACAATAGAATAAAGCGTCCATAAAGGCTATAATTTAAGGTTTGAAAGAGTAAACATCCTAATACTGAAGAGATAGATCCTATAAAAAAGTAATACAACAGAGTGAGAGTAGGAATAATATAAGAGCATTGCTATCATATCCTAATTTCTCTCAAAAGTACATTATGTATGATGTAGTGAAACTATTGCCGGGCAATAGAATAAAGTGTAATAGTATCGTAGGGTCATCATTTTTTAAACGCCAAAAGAAAAGACAGACAGTAAGAAGCAGTAGCAGGTATTAAATCATAAGCATGATCTATTAAAAGTTCCAATGACCCAATCTTAATATTAGCATGCTTGCACGAGTCAGTTCAAATAAACTCATGATTACCTATTTAACTGATTTATCATTAAACTTTACCTGAATTAAATTGCTGAACTAGCCATAGAAAAAACATATAATGACAGTAAAATGTAGCAATCTTGTGAGTAAGGTTGACACCAATGCCTAATAGAGTGTAATGAGAGATATGATGGCTGTTAAAAAGGATTTTTTTAATGGATGTTCTATTAAATCACGTTCTAAAATTAAGCAAACCCGAATCAATGCTGAACGTTAGATGGATAAAATAATTAAATAGGACTGAATGAGTTCGAGCAACACATTAAACATGCCTATCAAGAGAAGGCACCGTGACCAACAATCACAAGATTTAGGGTTTTCACAACAGTTTTTATTTTTATTTTTATAATGGCAACGCAGCATCCCACAAAAGGCAAAATTGTATGCAATATATACAAACAACTGAATGCGCAGAACATACTCGGAACAAGATTCGAGAAGGCGATCGATGTCATCTTCGGCGCTGAATCCCCCGACTTTGGACTCCTCCATCTTCTCAATCTCTTTCATCCATAAACCGGAATGAATCCGCTGCTTCTTCAGCCTATAATCGTCGAGCGCGGCTTTCCGAACCTTGGCGTTCTCCTCCTCCTCCTGCATCTGCATCTGCTGCGGCTTCTTGGCCGCTCTCCTTTCATTCCACCGATCATCCATCTCGGCGACGAAGGCCTTCGTGTCTGCGTCGATATCACCGGAGGAGATGGCGGGAGAGGAAGAAGATGGGAAGTTGACGTCCGTCTCCCATGGGGCGCGGTTCCTGGCAGAGAGATCGTCGGGGAGCCAAGCCATCTCCCATGCGTCGTTCCATTCGTCCTCCCCGTGAGCACCAGCAGATTTTACCGGAGGCAGCAGCGGCGTTCCAATTCTAGAAGAGAAAGGACGGAGCATCGATCCATATGAAGAGTAACAAAAGAGACGATTCTTCAAGGAATGCATTACGATCTCACGAGAGCCGCCGCTAAGAAGGCCGATGAAGAAAGTAGGAGATAGCCGAGCTGGGTTATTTATGATAAATCGGGCTATTTGGCCCTAAATTGGTATTCAGGCCAATGCGTAATTAAAATAATACTAATTATTTGTAGATTGTATAAATTATTTAAATAACGTTAAAATTTGATTAAAGCGCTAATCATATTTATTTAAATTAAATTTACTCATAAGTTTTATTTAAATCGCATACTATAATCAGATTATCATTAACGAATAACGAGATATGACCTGAAAACTACGGGTCTTCTTCCTCGAAGAACCATTCTAGTGATGCCCTAATTTGCATGTGACAAATTTTTTAGTGAAACTACTCTGAATCGGTTGCGATGGAATCACAAGGAATCTGTAGAAACCTAATTTAATCTATTTGTACAGGCTTTCCTCATGAAAACACGAGATCGCATGGCGGGGTATGGCGATTATGGCCCCACATCCAAATGATAGCTACTGACAGAGACACCTGAATAGTTAAGAGATGCAACCATAATTTGGTTTCCCAATTATTAAAAGTAATTGTTTTTATAAATGTCGATAGAAAAGTAATTCTGTCGTATTCTTATAAGTAGTCATACAAAAAAGGAATTATACTAATTAATTTTTAATAGTATTTGCATATAAATTTGTGTTTATATTAGCTTTACGAAATCTTTTATTAATTATGTTCTTAGAAAATGAATACAATAGTTAAAATCCAATTTATTGCGCCCGTCGAAATCGAGGAAGACTTCGATGACCTCACCACCAACTGGGTCTCTTGAATGCCGCGTTCTCAATTGCTTTCGGCGAACTCCCTCTGCATTCTGGACTCTGGCGAACATGAATTTTTATCGATAAAATTAGGGTTTCGGAGGCTGGATTTACTCTATCTCTTACGCCTTCCGAAGGATTTTAGCGGTGAGTAGTTAAATTTGCTTTTATTGTCTTAATTTTTCTGGGCTTGAACGGGCTGGAGACTGGAGTTGATCGCTGATGAGCTTTCGTAAGTAGGGGTTTTTGTGTTCACTATAGCGGTGTTTTTGGTTTGATGAGTTAGTCATCCCTTAATATTGTCTTTGGGTGTAAATTTTCAAACTGAAGCCGTTTTTTTCGTTTGTTTATTTTCTTAATATGTATTATACTCCGGCATACCTTTTTGTCTCAAGCTTTCTGATTTATTTACTAGCAGTTAAAGTGGATGGATTTCTTATACATACCAAAGGTCTTACAAATTTGAAACAAGAAACTAGTTGTGCTTGACAATGGTTTCTTATGTCGTTTTGTTGTTCTTGTCATGTTTTAAATATAACGTATGGCTTATATTTTTGTTGTCTCATTTCAGTGATATGGCATCCGTTGGTACCTTGGCATAGCTAGTGCAATTGAATTGAAGAACTACTGGCCCCTTGCAGTTATTGACGATGGAAGAGCATTTTGCTTTTCATTTGTCGTTTATGTTCATGGAAAGTAGAGGCCTTGTTAGTCTATTACAGGTATTTATTTGGATGCTGTTGATTAGCAGGAGCTATTCTTCTCAGTTGGATGTCGACTGTTTGAAATCCTTAAAGCAAACTCTCAAAGACCCCGGTGGCAGCCTGTCAGATTCATGGAATTTTCAGAACACAACTGAAGGATTCATATGCCAGTTTAATGGTGTGGACTGCTGGCATCCAGGTGAAAACAAGGTCCTTAATCTGAGGCTTTCTAACATGGGCCTTGAGGGTGAGTTTCCTTTAGGACTTGAGAACTGTACAAGTTTGACTGGATTAGATTTGTCTAGCAACCATCTAAGTGGATACCTGCCTGCTGATATTTCCAAGAAGATACCCTTTGTAACAAACCTGGATCTTTCGTTCAACAGTTTTACCTGGGAAATCCCAGTTGATTTATCAAAATGTAGTTTTATGAATGTCATTAACCTCCAAAATAATCATCTTAATGGCACTATACCCTGGCAAATGACAATTCTCAGTCGCTTGACTAACATCAATGTTGCTGACAATCAGCTGTCTGGGCCCATCCCTTCATTCAACTTCTCAATGGCTGCTTCCAGCTTTTCAGGCAATCAAGGGCTCTGTGGGGGACCTTTGAGGGCATGTAAGGGACCCACAAAGAAGGCCAAAACTGGTATTATAATTGGTTCAGCTGTTGCCGGTGCCATTGTAGCCCTCATAGCTGTTGGAATTGTTTTGAGCCTTTGTCTGCGTAAAGTTACAATCAATAAGGAAAAGGATGAGGAAGATGAAGTGTGGGCAAAGCATCTGAAGGGAGTCAAAGAAACCAAAGTATTTAAATTGCATATAATTTTATGTATATATATATATATATATATATATTGTATATGTATATAATCTATTTTTCTTTATATATATATAACTATTGTTATACATCTAAATTTATACTTTCTGATGTAGGTTTCCATGTTTGAGAAGTCAATTTCAAAATTGAAGCTTAGTGATCTTATGGCTGCAACTAATAACTTCTGCAGGGATAACATCATTGGTACTGGGAGGACTGGCGCTATGTACAAGGCAAATCTTCCTGATGGTTCTCGTTTCTTTGTCAAACGGCTGCAAGACTCACAGTTTACTGAGTCTCAATTCATTTCTGAGATGACTACCTTGGGTAGCGTGAGGCATAGAAACTTGGTTCCCCTTCTGGGATTTTGCATTGCCAAGAAAGAGAGACTTCTGGTGTATAAGCACATGTCTAATGGGAATCTGTATGACTCGCTGCACCCAAATGATGCTCAAGGAAAACATGCTTTGGATTGGCCACTTAGGCTGAAAATTGGCGTTGGTTCAGCTAAAGGCTTGGCATGGCTCCACCATAGTTGCAATCCTCGGATTCTGCATCGTAATGTCAGTTCAAAATGCATTCTTCTTGATGATGATTACGAGCCAAAGATATCAGACTTTGGGCTTGCCAGGCTTATGAACCCAATTGACACCCATCTCAGTACATTTGTCAATGGAGAGTTTGGCGACTTGGGATACGTTGCTCCTGAATATGGACTAACTTTGAAGGCCACTATGAAGGGCGATGTTTACAGCTTTGGAGTAGTCTTACTTGAACTGGTCACTGGTGAAAGGCCTACATATGTATCAATTGCCCCAGACAGCTTCAGAGGCAGCTTGGTGGAGTGGATCACCTATCTTTTAAACAGTTCTCTTCTTCAAGATGCTATAGACAAGTCTTTGATCGGGAAGGGCTATGATAGTGAGGTACTTCGGGTACTAAAAGTTGCATGCTCATGTGTTCTATCAGTACCGAAAGAGAGGCCTATGATGTATGAAGTTTACCAGCTTCTTAGAGCTATAGGTGAAAGATATCATTTCACTAGTGATGGTGATTTTCCAATGCTGCTGCCAAACACAGACGGTGATCTTGATGAGCTTATTGTTGCACAGTGATGGAGTTGATTAAATTCTATATAAGAAAGCAATTGTGGCCCGTTCCTGAGTGAAAAAAAGATTCAATTTATCATCTCGACTGATCTCTTTCTGTATTTATAGAAGTGTATGTTTGGGAAATCATAACAGAGATGACAATCAGGTGCCTTGCAATAGATTTTATTTTTTAGGTACTGCTCACGCTTCAGAGCTTAGGCGCTCAGCATTATAGAGTTTTGTAATGTAAAACTGGGAGAAACAAATTTCTGTAATGATCTGTCTCTTCTATCTTATGATTTTGATATTGATTTTAGCTCTTTATTTTCTTTCATGTTTTGCCTATAGATCAAGTCTGGCCATTGGGATGGCTTGCGAAACACGCTTTGTAAACAGTTTTCTTTTTTGCGAATGAGACTTGGGTAGTTTCTTAACTGTTGGCTTTTAGTTTATGTATTAGCATATTGGATAACTTCAAAAGAGTGTTCTTCCCGAAGAAAGTGTCCTGCAAAAATAATTCATTATATGTTAGCATTTTGAATAAATGAAAGAAGGGGGAGTTTTATACATAACACAATCTTTTTTTTTCAGGAGATGTTGGTTTGCTGCATTTTGCTGTCAAGCTCTATCGTGGAACTTAAACTTTTTTATATTTGATTTGAAGTAGTTTTTCTTATTTAGTGAATTTTTCTCTTAACATTAAAATTCCAAAAGAATTATCACATAGTTGAGTAAAAATCTTTTACTCCGCTTTAGCAGAGCAAAAGAAAGAAAATAACTCTGGCTGAACTACCTTAGCGTGAACAAAGGAAGGAACTGCATCGAGGCTCTGAACAAAGAGCAAAATCAAGCAGGCTCAATATGAAATAATTTATGGAGTAATTTTTAGATTCTACTTAGTTTTGTTAGCTCAATCGTCTCCTGAATAAATGAGATTTTAGGGCATTATAGCAACACTATGGAGAAATGAAGGACTGCAGGTGGATGGTGTTGGATAACGGTCGTTAGTTCAAAGAAAGGACAATTCTCAAGATGGAGGATCTTTTTGCGAGTCCTCTGCTGGAATCATATCCGGGGAGAATGTAATGCAAAATTTTAGAGAAGAGAGAATTTTTCTGCTGAAAAGAGTTTAAATCCCAAGGCTTTAACTACTCAGTTACAACATACAATTCATCTTTTTTTCTTGATGGCTGGCAAATATTTTCTAGTTGGATCATTCATAGCAATCTTTTCATGAAGATGAAGATAACCAAAGGGCATTTGATATATGCTCAACAGATGCCCTTTGATTATTTTCATAAAAGTATTGTTATAATCAACCAGAAAAAATATTTGCCAGACAAAGAGAGAAGGTGAATTGTACATACTAAAGAAGAACAGCATCTGTTTTTTAATTGCAACTATTATAATTGGAAAAAAATATTACATGTTAAAATTGATGGCATCCAATACTAGATTGATCACCTGAGGTTAGTAAATATGATGTGAAGTGTCACTATCCATCAAATTGAAGATACTCGAGAGATCTTGTTAACAGTGTTGCAGCCTACCGATGAGGTTTAAGATTTGTTATTCTATATTAAAAGTATAAATTTTATTGATCACGCATTTATTTAATATTTGAAGTTTATCTAATTCTTAAAAAAGATTTTGTTAGACAAAATTGTATTGAAACATAACATATGAAAATTAGGATTTTTTTTAGCTATAAAATAATTTATATGCTTCATTTAAAGTTTATATATTTAAAAATTAATATAAATTAAGTCACATGTCAAAATATAAATGTTATTTATATTTAAATTTTATATTTTCTTTTTTTTGCTAGTAGCTAAAATTTCATAGAATTTGGATACAGATCGATAGAAAATATTTATAAAATATAGTTTGCATTGCTTTAATATAATTCTCCAAAAATTCAATTATTTTAAACTCATTATTTTTAGTAAGCGGTGGCAGAAGTTGTCGCATTCGTTGGATGATAATAATTTGTAGTTGTGAGTTGGTTAATAACCGTGACTTTTATTAAAAAAATGTGATTGGATGGCTTATATTTAAAAAATTGTTTTCTATTGAAAACCCGACCTGGCAGCTCAATGTTACAAGTTTACCGTCCTCGACAGCTTATAATTGTTGTAGATTCCCTGAACTCAACAATTGGGGCTTTTGCAAAGACTATACAAATCGAACCAATTCTATTTTAAAATCAATTGACGGTCACTAAGGCATGCTTTTGATCCTAGTTAGGGCATAACTCGTGTAAATTAATTTCAATTAACCAGTTAGCTATTTGAGCTTTTTCTTATAATTTTGGTAGTTATGATTCCATTTTGCCTAGTCTTTCAACCCTATACACTCATTTTTGTTCTTGAAATCCTTTAAAATTGATCTTGAATATCTAAAATTTGTGATTTGCACATATGCTACCCATTGGGTTCCAATTGGTAGTTCATGCATTAAGACCTTCCTAAGAGATACCACAAGTGCCATGTGCCCTCTACAACTTCTAATTCCTCATACTTTGGTTGTTTGACCTCTATGGTTCATTCTTTAAGCGATTTCCAGCCATTAATAAATTAATTATTCTAGTTGCTCTTAGGCTACCACTGCATTTCTTAAGCTTATCTCTTCACATCATATCAACTATTGAAACTCCTTAGCTTTAGATCTATCTTTGGTTTCTAGTGGTGATCTAGTTGCCCCTAGCTTAATAACTTAACTTCATTTTTTTAATTTTACTCGACTGATTTTCATGATTGAGCTCATTGTTCCTTAGGCACATGAACTTTTGTTGATGGTGAAGACCATTTCTTGAGGCTCATTGAAGACTTTTGAACACAACTCCATAATTGAACTCAATTAGGTAAACACAAATTATAACTTAAACCCTTACTTCTTGTATTGGTGTAATTAGGGTTGTAGCTTCAATCATTGCTTATGCAACTTATTCCTAACCTTAATTAAGGTTATAAGGAATCATAATTATTGTGGTTAGCTTGAATCTCTTAACTTGTTAATAGCTAGTTAATTGATATGCATATTATGTAAGGATATGAACACAAGATATTTGAATCTAAACGTTGTTCAATCCAAACTTGGCCTTAATAATGATTTTAGTTATTTTATTTCATATTAACTTGAATATAGTCTAATAAATACATATTACAGTAGTATAAAATTTTAAAGTAATCTTAATATATTATTATACTTTTAATTTGCTCTTACATTATTTACTTTTTTTAAAATATTTTAGTTACATAAATCATATAAATGAAATTTATGATATTATGGGCAGTAATTCTAATGTTGAAAATGTTGAACCTGATAAACTAATGCTAGTTGACTTAACTAAAACTCCAAAAATAATTAATCCTTACGAACACAACCAAATAAATGTCAAATATAGGTGAAATGTGTGAGACCATTTTGAGACGGTTAAAGGAGGGCTTCTACGATGACTAGCCGGGCGACCAAAACGCGTCGCCCGATTTGAAATAAGAAAATAAAACTACCCCTCTAAAATGCACTTTTTACGCGCAAGAGTGTAAAATCAAAAGAGATGTTTTTTTCTTCCCAGCGGGGGACGCGCTTTGGTAACCCACTTTGAGAATGATAGCATTATTATAGTTTTAAGTTGAGGAAAACATAAGAAAAAATATTGATAAAATAACTTGTCTTACAAATGTTAAAATTGTGAGTTCATTTCTAATTATTTTAGACATAAAAATTTGCTCAATTATAATATAAGCTCAAAAATATAATAGCATTTTAACTATGGAAATATGGATTAACTAAGTTGACCATATATTGCTAACATTATATTATAGCATCCAATTTTTGTATATACTTAATATCACACTTTATTGACTTATAAAAGGTAATGCAAAATCATATTTGAGTCTTATAATTCTTTTACTCTTCACATACTTTAACTGTGATTTGTGCACAATATAATATAATGTAAAATAAGGTGAAATTCGATATTCTATATGTTATGATATGTCTTTCATCATAAGATTGTGCTGTTATAATGAATTTACTACATTTTGATGTATTTTTAAATCTTTTGAAGTGCTTTTAAGTTGCATTTAAGCACATGTACCCTACATCTTATTTTTTCTTAAAAGAATCAAAAGTGAATGTGTTCTTTAAAGCAAGCATGTGATTGTGATGATTTTGTTAGGTTGATACATTTAAAAATGGAAGAAAATTTTGATATGTTTTGAGGTCATACTAATTTATTAACTTTCATTACCATTGTGTTTAAACCAATATGGAAAACGATTTCCAAATATTTACTCGATGAGAAAGAACAATGGTTGCAAATAAACTTTTATAATATATCTACTAATTTTCCCAAATTGCATCTCCTTTAACAAAATTGACCAAAATTGCAGTTCCGTTTATTTGGTCAACAGAATGTGAAAATGCATTTAAAACTTTAAATGATGTGTTATCTTATGCTCCCATGTTAGTTCTTCCTAAAGAAGGTGCTAACTATCAGGTATACTCAGATGCATCAGGAATCGGCTTAGGATGCGTATTAATGCAAGAAGGCAAAGTTATAACATACTCATCTCGACAGCTTAAGACTCATGAGAGAAACTATACAGTCCATGATATGGAACTTGCGGCATTAGTTTTTGCCTTAAAGATCTGACATCATTATCTGTATGGAGTTTGATATGCTCACACATACAAATTTCAAGAAATGAAAGTCATGCTTAAAGAGTTATTTGTTGGAAGAATATTTGTGGGAAGTTGTTGGTGGAGATGCACCGGAAGCGGTGGCGTCGACTAGAACAAATGACCGGGAAGTCAAGGCATGGAAGAAAATGAATGCGAAAGCAGAGTTCACTCTAAAAAGAACTACCTCACCGGACTTGATCGATCACATTATATGGTGCAATTCTGCGTCAAAAATTTGGGCATCTCTTGATGGTTTGTTCAACAAGAAAAATGTGACGAGGCTTCAATTTTTTGAGAACAAGTTGACGAAAGCAAATCAAGGAGAGCTTTCTATTTCTGCATTCTTCCTAAAGTTGAAAAATCTCTGTGCAGAGATTACTGCATTGGATCCGAAAGAGCTAATCTCTGAGGCAAAGATAAAGAAGCATATTATCAGAGGATTACGGAAGGAGTATCTATCATATGTCACTGCGGTTCAAGGATGGGCTACTGAACCTTCACTGATGGAATTGGAGAACCTCTTGCTAGACATATAGCAGGAGTGTCCATCTCCGGTGAAGGTGGTGATGTTCTATACACCGAAAAGAAGAAATACTGGGATAAAAAAAAGAATAATGATACTGAAAATTTCTCTGCCTCATCTAAGGAGAGTGGTGCTCATTTCTCTCTTAGGAATGATGAAGGAAAGAAAGTTGTCAGATGATTCAGATGTAACAAGGTTGGACATTATAAGCGTGATTGTATGGTCAACCTCACATCGGGTCATACAACAGAGAAGGAAGAAGGTATAAAGGAGGACGAAGGTTGGGAGAGATGTTTTCTTATCGAAAAGGTCTCTACTGTGGAAGCATTAGCCTCTATGAACTTCGAAGATGATTGGACCATTGATTCTGGATGTGGACACCATCTTACCGTTGATGGGTCCAAGTTCTCATCTCTACGAAAGTATGAAGGAAATGATGCAACCGTGATGGCAGATAACACAATCCATGCGGTGGAGCAGGAAGGGATTGTGACAGTGGGTAGTGATCAAAGTGCACTCACGTTAAAGAGTGTGTATCACGAGCAGGGCATGAAGAAGAATCTATTTTCAGTAATAAATACGGTTGATGCAGGGTATCATGTGCTTTTTGGGCTGACGGATGTAAGGTTTCTACAATACTTAAATTCGGTAAAAATAGAGGTGACTGACACTGGAAGACGAGTTCGTGATTTATTTATTCTTTCATCAACATTATACATGGACAATATGAAGAGCAACGATAGTGCTGTAATTTGGCACAAAATGTTGGGGCACGTCGATATGGAAAAGTTGATAGTGATGGTGGCAAAGAGTCTTGTTGGAGACTTACATAGCTTATCTTCTTTTAGTGACGGGCATGTATGTGAAGGATGTCAACTTGGGAAAGCTCATCATCTTCCGTTTGACACGTCAATTCTCGAGGAGCAAGAGACCGCTATAATGCATCCATAGCGATGTGATGAGGCCAACAGCTACCTCATCTTATTCAGGAAACAGATATATGCTGTTGTTTGTGGATGACTTCTCACGTTACACGTGGGTGTATCTCTTAAAAGAGAAATCAGAAATGTTCGGCAAGTTCTTGGAATTCAAAGAGAGGGTGGACAACAAAATCTAACATCCTACTATATATAAGTTATACAAGTAAATAGCTGACTGAATAAATAATGCCAAAACATAGCCAAATACTACAACTGCAATCCAAACTCCGTATACTGACTGCCATATCAGAAAACTTGGCCAAACTGGCCCACATATATATATACATCTCAATCTGCAAACATACTGAACATACTACATGACCGAAGAGGCAGACAATACTTATGTAACATATTTTATTTATTTTACTTTTGTTTCTATGGACAATTGTTAGAAATAACTGAGGAGTTAAACACGTCTGCAAGACTATACGGGTCCCAAGCCTAACACACTCTCCTCAATGAGGATGTTAGGCATCCTGATCTCACCTCACCCCTGTCCATCGGGGCAAATGTGCACCATAATCACCATAAACTGGACCCAAAGGCAACTGTTATCCTAATATTCTAAGTTCTCATTTTCATGCACAAAATTATCTTATATGAAATGTTCAAGGAAGTAATCTCAAATACACAATGAATGCATAGCACAAAGTATTAAAATAAGCAAGGGACTCTACTAATATGGTGATACCATCTAATTTTTATTATTCATTTTAACTATTCCAAATTACACAAGTTCAAGATCACCATTTTCCCACATATCAAGTATAACTTAGAAATTCGTCCTTACAAATTACAAAATATTAGGACTAGCTAGGTCCTAATATACCAAATCAAAGTCGACTATAAAAATTAAATAATAAATCATTACGACCTAATTGATAATTTTTAGACGTCTTAACTAAAACTAACAAACTATAGATTATGGATTAAACATCACGAGATTGGGCTTAATCACATAATCCAAAAAGTATAAGACGTAAGATCTTAGTTTTATTCTAATAGTGATCTAATAGTCTAGGCCAACCCTATTAAGTAATCAAACTTAATAGGATGAATCTCCTATCTTAGATCTAAGGTTAAAAGATAAAATAATCAAAAATAAGTTGAAAAAGTCTAGAAACTACTAAAACCAAGGATTCATTCATTGAAAAACCTCATTTTTCAATGAATGAAATCAACCCTATGATCTAGTCCTAGTCTCAGGAATGGTCCTTAAGGTGTAGTGTTAAAGACCTATGAAAATTCTGAAATCTGACCTAACCATTGATTTTATTTATTTAGATGTCACTAATATAGTTATAATGTTAATTTTAGTATTTTAAAAGACTAATTAAAGACTAAGGTGTCTATCCCAAATTTTTGGCAAAATGACCATTTTTCCCCTACTTAAGGGTCCGAAAAGTCAATTTTTGATTTAAGTGTCCAAATTGGAGTTTCTCTTTTCCATATGATTTTTTACTATCTAACTTGAGGATAGACAGTAAGTTTGTCCAATTCGGACGAGAAACGGATCTTACATGTTCAAACTAAGGTTTATGGCTTAAGGGCATTTAAGTAATTTTCACTCTATAGAAAACTAAGTTTTTATGCAGTTTATTGTAGGTTCTGTTCAAGGATTCCATAGAGTCCAAGAACACTGCATTATGAGGTCAATTGACTAAGTTATGAACGTTTTAAGTTTGAAGGGCAATTTGGTAATTTCGAGTCGGTCAACGGGTGACAAAAACCGAACTTTTCCGTTTGAAGTCCAATTTCAGCAAACTCAGCTTCTATAGCTTCTCTATAATGTACTGAGTATGTTGATAGGGAGTAGACCCAATTTGGACCTCAAATGGTCAAGTTATGACCTAACTACGGTTGGGAGTATTTTGGTCATTGTCTAAATTTTTAGGGTTCAGAACCTAAATGTTATTTCAGTTTATTGGTGACATAGAAATTCTAGACTAGTTAGCATCTTGAATTTTTAAATTTGGAGTTGAATTGACCAAGTTATGGTCGTTTGAATTCTAGGGGTAATTTAGTCATTTTTCACTAAAGTCAACTCTAAATTCTATGGTTGACTTTTTTATCCTATTTCATAAATGGGAAAACTAATACTACTGTGATGATGGGGCTGCTCTTCTGAGCATTTTAAGACCCATATTGACTATGTTTGGATCATTCTATTAAAAGTTATTAAGCTTTTAAGTTTTACTGTTTAAAAATATAATTTGTATTAGCTTACTGTTCATTTATTAAATTTGTATTAATCTACTATTTATTCCAAAATTTCAATTATATTATTCTGCATGATTTAGTAAATTTGTAATTAATTGTTAATTATTAATTATCAATTAATTATTAATTATTAATTAATTAATCTATTATTTGATTATAATATTATTTTTATTACTGTTTAATTAATTAAGGTTAAGTTAATTACTATTTAAGTCTTAATTAATTATTTGTTCATAATTATTAAGCCTAAGATTAGGTTTAATTAATAGATTAATAATTATTAAATTATTAATGTTACTGTAGATATATATATATATATAGTAATTTACTGATTAATTAAATTAATATTATTCCAGTCAACATTGATATTTATTATTAATTAATAGATTATAATATTTAATAATAATCTAATTAATATTAATTATAACTAACTGATATATCTATTTATATATATATATATATATATTTATCCTAAAGCTACATATTTATTAATTATTCTGTAGTTAATTAATTATTAGTTAGTGACAGTATTATATTATTAAAATCATGGTTTAATTTAAATTGATTAATTATTACTATTAATTACCAATTAATTAACCACCTACTATTAATGTTCTGCTAGTATTAATTAATACTTAATTAGGCTAATGACAATATACTATATACTAAGTATATTTATACATATATTTATAGATTATTAGTTCTGTGTTCATATATTAATTAGTCCCAAATTAATTGCTACTATTAAGCTAACTGATTACTAATTAACTCTCACTTAAAATTAATTATTTTACTTAACTTAAAGTTTTTATTTATATTTTTCCTCAGTCCTAAACTTATATGAATCTGTTTCATATACATTTATATCCTAATATGTAATCATTATATATAAATAAATAAATAAATATATATATATATATATATTTAAATCTATTTTCTGCAGGTTTTGACCATGCGGGGCCGCCACTTGCCACGTGGCAGCCAGCAGTTGGCGCAGGCACGCTAGGCGGAGCCCACCCGCTGACGCGCGGCCACGAAAGCGGGACCCACTCGCTGACGCGAGTGCCAGGCGCTGCAGACGCCGCCGCGTGGCGACACACGCACGCGGCCCGCGGACCCGAGCGCAGTGGTCCGGGTCAGGCAGCAGGGACCCGAGCATGCAGCGGCCCGAACACCCAGACCACGACACGTGTTGCTTCGACCCACTCGGGTCGACCCGGCCCGAGTCGTGTCCTCGCCTTCTTCGCTCGCCGCCGGATGGGGTGCGCTAGGGCATCGATTTTGACGGCCGAGACGGCACCGGGGCGAGCTAGACCTTACCTCAATCGAAAGGTCTTGATGAGACCTTTCAATCGATACCCGGAACGCCGCCGGAGATGAGGCGCAACTCCGGCAATGCCTAACCCTAATGGACTGTATCGGTGTGAAGACAATAACGGAAAGAACTGTACACTCTCAGCAAAATTAGGTTGATGGAAATCGATTATACCTAATCCAAACCGTTTGATCTTTATTCCATACATTGAAATAGCTATTCGGAAAGGAGCGATTGAAATTGTAGAAGAATGAAGGGCAATTACGAGTACCTGAAGTGAACGGTTTCGAGGGTTAGAATGGCGCTTCTGGACCTTCCGGAGGCTTCGGCTACGCGCTTAGGGTTCGGTGAGGCACTCGAAGCAGTCGAGGGGGTTTATCAGACCCCCGACGGACTCCCCGAGGCAACCTCTCGAGCGCGAGTGGCTGCCGCGGCGGTGCCCGCCCGCGGAGCGACACGCGGAGCATGTCCGCGGGACGAAAGCTCCCCGCCGTCTGATCCTAGATCAGACAGCCACGATCTGTCGTCAGATCTAATGGGGAGGCGAACGGCACGGGAGGCTGGTGGACGGCGCCGTTTGCAATTAATAAAATAATATAATTAATTAAAATATATATTTAAATTATTATAATATAACCCAATGTATTAATCAGTCCCAAAAATTAAAAAAAATATGTTTTCCTAACTATTTGAGGGGTGAGGAACGCAATGATGAAGTCAGATTTTTGATCCGACAATTATTTTGATTCCTCGATTTGCGGGTATTAAATATTATTAAAATATTCGTCGAAATTTCGGCGACTTCCGATTGACATGAAAACTTCACCCCTAGCTAATTTGGGGTCAACGAGCGCAATGGTGAAGTCCGTTTTCTGATCTGAGGTCAATTTAAATGGGTCAAATTTTAGGGTTTCTGAATTTCCATGAATCAAAATTCGATCCGTTTGACCCCTGATTCGGACTAAGTCTTAGAGGGTGACTCCCATTGGCCTAATTAGCACTTAAGATTAGTTTTAAGACTTAAGATGTAATAACTCGAGTTGTTATCATGGTTGATTAGGACTAACCCTAAGTATTAAACACAATTATATGCGCTAATTAGGTCAAGTGGAGTTAACCTTTGAGACCTAGTCCAAATCAGGAGTCAAATCGATCGAGTCCTAATTTATGGAAATCCAGAAACCCTAGAAATTGACCTATTTAAATTGATCTCCGATCGAAAAATAGACACCGCCATTGCATTCCTTGACCCCAAATTAGCTTGGGGTGAAGTTTTCGTGTCAATCGGAAGTCGTCGAAATTTTGACGAATATTTTAATAATAAAAACATCACAGAAATCAAGGTATCAAAATACTAGTCGGATCGAAAATCCGACTGCGCCATTGAATTCCTTGACCCCAATTTAGCTAGGAAAAATATGTTCAAAATTTTCTAAGAATTTTTTTCAAAAAAAAAAAAATAAATAATAATAATAATAATAATATTTTAATACTTAACAGCGTGCCGTTAAGTATTTAACGGACCCGTCACTGTAGCTGACGGCGCCGTCAATCTGGACGGCGCCGTCTCAGCCGTTGGATCGGCCCAGATGCAACGGCTGCGGAGTCGTCGAGGACTCTTCCTCGACGACTCCGCCCGCGTGACACGCGGCGGCCCGTCGCGGATGCTGGCCAATCCGACTGCATCCAGACCTCGGCGAGGTCGTCGTCCGGTCTATAAGACCTCGGCCGACCCTTAGGCTCTGAGTTTGCACAAATCGTAGCCCGGATCGAACCGAAATCAAGCCCCGAAGTCAGCCCTATTTTTCCGCCGATTTCCTTCACCGATCCGACCTTCATGTACCCCGATCTCCCTCGTTTACCGTTCGATCATTACAATAATTGTAGGATAGGTAGATTAGGATGTCATCTACACATCCACCGTTCCGATCGGGCTCAAACCAACTCGATCAGGCGCACCAGACCCGCGAATGGGTCGGGGTTCGGTGCGCCGAACCCCCGGAAGACAAACAGACGCGCCTTCGAGCCGGGGCCGGGTCGACCCGAGCCCTGGGGTTGGGTCCGCGTCAGCGCGGATGGGGCCCACTAGGCCCCGTGGCCGCCTACGGGCCCACCACGTGTCATGTGGGCCCACACGCGATCCCCGCGCCTCTTCGGCTTTGGCCGTGGGGCCCACCCGTGTCACGTGGCAGCCTGGGCACGCCACGTGTCAGTGGGGCCCACTGCCAGGGTTTACCCGCAGCGGTTCGTCTTCCAGTGGGGCCCACAGCGCCGCGTGGCAGCCGCTGGCTCTGCCACGTGTCAAGTGGGGCCCACAGCCCCGTCACCCGAGCTGAGTCAGCAGGCCATGGGGCCACAGTGCCACGTGGCAGCCTCTGGCAGTGCCACGTGTCAGGTGGGGGCCCACTGCCCAGTCACTCGAGCTGAGTCAGCAGCCCGTGGGGCCGCAGTGCCACGTGTCAGGTGGGGCCCACAGCCCAGTCACCCGAGCTGAGTCAGCAGCCCGTGAGGCCCACAATGCCACGTGGCAGCCTCTGGCAGTGCCACGTGTCAGGTGGGTCCCACTGACCAATCACTCGAGCTATGTCAGCAGCCCATGGGGTCCACAGTGCCATGTGGCAGTCTCTGGATGTGTCACGTGTCAGTGGGGCCCACTATCGGTTAATTAAAATTTAATTACTGTTAGTTACTGTTTAGCCCTAATTAATTACTGTTAGTGATTAATTAAATTAGGATTAGTACTAATTACTTTTGAACAGTAACCGTAATTAAATAATTATAATTAGAGATTAATTAAGGATTAATTAACTGTTAATTTAATCCTAAATAGTAATTAGGATAATTAATTATTTTTGAACAGTAAAACTTAATTAATTAAATTTAATTTAATATTAATATATAATTAAGACTAATTAAAAAGTAATTAGTACTAATTACTTTGCTAGAGTAAATTAATATAATTAATTTAAAATTCAGAAATATATATAAAAAACTTTAGGAATGAACAGTAAAATAATACAATTTGAATAAATGAATAGTAAAATAATTCAAATTGTATTTTTGAATATTAAATCTTAAAAGTTTAATAATTTTTTGTATGATGATCCAAATATAGCTAATATAGGTCTTAAAATACTCAGAAAAATGTAAGGATTCAAATAACGTAATGTAAAAATTTATTTCGAGGTACGTGTAATGAGGTAGCATTTTAGGACCTCTTTAAAGACTCATAACTTTTTACCCGATTATCGAAACATAGTCAATATGGGTCTTAAAATGCTCAGGAGAGCGGCCCCATCATCGTAGTAGTATTAGTTTTCTCATTCGGACATCAGGATAAAAAGTCAACCCTAGAATTTAGAGTTGACTTTGGTGAAAAATGACTAAAATGCCCCCGAAATTCAAACGGCCATAACTTAGTCAAATCAACTCCAAATTAGAAAATTCAAGATGCTAACCAGCCTAGAATTTCAATGTCATCATTATAACAAAATAATATTTAGGATCTGAACCCTGGAAATTTAGGTAAATGTAAAAATCCGAGTTGTTACTTTAGATAATTAAGGTTAACCCTAAGTCTTAAACATAATTAGATGTGCTAATTAGGTCAATGGAGTCAACCTCCTAAACCTAGCACAAATCAGGAGTCAATTGGATTAAATCCTAATTTCTAGAAATCCGAAAACCCTAGGAACTGACCTATTTAAATTGACCTCCGATCGAAAAACGGATGCCACCATTGAATTCATTGACCCAAAATTAGCTTGGGGTGAAGTTTTCGGAAGTCGTCAAAATTTCGACGAATATTTTAATAATAAAAATGCCCCGAAAATCGAGGTATCAAAATACTCGTCGGATTGAAAATCCGACTGCACCATTGAATTCCTTGACCCCAAATTAGCTAGGAAAAACATGTTCAAAATTTCTTTCTGAAAATGTTAAAAAAAAAATTTAATTAATTAATTAATTAACGGCGCCGTACGACTCCAGTTAACGGCGCCGTACGACTCCAGTTAACGGCGCCGTCAGATCGGACGGATCCATCCGAACCGTCCGATCGCGCGCGGATCCCACGGCCCTCGGCCGCGATCCGCGTCACGCGATCTGGAGCGATCCGGACCGTCCGATCGCGCGAGGATCCGACGGCCCTCGGCCATGATCCGCGTCACGCGGTCTGGAGTGATCTGGACCGTCCGCGATCGCACGGATCCGACGGTCTGGAGGCGTCTTCCTCGCCATCTCCGCCCCCGTGACACGCGGCGGCCCGTCGCGTTTTCTGGCCAATCCGGTCGCATCCAGACCTTGGTGAGGTCGCCGTCCGGTCTATAAGACCTCGGCCTACCCCTAGGCTCCAAGTTTACACCGATCGGAGCCCTGATCGAGCCGGAATCAAGCCCCGAAGTCAGCCCTATTTTTCCGCCGAAACCTTCGCCGATCTGAACTTCAGGTACCCCGATCTCCCTCGTTTACCATTCGATCATTACAAAAATTGTAGAATATGTAGATTAGGATGTCATCTTCACATCCACCGTTCCGATCGGGCTTAAACCAACCCAATCGGGCGCACCAGCTCCCCGAAACAGACTGGGTTCCGTCCGCCGAACCCCCCGGAAGGCGAAGCGTCGCGCCTTCGGGCCGGGCCGGGTCGACCCGAGCCCGACCCGCCCGGGTCGGGTCCACGTCAGCGCGGGTGGGGCCACCCAGCCACGTGGCAGCCGCTGGCACTGCCACGTGTCAAGTGGGGCCCACAGCCCCGTCACCCGAGCTGAGTCAGCAGCCGTGGGACCCACAGTGCCACGTGTCAAGTGGGCCCACAGCCCAATCAGCCGAGCTAAGTCAGCAGCCCGTGAGGGCCACAGTGCCACGTGGCAGCCTCTGAAAGTGCCACGTGTCAGTGGGACCCACTGTTGATTAATTAGAAATTTTTATTATTGTTAATTTAATTACTGTTTAGCCCTAATTAATTACTGTTAGTGGTTAATTAAGTTAGGGTTAGTACTAATTACTTTTAAACAGTAACTTTAATTAAATAATTATAATTAAAGATTAATTAAGGATTAATTAACTATTAATTAAATCTAAAAGAGTAATTAGGATAATTAATTACTTTTAAACAATAAAACCTAATTAATTATATTTAATTTAATATTAACAAATAATTAAGACTAATTAAACAATAATTAGCACTAATTACTTTGCTATAGTAAAATTAATTAATTAATTAATTAATAATTAAACAGTGATTAATTAAATAAAAACTTTAGGAATGAATAGTAAATTTAAATAATTAAATATAATTAGAGATTAATTAAACAGTAATTAGCACTAATTACTTTGCTACAGTAAATTTAATTAATTAATTAATTAATTAATTAATAATTAAATAGTGATTAATTAAATAAAAACTTTATGAATGAACAGTAAAATCATTCAATTTGAATAATAAATAGTAAATTAATTCAAATTATATTTTTGAATAGTAAATCTTAAAAGTTTAATAACTTTTTGTAGGATGATCCAAACATAGCCAATATGGGTCTTAAAATGCTCAGAAAAATATTTAGAATCAAATGGCGTAATGTAAAATTTCATTTCGGGGTACGTATAACGAGATAGCATTTTAGAGCCTCTTTAAAACCCCATAACTTTTTACCTGATTATCGAAACATAGTCAATATGGGTCTTAAAATGCTCAGGAGAGCGGCCCTATTACCGTGGTAGTATTAGTTTTCCCATTTGGACATCAGGACAAAAAGTCAATTCTAGAACTTAGAGTTGACTTTGGTGAAAAATAACCAAAATGCCCTTGGACTTCAAACAGCCATAACTTAGTCAGATCAACTCCAAATTAGAAAATTCAAGATGCTAACTAGCCTAAAATTTCAATGTCATCATTATAATAAAATAATATTTAGGATCTGAACCTTGGAAATTTAGATAAATGACCAAATTACCCCTAGCCTTATTTTAGCCATAACTTGACCGTTTCTCGCCCGATTTAGGCGTACTTACTGTCTATCTTCAAGTTAGACAGTAAGGAACCAATTGGAACTAAAGGAATTCAATTCTGACTCATAAATCAAAAGTTGACTTTTTGACCCTTAAGGTAGGGGCAAAATAGTCATTTTGCCATAAGTTTGGACTATGTACTCTTAACCTCTAGTTTACATTTCAAAACTCTTAAACTAAGGTTATAATCTTCTTAATATCAATTAAGTGAGTGAAATCAACTCTTAAGTTAGATTCCAATAATTTCTGTTAAATCTTAAAAGCACTACACCTTAAGGACCTTTCCTAAGACTAGGACTAGATCATAGGTTAGAGTTTATTCATTGGGTAAATTGGGTTACCCTATGGGTGAAACCTTGGTTTATTAGTTTCTAGACCTTCTTTTATTTTACAACTTGTTCTAATTATTTTGTCTTTTAACCTTAGGTTTAAGGTAGGAGATTCATCATATTCTGTTTGATTACTTAATAGGATTTGCCATAACTAGTAGATCACTTATAAAATAAAACCTAGAACTTAAGTCTTATCCTTTGGATTATGAGATTAAACCTAATTCTTGTAGTATTTAATCTATAATCTATAGGTATAGAAGATCTTGATCAGATCTTAGTTAGAACGTCTAAATTTACAAAACTAAGACGTATGATTTATTGATTTAACTCATAGTCGTCTATTTGATTGAACTAGATTAGAACCTGATCAGTTCCAATCTTTTTTTTAACTTGTAAGGACAAATTTCTGAGTTACACTCGATAGTAGGAAAACGGTGATCCTGAACTTGTGTAACTTGGAATAGTTATAATGGTTAAGTAGAAAACAAATAATATCATCGTGTTTAGTAGAGTCTCTTGCTTCTATTTGATACTTTGTTGCTTACGCATCCCTTGATTTTTGTGCTATATTTCCTTGAGCATATCATATAAGACATTTGATGCATGAATAAACTGTTAGGAAAATATGGAGACTCCTTAGATTTCTTGTGAAAATATTAAAGTGATTTATGAAAAGATAATGATTTTATGAGCTGCCTCTCAGTTATATCCTTATTGCCTAGCCTCCTTATGTCGTTAGGGGAAGGATCTGCTTTGTTGTGTGCCTAGTTTACTAGCCTCCTTATGTCGCTAGGGGTACACCGTTGGTGCCTTAGCCGTACTGGCGTTAAGGTTGCCTTGTATGCTTAGTTTATTAGCCTCCGTATGTCGCTAGGGGCATACAGTTGGGCCTTAACCGTACTGGTGCTAAGACCCTTCGCTTGCTTTGTGTGCTTATATGCCTAGCCTCCTTATGTCGCTAGGGGTACACAGTTTATGACTTAGCCATGATGATGCTAAGCTTCTTTGGTATTCGATGGGCTTGAGTAGCTCTTTTCTGTATGGCAGCCGATGCACGTGTGACTTTATATGTAGTTATTGTTACTTACTTTTCAGTATTCTTATTCCATCAGCTATTTTCTTGTACTACTTAATATACATATTTAGGATGTTAGAATCTTGCTGCTATATGTACTTACCACTGCTGAGTTGTTTATTTATTTTAATTGGCATATTTTCTGTTGATCACCAGCATGTTAAGGATATAGAATTTTTCTTACTACACTTATTTAGTTACGTATATTTATACGCCCTTCCTTGTTTAGCTTGTATGTGAGGCATGTCTCAGCCTCTTTCCTTTTCTTTGCTTAAGTTATAAATGATAATTTATAGCTTCCCTATTTCTTTTGTATTGCTTGCTGCTCCCTTACACATATTATTGCTTAGATATTGTAGAATGGTGATATTACTTAACACATAAAAATTTTCAGCTTAAAATGTACTTAGACAATTGTCTAACCAGATTTTCTTCTTTTTTTTGCTGGGGCCCTACATTGTGAAACCGACAATGGCAGACTCCTTACAGTTAGACGAGCAGGAGTTAGGTGTGGAGCCTTACCCCGAAGAGGAGCCCGTAGAAGAAGCTGTCGTTTAGTCCCTTTATACTTCGAGTGAGAATGAGTGGTTTTCATTCTTTTTTTTTATTTAAACATTTTAAATTATGTAATAATACAGGTACCATTGACTGTATATTAGATTTTATGCTTATATTCTGAGTCTATTATTCTTATTTACACTGTGATGCATGGATGGTTTATATTTCCTTAAATCGCTTCCGCACTCTGTTTATTTACTTATATAGTGACTGTTAGTTTGATTCTGTGTTAATCCTTCCCTAATCAGGTGGATTATGGAGACTATCCTAATCCAATGATAAGTGAGAGGTTAGCCAGAGTGACACCCCACCCTTAACCTAATCCTTTGGCGAATTAAGGGTAGTGGGCGCCACAGTAAATGACCAAATTACCCCTAGCCTTATTTTAGTCATAACTTGACCGTTTCTCGCCCGATTTAGGCGTACTTACTGTCTATTTGCAAGTTAGACAGTAAGGAATCAATTGGAATTAAGATAGATCAATTCTAACTACTAAGTCAAAAGTTGACTTTTTGACCCTTAAAGTAGGGGCAAAATGGTCATTTTGCCCTAAGATTGGACTAAGTACCCTTACCCTTTGGATAACATCCCAGAATGCCAAGACTAATGTTATAATCATTTTAGTAATGTTTGAGCAAGTGAAATCAACCCTTAAGTCAGATTCCAATAATTTCTGCTAAGTCTTAAGCACTACACCTTAAGGACCTTTCTTGAGAATAGGAATATATCATAGGTTAGAGTTCATTCATTGGATAAATTGGGTTACCCAATGGGTGAAACCTTGGTTTATTAGTTTCTAGACTTTCTTTTATTTTACAATTTGTTCTGATTATTTTATCTTTTAACTTTAGTTTTAGAATATGATATTCATCCTATTAAGTCTGATTACTTAATAGGATTTGCCTTAATAAGTAGATCACTATTAGAATAAAACTTAGAACTTAGGCATTATCCTTTTTAGATTATGTGATTAAACCTAAATCTCGTAATGTTTAATCCATAATCTATAGGCTTAGAAGATCTTGATCAGATCTTAGTTAGAACATCTAAATTTACAAAACTAGGACGTATGATTCATTTATTTAACTCGTAGTTATCTATCTGATTGAGCTAGATTGGAACCTGATCAGTTCTAATCCTTTTTAACTTATAAAGATGAATTTCTGGGTTACACTCGATAGTAGGAAAATGGTGATCCTGAACTTGTGTAACTTGGAATAGTTAGAAGGTTAAGTAGAAAACAACTGATATCACCATATTTAGTAGAGTCCCTTGCTTACTTTGATACCTTGTTGCTTACGCATTCTTTGATTTTTGTGCCACATTTTCTTTGAGCATAGCATATAAGATTTTTGATGCATAAATAAACTGTTAGGAAAATATGGAGACTCCTTAGATTCCTTGTGAAAATATTAAAGTGATTTATGAAAAAATAATAAATTTATGAATTGCCTCTCAGTTATATCCTTATTGCCTAGCCTCCTTATGTCGTTAGGGGAAGGATCTGTTTTGTTGTGCGCCTAGTTTACTAGCCTCCTTATGTCGCTAGGGGTACACCATTGGTGCCTTAGCCGTACTGGCATTAAGGTTACCTTGTATGCTTAGTTTACTAACCTCCTTATGTCGCTAGGGGCATACAGTTGGGCCTTAACCGTACTGGTGCTAAGACCCTTCACTTGCTTTGTGTGGTTATATGCCTAGCCTCCTTATGTCGCTAGGAGTACACAGTTTTATGTCTTAGTCGTGATGGTGCTAAGCTTCTTTAGTATTCGATGGGCTTGAGTAGCTCTTTTCTGTATGGCAGTCGATGCACGTGTGACTTTATATGCAGCTGTTGTTGTTCACCTTTCAGCATTCTATTCCGTCAACTATTTCATTGTACTGCTTTTATATATATATTTAGGATGTTAGATTCTTGCTGCTATTTATATGTACCACTGTTGAGTTATTTATTTTAATTGACATATTTTTTGCTGACCACCAGCATGTTTAGGATGTAGAATTTTTCTTACTGCACTTGTTTAGTTATGTATATTTATACACCCTTCCTTATTTAGTTTGTATGCGAGGCATGTCTCAGCCTCTTTCCTTTTCTTTGCTTAAGTTATAAATGATGATTTATAGCTTCCCTGTTTCTTTGTATTGCTTGCTGCTCCTTTTTATTTATATATGTTGCTTAGATGTTGTCAAATGGTGATATTACTTAACACTTACAATAATTCATCAGCTTAAAATGTACTTAGACAATTGTCTAATCAGATTTTTCTTTTCTTTGGTTGGGGCCCTACATTGTGAAACCGATAATGGCAGACTCCTTTCAGTTAGACGAGCAGGAGTTAGGTGTGGAGCCTTACCTAGAGGAGGAACCCGTGGAAGAAGCTGTCGTCTAGTTCCCTTTTGCTTTGAGTGAGGATGAGTGATTTTTCATTCTATTTTTCCTTTAAACATTTTAAATTATGTAATAATATAGGTACCATTGACTATGTATTTGGATTATATGCTTATGTTCTGAGTTCTATTTTTTTCTATTTGTACTGTGATACTTGGATGATTTACATTTCCTTAAATTGCTTCCGCACTCTGTTTATTTACTTATACAGTGACTGTTAGTTTGATTCTGTGTTAATTCTTCCCTAATTAGGTGGATTGTGGAGTCTATCCTAATCCAATGATAAGTGAGGGGTTAGCCAGAGTGACACCCCACCCTTAACCTAATCCTTCGGCGAGATTAAGGGTGCGGGGCACCACATAAGATCAGTCCTAATTGACTAAGGTAACAACCTTGGTTGTTACAGAAGGTATGCTTGGACAAAAGATCAAGAAGCTCATAACGGATAATGGTGGAGAGTTTACATCTGCTGAGTTCCTTTCTTTCAGCCGCAAGCATGGAATTAAAAGGGAGCTATCTTCTGCTTATATGTCGCAGCAAAATGGGGTGATCTAAGGAAGATTCGACATATTATTGAGACTTGTAGGTGTTGGTTGCATGCCAAAGGAATTCCCAAAGCCTTGTGGGCGGATGGAATGGTTTGTGCGGCATATGTGATAAACCGATTGCCATTAAGCCCAAACAATCAAAAATTGCCGCATGAACTTATATTTGGAGAAGTGCTGAGTGTAAAGCATATGCGAGTGTTTACAGCAACTTGTTATGTTCATGTTACAGATATACTAAGAACCAAACTTGAAGTCAAAGCCATAAAGTGTGTTTTCATTGGCTACGATGAACAAAAGAAGGGCTGAAAATGTATGGACCCCCAAACTCGAAGGTTCATTGTCTCTCGTAACGTGGTGTTTGACGAATTGACGTCATATGATGGAGGGTCTAACATCATATTGGAAGAGAACAGAGGAGTAGCAAGTCTTGAAGAAGAAACTGAAGGAGAATCAGTTGAGTTACTAGTGTCTCCAGGAGCCTCATACCCTTCAAAATTCAACGTCAATGGAGACGGAGTCAAGAAGAAGGGGGAGTAATGCTTCAAGTCATGGTGATGGGGGAGCAAGTGTAGAGCCAAGAGGTGGAGAGTAGTTCTACTCTTAGAAGATCAAATCGAATGATTGTGCCACCTGCCCGCTATAGAGAAGGAAATTTAGTAACAATGTGTTCATGTTACTTTGCCAGCCCACTTGATGAGCGGGAGCCGTCGTGCTATGATGAAATTAAAAGCATAAAATAATGGGTAGAAGCCATGGAAGAGGAGATTAATGCCCTCAAGAAAAATGAAACATGGGATCTTGTGCCCAAGGGATCGTGATGGCATTACACCGGTTACTTGCAAATGGGTTTATAAAGTGAAGAAAAAAGCAGACGAGAGTGTCGAGCGCTTCAAAACTAGACTTGTTGCTCAAGGGTTCTCACAAAAGTATGGAGAGGGCTATGAAGCGACGTTTAGTCTGGTTTCGAAGATGACATCGCCACAAGGATACGTATCCAAAGAGCATCTGAATATTGTTTGTAAGTTGAAGAAAGCATTATATGGTTTAAAATAAGCATCGCGGGCATAGTACGGAAAAATAGCAGAGTACTTGCAATTCTGTGGATATTTTACTTCAGATTCTGACTCAAGTATTTTTGTGAAGAAGCATGGCAATCTACATGTTCTTGTGCTTTTGTACGTTGATGATATGATTGTGACAGAAAATGACGATGGGGAGGTGACAATGCTTAGAGAGGAGTTATCAATCCGGTTCAAAATAAAGAACCTAGGTAAACTTCACCATTTCCTTGGCTTGGAAGTTCAAAAGGTGAAGAATGGACTAATTATATGTCAGACTGGATATGCTAGGAAGATCATTGAACGATTTGGCATGAAAGAAGGCAAGTCATGTTCCACACCCTTGAAACGAACTTGAAATTAATCCGTGAAGAAGGTAGGATTTTAGTGGATCCTAAGCTATATCTTGCATTAGTGGGGAGTTCGATTTATTTAACGATCACGAGGCCGGATATTTCATATGCGGTGGGCCTAGTGAGTCGTTATATGCAAGAGCCACGAAAGCCACATATTGATGCGGCTAAAAGAATTCTCAAATATGTCGAGTCAACCTTGGAATTTGAGTTGTTGTATGAGAAAAACACAAATTTTGTGTTGCATGGGTTCACAGATGCGGATTTTGCTGGAGATAAAGATGATAGGAGGTCAACATCTGGGTATGTATTCATGTGCGGGTGAGCAGCAGTCTCATGGTGCAGCAAGAAGCAGGATTGCGTGTCCATCTCCACTACCGAAACAGAGTACAATGCATCATCTTTAGCAGCTCAAGAGTGTATTCGGCTCCGTAAACTTGTGGAAGATGTGTTTATGAAGATTGAAATGGCTACTATACTCTGTGGGGACAACGATAGTGCCTTGAAACTCATGACAAATCAAATTTTTCATGCTCGGACAAAGCATATAGAGATTGAGCACCAATTCATTTGGGAAAATGTGCTTGATGGTATCATTACTGTGGAACTTATTCAGAGTCATGAAAATGTGACAGACATATTCACAAAATCATTGCCAAAAGGACCATTCAACCATCTTCCTAGTTTGCTTGGAATTGTATCAAAAACTCATCTTGAGGGAGAGTATTAAAATAAATAAATATATATAATAAATCAAGATGAGTTTAATATTTAGATAAGTGTTATATTTTTATTTTTCATTAAATGTGAGTGAAGATATGTATTTTTTTTTTGGATATTTTTTAAGGTCTTTTTTATTATGGATATGTCTTTTCATTGACAACGCTTAAACTATTATATTTACTAATATATTTGTTAAATTAGATGAGCAAAAATAAAATATTATTTCAATATATTAAATTTATCTTCATTTTTTTGTGCAAAGATAGTAAATTACTCAACTGCTATTTCTTTACACTTTATATGTTGCCCAGTATAAAAAAGGGAGCTATGTACATCAATAATTAGTCTATTAGTTTGTTGAAGATCACACAAGCAAATATTTAATCGTAAATTGTTAGCTTATCAATAGGCCAAACCCAAGCTTCTTAACCAGTTTGAAGATATGAGCTATTTGCAAATAGACTTTTTTCACTACCTACATTTGATCAGCCTTTGTGAGAATAGCTATCGTTGCATCATGCGAATTTATGACATGTATTTACACTCCACTGCCAATGCCAACCTGATCATGGGAGAGCTTCTGAACACCCAGTCAAGTCACAACTAGGTATTTGTTGTCCAAGATGATTGTGCTAATACTGTGCAAGAAGACTGACCATAAAAGTTGTAGCTAAGCATTTCTTCAAACATGGCTACACCCTTCGATCGAGACTTGCATAAATTACACACATTTTACTTTTACATAATGAACTCAATCTTCTAAAGGGCACTTGTACTGTGATTTTAACTTTATTCAATGCAATTTTAAAGCACAAACCAAAACAAACACCAATATCACTTTTTATTTACAATAACATAATTAAATTGTTAGGCCTTCATATGCCAAATCTTTATACTATTCATATTTAGCGCTCAAAATTATGTATATTTACAAATTATACAGCTCAAAAAAGTACTCCATGTATTTCTTCAGATGCAATTAGAATTCAGAATGAAATATTTTACACTAAAAATAACCATAACCCAACAGTTAACCAAAAATTGAAGAAATTAAAGAAGATTTATTACTCCCAGATTAATCACATCCTTATTTATACCTACCTGGAAGTATTATTAATTAATAATGCTTCTAAGAAAAACAAATATTACACAAAAAATGGTAAAAAGTTCAGTAAACTGCCTGAACATATATTTAATTGCTAGCCTGTCCACAAAAATGAAAGGTTGCAAATTAACATAAGAAAGCAAAACTATAGAAGAAGAGCATATTCTATCAGTTCGTTGCTTCATCCCCCATTGTTTGCGTCTACCTGAGAGCCCAATTTAATGATGTCCTCAACAAGAATCTTACCCTCTGCAACAACAAATTCAATAAAGGGATAAATTACAGGCATAACAAAGAAATCTTTGCTTTTTTTACATACATATATGCCTAACGGACATAATATTGTTTTTAACAGTAAAATGATATTAAAGGAGATGTTTATGGCATTATGATGGTTAAATTGGATGATCTGTGCACTATAGTGTTAGATATGTATAAAGAATTATCTGTTTTTTAAATCAAATCACATAGAAAAAAACACACACATTGGGATTTTGATACAGCAGCTCCCAATTATTCCCAAACAGCTCCCAAAAATACAAAATATTATTTTTCTCACAAAAAATCAACATTAAATCTACTCTTGTATATGGAGCCTACTAAAAAGTACATATTTTAATGAAAATTTTAGTGATCCAATATTTGAGAGCCAGATAACATATTTCATATATATAATTATAAGTTCAGATATGGAGCTCCAAAACAGCTCCAATCCAAAAAAATACAAATTTGAGTTTTGGCATAAAATTAAGATAATGAAATATCAAATATTAGGGGTATATTGACAATATATAGAATTAAAATATTTCAATTCAAATAATAATATAATTAAAAATGTATGTTATCTGAGATGACATGGAAATGTCTACTATGTGTTTTATAACAGTACATTTAAATTTAATGTCTAGAATTAATCCTTGTATTTACATTAATGGGGCCTGCCAAGTTTGCGGTGGTAAGCATTAAAATAGCTAAACATATCAGTCATAAGTTTTTGACCCTGAAATACGGGCAGATAAATAAATAGGTATAAGACTATTGAAAATAAAACTATACCTCTGTCTTTTGAAAGATTGCTAATCAGTTCTTGCACACCGCCCTCTTTATCAAGGGTGTCCTTTAGGTACATGGCTGCAGCAGCAACTTCTTCAGGCGTCACTTTACCATCACGATCCCTGAGGGCACAAAATAGATGCAAAAAAACTTCAGATCTCACCGGTTAATTATTTATCATACGAACAACAGCGATTTCAGTAAAATTATTAAAAGTTTATACGGTATTCCTACATATGACCACATCGCATGAAGGCTGATTTTTCTAAACAGATTCCTCCTGTTAACAGTTAGACAGTATACCTCCCACCTCATGCTTGGTCTTTGCTCAGAACCCAAGTGGTCTTCGAGAATTCACAAGCCCAAATTTGGGTCCCCTCAATTAAAACTCCTTCATTAACCGATGGAAAGCTGCCTCTAATTTTACAGATGATGGAATTCACAACTTGGCAAAATCGTTTGAGTTACGATCATCGGGAGATTATCCTTGCATTCGGTGAAACGTGTTGGGAAAGTTTTACATAATTTCAAACTTAATGGGTTATTGTGTTAAGTTGGAATAACTGATAGTTGTAAGCTTCTTTTCAAGCTTCTAATGAGGGCCATTCCATATGTATTTGTCAAATAGATCATCTTTAACGAACATCCTATGTACCATTTTAGATACCAAATGAATTTTGACTCCACAATCAAATATCCCATTCAACCCATTCAAGTAGGCTTCCCCAAACGCATACTGCAGCTAGCTCAATTGTTAGCAAGTCCCCCTGTCTAGATGAATCGACTAAAAAGGCTTTTATTCTCCTATGTACTACCCAAATTCTTGTGAAATTGGATGTCATAGCTAATCTTTCTGTGAAGGTCAGGGTTTAATTCAGATTTCCTGGGGTACAACAAGTAATTTTTGAAAATCCCCCTCTACTGTATTGGAATGCAAAAAATTGGGATACATCTCGTCTTTTTTAAACTGCATCTAGACCTTAAGTAAACTCAAAAAATTCCACAGAGAGATGAAAAGTGAAGATAAATTCTAAAGACTCAATTAATGCCTGATGTCCCACCTAATGTACCTACGACTTAGAGCTAATATAAAGACGATAAAGTAGCTAGTGCCAAAAATAATTTGCAAGTAGTTCCATTGCCCTTGTTGGCTTTAAACGAAACACATGATCCGAGTGATGTGCCTCTGCTTCATTCACAAGTTGAAAAGGCATTTGTCGATGAAAAAGATTTTCATATTGCTAAGGTCCCTTCCCCAATTCTTCATTTGATTGAAAGAAAATAATCTGCTTCACAGCTTAGTTATGACATTCAATCAGATTCTGAAATTCCTTAGCTGACGATACTACTCTGAGCATATTGACAAGAATAATTGGTAGATCTATGAAATTGATTCGTGAGCCAAAGCTTAAATAATTAAACGTGGTTTGTCATCATCCATTAGTCTCAAAGGCAGATGTAAAAAGAGAAGCACTAGGTATCTTAGACCCAATCACACTTAGAAAGAAGAGGTACAAACTTGGCATAAGGCTCTATGCTAACTGATTTTGAATCTTATATTTTAAAATATGGGGTAACTGAAGGTTCATGTCTCTTCATTGTCCTAATGCATTTTTTTTCACTATATATTGTAATATATTTTGCTCATGATGCCCCCCTCATAGCACGTGGTCTAAAATTTTATCATTAATACACGATCAATTTTTAGAGAAAAAAAACGAGCATCTTGACAACGCAAACCTTGCACGTTCAACATCACCCTGATTGCAAAGAAGTATTTTAAATTTTGGGAAGATATGAAATTAACGCTACTCAGAAAATTTATAAATATATCATAATTTTTAAATGAGGACCTTGGATAAAGAGAATTTCTTAGTTGAATGAATTCAATACGTTCATCACATCATTTACCATTGATGGCAAGTGTCAATTGCTGATCATTTTCAGTGGCTGTAATCCACCCAACCTTTTCCAATCCCAATCAACAATAAATTCTTTACTCAATAGATGGCCTGCGTGCTGCCACCACCTACCTTTGTCGGCTATTACCAATGACTTGTTTGCAAACTGTTGTTGTTTGGTTGGAGAATGCCACCACCAACTTTTATCATATACCATTGTCAGACAAACCATCGCTGATGATTTTTCCACAATCAATGGATTCATTATTTGTTATCCAACTTTTTCAGCCCTGACACCCGGCTCTATTGACCGTGGCTGCCTCCCGCAATGCACTATCAAACATTCTGTTCAATAAAATTACACCTACCACTATTTTCATATCTCCTATGTGCTCTATTACACTATCAGTCATACAGTAAACTTTATATGGTTTGAACTTCAGAAATTTAAAAAGTAAAGCATGGAAACTTTAATAACCTGTCAAGTAATATCCATCGATCTCCAATTTTAGCATCAACGTCATCAATTTCTATTTCAAGTTTTTGTAACATAGCATCAACCTGAAAGTTTAGCGATAAGACAGAAGACAATTAATAAATGGCAAAACAAATATAACATGAATTAAAATTTTAACTGAATGTTTCACAATTCTTAAAAACAAAAAGCAAGATACTGACCACCATTATTTATAAATTATATATAGAAATAATGAAAAAAATTAATTAAGAAGGTAAGAGTGCAGTTTGGTGGGTGGGATTTAAGAAGTTAACTAAAAACTAAATAATGCTCATGATGCTGCGAATAAATCTAATGAAATAAAGAGCTGAGCTTATATGAATGACACCAAGATAAAATTGATGGAGCTGGGATTTTGCATATCATATAATGAAATATTGGAGAGAGAAATAATAAAACTACACATAAAAAAACATAAATATTCTTTTGGAAAGAGTAATTTCCAGGCAATTCCTTTATCATCCATCAAAAGAATGGATCAAATTTAAAAACTAATGGGACAAAAGTGATGTGATTTTTTATCTTTCTAGTTTGACTAATAGATAGTCAGAGAAAAGAATCTATATTCTTTATAGAAAAGAATCTATATTCTTTACAAGTAGTGATCATATATGTGTGCTCACATGAGCGTATGTAAAAATGTACAAGTTTCTTACCCTGTCTATAAGCGCTGATGAAACCTTGTCCCCTGCAGCAATTTCAGCCGCATGATCGCTCCTTTCCCTGGCAGCTTTGTAAGCTTTCTTTGCCTCTTCCTCACCTACTGTCCCCTCTTTCTCGAGCATGGTATTGTACAACTCTATCTGTATTATTAAATTTCATATAAAACAAGGCTTCATATAAAAGCGCATTTCTAAATCCCATGAGTATGTAAGTATCAATATTCATTTAATACCCATTCCATAATTCACAAATTAAGATATAATAAGAGGGTCATAGTAAAAAAAAAATGGCTACAATTAGTTTAGTTTGTGTAGTTGACGCCATCAAGATGTACAGTTTTCCAACTTGCATAACAAAGTCATACAGGTGTGACATATCGCTCATAGCAAGATTCATACTACTGCAAAGGGTACGGGCATACCTCTTTATTAACTAACCCAAGGAACTCCTGACGCTCTCTACTGACTGACTGCAATAGTCATATAATTGGAAAGTCAAAAAGTAAAAATCATGGTTTACGAAATGAAGAACTCAAGTTTAATGCAAGTAGAAAATCATACAGAGGCAGAAGCAAGAAGAGCCAATGCACGGCTGATATTGCAAAGCTGCTCCCTTTTCTCCATTGTTTCCTTTACAACAAGCTTTTGTGCTTCACGCAAGGTAGGTCCAGCCATCTCCTTTAAAGCCACATCTTCATCGTGGATACCAGATTCCTCCTTCTTAGCCTTCTCCTCTTTCTCCTTTACTTTCTCTTCCTCCTAAAAAAATCAATGCTTTTTTTAAAAAGTACAAACGTGTATTACACGATGGGAAACATTGCAAAATATCTCAAGAAAAGAAACTTTATCTAGTAACAAAAAAACTATATCATATTTTAAAGAAATTTCAGAATCAAGAAATTTCATAATTCTTCACGAATTTTCTTCAAAATTAATGTTGTCCAAAATGGTTTTCCTTGCTCATATACAGCGTTTCATGGGGTATTTAATTCCTGTGAAACAACAATAACGTTTAGCAACTCAGAATGGAAACAGGAATTCGTTACCCACTAATAATATTTATGCAGTGATAAAATATAAGTGAAATATAAGGTAAGTTATTATTATATATAAGAAAATAAAATTACAATAAAAAATGCAGAAAAGCTTACAAAAACTAAATAACTGACAAAGTCTTACAAAGTTCTCATTCAAATGAGGAAAATATGTATTATGTTGAAACAAAGAAGTTCCCAAATGTTTATTCATAAGGTTCCTAAAGGAAGTGCACATTCAGTAAAAGGTAAAAAATTTACTTCAATTGTATATGTAAGAAAAATTGAAAATATCTTAATAGATGATGCCATGTGTATGAAAATTTAACTTAGACTGAGAATCAATACCCCATATACATCAAACGAACGGATAACTCTTTCTCCCAAATTTCTTCAAATTTTTGTATATGCGTGAACATATCAAATGAAATTCAAAAGCTTTAGGCATGTACCTTGATCAGTTCTTCTTGCATTTCAAGGAACTCCAACTTTCTCCTCCTCTCTGAAACAGAATCCTCATATGGAAGCCCGGTACCAACAGTGTCTACAACTTCATCAGGTAGAGATGACAAGGTAGCAACAACAGCTTCCTCGGGTTTAAGCTTTCCAGATACAGTGAAAGCTCTTGACAATGATACGTGTTTGAAAATATGATGACCCGAGCCATAAATGTGACAAGAAATAGTAAAGCAGTGGACAATTATAAAAACAAAAAATGCAGCAAGTTACCTAGAAAGTATAAGAAGTGATGAAGGCACAGAATGATTAAGAGACAAATCCAACCAATCCCGAAGCTGAAATCAAACATTAAAAATGATAAGCATCAATATTATCTTATTCTAACTATCATTTGGTTGATATTCTGGCATGTAGCTGATAACAAGATAATAACAATTAAAACAATTACGGCAGTGACGCAATTTAACTACCAATATAATTGATAAGGAAAAAATACTAAGTCAACATTTTCAAGAAAATACAGTTTCGATACAATCTAAAATAGACTTTTTTCTAATGAAAATTTAAAACATTATACATTAGATATCAGCCCAGTAATGACTCTACCTGTTGGCGCATCTCCTCTTTGGAAAGCAAACCTAGATGTCCGCGTTCACGACAAGCTTGGCGAAGCTCATCCTCTGAAAGTGACTCCACACCTTCTGCCTGAATCAATTTATCATCTTCTTTTATCCTGCATTAGAAAAGAGAGCAACCAATAGTTCTGTGCAAATTTACAAAAGCATCAGCTTTCACTCTAAAAATCGCCATAATTATGTTGATCAAAATAAAAACAATCGAAGCACTGAATTCACTAGCCACTCCACAAACAAAATGAGAAATATAAGAAACACCAATGAACTTAAACCTATATTTCCAGTATTATAAACAGTTAACGCATGCCATACACACTGTACAAGATGGTGATGAAACAGAGGCTAAATATAAAATAATTGAAACATGAGTTTAAGCAAATAGTTCAGGGAACGCAAACCTTGATTTTTAAAATTATAAAACAAAAAATTTTAATATTAACGTACAATAGAAACAGAGTAATTTAGAGGAATGGCCTTTCTACTTGATCTTGTGTTAATTTTGGGACAAACTCTGTAAATTTTAAAATTGTCCCATAAATTTGTTAAGAAAAATAAAATAAATCATAAATCCTAGATGTTAAATCATAAAATAAAGGTAAAGGTATTTTGATCCAAATAACTATTATGCCATTTTTATGAAAACATACCAGAAATTTCCTGCAAAAGTACTATTTATAAGAAATAATGAGAATATCATTTGAAATTATTTATGAATACAATCCTAGAAACCAATCGACCAAGTTTGTTTAGCTAGCCATGCACATTTTGATACTACATTTACTTTTGCTAAAAACTTTCATAAATTGCATCATTAAAGTGATAATCAAATTGAGAAATTTAATGAAGAGTATGTTGTATAAGCTAACAAAACTAAGTTTAGTATGAATTTTAATAAAGTGACTATGTACTCAATCAAATTTTCATAGAGCAACATCCCGTGACAAAATATAAAATGCTTTACGTTGAACCAGCTGGGCCTTTCAAGTTCCCAAGGAAAATTAAGCAGAATGCTTACTCGATTGGTTTGCCTTTTGATATGTTTATAAGTCATGTATTCAGCATTTAAGATTTAATTCCATAATCTAAAGGGTTTTCAGAAAAATGCAGGTACTTCTCCAGAAAGGCAGAATGGTAAACCGTATTCAAGAACTATCCAATTTTTATTTTTTAAGATTGACGCTATTACTTCTATTGAGATTATTGCAGAACAACAGGTTGAACACAAATTCCTGATGCGATTGATTGATAGACTGCCATCAGAGGGCAGGTATCATATAAGGAGTTCAGATGATCAACTCTACGGTGCAGAGATCTTTTGATGGGGAGAATCTGATGTAGGACAGCGAGTGCATGTGATAATGAGGCCCAAGACTAGCCTTTGTACGGAGCTTATTTGTTAAAGATCGATTAGTAGATTCTTCATGTTTGTTATTGAATTGAAGATCGATTAGTAGACTGTTCATGTTTGTTATTGAGTCACGTTGTAAGTGATTTTTTCAGGTTCTGTCGTTTTGTATTCGACATTCTTTTGGGCAGTGTTTGTTTCGTATGTTTTTGGCTGCCTAGTTTTATTGGGCTGCTTATATATATAGCCCACGCATGTCAAATGGAATAATTATTGAATGGGCACTATTTTCTGTTAAAAGAGACTTGAGAGTTCTTTGTGGTGTTGATAGCCATTGCTCCCTTAGGTGTACACAATTGAAGAACTTGAAGGTGTGCATAGACCTTCAAGAGCCAAAGTGTGGATAATATTGATATCTATCTTATAATTGTTTTCCATTTCTCAGCTTGTTATCATAATATCTTTTGTTACGATTCATCTCCACTTTCTTTCATAAAACTCTAATTCCATTTCGATCATTAAGCACCCCTCCAACAAAACCTATACTTTCTTTCATAAAAAACTCTAATTCCATTTCGATCATTAAGCACCCCTCCAACAAAACCTATGCAAACCACGATACCATCTCACTTCGTTGTCCATAACCCTCTCAAACAGCCACCAAAAAATCTAAATATATATTCAAACGATTCCTAACATCCCGATAAACATCCTCCCAAAATTTCAAGCTATTTCCACTTCATTTATCCTAAGAAAAACTGTTCACTTTTTGCGCCACCATAAAAGCTTGTGTGCACTCCAATTATCATCCTTCATTAGAGTCACTAATTTTGGCGACTTGAAGATAAACTATTAGACAATATTATAGTTTCCTACAGCATAACAGCTGTCGATCTCCTGATCTAATTGTTTTCCAATACATAATTTTGAACATCTTAGTGTTGGAACAGAAACTGGTGAACAAGTGTTTTTCACTTAACTGTACCACAAGGCAACAAGACTTACAAATTAAAGAAAAGCTCAATATGACCTTCCACCTGCTTTTATAACTCTTCTTTTGATACAAAAGCTGAAGGGTCATTCCCCTTGTTAATAATTAGATAGCCAAATCCGCACTGGCTCTTATTGGCTCCGATAGCAACAAAATTCTTATCATTCTCATCAAAAGTGTATTGGCTTAGCTCTTTTTCTATCATGAAGAGTCTTGTTCACTTTTGTGACTAGACTGAGTCAAGCACTATAGCTACCTTTCAATTACAGCTTTCTTTAATTTCTGCCATGATTACCTTTTAAATATTTGTCAATCACATGTGCTGTAATGTGGCATTGATTACACAACACATTAGCCCTTCATGAATTTTCCTTTCACTATGATGACTCCCGTTCAATAGCCTTCTTTGGCTCTCTCTCAAAAGAAAAACTTATTACCTTTGAACATGTTCTTTCTTTCAATGGCTAAAGCAAAACAACGGCCAGTAGTATCTTTGATTGAAAATAACAATAATCATTGTTATAATGGTGAACCGGATGTGCAGGTTTGCAGCTCAAAATGTATTCCAGTGGCATGACAGTCTTCAATGCTTGTCAATTATAATTATACTGTGGACACAGGCCATTACATGGGTAATTAAGCGTACTGTTAAATAAATAATAGTTCTCCCAGCATTGAGCAATGCAAGTTAAGATGCTAGTCCAAGAAATTAGGGGCTGTTTGGCATGAGGTAATCTGAGTAATTTGAGTGTAAAGTAATCTAATTAATTAATGTGTAATAAAGTTTACTTAATTGCTAGTTAGTAATTTTACAGAATATTTAATATTTTTCTAATTGGCATGAAGTAATTTATGCATACGGTGTTTTGAGTAAATTGGGATGTAAATTTATACTCTACAAAAAAAATTTAGAGTAAACAAACAAATGAATCGTTCGAACAAATCATTCGATATATTTGAACTTCGCCGGAGAAGCGCTGAATTCGGAGAAGACGCTGGATTCGTTCGAGCTTCTCCTTGCTCGGCTGCTTCGCTTGGACTATTCGATTGAGCAAATCATTCGATTCATTCGAACTTGGATGGAGAAGACGTTGGATCTGTTCAAACTTCCCCTTGCTCAGTTGCTCCGCTTCTTGCGTGCAATCGCGAATTAAGCTAGATTTGGGCATAACTAGATTTCCCCGTTTCTATATTTACTAACACAAAATTGACTTGCAGTGTAAAAATTTACACATGTTTTAATTCATAAACACCGGTAATCTCAATTTACCAAAAAAAAATTTTTTAATATATCCCTGGTTTTACCTCAATCAAAATAGCCCCTAGATTAAAAAGAAACTTCATAATACAAGAACTTTTAAAAGAAAGCTAGTGAAACTTGAAGATATTAAAATTACTAAAAAAAAAATTGGAAAGAAATTTTTTTTAATATTTTAAGATTCAAGTTTTAGTGCTTGGGTAAAAATCAAAATGGAAAGGGCGCGAAAATAATTCTGAATAAGATTTGAAATGATGATGATGTGAAAGCTAAGAGAAAAGAAAATGGAATCATATCTTTAATGATAATAATTGATACAATAACAATTAATATTATATATGTTAACAACCCCAAGAATGATTGGATGTGAAATATCTCCCAAAGATATAATATTTTATCATAAGAGATCAAATTGAGCAAATAAGAGCAAGGAAATTTAAGGATATGATGATTTTTATTTTGATGGCACTAATTAAGAAAATAATCATAAAGTTAATCTTAGCAAAAAGTTTTATGATTGCAATTATATTATTGAAAAAAAAGGTAAAGTATCACTTGCAAAAAAATCTTCAAGTATTCAGATTAATTATCTTGTCAAAAACACTTAATTGAATGCTTTTATAAACTTAATTAAGGTATTCAGATTTATTATCTTGTCAAAAAAGGTAAACTATCACTTGCAAGAAAATCTTCAAGTATTCAGACACTGTAAAGTTATTTTTATAAAACATGACAGCCCAATATATATTATAGGTTTCATATTTAAAAATGGCAAGTTGGAAAAAAAAATTAACCTGTCACAAGGCTATAAAATATATCTTAAGAATAAAGATAAATATGTACTCCATAGTAGGTAGAGATTTGAAGCTTGGACAAGAGAACAAAAAGGGTGAACTAAAATTTATATGGCATGAACATACCTGAAGGCATCCATAGATATACTTGAAAATTCCAAAGAGAGATTCTCTAACAAAAAGTTGCTTAATATTGGAAACCAATTGTTAAAAAAAGTTGAAAGAAGCTTCATAACAGAAAGGGTTTAAATGCAATAAAATGATTGTGATGCTCACCCAAGCTTTTAAAGGTCAAAATGAAAAATTAGATGTTAAGTAATGAGAGACATGCATGTAAACTAACCAAATTATGATATAAGAAAATCAAAAAGTTGACTCAAGTATAAAGTATATAAAAAATAATGAACAAAAAAAACTTCTTAAAAACAAAATTCTTCAATATAGATAAATAATTTAACTTCATATGTTTTTAAAGAAGGTTATTATAATATGATCAACATGAATATGATAATCATAAAAACAATTTCGATTACTTTTCATTCTGCAAGTAAGATTGCTATTTAAAATACCTAAAAAAATAAGAGAGAAAAGGTTGTAGATTCGAAATGCATACTATGGATGTGCAAAAGTGTTTGGGGGTAAGAAGCTTTCAAGCTATTCTCATTAATTATTATGATTTAGAAGATAAATAATATGTTAAAAGAATAGAATATTGCAATACCTGTTTATAATAATATAGTGCTGCGCAAATAAGAAAAAATAAATATTTATTGAGCTATACATAAAAACTTTAAGAGTGTTTGAGTGCAGATTACAAGGTGCCAGAATTTCATGAAATCACATTAGTTTTAAATTAGGTAAGTCAGTTACAGAGGCCAAACATTTGAAGAGAGCCCTGATAGATTCACATAGATTCATGATGGAGAAATTTATAAAGAGAGATCATCGTTTGATCTTTATCAATTTATAAATAGCAAATGATAAAATAACAAAAAGAAAATCTTTAAAGAGTATTGAAATAAAAATTGCTGTGTTATTTAAGTTATTAAAATTATGTATAATGAAGCAACGGCTCTGCTTCAATCAACTTACATCAAGGACCACCTCTAAGTATGTACCCTTTCCATTAAGAATGAACATTGTTAATGAACACATTCAAGAGGTACCTTTTTGCTTGTGATTTGCAAATGATATTCTTCTTTTATTTTAAAATATAGAGACAAGGTAAAAGTGAACCTGACCTATGAAGAATTACCATGAAATCCAAAGGGTTTCACATCTTACAATATCCAAAATAAATTATACAAAGTGCAAGCTCAGTTATAACAAAGTTATAATATCAAATATATGATAACGAAAGAATAAATGATTCACATATATTAATGCTACCATACAAAAAGTTGTGAGGGAAATGTGATTTATCAGGATGTAGAAGACTGAATGAAGCTGACAAGCACTTCTAAGTATTGAGCGATCAAAAAATTCATAATAACTTAGCTTAAAAGGAAAGTTGTATAAAAAATTTACAAAATCAAAGATTTAAATATAAGGCAAATTGTTGGTATGCAAAGTAGACGAGCGTATTGTAGCACAGAGATAAATACGTCAAGCCATGCAAGTGGTTATACACGAAAGGCTAATAAAATATGAGTACACGGCAAGTTTATAACAGCTGAGGTTGTGGTAAGCTAATATAAAGCCTACATAAATGAGTATACTCATGATTAGAAACTAAATTAGAAGCAAGTGTGGCAACATTTGTGTGATGCAGTTAGGCACACTTAAGGTTCAATAGAAGCTTAAGATGGAAATTAGTTTCAGATTTTGAAGCACAATTAAAAAAGGCAATTAACTAAGTTAATCAAAGCTTTTACCTTTGTTAACCAAGAGGAGAATTAAATAAAGAGGAATTAATTGCCACCAATGCAATAACTATTTTAATCATTCAGGCCAAAAAAATAATCAAAAGCAGTGAACCCAGAAGACTTAAAGAAGCAGAACGATACAATTACTTAATTTAAGTAATGTTGCTGGTACTTCCATTGAAGTTATTTTCTTATTTGTTATTATAAAATTTGCTTATTTGATTTATACAGGTCTATTTAAGGACGCCCTACTAATATGCACTAATGAACTTCTAATAAAAATATGATAATAATATTGGCTTTATTTATGTTTTTCCACTTTACTAAGTTTTCTTTATCATTTTCTTCCCCATTTTTCTAATTTCTCTCTCAGCTCCACATATTTTCATCTTCCCTTCTCCTCTCATTAGCATACTTTCATCATAACAGCTGCAGCCGCAAATACTGAAACATCTCTGCAGGCCAGAAGAGCAACCATGACTCTCCCCTCCACGTACCAGTCTTACAATGGCCTAAAGATAATTCCAATATGCAGGGACAGTGGCATCTCTTAAAGACATCATTATCACTGCTGCTCCTCTCCAATCCACTACTCTATCTCCATGTTCAGGCAGCTAGTATTCAATCAGTAGCATAAAGCAGCGCTTTCTACCCTGCATTGCTGCAGAAATTTTTATTATCAACAGCTGCACTTTTAAGAATCGCCGGTAGCACTATACTTATTCTGCATTAGATCCTTGTGGCTGTTCAAACTGAATTTTTAAGTTTGGAAGTAATACTTTTTGCTGTCCAGAAATGTGTCTGCTGCCCAGATATGCAGCAGCCCTCTGTTTCATATTTAAGCATTTCTATCCCAACCTTTGAGTATTTGTTCCTCACCAAATGAGTTAAAAAATTTTGCCCATTTAACAAAAGCCAAACAAGGGCAACTAACAGAAGAGCAGCCATTAATCTCCCCTTGTACCAGTCTTCCAATGGCCTAAAGATATTTTCAAGATGCAGGGACAGTGGCATCTCTTAAAATACAGCATCTTCACGGCTGCTCTTCTCCAATCCACTCTATCTCCATGTTAATCTAGCTGATATTCAATCAGTAGCATAAAGCAGCGCTTTCTGCCCTACATTCTCTGCTGAAATTCTCATTATCAACAGCTGCCCTTTCATAGAACGCAGGTAGCACTTTACTTATCCTGCATTAGATCCGAGTGGCTGTGCAAACAGAAATTTTAAATTCGGAAGTAACACTTTTTGCTGTCCAGAAACGCAGCAGCCCTCTGTTTCAAATTTAAACATTTCTATCCCACCTTTGAGTATTTGTTCCTCACCAAATGAGTTAAAAGATTTTGCCCATTGTACAAAAGCCAGACAAGGGCAAGTAACAAATAGGAATGATCTCATGTATGTTGCTATATGTCAGATTACAACGACGACAAATTGTTCATGTAGGCAACCACATTTAATGAGACTAAAGCTTGGTAATATTGTTGCTATTATTTTTTTCAAGCGTTTGTTGCCAACATCATCACTCTCCTATGCAACCCTTTTAGGTAAATTTTTGATTGAGCATCTTCCTAATTAATAATGTAATTTTTTGATCCACCCACTAGTGGTGGAAATTACACCATGTGAAAGCCTGTTCGCTCAACTCAGCCAAGAGAAACCATCTCATATGTATCGTACCAATAATGGCAAAAATATATCTCAAATTGATATGTTCAGGACCTAAGGTTTCTAAGATAATTGTATCATTAAAGTTGGAGCTATCTCAATCTTCATCTAACCTTCGGATGTAACGAGATAAGAGTTATTTATCAAAATGGTCCCTTAATTCTTGCAAAATGTATTAAATGATTTTTGACTATTGTAATTTTTTTTTTTAGTCCCTTGACTCTTGTTTAATTATTTTTTTTTATCCCTAACAGTTAATAGTCCCGTTAACCCATTTCTTCTATCAAAATAGAGGGTATATGCAAAATATACAGAAGACGAAAGATTCTAACTGTTGGAATCGGTCGTTGCCATTTCCAACGGCCGATTCTCGCTCCATTGGAAACCACTGAATTCCAGAGGCCGATTACTGCTGAAATCAGCAGCGAAAACTGGCCGCTATATTTCAGCGGAAATCGGCGGCCGGAAATGACAAGCAGTTGATTCCAGCAACAGGAGTCTTCTTTCTTTGGTATATTCTGCATATACCTTCCATTTTGATGGAAGAAAGGGTGTTAAAGGGACTATTAACTATTAGGGGCCCAAAAACGATTACACAAGAGTCAATTGACCAAAAAAATTATTTATAAAAGTCAAGGAACAATTTTGATAAAAAACTCAATGAGATAACAAGAAACAAAGAAATAAAAGTTCAAGGATCTCAGAATCTTCTTTAAAAATTTGAAAAAAAAAAAGTCAGGATTATTTCAAGTGGGGACACATTATATTTAAATACTAGAAAGAAAATTGTAAATGTACCCATCATGACAATGCATCAATTATATCACCAATTTGCTATATTTCAATTTCCATATTATACATAGCACACATTGATTACAATTTCACTGGTATGTTTTTAAAACTGTAGATGATTCTTTTGTGTTCAAAACTATCAAAAACTCTTATTTCAATGTACACAACAAAAAAATCACTCATCAAAATAAAATTTACAACTTAGAACAACTCCATAAACAGCCTATGAAGACAAATAAAAGTTAGCCCAAGCAACAAAGTTGATAAATAAAAATTTGCACAATGTAAGCATTTAGCATTTAACTTTGGCCAGTTATAAAGTTTATAACTTAACAAAAAAACATAAATTAACAATATGCACAAGCCATCTCATATTATAAATCTAAATATGCACACGATAAATAATTAAAAAAATGTGAATTTAAAATTAGAGAAAAATTTTAAGAAAATTTTGGAAGCCAGTGAAGCAAACAAAGGCTACTTGAGGGAAATCTGATTGTTGGTAGGAAAGCTACTATACTTCTAAAGGACGGATCAAGGCAGCTAACTGGATAGCGCTATCAAATGACAAGGCCGGTAAAAAGGCTGCTGACTGTAGATTAAAGAGAGAAAATAAGGTCATTCGTGGGTAAGGTCAATGCCATGATTTCTGGGGAAAATGGCACGCCTTGGTGTATATGTTGCCACATTCAAAACTGATGTCACCAAAGTTGAGAACAAGTTAATTGGCAACTACATAAAATACACAATTAGCCAAACTTAGTTGGGGTTCTCAAAACTGCAAAGCCTTAATAAGATTTGATTCTTTTAGATAGATTGGCCACCTTTCTGCTGTCCTTTAATCAATGTAAGCTTCGTTCAGGTAGATCAAGCTTATACTCTTTCTTATCTGGCCAGAATACAGGCAGGAGAGTATGTCATCGCCAGCCAATATTTGGGATCTTGTCCTCAATCAGTAAAACCTAGCACACCCAAGTAGTAATGTAGTGATGATGTAGTTATGTGAGAGCTTTGTTGAGCAGGAGAAGTCAAGTAAAATCTCGAATATCAAAATGAAATGACAACTTATTAAAAAGGGCAGTCTTTTCTTTCAATCGTGCAATGTATGCCAGATAAGAATATTATGTACAGACACATTCACTGTACACATTAAAAACAAGTTACCTTTCCCTATACCCTTACAAAATATGTTATTTAAGCCATCTTTCATTGTTCTGGATAAATCTTTGGAAAAAAAAAATCAAGTATCTGATCCATTGTTGTGTTTTATGCCTATACACTGGAATACCTAATGAAATTATTAAGCCTTCAAAGCTGCAAAGATACGATGTAAACAAAACATTATGTTTTTAAGGTAAAAACATAATTCAAACCCTAATACATTACAAGCAAATATGTTCCTAGCATTATAGTTTTAAAAATAAGATTGTGTTAGCACTAACGATGAGCACATGTCAATTTTAAAATACCTAAGAAAAATAAATCTGCATTTATAGAAAGTGAATTGTTATAATATATTTGGAAAATTTAGGACATGATGTAATAATTCTACAAAACGCATTAGAATGACCAGATAGTTTTGCTTCCGGAGAAATAAATGTTATTATGTTCCACGTCATTATTAGGTTGACATATTTCAAGCATAAATAAATTAAATAACATTGTAAACATAGACTATTCTAATAAAACGGTTTCACTCTCCATATCATGACAAAGGATCATCAGAAAGAGTTCCATACCATTTGATCTAGAAATTGCAAAAATATATATAGAGTACTCTCTAGAGGCTTAAGACAACTTAAACACCAAATGGGATTAAATAAATAAAGTTAATCATATATTTTGATCTCCTCGCAATCCTAACGATCCTCAAATTTTAGATAGTTTAAAACCCAAGTCCAATACAAGTTCATACAGCTTAAATACAATAAATTGACATAAAATAAGCTAAAAACAAAGGTCTCAAACATCCAAGAATTCACTGATGATGACTGAAATCCTTAAAGACAAATGGTTCTGCAGTAAGCTATTTACACATATTGAGGTGCTAAAACTAGGCACTCTTGATCTAGAAGCTCTCTTAATTCAAAAATCTGGAATCTCTTCTATCAACTGGAATGCATGAATCAAATCTCCATTAGTCATTTTGGATTCATTATAATCAGGATCTAGCATCTAAATCACTTGGATCAAGCTAATGAGCCGAGTTATAAGCTAATTCATCTACAACTTTAATCACTTTGAGCAATGTAACAAGAGTCTTTAAACATTCACCATATAAATAATCATTATATTTATGTAAAAATAAACTTGTACTTTAATATCTTCAAAATGAAATCATGAAAATTTATAAGATTGAAACATAGGTTCAACAGAATTGAGTGATTGAAAAATCTAACTCAAAAAATAATATTTTATTTTATAAAGAAACTAGAAGTTCAACAATACTATATAGAGTAGAATATATACCTATAGAGATAAAGCTTACTCACAAATTAAGTGTTAAAGACATGGGAGTGCTAAAGTGGCTGAGTGGATATACTCAAAATGTTAGAATGAGAAATGAGTTCATTCGTAGAACTGTTAGAATGGCTTTTGATGGAGAATAAATATTAGAGATTGCCATCTTATATAGTTCATGCATTAAGTGTAATAATTTGATGCCTCTATTATACAAAGTAAATGAATTTTTCCCTTTTAAAAGAAAAAAATCCAGATAGCCATGCAAAGATACTATTTGAAAGGATCTTCTTTATTTACAGCTTAGAAGGGGAATCTAATTGATCATGCACAATGAAAACAAAGGATTCATGGCAAAGTGGGACTAAGGTCTCGTGGCACTGGTGGTTTTATAGATGTTGATTTGTAATAGTATTGATCTAATGATACAAACAATGAAAAATATTATAAAAAGCAAATGATAAGTTTATAAGAATGATTCTGGCATTGAGTTTTTATGTAGCCTAGCAGGCCAATATATATATCCTCCGTCTATACAATAGATGTGTGCTCAAAATTCATGACATGTTATTGAAGTTTTCAGTAGTCTAACAAACCAATTAATATATCATCCGACATAATACTATACAATGGATGTGTATTTGAAATTTATGATAAACCTGATAATCAAAAAATGTAGCCATGTCAAACTACCAAGGAAATGAAAATCAGAAGTTCATAAGCAAGATAAACAAAGATAAAATAATATGAATTTTCAAATTTAAAAAAAAACTGCCAGAACAAAGTCACCGCAAACCCTACACTTAATAAGATACAACCACTTTATAATAAATAAATTTCAAAGAAGAACATTTGGAGACATAAAACGGGTGAAAAAGAAGCAAGCATAATTATTCTTACTGTTGTAACTTCTTCCGAAGCATAAATCGTAAATATTTATCCGTCCCAATATGTGTTATTCCCATGTATTTACACATATTAACCAACCTTGGCCTGGTGCAAAAGGGTAAAAAGATATTTAATTATAAATAGTTAACTTGGAAACCATGAACCACAAAGGCAATACAAATTCAACCTGCTAATATTATCCAAAGTAAGCTCATCATTGAAGAGTTTTGCAAAGTTCAAAATTTCCTCATTGGAAACACGAGTACCAGTCCTGACCTAATTTAACATAAGATGTTAGACAATACACCCATCTTTAAAAATCAAGATAAGATTCATTCATGTTTTCGGAATATAATGATATATGCCCATAAAAGTGATACTAGCAATGCCAGAATACCTTATTCAAAAATTCATCAAGATCTTCAGCAGTCTGTTTAATTTCACCACTACGAGTTCTTTGTACCTCATTAGCCATCTCTTTAACAGTGTCTTGTAAAAATTTGGCATACTCAATTCTGGCATTAAGCTTCCTTTTGAGAGTTTCCTGAAATTGAATTGTAGAAAAAAAAATGAGAAATACCTGCCTAGCATGTTTATATTTCAGACTAAAATGTAGCTGAAGCAACATGTACATATGAATAAAAATTTCTTCACAAAACAAAAACTTAAACCAGCTAATCTAAACTTCTAATCATGCAGACATACAATTTAGTTAGCATGCCAGTAGAAGATGAAAACATAAAAGTTGATAGTAACAACAGCGTTTATATATGTTTAGTGTTCGGTCCATCGGGACCTTTTATATTACTAGCCATAATAATATATATATATACATATACATATAATTTGCAATCACATATGCATATACGTTTGATAGAATAAACAATTGGACTGCTATGTCTCATTCTCTCTCTCTCTTCTTCTTGAAAATTATTCATCTCAATTTCTTTAAATGGTATCAGAGTAAGAGCCGCTCCTCATCTCAAAATAACTTTGCTTCACCTAACTGCAAGAAAGTTCCTAGCACCTTCTCACAGCCTCAAACCACTAGGCAACTCTTGACCCTCTCAACTTCTTCACACTCTCGGTATGCACATCAAGAACCCAACCCTCCAACTAAAGAACCAGCCTTGGCTTCAGTTTCAGGTTCTCTACACATTGTTGCTGCCACTTGATCATTACATCCCAAGAAATCACAACCCTCCAGCTCTCATCTATCAGTACTCAAGAACCTCTCAATCACACCTTCTCAGTCCAAACATTATTATCCAATGTCACAATCAACCCACAACCCCTCTTTCAAGATTTATACGTAATCCTTGATAGCTAAAGAATCTCCTATCCCAGCCGAACTCACTCAATTGACTCAACCAACATAACACCACCATCCAACAACCATTCCATCAACCAAAATAGCAATTTCACCTACCAAGATGAAACCAAGAACCTTAGATTCTTGATGTCCAACATCAAGAACGTAATCCAACAAACAAACCAATCCAAAGTCTGTTAACTCAAGAACGAACTGAACAACATATCACTCAAGAATCGATCAATGAGCAAAAACCTAATGAAAATTAAGTCCCTTGTAAATATGATTGGAAAAGCCGGCTCAAAAATTGATAATGAAGATGCCATTCTTCAAACATTGAATGGACTTCCATCCACATATCAATCCTTCAAAACCACTATCCAAACCAAACTCACACCAATCAGCCTCGATGATCTCTACTCCCTCTTATTCAACGAAAAAATCAATGTGCAACAAGGTCTCCACAAAGAAATTCAACTCCCCAACTACTCTCCTATCAACAACAGTCCTTCCCTTACTCTAATCTCCAACAAATTCTGTGGTAGATGAAGATCCAACAGGGGACGTGACCACATGCCAACCCATAGAGAAATACTACACCGAGAAGCCTCACTCGCACGAAGATCAGCCAGAACTCCTATTCAGTGCCAAATCTATACGATAGAACAGGTCATTCAGCCAAAAACTGTTGGCATCGGATGAACGGAAATTACATGAATCCATAGCAACCTTACACGGCCGCTCTACGCACATATCTAGCCGCGAATCCCAGCTGGTACCTGGACTTAAAATCCTGCAACCATGTCACAAATGACCTCAACAACTTATATGTTGTTGAAAACTATCAAAGAATGACAAAGTAACAATCGACAACAGTTGATCCCTTAAAATCTCCAACATTGGCACAAGTATACTTCCAACACCCAGCCATAAATTTCACCTCAACCACCTTCTTCATGTGCCACAATACCAATATAGTCTTCTATCTATTCACAAGCTAACATCTAATAACACTTGCTCTATCATATTTAATCTATATGGCTTTACAATAAAGAATCTCCAAACAAGTATCCATCTCATTAAAGGTCATTGAGTCAACAAACTCTACACCATCACTTCATCTGCTACATCCTCTCCATCCAAGAAAATTATGTGATCAACCTCAGCTCCTAGGGTTCCTTGGCACCACCGACATCCCAAACATGAAGTTCATCAATTTCCCCTCAACTTCCCTTCAAGCACATACCTAGCCTCAAAAATAGCAACCCGCCATCACCATGCATTCCTTGTATCACGACAAAACATCATAAATTGCGTTTTCTAAATTTACAAATAGAAATTATGATATTTTTTAATTTATACATTCTGATGTATGGGGTTTAGCCCCCACCATATCCAATGAAAGTTTCAAATTTTATGTCATTTTTGTTAATGATCGCTCCAAAATCACTTGGCCTTTTCCACTCACACATAAATTTGAAACAATACAAAAATTTATCTACCTCCAAAAACTCATCAAATCAATTTAGTAAACTAATAAAAATACTCCAATCTGATGGAAGAGAATATACCTCACTCCCTTCCAATCAAACAACTTGGCACACACCATCAAATGTCATGTCATTGCACTCCTAAACAAAATGGGGTAGCTGAACAAAAACATCATCACATACTTGAAACAACTCGTGCTCTTCTTCATATAAGCATAACTTCCCGAACATTTCTGGGCTCACCTACCTCATCAATCAGTCACCTTCTCCAAACACAAGCAAGATCTCAATTTATCAAATTCTAAATAACACCCCACCCGAGTACCAACACTTAAGAGCGTTTGGTTGCCTTTGTTTCCCCCTACCACCACCAAAACAAACTAAACTTAGCCCCAAAGCACGCCTTCACATCTCCCTTGGATACTCCCCAAATCACAAAGGATATATATGCTTTAAACCGCAAATCTCCATTCCTCTAATCTCAAGTCACGTACAATTCATTGAACATACCTTTCCACATCCAATTCTTAATAAATCAACAACACAGCACCCGTTCACCCCTCACTCATACTCTCCTCTCATGCTTGTTCCATCATCCACATTAACTAACAATCCACTAAAAATATACTCCATAAAACAACAAATCCACCAATCCACATTCCCAAGAACTCCACTAAAAACCTACTCCAAAAAATCAAAACCCCACCAATCCTCTCTAGAATCCATCAGCTACCAGCCCAACCCTCTACCCCCGCAACTCCAAAACACAACTCAACCTCCCCTCCAAAAAACCATATCTTGCTAAAAATCTAAAATCTCTCTACTTTAACCCCCTCAAAGCCCTCCACACCCACATCCTCTACCTACCAAATTCAACAACCGTCCAAAACTCCACCCATCCAAACCCCCACCGATCATCAGCATCAAAAACCCACACTCCCATCTCACCCAAACACTAACTCGTCTCAAAACCGATGCAATCAATCCAAAACATCTATTCAATCCATTGCACTCAACCTCCCCATCAGTTGAACCTAACTCATCAACACTGCCACCAAATAAAAGAGCTGCCAACTTGCTATGGTCAATGAATATCAAGCGCTAATCGACCAACACGATTGGTTCCTAGTTCCCCCCAACCTTCACCAGAACGTCCTCAGATGTAAATGGACATTTCATACAAAACTCAACAATGATGATGCCGGGCCACCACAAAGCCCACCTGGTGACCCAAGGGTTTAATCAACATATGGTATAGATTACTTGGAGACGTTCAGCCCCGTGGCCAAAATTCCCACATATGAACCTTCTTCATCATTACAGCCCATTCGAAGTGGTCCATCCTACAACTAGACGTCTCCAATGCTTTCTTACACAGAACTCTCCAAGAAATAGTCTACATGAAACAGCTACAAGAATTTGAGGATCCTAATCACCCTAACTATGTTTGAAAACTCAACAAAGCTCTCTATGACCTAAAACAATCACTCCACTAATGGTACTCTACACTCACCGATTTTCTACATTCCAAGGAATTCAAAACAAGCAAAGTTGATCCCTCCCTACACATACATGACACCATCTCTAACAGAGTTTACATCCTGATCTACATAGATGATATCCTCATCACCGAACCCAACCCAAACACTCTTAACCCCCTCATCCAAACACTCACCAAGTGGTCCGAATGAAACATCTAGGCTATTCCACTACATTCCTAGGTATCACTCTCACAGCATAACCCACAGCCCATTGCTCTGCCAATCCACCTATGCTTCCAACATCCTTAAAAATTCAAGCATGGAACAATACAACCCTGCTCTCACTCCCATTCCTACCCAACAACTACAGAAACCCTCCACTCCATTCCCTCATCCCAAACTCAACAAATAACTAGCAAGCTCCCACCAATTCTCACCATAACTCGATTGGATCTCAGCCTAGCAGTCAACAAAATATGCCAGCATATGCAATATCCCACGAAGGCTCATTTTGATCAGATAAACTGCCAGCATATGCAATATCCCACGAAGGCTCATTTTGATCAGATAAACGCATTCTGCGATACATGAAGGGCTCTCCACCTAGGGCTCCCCATCAGTCCCGGCAACATGAAACTTCGAGCATACGCAGATTCAAATTGGGCATGAGACCCAGAAGACATCAACTTCACTACTGGCTATTGCATCTTCCTAGGCAATGCTCCAACATCATGGAGAATAAAAAAACAAAACTCGGTATCCCGCTCCTCCACCGAAGCCGAATATCGTGCGCTAGCCATAGCCGCCACAGACATCATCTAGATAAGGAGCCTTCTGCAAGAATTCAACATCCCATAGGACGGTTCAACCCAACTATTTTGTGACAACTATCTGCGATATCACTTGCAAAAAATCCCATCTTACATGCCAGGACAAAACACATTGAAGTCAACTTCCATTTCATTTGTGACAGCATATAAAAGCAATAAATTGTACTGCACATCTCCACAGATGACCAAATAGTCACCTTAACCAAACAAACCACTCTCTACAACACGCTTCAACTACCACCAGTTTGAACTCACCATCTCAGCTTCGGATGCCTCATTTGCCGGGGGCTAATAACAGCATATATATATATATATATATATATATATATATACATATATATATATGTTTAGTGTTCGGTGTATAAGAACCTTTTATAATAGTAGCCATAATACTATATATATATATATATATATATATGTAATCCACAATCACATATGCATGTATGTTTGATAGAACAAACAATTGGACTAATATGTCTCATTCTCTCCATCTCTCTTCTTCTTGATAAACATTTTTCTCAGTTTCTCTACATATTGCACAAACAACTCAAAAAATCACATAGCCAGAAAACTCTACCAAACAAAAAGCAATAAAAATAAAATATAGAACATCACAAAGTACAAAACCTGTTCCTTCATCTTGTCCTGAAAAGTTGATGGAAGCAAGTTTGGAAATAACTTCAAGAACACTGGCAATAAAAATTCCATAAATGGTACTATGATAAAAACTGCAAAAGGCACAAGTCTGAAAATATCAGCAGTAGTGCGAGTCAATTGCTTTCTCTCTCTTCTAGTAAGGCTCTTTCCACCAGCGAGCCTCAGCAATAATCTTGAAGAAATCCTTATGTCTGCCCATAATAACTTACACCCAAGCCAGTAGTGCTGCATAGTAGAAACAAATTCATCCTTCCAGTGGCGCAATTTTAGGGCCCAGTCCTCCCTGGTGCAAGAAAATATGGCATAGATGTCAAAAATGATACTGAAAGTCTACACTGCTGACAGTTCCTATAGCTTATGAGAACCTGAGAGAGAAAAGCAAGCACCTGCTCATGGAAGCAACAGCCCTTATAGCAGGGCCAATCCCCAATAGCTTAGCCCAAAACTTGTGAATAAATTGATCGGTTTTTGGTGATTCATGCAGCTGCTTAGCTTTTGCTTTTGCCTTTGCAGTGCTCAATCCTTCAACAGCCTGATCACACTCCTCTGGTGATGCCTCTTTATTATGTTTTTTATTCAGATCTTCGCTATGCCCTTCACTTCCAATTTCAGGCTGCTTAACTGTAGCTGTTGATACGGTGCGCACATACTGCGACAACCCTCGAACCCCAAAGGGAAGAAAGATATCCAATTTTCTAAATTCATTATCCAGGACAGAAATCCCACAAGGATTGCTTCTTACAGACTTTGCAGATGACCGACAAAAGAATTTCTCTTTTGCAAGAGAAAGTAGCCTCTGTTGGTTTCTTTGATCAGCATCAATAGTCCTCTGCTCAGACACATGTTCGAGAAGCCTGGCATCCGCATTACGGGCAACAGAGCCACTCCCAAAATTCGAAATACTAGAGCCAGAGCAAACGGGTACATTCAGTCGCTTTAAAAGGTATCTCCTTCCGCTGGCAATGGTTCTGGACGCCATTAATGCTTACTGTCTGGTTCCTAAGACGAACAACTATGCTCATATCTTTCGGGGGGAAATCCCTAAAACAAACAAGAATTCATACTCAGCTCGAGGAAATGAAAAGGATACCAGAAGTCTATCATCTGCAAATCAATTAATAAATAAGATAATATTTATGCAATTTCCGAAACAAATAATCTGCTACTCCGTTGACCTCGCATCTCCACTTTCGTCGAGGCTCTCAGCCGCCGCCGTCGTCGTAGCCAGGCTTCGCCGTCTCGAATTCAGAGTTCTGTCGTTGTTTGCAAGCCGAATCGCCAAGGCCAGATTCCAGGAACTCTCGTCGCGCCTCTCATTAGGGCACTCTTTTTTGAATAATTATATAGTAGTAACTAAATATCTTAATATTTATCGAATGATATAAGCATATGGGATTTAAAATATTTAGTGAGTGCAAGCTTTGGAGTTTTTGATAATAATAAAATAAAAAAATTAGCACAAAAAATTTGGAGCACTTGAAAATTATTAAGTCAAATTCAAAATTGGATTCATTCACAGAGGATGCATCAAACTTTATGAACACATAGTAGAATATAATTAGTGGTCTTAAGGTGACTACAAACTGATAAATTAGGTCTTGAACTATTTATTAAAGAGAATTTAATTTTTTGTCTATGTTGATTCTATTAAAGAACTTTGGGAAGAAATTAAAGATAAGTCTGGAAAATAGCTTGTAATGGGCTATCGTATTGTCATATGTAACTTAATGGTGATGATTCCCTTTACAAAACTACAAAATTTTTGTATGAATTAATTAGATTGATGTTTGTTCCTATGTAAAATATGAATTAGCAAAAGTTATTATAATACTAGCATCATTTAACCAAGTGATGCAAGTTGATAACTATAATTAGGGCTAGAATTTGAGTTTGTTTGAGTTAAGTTGAACTCGAATTGAAGTAATCGAGTCCATGTTGAATCGAAGCAATCACGCCAATGTTGAATTGAACTCAGGTTGAACTCGAGGGGAATTTGAAATATATTAATTTTCTGTTAAATTATTTTTAAAAATATATTTTAACTTTAAATTTTTAACTTAATAAATAAGCAATCTTGAAAAAACTAATATAAAGTACATAAATAAATTTTCTATAATCTAAATCAACTATCAGTATTACAGATAAACAGTCACATCAATGCAAGCTTATAATTTCAAAATAACAAATGATTTAATGTAATCATCAATAAAAACATAATAATTGCAAATCTATAATTGCCACCAACAGTTATCTCATGATGGTCATTAATTATTACACGAAACTATAATAACTAAAAAATTAAATTGCTAATTGAAATGTTCACAAAATACTTATGATTTGCGGTACATTTACTTTTAATCGTGATGATAAAATGTTATGATTTATTTGATGACAGAGGTTAACATATTGTTTGACAAAAATTGAATATTTGTGATATTTTAGACTCAATCATTTTAAATGATCGGTCAAATATAACGAAAAATAAAAATCACATAATACAACAATTAATGAATGCAAAAATCATAAGAAATAAAAATATTTAAAGGTAAGAACCATTGAATAATCATATAATGCTTAACCATAAACAAAAACAATCTTAAACTATATAAATAACACAACATAAAACAATAAATTGTGAAAACCACATATTGCAAAATTCACATAACGCAAAACCTGCAAAAGGTAAAAACCCCTAATACAAAAATAATTGAATGCAAAAATAGCTAATTCAAAAATCATTGAATGTAAGATCAGGTTGAATCTCTATTACTGGAAGTTGAATAAAATGGGAAAGATCTCAAAAACATTTTCTTAATGATGATACGTGGAATACATTGTGAACAGTAACAAAATCTTTTGGCAGTTCAAGTTTATAAGCTGCTGACCTAATTTTCTTTATGATCTTAAATGGTCCTACATATATTGGATTGAGTTTTTTTGAAACTACAAAATGATAAATTATCTTCATTGGGCTGACTTTAAAGTATACTAAGTCTTCTTTTTGGAACTCAAGAGGACGGTGACAATTATTATGATATTTACTTTGTCTATCTTGAGCTATTCTGATTTTTTATTGAATGAGTTTCACTTTCTTATTCGTTTCTTCCACTAAAGGAATGTGTTATTCCCAAGATCCAGAAAAGTCCAACATACATAATCGGATAAAATCTTATAATACTTGATTAACTTTGTCTGTTTGACCATCAGTTTGTGGGTGAAATGTTGTACTCATGGCTAAGGTAGTACCCAAATCTTGATGTACAATCTGCCAAAATTTTGAAGTGAAACGGCTGCCTCTATCAGACACAATTATTTTGGGAATTCTGTGCAATCTGACTATTTCCTTAATATACAGTTTTGTTAACTTATCCACAGAGTCAGCTTGACGGATTATGATAAAATGAGCTGACTTAGTAAGACGATCTACTATAACTCATACTGCATCAGCACCGAATCTTGCACGAGGTAAGCCCATAACAAAATTCATTGATATATTTGTCTATTTCCGTTCTGGAATTTATAAATGATGCAATAAACCACCTGGTTTCTGATGTTCTACAATTTAGTTCTCTTTGGGTAAAGATGTATTTCAAACTTTGATGATCCATAAAGATGGAGCACTGAATCTCAAACTACGAAAACTACCACTGTCTTCCATTATTGAGAAATCTGAATAATTACAAGACGGATTATCAACAAATCTCTGATACCATGTAAAGTAAGAGCAGTTAAGTAATTCACGGTCTTTACACGAAAGAATGATGATAAAATTTAATATATTAGAACAATATTTTATTTTTGTTCATCTAATTTAATAAATACATTAGTAAATATAGTAGTCTAAGCTGTGTCAATGAAAACACACACCTCAAAAAATACATCCCTAAAAAAAACACATCTCTTCATTCACATTTAATGAGAAATAAAAATACAACACTTATCTAAATATTAAACCCATCTTGATTTATTATATATATTTATTTATTTTAATATAAAGAACATAGATGCTGATGTCGAAGTTGCCTTTGCCGTCTTCAGCCTTCTTCCTTGTCGCCGGCCTTGATCTATATAACATTAAAATAAAGTTCAAAATGAACTTTCCCGAATGCAATGTTTTAGGCTGTGGTAGACAGGGTTAGAGATGTATCATGTTTGAAATGGACATGCCCAAGTCCATAAAGTTAGGGGGAATGTTGTGAAGGAGAGTGCAGGTTCTTGGAAGGAGAGTGCTAGGCTGTGAAAGACAGGGTTAGGGGGAATGTTGTGAAGCTTAATTGGACTTCATATGAGTGATCAGAAAGAGAATGCAAGCAGGTTCTTAGAATGCATCAATAGCTCATACAGTGAAACTAAGTTCATGAGATATGTGATTTGAAGTTTAATAAAACCAACATAAATTCTTAGTTTGCTAAGAAAATACACATTAAAAAAAAATTTAATTTATGTTTTAATAATTGCATTGTTTTATATTCTTATTTAAATATATATTATTTTATAATTCATTAAAAATATTATAACAATTAGAAAATAGCTTTTTTCTTACAAACATTTTTTAAATTATCTCTAAGATAATGACATTCATTTTAATAAATTTATAAATATTTTGAAATTATATATACATATATATATATATATATACATCTATCTATATATATATATATATTCATTATTTATTTAAATTTTAAAATGTATATTCTATATTTTCATATTCTAACATCATAAGAATATTATGGATGCTACTCTTTGAACTCTCATAAATTCTACTTTCCCACAAAATCTTAGTTTCCATATTTTTCTATTTAAGAGATATTTTGCATTTTTTTATGTTCCATTTCCTCCCATCATCCATAACTTTCTATTTTTCATCTTATCTTAAAATCTTAGCTTATACCCTCTATTCTAATATAAAAGCTAGTAGAAGAGATCTCCATCCCAAAAGAAGCTCTCTATCCACTACAACACAAGAGAAAGCAAACCAAACCAAACCAAATTATTATCATAGAAAAAAGTGTCTTGATTTTATTTTCCAAGTTCAAGCTTTCCCTCTTCCACAACACCACTAGTCCTCACTCACAACCATCGAGCGAGCCTATCACTCCTTTTCTTCTTCATCCATCATTCGCTTCACTTATTCAAGCTATCAATGCCCAACTATTATGCTGACCTCTTCAACATTACAACCCAATATAATATTATTTTTTCTTCTCTCATTTCTTTGCCACTTATTATTATTATTACTATTATTAATATTATAAAATAGAAAATATATTATTCTACATAAGTAATCATATATATAAGTGGTGAAGGAAAATATTTTTATTGAGGCACATGATCCACATAGGCTTTTATTAACATAACAACTAAGCAAATATATAATGATTCAATGTTTTTACTATTTTAAGAGAGGGCTACGACCTCATGTATATCTACATTTATTTTTTATTATTAATTTTTCATTTCCCCCAATTTGTATACATATATGTGACGACCTCAATATTGAGTAATAACTAAACTCAATATTGACGCATCACCTTAGCATATAATATCTAATTAGAGGGACGCTAACCAAATACTAGATGCTAAGTTTGGCTAAGGATCATGAAAATGATCTTAAGTTAAGATGAGAAAGTGGAAGCAAGGAAATGCACATAATTTTAAATGCATATATGAAAATGATAATTATATAGATGTGTAAGACAAGTAACCATACAATAAAAGAAATAATTACAATTACCTAAAAATGAAAGTGTAGATGCAATCATAAATAAAAGAAATGAAATATGTAAATGAAAAATACTTGCAAAATTCATGAAGTAAATCATATATGCAATTGTAATCAACAACAGGAATTAAAGTGATTACAATTATATGTATGAGCATAACATTTGCAAGTAATAGTAAAATAAATATTCACATATAACACTATGAGTTTACAATTATGAGTTGCATGTACAAATATGTCACAAGTAGAGATAGATGCAATTAATCACATGTGACAATTATATTTATGAGCATGAAATAACTATGTAACTTATTTATTTATCAATTTATCCAAGCCAAACAATTTGAGTAAGAAAATATCTAGTTCCAACATAAAATGAGCAAAGGTAAGTTATTACATAATATTTAATTAATGAACAAGTAAATAAAAGCTCTTTCTCACTTAAAGTAAAAGACAAGAATAAACTTTTAGGCAGAAGCAATTATGAAAACTTTAAGCATTTAGTCCAGCTCCACTTGCATCTAAATGCACCTGGTCTATCATATTTTAGTTTTTAAATATGATACAGTAAAGCTAATAAAATGAAAAGTAATGTTAGACTACACAGTCTAAGCACATTTTAAAATTATGTTAAATATTTTAATATTTATTTTAGATATCACAGCTAGTTTACAATATGAAAGTAAGCAGTGGAGTAAATGAAAGTATTTAATTAAGGAAAAGAAAATAAGGAAAACAGTAAGAAAGACCAATGAAAAGAAAAGTGAGTAAGAATACTCGCAGGTTTAGACATTTAAACCTGCAAATAAAATAAGTGTAAAAATATCCTATATAGGCTAGAAAAGTACTAAAGTGCATATAAAAGTAAATGAAATGAAGCATGTATATATTTAATGAATTTATGGTAAGTAAGGAAAAGATGATAGTGATGCATTTAAGGGAAATTATAATAATATTCACTATAATCTAAATGAACTATAAGCAAATAAAGTACAGTACTAAAAATATGAAAAGTGCAAAATATAGGAAGCGAGGAAGAATCTTAGATTCTCAATCTAAGATGCTCATAGTCTAGAACTATGATAAATAACATAGCTTAAAAGCTATGTTGAGATATTAAAATAAATAAGATTATAAAGAACTCATATTATAATAAATTAAAGCTATTTTATGAAAATATTCATTTTGTGGGAAAATAGATAATGAAGCAAGGAGTTAAGCATGTCTGCTTAACAGGTAAAAGAAAGCGGGGCTCAAAATAAATAATACTCATATTCACCATCTGAAAATGCGAGGTCTCCTTATTACTCATAATTAGCTTGCCCTTAGCTTAATCAATATTGTAAACCCATATAGTTTTAATGTGAAAGTTTTATTCATGCACAATATCTTATATGAATGTGTCAAATGAAATTGACTCAAAGCTAAGCAAGCATTCAAGGAAAAATTCAATAATTGCAAACTATGCAATATTTAAAATTATCTAATTTTAATGATCTACTTAATGATTGAAGTTAATTAAACTCCTAATTGACTTAGAGATATTGATCTCAAGTCAATTGTAAATAATATGAGTAATTGGGGTTTTGAAAATAGTAAGTTATTTTTATTCTATGAGATGATAAAATAATTTATAAGTATAATAATACTAAATGAAATTAGTCTTAACCTTATCCTAAACCATAATATTAAAATAAGTTAACTATATTGAAGCTTAAGAAACTAGTTAGGAAATGGTATGATTATGGGATTACCATAATTGAAGAAGATGGAAGTTAATATTCTACAAGCTCAACTTATCTAACTATGTTGTATAGGAAATATCATTCAAGTTAATTACTAATCTAGCTAGGTTTGAGTGGTAGGAAGGATCTAAATGTGTAGGAAAGAAAAGGAATTTGGGAGCTACAAGTTCTATAATTACTATAAATTAAAGGTTAATAAAATTAATAGGATTCATAAACTATACTAATATACTAAAGGCTCCTAATTCAACTCCTTAAAAGATTTAGATGAGGGTTCAAGAGCTAAAGGCAAAGTGAGTTAAGATCCAAATTAGTTACTTAGCACTAGTACTAATAGATTCAAAGTCTACACTACTCAAGCATTAAGGTTAAACACACTTAATGGACACAAAATCTAGCTCTAATGATGACCTACAATTCAAGTCTTAAATCAATCCTATAGTTTATCTCCTAAAGTTGAAAGATGATTCAAGCAATTTATTGAGAATTCAAGTATCTAATTAAAGAGAACTAAGCTCTATTCATGCAATTAAAATTAGCATGGGAAGAAATTTAATGTGACATGTTAGCTACTATAAGGTTTAAACACCTAACATATAAAATCATAAAATTAGAAAAAATATCAAAATTACTCTAATTTAAGAACAAAAAACATAAAATGTCTAAATATTTTCTAAACGAAATAATATACATAAAAATGAGATCCTATATCATAGGGGTAAAACGACATTAACTAGGTCAAAATTGGACAACGTTGAAAAATTAGGGTTTTCTGGACACATAATTAGGGTTAAAAAGTCATTATAAGATATAAGATTCAAAATTTACATTTGATCTCATATTAATATTCCTCATATTTTTGTGAGTAAAATAGACTATTTTAATTATTTAATGTTCACGTTAAATGATCAAATTAGATCACATGAATTATTGTAATTAATTTGAAATTAATTAATTTAATATAAAATAATGATTAAATAATACATTCACAAAAACTAAAATTAAATAACATTTTATTAATCTACATGTTCTTGCAATTTAAATGGTATATAATTTTATATATTTTGAATATGTATATTTAAAATTATGATTAAATGAAATTTGATAACATTAATAATTAATTAATTTCATATGAATTAATCAAACAAATCATTAAGAAATAATTAATTGCTCGGCGCTAATCTTCATTGCACAGAAACACGCCCCGACGTGAAAAATTGAAGGCGACAGCGACACGGAAAATGGCACGTTGCCTTAACACGAGGCAACTCCTGCGAGTGCCGCGTGGCAACGCGGGGTCCGTGACTTAAGTAATTACGACCCGCGGTTTAGATGCTGAGTCGGTTCGGTTCATGAAGGAAATCCAGACCGAGGACCAGCCCGCAGTCGACCGTTTCTTCCCCGATGTATTCAGTGAAGGCGCGACTAGGGTTTTGATCCACAGGCGATGCCAGAGATTCCTTCACCATGATTGCACGCCGATGAACACGTATCATCACAGCCAACACATCGGACCCTGGGGCCTCGCCAATCATCGACTCCAACGTTAGCGAGGGTGATGCCCTCCCTAGTTTTGGGTTGTAGTTTAAGATTCCAGACTTTAGTGTCTGAAATTATTACTTCGAATCGTGTCAATTCGAGCTCCAATGAGCTCAATCAACCCTTCCAGACGATTAACAATCGTAAACAAAAACGGAATGAGTAATTAAAGAGGGAAAAACGTGAAGATGAAGTACCTAAAAGCCGCACAAGGTTATGATCCTGGTGAATACTCCACGAGCTCCTGAAGGTAAAATTGCAACCCTCTCATCTCCCAGTAATCCTCCCCGAAGAATCAGCAAAGCCAAAGGAAAATGGCAGAGGCCATAGAATAGGCCGGAAGAGAGAGGTCTGGTAGTTCGTGCTACAGTCGGCAGCGCACGATTGTCTCTGCGACAGAGACGTACAGGAAATTCATTTGGGCTGTCGGATTGGGCCGATGATCTGACGGTTATATCTGATTGAGCGATTACACGCCATTAGATCAGATCCAAAAATGGGCGACAACTCGGATTGCGCTGATCTGCTGCGCGCTGTTCGGGCTTGCACAACGGATCTCCGCGGTTCAGAAAATAGACGTTGGTTTATAATTAAGTATATATTATATATATATATATATTAATTTAAATACTTTAATTAAATAATTAATTATACACAATTTATTAATCAAAATTAAATTATCAAACGCACTTCAAAAAATTCTAAAATTTTACCTTTACTTAATTGAGAGTTTAGGAACTCAAAAATAAATGAATTTTTGATCGGATATCAATTTAATTATCTTAATTTTTTGAGTAATTAAATAATATTAAAATATTCGAGGAAAATTCAATGACTTCCAAACACTTACAAAATATTACCCATTGCTATTTTGGGGGTGATGAGTCCAATAATAGACTCTGTTTTTTATTCCCATATTTAAATAAATTAGGCATTATCAAAATTATCAGAAACCAGGAAATGCTGGAAATTGTCAAACGATCTTCAAATCGCACGAAAATTGAAATGAAAGCTCTTAATACTATAATAAGACTAATGAGAGAAGATTAAAGTCAATTAGATTACTAATTGATAAATAACAATACTAGAGTTATTACAATATGTGATTATATATATTTTCTTAAATAATAAAAAATATTAACTTTCGTAATGTTAATCTAATGTAATACTCACTAAACATGCCAACGCCAAATCAATTGAATTTAATCAATGTTTGCTCATACTGCGACAATTCTAATGCGGGATATTGACTTTTGGTAGGATTGTTATGATTCTCTGTTGTTTTAAGATATTTTTTTTAATAGTATGCATAAATTTGGTATAGCCAAGGGGTATTAATCTTGAGACATCAAAGTAATTTACACACACATACACACATATACACACAGATGCATATATATATATATATATATATATATATTATGGAATATTATACAATTATAATATGTTGGAAAAAGGAATTGAATGCATTTAGAATTACATGTCTTGAATTGAATATCTTGTTTAATTTTATACTTTAATCAACACATTATTTATCAGAATCCTAAATTATGTTTCATTTTGTTACTCACATAACTTATCTTATGCATTATCGCTTATGCATTTTAAATAAATATTACATGCTTGCACAATATGTCGATATTTTAGTTTTTAAGGTTTGATGATATATTGAAGTGCATTGTTATGTAAATTGATATGCATCAATATGTACTCATATTTTATACATGTGGAATCGAATATATGCTATTCTATTTTATATCTTTTTGATATGCATTTGATATATCATACTAATAAAAAAATAATTATTTATATATTAGTTAATTGCATTTTAAGAGTATTTTTGGTATCATGACTAATAATTATATAACAAAATGAAAATATTTATAAGATGACAAAATCACATATATATTTAAATAATATAGATAAAATATATATTTATTAATGGGATATTATAAATAATATTCTCTTAAATTTTGCAATAATTATCAAAATTGTTATCAAATTATTAAGTTATTTGTTAAATAATATAATATTCTCTACTTTTATTAAAGATGAAACTAGCAATAAAAGGGTTATTTTTTAAGTCAGTTTATCAGATATTTTTCTTTTATTAGAAACATGTTGTTCCGAGAGCCACCATTGGCTGGTTCCAAAATACGGTCACTCTTTTCTCTCAGACCCCTCCCAAAAGCCAGCCATCCTTTAACATCTGTTTCTACTTTGTTTCCACATAAGATTGAAAATCTGAAAGGGGATCAAAATCAAAATCCGAAGAGGTCCGCCCGCTTCCCACTGACCAACCTCCATCGAGCACTACTTCTTTCCTTATGTAAAGCTGTGAACGCATCTACCGGATCTAACTTGGAACCAACTCTGATGCGGGATCTGTCTTTGGTATAAACTTCCATTATCCCCAAGTCGAATCGCCGTTTCATCTTCTGCTAGCCTATTTTTGTCTTCGCTCCGTCATGGGAAAGAATCAGGCCTACAAAGCTATGCAGAGGGCGAGGCTCTCGGGCTCGGCCGGGCCGGAGGAGGCCGAAGACGGAATGGTTCGTACCCTTTCATACCATTGAGCTTGCATTTAACCTATCACTTTTTTTTTATTCTTATAGTTAGCCTGAACTGTCTAATTTTGTACGACTATTGAGATTGAATACGAAATTGGTTTCTTGTCGGAAATTGGGAGCTCAAAGGAAATGCTTGATTTGAAGTCTAGTAACATGCTTACGCGAGAGCTGAATAGTTGACTTAATGTCCGAAAATTTTAGTTTGGCTATTTCAGTCATATCGTCTTCTCTCAACGGTTCTTTGAATTCCGCAAGTGCCTTTCTGTCATTGCCATTGTCGCACTGATGTAAATGATAGTCTGATTAGGGTTAGTTGTTTATTTTTTTCTCAATGGGCATGTTTCTTGAACTTGATTGTTCGTTTTTGCTTCTTTTTCAATAAAGAAAAAACTTCCCTTCTCCAATTGTAACCAAATTTATAATCGTATCATGATTAGTAGGGGTAATATCTAATAAATTATGAATTGACCAATGAATTGTATTCATTATTTACTTAAAACTGATCCTTTAGCACTAGTTGTGTATTTGGCTATGAATGGGGCAATTAGCAGATTACTTCTATAAAATGCCTCTTTTTTGGTTATTTCATATAACTTTTAAACTATTTTGTCTGAGCTCAGTCTCTGTGGTTGAGCATGCACATTTCAGTTTTTGAAGTGTCCAACTTGCTGTTGAATCTGTAAGTTTAATTTCTTCTATCTTCCAATGAGTACTGAGCAAAATTTATGGATTTCAATTTTCTCAAGAACCACAATTGCTAATAAAACTAATCATATTCAATTAGTTTTAAGTATTCATTATTCAGAAGTAAATCCTATGCTTGATATGATGAAAAAAAATGGAGGAGGTGGGCTTGGTGAATTTTTTGAGACGGAAGTGGAAGAGGAAGTGGGAAGCAAGAGAAAGTGAATATGAACATAGTGAGTTGGGTGACAAAGAAAGCGAGAACATGAGTTATTAACTACAGAGATAGGGATTATGCAAGAATTAATTATTCACTAAAATATAATGATCCCCATGGTTTTATATTGAGGTAAAAGACATAAAAATATTAGTGAAATTATCATTAAATGAATTTAAAGCTGTTTCCTTTAAGCATATAAAATAAAAATAAATTTAAAATAAAATATTTATAATCTACTAATTGATTAAAAAAAATTGCATTAATTATTCTTGCTATTGAAGGTGAATATATGCTTTGATTGAGTGGATGCCATCAACTTTTTTATTTATTTATTTTTTGAAACTGATCAAAGCCTTATATAGCTTCTAACAAAAAGAAAAAATGAAACAAATGGATAGTAACCTTAAGTACTAGCTACTTTGGTAGTCTCCAAAAGGATACCAAAATGATCATCGAGAATCATAACCCCTAAATGATCAAAATTTATGCCGTGGGCAAAATTGGTGCAAAAACCAACGATGTTACAAGATTGTAAGTGATGCATAAATAAAACATTTTAAACAAATTAAAACAAGACAAAAAGAATTTTATGATGATTTCTTCTTGTGGCTACAATTATATAGCCTCTTAAGTTTATGATTACTCTAAGGCTATCACCTTCAATAATGGTACCATCCAAATCCTACATCCAGAGTTTCAAGATGTTCCCAACGAGCTTAGTAGCTTTAATTTGAACATTCAGGGGGAAGGCTTCTAATTTGTTACCACAAGCTCAAAGAAAATCTTCTTGTCCATCTCTGGTAACAATACTGCCGTAAGTAGCCTCCTCTTGCAGCAAGTCATCAAAGTTAGATTTGATTTATCTAGGTGGGGATGTCACCAATTAGAAGGGACAATACTTGGGCCCAAAATAGCCAGAGTGTTTCAGGATCCTGCAAGAAATGGGACTCGAATTTATGGTGGAAGATAAGATGGCATTGTCACAAATAGCAGGAGTTTGATATAAATGTGGCTAAACCTCCAATCTCAAATAGCAGTTAGAGGTTTAGTCACTGTTATAACCATGGACAGTGTTTCTATCAAGGGAAATAACACTTTTATCTAAAGGGCTCAATGTATCTTTAGTAGATTGAAATTGCAAAACCTTTATATTACCAGAATTGGTGGAAGATTTGAAGGGTGTGCTATTAACGGAGATAAACAAACACAACTTTCAAAGGGATGTATAGGAAATTTTGGAGGATCTAAAGTTTCTCCATGTGTTAGCAAAATTTCAATATTCAAAATTGGATTTATGTTCATATTAACAGAAACATAATAATAACATGCATTTGAATTCAACTTGTTGAGTTTTTATATATACTCAAGATTGAACAGGGAGTAATCGTTTTCTTTTGGGATTGCAATTATTTTTGAGCTTGATGGCCAAAAATAACTTTAAACTAACGCATGCAACATGATGTTTCATCTAGATTTTACATCAGTTTCATTTCAGTGCGCAAGTATATTTAGGGATGAGGAAATATACATGTATAAGCATGTTTTTTTTAGAAGTAGCTATAATTTGTTTGTTTGATTTATTTCATTTGGCTATCTGATGAATGAAGAGAATGGTTACGTGTACAAGTAATCTGCTATTCTCTAGTGAGTGCAACCATAAAACGATATTTTTCTTAATTTTACTATATTTTATTATTGTATTTTGCAGTTGAATGCCAAGGTACTTGTCATCTTCCTTTTTTTTTCCAACAAAATGATGGGAATGCAAAGTGATTATGAATAAATATCCTAATAATACAATTTTCTATAGCTACATAAGCTATTTAAATTAGAACCTTAACTTTTTCAGGCTTTAGATAATACTAGTTCAAATCCTATTTTGATGTTGTGAATATAAACTCTGGGCTTTGCTTTTATGTTTTAACTACTGATGTGATGAATGCATGCTTAGTTATGCCTGTTCATTGGACATTGCATCTATCATGAGCTTGAATGTTTAGAGTGATCATGTTCAGTTTTACCTCTTCTATGTTTTTTAATTAGTCTGTGATCATGCAAAACCACTTGCATGGTGCCTTTTAATGATGTATAGATTTAGTAGAATATTTACTAACGAGGACCGTCACAGATTGATGGTACTTTTCATTCACCAGAGTGGCATGCTGCTCGTTTGGCCAGCCTGAATACATCCCACACAATAACATGGGAAGAATTCAAGAAAAAACAGAAGGTAATCTATATTCTTGCAATGTAAAAAAATGCTTTTATCATATTGAAAGATTATCTGCACTCTGTTACTAATCCTTTGGTGTTTTGGCCTCTTTGTTTTCTTTTGGTAGCTCCTTTAACTGGGCATTTTTTGTTCTTTTTAAAAAAAAATATTTGATTACCTTGTAAGCTTATTATGAACAAGGCTCTCTAACAAATTCTGATGTAACCAGGAAATTTTTAGCTGTCATAAAGGTTTCCGGTCTTCTGGGAATGCATACCATAAGCTAACTGCCAATGCTAAAATGTGTATTTCTCTTAAATTGTTGGGAAGCTTGATGTTATACGATTCCTTTTGTCATTTAGAAGATCCTGGGTATGCTTACACCAGGAGAGTTATTAAACCGGTTTGGTGTACCCATAGTTGAAATATAGAATATAGCTGAACTTATCTACCAAGCAAGTACGTGTTAGGTGGTATTAAAGAATATGTAAGAGACTGGAGACATGCCTTTATGGAGTTTTTTTTCTTACATTTTAGTTTACTTCATCCCCATTTTATGAAGATATACTTCTACCTACGGTGTCTTCTGATGCATTAGTAGCTGTGACGTGTATAAGTTTCCTGGGCAGCTAAACAATCTGATTGAAAGTGATTTCAAGTGGCTTGAGGCTGCTTATTCATGACATGTGCTGTTGGCACGTGTGATCACATTTTTGTTACACTCCCATGCGATCAAGATATTCTTAGAGAAATTAAACTGTACAAGCCATATCTTTGCTCAATATAATAATGCTTTGGGATTCTCAAGTACCAATAAACCTCATTTATTTTTTGAGTTATTTATCAAAATCATACATTTACTCTTGTAAAGTATTCAAAATGGCCATTAACTCTTATAAATGTTTGTTTTGGTACATAGACTCTTGTTAAATGATTTTTTTGGTACCTTGACTCTTAATTTCTGTTATCAAACCGTTACATGCAGAGGCAAATGCGGAATTAAAAAATTTTGGGTTTTATTTTTCATTTATGTGTATAAATAACTGATATATGATGAAAAAAAAATTATGTGTAAATAATTGAAATTTTCGGCTTTAATTTTAAATATTTTTTTTTTTGATTTAATTTGCATGTTTACTTATTTATGGGTAATAAATTTTTTAGTATTGACAAACAGTTTTAGCTCCACTTCCAAAAACAAACTTGTTTTTTGAGAATCTAAGTTAGCACGAAGCCGCAAAGACTCTCAGGCGGAGTGAAGATGTCAGAGCCGTGAAGAAGTCGGAACGAAGGAGAGGCGTTGAGACTCCTAGTCTCTGTCAACGGAGATGGAGAGGAGTCAACGAGGCAGGAGAGACGGAGATGGAGAGGCGTTTGTGTCGACGAGGTAGGGGAGATGGAGAGGCTCGATAATCTCAGTGCACAGGAAACCTAAAAGCACGGAACAGGAAGATAGGGGAAAAACGCACGGTAAATTGGAATAAAAATCAGGAATACAACGATTGAATAAAAATCGGGAAAACAACGATGGAATAAAAATCGGAAAATAGTGGATGAAAATCCGGACAAAAATGCCCCTAATTTTTCTTTCTGATTAAACGGGGTGACGGAAAGTTAATGGTTTTGGCCAAAATAAACCATTTAACAAGACTCCATGTATCAAAACAAATATTTACAAGTGTTAACAGCCATTTTGAATATTTTGCAAGAGTCATGGAATTGTTTGCTAATGTAGTGCTTCCATTTTCTTCACAACGAATGATTGCACTCTCATGCCATGTTATGTATCTATGTAAGCTGAAAGACAATTAGCTTTAACTTGTATGAATCAGTTTTTTGTTCTTAGATAAACTCATGTATTATGATATAATCTATTGTATGATAAGTTGTTTTTAACTACTTAGTAGTATGACATTTGATAATAACTCGTGGTTCATCTCAATGATTCTTAAAATCGCAAAACCTTTTGAATTTTCTAATTGAAAGCGATTTTATTTGGTTTGAGGCTGCTTGTGAATGACCTATTTTGCTGACATGTACGATTGGCTTTGATTTCCCCATCTTGAGCTCAAGTCATTTATAGAGAAATAAGACTACTCATTCCTTTTTATTTTTAGTTTTTTTGATATAATAATGCTTTTAGATTGTCACATATACCAATACTTTTTATTTATTTTGTTTGCCATGAAATAGTTTGTTAAAATATTATTTTCACTGTCGTCATAATGTGACTGCAAATCTTGCCAATTCTCATGTTATATTTATATTGGCTGAAAGATAATGAACCATGATATTTGTAAATGTTCTCTGCTGTAAGTTGAACTCGTTTGATAATACCCTTGTCTGATTAGTTATTTTTAATCGTGGCAGTATGACTTTTGATATGGACTCATGAATTTCCTTAATGGCTTTAATTTTGTAAAATTTTTTGTTTTTTTTTTCCTTTATAGAAGTCTATGCAATTGATTTTTTCTTTTTTGTGTTATTGCAACATGAAGGTCATGTTGCATTCCTGCATCACGCTCTTGCTGAATGAAATTGGGCATGGGCCCGGGCACTCTGCCTAATTTGCCTGGCCCGACAAATAATTGAGCCCGAGCTCCGCCAGCCTTGACGGGGCTTGATAACTAATTGGGTCAGGCCCCACCCAGCCCGATCGGCCCAACCCAACAAATAATCGGGCCTGGACTTAATTTTTTCTTTTAATGAAGTGATTTTAAAAATTTGTAAAATTTCATATGCTCAACTTGAATCTTTCTTACACATTCAGCATTTAATTTCTATGTTTATATAAACATATATTAGCGATTTATGTGTTTGACATACATATACTAAAGCTTTTGGCCATATTATTTCTTATTATAATTTCTTAAAGATGATATACTGTTCTGGGTAGGCCTGGCTGACCTAGCTTGATGTGAATTTGGGCCTGGGCTGTATGATGCAGTCCCAATGCCCGAGTCAGACTTTAAAATTGAAACATACCACTTCGGCCCGATATGACCTATCACAAGCCCAATCAAACCCTGCCTGTGTTCCTCTTTATTGCTGAAGCTAATGCTGTTAAATGTAATTTCAAAATAATTGAATTTTTTCTTTAATTAAATAAGGCTAGATAATATTAGCTAGATCTTGTGGAAGGTCAATCATCTCATGATTAGCATGCATTTTTGCTTAATTTCAGTCTTTGTTTATGAACTCCATATTCTATGTTTGCCTAATAGCCAATTTCATTTTTATTTAAATCTTGTTGAATTGATTGGAGTCTTCTTTGTTTTTTTATTTTTATTTTTGCTTACGCCTTGCCCTTTAACTTTTTTATCTTTGTCTTATAATATCAACATCATTTAAAACCATCATTTTCTTAACCATTTTTATTCAGACCCCATTATATTTTATCTTATTATCAACAATACCCGTTGTCACCCTTTTTCATACTCTTTATGCATGTGTATTTCTTGTTTCTTAGGTTGAGCATTGTATGAAAATGTTTACACTATTTTATGCAAGTATTTTGATATCATAAAAATTATAAGTATCCCATATTTACTTATTTCTTAACTGTAATGCATATATTCAATCTTTCATTGTACACATGCCCGAATTATAATTGCTTGTTTTTCTTTTCATTTTCATATTTGATTAAGGTTACTCTTGTCATACTTTAAACATAATCTTATTGCATCATTCCTTTTATATATTAATACTACTAATTTTTATTGCACAGTTGGGTTATTTGTGACTCTTCCATTGTTTTATACTTGGCTCCCCCATGTGGCATAGCAAAAGCTTTATAAACCAAATTTTTAAGCAGATTGCTCTTGAGATTACGTTTTCATTTTGGTATCCAAAGTTAATGCTTGATTTTATATTTTTATTTTTATTCTCTTTCTCTTATAAATATGGCATTAAAATATTAGTTGATTTTCTACTAATATTTATATTAATTTTTATTTTCTTGTACTGCAAATTTTATATAATCTCTGTTGTTTTTTCTCTAATAATTTTAATTCTTCTATCTTCCAAAAGATAAATCTAACTTTCAATTTTCTTCAAAAGATGTCCAACTGTTTGAAATGTATCGTCCTCCAATATCATATACTTTGATGCCTCATCAAGAAAATCTTTAATAAGCATGTTGATGAAGAATGATTCTCTAGGTTTAGGTCAGAAAGGGGTTTAAAAGGAAAACAGGGGCTGTATAGTGAAAAAATATAAACAACTGATATTTTTATCTAAGAGAGGATTTAAAAGGGAATTTTTCAGCTTCGTCTTGCTGTTTAACAGTAGGTTTTCTCTGAACTGCAGTGAGAAGGTAAAGTTTGTTATGAATATCAGAAGAAAAAAGGCAGTAGCGAGGATCTATGCAGCATAGAGAAAAGGAGCAGCAGTCCTGCTGTGGAGCTTCTGAGCCGCAAGAACTGCAGTTGTTGGATGCTTCCTGTGGTAGTCTAAAAGACATTAGAGCAGCAACTGTCAACAAAAGGAAGCTTTCGGTTACTGCTGTGAGGGTATTCCTGATCGCAGGGATCTGCATTTTGGTTATAGAAATATTCTGCAGGAAGATAAAACAGGGGAAGCTCCTTGCTGCTGCCCGGTTTCTCTATTGGTTGGAAGGGAGGCAGAAGGGACTTTGTTTTGGGAGGATTTACTGCTGTCAATAGTAGACATTGGGAGGAATTGAGCGGAAGGAGGAATTAATAATAAGAAGGGATGAGAAAAATAGTGGGACTGAGAGGAGAGAGATGAAGATATTAGCGTAAAATTTAGGACCCTACTAGGAATATAATTGAGATAATTCTGAAAAAAATTCATTAATCCTAAAATCATCTCGATGCATAAATCTTGGAGTCTTAACAAACCCAAATTAAATGAATGACTAGCCTGACACTCTTGTTCTTCATTTAATTATAAGATATTTTTGGCCAAATGATGTTCTGGATTGACTAAAACTTTTGGAGGGCCAGTTGTTTCAACAAATTAATATGGTCGTTTGAACTACAAGCATTAAAGGCAAACTGTTCCTTTCATCATAAGTTTGACTTTAATATCTCAAGCAAGCGACTTCTGTTGCTTGATAATTGTCAATGGTGCAACGTCCATGCACCATGGGTGGTTCTATGGGCGCATGTCATTTGTACCTTTTAAAAAAATTACATTTTGCTTCATAAAACAATGATGGTTTAGTTTTTTGACAAATCATCTGAAAGGTAAACCATGATTTGCTTGATTTAAACTTTTTAATGAAATTATAGAGTACGAACGGTATTTTTAATTAAAAAATTGAATTTGTTTCTCTTCAAAACAACAAATATACCTATTAATCAAAATTTGCTTTTGAAAAAAAATGATTTGAAAAGACGTGATAAAGATGATACTAGGGACATTTGGCTATAGTAGTCTTTTGCTTTTGAAGCTAGAAAGATGATAGGATGGGGGATGGTTTGGTGACTGGCTAATTGGAGATGAGGGAGGATGTGGTCGTTTGAAGGATAGGAGAGGGGTTTGTCCAAAGGAGGCGACGATGATTGCTTAAAGAAGAGGGAAAATGGGGCTGAAAGAAGAAATCATTTGAATTTAGGCTGGCATAACCGGAATGGTTGCTGTCTAGATGAAACTAGGTGGAGAATGAGCCAAGTGCTTGGAGATGAGAAAGGGTGGGAAGATTGTCGGATGATTTGTGATGGGGTTGCATTTGGCTGCTTTTGTGGGCTGTTGGTTGCTTTTTTGGTAAGGTGCAAATGATAACTGACTGTTTGAGGGACAAATATCTGTTTTACCATTGGGATCATCAAATGATGGAGAAGATGAAGTTGGTGAAGATGGTTATTTGATTGGAGATGAAGATTGTGATGATGAAATAAAGGAAACAAAGATTGATATCTAATCTTCTAGTTTAGGGATTATTATTTAGTAAACTTTCTCATCCTCAAATCTTGCCAAGCAAGATTTAAGAAATTGTGTAACGGTGCCATAGTTTCTTGAAATCAAGTAAATTCAGCTAATTCCTGATTTCATAAATTCTTCTTTTTAAGTTAAATTTTTTTTAATGGGATTTGGTCGAGAAGGCGAAATCACAATATTGTATAGAGGGAGGAGATTAGACATTGTGAGGAGAGGTGAATCAACGTTTATAAGCAAATACAAAAAAAAACACCTTTTTCGAAGAGGAGAGTAAGAGGAATCAGAACTCAATTTCTTAATAAAACATAATATTAAATATTATTTGCATATATTTTTGTTAATTAATAATGCTATATAGGTGCTATTTGGTTTGCTGTAATTTGGGTATAAAGTAATAGTTACCGAGAATTGATATTTTGCTTTTTTGACTTCCTCGATTCCAATTACAAATTAATTTTATGGAGAAATTGAATTCCTCTGCTATTCACACGAATGGCGTAATCAAATTGCCACCCAAACTAGGTGTATGGAGAAATTGAATTCCTCTGCTATTCACACAAATGGCGTAATCAAATTGCCACCCAAACTAGGTGTAATTCATTTATGTCATATTTAACATTCTTGCTTGCACAAGTTTGTTGTTCATTTGCACAACTTCATCGTCTTGTTTGCACAACTTCGTCGTCCCGCTCGCACAACTTCGTCGTCCCATTCACACAACTTTGTCGACCTTTGCACAGGGCTTTATCGGCCCTTGATACATGCTGACGAGCCTTTAATCTCCTATGGAAGTGATAACTGGCTTACAATAGCCTACCCAAGCTGTCCCAAGCTATCCCAGGCTTCATTGTTCTTCCTAAGCACATGGTTTTACTGGTTATCAATGCTCATTGACAAGCCTTTGGCAGCCTATGCCAACGATGTTTGACTTGCATCGACCCTCCTAGTCCTTCCTAGGCTTTCACAGGCCTTTCGAAGCACATGATATTATCATCCTTTGCACATGCTTCATTGATCGCCGATGTTTGCCAATGAGCCCTTAGTGGCTACATTGGTGATGATTGGCTTACACCGACCTTCCCAAGGTTTCATAGGCCATCCCAAGCCCATGTTAGCCAACCTTTTTTATTTTAATTATTAATGAATAAATTGCACTGTTCAAATTATACTAGCTAAACAACAAAATTTCAACTCATTGAAAAATAATTACTACTATTCAAGCATAAATAAGGCAATTGCATGAAAATGAATAATAGTATATTTTGTTTACTTTAGTAATTCTACTTTAGCAAACTAAATTGCTTTATAGTATTAATACATTGATTAATAATAAATTTATCTTATTCATGAATATAATTACAATAAATATTTAATATATTTACATAAATGTAAGCACATATTGTTAATTTAATTGAATATTAAACATTCACCATGTTTATTATTAATATTACATACTATTCTTACATATTTATGTTTATTAGACTAATAATACTAAGATTTTTTTTAAAAAAAATAATAATTTCAATAATTAATTTAGTTTAAATGTTATTTGTTAGTGTTTATTATTTTAGTTATCAAGTTAAATCTCCAAATCTACTTAAATTTTCAACCAAATAGTATCTCAAGATTTGATTATTCTTGATTTGATATTCCCAATATCTTCTAAATTTGAATTTAAGAATTTAGTAAATCATACATTAATTTAAATATGTTGGTTGGCAAACAACCCCTAAAACTTGACATTCTTATGAAATCACAATTTGGTTATCATGTATTTAAGCTTTTATTAAGTACTTCGCTATATATTATTTTCTTATCACCAACTAATTATATTAATTTTTGCCATTTTCTTTAATTTTTGTAAATTTGATGCAATCTTTAAAACAACAGCCTTTGCAATGAACTAAGTTTTGTAAGGACCTCGTTGTCATGACTCACCGTTTGCCATTTAGTATGGAATATTTATTATTTTTAGGTATGGCTGGTTGAATGTTTCTTGAATTGGTATCTTGATTACTCTAAAGATTTTGGGGGCAATTTAATTGAAAAATTTATGCAAGATTATTTTTTAGTAATCCTCAATATCTTAAGTTATTTTTTAAAGATAATGGGGATTTAGCAGTATTCAAATCCCCCATTATGGGCTATATATGTGAGAATGTCAAAGAATGGGTAAACCTTGTAAATCTTTAAAATTTTTAATTAGGGGGATTTTGCTATTTACAAAGGTTTAGCCTTGCTTTTCTTCATTGTACTCATCAAATATTGCTTTCTCCTTTCCTAATCATCATAGATGAATCGAGGCATTGTGCAATATTCTTGGCTTTAATGTGACGTTGAATTTTTTAGAAATTCATTGTCTAGATTATGAGTGTTTGTTTGAGCTTGACTTGACAAGATGGACCATGAGCTGAGCTTAATAACCTAATGAGCCAAGCTTGACCTAGCCTTGTCTCAACTTGTTAGCTTGTGAGCTGGTATGTTTAAACATTCTAATGAAGGTTCATTGAACCTTCCTCTTCATCATAGGTAAACTTCATTGAATTGTGTGTTGTCGTTGGCATCAATGTGCAATGCGCTCCCCTATTAATCTTTTATATAAATTGGGGGATTGTGTTGAGCTGACTCATGAATTCCTTGTGATTGGCCTGACAAATGACTTTTGACCCAAGCTCGATGAGCATGTGACCTTGAGCTCGATGAGTTAATGACTGAGCTTAATGAGCTAACATGCCAAGCTCAAGCTAATCACGACTTACACTCATTGGCTTGCGAGTTGGCTTGTTCAAAAGTTGTAAGTAGATAGTACTCTTAAATATATAAAAATCAAACATTTTTGTATACATTTATTTAAATATTTGAATTTTTGATCTCTTTTCAATTAACAATCATGCCTTGTGGAATGGTTGGGCGAGAAAAGAGTTATTAGCTTGTTATGATATTTAACTTTTGAAATTTTAAAGATATTAATGAGTAATGTGTCACCTATGTGCATTAATTAAAGCAATATAGAGAATTGCACAAATTATAGAGGAATTAAGTTGTGAGTTGTATTTTGTACATTTGACATAGACTGATTGAACACATTACAACATGATATTAATGTTTCACAAAATCAATTTGGCTTTATGCAAGTTATATTAACTTTAGTGAGTATATATTTGCATAGAGGTTTAATGGAGAATTCTAGAGGGAGAAAAATATATCATTTCAATATTAATTGATTCAAAGTAGATATATGATAAACTATTTAGAGATTTTTTTTTTTAGTATATTGGAATTAAATAGTTGTGTTTCTCTAATGAAGGTATTAATGACATATAATGGAATAACTATATATGATTTTATTATTTTGATTGGATTAGATATTTTTTTTTGTTTTAGTTTGCATCTTCTAGCATAATTATGAATTCTACTTGTCAACGCATTCAAACGAAGGTGCCTTGGTCTATGGTGACTTGAGCTGGCCTGACAAAACTCTAGTCATGGAGAACTTTCTTAGAACCAAAAGAATTTCAATTTGGAATAAATAAAGTACACCTGTAGTTATAATAGATGTTATAATTTAGGATATAGACTGGGTGGCTCAAATATTTTGATTTAGTCATACAAATAATGATGAAATAGAGGGAAATGAGATTAATAGGATTCAAAATAGTTGGATAAAATGGATGATTTCTTTTGGGGTGTTGTGTGCTCAAAAAATCCCTTTCAAAAAGGGAAGTTTTTTAAACAATCTTAAGACTTAAATGGGCCAGAATTTTGTTTCCAAAGTAGAAACTTTTTAATAAATTAAGTTTTGAGTTGATGAGGATGCTAAAATGGATTAGTCGGAATACACAAAAGGATATTCAGAGAAGTGAGTTTATTTGTTACAAAGTCAAAGCAACTTCAGTTTATGATAAGCTTAGAGAAAGTCAATTTAAATGATAATTGTGCATATTTAGAATTGACCATTTGATGGCCTGATTGAGTAAGATGAGTTTATTATTTTTGTCCATCTTAAAAGATAGATAGGAAAACTAAAAGGATATGGCAAGAAACAAGTAAGAATAATCACACGTACTAGCTTCTTTGGAGGAGTTTTTATTTGATTAGGCATAATGGGGGCAAGATATTTGAAGCTAACCCACTGAGTGAGACTATGGTTTGATGATATTATTTTTTTTGTTTTTTTTCATATATTCTCTTTTTTTAATTTTTTATATTTTTCTAGAATTGAAATGATTTCATCACTATTATAATAAATGAACCAGCTAGAGTTTGTATAATTTTAGTTGAACTTGAGCTCAAATTCATTTAATTAATCAATTTCAAGTTGGGGCCAACTTGAGCTCGAATCAACTTGTTTACAACCTAGTGTAAACCACATTGTTTTTCACTGCATGTTGCAACAACTTTGTCATTGACTGCCCACGTTCACTGTTCAATGCTTTGGAGTGTGTGCGATCTCCTGGTGTACGTCCTTGTTGATTTGTATGATTGCCCTCTTAAGACATGGTTTCAAAGTTAGTTGGCTTTTTTGTACATTCATTTTTTGACCAAGTTAATTAACAAATATCATGAGTTCAAAAGTTTCATTTGTAACACCTTGAAATCTTTCTTAGTCATTATAGTTTTGCTAATTTTTGAAATATTATTTTTCTATGCTAATTGCTTGAAATGGCTACTTATCTTTTCTTAAGTTAAATATCTCTTACTATGCTATGTTTTTTATTTATTGCAAAGAAAAATGACAGCATTGACAGCATTCATTTTTGGTTATTTTCCATTAAGTGGTATTTTGTAGTCAAATTCACCGTCAAATGTGCATTTTACCGTCAAATTCACCATCAAATTCATCGTCAAATGTGCATTTTACTAGCATTGTCTTCTTATTTTGTGACAAATTTAGGGCATTCTTTGCAACCATAAAGCTAATGGACAAAAGTTAAGATTCTGAAAGTTCTGTAGCTTTGTGGAAGAGTGATTGCGTGCAAGATTATAAGCACATACATATAAAAGGAAGTTGATTTGCAGTTACTTGACAAGTACTATCATGTTGTACTAACAAAGACAATTTTTTTTTTTTGCGAACTTGAACTAAACACTACGTTCAACTAACGTCTCCATTCATTCTTAATGACATCGTAGAAATCATGCATTGGAGATTATAATTTGATGAAATTGCTTGTGATGCAAAGTTTTTTGTCTTTCATTGTATGTAATTAAAGTGCTTAGAGGGCTTGATACAGGGCAACACTAGGGTAAGGTGTTGTCGGGCTCTAATGCAATCCTAGGGTTCGTGAATATTTGTGAATGCAGGTTTTGAAATGTATTCGATAATTTAAGCATCTTTTGCACAGCTGTTTCATATCATTTAAGCTTTAGCAATCGCCTACAGAAGATTTCACAATAATTTGAAATAATGTTCATTGGCGATTGGGTGTCGTGAATCACGAACGGGAAGAGTGCCCGACACCTGTTCCGGATCAAAGGGAAGGCTTCAATCTGGAAAGGAAACTCGCAATTCAAGTTAGACTTGCCATGCGGGTGTGCTCGGAGGCGTTTCCATTCCGAAACCATTCGCAGCGACCGGATTTAGATTTGAGCTCCTACAAATAACTTTTACCAGAAAATCGCATGAGAAAATAATTAAGTAAATTCAATTTTAGGGTTTAGGAACGACAAACACACGCCGGTTTAAATCGGGAGCGAGAACGGTGATTCGGGAAGATTCCTTGCGTGAAATGGACTAGTGCCGGCGTCATCGTGGGTTGGAAGACCGGCTGTAGCGGTTTTGGTGGAGGGTGGATATGGCGGAGGCGACAACTATGGTGGCGGAGGCGGCGACGACGACGATGGAGACTATGGCGGCAGTGGTTATAGCAACTGTTCTGCAGAGGAAAATTCTGATGGCAGCGGTTAGGGCTTGGAGAAGGAGGGTTCGGATACTAGGGTTTCCCCTGGGGAAAACAAGAGCCGTTCTTGCTGTTTGGAGAAACTCATAATTTATATTAATAAAAAAATTGCTCATAATATACAAATTTTGGGTATTTATAATACCATCAAAGCAATCAAGACCTTAGAGTGTTTTTAATATATGATCGGAGGGCTAATATTCGTCCCTCCGATCAATACGAAACGGACGAAAATAAATGCATAAAAATAAAAACGACAACGTCATGGCCGGTATAGGTCCGGGTGGGCTCGGCGGTGGGACCCGCGTCGAAGATGGTCCCCATCAACTCTCCCCCGCTCTAAAACACTCATCACCAGTGAGTGGTTTGTGCGGTAGGGGGCTAAGAGGTCAGCATCCAATATCTCGATCTCTTCTGCAAGTACCCAACTGTCCTCCGTGTCGGGTCGTCCTCTCCAACGAACCAAGTATCTCTGGAAGCCACCCTCAGTAGTGGCAACTGTCTCCCCATCCAGAATCAGCTCTGGCAGTGAATCTCCTCGAGGCAATCTGTCTGTGGACCTCAGTATCGGCAATAGGTCATCAACTGAAGCTGTCCTCTAGTGCTGGGGTGCTACCATCACCGGTGGTAGTAGTAAGGGGAAAAGTAGGCATGGCTGTCTGTGGAGCTATATCCTCACCAACACTGTGCTCTCTCATATGTTCCGGTTCGGAACTATTTGCAGAAGGCTCTTAGGTCCTAGTGGGTGTCCGCAGAATCGGGTCAGATTAGCCACATTGAACACTGGATGTACTCCCCAATCACATGGCAAGGCTAACTGGTATGCATTCGTACCAATCTATTTCGTCACCCTGTATGGTCCGGTTCTTCTGTCGGCCAGCTCTTCAGGCTTTTCGAGGGAAGCCTATCCGGACTCAATTGCGCCATCACCAAGTCACCTACCTCAAAAGATGTGTCCCTTCGTTTGGCATCAGCTTGCAGCTTATAATGATCGTAGTTGCTGTGCAATCTGCGTTCAATCTCCTTATGTAATTCATGCAATTGTAATGCAAGTTCTGATGCAAACTGACTCGTCCTATGAGTGTACGGTAGGGGAACTAAATCTAGAGGAACCTTAGCCTTATGGCCGTGAACTATCTTGTTCGGAGACATCCCAGTTGACCGATTTGACGAGTTATTGTAGGCTAATTGGGCGTGTGGTAAGATCAGATCCCAATTAGCCTTGTGGTCCCCAAGTAGACATCTCAGCAGATTCCATAGGCTACGGTTGACAACCTCAGTTTGGCCATCAGTTTGTGGGTGGTAGGTTGTCGAAAACATTAGCTTGGTACCCATAAGATGCCGCAATGTTTTCCAGAAATAGCTCGTGAACTTGACATCCCTGTTAGTCACTATTGTCTTGGGTACACCCCTATGAGCTACCACCTCTCTAAAATAAAGTTTCGCCATGGCAAAGGCGTCGTCTGTTTTGCGGCACGGGATAAAATATGCCATCTTGGAGAAACGATCTACTACCACCAGGACGGAGTCGTGCTGACGCTGTGTGCGTGGTAGTTCTAGCACAAAGTCCATACTGACAGCCTCATAAGGGGTGGAAGGAATGGGTAGAGGGGTGTACAGTCCATTTGGTTGCTTATTTCCCTTTGCATCCTGACACACCCTGCAGCTTCTCACAATCTGGGCGATGAATCTCACCATCCCCAGCCAGTAAAATTTCTCCTGAACAAGATCTACTGTCTTGTCCCTTCCAAAGTGTCCTCCTAATCCTTCACCATGCAACTCCTATACTATAAAATTGCGCATGGACGTATTGGGAATGCATAGTCGTGTGCCCCTAAATAGGTATCCGTTTCGAATGACATAGTCCGTAGTGTCGTGGTATGGGTCAGCGGCTAGAGCACTATAGATGCCACTAAAATCAGGGCATGTGGCATAATCCTCGATCATGCGCTCAAAGCCTATTACCTGGGCTCTCATCTCTGTGAGGACAAGAGTAACTCTGCTCAAAGCATCAACGGGTGTGTTGTCTTTCCCTTTACAATTCTTGAGTACAAAGTCGTACTCCTATAGGAAAGACACCCACTTAGCTTGGTGTGGGCTAAGCTTGTGCTGTGGGTTTATCTAAGAGCTTGGTGATTCGAGTGTAGGATAAACTCCTTTGGCAACAGGTAGTGCCTCCAGTTTCTCAAGCTTTGCACTAAGGCGTAAAACTCACGCTCAGAAGTAGAATAATTCAGCTTTGGGCCCGAGAGCTTCTCGCTGAATTATCCCACGGGGTGGCCCTCCTGGGTGAGGACTCCACCAATCCCAGGACACCTCAAAGGTCTTGCCAAAATTTGGCAGTCTCAGCAGCGGGGCAGATGACATCTTCTCCTTGATAAGCGGAATGCTTTATCAGCAGAAGATGTCCACTTGAACTCGCCCTTCTTGGTACACTCCATGATAGGGGCCATGATACCACTAAAATCCTTTATGAAACGCCTGTAAAAAGTGGCTAGGCCGTGAAAGCTACACATGTTATGGATGTTCTGCGGCGTGGGCCACTCCATGATAGCCTTCACCTTCTCGGGATCAACGGAGATTCCCGTGGAGCTAACTATGTATCTTAGAAAGATGACAGACTCCACGAAGAATGTGCACTTCTTCATGTGGATGTATAGCTTTTCGGCTCGCAGGAGCTTGAAAATGGCACGAAGATGACCTAGGTGGTCATCGCTAAAGCGGCTATACACTAGATTGTCATCGAAATATACGACGACAAACTTACCCATGTAGGGCTGGAAGACATGAGTCATCATCCGAGCAAAGATGCTCGGGGCATTAGATAACCCAAAGGGCATCACTAGCCTCGACTTGAAGGCAGTCTTCCACTCGTCTCCCTCTCTAACCCTAATATGGTGGTATCCTCTCCTCAGATCTATCTTTGAGAAGATAGCAGCACCACTCAGCATGTCCAACATGTCGTCTAATCGCGGAATGGGGAATCTATACTTCACAGTGATTCGGTTAACAGCCGGCTGCCAACACACATACGCCAAGTTCCATCCTTCTTGGGGGCAAGAAGGGATGGAACAACACATGGACTCATACTGTGACGAATGAATCCACTGTCTAATAGCTCAGTGATTTGCCTTTGCAGCTCAGCGTGTGCTGCGGGGTTTAAACTGTAGTGAGGCAAGTGAGGTACGGAGGAGCCAGGGACTAAATCAATGGCGTGCTGGATCGACCTCATGGTAGGTAATCGAGCAGGCAACTCCTCAGGATGGACATCCTGGAACTCCTCAAGAAGCTTCCTGGCAGATTCAGAAAGGTGGGTGGTATCAGGCACCAGTCCAGATGACTGGAGTACCACCAGGGTATAAAGGATGCCACTCGTGAAACTCTCTCTCTAACTCAACTCCCCGAATAATATTCTAGGCCTTCTTCTGTTCTGTGGGTGGAAGGGTCTCCTTGGTAGCATTTGGTCTCGAGTGTGAGGCTAAGGGTTTGACGGGATTCACGACCACTTTTTGCCCATTAAGCATGAATGAACATGTGTGGTTCTGCCATGAATAGTCATGTCCCTGTCATACAATCATGGTCTCTCTAAAGAAATGTGGCAAACATCCATGAGCATGACATCGCACCAGATCCGATCGGTGTAGGGTCCGATTGTGATGGGTACGAGACATCTGCGCATCACAGGAATAGTAGTCTTGGTAACCCAAGCTACTTGAAAAGGTGATAGGTGGGGCTCAGCAGTGACCCCCAGACGCGCAATTGCGGACTCAGCCACAACATTCATGCAGCTGCCACTATCAATCACTAATCTGCATGACTTCTCCCCTGCTCGGAAGAAGGCTTGGAAAATGTTGGTCCTCCAATAATCAGCAGACTCTCGGGGTGTGGCCATCATACATCTTCCCACTAGGAGGCTCGGGTCAAACTCTTCATCATTGGGGGCCCCTAAGTCAAGCTCATTCAACACAACACTAACATCATCAATTTCGGCTGGGGCAGATTCGCCGTTACTAGCCCCCTGAATCAGTAATGTGGTGAGCTGCTTGGTGCAGTTTTCGGCATAGTGCCCAAATGTACCACATATGAGGCACTTAATGTGTGCCAGACTCACAGCTCCTACGGGGGCCTTTCCCTTATCCTCTCTTGTGCCCACGCTTGTAGTCTTGGCTCTATCACTTTGAGCCTTCGGGTCATCCCGTCTATCAATCCTAGTCGTTCCAGATGTCTTATTGCTACTCTTCTGATATGCCTCTATATCAGTCGCAATAGACACAGTGCCTTCCAAATTGTATACGCCGTAGCGAATGAGTTCGCTATGAATCTCCGGCCTCAATCCGTACTTGAATTTGGACAGGGTGTCCAACTCAGACTCACGGATGCGGCATTGTATCATGAGATCTTTCATCTCGGCGTAGTACTCTGGGACAGTCCTAGTGTCCTGTCGTGGGGGGGCCCGAACAGGATGTCTCACATCTCTATGCCCAGCAGTTATGGGTCCCTCCTCCCATCGCTGATCACCAAAAGGGGCGTCAGGTCGGGCCCTAATGGCGTCATCATATCTAACATCCTGAGGCCCAGCAGGTCCGGGCCTCGGTGTACGCGCTCCCTGATATATCTCTGGAGTTAGTCTATCCTCATCTCGCTCGTGGTGTAAATCATGTGGACCTAGATGTGGGTCCAGATCCTCACGAGGGGCATCTACTCGAGTCAGGAAACAGTTCGTGGATGGTTCACCTCCTGAACCTGGCGGGTTAGATCCTCTACCCGTGTGCTCTAGTTGGTTCACCTGTCCTATAATCCCTCTCATATCCGCTCTTAATGTGTTCATCTCTTCCCTCAGGTGGTGTTTCTCCGCGTTCCATTCCATGCGGAAGTCCTAAACCAGATAGGTTCGTCAGGACTCAAGCGCGGTGCAACATAGGACATCTCCTGCGGTTGGTGCATCTCAGATTCTAAGTGCTGATTGTGGCTACCCATGCTAATTGTCCTACCACTCCTCAGATGCATGCAATGATGAATGCAATTTTTTTTTCCTTAAATATGTATGCACCTAGACTATTGACTCCTATGTATGCAGTGACATGTACGTTAGGAGAATAGGATTCCAAAATATGAGAAAATTTCGGAACCTCTCTCTGATACCAAATTTGATGCAGAGCAACACTGGGGTAAGGTTTGCCGGGCTCTAATGCAATCCTAGGGTTCGTGAATATTTGTGAATGCAGATTTTGAAATGTATTCGGTAATTTAAGCAATTTTTGCACAGCTGTTTCAATTCATTTAAGCTTTAGCAATTGCCTACATAAGATTGTACAATAATTTGAAATAACGTTCGTTGGCGATGGGGTGTCGTGAATCACGAACGAGAAGAGCGGCCGACACCGGTTCCGGATCAAAGGGAAGGCTCCGACCCGGAAAGGAAACTCGCAATTCGAGTTACACTTGCCATTCGGGTGTGTTCGGAGGCGCTTCCGTTCCGAAACCACTCACAGCGATTGGATTTAGATTTGCGTTCCTACAAATAACTTCTACTCGAAAATCGCACAAGAAAATAATTAAGTAAATTCAATTTTAGGGTTTAGGAAGGGCAGACACACGCCGGTTTAAATCGGGAACGAGAACGGTGATCCGAGAAGATTCCTTGAGTGAAACAGACTAGTGTCGGCGTCGTCGTGGGTTGGAAGACCGGTTGTAGCGGTTCTGGTGGAGGGTGGATATGGCGGAGGTGATGGAGGCTATCGCGGCAGCAACGGCGGTTACAACGGCTGTTTTGCAGGGGAAAATTTCGATGGCAGCAAGGAGTAGGGTCCGGAAGGCGGCGGTTAGGGTTTGGAAAATGAGGATTCAGAAACTAGGGTTTCCCCAAGGGAAAATAAGAGCCGTTTTTGCTGTTTGGAGAAGACTTTGAATTTTTATTAATAAAAAAAAATTGTCCATAAAATATAGATTTTGGGTATTTATAATACCTTCAAAGCAATCAAGATCTTAGAGTGTTTTTAATAAACGATAAGAGGGCTAATATTCGTCCCTCCGATCAATACATGTAATGGACGAACATAAATGCATAAAAATAAAAACGGCAACGTCATGGCCGGTACGGGTCCGGGCGGGCTCGGCGGCGGGACCCGCGTCGAATATGGTCCCCATCAGGGCTAATTGATGATGATATGTGGCATATTTGATGAATTGGAGGAAGAGTGAGTTGGCTGAGATTGAAAGCAAGCAGGCTGGTTGGCCGTGTTTACCCATCAGCGCCCACACAATCTACATCCTATGTCCATCAGTTCATATGCTTACACAATCCAGGGTTTATACCATGACTATCTATTCGAATCTTCATTAGTTTATACTACTTTACGCATTTATACAATTCTAGTATTTGTTGTCCGTTGTATTTTACTTGTAGACATAAGAAATATCGAGGTGCATAAAATTTGGAATGTTTTTTAAAGGCACAGCGCATGCACGCATATCAACAATTTTGTGATTGCTTTCACGTTTTTCTTGAGATGGTTAAAAGGTACCATGCAATTGTCTCACTATATTAAGAGCTTATATCAATTTCTTTATTAGAGATAGAGAGCCATTCATACATAGGAGACAATTCACACTTTGCTCCTTTTTCAAAATTTTAATAAGAGCAATTGATGAAATACATGTGTTTGCTATTGTCAACAATGTGCATAAATTAAGTATCGTAACTATAAGGGTTTCTCTTATTAATATGGTTCAAAGTTTTGCTATTTGGTACCCAATTTGTCTATATTGTTGTTGGTGTCACAACCCAGCACGATAAGAAATGATTGCCAAGTTGGTATATGAAGGTCTAATAGCAAAAACATGAATCTTGCATTTCAAGTTCATTTTTTAAATCATACTAATAATTATCTTAATCAAATAAAAGAATTATCAGTCATCCAATACACATTTTTATAATACAAGAGCAACACTAAAGACAAAAAAATAAAACTCACCAAATATAACTAACAAGTAGAAGCCTTCTGCAGTAGTAGACCTCATCAACTCACTCTTTTTGTATGATATATTGAATTTTATAGGTGAGTTACAGTACAACCCAGTGGTCCCCCTCAAAAATATGGTAACTTTTACATTTTATTATATTTATATTTATATAATATCTATTATATTCTTGATGATCTAGTATAATTTAATTTACATTATAAATTGATGTTTGCTAAGTTTCCAATAGCCATAATAAAATATAGTTAATCTTTTCGAATAATCTTAATAATAACCTTTAATTTTTTCCAAGAGATGTATTTTCTTTGCTCATTATTAAAGCAGCACAATTTATTCATGCTACAGTTTTAGAACCTCATTATAAAAAAATTCTTACTAATTCTCTTATCATTACCATTAATATTTTTTTAGACAATTGTGATGACCCATGTTAGGTTGGTAACAACCAAACTCACATCGGATACATCTTTCCGCAGGATCATATTGGCGATTAAATAAAATAGCAGTTAAACAATATCCAAAGCCATTCAAATATAAAGAAATAACATTCATTTAAATTAAAGTAAATAACATCCAGAATTTATTATATAAATGTCTTTATACAGAAATGATTGTCCCTTGAAGGGTAGTTAGAATTCATTAATTTCTCGCGCCATGCCTCTTTCTAAAGACTTTAAACTAAATCAACCTCATCCAGCTGTATCTGATCTGACATTATAAAAATAATGCATTAGTGCACATTTTAAATACAAATGATATTAAAAATATACTTAAAGCCAAATGGAAGACAAAAATGATAAAAATTTGCAGAAAAATATAGATTTATTTCAAAAGGATAATCATAACTCCTGCAAAATAAATATTCTTTTGTCACATGCCAAGTTTCAAATGAAAAAACAATAATAGAGTAAAAATTCATGTTTATGTTTGACTTAATATTATGAAGCAATGTTAGTAGTTCTGATGGGCAAAGCCAGAATCATGAGGCTGAGTTTATAAAAATGCAGTTAAGCATGATCTTCACCTGGGCCCCCTTTAAAGGCTCTTGATGGCACCTTCACTTGGCCTCTTTCAAGGCTCCATATGGCAACCTTCACCTGGGCCCTCTTTAAAGGTTCCAGATGGCATCATATATGCATTTAAGCATAATCTTCACCTAGGCCCCTCAAAGGCTCCAGATGGCACCCTTATAACTCCTGATGGACTAGCCCCATCTCTAACTTAATTCAACCTCTGTTTCGGAACTCTTTGCAATATTCACTAGATACATAAACATCATTTTGCTTGTCTTACATGATTAGCAGTAAGAGTAAAGCATTAACTAGCAATATAAAATAGGTTCAAAGCGATGCTTAAGCAGCAAAAAGGTAAAAATAATATCCAGTATACCTTTGTGTTTGACTTAAGAAGACGAATCACTCACAAACTTGATGTGTCTGCAAAAGTTGTATTTATAATTGTGATGACCTAAGTTAGGTTGGTAACAACCAATCTAACATCGGATGCATCTTTCCGCAGGATCATATTAGCAATTAGGTAAAATAGCAGTTAAACACATCCAGAGCCATTCAAGAGTAAGAAATAACATTCATTCAATTTAAAATAAAATGATATCCAAAATTTATTACATAACTTTCATTATACAAAAACAATTATCCCTCGAAGGGGGCAGTTAGAATTCGTTAATTTGCCGCGCCATGTCTTTAAACTATATCAGCTTCCTCCAGCTGTAACTGATCTGACATTATAAAAATAATGCCTTAGTGCACATTCTAAATGCAAAGAATATTAAAAATATACTTTAAGCAAAAGCAGAAGGCAAAAATAATAATAATTGCAAGGAAATATAGTTTATAGCAAAAAGATAATCATAACTCCTGCAAAAATAAATATTCTCTTGTCACCTGCCAAATTTTTAAATGAAAAGCAATAATCGAATAAAAGTTCATGTTTATGCTTATGTCTATGATATTATGAAGTAATGATAGCAGTTTTGATGGGCAAAGCCAGAATCATGAGGCTGGGTTCATATGCCTTTAAGCATAAATTTTCACCTGGGCCCCCTTAAGGGCCTCAAATGATAATAAACATGCATTTAAGCATAACCTTTATCTGGGCCTCCCTCAAAGGCTCCAGGTGGCATCCTTATTGCTCCTGAGGACTAGCCCCGTCCCTAACCTATTCATGCTTCGTTTCGGAACCCTTTTTGCAACATTCACAAGATACATAAATATCATTCAATTTCTCTTACATCATTAGTAGTAAAAATAACGCATTAAGTAACAATGCAAAACCGGCTCAAAGCGTTGCTTAAGCAGCAATGAAAGTAAAAGCATATAAAGTAATATCCAGTGTACCTTTGTGTAGAAAATAAAAATCACACAAAATTTTGATGTGGTACTAAGAGACTCGATGTGTCTGCAAAAGTTATGTTTTGTAAATTTATTAGTCTTTGACAATGCTTGTCTTTATTATTAAAACATATATAATCCTTTCTAAGTTGATCTTGATTAGTTTATAGTTCTCTCACTATTATAGATTGTCTTAAGACTTTAAGACTTAGGTTAGGAACTACAAATTTCAAAGGATCAATCAATTCTGGAATAGTGCAAAGCAAACTAAGATAAAAATGTTTTATTTAGTAGGCTAGAAATGCTACACATGCTTTAGTGTGTGCACAATTATGAAGACTTGTTCCAACAAGACAATCTAAGAAAATAATCACATTTAAAACACTAGGAAATCATGGGTAGATATAATCATCTACAAAGAACTTTTAAATGTTTGCCAAAACTTTCACTGAATACCTCACGCCAACCATCATTAAAACTAACCGAGCTAGTTTGATTAGTATAAGCATAAATATGCCAGTGGATGTTTTAAATAACACCTTGAAGCTTATTATTTTTTAGCAGAATATGTAAAGACCATAACAAGCCAATAATGTAGAAATGTTTATGTGGGCTCAAAATCATACATGCTTGAGATTCATAACGATGAACTTTAGAAGAAACACATAGACTACCCAATTTCCATCAAATTTTCTAAAGTATACTTCAATGCTAAACATTACATAGAATGCACGCATATTACCGCTTCAATTGTTAATTTGCTCATATTAAACTTTTTCAATTGTCTATAATATTAGGGTACTCTTCTAAAGAAACACATAGACCACCCAATTTCCATCAAATTTTCTAAAGTATACTTCAATGCTAAACATTACATAGAATGCACGCATATTAGCGCTTCAATTGTTAATTTGCTCATATTAAACTCTTTCAATTGTCTATAATATTAGGGTACTTTTCTGAAGTTATTAATTAAATGAAAAAAAAATGCACATCAAGTTTGGTAAAGAATTGCTGTAGCACATATAAGTCATCCTAATATTTACATATCTAATCACAACATCCTTATTATTAACTATTTAATGTGATTTACTAATTTGATTTGAAGTATTTCTAACTTACCCTTAAGATTCTATCTTATATAAAAGAAATCAGCGCAATCGATGCAAAGGAAGCTTACCTGCAGAAAAGATCGGGAGCAAGGAAGGGATCATGCGGAAGAGAGGAAAATCGTACGAGAGAGGAGCAGACGTCGGCTTTTGAACCGCTCCTTTGCGTCGATTCCTGCGCCTCTGCCACAAAGTTCCCGAAGCGTCTCCTTCGGCTGAGGTAGGCGAGTGCTGGCGAGGATCCTGATACGTCGACGACAAGAAGGGATCGGCGCATAGCAGAATCGTGCGAATCCTGATACATCGACGGCAAGGTTCATCTGGTTTTTGTCGAGCAGAGGAATCGAGCGCAGGGGAAAGGTGAACGGCGCAGAGGCGGAAGAGTCGAGCGAGGAGAATCCTGCGTGCGGGCAGCGCTCCTGCGGTTCGGGCGGAAGAGAGGAGAAGAAGTGAGCGATTGAATGGGGAGAGTCGAGCGGCTACTTGAGGGTTAAATAGGACATGAGATGTAACGCCTTGAATTTAGCAGTGAGTTACAGAAAGTTTTAAGAATTTGCCTTATTATTCCGTGCCTTCTTATTAGAGCTGTTAGCTCAATTGCTTGACAGTTTTAAAAGAACAGCCCGAAAACTTCTTAATTTATGTATGACATATTAATTGAGTTTCAAAACTTCCTAAATCAAGAATTTAATCAATACATAACAGAAAAAAAATGGGATTTAGCGGTAGCTTTAGCTGAAAATTAAAAATTGCAGGAAATTAACGGAATCTAGACAATAACGTCTTTCTTATAAATGACCTAGGTTCGTTACAATAATCTTCATTTAGACTAATGAATAATTAGCATCTCATATGAATACATGCACAACTATGCCTATAAGTTAATCTTATAAGTCCTTCCTTATAATTCATTTGATACATTATTGAATAGGATAAAGACTAATGAATCAAAATGTGACTATAATGATTTCATAGTTCCTCTTTTTTCAAACGATTAACCATTATATGAAATTGGCATATTATCTAAATTGAGATTACAAGGTTATGACAAATTTCTACCACAGGTTTTGATTTTAGAATTTAGAATGAATAATACGTCTTTACCTAAAACAATAATTGAAATGAGTAAAATAAAGAAAATCTCAATTATGTTGAACTGCTCCCTATCTTATCCAATGACATTAGATAAAATCCATAACTATGGACACATATATTCATGACAGGATTTTGATCCAATTGTTAACTATGTAATTTAACAAAGATTTCAATATTTTTAAGTTTCTCACAAAATCCTTATTATTATTTATTGTATATATTGATTTGAAGTATTACTAACTTACCCTTAAGATTCTATCCTATAACAAAAGAGTCGACGTAATGAAGGATTTACACCTTATAGCTCTCGGTCGAACACACAGAAGGGGATCGGCGCAGAGACGGAAGGATCAAGCGATTCCCCAAGACGTCGACGACAAGGTTCGTCGGGTCTCTGTCGAACGGAAAAAGGGATCGAGCGCAGGGGGGAGGCGATCGGCTCTTGTTGCTGGTTGCGTAGACCACTCTGATGCATTTCGTCGTCGATTTAGGTACGCTCCTACGGCTCGGGCGGAAGAGAGGAAGAGGCGAGGGGGTCGAGAGTAAGGAGCGATTGAGTGGGGAGAAACCGAACGGCATACGCTCGGTTAAATAGGGTGTGCGTGCGTAACACACACCTGATTCGTTCGGCCAGGGAGACGCTGAAAGGAGCGTAGGTTACGGGAATTAGGGAAATAAGGAAATCGTGTGATCACGGGAGCTGAAGGAGTCGAGCGGTTCATATTTCCTTCCTGATAGAACCGCCGGTCTTAATTGCCGATGGTTTCTAAGACCTTCGTTTCTTGTTTTCCCCTCTTCTAATTTAATGAGTGCTTAATGACAAATTTAAATTTCAATTTAGCATTAATTGGATTTGAGAAACCTCTTCAATCAAAATTTAATCAGCGTGAAACAGAAAATCTTGACGAAAACAAATTTTAGCGGGAGATGCAACCGAAAATGAAAATTTGTGGGAAAACAACAAAATTTTAATTTAGCTGGATTTTAATGCCATTCTCAAAATGACCTAGGGTCATTACACAATTGTCATATATATATATATATATCATATATATATATATGCGCGCGCGCGTATAGTGTGGTTGTGGAGAATTCTCTATTCTCGTCCCCTTCATTAGTTGTCGGGGGTGACTCCGGGAAAATTATGACTTGGATAGTATGGTTGCGGAGAATGTTTACGATGATCTTAAAAACTTCTCAAGGAAAAGAGGGAAAAACAAAAAGAAAAAAAGGAAAGATCTAGCTTTGACTCACTGATTGGAGATCATATTACAATTTAGAATAAAAGTGGTTGTTGACTCATCGATTGGAGATCATATTACAATTTAGAATAAAAGCGGTTGCTGACTCATCGATTGGAGATCACTAGCTTTGAGACTCTTTCTCTCTCTTATTATTGTTTTTATTTATTGAGACTTCCCTTTCTATTGTATCCAGATAATTTATTCTTCAAACAAAAAAAAATTATATATATATATATATATATATATATATATATAAATTTTATGTCTTATACTCCTTATCAACAAAAATTAGCCTTTAATGTGTTAGATCATAGAATAAATGTATCTTATTAATATCATCATATGATATTCACTGTACTTAGAGTTGTATAATACTTTCATTATAACATATATCATGATTTATATTATTGTTATCGTTATGATATGCAGACAGAGTATATTGATCTTAAATATGCATTTTTTTTTTGAATTATATAAGAGCCTTGAAAATAATCACTCATTGTACATTAATTGATATTTGTAAAACTTATCCTTTACCTTTATTATACATTGAATTTATAAAAAGAAAAATGTCACTGCAAATAAGAAATGAAAGTACTCACCTTTAAGAATCTGCTAGTTAGATCTTCATGGATTATTATCTAACAACCTTTTGATGCAAATTCACAATTTTGTTCTATCTTTCTACTATATGAAATTGAAATTGATTCCATTATAATTTCTACAGAAGCACGTCTTATGCTATAAAAAGCTAATATGAAAAGATTTTCAGAATCTGTGACATTCTCTTGGTACATTAATAGAAGATCTGTTTATAATGCAAACAAGTCTAATATCTAACATAACTCCGTAAGTTTTAATGGTTATAATTTATGAATTTAGAGCCTTGTCTGTAATATTAATTTGCAATCGTGGAAGCTCACTTTTTATTTTTATACTGAATTTTTTGTCAAATTCAAAATACATCCTGTTGCATAGTTCTCTTAACATCACATTTTGTTTTTGGCATCAGGAAGAGGAATTAAAAAAGGGTGAGATCGAGGCTGACAAGGACAGAATGATGCGAGATTATAGAGCACAGCTGGATGCTGACAGAGCACGTAAGCTTGCTGTTGGGAGGAATCATTCAGGCATCAAATTGCATAGAAGGAAAGGTAGAACATAAGTACTTCCTATGTTCTATACTATCAATAAAGTTTTCTTTGTTGACCTGTTTTTAAAGTTAATAGTAAAAGTGCTCCATAAATTAACTTGTGTTTGCTAATGATGTTATCTGTTTGTTAGTATTGTAACATCTTTAACTAAATGTATGCAAAGGTTCTCTAAAATTTTATTTTTGGTTTATACTCCTATATCTTCTTGGTTTTATTATATGCTAAAACGGGTTGCAAGTAAAAAGAAGGATAATAGTCAATAAAATGCAATATCAAAAAACTATGGTTCACCATGTATTGTAAAAGAAAAAACCATCTTATTTTGTTATCCTTGTTGGTGGCACAAGTTTGCATGACGAAGCTCCAAGGATATACTCAAAACCTGCAGGAAATGTGATGAGGTTTTCATGATAACAAAACTCTATATGTCGACTCTGTATCTCACTTCTAAGTCAAAAGCCATCTGGCTCATATGATAGCAAAAATGTACCAAAAAAATTTATATTTATAGTAAGGCCACTTATGCTTGTGGAACTGGTCAAAACTTGAATCTAGAAATGGTCTTATTATAATTTTGTTAAAGATAAGAATTAATTGATTTCAAGTTAGTTTAGTTGCTTGAAATACTTTCAATTTCAATTTAATTGAAAACTGCTTGATTGAAATAAGTTCGATTAGACTTAAAACTATATTAACATTTTTTAATTAATTAGTTAATGGCTTAAATTTGCTTGCTATACAATCAGGAAACAAATTTTATGCACGATAGGGTGCATCCAGTTGTTTGATTTCAGTTTTTTTTTTCTTTTGCAAGTAACTTGAGGATTTTGAATCTGCTCAAAATAAAAAATAGAATTTGAAGCCCTTCATCTTCGAACCTTAAATATGATTTGAGTTTGAGTTTAGCTGAGCATGATTGATTGATTTCTAATTGTTGTCAGTTCTTTGGTAAACCCTGATTATGTTCGGGACTATTTTTAAATGACCGTTGTTCCAAACAATAGCTAACATATATCATTGTTAAAATGAAAATATGATAACTATGATTTTATAAATCATTTGATCATATGATTCCATATGAACTAGATTCAATTTCTTGCACTTGCTACATTCGCAGCGTCTATGTGCTTTCTGTCTGAGATTGTTTGTTGGTCATTTAGCAGTCCTTTACTCTTTCTGATCACAAAAAAAGATGGATAGCTTCTTTTCTTTGTAAGTCATCGACCATGTAGTAGGTATTAAAAAAAAACTGTCATCAAGATGTTTAACCTCAGAACCATCCCTTGGCATCCGTGATACCTCGTTTTCAATTAGAACATCAAGGAACTTCTTTAAGAACACCCCAATTCTCAGAACCGTTCTCTGGCATTCATGTCACCTTCCTTTTTCAATTAATGCGTTAAGGAACTCCTTTAATAACACTACAGCTCACTTCCTCACAGCCAACCATTTATTTGCCAGGATATTTTTTTATTAAGCTTAGGTATGTACTGATTTTCATCCTTGATGTTTATTTGCCCAGCATGGATAATGGTAGTACTACTATTTTGCTCCAGGGATTGCCTGCCCTTGTTCATTCTTGGTCTGGAGATTGGCGTGGCTAAATTTTTACCCCTTCGTCTACAAATTTGCATATATACTCTGTTTGTATTGCATTCTCCCTAACCCCCACTTACATTTACCTTGGGAATAGTCAAAGTTTTGATACATTCTCGAAGCCATATAATTATATATATCCTAAAAACCTGTTGGGAAAATGTTTCTGCACTTTTTTTTAATATTTGCTTTTATTTTTTTTTCTTAAGGATGGAATTTTTTCAATTGATCAATCTTTTATCGCACATTGCATTACAAAATGTCAAATTAGCCTCAACTAATATAACCATCTTGGTTGTTAGCCTTATTCCTAAAATGATGATTGATTTTGCAATAATTTGCAGCCAGATTATCAACAGCTCTAAATTGCGATGGCCTTAATTTTATATTTGTGTAATTATGATATTAGGTATGTTATTTGCAGGATCTTGTTAGGATATTTAAGCAAAGTGGACAAAAATAAAATGAATTTTTTATTTACTTGAAAATATTTTACATCATTTCTTTTGGAGCCATATCTAAGATTTGATATTACAATAGAAATAAAAAAATTTAAAGAAGCTTTCAACAGAAGCGCACACACACACACATATATATATATACACACATTAATAACATGAGGAGAGTACATGCGCTAGATATTACAACTGAGGAAAGTACAGATGCATGATTTTTTTAATATATATATATATATAATATTAATATTTAATTCAATTTTATTTTATGCATTTTTCCATTGTCGGACTTTAAAATTCACAAAAATTGATCTGATTGTGTATTATGATGAGACAAACTTAGCGACACCAAAATTTAATTATGGAGAATTCGTAGTTCTAGACATGATGGAATTTTTGAACATGGTAGTCTTCTTATTTTATGCTCAATTTAATGATATAAAATATTTTGGATTGAATATATTTTATTTTTAATTACTTTATGAAATTAAAATTTAAAATTTAATTTAGAAAAAACTGTGAATTCGAACACTCAATTTTGTGCATGAGCATTCTTAAATTGGGCTCTATATAATGATGTTGTTGGTTTTATTTTATTTTGAGTGAGTCGACAATCCTTATATTTGGCTAAATCAGGTTATTTTAAGTTTTGATACGTCTATAAATAACCTCAGGTTTTTTTAGACTCTCATGATGTTGTCTTGGCATCACTTGTTTAAAATACTTTCACCATTGTACGAACTTTGCAAGTGATTGTTATTTCTTGGGAAGGCTTCGCTAGACAATCACAAAGGAAGGATATGTGAAATTCGTTGTTCACAACTTTGAAGTCTTCGAGGAGTTTCAACTTATATGATGAATTTCCCACTTTTGCTATTATCTTAAATGGTCCCACTCATTAGAGGCCTAGCTTTTCTGCGACTTCAAGTTGAAATACTCATGTCATAGGGCTAACCTTCAAATACTCATGGTCTTCCCCTTGGAAGTCAACATTCCTATGTTTCAGGTCATAAATATATATTTTTTGTTTTTCTTGAGCAATAGCTTGTCTTCTTTGTATCAATTTAATCTTCTAATTTGTTTCTTCAATTAGATTCATTCCATATATCTATGCAGCTTCAGGCCATGCTAAAAGTGTTGTACACTCTCCCATATAGAACTTCATATGGATCTATCCTAATATTTGACTGGAATTTGTTATTACACCAATGAAAGATATTTGTCCCAGTTTCTGCATAAATCTAACACATAATCTCATGGGTCTTCCAATATCTAATTTTCCTTTTTTGTTTGGCCATTTATGTGATGATGGAACGCTATGCTCATAGCTAATGTAGTTCCCAAATATTCAGATATTGCTCTTCAAAGTATGGATGTGAATATGTTGTCCCTGTCGGAGATTATTTTCTTCGGTATTTCTTGTAGTCCAACAATTTCTTGTATATATATTCTCACTAGCTTCTCGACGCAATCAATCTTTGCGATGGGTAAGAAGTGAGCAATTTTGTGAGTCTTTGTTATTATTCAAATTGTGTTTGTTCAGTTTTACCTCGTGGAAACCCAACTACGAAGTTCATGTAGATATCAGTCTATTTACATTCTGGGATTTGTAGTAGTTGTAATACTCCTCCTGGTCTTCAGTGCTTTTCTTTCACTAGTCTACATGCATTGCATTTGACTACAAAAGTTCCCACGCATTACTTTAATCTGGGCCACCAAAACACCTTCAAATCATGGTACATCTTGATACTTTTTGAGTGAATGGTGTATCCCGAGTAATGTGTTTATGTTAATATCTGCTTGCACAACTTGGTACACTTGAGTACTCATAGTCAATGCACGTGATAACTACTTATCTCTTAATTGAAGGTCCTTTGTTTTTCTAGGATGGTTGGTACCCTTTTTTTAGTATTCTTCATCCTCTTGTTGCGCATTCTTGATATGCCTTTTAGACTTTGATTTTGTCGTCTCAATGTTGATGGTTGTACTCAATTCGGCTTAGAGATAGGATTAATTTCTAGCATTTATAGCTTTTTAATCAAATATTCTTCCAAAATTAACATATTTAATACTTTGGTTGCAACCACATTGGCTTTCTTTGGGTGGTATTGGATATTCAAGTCATAGTTTTTCTATTAATTTCAACCATAGCTTTGTCTGAATTTAGTTCCTTTTGGGTAACTATGTATAAATTTTGCACCCGACTTTGTACAGGTTATGGCTCTAGATCTTTAGTACAAATACCACTGTTACAAGTTCCAAGTCATGCACCAGATAATTCTTCTCGTGAACCTTTAATTGTCTGGATGTGTACACAATGGTTTTCCTTTCTTGCATCATTACACATCCTAGACATTTGTATATAATTGATTGTCTACTTCTTGCGGTAGTACGAGTGCAAAAGCAGTCGTTAAAGTATGCTTTAGATTCTGGGAGATTCATTGCATTCCTGTTCCAGACTTTTGAGTTAATCTTGTGAGAGGGGCAAATATTTGAGAGAACCCCTATTCAAATTTTCTGTAATATGCGACATGTTCTAGAAAACTTCAGTTCATTATAGTGGTGGGATGGGGTCAATCTTGAATCACATTGATCTTCCGCGGGTCCACTCAAATTTCGTCTGCATTGACGATGTCTCAGAAAAGTGACTGAACGTAATCAGAACTCGCACTTTGAATTTTGCGTGTAGCTGGTGAGCTCTCAGGGTTTCTATTACAATATGCAAATGCCCCTTATGTTTCATCTTATTTTTGAATATATAAAAATATTTTCTATGAAGACAATTACAAATTTGTTTAGATATGGTCTCATGACCCATTGCATTAGATTCATAAATACTGATGAGACATTGATCAAACCAAATGATTGCATTAGAAATTTGTGCTGTCCATACCTTATTCTGAAGGCAGACTTTGGTACATCATCTTTCACTCGCAATTGATGATATCTTAAGTTGAGGTTAAATTTCGAGAAAATGGCAGCTCCTGTAATCTTATCAAATAATTCATTGATTTGTGGGAGAGGATACTTATTTTTGATGTGACCTTGTTCAACCCCCTGTAGTTGATGCACATTTACGGTGTAACATTTTTCTTCTTCACAAATAATACTGGGGCTCCCCACGAGAATATGCTTGGCTTGATGAATCCCCTATTCATTAACTCTTGCAATTGCTCCCTTAGCTCTTGAACTCTTTGGGCACCATTTTGTAGGGGACTTTGGATAGTGTCTATACCTCGAGCATGAAATCAATAGTGAAATCTATCTCCCTTGAAGGTGGTAGTCTTGGTAATTTTTTTGGGAATACATCAATGAATTTGTTGACTACTTCAGTATCTTTTAATTTTTGCATGTGTTTCTCATACCCTATCATGGTGGCAAGGAATGCTCTGAACCCCTTTTGAATAATCTTTTTTGTCTTCATAGCGTTAATTAGTGAGGATAAGACATTTCACTTTTCTACAAATACTATTTACCGATTATCCATGGTCAATATTACACTCTTCTTTGAGCAGTCAATCATAGCACCATGGCAACTTAGCCAGTCCATCCGAATATTATATCAAAATGAGAAATGGGTAAAATTATTAATGTAGCTTTGAGTTGTTGCTCTATTTCTATTGGGCATTCGCAATATAGCTTCATGTTCATGTGTTACAGCGGGTAGTCTAATGTTCATCGCTTGTTTCAACCTTTGGGTTGCTTGTTGTAATTGTATGACAATGTTTTTAGAAATGAATGAGTGACTAGCTCCTATGTTAAAAACAATATTGTATGGCAAATTTATTAAAGTAATATACTTGAGACCACTTCATGATCTCTCCTTAAGCTTCAATCGGAGTGAGTGCATACACTCGAGCTTGTGCCCAAGGCCTTTGAGCAATCTTCCTTTTGGTGCAATCATAGGGCTATTTTGTATGATCAGCTGACCATCCAACGTTCGAGTGGCTTTACAATGTTGTATCCGGTGACCAGGGTGAGCACACTTATAATAGAGGCTTCCTTGGTGATAGCACTTGCCATAGGGATATGGCAATTGACAGTTCCTCATTGCTTTCTCGCTTGAGGAGCTTTGGCCATATCTGGAATACCCTTGCTGCCGGCCTGGGGTGAGGGCCCTTGAATGTGCCTTGATTGGCAGTGCTCGGTGGCAGCTTTCTTTTCAACCTCTTGGAGGTCATCTGATTATAATGTTCAAGTACCTTGGCACTCTCAAGCAGGGTTGCAAAGTTTATATGCCTGAAAGGAAGCAGACTTCGGCGGATAAAGTTCTTTAGGCCTACTTTCAAGCGATTGCATATCACAAGCTTTTATGTCTACTAATTTGGGGATTACCTGGCAATCTGTTGAACTTGGCCTCGTACTCGACCATGATACAATGCTTCTTGATTAAGTTTCATGAAGTACTTATCCATGATGCCTTGAGCAGAGTGTGGGAAATATTTTAGCATAAATATTTCAACAAACTCTTCTCATTATATGCCTTTTATGTCTCTTCCTATGAATATGGTGGCTTCTGTCAGTTCCCACAAGTTGTCAGCTTCCCCTTCAAAAGGATAGATGACTAATAGGACGGCCTTCTCTATTGGGCACTTCATGTTGGATAGTTTCTTCTCAGTCTTTTTTAACAATTCTCCAGCTTCCATAGGTTTTGCCGACCCATCCAAAATCGACGGTTTAAGCTTTAGGTATGCTTGTAGGGTCCCATCCATGGTCGTATCTGGACTAGCTGGGGAGGTGGAGCAGAGGCTGATACTTTACTAACATTTTGATTTTGTAATAATTGTGTTAATAGTCCGAGTAGCCTGTCCATTTGACTTTCTGATGGTCTTGTGGCCATTGGAGTCTTGATTGAGGTATTGGAAGGTATGCTGAGGGAGGGAGACCTTTTGGATCAATCTAAAGGAAATACTTTAATTAAGAAATAATGAATCACAAGCCAAAATTTAGTGTATTTTGTAGTAAACCAAAAACATTGTTGGGATCTGAGTTTAAATTTTAGAAGCTTTTTTTTTTGGATACTTGTTTATACTCTCGTAAGGGTCAAGTGTAGTTTGTTTTAGACATTCCTTGAACATCTTGTAGCATCAAGTTGAGCCTACTTCTCTTAATTCCGGAAGTAGTTGCAGTTCCTTTCCCTTGCATGCCGGACAGTTGGTCGTCATTGATCGTTGAAGGCTTTCTTTCAGCTCTAAAATCCTTCCTTCAAACTCTTTTTCTCTTTCCTTTGCTTAAAACTCGAAGGTGGAAATAATATACTGCACTGTGTATTGCAGTTCTTGTAATCCGTTTACCTGTTTTTTTATTTGGGCATGGAAAGTAAAGAGGAGTTTTGGAAGCATGTCTTGTAATTTCACAATCTTTTTCTCCAGCATTTAAATTCTTTCCTCAGTGGTAGGGGAACAATTGACACTATAAATCAGGACTATCTAGGTGTCAGGAGTTAGTTTGGTTTGGCTCGGCCTCTGAGTTGTCTGTAAGGAAGGTTGCTTTGGGAATTCATCTGAAGTTTTGGCTAGGGCTTATTTGGATGTTCTATTCATTTTTTTATCAAGTAATGTTAAGCTTTACATGGCTCTTTCTTATTTTGCTTAAAGAAACCCCAACCTTGCTCTGATTCTAATCTCAAATTTATATAATTTTGATATTAGGGATGTCATTCGTAGGATTTTGTTGGGCTATTTAATTAGAATAGACTAAAATAAAATGGAATTTTCATTTACTTGAAAATTATATATCATTTCATTTGGAGCCATACATAAAATTTGTAATTACAATGAAAAAAAAAAAGAAAGAAGCTTTCAATATAGGCACATTGGGGTTACACTCAATGAATTCCTGATTTGATACGTGAAATGTGCCAGTGATGGAATCCCACCCAGATTACTTTGAGTTTATATTTAAACTTCAAAGCCGTATGCACAAGGACAAAAATAAATGCATGTAAGAATCAATATAACCACATTATATTTATCTTATAACTCAAAATTATATATTATTATTATTATTATGTAGGTTTATTATTATTATTATTATACTAACTATAATATTACTATTTAATAATAATACATAATAATACTCAATAAATCGGGCTATTTTATTTTGAGTTAGTCGGTGATCCTTATTTTTTTTTGCTAATTATGGCTTTTTTAAGCTCTAATAAGTTCGTAAATAACCTCAAGTTGTTACACTAACAAAACTCAATAATTATAGCTGTATGAAAAAGGACTAATATGTTGGCAGGACTGAATTCCCAAAATGGTTAACTCGATTTCTTTTCATAATTACCACCCCACAACTGTAATACTTGTCTACTATGGTGGTCATATCTTTGTCTTATCATTTAGGCCCAAACAACAGTTCATCTTCTTTTAAAATGTGTTGGCTTCAACTTACTAATTAATGGAAATGTAGCAATTGGAGCTTTGCTAATGATTGGTAATGGAACAAACCGTCATGGTTTTAGGAGGTAAAAGGGGAAAAACAAGGGTTGTTAATGTTGAAGATCAACAAAAGCAAGACCAAGAAGAAAACACGCACAACACAATCACAAACAAAAAGATTTACGTGGTTCAAAGTAAACGCTTACGTTCACGAAGAAGGAAAAAGAAGAATTTCACTATTTGAAGAGGAATTACAGTAGGGTTTTACAAACCCTCACTCAAGAATCTTAGATTGTGTTTCTTACAGCCATAATACTCTCACAACAGATTCAGTCACAATACTATTTAAAAAATAGCTTCAAAAGCTTTTAAACAACCCCTAAAACTTTTAATAACCGCCATAAAGACCCATCCCTTTAGTCCTGAACCACCGTACGCGCTTTGGCGCTCAGGCCTCTGCCTGAGGCGCTGTCCTGGTGACTTGGCGCCTAGACCTCTGTCTGCACTGGCGCTGGGACACACCTAGCCTCTGCTCAGCCCAGTAACGTGATGTGCCGAAACAGCCCGGAACTCGTCGGAACCATCTTGGCTGATCCAATCAGGCTTGGATTCTTTTCTCATTCTAATTGAATAGTTAGTACAGACCCTCTATGGTTTTAGGAGGTAAAAGGGGAAAAACAATGGTTGTTAGGACAGAAAGATTGGAATCACCTAGGTTCAGAATATATTCTAGGATAGCAAGATGTAGGGACAACAAGATGTAGATTTTCTGACCAGCAGAACTGCAGTTGGGTGTGAAGATAAACGCGGGTTGTCTGTTGATAACAGAAATGCAGCTGAGGAAGATCTTCTTCAAGGAGGGAGCGTTCTGCATCTGAAGAAGATCTTCCTTAAGAAGGGAGCGTTCTGCAGCTGAATGATCAACAGCAGTTAAACATAGTGATGAAAAACAGAAACATAGATGCTGGGTTGTTCCTGGGCTGTTATCTACGGAAGTAGCTATTAGAGAGTGCTCTAAATAGCAGGTAAGGGCTGCTTCTGGTGAAATTTGCTGGGCTGTTTGAAAACAGTAACTGGTTATCGTAAGGCCTCTTGTAGCTGTTGTTGAGCAGTAGGATAATGCAGAGACTGGGGGGTAGGAAGTCTTTGGGGAAGAGGCGAATAGAACCAATTTGGGGTTGAGAAGATATTAGAAAAATGCTTGAAGGAAGATGTGAATAAACATAGAGAGGAAAGAGAATAAGAGATGAAATAGAAAAATTAGTTCTCAGAACATTTCATCCATTCAAATTTTGTTTTCATTACAATTCATGTAATATTTTTAATTCTTTCAATAGACAATTGATTTTCAAAATTCTGGAGATATTAAAAAAAGAAATTAATAAAACTTAAATTTAGAGATAAATCAATGAATAAATTAAAAGCCATTTGGTTGACAAGTAATTTTATAGATTTTAGGTTAAAAGAATATAGAAATAACTTTAAGCTAAAACTGTTTAAGTTATTTGGAAGTAACTTTTAGGGTTTAGGGTTTTTTAACTTAAAGTTTTTCTTAAGTTTAAGATGGATAAATTGAAAGGCTAAACTAAGTTTCTAAAGCTATTCAAAAGTGAGTTGCTAAACTCAACGCAAGATGAAACATTTTCTTATTTGGTTTTTAGTTGAAATAATGAAACTTGCCAAAATATTTCCCTCAAAAATTTAAATTTTTTTATTCAAATTTGAATTTAAATATGAGCGAAAATTTGTGCGGAAATTTTTTGACAATAATGGTTTAATTTATTAAAATTTTTCTCTTGAAATTCAATATTCAAACTTGAATTTAAATTTGGGAGATAAATTTATGATAGGGCAATAAAAGTATTTCTAAGCACTCATTGATTTTTGAATTCATGTATATATATGCTCACTCTTTGCATTCAAATATAGCACCTTTTGAATCTGAGTTCATTTAAAGCATATTATGATAATTTTCAGTTATTTCCTTAAACTATCAAGAATTTTACCGCTTTACTCATTTGGCATGTATATGCAGCAAAGAGAGACAAGGATTTAAAGAAACAGAACAACAAGAGGCGAAAGGTTTCTCTTTTACCTGTTTCTCTTTTTGTTTATTTATAATTTGATTTAACTGTTTCTTGCTATATTATTTTTGTTCTTAAGTAAATTATTGGTATTATTTTGAGAATGCTATTCATCAAGTTGAATTACATGTTGGAACCATCTTCAGAAGTCTAGTTGTATTTTCTTGGGCATGGTACTGCTAATATCTTTTTTTGAGACTCTGTTTTTACTTATTAGTATATTGTTATTTACAATTGGGGGAATTGGAATTTGATAATATGCTTAGTAACGTGAACTTTGTTGTTGAAGCCGTTTATCTGTTTATTCCTCTCTCATAAATTTTTATTTTTCATGTTTTCTGCGCATTGGAAGATTATTTTCATGTATGAACTAAATGGCCACCTAATTTTAACTGTAATTATTAACCAACAATAAAGAAAATTTAATTTAACTAACAATAAAGAACATTAAATTTAAATTTTTGGTTTATTCTTGTAGGAATTATTGGATAAACGATCGGATGAACCTTGCAATGCTACTTGTAGCTTATTTCATTTCCAGTCCTTCAATGATTTTCTTATTAATAATGACCAATTCCACTAGATTTCTGGTGGACATTGTAATACCTCATAATCTACAGTTTATCACACAGAGCACTTCCTATGAATGAACATACGTTATCATTTTAATTACTGTATGGTGATTCCATTGTCTATTTTTGTAATTGATCACTAACTTACTATGGGCATGTAATTTTCTAAAACTTTGGCAAAAGATTTATATTAAGCCTTTAAAACACCATCATCATGGAGATGGTGAAACTTGTAATATATTCTTAATCACCTTTACATAAAAGTATCTTGCTTACAAAGATATATTATATTCAACACTGAAACAAGATTCGTTGACATGTCAATTGCAAAATTAACACAATATGTATGTATATATATCCACATATATATATTATACACACGTATAAAATATACATATATATATATTATACACACGTATAAAATATACATATATATATATATATATATACATATATATATATATATATATATATATATATATATATATATGAACAGTAAATCAATAAAAATCAAAAAAATGAAACTTTGACATCCAAATTCTCCATACACAGACATATATAATGTGAATGATATTATAGTTCAGTAGTTGATTTTTTGAATTTGAACTTTTAATAGGTCAAAGGTTAAATCTTATCAACCACATATTAGCCTTATTATTATTATATATATATGTTTATATATAATTATTTTTAGCAGTTTTATTATTTTTGGGATTTTGCATGCCTTTTTTTTTGGAGTCAGAATATTCTAGCTGAATTTTGCCATTCGCTTATGACATCTTTTTACATAATATTTATTGAGCATTAATCACATATTTTTATTGACATTGAACATTTAAATTGTTTTAGTAAAGTAGTTTTTAAAATTATTGAGCTTGGAATCACAATTTAATCTATCATTTTTTAGTATTGCGATCTTAATATATTTCAAGAAAGTGCAGCTTGGTAATTTTAAATTGCAGAAATATAGTACAAATTAGACATCATAATCTGACACAAAACAAGATGATAACTCTTGGGTTTAATATATCTTAATGTGTAACATTTGATGTATCGCTAGTCTTTGTACTTGAAGCGGATATGTGCAACCTTGAAATTTATTTCCAACTTTATAAATGTAATCATTTTAGCAAGGTTTAAAAGGTTGTCTTATTTTGAAATTCATGGTCTAGTCACTTCAAAGTTTGTAGGTACATGAAGTGCAGTATCATCTTTGGATCCTGCCTTTATAAATTTTCTCTTTACATTTTAAACAATGGGAGTTGACACATGTTACATTTTTCCGAAGAGATCAATAAATTTGTGCTCTGCAAGTGCTGTTGTTTTATCTCTTAGTGCCAACTAACTAATCAAAATGAAGCTACCTAATTGAAAATCCTTTTGTGATGATCGGTGAATGCATAGCCTTTACCTAAGCATATACTCTTTCTTCTCCTCTCCCCTCCTTTCCTCTCCTCTCAAATTGTTGTTTCCACTTGTTCTTTGCAAAGCCAAATCCAACTGCGGCTATCTCTCCTCTTATTATCTCCTCCATATATTCAGGAAACGTGTGATCAGTTGGATTTAATCCTCCCCAGTATCTAGGCAGCCGTCTAACTTTTTGGATGTTACTTTCTTGCTACCAAATCCATTTCTTTTTGTTTTTGCTAAAGGACAGATGTTTAGTCTTAGTGGAACTCTTTTTACTTTGCAAGTCTATATAATTGAGCTCTTTTTTATTTGATGAATCCAAGGGTATGATGGTTTTCATTTAAGATGCCCTCTCCATGCTTCAATTTGTGGAAATTTTTGGAAGTTGGATAGATCATATGCAATTTAGGTTGAGTAAAAGAAATACAAGAAATTATTGAAGGATGGAGCAAATCTAGGGTAAAGAAATTGCTCCGAAGACTTACCTTAGGATTTAGTTACAGAGATAAGAATATTCATTCTAAAGTTAAACATAACAAAATAAAAAATGCATATGTTGAACTATATAAAAAAGATACAAATGATCTTTTTGCTCCAAGATTTATTCGAAAATTTTTTAGATGCTTTAGAATATTATTAAAAAATCTTTAATATGCTAAAATGTAGACTATGATTATAATTTTACTTGGGTCAGCTTTATAGATGTAAAAGGCATATGTTGAACTATTTAAAAAAGGCATATTTAGTTTTTGATTTGTTTGGGAGGTTTGCTTTTTGTTTGCTATGGGGTACTTGCTCACAGCCTGTGAGAAAGTAGAAATTAATGCGCATTCTAGTTGATTCCTGCAGCTTTGCATTGAAAACTATAATATTCTTCTTGCCCTTTATAATTGCTGTCATATTTACCAGTCTCAATTACCACTTCCATTTTCGGCTGCCCTCATCATCATTGATTCTCACTACCAACCACCGCCAGCCACTGAATACCAGAATCGCATCTATGGCTGGCCATTGCTCTTCAATAATGCCTTTTGTTGACCATTGCTCCTTGTTGACTACTGGCCCCACCCACCCGTTGCTGCCTACCCCTCGTTGTATGCTGCTTAGGCTGCCTCCGCCTCACCATTGCCCCAGTCAATGCAAACCCACCCTGTTAGCCTCCGGACATCACTGCCAACTTTGCTAGTCATTGACTTTCATTGCACCCGTCTCTATTTGCGCGGACTACAGCCCCTTCCACCCATCGCCTCGCATAAGCATCCGTTCCCTGCATGCTGCTGTCTACCACTCAACTGTTATCTACTACCACTACCCACACTTGCGTTACTGCTATAGCTACCCATTGCTTTTTGTCACTGGAAATGTAAGCCACCACATCCCACCTCTAGACTCCTCGTCCTTACTGCTTCCTGTTATTGCCCACAACCGGGCACAACCGCCGTCGGTCGTTGCCATCCTCTGCTGTCGATTGTTGCTCCATGGCCACCCACAGCCGCTGGCTACTACTAACCGTCGCACACCTCTGATGTCACTATTTGTTATTCCCGCTCATGTAAAAGGGTGCATATGTACTTTTGCTTTATGTTTAGTACAACAATGGCTAGATCCCAAACAATACCAACTCAACTTCATAAATCTGCTTCTCAACTTCTTAGTACATAACTTCAGAATAAAGTAGATAACTTGTGATTTATGAAAGAACAGTGCATGGGGTATTGCGTGGAAGAAACATGCTTGTATTGTGTGAGGACTGGGGAGGATAAGTAGCGTGCGACTGCAATGGGTATGGCGGAGATATGCTGAACAGTAGTGGGTAATAAGATTAATCCCTATCTCTGTTCCATCCCTTTTACCTGATCACCACCTGCAATAATGAAATTCAGACTGCAAACTACTTTTATTAACGAGCATTCCTTAAGGTAATATTGTATATACTCAAGCTTCACATGCATATACTCGTATCTGTGTGTATCATTAATTTGTTCTCTTAGCTGTCTTAAGAACTTGCCAATCTACTATATCTCGAACTCCATCTTTATATTTTGTATATCTGCAAGGACAAAAGGATCACGTTTTTTCGTCTCGTGCTATTTACCTTGGCCATTGCAAAATGTTTGTAAATTTTATTCTTAGCACCATATCAAATCAATTAGTTTTGAAAAATAAGTTGGCTTAGTGCTTGTTGAATACTGAAACTAAGTTATTTCTTTGAGGATGTGGAGTGATTGTTGATTTTTCCTTTTATTCTCTTTGACACGTACACCCATTACAGATCAGTGTTTGCATTCATTATTTTTTTTCATCCATTCACTTGTGTGGAATTTTATATCCGTTGACCAATAAATTGACCACGTTCTAACCATTATTATCAGATCATGTTTTTCAGACATGACAAGTTAGTACGTTTTCATAAATTCATCCATTAAATCTTGAGGTGAAGATAAACATCATTTATATTCTTTGGATTAGAGGAAATTGGGACGATTAATGTCAGAGACATATATTGCAAATATTGGGGGGTAGATTTTATGGCATGACAATCTTTGACAAAATGAGTATTGCAAGCCAAGTTGTCCCTAAATATGTGAGTACCCATTAGAGCAAAAGACTGAACTTAATGTTGCATGGTTCCGAAGCAAAATTCAGATGCAATCTCATATGTTCGGCAGACCTTGTTGATTTAAAAGATTTCAAAATTGAGGTGCAAGTTGGACATTGTATATCCTCTTCTATGAAGGAATGTGTTTTTGTCTTTATCATCTTTCTTTCAATGTTTTGTAACTTTAGCAGCCCATTGTTTTTATAGTCTTTGTCGAGTTGTGCTTGTAGTGTACATGATATTAGTGACAACCATCAATTTGTAAGCCTTTAATACTAACTTTAAAACCAAATGTGCATCATAAGCATCTTTGAACAAGATCTTTCAGGTATGCTTCTTCTATATGGTGATAAACTAGTTGAAAGCTTCACATGGCACATTTTGGTTAAATTTAGTGTTCAGAACCTGCACTGCTACTGATGCTTGCGAGTGGTTAGTTCTACTGTAAGCTAATTTTATGTGCTTTAGAAGTTTAGAGATTCGTTGTCCTATTCTTTGACAGTGTTTATATGAAATTGGGTTCATCTACATTGAATATTAATCCATACGTCCTGAACTAATTGACTGTGGAAAAATTCATCGTAGTTCTATTTCATTTTTTTTTTCAATCAAAAACCTATTATTCATCCATGTCACTCATTAATGCCATATGTGACCAAGGTAACAGTTGTGATAACAACGCACTATGCATTTTATTTAGATTTTTTTAATTCTTAAAATGTATAACACGTGACTTCGAAACATGTGCTATAATATATACAATTTAGTTTAGGAAAAATTTGGCATCATTTCCCCCGAAGCTCCTGTGGTAAACTAATTTTGATTTAATTGATTAATATATTTGTAGTAGTATTATTATAGCTATACAATCTACAGGCTGATGTGTACCAAGACAATAATGGGCATATGTTACTGAATTTTCTTAGATTGAAATTTACATATTGCTTTCCCATGAACCATGAATCCCTAAATATCAAATTTGGATATTCACAAAATTATATTAAATAAAATAGCTTTAATATTAATAGCTCATTGAATATTTAGCAGTGTGAATCTTATCTTTAAAATAAAAATTGTTTTCTAGCATCAAGTAAACGACCTAGACACCTCGTTTCATTTATAAAAAGTTCCAAATTCAAAAACCTAAAATCTTGTTCTAAATATAATAACTGAAATGTTATAACTTAACGTAAAAAGTTGATCAATGAAAATTGCTTAAAATTATACAATGCGCTGGAGGTTTTAGATCCGATTGTAATGTGATAGTATATCGACATGTGATGATGATGAGGATGCAAATCTGGGTTGGTGCGATTGTAAATGTTGGGAAATGAAAGCTGCATCTTCCGAAGCTTTGGGATGAAAGATTTAAAAATAGGAAGAAAGGTATTAAAAATGTGTGAGAAAAAAAAATCTAAATAATAAGAAAGTAGCAAGAAAAATAAGTTTTAAAAGGATGAAGGGTTTATGCAATCTCAGGAAAGTGAAAATTGGAAAAATTTTGAATTGGGTAAGGCTTAAACTTGGCATACTTTGGCTTGGGATGCTAAAATTGTCAAAAGCTATCAAGGGAAACCTGAAGGAGAGAAAAGAGGGATTAGGGATTTTATGAGCTTGGGCATTTGCTCACGAGCCTTAGATTTTTTTTTTTATTCAATGAGCTTTCGATGGGGACTGAAGCCCATCAAAATAATCGTAGGAATCTGAAGCCCATCAAATTACTCTTAGCTATTTCTATGGGTGACCCTTCAATTTCCTGTTTGAAACATTAGAATCTGATTTGGCTATATGGTGCCAGTTGGCCACCCTTGTTCCCCCCGAGTCCGTTGGAAACAATATAAAATTAAATGTTCTCTCCTGAATTTTTGAGTTTCTTGATAATTCAATTGATCCTCAAACATAAAAAGAACATATCAAAGAAGAATTTTATTTAATAATCAATTTATCTTTGGGTGTTACACATGCTTTGCCCAATCTTCTCTATTTACTAAATTTCTATATATACCAAAAAATGAACACCCACACAATCATCCACATGTGCCATTGTTAAACATCTGTGTATTTTAACAAAAATCAGAAAATTAACTCAGGTTTATGTATGTGAAAAAAAAAACCTTCTTTGTTTTTGCAAGTGCTTAATTAGTACTTTTAAATCTCTCTTGGCATCTCTTATTCTCAGTTAAGAGTAAAATAGAAAATCTTATATGACTAATGTGAACACAAAATTCTAATGGAAAGGGAAGCCATATTTCTCCCTTTACACATTTATTTCAGTAGTTTTATTGCAGGAGTTCGTTAGTGCCTACCGACACATCACAAAAAAAGTTTACAGATGGGAAAATAAAAATATTATTGAAGAAACATAGGAAGAGTATATTATGGATCACTTGAACAATCTATATAGGAACTTGTTTGGTACACTTCATTTTGGGTGTAAACTGATTTCATGTTATCTTACTATACGGGCATTTATTTTACTGCATTTTGAGCAAGAATTTAAATTTTGGGAAAGGCCAATTTCACCAAACCCCTTCGAACAATGAATCACTCCTTTACTGATACCACATCAGGTTTAGAAGCTCGTACAACCTCTCCTTTGGACGCTTTGATTGTGGAGCTGTAGGCTACAGAGTTGGGGAGCCTACCCTTCCCAAAATAGTGCCAAGGTGGAATTGCCCAAATCTCTTGCATGTTTTGTATCAGTAGGGCTATAAAATAAATACAATTTACAAGATTTGAGGTGAATATTGGGATGTGGAGACCATTTAGATCATCTATGGAGGTGCAATTGAAGTTTCGATAGGTTTCACAGAGGTCTCGGGGTGTTCCGGGACAAGTCAGATTAATTCGGGTGTTCCAGCGCACCCTGAAGTCACTGGACTCAAGGGTCAGGAGCCCCGACGTGTCGTGGCACCCGTCTAGGGCGCCCAGGCGCGCTCTAGTGCCTAGCGCCTCGTGACTCCCGTCTGGGGCGCCCAGATGTGCTCTGGCGCCAGTGGTTCGAACATGGGGCGCCCCGACGTGCCCTGGCGCTCGCGGAAACTCAGTGACGGGTTTTGACAGTGCCCTAAGTAATTTTAGGGGTATTTTGGGTCCTTTGAAGTCTAATTAGACCTTGAGTATTTAAGTAAACATGTGAGGGGATGTTTTATGTGTTGATCCATAATCAGTTGGAGTGTGGAGGCTGCTTCTTCCCAACCTTAGAGTAAGAATTGGAGGAAAAATTTGAGGAGTTGATCAGTAGGCTTAAAAGTTGTAGATCCTTCTTGCTCTTGAGATAAGGAAACTCTCTGTAATTGTAACTTTCTTGTTTATAATGGATGTTTTCTTTGGTGGTGTGAATTCGTGGTTTTTTTGCATTCTTGAGCTTTTCACGTATATCTTTGTCTTTGGATGTTCTTGTAGTTTATGTTGTGATTGTTTTGTGCTGTAATTTTTATCTTGTTTGTTTGGTTTGCATTTCTCTGTTTTTGCTTCGATAGATAACACCAACGGAAACCAATCGGTACAAAATAAGACCTAACTATGAAATCTCCAAATTTAAATTTTCCTAAAGTTTGAGAGTCTATATTCACTGTTATTTTTAGTTTTAAATTTACGGGCGGGCTCTTGGATTTCCTCTTCAATTATCCTTGATTCACTTTTAAGCTTCAAGAACAATATAGGTATTGCAGATTAACTAATTTGCATTTGTTGTATTGGGTAAAAACTATAAACATTTAATTTATGTAATATTGTGGACAAGCATATACAACAGATTATTAATAAAATAATAGCTTTATTGAAGATAAAATTTATTTTTCGGTAATAAAAAACAATTCCAGAATTTATGCACATGAATCTTCATCCCACAGCATCGGCGGAGAGAATCTGATTCGAGCTCCCGCAGTTCGTCGTCGGAATCCTTGAGCAGTGATGATGACGAGAGGGAGTCGAAGAGGTCGAGATCAAGATCTAAGAGAACGAAGAAGCAGAGAACGCACAGATCGAAGTCGAAGCACTCTTGCAGCGATGATAGCGAAGAGGAGAGCGGCAGCGGTCCTGTTCCTCTCTCCAGATTTTTCGATAGCATCAGGAGCTGAGCACCAGCTTCATTTATGAACACCCCCTAATATGATTGTTAATGTGGCCATTAGTGTAATAAACATGTATAATTATCCTTAATATCACATTTATGCCATTTGTTCTTATTGGCCGTATTGAAATCATTTTTATTTGTATTGATATGCTTTTTTATTAACATCCACCTGTTTCATCTGTGCAGTTAATTATTGATTGCATTTTTACCATCCTTTATTTTTTCAGTAGTTCAGATACACAGATCCAAATTATTCTCAACAAATATAAATTAGTATTAAATTTATTCTTACTTGCGGAGCTTGTTAAAAATATATATTCTAATCAAAATATTTTAAGGAGCTAAATATCATTTTCTTTTATCAGCATCTGTTAGATTGAAAAATGGTATTTGGCTCTCAGATAGTTGTTTCTAAAATATATATAGTCTCAGTGAGCTCTATGAGCAAAAGTTCATTAATCCTATTTGAGAAATTAGTGAATTTGAACTCAAATTTTATTATGGTAGAAATATACACTAACATGATTTAGAATCTTTCTCATAAAGGTTTCATAATACTAAATTGTGATTTATCACTCTTTTTGCACAATCATCCCTTTCTTGAAAGGCTTCAGTAAATCAAATATGAAGATGTTAGGAGTCATTTTTTATCTTTGAATGTATTTATAAATTTGATGCATTGTGAAAGATGATTTAGTCTAATTGTTGAGTGTTCTTTATATGATAAAATAATAGTTTTTTAATAAGCTTGGATACATTATCCGCATTTTATTTGTATTTTATAATCAATTTGCTTGTTGGATAATAGCATTAGAAAGCAAATGTTCCTTTGTGAAAGCAGCCAAACGGATGTTCTTGTTGAGAAAGCCTTCAAGTTGCTTTGGCAACTGCTGCCTTTGCTACTTTTCGTGTCTTCCATAGCCTTTAATATATTTGTCTTTTATCTGTAGTTTTCTTTTTGTTCCCTTGTTTACTCTTGAGTTGTTTGGTTTGGGCTAGAGATTAATTTTACGTTAATATATATATATATATATATATATATATATATATATATATATATATAGAAACGTCCGAATTGGAAGTCGCTATTAAGCAGAGACGCAGCCGAGCAACGTCTTCTTTGGCCTCGATTCGTTCGTTCAGTTAAACTTTTTTCCAAATCCAACGTTTCTTCGACTAACTTTATAACTAAGCTAACGCAACACATTCTCTCTCCGTAAGTAACGGAGCTGTGCATCATAATTAACATCTCCATTAATTGTTAATTATTATTATTAGTGATACATTTGGTTTCCGAAATGAACGTGATTAGTCGTGCCAAATATTTTAAGTACTTTCTTGTTCATGAGGGCTTATAATTGAGGCTTAACGTGCAATGATTTATGTAATCGTTATCTTTATTATATAATACAACCGTTTTTTTATTTTAAAATTGATTGGTCGATACGTTAAATTTAATCTCAATTAAATAATCGTTATCGTTAGAGGAGGTTAATCTCAATTAAATAATCATTAAAATTCTTTAAAAAACGTAACCGTGACACATAAATACGCCAAAATAATTCTTCGAAACTCCCCAAAACAGCAGCCATAACTGTCTATTTGATCAATCTCTTTAATTGATTATATATAAAAAAATATTAATTAGCTCCTAAATATCTCTAAATAGTAACAGAAAAAATGCTATCCATTTTAGAATAAAAAAAAACTATAAATAGCTCCAAAATAGAGGCCAAAAATCGCGGAGGCAGAAACAATGGATCCGAAATCAGTCAGTTGTTCTGCTCTCGCGATGAATATTGTCTTCCTGTTGTTCTGCTGCCTCTCCAGTACCGCATTGTCAGCCTTCAACGTGCTGGATTTCGGTGCGAAGGCTGACGGACGGACGGATTCAGCCCGGGCGTTCTTGGCGGCGTGGGCGAAGACGTGCGGGGCGGATAAGCCGGCGACGATGGTGGTGCCAAGCGGGGAGTTTTTGGTCGGCAGGGCACTGTTTCAGGGGCCGTGCAATAACGAGCAGATGCGGGTTTTTGTGCAGGGGACGGTGGTCGGAAACACCGTCTTTTCCTCCTCTGCTGATGAGTGGATCACTTTCAAGTACGTCAATGGGCTCTCCATTTTCGGCGGTTCTTTTGACGCTCGCGGGCAGTCGCTCTGGGCCTGTAAGGCTGCCGGCCGCAGCTGCCCCACCGGTTCAACGGTCAGCTTCTTACATTTTTTTTTAGAAAAATGTCATGCTTAATATATAATTTTTTTAACTAATAATTTATTTACACATCATATATATATATATATATATATATATATATATATATATTCAGGCATTGACGATCAGCCAATCAAAAAATGTCTTGGTTAGCGGAGTGAAAATTAAGGACAGCCAAAACTTCCAGATGTCCATAATGTTCAGCCAAGGCGTGACAGTGGACGGCGCGACCATCACGGCACCGGCGGACAGCCCTAACACGGACGGAATACATGTCCACATGTCGTCGGGAGTGACGATCACGGGCTCGACCGTGGCCACCGGCGACGACTGCATCTCCATCGGCGAAGGTGTCGCCAACGTGTGGATCGAGAAAATAAAGTGCGGGCCCGGCCACGGCATTTCCATCGGCAGTTTGGGCGGCGGCGCGGGCGAGGCCGCCGTGCAGAACGTGACAGTGAGCTCTGTGGTCTTCACCGGGACCCAGAACGGGTTCCGGATCAAGACCTGGGCCGCCCCCTTTGCCGGGTCCGTCAACAAGGTCACTTTCCAGCACGCAACTATGAATAATGTTCAGAACCCAATTGTCATCGATCAGAATTATTGTCCGAGCAGCTCCAAATGCCCAAATCAAGTAAGTGCGTCTAGCTCAAAACAAGTCGGGCTATGACCCGTGGATATTAACGGGTCGGAATCGGGTCAACCGTGTGACCCGGAAGCCACCCGATAACAGAGATGTATGTTTCATGCTGACGTTTTGCATTTGTTCAGAGCTCCGGGGTAAAGATCAGCGGGGGTGACGTTCAGCGACGTGCACGGCACATCAACGACGCCGGTGGCGGTCAGGTTGGACTGCAGCAAGAGCAACCCGTGCCAGGGGATTCAGCTGACCAATATTAATCTAAGTTACATCAATGGGAAGACCCAACAGCTGGCTCAGTCTGTCTGTGCGAATGCCAAAGGAATGAACTCTGGACCTGTTGTTCCTCCCAGCTGCCTCTAGGAGATTATATTTGAATAAGTGTTATTATGAGATATAGATAGATACATAGGTTGTCTCCGGATGCTTGGCCCTTCTCATGGGTTGTTGTGGCCGGCTATGTCAAGAGAGACTGGATTTTTTGTGGAGTAGGCAATGTGTGCTCAAAGAACAATCATTGGGATTTGTTTGTGTTTTAAATAATACTTTTTTTTTTCTTAACTTTGTTCTTTATTTGTGCATGCATTCCAATTATGACATGATAATAATAATAATAATAATATATTAAATTACATAGTAAATATATGATATAAAATAATCATAATTATGATAATTTTATTAATTATTTAGTTAAATGGGTGAATATATATATAAAATTTAGATTGCATTTTTTTTTATTAATGTCATCCGATGTCGCCATCCGACTTGTTAACTAACCCGACACATAATGACACAAGGCTACGGTGTTGTTCTTGTTGAATGGATGAACCCGATAGCCGACGAACCCTAGGGATTAGCACTAGCAAAACCACATAATGGATCGAGGGAAAATTTTTATCGATCCGTTCACCTTGATTGGTCTTATCTCTAAACCAATTTAACTGGATTTTGGCAACGTATAGAAGGCTAACTTTAAGAAAAATTGAGATTCAAAAAATTGTGCCACTTGGCTTACCTTGAGACCTATGCATGTAATTGACCCTGCCATTTTGGTGCACATTTTTTGGTGAGTCAGTAGGCCAATTATGGGTTACTATGGTCTATGTTCCTATGAAATATTAGCAATTTTCTAATTTTTGTTTACTTTAATTAAAGCTAGCAATTTTGCTTAAAACTTGAAATTTAAATTCGAACTCAAAACATTTTGACTTACTCAAAATATTTGAGTCGAGTTCAAGTCAAACGGCACCATATTTGAGTCTCAAAGTGACTCGAACTCAAACTTGAACATTTCAAAAATTTCGAGTTTGAGTTTTGAAGTTCATGTATTGGCTTGTAATAACACAGGGTTGATACTTAATTTGCTAACCTAATTAACCTAGAACACTTTCCAATTGTCTCAAAATAGCATTAAGATCGAACACCAAAATTTTAGGGCAATTTGGAAGCCTTATGATTAAAATGAATATTTTAATCAATTTAAATAAATAAAAAAATGAGATAATTATTTTGACTTCTAATAAAAAATTTGATTTCGATTTTTAATTCCTCACACCCTTTTTAGTTAAGAGTGAATTTTTAGAGCTAATGAGGTTAAGATAATTTGATAATATAATTTATATTAATTAATAATATTTATAATTAATTATTTATATTTATTAGTTCTAAAATGGATTTAACCGTAGCAGTGGAGGATCTGTTGTTCGGCTTCGAACACCGAATAACGCATCTGTTGCGTCTGCGTTGTATGATCAATGTTAGGGTTTTAGATTAGACAACAGAGTTCGTTCCGTGGCTAGATTGCGATCCACCTGGTGGATCAACACTGGAATCCAACGACAAAAACTCACCCACGAATATTCAGACCGCGGATTGAATGGGGCCAATTCAATCGATCAGGAGACTGAAATGCGACATAACATTGTGCTCTGTCGTCTGTTCCAGCTCAGCCGCAATCGCTCAGGGGATCCTGAGCAACCGCTCAGAAAAGGTGCCTTTCCCGTTCATTCTCGCTGCATCAAATTCGTATCCATCATCACCATATGAACCTTTACACTCCAACCTATCAAACGAAGGACTCTTCCAACGTTCTCAGCCGCTCACTCAACTCAACAAAACCAGCCATCATCGAACCTAGGTACTCTCCTCCTACTCTTGCCTCCACTTCAATTACGCATTTAACATTCCATTTTTCTATTTCGTATCGTCTGCTAACGATTCTGACGCCAATTGAGCTCGACTGAGCTCTAACGGGCCCTACAACTCTCTGATGGCTCCCAACAGCGTGCCAAGAGAAGCAAAGGGTGTCTGATAAGGAGGGAGGAGGGATGGGCTTAACGATGGAGATAAGCTTGCAGAGAGTTTCTCCATTTGTTGAGTGGGTGGCAATCTAAGCCATGTTGCAGTTGCTCTCATGGGGGATGACACCCTAATGGGTCTGGCTGTTAACAGGTGGCGAGCCCCACCATTTAATTATATATTAATTTATTATATTAATATATTTTAATAATTAGAATTTGGTTATTTGATAAGCTCTTAAAAAAATCCCAAAATTTCACCCATAACTAATTTGGAAGTGAGGAACTCAAAAATGAAGTCGGAGTTTTAATCGGAGATTTATTTAATTATCTTAATTTTCTAAGTATTTAAAATATTCAAAAAAATTCGATGACTCCTAAAATATTTTGAAATCTCACCTGTAACTAATTTGGGGGTGATAAGTTTAATTGTGAACTCCGATTTTGATTTGAAGTTCAAAATAATTATCATAATTTTCTAATTTGATAAATTTATTAAAATAATCAAAATATTCATTTGAGCTCTAAATTGCTTGTAATTTCAAGGTTGCTCAAAATATCATATGGAGACATTTGGAGATGATTAAAAATTGATTTAATTAATAAATAAGGTTTAATAATTTTTGGGTTGTTACATGTGTAAATATATTTTTTGTAGTAATTCATTAAGTACATTAGTACATTTACTTATTTTTTACTTATTATTTTTTAGTCATTTACTTTCCATTACTTCTTTCCTTATAATATTGTGCTCCACTATTTATGTTTGTAACTTGTTAAATATGATATCGTCTAATAATTAATAAATTGTTAAACCTTAAAATGCACTTATACTTACTAAGTATAATCACTTTTCTTTTTATTGGTTGTTCTCTATCATATTAAAAATCATATACGATAGATTCAGTAAGTGAGCTAGGAATGGAGTTAGAAGATCAAGTGTACACTTTGAGTTTTTAGATTTATTTGCTTTCATGTGAGAATGAGTGTTCTTTTTTTTATTTAACATTGTATAACTTAACTGTATTTGGGACTTTATTTTCTTATCTAAGATGAATGTTTTTTTTTTCTTTATTTATCTAGTGGTTGAAATGGTAATGATTATTATTTATTTATAAATGCATCTATTTTTTCTATCTTATAGATCCTTTGTCCCCATAATACTTATTAATGTTAAGACTTATTAATCCAGTATTAAGCACTACAATAACACTCAGTGTTTAATCTAATTATTTAATCTAACAATGGGTTGTTTCAAGGCTAGCTTGACTCGAACTCGACTCGAGCCAGCCCTAACTCTAATTCAAACTATAATTTCAAAATTTTCACTACTTTGATCTGATTGCATACCCCTGATTTGATCTTTAGAATTCTTTGTAATCTCTTGAAAATCCAATTGAAGCCAAGTTTACTTTCTTGAAAATCCATAACATCCTCTTTATTCTCAAGCACATCATAAGAGATTATGGTGTTGGTGTTTTTTTAAGGTTAGCAAATCATTATCATAAATAGACTTGTCAATTCATGTTATTCAGTCGAATTTGAATCTAAATAGCATTAAGATCGAACCCCGAAATTTTGGGGCAATTTGGAAGCCTTTTGATTAAAATGAATATTTTAATCAATTTAGATAAATAAAAAAATGTGATAATTATTTTGACCTCTAATAAAAAATTTGATTTCATTTTTAAATTATTTGCACCCATTTTAGCTAAGGTTCGGCTAAATTTTTAGAGCTCACGAGGTTAAGATAATTTGATAAATATAATTTATACTAATTAATAATATTTATAATTAATTATTTATATTTATGAGTACTAATAATAATCAAAGGTTTGCATGCAAGCACAACTTTAAGTTATTTAATTTCGTTAATTTGTTGTTACTAGCGATAATAATCTTTAAGAGAAGCAATTAAATAGTAATTATACTAAAAACAAGCAAACTATTTTATTTTAGAAGAGGTTAATCTAATAGTTTATGTGGTTTGAGAGGAAGAATTTCACTATTAATGGAAAAGGAACATTTAATCTCAAATAAAAATAATCATTAAAATTCTCTAACAAACTCTACTAATAATACCTTAAACCTCGTAACCATCAATGACACATAAATAAGCCAAAATATTACTTTGAAACTCCCCAAAATAGCAGTTTGAAAATTGAAAAAGAGTAGTTTGAGAATGAAAAAGAGCTTTTAATCTCATAATATTCATTGCATTACTAAATAAATTTATTGATTTTATAAACGCATAAGTTTTCCAAACTTAATAGGTAATAGAAAAGCGTTATTGTAATCAATAACGGATAACTACCATTTTTATATGGAAGAAAAGTTTTTGACTCCGTAGATTTGAACAGACACTAAAATAGTAGTTTTAAAACTGAAAAAGAGCTTTTAATCTCGTAATATTCACTGCATTACTAAACGAATTTATTAATTTTATAAACGCATAAGTTTTTTATATTTAATAGATAACAGAAAAGCGTTATTGTAATCAATCACGGATAATTCCTATTTTTATATGGAAGGAAAGCTTTGACTATGCAGATTTGAACATACACTAAAATAGTAGTTTGAAAACTGAAAAGAACTTTTAATCTCTTAATATTCACTACATTACTAAGCAAATTTATTAATTTTATAAACGCATAAGTTTTTCATACTTAATAGATAACAGAAAAACGTTATTGTAATTAATAACGGATAATTGCCATTTTTATATAGAAGTAAAGCTTTCTCTCCACAGATTTGAACAAACACTAAAATAGTAGTTTAAAAAGTGAAAATAAGCTTTTAATCTCCTAAAATTCACTGCATTACTAAATAAATTTATTGATTTTATAAACGCATAAGTTTTCCATACTAAATAAATAACAGAAAAGCGCTATTGTAATCAATAACAGATAATTGCCATTTTATATGGAAGGAAAAATTTGATTTCGCAGATTTGAACAGACGCTAAAATAGTAGTTTGAAAACTGAAAAAGAGCTTTTAATCTCATAATATTCACTGCATTACTAAACAAATTTATTGATTTTATAAACACATAAGTTTTCCATACTTAATAGATAATTGAAAAGCACTATGACTCTGCAGATTTTTATTTAGGTAGAAATATACTAACATGATTTAGAATCTTTCTCATAAAGGTTTCATAATATTAAATTGTGATTGAGTTTTGATTTATCACTCTTTTTGAACAATCATCCCTTTATTGAAAGACTTCAATAAATCAAACATGAAGATGTTATATAATATATGTTTATTTCAAATATAATTAAGTAAATTTAATTATTAAATAAAGTTTGAATTATCTACTTATTATCATGTCATATTATGATTATAGTAATGTTAGAAATAAATTTAGAGAATATTTGATAAATTTTAAAAATTATCTTACATCAGTATTTTTCATGGTTATTTTAATATGAATTTAAATTAAAATAATTATTTAAAAATATTTAGGTGTCAGAATTGAAAATTTTTAACATTTTTGGATTCAGGACGTCGATGTAAGCTAAAGGGGAAAATTTCATAAATTTAAAACTATTTTGAAATTAGTAAAAAAAAAAAAAGAATATTTTGTAAATTTTTAGGGCTAATTGCTGCTTAACCGTTCGTCCAAATTTGACGTTTTTGATATCGTTGATTTGTAGCGACGAGACCTTTCATTTGATACCTTCAAATTTAATTTTTGTTAAATTTTGATTTTTTGAATTTGTAAAAAATTTAAATTTTTATTTATTTATTAATTTATTTAAATTGAGATAGTTTGTAATTTTTATCTTTTCTTAAAATTTATCTTTGCAAATATACTCATTATAAATATTCTTATCCTATTTTCATTTCAAATAAATATAACATCCACCTCTTAATTTAAACAATCCATTCTTATTTTGATTTACTTATACTATTTGATTTAATTTTTCTCTTATCCAATATATTTATATACATTTAAAGGCTGTATATGAGAAGAAAAATTCAATATTTGCAACTCAATTTAGACTTCACCTCTTTTAGCAACCTCTCCTTTATCTCCTTCCATCACTTCCAAAATTTTCTTTTTCCCAAACATTTCTCTTTCCATTTTCAAAAACTTCTCCACATCTCTTTTTTCCCCCTAAATATCTCCTACTCTCAAGGTTGTCCTAAAGATTCAAGAAGTTATCTAAGATATTCAAATCATCTTAGAGAAGAGATCCAAAGAAGAACTACTCTCCATCAAAATTTCCAAATTTCTCCTTAAAATAATTATCATTTTTTTATCTCATTTTATTTATAAGATCAAAGCATGCATGCAAACCATCTTTCAATTTGATTTAGATCTCCTCATGATAAGCAAATGCTTAATACAAGATTATTTCATTTTTTTATATAAATTTTTAAAGTTTCAATTTCCTTCAAATATTTCTCATACTTAAAGAAGTATATTTATGATAACTTTGCATATCTATATCTTTTAGATTTATCCTATTTAGAACTTGAAATCTTTTCTAATATGTTCTAATATGTTAATTTAAAGTAATCGCAAAGTATAATAAAATTTTTGGATTTTTACTTGGAAAATTTTTTGAATTTTCTAAAATTTAAAGATTTTAGTAATACTTTGAAACATTTTATCTTTTTTGTTACTTAGAATAAAGTTGTAATTTTGCATGTAGATTCCCCTATATATTGGAAAGAACTTCACTGAAGACATCCTAGAATTTTGAGCAATTTAGGGTTAACATTTAAGTTCTAAAAGTTTAATAAAAACTATAAAAAGTTTTAAATTTAAAAATAGAATTTTCTGAAAGTTTCTTGATGTTTAGCTTAATATAAATTTTATTTCAAGCACAGTTAAATGTTGATATTCAGCAAATATAATCTTGGTTATATTGTGAACAATTTCTCTGTTAATCACTTGAGTTGATTATGTCATTAAGAAGGTCATTTAAGTGCTTATAGTTTGCTAAAAAAATCACAAATATGAACTTTGATAAAATTTCTGGAATTTTAGAAACTTTCCAAAGTTTGAAATAATATAATTTTCAAAATACAGAGAATCTAAATGGGATTTTTGGCATGCAAATTCTCTGATATATATAGAACAATTTATGTTTAGACATCAACAAAAAATAAGCACTATAAGAATACCTTTTGGATGACACAAAATCAGTTAAAAACCTAAATCTTACTTAACCAAAATTAGGAAAAGTTTATAAAAATGAAATTTTCATTTCAAATGATATGTAATTAATTTACAAACTTTATAATTGCTGTAAAAATATATATTTTGATATTTATGAATAATTTAAGTAATAAATTTGATTTTTGGAATATTTATAAATATAATTTCTCATAATAATAATATTATGAATTTTTTTGATATAATTTATAAAATGAATAATTTAAAGTGAATTAAGATAGTTGATTAATAAATTTAGATGTTGATTTAACAGATTGAAATCAACAAATTTAAAAAAATTATTCTTCAAGTCAGGTATAAAATTATTCTTAACTTTTATTTCAACAATCTTAATTTTGAGCTTACTTGCATTTGAAGATTGCTTATTCATTTTATCATGCAAATTGCTTTATTAAATTATAATATTTTCATATAAAAGTGTGTGACAAAAAGTAAATAAATTTCTTTTTTAGTGTTTATCTTTGAAGGAAGAAATGAAAATATAACATATACTGGTAGAGCTTACTAGTAGCTCACGATAAAATAAGGAGGGATCTAGCCTTTATGAGAGTGGGCAGAAGATCTAGAGGAAATATACATCATTTTACATTTATAAGATAAGGGAATACTGATGGGTGGTGATAAGCTTCCATGACCAATAGGTTTTACTTGTTGGATGATGAGTCACAGGACTCAACTTTGTGTCATAATTTACTTTTAATTGAAAAATTTTCACTTGATGCTTTTCAAATATTTAATTTCATTTCTAACATGCAGGGCAAGCTTGATAAAATTTGCAGTATTTATTTTATTACACTTCAATATGAAAATTTAATTTTCTTACAATTTCATTTGATTTACACCTATTTTAGGATGCTAAAAAATAATTCTTAATAGATAATTTTCGTACTCCTGCCTGACTGGCTTTATTGATGATTATTTCAGGTTTTGAAAACTAAAGCTTACGAAGATACTCACTTAGGATGAGCTTATAAGAAGAAGTGAGATTGGAGCGAATATATTTTATTTTGTTATATGTTGTAATAATAATTCAACTTATGTAATTTTATAAGATTGGCTCTGTGATGAATAAATAACTTATAATTTTATTATCTTATTTTCTATATTTCAAATGATGAGTTTATTATTTAGAAATTCTCAAATTTGATCACTTAGTCATCACAGTTTTTAGTATCATAGCAAACTATAGGGTGTCAGATAGGAGCTAAGTGTCATACAGGGTAAAGTACCACTTCATATAAGCAGTCTCTTAAACCCATGATGGTTAAGGCGCTACATAGTTGTGGGTACCTCTTGTGCCTATAGGGGTCACCTCTAGTCCTATTTACCCAATGGATGGTTCTTAGATCTACGTGTATATACCGATGAGGATGTCAGTTACTTAAGTTAGGGAGATTGTAAAGACCCACTTAAGTAGTAATAAGTGAAACTCTTAAATATCGAGACATCTTTTCAGATAACGGTGGAGTTCCTGGTAAGAACTCCAAAGTTAAGTGTATTCAGGTGGGAGCACTCCCAGGATGGATGACCTACTGGGAAGTTATTTTTGAGGGCAAAACTGTGAAGCCTTTCTGGCCAAAGTGGAGATTACCTTGGTACTTAAGAGTTTGGGTTGTTATATGTTAGGAGTCATTTTTTATCTTTGAATTTATTTATAAATTTGATGCATTGTGAAAGATGATTTAGTCTAATTGTTAAGTGTTCTTTATATGATAAAAGAATAGTTCTTTAATAAACTTGGATATATTATCAACATTGTATTTGTAATTTATAATCAATTTGCTTGTTGGATAATAGCGATAGAAAGCCACAAGTTCCCAAATGTTCCTTTGTGAAAGCTAGCCAAAGTATTCTCAGGTAAAGGGATGTGTTTTTGTTGAGAAATGCTTTAAGTTGCTTTGGCAACTGCTGCCTTTGCTACCTTTCATGTCTTTCAGTCTTTAATATATATATATAAACGCCCGAATTAGGCGTAACTCGCCATTAAGCAGAAGAAGCGACGTTGCCGAGCAACGTCTTCTTTTGCCTCGATTCATTCGTTCAATTAAACTTTTCTCCAAATCCAACGTTTCTTCGATGAAGTTTGAATGATTCGTTCAATGGAATTGTTCGGATGAATAAACCCTTAAAAAATTTATGTTTACCCTACTCAATTTATTCAAAAACTATAATCACAAATAACTTTATATCAAATAGAAAATTATAAAAAATCAGTGAACCAATCTAATTATGATGTAATTAAATTACTTTGCGCAAAATGTCAAATAGCCTATAAATATTTTTTAATTCTATAAAATATATGTTCTTAAAATAATAAAAAATGAAGAGAAGCCGTAAAGGCCTTTCAACTAACTTTATAACTAAGCTAATGCAACACATTCTCTCTCCATAGTAACAGAATCATTAAATACCTGCATCATAATTAACATCCTCATTAATTATTAATTATTATTATTAGTGATACCTTTCATTTCTGAAATGAACGTGATTAGTCGTGCCAAATTTTTTATCGGTCCGTTCACCTTGATTGGTCTTATCACAAAACTAATTTAATTGAATTTTGGCAGCGTATAGAAGGCTAACTTTAAGAAAAATTGAGATTCAAAAAATTTTGCCACTTGGCTTACCTTAAGACATATGCATGTAATTGACCTTGCCATTTTGGTGAGTCAATAGGCCAATTATGGGTTACTATGGTCTATGTTCCTATGAAATACTAGTGATTTTTGAATTTTTGTTTACTTTAACTAGAGCTAGTAATTTTGCTTAAATTCGAACTCAAAACATTTTGACTTGACTCAAAATATTTGAGTCAAGTTCAAGTCAAACGGCTGGATCAAACCATATTTGAGTTAACTCGAAATGACTCGAACTCAAACTCAAATATTTCAAAAATTTCAAGTTTGAGTTTTGAAGTTCATGTATTGGCTTGTAATAACACAAGGTTGGTCCTTAATTTTACTAACTTAATTAACCTAGAACTCTTTCTATCTGTCTCAAAATAACAGAAAAGCATTATGGTAATTAATAACGAATAATTGCCATTTTTATATGGAAGGAGAGCTTTGGCTCCACAGATTTGAAAAGATACTAAGATAGTAGTTTGAAAACTGAAAAACTACTTTTAATCTCCTAATATTCACTGCATTACTAAACAAATTTATTGATTTTATAAACATATAAGTTTTCCATACTTAATATATAATAGAAAAGCGTTATTGTAATCAATAACGGATAATTGCCATTTTTATATGGAAGAAAATGTTTGAAAAATAGTAGTTTGAAAACCAAAAAAGAGCTTTTAATCTCCTAATATGCACTGCATTATTAAACAAATTTATTGATTTTATAAATGCACAAGTTTTCCATACTTAATAGATAACAGAAAAGTGCTATTGTAATTAATAACAGACAATTGCCATTTTTATATAGAAAGAAAGTTTTGACTCTACAGATTTGAACACACACTAAAATAGTAGTTTTAAAACCGAAAAACTACTTTTAATCTCCTAATATTCATTGCATTACTAAACAAATTTATTAATTTTATAAATGCATAAGTTTTCCATACTTAATAGATAACAGAAAAGAGCAATTGTAATCAATAATAAATAATTGCCATTTTTATATGGAAGGAAAGCATAGACTCCGCAGATTTGAACATACACTAAATAGTATTTTGAAAATTAAAAAAGAGTTTGTAATCTCTTAATATTCACTGCATTACTAAACAAATTTATTGATTTTATAAATGCATAAGTTTTCCATACTTAATAGATAATAGAAAAGCGTTATCGTAATCAATAACAGATAATTGCCAATTTTATATGGAAGGAAAGCATTGACTCCGCATATTTGAATAGACACTAAAATAGTAGTTTGAAAAACAAAAAAGAGTTTTTAATCTCCTAATATTCACTGCATTACTAAACAAATTTATTGATTTTAAAAACCCATAAGTTTTTCATACTTAATAGATAACATAAAAGCATTATTGTAATCAATAACGAATAATTGCCATTTTTAAATGAAAGGAAAGCTTTGACTCCGCAGATTTGAATATACACTAAAATAATAAGTTGAAAACTGAAAAAGAGCTTTTAATCTCTTAATATTCATTGCATTACTAAACAAATTTTTTGATTTTATAAACGCATAAATTTTCCATACTTAATAGATAACATAAAAACGCTATTGTAATCAATAACAGATAATTACCATTTTTATATGGAAGGAAAGCTTTGACTCGGTAGATTTGAACAACACTAAAATAATAGTTTGAAAATCGAAAAAGAGCTTTTAATTTTCTAATATTCACTGCATTACTAAACAAATTTATTGATTTTATAAATGCATAAGCTTTCCATATTTAATAGATAATAGAAAAGCGCTATTACAATCAATAACGGATAATTGCCATTCTTATATAGAAGGAAAGCTTTGAGTCCACAGATTTGAGCATACACTAAAATAGATATTTGAAACCTGAAAAATAGCTTTTAATCTCCTAATATTCACTGGATTACTAAACAAATTTATTGATTTTATAAACGCATAAGTCTTACATACTTAATAGATAACAGAAAAGCGCTATTGTAATCAATAATAGATAATTACCATTTGTATATGGAAGGATAGCTTTGACTCCACAGATTTGAATAGACACTAAAATAGTAGTTTGAAAATTGAAAAAGAGCTTTTAATCTCCTAATATTCATTGCATTACTAAACAAATTTTTTAATCAATCTTACAAATGCATAAGTTTACAATACTTAATAGATAATAAAAAAATGTTATTGTAATCAATAAGGATCATTGCCATTTTTATATGGAAGGAAAGCTTTGATTCCGCAGGTTTGAACAAATACAAAAATAGTAGTTTGAAAATTGAAAAAGAGCTTTAAATCTCCAAATATTCACTACATTATTAAACAAATTTATTGATTTTATAAACGCATAAGTTTACCATACTTAATAGATAACAGAAAAATATTATTGTAATTAATAACAGATAATTACAATTTTTATATGGAAGGAAAACATTGACTCCATAGTTTTGAACAAACACTAAAATAGTAGTTTGAAAACTAAAAAAGAGCTTTTAATCTCCTAATATTCACTGCATTACTAAATAACTTTATTGATTTTATAAACACATAAGTTTTCCATACTTAATAGATAACAGAAAAGCGTTATTGTAATCAATAACGAATAATTGCCATTTTTATATGGAAGGAAAGCCTTGACTCCGCAAATTTGAACAAACACTAAAATAGTAGTTTGAAAACCAAAAAAGAGCTTTTAATTTTCTAATATTCACTGCATTACTAAACAAATTTATTAATTTTATAAATGCATAAGTTTTCCATACTTAATAGATAACAGAAAAGCGCTATTGTAATCAATAACGGATAATTGTCATTTTTATATGGAAGTAAATCTTTGACTCTGTAGATTTGAAGAGATACTAAAATAGTTGTTTGAAAATTGAAAAAGAGCTTTTAATCTCCTAATATTTACTGCATTACTAAATAAATTTATTGATTTTATAAATGCATAAATTTTCCATACTTAATAGATAATAAAAAAGCGTTATTGTAATCAATAACGGATAATTGCCATTTTTATATGAAAGGAAAGCTTTGACTTCGCAGATTTGAATACACACTAAAATAGTAGTTTAAAAACTGAAAGAGAGCTTTTAATATCTTAATATTAACTGTATTACTAAATAAATTTATTAGTTTACTTAATAGATAACAGAAAAGTGCTTTTATAATCAGTAACAGATAATTATCATTTTTATATGGAAGGAAAGCTTTGACTCGGCAGATTTGAACAGACACTAAAATAATAGTTTGAAAATCGAAAAAGAGCTTTTAATTTTCTAATATTCACTGCATTACTAAACAAATTTATTGATTTTATAAATGCATAAGTTTTCCATATTTAATAGATAACAGAAAAGCGCTATTACAATCAATAACGGATAATTGCCATTTTTATATAGAAGGAAAGCTTTGAGTCTACAGATTTGAGCATACACTAAAATAGATATTTGAAACTTGAAAAATAGCTTTTAATCTCTTAATATTAACTGCATTACTAAATAAATTTATAGATTTTATAAACGCATAAGTTTTCCATACTTAATAGATAACAGAAAAGCGCTATTGTAATCAATAACAGATAATTGCCGTTTGTATATGGAAGGATAGCTTTGACTCCGCAGATTTGAATAGACACTAAAATAGTTGTTTGAAAATCGAAAAAGAGCTTTAATCTCCTAATATTTACTGCATTACTAAATAAATTTATTGATTTTATAAATGCATAAGTTTTCCATACTTAATAGATAATAAAAAAATGTTATTGTAATCAATAAGGATCATTGACATTTTTATATGGAAGGAAAGCTTTAATTCTGCAGGTTTGAATAAATACAAAAATAGTAGTTTGGAAATTAAAAAAGAGCTTTAAATCTCCAAATATTCACTACATTATTAAACAAATTTATTGGTTTTATAAACACATAAGTTTTCCATACTTAATAGATAACAGAAAAGTGTTATTGTAACTAATAACGGATAATTACAATTTTTATATGGAAGGAAAGCTTTGACTCCATAGTTTTGAACAAACACTAAAATAGTAGTTTGAAAATTAAAAAAGAGCTTTTAATCTCCTAATATTCACTACATTACTAAATAACTTTATTGATTTTATAAACACATAAGTTTTTCATACTTAATAGATAACGAAAAAGCACTATTGTAATTAATAACGAATAATTATCATTTTTATATGGAAGGAAAGTTTTGATTCCACAGATTTGAATAGACACTAAAATAGTAGTTTGAAACTTGAAAAATAGCTTTTGATTTCCTAATATTCACTGCATTACTAAATAAATTTATTGATTTTTTAAACACATATATTTTCCATATTTAATAGATAACAAAAAAGCGCCATTGTAATCAATAACGGATAATTGCTATTTTTATATAAAGGAAAGTTTTGACACCGCAGATTTGAATATACACTAAAATAGTAATTTAAAAACCGAAAAAGAGCTTTTAATATCCTAATATTCATTGCATTACTAAACAAATTTAATGATTTTATAAACGCATAAGTTTTTCATACTTAATAGATAACAAAAAAGTGCTGTTGTAATCAGTAACAGATAATTGACATTTTTATATTGAAGGAAAACTTTGACTTCGCAGATTTGAACAGACACTAAAACAGTAGTTTGAAAATTGAAAAAGAGCTTTTAATCTCCTAATATTCACTGCATTACTAAACAAATTTATTGATTTTATAAATGCATAAGTTTTCCATACTTAATATATAACAGAAAAGTGCTATTATAATCAATAACGAATAATTACCAATTTTATATGGAAGGAAAGTTTTGATTTTGTAGATTTGAATAGACACTAAAATATTAGTTTGAAAACTAAATAAGAGCTTTTAATCTCATAATATTAACTGCAATACTAAGTAAATTTATTATTTTCATAAATGCATAAGTTTTTCATACTTAATAGATAATAGAAAAGCGCTTTTGTAATCAATAACAGATAATTACTATTTTTATATGGAAGTAAAGTTTTGACTTTGCAGATTTGAACAAATACTAAAATAGTAGTTTGAAACTCGGAAAGAAGCTTTTAATCTCCTAATATTCACTGCATTACTAAATAAATTTATTAATTTTATAAACGCATAAGTTTTTCATACTTAATAGATAACAGAAAAGCGCTACTGTAATAAATAATGAATAATTGCCATTTTTATATGGAAGGAAATCATTGACTTCGTAGATTTGAACAGACACTAAAATAGTAGTTTGAAAATTGAAAAAGAGCTTTTAATCTCCTAATATTCACTGCATTACTAAACAAATTTATTGATTTTATAAACGCATAAGTTTTCCATACTTAATAGATAACAAAAAAGCACTATTGTAATCAATAACGAATATTTGCCATTTTTATATGGAAGGAAATCTTTGACTTCGCAAATTTGAACAAACACTAAAATAATAGTTTGAAAATTGAAAAAGAGCTTATAATCTTCTAATATTCACTGCATTACTAAACAAATTTATTGATTTTATAAATGCATAAGTTTTCCATACTTAATAGATAACAGAAAATCGTTATTGTAATTAATAACGAATAATTGCCATTTTTATACAGAAGGAAATCTTTGACTCCGCAGATTTGAACAAATACTAAAATAGTAGTTTGAAAATAAAAAAAAAGCTTTTAATCTCCTAATATTCACTGTATTACTAAACAAATTTATTGATTTTATAAATGTATAAATTTTCCATACTTAATAGATAACGAAAAAGCGCTATTGTAATCAATAACGAATAATTACCATTTTTATATGCAAGGAAAGCTTTGATTCCGCAGATTTGAATAGACACTAAAATATTAGTTTGAAAACTAAAAAAGAGCTTTTAATCTCCTAATATTAACTGTATTCTTAAGCAAATTTATTAGTCTTTTAAACGCATAAGTTTTTCATACTTAATAGATAACAGAAAAGTGCTATTGTAATGAGCAACATATAATTGTCATTTTTATATGGAAGAAAAGCTTTGACTTCGCAGATTTGAAAAGACTCTAAAATAATAGTTTAAAAATAAAAAAAAGCTTTTAATTTTCTAATATTCACTGCATTACTAAATAAATTTATTTATTTTTTAAATGCATAAGTTTTCCAAACTTAATAGATAATAGAAAAACGCTTTTGTAATCAATAACGGATAATTGCCATTTTTATATGAAAGGAAAGCTTTGACTCCACAAATTTGAACAGACACTAAAATAGTAGTTTGAAAATAACAAAAGAGCTTTTAATCTCCTAATATTCACTGTATTACTAAACAAATTTATTGATTTTATAAATGCATAAGTTTTCCATACTTAATAGATAATAGAAAAGCGCTATTGTAATCAATAACAGATAATTGCTATTTTTATATGGAAGTAAATCTTTGACTCGCAGATTTGAACATACACTAAAATAGTTGTTTGAAAATCAAAAAAGATCTTTTAATCTCCTAATATTTACTGCATTACTAAACAAATTTATTGATTTTATAAATGCATAAGTTTTCCATACTTAATAGATAATAAAAAAGCGTTATTGTAATCAATAACAGATAATTGCCATTTTTATATGGAAGGAAAGCTTTGACTCCACAGATTTGAATACACACTAAAATAGTAGTTTGAAAACTAAAAGAGAGCTTTTATGTAACAACCCAAGTTGTTATTGTTGTCAATTATGACTGATTTTAGTCTTAATCTTGATCATAAATGTTAATTAAGTCATTATGAGTCAACCACCAATATCCAGTCCAAACAAGAGGTCAAACAGATCAAATCCTTATTTTGAGAATTTCAGGAACTTCTGATCGAAAAATGGACTTTGCCATTGCGCTCATTGCCCCCAAATTAGCTATGGGTGAAGTTTTGGTGGCTATCGGAAGTCGTCAAAATTTGACGAATATCTTAATAATATTTAAATATTTGGAAAATAAGGAAATTAAAAACTCGCCGGAATCGAAATCCGACTTCGCCGTTGCGTTCGTCACCCCTCAATTAGCTAGGGGTGATTTTCTGGAAATTTTTGGAAAACATTAAACTATGTATTTTTAATTAGGAAAATTATGATTAAATATAAATAACTACATTATTCCTTCTTTTATTTATTTTTTTTATTTTAACTTTCTTTTCCCCCTATTCTTCCTTCCGCCCAAAAAAAAAAAAGAACCCTAACTCACGCTAAATCGCTCGGCCCGACTCCCATTCGCTTGCATGAAGCGATCGGCCGACCACTCGACTGCCTCTGCCCTCGCCTCTCCTCCTCGACACACGTCGCCTTGGCCTTGAAGTCTCCGCCGAGCTCGCCCTCACAACCTCCGCCCATATCTCCTAAAAGCCAAGGCTTGCTAGCCGACCGCGCCCCTTTCTCTTCTCCTCGCGGCCGGAGCTAGCTCCCTCACGACCTCCGCCTCCCGCCCCTTCAAAGCTCCATGCGAATGAGGAGGTTCACATCGGGGAGATCGAAGAGAACAGTTGGCTGCCTCCGCCCGCAGCTCCTTGAGCCCCGTTTAAGCCATCATGCGTCGAACTTGGGTTAGCCCTCTTCCGATTGATTCTGCACCATGTCCCGAGGTTTGTATCGCTGCTGAGTCACCCAAGTTCGAAGGACCTTCCGAACCATCGAAACCGGTACATACCCCTCCTCAAATCCTTAAGTACCTCCTTACCCCATGGTTCGAATGCTTTGAAGATTTAGTATGATCAATCTTCATTTGAACTTGAGAATTTGATGTTTTTGAAATTAACACGTAATAATGCCCATTCATGGAATCTCACACTCAATTTATGTTTTATGGGGCTTCTTGGCTGCATGTTAGTCAAATATTATTGAAATGCCTTATGGGGAATTAGGATGCCACATTATTCAAATGGTTGTTAAATTAAGATATCTATGTATTTTTGTTCAGTGTTGAAATCTTACAAATGATAGTATTATTTAGTTTTTTTTTTCTTTTATGGCATTTCAGGGGATATAGACTTTAGTTGCATTACTTTATTTCTTCATCTCTTATAATTTGAAGCCACTCTTGATTGGCTTAAAGTTTAGTGCTAATGGTTCCTTTGTGCAGCCCAAAGGTATTGAAGACCCACTTAAGCAGTAATAAGCGAAACTCTTAAACATCGAGGTGCCTTTTCAAATAATGATGGAATTCTTGATAAGAACTCTAAAGTTAAGCGTGCTTAGGTGGGAGCACTCCCAGGATGGGTGACATACTGGGAAAATTATATTCTGAAGGCAAAATCGCGAGGCCTTTCTAGCCAAAGCGGATAATACCATGGTGCTTAAGAGTTTGGGCTATTACAAATGATATCAGAGCAAACCATAGGGTGTCAGATAGAAGCTACGTGCCATACAGGATAAAGTACCACTTTATGTGAGCAGCCCCTTGAACCCATGATGGTTAAGGTGCTACATGGTTGTGAGTACCTCTTGTGCCTGTAGGGGTCACCTCTAGTCCTATCTACCCAATGGATGGTTCTTAGATCTGTGTGGATACTGACGAGGCATCAGTTACTGAAGTTGGGGAGATTGTGAAGACCCACTTAAGTAGTAATAAGTGAAACTCTTAAACATCGAGGCACCTTTTAGATAACGGTAGAGTTCCTGATAAGAACTCCAAAGTTAAGCATGCTCAGGTGGGAGCACTCCTAAGATGGGTGACATACTGGGAAAGTTATCTTCTGAAGGCAAAATCGTGAGGCTTTTCTGGCCAAAGCGGACAACACTTTTGTGTTAAGAGTTTGGGCCATTACATTTTATCTCTTAATATTAACTGTATTACTAAACAAATTTTATTAATTTACTTAATAGATAACAGAAAAGTACTTTTGTAATTAATAACAGATAACTGTTATTTTTATATGGAAGGAAAGTTTTGACTCCGCAGATTTGAACAAATACTGAAATAGTAGTTTGAAAATTGAAAAAGAGCTATTGATTTTTTAATATTCACTGCATTACTAAACAAATTTATTGATTTTTTAAACGCATAAATTTTCCATACTTAATAGATAACAGAAAAGTGCTATTGTAATCAATAATAGATAATTGCCATTTTTATATAAAGAAAAGTTTTGACTCCATAGATTTGAATATATACTAAAATAGTAATTTAAAAATCGAAAAAGAGCTTTTAATCTCCTAATATTCACTGCATTACTAAACAAATTTAATGATTTTATAAACACATAAGTTTTCCATACTTAATAAATAACAGAAAAGCGTTGTTGTAATCAGTAACAAATAATTGGCATTTTTATATTGAAGGAAAACTTTGACTCCGCAGATTTGAACAGACACTAAAACAGTAGTTTGAAAACTGAAAAAGTGCTTTTAATCTCATAATATTCACTGCATTACTAAACAAATTTATTAATTTTATAAATGCATAAGTTTTTCATAATTAATATATAACAGAAAAGCGCTATTGTAATCAATAACGAATAATTACCAATTTTATATGGAAGGAAAGCTTTGATTTCACAGATTTGAATAAACACTAAAATATTAGTTTGAAAATCAAAAAAGATCTTTTAATTTTCTAATATTCACTGCATTACTAAATAAATTTATTTATTTTTTAAATACATAAGTTTTTCATACTAAATAGATAACAGAAAAGCACTTTTGTAATCAATAACGGATAATTGCCATTTCTATATGGAAGGAAAGCTTTGACTGCAGATTTCAACAAACACTAAAATAGTAGTTTAAAACCTGAAAAAGAGCTTTTAGTCTCCTAATATTTACTGCATTACTAAACAAATTTATTGATTTTATAAACGCATAAGTTTTGCATACTTAATAGATAACAGAAAAGTGCTACTGTAATAAATAATGAATAATTGCCATTTTTATATGGAAGGAAATCTTTGACTCTGCAAATTTGAACAGACACTAAAATAATAGTTTGAAAATCGAAAAAAAGCTTTTAATCTCCTAATATTCACTGTATTACTAAATAAATTTATTGATTTTATAAACGCATAAGTTTTCCATACTTAATAGATAACAGAAAAGCGCTATTGTAATCAATAACGAATAATTGCCATTTTTATATGAAAGAAAATCTTTGACTTTGCAGATTTAAACAGACACTAAAATAATAGTTTGAAAATTGAAAAAGAGCTTTTAATCTCCTAATATTTACTGCATTACTAAATAAATTTATTGATTTTATAAATGCATAAGTTTTTCATATTTAATAAATAACAGAAAAGCACTAATGTAATCACTAACGAATAATAGCCATTTTATATAGAAGGAAATCTTTGACTCCGCAGATTTGAACAAACACTAAAATAGTAGTTTGAAAATCAAAAAAGAGCTTTTAATCTTCTAATATTCACTGCATTATTAAGCAAATTTATTGATTTTATAAATATATAAGTTTTCCATACTTAATAGATAACAAAAAAGTGATATTGTAATTAATAATGAATAATTATCATTTTTATATGGAAGGAAAGCTTTGATTCTGCAGATTTGAATAGACACTAAAATATTAGTTTGAAAACCAAAAAAGAGCTTTTAATCTCTTAATATTAACTGTATTACTAAGCAAATTTATTAGTCTTATAAACGCATAAGTTTTCCCTACTTAATAGATAACAGAAAAGTGCTATTGTAATCAGCAATAGTGTAACAACCCTAGTTGTTATCTTAGCTAAACATAGATTAATTAAGTTAAACCAAGCTTTAATTTTGATTTCATTAGACTCATTGGGTCATTTAAATATAACCTTAGAAGTTTGGAATCAATCGGAGCTAAAATGAGAAATTTGATATTTTTGGCTATTTTTAAGCCTTAGAAAATACCTAAATTAATTTGATCTCTAAATTAAAATATGATTTCATTTTTGAATTTCTCATACCATAATTAGCTAAGGGTGAATTTTTAGGAATTTTTGGAGCTCATTTGGTCCTAAATTTGATTTAGAATATTTAGGAATAATTATATATTATTTAAATTGATTTATTTATAATTAAATTATTTAATTAAATCATAAAAGGCGGGATTTGCTGTCGGGACTGCGGCAGATCCACTGTAGGGTCCCGACAGCGATGTACGAGTTTAAGCCACCCGATGCACAAACACGCATCTCAGCGCGTTTAATCCAACGGCTCTCGCTATCTTGCGTCGGGAATAGATCCCTGCCACTCGATCGACATCTTATATCCGACGCTCAGGATTTAATCCGTGATTCGGTTAAGTAGAAGCCGCATCAGGCCATCCATCCTCAACGGTCTCGTGATCAGATGGCGGAGGCGAATCTTCGTTTTTGCGACGATTCTGCCCGACAGAGAAATTTTGCCCGTACCCAGCCATGTCGACCCTGTCTGCCACTCCCGTGCCACGTCAGGAAGACCATTGCGAATCATGCCTTTGTCTCCCTAGCACTCCCAGCCAAGGTCGAGGCTCGGTCCACCCCAGTTTGGGAAATTGAGGGAACCCCTCAGGCCGTGCCATTTCCCAAACTCGAGCTCTGACATCCATTCATAGGACCTCCTAGAGCCTATAAATACCATCAAGACTTCACAGTGAGCCCCTTTGCTCACTGTGAATCCCTAATTCCCTACTTGAAGGTTTGCTGGAGTCCCCATTTTCTCGATGAGTTCCGGAACTCTCGGAGCTGCGAACCGCTGATAGAGGGTGCATGTCTGGTGTTCAGACCCCCTGCAAGCTCGAGACAATCCTTTGGAAGCTCCAGCCGCTCACATTTCCCTCTCGACCGAGCCAGCAATCGACTTCAGGTACAGCCTTCCGCCATTGAATTCCATTGATTCAATTCTCCATTCTGTCGCTGAATGAGCCTCTGGATGCTGTCTAGAGTACCTTAGCCACTTATAAAACCTGTAGTAATTGTTGCCTGGGGTTGAGCTAGCTCAAATCGATCGTATCGATTGATTGACCTTGCGCCGAGCCATGGCTGAGTTCGAGTAAAGACCCAACGATCGGCTGCACCCCAGGTTATGAAACCATAGGGGTTTGACTCGCCTTCCCTCCCTAAAGGTGTAGGTATCGGACCCCGGCCGATTAACGACCTCTGTGAGGAGAATTATCTCCTCACAGTGAACCTTTAGCGCCCATGAAGAAGGCATCTCGGTCGAGTAGCACCCCATGATCCAGAAGGACCTAGATGGGGGTTCTTGCCTTGATTGATGCGTCTGAGTCTCCTGAAGGTGTAGCCATCGAGAACTAGGTGTGGCGTGGCTGGAGCATAGCGAATTTGGAGAATGAAAGTTGCCTAGCGTCGGACCCGTCGAGAGGAAGAAGACGACCGATCTTGGGCCTGGCCGACCCCGACCCGCATCTTTTGATTTTGGGCCGCGATTATTAAACGAATTATAGGATTAAATTTTCTATAGTTATTAATTAAATAAATCAAATCCTATAGTTTTACTTTAAATAAAAATACAGATTAAATTATTTGAATAACTTTGGTTACACTGATTCAAATGGTATGATCCAATATATCATTTGAATTAGAAAAATACCCAATCTAAATATAAAATAAAATCATAGATCCAATGGTTGAATTTAAAATGATTGCCAATCCTTTTCTATTTATAATTACATCATAATAAATTCAATTAATCACCAAATTAATTTATTAAGGGCTTTGATTGCTCATTAAACCCTAAAGAATAATTGTGGCCTCTTAAAAACAATTTTGGGCATTTGATTTTCTTAATCACCCCTTAATCACCTTAATTAGGAATTAGTGAATTAAACCCTAATTAAGCCTCTGATTTTGGCAAATATTGTTCCTAATATTATTTTAAGTCTATTAGAACCTATGGACAAGGTTGGATTGCCTTAAAATGCTCTAAATTCTATAATCACTCTAATTGGCCTAAAAATGTGATTAGTGTTAATTAGCTTAATTAGGTTGTCAAAACCTAAGATAAGGGTGTTTCCCACTTCATTAATAATATGAGACACATTAAAATAGATTAGATTTAATTTAGATAACTAAACCCTTAAATCCCAATTTTAGCCTTATGAAGGGTATTTTGGTCATTTTGGCCAAGATGTGTTTAAGTACCCTTAAACCTTTGGAAATTCAGTAAATTAACCCTAATTTAGATTATTAATGTTCTCTGAACTCTTAAGCTAATAATGTTAATAATATTTATATTAAACTAAAGAATCTTCATTTAGTCTTAATTAAAATACTTAGATCTTGAGTGATCTTAAAGGGGTCACTATGCCTTAATAATTGAACCCAATAATTGTAGATGTTAAATCTCACATTAATAAGTTCAATTAAGTTAACTTATGAGCTAAATTCAAAAGAAATGTAATTGGTAAAGTTTAAGTTACAAACCTAGCATAAGTCTAAAGTGATCAAATAATCAGATCTTAGATCTTATATCTTAGACTTTAGACCTTATACTTGAATCAAACTATCTCCAATTGAAATTCTTAAATGATTCATTATTTAATCTTTTGAAGCCTTCCATGTGGGTATAGGATGATTCAATCTATAAGATAATAAAATTACCTTAAAGATTGAATATAGATCTTATATTCTCAAGTTCTTAATTAATTATTTTATCTTATGATCAGTAGAATAACATTTCACTAAGTTCTTAGCTCCTGGATCCTTCAGCTTCTAGGATTCCTCACCTTCAAATGGGTATTCAGTGTAAACCCTAGACCCTTAGTAGGACTTGATATTAGGTTTAGGATTTGAACACCAAAGTAGAGTTTAAATCCAAAACCCTTGAATCTTGATTTACTTAATCAAGATTTGGGAAAGAGAGTAAAATATTAACATAATAGGTCATGGATTTATTTATTTAAACCTGGTAGTCATCATATGATTTTGAGTTAGAACTTGTTAAGTTCTAATATTAATCTTAAGGTTGTGAATCTGAGTTATACTCGATAGTTGGATATTGGAGATCCTAAACTTGTATATTCTCAGAATAGTTAGATTGGGTAATTAGATAACCACATATATCACATAAGTCTAGATTGAGTCTCTTGCTTACTTTGACTAGATTTGCTTGGCATACCTTGGATATTGAGCCTTATTCCTTGAGCATAATAGGAGAACTTAGGATATGGATGATACATCCTAAGTTAATATTTGAATTATATATCATTCAGATATTTTAGTGCTTTCAGTTAGTAGAATATATCATAGCTTAGTCTACCTCTTTAGTAGTAGTATTGTATAGATTGAATTCAGATCTAGCATAATTGGATGGCTAGTATGGATATTAATTGATATTGGAGGCCCTGTTTGGCCTATTGGCTGGTATGGCAGTACTAGGTTTTAGGCTTATTGCTACCCTAGTTTGGTTTTTTAGTCTTGTTTTCTTCTTGCTTTGCCACATGCTTCAGTAGCCTTATTTTCAATACTTGCTCGCTCTGCCACACGTCTCAGTGGCTTTACATAGATTGCTTTGCTTTTGCCACATGTCTTAATGGCTTTCTTTTCTTTCCTTTTCTTAATTAGCATGTTGTATGTATACTCATATAGTTACTTATATATATTGGCATGAGGATGCTAGAATTATATATTTTATTCATTATTGTATTCTTTATGTACTCAGCATGTATTAATATGTTCATAAGTATGTTAGGTTCAGAAATGCATTCTAGTTGCTGTTCTTTTTTTAGGCTTTAGCCTCACCTTACTTATTTCGCATTATATGTTATTTTTCATACTAGTTGCTGGCTATAAATGGATAGTTTATAGTTACCCATTTTTTCATAGCTTGTTGCACCCATTACTGCTTGCTTGTTTAGCTAATTTAAATTATGATATCTTTAAAATATTTAGTTCATTTAAATAGCATAAAATGTACTTAGACAATTGTCTAACTGTAACTTTTTATTTTGTTAGCTGGGGCTCTGGCATTTGTGATACCGACAAATATCAGATTCAGACTTGTTCGTGGGAAGTGTCGCGGAAGAGGAGCAGGTTCAGGAGGAGGAGCGTGCTGTTGTTGTATAGATAGATCTTGTATTTTATTTTAGTGAGATTGAGAGATATTTTCATTCTCTTTCAAATTTAGTTTTTAATATTTAATTCTAGATGTATTTCATTTTTGCATTGTGATGAGTTACTATATTGTCTGTCATTCCCTCTTTCTACTATGTATACTTGTGGATGTTATCTTACTGTTTGTTGCTTTCGCCACTTTGATACTTGTATATTGATGAATATTATAGTACTTGGTGACAAGTCCTTGGCTTAAGGCAGGTTGGGTTTACCTAACTTTACTTAAGTTGGGGATTTGCCACAGTTAGAGCACCGTACTTCCTATTATCAGTACGAGGGCCCCACAAACAGATAGTTGCCATTTTTATATGGAAGGAAAGCATTGACTCCGCAGATTTGAACATACACTAAAATAATAGTTAAAAAATGAAAAAGAGCTTTTAATTTTCTAATATTCACTACATTACTAATTAAATTTATTTATTTTTTAAATGCATAAGTTTTCCAAACTTAATGATAACAGAAAAGCGCTTTTGTAATCAATAATGGATAATTGCCATTTTTATATGGAAGGAAAGCTTTGACTCTTCAGATTTGAACAAACACTAAAATAATAGTTTGAAACCCGAAAAAGAGCTTTTAATATCCTAATATTCACTGCATTACTAAATAAATTAATTGATTTTATAAATGCATAAGTTTTCCATGCTTAATAGATAACAAAAAAGCGATATTGTAATCAATAATGAATAATTGCCATTTTTGTATGGAAGGAAATCTTTGACTTTGCAGATTTGAATAGACACTAAAATAGTAGTTTGAAAATCGAAAAAGAGCTTTTAATCTCCTAATATTCACTGTATTACTAAACAAATTTATTAATATTATAAATGCATAAGTTTTTAATACTTAATAGATAACAAAAAAGTGTTATTGTAATCAATAATGGATAATTACCATTTTTATATGATAGGAAAGCTTTGACTCCGCAGATTTGAATAGACAATATAATAGTAGTTTAAAAACTGAAAAAGGGCTTTTAATCTCCTAATATTAACTGCATTACTAAAAAATTTATTAGTTTACTTTATAGATAATAGAAAAGCGCTATTGTAATCAATAATAGATAATTGCCATTTTTATATAGAAGGAAAGCTTTAACTCTGAAAATTTGAACGGACACTAAAATAGTAGTTTGAAAACTGAAAAAGAGCTTTTAATTACCTAATATTCACTGCATTACTAAACAAACTTATTGATTTTATAAATGCATAAATTTTTCATACTTTATAATAGAAAAGCACTTTTGTAATCAATAACGGATAATTCCTATTTTTAGATGGAAGGAAAGCTTTGACTCTGTAGATTTGAACAAATACTAAAATAGTAGTTTGAAAACCGAAAAAAAGCTTTTAATCTCCTAAAATTCACTACATTATTAAACAAATTTATTGATTGTTTAAACGCATAAGTTTTTCATACTTAATAGATAACAGAAAAATGCTATTGTAATCAATATCGGATAATTGCTATTTTTATACAAAGAAAAGTTTTGACTCTGCAGATTTGAATATACAGTAAAATAGTAATTTGAAAACTGAAAAAGAGCTTTAATCACCTAATATTCACTGCATTACTAAACAAATTTATTGATTTTATAAATGCATAAGTTTTTCATACTTAATAAAAAATAGAAAAGCGTTGCTGTAATCAGTAATAGATAATTATCATTTTTATATGAAAGGAAAGCTTTGACTCCGCAGATTTGAACATACACTAAAATAGTAGTTTGAAAACTAAAAAAGAGCATTTAGTTTCTTAATATTCACTGCATTACTAAATAAATTTATTAATTTTATAAATGCATAAGTTTTCCATACTTAATAGATAATTGAAAAGCGCTATTGTAATCAATAACGGATAATTACCATTTTTATATGGAAAGAAAACTTTGATTCCGCAGATTTGAATAGACAGTAAAATAGTAGTTTGAAAACCAAAAAAGAGCTTTTAATCTCCTAATATTAATTGCATTACTAAACAAATTTATTAGTTTTATAAACGCATAAGTTTTTCGTGCTTAATAGAAAACAGAAAAGTGCAATTGTAATCAACAATAGATAATTACCATTTTTATATGGAAGGAAAGCTTTAACTCTGCAAATTTGAACAGACACTAAAATAGTAGTTTGAAAACCGAAAAAGAGCTTTTAATTTCCTAATATTCACTGCATTACTAAATAAATTTATTGATTTTATAAATGCATAAATTTTTCATACTTAATAGATAACAGAAAATCACTTTTGTAATAAATAACGAATAATTGCCATTTTATATGGAAGGAAAGTTTTGACTCTGCGGATTTGAACAAATACTGAAATAGTAGTTTGAAAATCGAAAAAGTGCTTTTAATTTCCTAATATTCACTGCATTACTAAACAAATTTATTGATTTTTTAAACGCATAAGTTTTTCATACTTAATAGATAACAGAAAAATGCTATTCTAATCAATAACGAATAATTGCCATTTTTTTACAAAGGAAAGTTTTGACTCCGTAGATTTGAATATACACTAAAATAGTAATTTAAAAACTGAAAAAGTGCTTTTAATCTCCTAATATTCACTATATTACTAAATAAATTTACTGATTTTATAAACGCATTAGTTTTTCATACTTAATAGATAATAAAAAAAGCGTTGTTGTAATCAGTATCAGATAATTACCATTTTTATATGGAAGGAAAGCTTTGACTCTGCAGATTTGAACAGATACTAAAATAATAGTTTGAAAATCAAAAAAGAGCTTTTAATCTCCTAATGTTCACTGCATTACTAAACAAATTTATTGATTTTATAAATGTATAAGTTTTCCATACTTAATAAATAATAAAAAAGCACTATTGTAATCAATAACGTATAATCACCATTTTTATATGGAAGGAAAGCTTTGACTCCGCGGATTTGAATAGACACTAAAATAATAGTTTGAAAACCGAAACAGTGCTTTTAATCTTCTAATATTCACTGCATTACTAAACAAATTTATTGATTTTATAGATGTATTAGTTTTTCTTATTTAATAGATAACAGAAAAGCGTTGTTGTAACTAATAATGGATAATTGCCATTTTTATATGGAAGGAAAGCTTTGATTCCGCAGATTTGAACAGACATTAAAATAGTAATTTAAAAACTAAAAAAGAGCTTTTAATTTCCTAATATTCACTGCATTACTGAATAAATTTATTAATTTTATAAATGCATAAATTTTCTATACTTAATAGATAACAGAAAGGCACTTTTGTAATAAATAATGGATAATTGCCATTTTTATATGGAAGGAAAGCTTTGACTCTGCGGATTTGAACAAATACTAAAATAGTAGTTTGAAAACCGAAAAAGAGCTTTTAATCTCCTAATATAAACTGCATTACTAAACAAATTTATTGATTTTTTAAACATATAAGTTTTTCATACTTAATAAATAACAGAAAAATGCTATTCTAATCAATAACGGATAATTACCATTTTTTTACAAAGGAAAGCTTTGACTCCGTAAATTTGAATATACACTAAAATAGTAATTTAAAAATTGAAAAAGAGCTTTTAATCTCTTAATATCACTGTATTACTAAACAAATTTATTGATTTTATAAATGCATGTTTTTCATACTTAATAGATAATTAAAAAAGCGTTGTTATAATCAGTAACAGATAATTACCATTTTTATATGGAAGAAAAGCTTTGACTCTGCAGATTTGAACAGACATTAAAATAGTAGTTTGAAAACCAAAAAAGAGCTTTTAATCTCCTAATATTCACTGTATTACTAAACAAATTTATTAATTTTATAAATGCATAAATTTTCCATACTTAGTAGATAACAGAAAATCATTATTGTAATCAATAACGGATAATTACTATTTTTATATGGAAATAAAACTTTGATTTCGCAGATTTAAATAGACACTAAAATAGTAGTTTGAAAACCAAAAAAGAGCTTTTAATCTCCTAATATTAACTGCATTTCTAAACAAATTTATTAGTTTTATAACTGCATAAGTTTTCCTTAATAAATAACAGAAAAACGCTATTATAATCAATAACAAATAATTGTCATTTTTATATGGAAGGAAAGCTTTGACTCCGTAGATTTTTACAGACACTAAAATAGTTTGAAAATTGATAAAGAGCTTTTAATTTCCTAATATTCATTGTATTACTAAATAAATTTTTTGATTTTATTAATGCATACATTTTCCATACTTAATAGATAACAGAAAAGTACTTTTGTAATAAATAACGAATAATTGCCATTTTTATATGGAAGGAAAGCTTTGACTCTGCGGATTTGAACAAATACTAAAATAGTAGTTTGAAAACCAAAAAAATGCTTTTAATCTCCTAATATTCACTGCATTACTAAACAAATTTATTAATTTTTTAAACGAATAAGTTTTTTATACTTAATAGATAACAGAAAAGCATTATTGTAATCAATAATGGATAATTACTATTTTTATATGGAAAGAAAACTTTGATTTCGCAGATTTGAATAGACGCTAAAATAGTAGTTTGAAAACTAAAACAGAGCTTTTAATCTCCTAATATTAACTGTATTTCTAAACAAATTTATTGATTTTATAAACGCATAAGTTTTTCTTACTTAATAGACAACAGAAAAGCATTGTTGTAACCAATAACGGATAATTGCCATTTTTATATGGAAGGAAAGCTTTGGCTCCGCAAATTTGAACAGACATTAAAACAGTAGTTTGAAAATCGAAAAAGAGATTTTAATTTCCTAATATTCACTGCATTACTAAATAAATTTATTGATTTTATAAATGCATAAATTTTCTACACTTAATAGATAACATAAAAGTATTTTTGTAATAAATAATGGATAATTGTCATTTTTATATGGAAGGAAAGCTTTGACTTTACGGATTTGAATAAATACTAAAATAGTAGTTTGAAAACCGAAAAAGAGGCTTTTAATCTCCTAATATTCACTGCATTACTAAATAAATTTATTGATTTTTTAAACGCATAAGTTTTTTATACTTAATAGATAATAGAAAAGCGTTATTATAATCAATAACGGATAATTGTCATTTTTATATAAAGGAAAGCTTTGACTCCGCATATTTGAATAAACACTAAAATAATAATTTAAAAATTGAAAAAAAAGCTTTTAATCTCCTAATATTCAGTGTATTACAAAATAAATTTATTGGTTTTATAAACGCATAAGTTTTTCATACTTAATAGATAACAGAAAAGCGTTGTTGTAATCAATAACGGATAATTGTCATTTTTATATGGAAGGAAAACTTTGACTCCGTAGATTTGAACAGATACTAAAATAGTAGTTTGAAAATTAAAAAAGAAATTTTAATCTCCTAATATTCATTACATTACTAAATAAATTTATTGATTTTATAAACGCGTAAGTTTTCTATACTTAATAGATAACAGAAAAACACTATTGTAATCAATAATTGATAATCATTATTTTTATATGGAAGGAAAGCTTTGACTCCACAGATTTGAACAGACACTAAAATAGTAGTTTGAAAACAAAAAAAAAGCTTTTAATCTTTTAATATTTGCTGCATTACTAAACAAATTTAATGATTTTATAAACGCATAAATTTTTCGTACTTAATAGATAACATAAAAGCGTTTTTGTAACCAATAACGGATAATTGCCATTTTTACATGGAAGGAAAGCTTTGACTCCGCAGATTTGAACAGATATTAAAATAGTAGTTTGAAAATCGAAAAAGAGCTTTTAATCTCTTAATATTCACAGTATTATTAAATAAATTTATTGATTTTATAAACGCACAAATTTTCCTTACATACTAGATAACAGAAAAGCGCTATCCATTCTCGAATAAAGAAAGCTATAAATAGCTCCAAAACAGAGGCCAAAAATCGCAGCAGCAGAAACAATGGATTCGAAATCAATGCGTTGTTCTGCTCTCGCGAACAATATTGTCTTTCTGCTGGTCTGCTGCCTCTCCAGCACTGCATTGTCGGCCTTCAACGTGCTGGATTTCGGCGTAAAGGATGACAAACGGACGAGTTCGGCCCGGGCGTTCTTGGCGGCGTGGGCGAAGACGTGAGGGGCGGATAAGCCGGCGATGATGGTGGTGCCGAGCGAGGAGTTTTTGGTCGGCAAGTCACAGTTTTAGGGGCCATGCAATAACGAGCAGATGCGGATTTTTGTGCAGGGAAAGGTGGTAGGAAACTCGACCCTTTCTTCCTCCGCTGATGAATGGATCACTTTCAAGTACGTCAAGGAGCTCTCCATTTTCGACGGTTCTTTTAACGCTCGCGGGCAGTCGCTCCAGGCTTGTAAGGCCGCCGGCCGTAGCTTACGTTTTTTTTAGAAAAATGTCATGCTTAAAAAAAATATTCAGTTTCAATATAAAATTTTCTTAATCAATAATATATTTACACATCGGACTGACATATCATCTATCTATATTTATATTTAGGCATTGACGATCAGCCAATCAAAAAATATCCTGGTTAGCGGAGTGAAAATCAAGGACAGCCAAAACTTCTAGATGTCCATAATGTTCAGCCAAGGCGTGACAGTGGACAGCGTGACCATCACGGCACTGGCGGATAGCCCTAACACGGACGGAATACACGTCCAGATGTCATCGGGAGTGACGATCACGGGCTCGACCGTGGCCACAGGCGACGACTGCATCTCCATCGGCGAAGGCGTTGCCAACGTGTGGATCGAGAAAATAAAGTGCGGGCCCGGCCACGGCATTTCCATCGGCAATTTGGGCGGCGGCGCGGGCGAGGCCGCCGTGCAGAATGTGATTGTGAGCTCAGCAGTCTTCACCGGGACCCAGAACGGGTTCAGGATCAAGACCTGAGCCACCCCCTTCGCTGGGTCCGTCAACAAGGTCACTTTCCAGCACACAACTATGAATAATGTTCAGAACCCTATTGTCATCGATCATAATTATTGTCCGAACAACTCCAAATGCCAAAATCAAGTAAGTGCGTCCAGCTCAAAACGCTTCGGGCTAGGTTGGACCGCAGCAAGAGTAACCTGTGCCAGGAGATTCAACTGACCAATAGTAATCTAAGTTACATAAATGGGAAGACCCAACAGCTGGCTTAGTCTGTTTGTGCGAATGCCAAAGGAATGAACTCTGGACGTGTTGTTCCTCCCAGCTGCCTCTAGGAGATTATATTTGAATAAGTGTTATTATGATATATAGATAGTTACATAGGTTGTCTCTAGATGCTTGGCTCTTCTCGTATGGGTTGTTGTGGGGTACTTGCTCACAGCTTGTGAGAATGTAGAAATTAATGCGCATTGGAAACTATAATATTCTTCTTGCCCTTTATAATTGCTGTCATATTTACCAGTCTCAGTTACCACTTCCATTTCCGGTTGCCCTCATCATCATTGATTCTCACTACCAACCGCCGCCAGCCACTGAATACCAGAATCGCATCTATGGCTGGCCATTGCTCTTCAGTAATGCCTTTTGTTGACCATTGCTCCTTGTTGACTACTGGCCCCACCCACCCGTTGCTGCCTACCCCTCGTTGTATGCTGCTTAGGCTGCCTCCGCCTCACCATTGCCCCAGTCAATGCAAACCCACCCTGTTATCCTCCGGACATCACTGCCAACTTTGCTAGTAATTGACTTTCATTGCACCCGTCTCTATTTGCGCGGACTACAGCCCCTTCCACCCATCGCCTCGCATAAGCATCCGTTCCCTGCATGCTGCTGTCTACCACTCAACTGTTATCTACTACCACTACCCACGCTAGCGTTACTGCTATACAGCTACCCATTGCTTTTTGTCACTGGAAATGTAAGCCACCACATCCCACCTCTAGACTCCTCGTCCTTACTGCTTCCTGTTATTGCCCACAACCGCCGTCGGTCGTTGCCATCCTCTGCTGTCGCTTCTTGCTCCATGGCCACCCACAGCTGCTGGCTACTACTACCGTCGCACACCTCTGATGCACTAATTGTTATTCCCACTCATGTAAAATGGCGCATATGTACTTTTGCTTTATGCTTAGTACAGCAATGGCTAGATCCCAAACAATACCAACTCAACTTCATAAATCTGCTTCTCAACCTCTTAGCACATAACTTCAGAATAAAGTAGATAACTTGTGCTTTATGAGAGAACAGTGCATGGGGTATTGCGTGGAAGAAACATGCTTGTATTGTGTGAGGACTGGGGAGGATAAGTAGCGTGCGTCTGCAATGGGTATGGCGGAGATATGCTGAACAGTAGTGGGTAATAAGGCAGAATAGATGTTCGTTCAGTTAAACTTTTCTCCAAATCCAACGTTTCTTCGACTAACTTTATAATTAAGCTAACGCAACACATTCTCTCTCCGTAAGTAACGGAGCCGTTAAACGTGCCTCATAATTAACATCTCCATTGATTAGTCGTGCCAAATATTTTAAGTACTTTCTTGTTGGTGCTTAACGTGCAATGATTTATGTGATCGTTATCTTTATTATATAATGCAACCGTTTTTTTATTTTAAAATTGATTAGTCGATACGTTAAATAGAACTCTACTCAACGAAAATATTATTTATTTATGATTAAATCTTTAATCTTCGATTACTAACTAATCAGATTGATGAATCAATTATGCAGATTTACTATTAATGGAAAAAGAATGTTTAATCTCAATTAAATAATCATTAAAAAAAACACTACGAATAATAACGCGTAACCAAAATAATTTCTCCCTTTTCTATATGAGATTATGTGCTTTTAGATCTATAAATATTAATATATTATTATATGAAGAAGTCTATTATAAATTTATTAAATACAATTAAATTTTATATATTTTTTCATTGTAATAAATGCAATATTTTACGTGCTAAAATCTCAAGAAAATATTTGCATGCAATATATATATATATATAATATATAATCATAGGTCTGCGTGCAAGCACGACTTTAAGTAGTTTAATTTCGTTAATTTGTTGTTACGGGCGATAATAATCTCTAAGAGAAGCAATTAAATTCTCAAAATAAATGTCATTCATATTTATTTTTTTGAGATATTTGTGAGTCAAACAACACTTTTTTTTATATAATCATTTAAGGAGATTGATCAAATAGACAGTTATGGTTGTTGTTTTGGGGAGTTTCAAAACTATTATTTTGGCTTATTTATGAGCCAAATAATATTATTTGGCCTATTCATAATTAATAATATTTTAATATCCATTAAGATGACATCAATAACGGATAATTGTTATTTTTATATGGAAGTAAAGCTTTGACTTCGAAAATTTGAACCGAAAAAGGGCTTTTAATCTATTAATATTCACTCGTTATCCACTCTCAAATAAAGAAAGCTATAAATAGCTCCAAAACAGATGCCAAAAATCGCAGAGGCATAAACAATGGATCCGAAATCAGTATGTTGTTCTGCTCTCGCGATGAATATTGTCTTCCTGCTGCTGGTCTGCTGCCTCTCCAGTACCGCATTGTCAGCCTTCAACGTGCTGGATTTCGGCGCGAAGGCTAACGGACGGATGGATTCGGCCAGGGCGTTCTTGGCGGCGTGGGCGAAGACGTGCGGGGCGGATAAGCCGGCGATGATGGTGGTGCCGAGCGGAGAGTTTTTGGTCGGCAGGGCACTGTTTCAGGGGCCGTGCAATAACGAGCAGATTCAGGTTTTTGTGCAGGGGACCGTGGTCGGAAACTCCGTCTTTTCCTCCTCCGCTGATGAGTGGATCACTTTCAAGTATGTCAAGGGGCTCTCCATTTTAGGCGGTTCTTTTGACGCTCGCGGGCAGTCGCTCTGGGCCTGTAAGGCCGCCGGCCGTAGCTGCCCCACCGGTTCAACGGTCAGCTTCTTACATTTTTTTTTAGAAAAATGTCATGCTTAATATATAATTTTTTTAACCAATAATTTATTTACACATCATCTATATATATATATATATATATATATATATATATATATATATATATATATATTCAGGCATTGACGATCAGCCAATCAAAAAATGTCTTGGTTAGCGGAGTGAAAATTAAGGACAGCCAAAACTTCCAGATGTCCATAATGTTCAGCCAAGGCGTGACAGTGGACGGCGCGACCATCACGGCACCGGCGGACAGCCCTAACACGGACGGAATACATGTCCACATGTCGTCGGGAGTGACGATCACGGGCTCGACCGTGGCCACCGGCGACGACTGCATCTCCATCGGCGAAGGTGTCGCCAACGTGTGGATCGAGAAAATAAAGTGCGGGCCCGGCCACGGCATTTCCATCGGCAGTTTGGGCGGCGGCGCGGGCGAGGCCGCCGTGCAGAACGTGACAGTGAGCTCTGTGGTCTTCACCGGGACCCAGAACGGGTTCCGGATCAAGACCTGGGCCGCCCCCTTTGCCGGGTCCGTCAACAAGGTCACTTTCCAGCACGCAACTATGAATAATGTTCAGAACCCAATTGTCATCGATCAGAATTATTGTCCGAGCAGCTCCAAATGCCCAAATCAAGTAAGTGCGTCTAGCTCAAAACAAGTCGGGCTATGACCCGTGGATATTAACGGGTCGGAATCGGGTCAACCGTGTGACCCGGAAGCCACCCGATAACAGAGATGTATGTTTCATGCTGACGTTTTGCATTTGTTCAGAGCTCCGGGGTAAAGATCAGCGGGGTGACGTTCAGCGACGTGCACGGCACATCAACGACGCCGGTGGCGGTCAGGTTGGACTGCAGCAAGAGCAACCCGTGCCAGGGGATTCAGCTGACCAATATTAATCTAAGTTACATCAATGGGAAGACCCAACAGCTGGCTCAGTCTGTCTGTGCGAATGCCAAAGGAATGAACTCTGGACCTGTTGTTCCTCCCAGCTGCCTCTAGGAGATTATATTTGAATAAGTGTTATTATGAGATATAGATAGATACATAGGTTGTCTCCGGATGCTTGGCCCTTCTCATGGGTTGTTGTGGCCGGCTATGTCAAGAGAGACTGGATTTTTTGTGGAGTAGGCAATGTGTGCTCAAAGAACAATCATTGGGATTTGTTTGTGTTTTAAATAATACTTTTTTTTTTCTTAACTTTGTTCTTTATTTGTGCATGCATTCCAATTATGACATGATAATAATAATAATAATAATATATTAAATTACATAGTAAATATATGATATAAAATAATCATAATTATGATAATTTTATTAATTATTTAGTTAAATGGGTGAATATATATATAAAATTTAGATTGCATTTTTTTTTATTAATGTCATCCGATGTCGCCATCCGACTTGTTAACTAACCCGACACATAATGACACAAGGCTACGGTTGTGGCGGCCCTGCCCCGCCGTGGTCCTGTTAACCCTTAAGTTAACATGATTACGGTGGAGGGGTCACCAGATGACAAGGTCCCCACTTAAGATTGGATTAGACACACATTCTAATCCAATTTAAATAAGGACTTTGCCATTCAATCCAGAAATATTATCACTAAATGATCATACAAGAATCTCAGAGTGCGGAAGCATAAAACATAACATCCATCCAAAACAGTATAAATACAACAATACAGAATAAGTAAAGTACTGGAAGAGAAAAATAACCCTGTATTATTACAACATTTAATAAACTTAAAAGAACTGAAAGGAACTCTCAATCTCACTGAAAGAAAAACTAAGACTACAGATCTTCAGGAACGGGCTCCTCCTCCAATGGCAAACTCTCCACTGGATCTGCTAATCCAACAAACTCGGAACCTACCATTATCAGTTTCATAATGGTAGGACCCCAGCCAACAAAAGAAAAACTGGTTAGACAATATGCCTAAGTACATTTTAGGGCAAACAATTTTATTAAATTAAGAAGATATCACCATAGAAATAGAACTAAGTGTAATAGGTGCAGAAAACGTACAAAAGAACAGTAATAAGTTATAAACCACAATTTATAACTAAACAGAATAGGAAGTAACACATACCTCCTCCAAGCAACTGCAATAAGGACAGGTAAGTAAAAGAAAAGTAAAAGAAAGGTAAGAAAAGTATAACCTAAACATGCTCATGATCAAACAGATTATGCTAAGTGAAGAACAAAATTTAAACAGTATAAAATTGAAAACACTAACATCCTGTATAAAAACAGTAAGTAAAATTAGCATCCTCTATATAAAAATACGTGCAGGAAAGCTGTAAGTAAAACAGTGCTAAAATGCAGAATATACTAGTAGAACAGTAACTGCAAACTGAAACTACAGTAACTGTATAAGTCATCTGAACTGAATACGAACTCAGCAATTCTTAGCCTGATGAGCTAAGAAACTCTGAACTGAACATCACTGAAACTCTTAGCCTGATGAGCTAAGACAGAACTAAATGTAAGTGTACTTGAATTAGTATAACCATATCAAAATCCTAACTATATGGTCAGTAGGGCAAGAGTCTATCCATCCTATCCCATGGACTAGGCATGGCATAGACTATCGGACTGAAACCCCCTACAAGAAGCCGACCCCAAACGAGTTGATCGAAGAGGTATACTAATCAAGCTACACCTTACAAACTACTTGAAACAAAACACAATGCTATTTATGAATGTTCAAAATTGACATAAGATATTTACCAAATATCTTTAGTACATAATATATGTTCAAGGTATAAGGCTCAAAATCAAGGAATGCGAAGCATCAAAGTCAAAGTGCAAGAAACTCTATCTAAAAACACAGGTGATATCCTTTGTTATCTACTTTATTCGTTCTATCTACTCTAAGTTACATAAGTTTCAGAATTATCAATTCTTACACATTCTATAATTTAGAATCTCGAATCCTACAAGTTGAAGATAATTATGACTGGCCAAGTCCTAATTATAGTTAAATCAATAGACGACTATTTGGTAAAAATGAATAAATCATCGACCTAATTTTGTAAATTAAATCATCCCAACCTCATCTTGATTAGCCAAATCAAGATGAAAAGATTAAGAATTAGACTCCAGATGATGGGGTCTAATCACTTAATCTAAAGGTATAACTAAGGGTCTAAGGTTTAGAACCCAAATCTCACAGATTAGGTTAAGGCAAATCCTTATGATAAATCAAATTCATTAGGATAGATCTCTATTCTTAGTTCTAAAGTTTAAAGATCAAATAATCATTTAATAAACTAAGAAAATCTATAAACTAGAAAACTCAAGATTTCACCTAATTGAGTAACCCAATTTACTCAATAGATGAATTCTAACTTAAGATCTATTCCTAATCTTAAGAATTAAGGCTCTTAATTACTAGGAGTATCTCTCAAGACACATATCCTAACTAATGTTATAAGACCTAAGGTATGATCTAAGAATAATTAAGGAAAGAGAACTCTTCTTAAGACTTAGGAATTTTCTTAAAGAGTATATTTTGAGATTTTAATCAAAACCTAATTTAGACTTAAATTCGATTAATTTCAGTTCTAAATCATTCTATTTACTAATTTTAATGATTGGAAATTGAATTTAGGGCTTTAAAAGGCTAAACCCTAACTTTGGGAAAAATAACCATTTTGCCCCTACTTAAGAGTTCAAAAGATCAAATTTTGATCTAGGGCTTAATTTCTAAAATTTTCTTTTGGAAAGTGCTTCTTACTGTCTAATATAAGATTAAACAGCAACTAAATTAATTTTGGGTGATTATTAAGCCATATGAGATCAAATTAATGAATTTAACTCATAAGGGCAATTTAGTAATTTGACAAAATAAAAGTTAAATTTTCTTTCAGATTATTGTTCTTTACTGACTAAGCTTTCTATAGAATTTAAATTTGTTAAATTCTGATAAGTATTGGCCAAATTATGGCCAATACTACAAGAAGCAAAGCTTAGCGAGCTTTAGTTGGCCGAGCACTGAGGCTATTGGGGGCTCGAATTCTCCCGTTGTTCTCTTTCTATATTCGACTATCTCAAATCTACGAAGTACATTCGATTCGCTTAGCAGCTCAAAGTACCATTCGCTTCGCCTATCGGCTCAAAGGAAGCAATCCATCGCTTCGCTCCAAGAGCCTCATATCATCTAACCTCCACCTCCGGTGGCCTTCGCCTCCTCGGGCTAAAAAACCACAAGCCCCGCTGTGGGGCCGGAGGGTGGCCTGCTTCGCAGCAGAGTCAGTTTCTTTATTCGACTATTAGGCTGCCTCTCACAAAGAAGATTTTCTTTCTAATGTTTAAAGGGTGATTAAGGAACTCTTAGCTATAGATCAAAAATCCTAACTTTGCCAATTAGTGTCCAAATTAAGCATAATCAGTGACTATGAATTACAATTAGTACACTGATTATAATGACATGTGGTAGACTCAATTTGGACATAATTTGACTAAGTTAAGACCTAATTAGGGTTTAGGGTGATTAGTGAGTGATTAACAAAATTAATCACTCAAACACTAATCTAACCTTATAGATTGATTTTAAATGGTTCTAGGAGTCCTCTGAAACTTAACTCATTCAATTTGAATTACTAGATTTGCTAATATTCACTAATCAAGATTTAGAGTAATTAAGAAAGATTAGCAAATCTAACCGTTGGATCTAAAATATTTTTACAAATTATTGTTAATTAGGTTCTTCTGATCTAAATTAATATTTGGATCATCAAATTTGGAGATCAATTGACAAGTTAAGGTCAATTGAAGTTCTAGGGTTAATTATCCTAATTAGGATTAGGACTTAAATGTGATTAGGCAAACACTAATCCAAATAGCAAGATAAACAATATCAATTTAATTCTTAGGGTTTTCTGATCACTTTAAGACCCATATTGGGTATGTTTGGATCATTGGGTACAAAGTTATGATTAGATGAAGGTTTGAAACATATTTGGATTTAAATTAATACTCTTAAATTTCACTATGTTAAATATTTATCCAAATTCAGATTTGACAGTTTCATAATAATTCTCATATTTTTCTGATTAATTTAGTATATTTATTTGTATATTTGGGATTTATATTTTTGGAGTTATTAAGGTTTAAAGTATATAATTTAATTACTTAATTAATACTGTTTATTTAAATTTATTTAAATTTGTTATTATAATATATATATATATATAATTCAATTATATTTAATATGCTATATAATTAAAAAAATATAAATCTTATTTATTTATGCAGGGATGGACCCCACCAGCGCCACGTGGCGCTCAGAGAGTCGCCGGGACAGGGAGTGGGGCCCACACCTGCCTCAAACGAGACGTGCTGACAGACTTGCTCAGCGGTGGGTCCCACGCTAAGCGCCCGGCCAATGGGAACACGCCAGCACGAATGGACTAGACCGGTTGGACCGATCAAAAATAAACCGGATGCATTGGTTCAGTCTGAACCGGTCTAAAAGGACCTGATCTGACAGATCTCGGTGGGTGAATCACAGCCGTTAGATGGAATGATTTAAGATCGGATTAACCTATGTTGATTAACCTAAGCATTTTATTAATTAAATTCTGAAATTGAATGGATAATAACATAATCAAACAGAACGAACGGTCTAAATTATCTGCTTTGATTCGAGGGCCAGATCTTCATCAGATCGAATCGGAGGGATCAGATCTTTCGATCGATTCGCCTTCTTCAACCAGTGCCTCTAGGGTTTGCGCGACCCGATCAATCGAAGATCGGTTAGTTAAACAGAGGTAAGAAATGGAAAAATAAAAACAGAGGTGATGCAATAAAGTATAAATGAAGGCATAAAAGGAGTGGGAAGTACCTGTCGAGGGAAAGCTGCCGAATCGCATAACTTAGATTTCGATTTTTAGGATTCAAAATGGTGCATAGAGGCTTCTAATGGTTTTATTGAAGTGATGAGAGCAGTGGATGGGCGCGTGGAGGCCGCTCGACGAGCGCGCGTGGAGATAGGGCTACACGCGTCGTGTGCCTGCGACCCGCCGAAGAAGACAAGCCCGGATCCGTCCGATCTCAGATCGGACGGTCATGACGGACCGTTAACTCTAATCTAAATAACAGATGGCGTTAATTCATTGACGGCGCCGTTAGGGTTTTAAATAATTAAATAATTATTTAAATTAAAATATACAATTTTAATTAATCAATTTTAACTTATTAAATGCATCCCAAAAATTTCCAATAAATCACCCTTAGCTAAATGAAGGGTGAGGAATGCAACGGCGCACTCGGATTTTTTGTTTCGACGAGTATTTAATTATTTGATTATTTTGGGTATTTAAATAATATTAAAATATTCAATGAAAAATCAACGACTTCCAAATGCCTCCAAAATTTCACCCCTAGCTAATTTGGGTGTTCTGAACGCAATGGCGAAGTCAGATTTTTAATTTAAGGTCCAGATAAAAAGTCAAATTTCTAGGTTTTGGGATTTTCCAGAATTCTTGATTTGACTTTGTTGACTTCTTGGTTTGACCTAGGTTTCAGAGATGAATTTCAAATCACTTGATTAGTGACTTAGAACCTTAATTAAGATTTAGATTAGTCTTAATTGAGCAAAGTAACAACCTGGGTTGTTACAACGGTGTTGTTCTTGTTGAATGGATGAACCCGATAGCCGACGAACCCTAGGGATTAGCACTAGCAAAACCACATAATGGATCGAGGGAAAATTTTTATCGATCTGTTCACCTTGATTGGTCTTATCTCTAAACCAATTTAACTGGATTTTGGCAACGTATAGAAGGCTAACTTTAAGAAAAATTGAGATTCAAAAAATTGTGCCACTTGGCTTACCTTGAGACCTATGCATGTAATTGACCCTGCCATTTTGGTGCACATTTTTTGGTGAGTCAGTAGGCCAATTATGGGTTACTATGGTCTATGTTCCTATGAAATACTAGCAATTTTCTAATTTTTGTTTACTTTAATTAAAGCTAGCAATTTTGCTTAAAACTTGAAATTTAAATTCGAACTCAAAACATTTTGACTTGACTCAAAATATTTGAGTTGAGTTCAAGTCAAACGGCACCATATTTGAGTCTTAAAGTGACTCGAACTCAAACTTGAACATTTCAAAAATTTTGAGTTTGAGTTTTGAAGTTCATGTATTGGCTTGTAATAACACAGGGTTGATACTTAATTTACTAACCTAATTAACCTAGAACACTTTCCAATTGTCTCAAAATAGCATTAAGATCGAACACCAAAATTTTAGGGCAATTTGGAAGCCTTATGATTAAAATGAATATTTTAATCAATTTAAATAAATAAAAAAATGAGATAAATATTTTGACTTCTAATAAAAAATTTGATTTCGATTTTTAATTCCTCACACCCTTTTTAGTTAAGAGTGAATTTTTAGAGCTAATGAGGTTAAGATAATTTGATAAATATAATTTATATTAATTAATAATATTTATAATTAATTATTTATATTTATTAGTTCTAAAATGGATTTAACCGTAGCAGTGGAGGATCTGTTGTTCGGCTTCGAACACCGAATAACGCATCTGTTGCGTCTGCGTTGTATGATCAATGTTAGGGTTTTAGATTAGACAACAGAGTTCGTTTCGTGGCTAGATTGCGATCCACCTGGTGGATCAACACTGGAATCCAACGACAAAAACTCACCCACGAATATTCAGACCGCGGATTGAATCGGGCCCATTCAATCGATCAGGAGACTAAAATGCGACATAACATTGTGCTCTGTCGTCTGTTCCAGCTCAGCCGCAATCGCTCAGGGGATCCTGAGCGACCGCTCAGAAAAGGTGCCTTTCCCGTTCATTCTCGCTGCATCAAATTCGTATCCATCATCACCATATGAACCTTTACACTCCAACCTATCAAACGAAGGACTCTTCCAATGTTCTCAGCCGCTCACTCAACTCAACAAAACCAGCCATCATCAAACCTAGGTACTCTCCTCCTACTCTTGCCTCCACTTCAATTACGCATTTAACATTCCATTTTTCTATTTCGTATCGTCTGCTAACGATTGCTGACGCCAGTTGAGCTCAACTGAGCTCTAACGGGCGCTACAACTCTCTGATGGCTCCCAACAGCGTGCCAAGAGAAGCAAAGGGTGTCTGATAAGGAGGGAGGAGGGATGGGCTTAACGATGGAGATAAGCTTGCAGAGAGTTCCTCCATTTGTTGAGTGGGTGGCAATCTAAGCCATGTTGCAGTTGCTCTCATGGGGGATGACACCCTAATGGGTCTGGCTGTTAATAGGTGGCGAGCCCCACCATTTAATTATATATTTATTTATTATATTAATATATTTTAATAATTAGAATTTGGTTATTTGATAAGCTCTTAAAAAAATCCCAAAATTTCACCCATAACTAATTTGGAAGTGAGGAACTCAAAAATGAAGTCGGAGTTTTAATCAGAGATTTATTTAATTATCTTAATTTTCTAAGTATTTAAAATATTCAAAAAAATTTGATGACTCCTAAAATATTTTGAAATCTCACCTGTAACTAATTTGGGGGTGATAAGTTTAATTGTGAACTCCGATTTTGATTTGGAGTTCAAAATAATTATCATAATTTTCTAATTTGATAAATTTATTAAAATAATCAAAATATTCATTTGAGCTCTGAATCCCTTGTAATTTCAAGGTTGCTCAAAATATCATATGGAGACATTTGGAGATGATTAAAAATTGATTTAATTAATAAATAAGGTTTAATAATTTTTGGGTTGTTACATGTGTAAATATGTTTTTTGTAGTAATTCATTAAGTACATTAGTACATTTACTTATTTTTTACTTATTATTTTTTAGTCATTTACTTTCCATTACTTCTTTCCTTATAATATTGTGCTCCACTATTTATGTTTGTAACTTGTTAAATATGATATCGTCTAATAATTAATAAATTGCTAAACCTTAAAATGCACTTATACTTACTAAGTATAATCACTTTTCTTTTTATTGGTTGTTCTCTATCGTATTAAAAATCATATACGATAGATTCAGTAAGTGAGCTAGGAATGGAGTTAGAAGATCAAGTGTACACTTTGAGTTTATAGATTTATTTGCTTTCATGTGAGAATGAGTGTTCTTTTTTTTATTTAACATTGTATAACTTAACCGTATTTGGGACTTTATTTTCTTATCTAAGATGAATGTTTTTTTTTCTTTATTTATCTAGTGGTTGAAATGGTAATGATTATTATTTATTTATAAATGCATCTATTTTTTCTATCTTATAGATCCTTTGTCCCCATAATACTTATTAATGTTAAGATTTATTAATCCAGTATTAAGCACTACAATAACACTCAGTGTTTAATCTAATTATTTAATCTAACAATGGGTTGTTTCAAGGCTAGCTTGACTCGAACTCAACTCGAGCCAGCCCTAACTCTGATTCAAACTATAATTTCAAAAATTTCACTACTTTGACCTGACTCCATACCCCTGATTTGATCCTTAGAATTCTTTGTAATCTCTTGAAAATCCAATTGAAGCCAAGTTTGCTTTCTTAAAAATCCATAACGTCCTCTTTGTTCTCAAGCACACCATAAGAGATTATGGTGTTGGTGTTTTTTTAAGGTTAGCAAATCATTATCATAAATAGACTTGTCAATTCATGTTATTCAGTCGAATTCGAATCTAAATCAAAATTAAATTGTGCCAACATAAGCCAAACTAAGCCCAACACATTTGTTGAAAGCATCTTAACTCTCAATTCAAACCCAACATGCTTGTGTTTGAATTGACCCAAATATGACTCAATATAACCCATTTTAAAGTATTTTCAATGCCTAATCCATAACCTCCCAAGTCAGATTAACCTGATTTGAAGCCCCAAAGATTCTATTAAGACTTTAAAAAATCTTACAAACACTGTTATCAGGTTTATCGGGCCACCTCTAGATCACGCAGGCTAACCAAACTTGTCCCGATACTATCCCTGAGTCAAACTTTGCAACACTAACCTGACTCATTTGGCGAATGGGTTAACTTGAACCCAAATTTTTTTTGGTTCAAGTTCGGGTTGGGTTTTATGTCGTTACAATTTTTTACAGGGTTGATCATAATGCTCGAAACATATCAAAGAAAAGAAAACAAATTAAAAGCCTTATCTTGCTCCCTAGCTCAACGTACTTTCAAGACTATCAACTTACAAATGTACTTTTATTTCCTTAAAGCTCAAGTCAGTTCCATCAACCTATACTATCTTATAGTCCTTGTAAATAGAAGATTGATTTAAAAATCATATACGATAGATTCAGTAAGTGAGCTAGGAATGGAGTTAGAAGATCAAGTGTACACTTTGAGTTTTTAGATTTATTTGCTTTCATGTGAGAATGAGTGTTCTTTTTTTTATTTAACATTGTATAACTTAACTGTATTTGGGACTTTATTTTCTTATCTAAGATGAATGTTTTTTTTTTCTTTATTTATCTAGTGGTTGAAATGGTAATGATTATTATTTATTTATAAATGCATCTATTTTTTCTATCTTATAGATCCTTTGTCCCCATAATACTTATTAATGTTAAGACTTATTAATCCAGTATTAAGCACTACAATAACACTCAGTGTTTAATCTAATTATTTAATCTAACAATGGGTTGTTTCAAGGCTATCTTGACTCGAACTCGACTCGAGTTTGAAAACCAAAAAGCATTATTACACTAAAATAGTAGTTTGAAAACCAAAAAGAACTTTTAAACTCCTAATATTCACTACATTACTAAGCAAATTTATTAATTTTATAAACGCATAAATTTTTCATACTTAATAGATAACAAAAAAGCATTATTATAATCAATAACGGATAATTGCCATTTTTATATGGAAGGAAAGCTTTCACTCCACAGATTTGAACAAACACTAAAATAGTAGTTTAAAAAGTGAAAATAAGCTTTTAATCTTCTAAAATTCACTGCATTACTAAATAAATTTATTGATTTTATAAACGCATAAGTTTTTCATACTAAATAGATAACAGAAAAGCGCTATTGTAATCAATAACAGATAATTGCCATTTTTATATGGAAGGAAAGATTTGATTTCACAGATTTGAACAGACGCTAAAATAGTAGTTTGAAAACTGAAAAAGAGCTTTTAATCTCACAATATTCACTACATTACTAAACAAATTTATTAATTTTATAAACACATAAGTTTTTCATACTTAATAGATAATTAAAAAGCACTATGACTTTGCAGATTTTTATTTAGGTAGAAATATACTAACATGATTTAGAATCTTTCTCATAAAGGTTTCATAATATTAAATTGTGATTGAGTTTTGATTTATCACTCTTTTTGAACAATCATCCCTTTATTGAAAGACTTCAATAAATCAAACATGAAGATGTTATGTAATATACATTTATTTCAAATATAATTAAGTAAATTTAATTATTAAATAAAGTTTGAATTATCTACTTATTATCATGTCATATTATGATTATAATAATATTAGAAATGAATTTAGAGAATATTTGATAAATTTTGAAAATTATCTTACATCACTATTTTTCATGGTTATTTTAATAAGCATTTAAATTAAAATAATTATTTTAAAATATTTAGGTGTCAGAATTGAAATTTTTTGACATTTTTGGATTCAGGACGTCGATGTAAGCTAAAGGGAAAAATTTCATAAATTTGAAACTATTTTGAAATTAGTTAAAAAAAAAAAAAGAATATTTTGTAAATTTTTGGGGCAAATTGCTGCTTAACCGTTCGTCCAAATTTGACATTTTTGATATCGTTGGATTTGTAGCGACGAGACCTTTCATTTGATACCTTCAGATTTAATTTTTATTAAATTTTGATTTTTTGAATTTGTAAAAAATTTAAATTTTTATTTATTTATTAATTTATTTAAATTGAGATAGTTTGTAATTTTTATCTTTTCTTAAAATTTATCTTTGTAAATATACCCCTTATAAATATTCTTATCCTATTTTCATTTCAAACAAAAACAAAATCCACCTCTTAATCTAAACAATCCATTCTTATTTTGATTTACTTATGCTATTTGATTTAATTTTTCTCTTATCCAATATATTTATATACATTTAAAGGCTGTATATGAGAAGAAAAATTCAGTATTTGCAACTCAATTTAGACTTCACCTCTTTTAGCAAACGCCTCTCCTTTTAGATTTATCCTTTTTAGAACTTGAAATCTTTTCTAATATGTTCTCCTATATATTGGTTGCATATTATTAGAAGAAACTATTTAATGATTTTGCTTTTATTTTTATTTAAAGTAATCCCAAAGTATAATAAAATTTCTGGATTTTTACTTGGAAAAATTTTGGATTTTCTAAAATTTAAAGATTTTGGTAATACTTTAAAACTTTCTATCTTTTTTGTTACTTAGAATATAAAATTGTAATTTTGTATGTAGATTCCCCTATATATTGGAAAGAACTTCACTGAAAACATCATAGAATTTTGAGCACTTTAGGGTTAATATTTAAGTTCTAAAAGTTCAATAAAAACTATAAAAAGTTTTAAATTTAAAAATAGATTTTTCTGAAAATTTCTTGGTGTTTAGCTTAGTATAAGTTTTATTTCAAGCACAGTTAGATGTTGATATTTGGCAAACATAATCTTGGTTATATTGCGAACAATTTTTCTGTTAATCACTTGAGTTGATTATATCATTAAGAAGGTCATTTAAGTGCTTATAGTTTGCTAAAAAAATCACAAATATGAACTTCGATAAAATTTCTGGAATTTTAGAAACTTTCTAAAGTTTGAAATAATATAATTTTCAAAATACAGAGAATCCAAATGAGATTTTTGGCATGCAAATTCTCTGATATATATAGAACAATTTATGTTTAGACATCAACAGAAAATAAACACTCTAAGAATACCTTTTGGATGACACAAAATCAGTTAAAAACCTAAATCTTAACTAAAATTAGGAAAATTTTATAAAAATGAAATTTTCATTTCAAATGATATGTAATTAATTTACAAACTTTATAATTGCTTTAAAAACATATATTTTGATATTTATGAATAATTTAAGTAATAAATTTGATTTTTGGAATATTTATAAATATAATTTCTCATAATAATAATATTATGAATTTTTTTCATATAATTTATAAAATAAATAATTTAAAGTGAATTAAGATAGTTGATTAACAAATTTAGATGTTGATTTAACAGATTGAAATCAAAAAATTTAAGAAAATTATTCTTCAAGTCAGGTATAAAATTATTCTTAAGTTTTATTTCAAGTATCTTAATTTTGAGCTTACTTCCATTTGAAGATTGCTTATTCATTTTATCATGCAAATCGCTTTATTAAATTGTAATATTTTCATATAAAAGTGTGTGACAAAAAGTAAAGAAATTTCCTTTTTAGTGTTTATCTTTGAAAGAAGAAATGCAAATATAACATGTACAGGTAGAGGTTACTAGTAGCTCACGATAAAATAAGGAGGGATCTAGCCCTTATGGGAGTGGGCAGAAGATATAGAGGAAATATACATCATTTTATATCTATAAGATGAGGCAATACCGATGGGTGGTGATAAGCTTCCACGGCCAATAGGTTTTACCTGTTGGATGATGAGTCACAGGACTCAACTTGTGTCATAATTTATTTTTAATTGAAAAATTTTCACTTGATGCTTTTCAAATATTTAATTTCATATCTAACATGCAGGGCAAGCTTGATAAAATTTGCAGCATTTATTTTATTACACTTCAATATGAAAATTTAACTTGCTTACCATTTCATTTGATTTACACGTATTTTAGGATGCTAGAAAATAATTCTTAATAGATAATTTTCATACTCCTGCCTGACTGGCTTTATTGATGATTATTTCAGGTTTTGAAAACTAAAGCTTACGAAGATACTCACTTAGGATGAGCTTATAAGAAGAAGTGAGATTGGAGTGAATATATTTTATTTTGTTATATATTATAATAATAATTCAACTTATGTAATTTTATAAGATTGGCTCTGAGTTGAATAAATAACTTATAGTTTTATTATCTTATTTTCTATATTTCAAATAATGAGTTTATTATTTAGAAATTCTCAAACTTGATCACTCAGTCATCACAGTTTTTGGTATCATAGCAAATCATATGGTGTCAGATAGGAGCTAAGTGTTATACAACGTCAAGTACCACTTCATGTGAGCAGTCTCTTGAGCTTATGATGGTTAAGGTGCTACATGATTGTGGGTACCTCTTGTGCCTGTAGGAGTCACCTCTAATCCTATCTACCCAATGGACGGTTCTTAGACGAATTGTAAATGTGTAACATTGTATAACTTAATCATATTTGGGACTTTATTTCTTATCTAAGACGAATATTTTTTTTTCTTGAAATGGTAATGACTATTATTTATTTATAAATGTATCTATTTTTTCTATCTTAAAGATCATTTGTCCCCATAATACTTATTAATATGAAGATTTATTAATCCAGTATTACACACTATAATAAAACTCAGTGTTTGTTCTAATTATTTAATCTAACAATGGGTTGTTTCAAGGCTAGCTTGACTCGAACTCGACTCGAGCCAGCCCTAACTCTAATTCAAATTATAATTTCAAAAATTTCACTACTTTGACTAGACTCCATACCCCTGATTTGATCCTTAGAATTCTTTGTAATCTCTTGAAAATCCAATTGAAGCCAAGTTTGCTTTCTTAAAAATCCATAACATCCTCTTTGTTCTCAAGCACACCATAAGAGATATTTACTAGATTTGTTCTTAGCCTTTATATTTATTATCACATATAAATGATTTGAACTTCTTAAGCTTAAACAATTTTAAATTATCCATGTATTTTTGTAACTTTGAATATTTGTAAAATCACGACTATAAGATATAGATTATTTTAATTGCATTTATACATGACTCTGTTGATTATCAATCTTCTGATAATTTAAGTAGAAATAAATTAATTTTATATACGATCAGCTGCTCTTCCGACGGATCGTTATCTCCCGATAACAAACTAGGGCATTTTGGCGGGCGGCATCATTGTCTCCCAGGGGCCTGCGCCGACTAAGTAAGGCATTTTTAGTCCTTCCCATCGATCCCTGAGATGGTGGACCAGGAGGTCGCTCGGTTGGACTATTTGCTTAACGAAGATCTCAAATACACTACGAGCATAGTGATTCCCAAATCCTTCTACAAAGCTCTAACAAATGCTTATTCTCTAAGATATATGGTTGGTACAAATATAATTAAGTCTTTAAGAAGTAAACCAGCTTTATGATGACCTGGGGATTAAGATTGAGAATTTTTATGCAATAATTCACAATTAACATTATACAAGAAATTTAATTAACATGAAATTTTCCATCATACACGGAGCTATTAACATAAATAATCCCAAAAGAATATAAGTATGTACAACTCCATTTCACTTTTAATTCCAAGTCCGTCTTTATCTTTCTTTTGCTTATCAAAATTTAGAATAGCCAGTTAGACAGTAGTACGAATAATTATTTGAAATTTCTTATTTCTAATATTTTGTTTGAGCCTATTTTCATTTGCAAAATTTGATATATGGCATGTATACATATTATCGCTTATTGAATTGCAAAAATTTTCATAATGCTTGTGACAAATATGTAAGTGAGAGTTTTTAAATGGAGAATGAAAATGAACATATACATATATTGTTTGCTAGCAGCCTATAATGAAATAAGAATGAATGTAATCCATTAGGAAAGGTAGAAAATCTAAAGTAAAGATTCCCCAAATTGTATAGGCCCGTTCAATCGATCAGACAGCTGAGATGCGACATAGCACTGTGCTCTATCGTCTGTTCCAGCTCTGCCATAGCTACTCAGGATCGCTAGCGACTACTTGGAACGACCACCTTCCCTGTTCATTCATTGCGTCAAAGTCCTAAATAGCATCACCAAATGAACATTTGCACTCTAACCTACCAAACGAAGGAATCTTCCAACGTTCTTAGCCGCTCGCTCGACTCAACAAAACCAGCCATCATTAGACATAACTACTCTCCTTCTACCCTTATCTCCACTTCAGTTACGCATTTAACATTTCATTTTTCCATTTCATATCATCTGCTATCAATTGTCGACATCAATTGAGCTTGAGTGAGCTCAATTGAGGCCCAACGAGCTCGAGCATGCACAGTGTTGTACAGTGCCCGAGATCCCGTTGAAGCCTTTTGGTGTCCCCGCAACTACCATCATTCTCCATGGGTTGGCATTGACCCAAGGAACCTATTGGGACCTTAATTGAGGTAAATGGGTTGCTGTTAAGGGAGTATTCCCCTCCACAGTAAACCCTAGGTCACTAAAAATAATTATTAGGATTTTTGTGATAGAGGCAATGTCAATTAGGGCTTTATAGGCCATTGTGTAGATCATCTCACAAGCTTCATTTTGACATATAGTATGTGTCTTAACTTGATCTGTATGTTGAGAAATTAGAAACCCTAGGTTCCCCATCTCTGGGCGCTCGGGTAAGTGAAGAACAGGACCGAGTGGGTTAGCCATGGTCCGCGTGACACTGCTCTTTGGGCCTGTGACCCTTGAACCGATTTGACAGAACTCGTAAACTAGACCCATGCCTCTGCCGAATTAAAAAAGAAAATATTGCATTTGGAATATTCAGTTTTTAGTTAAACTTAAACTTTATACAGAATTAATACAATTTAAATTATTTAAATATTTTAAATACTTATGCAAATATTATAAAATTATATGTCAAAGTGATCACAAAAATGAGGAGTACTTTAATATGATATCAAAATGTATATGATTAATTTTATTAATGGTATTTCTAATCACCATTAAAGATGATTAGTACTTTTTTTAGCCCAGGGACTTCCAAACTTTGCATACTACCAATCATTTGAATCATAGTACTATGAGGATTAATAATTTACTATATTAGTAAATTTTGGACTTATAAATATTGTATTATAAAATTTTGGACTTATAAATATTAGTAAATTTTGGACTTATAAATATTGTATTATAAAATTTTGGACTTATAAATATTAGTAAATTTTGGACTTATAAATATTGTATTATAAAATTTAGGTATTTGGCCCAATTAGGTATTATTTGAATTCCTTAGATGATTTAAGAGTAGCTCGACCTATAGAATGCTGAAATAAAAAGTTAGATCAAAATTGGTTAGGAATTATCTAAACCATGATTAGACTGACATAGTATTTTTCCTACAGTGAGCTTAGAAAGCTGATTATGACTTGTAGAACATAAATTAAAGAGAGTAGGTAAGAAACCTATTGAATGTTTATGATAATTAAAGTATTGAAACATATAATCACTTAGATTAATAAATTAATAAACCGCCCTTATAGATTTAAAGTACAAGAAATATTAAAGGCTTAAAACAAACTTAGCCAAGGATCATTCTTTCCTTAAAATTTTTCACTCGTGAGTTATATTTTATTTTATATTAATTTTTTAAAATTAAAATTTTAAAAATTAATATAGTCAATCCAGAGCTTCAAAATTGACAAAACTTTTTGTATAAGATTTTTATAATTTTTTAATCCAACAATATTAAAATTACTTAATTTGAACTTGCATTTAATTTTGTCAAAAAATTCAAAAATTAAATGCAAATTGCTCCCAAAATCGAGCACTACAATCACAAAATTATACTCTAACTAATGATATTTTTTATTTAACATAATTTTAAAGTTGTCCGGGATCAAGATTTTTTAGCCAAGTTTAATCCTAATTAGCTAGTAACGACCTAAGTCATTGCATCTTGTCGGATTAGCAATTTTTATTACATTTTCATGTTTTGATAATTAAAAGAAAGATGTTCATATTTTAAAGCTAGATGTGCTTCTGCATTAAAAGTGAGATGGAGTTGTACATACTTGTGTTCTTTTGGGCTGATATTATAGTAGTCAAATAATTCATATAATAAATTTAATGTTAATGGCTCTGTGTATCTTGGAAAATTTCATGTTGATTAAGTTTAATTTATATTGTTATTTATAAATGTTAATTGTGAATTATTACTTGAAAATTTTCAACCTTAATCTCCAGGTCATCACAAATTCTCCTCCTTTCTAAAGATGAAATGCAGACACTATCCAAATCGTTTGAGTACACATTAGTTGGGATATTTTCTAGTGGACAATCGCCGATGGTAGTGATTCAAAAATTTCTTAGTAGCTTGGGGTTATCTGGTTCAAACAACGTGTCAATGTCCGCCTTATTTTTATCAAATTATTCAACAAGCTTGATTGCACTAAATTATTTGCTAGATGATCATACTTCATTAATAACTTTCATATGAAATTGCTAAAATGTGCCACATCCTTTAACCTAAAATGTGAACCTCCCTTGGTTCCTGCATGGATTAATGTTGCTCTACTTAAAGTTCATTTGATCACATTGTTCATACTTTTCTCCTTGGGGTCTTATTTTGATAAACCACTTAAAGTAGATTATGTTACTGATTTCTTCTTCGTCCCTCGATGGTGTGTGTGCTGGTTGAAATTGCTCCTACTAATTTTTTGAATCATAAATTTTGATTGGGGATGAAGATGATTAATACTTTCAAGAAGTCACTTTTGAAAACATGTATGTGTATTGCAATTATTATAGCACAATTGGGCATGAAATGACAACTTGTTTCAAGCTCCACCCCCATCTTAAAGATAAATCTGTGCTAGTGGATCCCCATGTCCCTAATGTTAAGCAAAAGAAGAAGCTTACGGTGCTCCAAAAAGGTAATCCAACTCTGCATTAAATATGTCGATTATCTAGTTGGTAGTTGTTTATGCATATGAACTTCTCATTTTTTTATTATAATGTGCCAGTGATGAAAGCAATATGTTCAAGCCTGTTGACAGACTATAAATTACATGTCTACGCTTACACGCAAGTACACGTGGTCTGAAGTAATAATTTGGAATGTGAGTTCTGAGATTTATCATCCTCAGGGAATTGAGTATTTTGTTACTAAGATATATTTACGTTCGCTGAGAATATGGGATGTTAGGGGTCACTTTAAGTTGGTCACCAGGTTGAACCTTCTCTAAATCCCTTACATCATTTTTCTCATTTCTGATCATTAATTCTTCCTCCACCTGTCCCTCTCTAGTTGTCGCTATGTTTTTATGATTCTCCTTACTCATAACCAGCCTTGTCATTTTCCCACTTCTTAGGGTTATAGAGTTCCCCGACCCATTTTTATACTCGCCGATGACTCCTACTAGCGCTGGTTTCTATAACTGGTTCATGATTTATTTTAGCTTTTGTTATATTCTTTTCATTGACTCCTCTTGCCTTAAAAGAGTATGTTCGTGCCTGTTTAGCATGGTGTCAATTTTATTCATGAATTCAGTAGTGGAGGTTCTAAATTCAATAAATGAGTTCTCCAATCTTTCTCTATTTCTGCCATGATTCAGAATTACATTTACATTCCTTAACTCACAATCTCCCTCCTGATAAAATTTAAATACCCACATTCTAGCTTTTTATTGAGTTGAAGATTTGGTTTTGGAGCTTAAGAATTTGTTGTGAATTTTTGAGCAAGTTACATTTATTTTTATACATGTAATCATTTCTCTGGAGAGGCCACTGATAGGCATTGTTTGTCATTTCTTCTAAAAGGTCATAAGCCTCTTCTTAAGTTTTGCTGCTAATTGAGCCTCCGGCAGTTGCATCAATGAGAGTCCTTGTTGGAGCGTTCAAACCATTGTAAAAGGTTTGAACTTGCATCTATAAAGGAAACCCATGATGTGGGCATCGCCTTAAGAACTCATTAAAATGATCCCAACCATCGTAAAGTGTCTCACCTTCTAATTGAGTGAAGTTGGTTATCTCAATTCTCAGCCGAGCAGTTTTCACTGGAGGGAAATACTTGCCAATAATTTCTTAGCTAGATCATCCCAAGTGCGGATGAAATCGCTCGGGCGAGAGCTGAGACAACTTTTGGCTCTATCTCTGAAGAAAAATGTAAAAAGCCTTAATTTAACTGCATCTTTAGAGATGCCATTAAATTTGAAGGTGCCACAAATTTTTAGGAAAGTTAGGATCTTCAGTGGCTAATCCACCAAACTAGTTATTTTGAACCATACTCAACGTGGAAGGTTTAATTTCAAAATTGTTTGCTTCGATGTTAGGTTTTACAATATCATGGGGGATTCCCCTAATAGTGGGTAGTGCATAATCTCTAAGTGCTCTTCCCCTGGGCTCTCCTAAAGGCTCTCCAAGATTTTCATTAAAATTTTCCATAACAGCTTGTTGATTTAGCAGAATATTTTGTTCTCTTCTAGCTTGCAAATAGGTTCTTTCAATTTCTGGATCAAAAAGATATTCAGTGCAAATTCTTTTATTCATGCAAGACAGAAATTAAGCTATCAAGAGCAAATATAGCAATAACGTTCAATGATTCAACAAACTAAAATAAAAGACATAAAAGTAAGTGGTTAGCACCTATAATTACAAAATTAAAAATTAAAATTAAATGCAAAAGATTTACTTAAATCGCTATTTACTGATAGATTCTCCTTAATATAAAATAAGTATCAATTCTCCGGCAACGGTGCCAAAAACTTGACAGACTGTAAATTACACGTCTGCGTTTACACGCAAGTACACGTAGTTTGAAGTAATAATTTGGAATGTGAGTTTCGAGATTTATCGTCCTCAGGGAATTGGATGTTTCGTTACTAAGGTATATTTACATTCAATAATGTTTAAACTATGCATATTTTGTTGAGTGGGTTCATAAACAGGCACAACAAGTCCTAGTAGAAAGTACTATGATAAAAAGGAGAGGAGAGTTGGGTCTTTCATACATAAAATATTAGATAACTCATGTATGATGATTTCTCAAACATTACCCCTTTTTTACTTAATTTTGTGTAATTTAATCCAGTGCACATTGTCCTTCTTAGAGTTTAACTCCAAGATTTACAAGTTAAAATCTTGTGCCTGAAATGAACATACAGTCGGTTCTATTTCAGCACAAAGACCCTTATAAGATTTTAGATTATAGGTTTTCCTCTCATTCCTAGATTATAGAGATGAGAGTTATTTATTTATTTATGATCTTACAAGCATTGATTCCACTAAGAGCATTATGCGTGTCATGCACAGTTTAAATAAGGGAGTGATTTCATTGGGCTCAATGACTATGTCTCATATGCTGAGCAATGGAGCTCATTTAGTGGGTCTTAGCTCACACGCTTCAACACTTTAGTTGAGCATAGATCAAGGTGCACTAAGCTCAAGAACTTTCTCACATAGTTCTAAGCTCTTGTGCACTCATGATTCCAGCTCCAAACTAAGAGTGAGCAATGGAGCATAAGACTTTTTTTTAGTCTTGAAGTCATTTAGTCCTTCATCATTTGGTCCACATTCAAGTCCATAATAGTTCTTTTTATTTCCTTGATAAGTCATTTATTTCACAAATTTTCATTAAGGCTTGAGGAAATTTTCATACATAGTAGTCTCTTTAATTCATGTAGGATTGCCCCAACCCTCCCCAAGGGGATTTAGCTCTCCATTACACTAAAGATAAAGAGGAACACATACACGGATAAAGATCCTTTCATGATCAACTAAGGAAAAAAATAAAAAGATAAGAGTAAGAGAATACTAGGACCGTTCCTTTGACGAAGTTCTCCGAATTTCTCCTCCTCTTGTTCTTAGTTATTTCTCCTAGGTCCATAGTGCTGCCTTTCCACCTTCTTCTCCTTAGCAATAGGAGTTACTCCACCCTTGGAGAGCTCTCCTTCTCTTCTATGCAGCCCTCTCTTTACTTAGGAATTATGTGTGCCAAATTGGGGACCCTTTTTAAGTGAAGAAGAGCTGAATTTATAGAGGGGATGCATTCCACTTCCTTTCTTTCAAATTCTGTATCTCCCTCTTAAAAAATATGCTGTGATCATTTCAAATCCTACTTAAGGGGTGAAGTAACCTCTAATTTTCCATTCTTTAATCTCCACATCACTTCAAAATACCATTTCTACTTTTAAAACAATTTTGCTGCAGAAGGAATGATGGCTGGGAGACAAGGAGCAGGTTGGGGGTCTTGTCCCAGCCACAATAAATGCCCTGTTCAGACAGAATTTTGGCACGCCGCTGTAGCGCGCTGTAGTGATAGAGTCCCGCAACTTCCTTTGCTATAGCGCATTGTGGCGATTTTAAGTCATGAAACTGGCTCGCTGCAGCGCGCTGCAGTGGTCGAGTTTTCGCAAACTCTCCCGTTGTGGCATGCTATGGCGGTCGAGTTTTCACAAACTCTCCCGCTGCAGCGCTGTAGCGATTGAGTTTTTGCAAACTCACTCGCTGTGGCGCGTTGTGGCGATTAAGTCCCGCAAGATCTTCCGCTGCAGTGTGCTGTAGCGGTTGAGTTTTTGCAAACTCATCCGCTGTGGCGATTAAGTCCCGCAAGCTCATCCGTTGTGGCACGCTATGGCGTGCTATAGCGATCACGCTCTAGATTTCAATTGTCCTTGTTAAGAGGCTTCTGCAGGCAGGTAGCTGTGGCACGCCGTAGTGGTTTTCTTCCAAAAATTGCAATAACATTCCAGATTTGTCCAGAAATTGCTGGGCTTGCATTTTTTCCTAAAAAATAATCAGAATTTGATCAATGATGCAGTTCCAGTATGAAAATGAATGAGATTATTTCTTTATTTAGGATATAAATTATGGATTTATCAACTGTGATGGTGGAAGATTCAACCATCCCATTTCAAATGTGGAAGAAGACAAATCATATAGTTTAATTGAATATTATGCATTGTGTGTTTATCTTCAATCAATTTATAATGTGATTTTATGGATAACTCATAAATGAATGGTGCTTCCTTTTATATCCCTCATGAGAAGGAGAAAACTATGCTTATTCTAGAGATTAATAGTGAAATTAGAGATATTTTTAGGTTGGAAGCTCTTAAAGATTGTACCCTAATATGTGATATGAACCAATCATGCATTGGTCCTGATTCAGTGTTGGAGACTCTTGATGTAATAGTGGATAATGCTAAGGCCATCCAACATCCTAGTGAGCTCCAAACATTGGAAAATAATGTCATTAATGTTGATAAATCTCACTCGAATGAATTTTCCAAAGGTCGGTTAAGAGATTTGCATCATGAGAAGTTGATGCTCAACCAGTACTTAAGTGCATTTGTTCTAAACTCATATGATGGGCCTCCTAATGCATCCATTTCTTCACCTACTTAAATGGTTAGGAATAATTATGGTCTTGAGGTGAAGTTTGATAAATTTCTGTTGAGGAAAAGATGGAATTAGGTCTAAAGACTAGTGTTTTTTCTAAAAGTTGTTGTTAAGAGCTCACAAAGAATCTCACTCCCAATAAATAACTAGCCCACACATTAGGATCCATAGCACTTGAAAAAAATATGTTAATCAAATAAAAGCACATTAAAATTAATAATTATTAATCATACATTAAAAAATAAAGAAAAAACAATAAATTAAGATTATACATCGATAAGCATAGTATACGAGTTGGATAAAGTATGATTGTGCATATCATATACATTAGTAAAGAACATTCTAATATGACTTAATATAAAGGTAAGATACTATTATTATCTCTTTGTGATCACCAGAATATGTGATTTGCATCCACAACCTCCTTCGGACTCCAACTTAATTTTAAGGATAAAAACTCAGTGTGGGGTTCACACCCATAATCTCCCTATGACTCAAACTAATAATAATGTTATTATCTCTTCATGGGATTTATACCCACGACCTCCCTGAAATTTAAACCCAAATTTAAATCTATTATCACAGTATGGGTTTATACCCATAATCTCCTTATGACTCAAACTCAATTCTAAGACTATTATTTTAGTGTGGGGTTTACACCTATTGAATCCCTGGGACTTGAACAAAGTCTTAAGGTGATCTCAGCATAATTCTTAACACGCAATTTCACCAAAAGTCATTGATCATTATCATTCATGAAAAATATTATAATCTCAAGTATGTGTATTATATCTCATAGTATAAAACTAAAAGAATATCCTAAATTGTTAAGGATGATAATATATTTACATTAAAAATATTAATAAGTTATAATTATAAGAATTAATAAAATAATTAAATTCCTTATACATGTATCTAAAATAAAATTAGTAAAGTATATCACATAGAACCACTTCAATCTAAAATTAAATAAAAAATTAAGAAAATAATATTTTTATTTCTTCTTTATAAAATATAATCCTTAAATTTTTATTTTTATTATCCAATTATTTATAATAGAATAAATGCTAATTTTATAATATTTATATACTTAAATAAAACAATCTAGTATTGTTATCTATCAATTAGTAATATAATTAACTCTAAATCTTTTTCAATACACTTATGATAGTGTTAAGAGCATCCACCTCGAATTTTGTACGATTTGGAGACCATTTGACAATTTCCAATATTTCCTGATTTCATGATAATTCTGAGAATACCTAATTTATTTAGACCTCAGAATCAAAAATGAAGTTCTTCATTGGACTCACCACCCTCAAGTTACCTAAGGGTGATATTTTGGAAGTGTTAGGGTGTGACGACCCCAATATTGAGAATCACTAAACTCAACATTGATACGTCATCACAATATTTAATACTAAATTAGAAGGAAAATCATTAGATATTGTATTTGGCCAATAATTTAGAAGAGGGTCTTAAGTTAAGGTAGAAGTAATTTTATGAAATATGACATGAAAAACATATGAGAATATAATTTAAGAGCATATAACATGAATACTGACAAAATTAGATATGAAAAATCTAAAGATTTGATATATGAAATATGAGTATACAATTTGTAATATAATTCTAAGTTATTAAATTATTAAAAATTTTGGTATGACTTTTACTGTATTTGGATAAGGGTACACCTACAAATTTAAGCATACAAGTCTTCCATTCTAATGGAAGATTAACTTGAAAGAAAGTAATCTAAAACTAACATGAAATTAATCCATTACATAGGATTATTTAGTTCCAATTCTAATATAAAGTCAATCCGTTACATGAGATTTTCTCATTTATAATTCTAATATAAAGTCAATCTGTTACATGGGATTACTTATTTCTAATTCTAAAGTAAAGCCAATCCGTTACATGGGATTGCTTATTTATAATTTTAATAGTTTGAAGTGAAAAAAACACATATGTAACAATTATCTATCCTAAAGTATGCACAATTCACATATCACTTAATACATATAAAGGATGAGGAATAATTCTCAACTTCAAAATTTAACTACCTTCTAATTCTATATACAATTAAGTATACAACTAATTTCCAATTTAACATACAAGTAGATATGCAACTAAATTCCATTTTATATGCAAGGTAAATATGCAAGATAATTATACAACTAATGATTTATTTAGCATTCAATTATATACATCCATTTATCACATCCCAAGTATTTAAGTGTAAAATTAAACTCCAACACAAGCATAGTAAATGTAAAGTAAATGACTTAAATTATTACAAACCAACAGTAAATGAAAGTAAAGACCGTAAAGCTCACACTTATAATTTTAAAGAAGCTAAATTTTAGAATTTTAAGCAGAAGCAGCTAGCTTATGCACTTAGTTCAATTCCACTAGCATCCAAATGCACCTGGTCTATCATATTTTGTCATTTAAATATGATAGAGCAAATCCAAGAAATAAAAAATATGGTTAGACTAAATAGTCTAAGTATAATTTAAGATTGGGCTAAGCATATTATTATTTAATTGGATATCACTACTAATTATAAAATTTGCATAAGCAAGGGTGCAAAAAGTATTGGATAGAAGATTAATCCAAATATTGGGATGTTACCTAGCACCCAACACTCGATTAGAAGAAAATAAATAAAGTGTAGATGCTAAGTGGCCAAGTCACATTGTGAGTGGTTGTTAATTTAAAATGAATGAAAGGGGAGATGCAAGTAAATACAATATTGCAAGCATTTAAAATACAAGCAATTAGATTAATCCACTCATTCATCCCAAGCAGTCTTAAACATAAAAGATACAATACAGATTAATAAATATAGGTAAAAGTAACTTAGATAGTTTATAAACTAATTATTGCAAACCTTAAAAGTAAGGGAAAAAGGAAATAAATAAATCACTCTCTCACACTTATACAAGTAAACTATTTATAAATAAGCAGTTCCAGAATTCTTTATAAGTCCTTCAAGTACTTGGATCTGCATCACCTCAATAGAAGGGCTCTTGATCTATCATATTTTGGTATTTAAATATGATAGGGCAAAGCCAAGATAAAGAAAAAAAAAGTAGTTAGACTAAACAGTCTAAGCATATTTTAAAATTGGCTATATTTTTATATTAACAAGATATCACAATTATAATTTATAATTTAAACTAAGCAGTGGTGCTATAAAAGTTGTAAAGTATGGGAAAATGAAATAAGTATAGCTGCAAGGAAAACAGCATGACATAAATTGAGTAAAAATACTCACTTTTATTAAAGTCCTAGCCTGTATTGAAAATTGGTAAGGGAATGTATTCTAAAGGCTAGAAACTATTATGTGCATAAAAGGAAAGCAATATATGTTCAATTGGAATTTATGCTAAGTAAGCAAATGACATACAATGAAGCATTAATTAAAATTAAGCAACATACTGTATTCAAATTAACATAAAGTAAGCAATACACATTACTAAAAATAGAGAGTGTAAAGTAAAGGAAATAAGAAAATATCTTAGATTTTTAATCTAAGACAAATATAGTCTAAGACTATGTAACGTAGGCATAACTAAATAGTTATGAAGAGATCTTATAATTAATAAGATTGTAAAAGAACTCTTATATTTTTAATTAAAGTTACATTTAGAAATTACCTCATTCTGTAGGAGTACACAACAGAATGGGCGAGGAGTTAAGCACGTTTGCCTAACTAGATACAGTGGGGAGGTTGAACATTCACATTTACCCTCTCTAAAATGTGAAGTCTTATTATAAGCGCTATTTTCCTACTCAAATTTGTCATAAGGCATTCCCCTTTCAAATTTTATGAAAATATTTACTTATGCACAATAATCTTGAATGAATGTTCAAGGAGAGAGGCTCAAAGCTGGGCAAGCAATCAATAAATTTTAATAATCGTAAAGTATGTGATATCTTTTTGTTATCTAAACTTTAATAATCTACTCAATGATTGGAGCTAATTACGCTCTAAATTGACTTATTGATATTTGATCTTAAGTCAATTCTAAATAAAAGTAGAATGAATGTAAGTTTGGAAATTAGTATTTTCATGCAATTTAAAGTTAAGAAAAGAGATAGATTATATCCAACTTGAAATAATCTAAAGCTTAACAAGAAGCTATTACTTTTAATCAAATTGATTGGGAGTTAAGGTCCTAAAATGAACCATTGAAATGAATACTTTGAATTGAATACTTAAATTTTCTAGATATTCTTCGAAGTATTTGTTAAGTGAAAATATTTCATATTTTCTTAAAAATTTCTAAGTCCAAAATTCTTAGAAATTTTGACAGAGTCTCCTTTGTATTTGTTCAAATAAACAATTTATAAATGAACATATAAGTCAATTTATTGACTATCTCCAATTTTAAAATAGAGTTCAATCCTTTTTATAGGATTGCTCATTTCCAGTTCTACAATAGAGTTCAATTTTTTTTATAGGATTGCTCATTTTTAGTTCTACAATAGAGTTCAATCCTTTTTATAGGATTGCTCATTTCCAGTTTTATAATAATTTTAAATATATAAAATTAAACAAAGCAGTTTATTAACCTATATCAAATATCTAATAAAAAGAGATACAGAAATAAAATTAGCAATTTATAAGAGTAGAATTATTTGACTTGTTGCTCATATCCTTTAATTTAGCATTCATGTATTAATTTTACAACTCAACCTGCAAGGAATAACATCATTAAAGTTAGCATTTAAATATAAAAGAAACCAGATTTATTTGATTTTAAAGGCATCATATGATCTCCTAAATACATGTCATCATTTGTACTTTTATAGATAGCAGTAATTAAATTCTTATAGCTGATGGGCTGCACTTACTTCACTTTGAAATAAATAGCAACACTTGTCCTCTTATGACTACCTCGATATTTCATAGAATACATGACAGTATTTGATCTTATAATTTATTGACAGCATAAAATTTGTATACAAAATTTGATAGCATTTAGATCTCAATATAAATGTATGGCAGCATTGAGATTCCTTAATATAGATGGCAGCTTTGAATCTTATGTATTAAATCCAATCAAATAATATAATTTGGCAGCATATAACTTGAATAAGAGAATGACAGTATGTAAATCTCATAACATTTAGATCCTGTAATTAATTGACAGCATTTGAAAAGTAACAGCATTTAATCATAAATGAACTTAAATGGAAGCATTTGAACTCATAAGATGGCAGCATTTTGATCTTTAATATTACATGTCAGCATTTATAATTTACAAAATAAATAACAGCATTTGGGTCTCTTAAATACATTGCAGCATGTGGGTCTCAAATAATAAATGTAGCCTTGGGTCTTATATGATAAATGACAGTGTTAGAATTTCTTAACTAGTGACAGCATTAAATCTTAAAATTAATGGCAGTATCAAATATTATAAACTAATGGGCAGCACTTGCTTTATTTTAAAATAAGAGGCAACACTTATCCTTAATAATGAGACTTCATAGAGTAATAACATGGATGCTTTTGTATCTTACTCATAGATTCATTATTTTATACATTTAATGGCAGCCAAGACTCATTAAAAGATATGATAGCATTTTATCCTCTCACCTTAAGAATAAAGGCAATATGTGTTCACATTTGATCTTATATTTAACATATACTCCTGTATAAGAAGGTGGCAGCATTCATTCTTACATTACATTAGATGACAATATATGAATTAATAAGGAAATAACAGCATTTATTTTCATATAACCCATTGATCTTTCATTAGGATTGAAAGGATGCATATATTTGTAAGAGATAGCAACACTTGATTTCATTTTAATCTCACATAAATTGAAAAGCAGAAATCGATTCACTTATACAATTGATGGTAGCATAAGATCTTATTATCCTTAATTAATAGCAGCACATATATTTTCTTACATAATTGATTACAACTTATGACCTTTCACATGATAAATAGAAACAATTAATCTTATGCTGAAGCAAGTGACAACTTACTTACATTAAATGACAGCAACTATAAAAATGGCCACGATATTCTACTATACACTTAAAGTATAGCATCATTCATTTCGGCATTCAACATTAATATTTAAAATCGAAGCATATCATTTGTATTTAATATTTAATGAATACCAAATTAATTTTTGCAATTCACTAGATACAACCTTAATAATTCAGCAATTCTAAATATCACAATATGGATTCAGCATTTGAATTTACCTTGAAATAAAGAATATGATCTGATCACATAATGAAAATGATTGATTCTAATAAAAAAATGACAAGGTTTATTCTCATATAATCCATGGGCAGCATTTGGATCTTGTAATATAATTGGTAACATGTAGTTTTAAATGAAAGGAATGATAACTTATGTAAACAACAGCAACATACATAGCATTATTTAAAGAGCAGTATGTAATTATTAAAAATCTTCAATGGAGGGCAATTAAATGCCTTAGTTGTTAAGTAGACAAATGATTTATAATATGATAAGCATAATTAACACGTTTGTTGAGCAGATCATAACTTCACCATTGACTAGAAGCTTGAGTTTCTTTGTCAACTGGGTAAACAAAACCAATAGTTTCAAATACGACAACATACCCATTTTAAAGAAGAATTGAGTTTAGTTTATGCGCTTAAGTTGCGAGAGTACTTTACAAATAATAATTTCTTCTAATGTGACTCACAAAATTATTGTCATACTTAAGAAGCAAGCAAGGTGCATTCTTACAATCTTGATAAAAACATACTTAACTCATGGACAATATAATTAACATAATGTATGTATATAGGTATTCGTTTAATATTTAATATCATATGTTCATTTAATATATAGCAATCAAATCCTATTATGCTTCTGAAAATAACAATAGATTTTCTTCAATATCTCTAAGAATATTTCCAACTGATCGCACAACTTGGAAAGAAAACAAACCTCAAATTTTCATAACACACAAGATTAAATGGAAATAATATAGCACGGTGAAATATACTTCAAACTGGTTTTATGAAAATTCCTTGTTCATTAGATTTTTCTTCTCCCTGCACCACTTCTTAAGGCTAAAATGGGCATGGTGTAAATGAGCTGGCAAGCCTAGCATTAGTGGGATTGCAAGTCGAGTTTATTGGCACTTGAGCCAAACTCGAACTGTAAGTCAAGCTTAGGTCATTAACTGAACTCAAGCTTAGGTTGGCTTAACTTGTTAGCTAGTCAAGATGGCTCATTTATTTAAAACATAATAAATACAAGATACTTAGTCAAGTTTGATAAACGAGCTAAAGCTTCATAAACGACAAGAATAAGCAAATTTAGATGGGCCGACAATAAACATATTCGAGCTTAATTTGACTCAATTACATCTCTAATTGAAATCTATTAATAGCTGTTTTGACAGGAGAATCAAACGCGTTGTTTAAACTCATTTAAGCACATTCAACAAAAAACCTCCCGAATTCTTATTAAATTTGAACTAGCCCTAATTGATAAATGAAGTTTTAAAAATAAAAATGCAATTTAAAAAACCCATTTGGAAGATGAACATAAGCATTCATTTATTGAATTGATTGGGAGGTTCATGCAATCATGCTTTTGAAAATGAGGCTATAAATGAAATTATCTTAAAGAAATTTCTGAATTTAAGGAGGTAAGTAGAGGGCCGTACCAAAACAATGTTAGGGTTTTTCGAATGGAGATGGAGTAGCAGCTGCTGCTTGAAGAAGGCGCTCAGCTAGAAGGAGGAGAAGGCCTGCGGAAATGGAGAGAAGGAGCCAACGGTTTGGAGAGCGTTCGGCCATCATCCGAGGAAGTTGCCGTCGAGCTCTCAGCTTCCAACCAAGGATGGGGAGACGAAGGCCTCTCGGCTAAATGGAGACTCGATTAGGGTTCGCTGTCCTCTTGCTTCGCACATATCCATACTCCTTTTAATGCTGCTCTCGTAATGATGAGAAGGATAGGGATGAAGCTGGAACTTATCGACTCGGCAAGGACATCTGGAGGGATGGAGCGACGAGCAGATATCGATTGAAGGAAATTGGCTGGCATAAAAGAAGGAAGAAATTTCGATTGAGGAGAGGAATTATATAAGGATGAATTAGGTTAGATGATATATATAAGTAAATCTAGGATCTATATAAGCCGTTGGATCAAAGATAAACGACTGGAATTTTTGAGCTAAGATCTGAAGTCATTTGAGCTCCAAAAATTACAAACTTGGTATCAAAATATCCGCCTCAATACACGCATCCAAAAATTATTAAATTTGGACAAGTATTTTATTTTATATTGATTTTTAAGTGAAAAACTTGGAAAATTAATTACGATAAATTGGAGTTTCAAAACTTAACGAAACTTAAAACATAGCATCATCATATGATGCTTAACTTAGATATACAAAAATTTTCAAATTCCAATTTATATTTTTTATATTATTAGGCTTTAAAGTTTAAATTTTAGGAATTTATTCAGGACAATCCAAGATCCCAAATGCACTCAAATTTTTGTAGTAGGATCCTTTCAATAGGCATTATAAGAGGATATTTTTATTACATTTTTATTGACTTAAATTGGAATCCTAATTTTGACCAAATTTTTAGAGCGATCAAAATACAACAAAATATTCGAGAAAATCAACGACTTCTAAAAATTCCCAAAATAATATTCTTAGCTAATTTGGAGTTACTAAGTCCAATGGAGAACTCCGTATTCAATTTTGAGGTCTAAATAATTTAGGTATTCTCAGAATTATTAGAAAACCAGAAAATGCTGGAAATCGATAAATGATCTCTAATTTGTATGAAATTTGAAATAAAAGCTCCTAATAGTATTATATGACTAATATAAAAGATTATAGTCAATTAGGTTACTAATTGATGGGTAACAATATCTGGGTTATTACATAAGATCATCCTAAATAGGCTAGAAAAGAACTAAAGTGCATATAAAAGTAAATGAAGTAAAGCATGTATATATTCAATGAACTTATGCTAAGTAAGGGAAAAGAGATATTGAAGCATTTAATTATAAGTTTAACAACATTCAATGTAATCTAAGTAAACTATAAATAAGTAAAGTACAATACTAAAATATAGAAAATGCATAGTATAGAAATTGAAGGAAGATCTTAGACTATTAGTCTAAGATTCATATAGTCTAAAACTATAAAAAGTAACATAGCTAAAATCTATGATGAGTCTTAACAATCTATAAGATTGAAGAAGATCTCATATTTTAAATGATTAAAGTTATTTTAAGAAAGTACTCATTCTGCAGGCAAACACAGAATGAAGCGAGGAGTTGAACACGTATGTTTAACAAGTAAAGGAAAGTGGGGTCAAAATAAGTAGCACTCACATTCACCCTCTGAGAATGTGAGGTCTCCTTATTACTCCTTGTATGCCTACCCTTGGATTATCCAATAATATAAACCTCTATAGTTTTTAATGAGAAAGTTTTATTCATGCACAATATCTTATATGAATGATTCAAATGAATAAGGCTCATAGCTAAGCGAGCATTCAAAGAAAATTTAATAATCATAACTGAGTGATATCTATAGTTATCTAATTTTAATGATCTACTTAATGATTAAAGCTAATTGAGCTCCCAATTGACTTTGAGATATTGATCTCTAGTCAATTGAAAAATAATAGTAGTAGTTAAGGTTTTGAAATTAATAGTTTTATTTCATTTATTATGATATGACAAAATAGTTTATAAGTATAATTGATACAAATAGAAACAAGTTCTATTCTAATCCTAAATTATAAGATTCAATTATAATAATTAAATCAAGGCTTAGGTGACTAGTAGGAAGAGATTAAGATTAAGAAAATATCAAACTTAAGGAATTATAAGTTAAGATTTAATTCACTAAAGCTCTCTAGCTAGGTTGAAGGATTCTATCCAATTAAGTACTAATCTAGTTAGGTTATAATAAAATGAAAGGTTTAAAGTAAATAAATAATGGGATTTAATATTTACAAGTTTTAAGTATTCTTATAGCTAAAGGTTAAGGAAACTAATAGGATTCCTAAACTACTCTAAATGAATTTAGGACTCCTATCACTAGCTCTTATAGAATTCAAGTAAAGACCTTAAGGATTAGGATAAATAAACTAAGCTTTAGTCTAGTCACTAAAGGCTAATCTTAGTTGATTCAATAATCTATAATTACAAAAGTATTAAGGCTAACTACTCTTAATGGATGTAACTAATATATCTATGAATCAACTACAATTCATGTTTAAATCAATCCTAGGGTTTCTACCTTAGGGTTGAAAGGTGAATCAATCACTTTTTAATTGATTCAAGTATCTAGAATAATGAGAACTAAGCTCAAATGTAAGTAATATAATTTGATATAAAGAATAATAAATATGACATATTAGCTATCCTAAGGTTTTATAATACCTAAAACATACAATCTATGAAAGTAGAATTATCACAATAACACCTAATTAAGAGTCAACAATCTAAAATCACTAATTGTTGTTCAATGGAAATTATTTATATATAATTGAAATCCTTATATCTTACGGAGAAAAATGACACCAAGTATGTCAAATTTAGACAATATTTGAAATTTAGAGTTTCTATGACTCCTAATTAGGATTAAAAAGTGATTATAAAAATTAGGGTTCAAATGTTAAATTTAATTTCATATTATTGTTCTTCACATTTTTATGAGTGAAATAGACTATTTGATCATTTAATTTGGACATTAAATGATCAAATTAGGTCATATAAAATGATAAAATTAATTTATAATTAATTAAATAATCTTAAATATTGATTAATTAAAACATTCATCAAAATAGAAATTAAATAGTGATGAATCCATAAATTATATCTAAAATAAAGGAAAATTTCATTTATTTCTGATCTTTAAATTGCTCCTAAATTAAATTTTGTCTATATTTTCAGACTTATCCAAAGGAGTTCTAAGACATTTATGCAAATTTCTAATTTTTTTCAAAGGAAACTGCTGTCGCACGCTGCAGCAGATCATTTTGCAAAATCACGCGATAGCGAGCTGTAGTGGGTCCATTTGCGAACTGCGGGCACGGTAGCGTGCTGCAGCAGGTCCATTTGCGAACCGCGGGCGCAATAGCGCGCTGCAACGGATCCATTTGCGAATCGCGGGCATGGTAGCGTGCTACAGCGGGTGACGTTGTGAATTGCGGGTGCGGTAGCGCGCTGCAGCAGGTCCTCATTTCTTTTGCAATGAGTAGCTAAATTTCCCTTGGGGAGAGTTGGGGTAATCCTATGTGTTTGATAGTTATATTATTATTGTATGAAGTTTTCCTCAAGCATTAATAAAATGTATGAACTCAATGCCTTGCTCAAGAAATGCTTTTTACTATTTTAGTCTTGATCGTGAATTAAGGGAAAATGAACTTATAAACTCAAGAACTAAAGTGTCTTATGCTCCATAGCTCACCTTAGGTTAGATGCTAGATCTATAAGTGCATGAAAGCTTAGAACTATGTGACAAAGTTCTTGAGCTTAGTGCACCTTAATCTAAGCTCAACTAAAAGTGTTGATGCGTGTGATGCTAAGACCCACTAAGTGAGCTCCTTAGCTCAATATAATTGAGGGTGGGAAAGAATTAGTTGCGTGCTCATGAACGAGGTGACATAGCCTGTGGGCCCCCCTGTACTAACAATAGGAAGTACGGTACTCCAACAGTGGCAAATCCCTAGCTTAAGTAAAATCAGGTGAAAACCCAACTTGCCTTAAGCCAAGTACTTGTCACCAGAATACTATAAACATTCATCAATATACATACAAATATCAAAGTGGCGGAAGCAATAGGTGTGTAGTAACATCCACAAGCACAACATAGTAGATAAAAAGGAAAACAATATAGTAACTTATCATAATACATAAATGAAATACATCCAAAATTAATTATTACAAACTAAATTTAAAAAAAAATACAATGGTCTCTCAATCTCACTGAAAAATAGAAATGCAAATATATCTAAGCAGCAGCAACACGATCCTCCTCCTGAACCTGCTCCTTTTCTGCAACACTGCTCATGAACAAGTCTGAATCTGACATTTGTCAGTATCACAAATGCCAGGGTCCCAGCCAACAAAACAAAAAGGTTACAGCTAGACAATTGTCTAAGTATATTTTTGGCTATTTTACTGAACTGATTATTTTAAAAATATCATATTTAAATTATCTAAACATGCAAGCAATAATGGGTGCGATAAGCTATGAAAGAAATGTGTAACTTTAAACTATCCATTTATAGCCAACAACTAGTATGAAAAGTAACATACAATACCAAATAAACAAGGTGATGCCAAAGCTAAAAGAAACAACGACTATAATACAAATTATGAACCTAACATGCTTATGATCGTATTAACACATGATGAGTATATAAAGGACACAAATGCTGAAATAAACATATAATTCTAATATCCTAAACATGCCAATATACATAAGTAAGCCATAAGAGTGTACCTACAACATGCTATTTAATACAAAAGAAAAGAAAAGGGCCACTGAGACATGTGGCAAAAGCCGAGCAATCTATGAAATGTAAGGCCATTAAGATATGTGGCAAAGCAAGCAAGCTAGCACTGTAAGTAAGGCTACTGAAGCATGTGGCAAAGCAAAAAAAATGAGATTGAAAACTGAACTAGAGTAGAAATAAGCCTAAGACTTAGTACTGCCATACCAGCCAATAGGCCATACAAGAGACTCAATCTAGTCAAAGTACACAATAGACTCAATCTAGACTCATGTAACATCTGTTGTTATCTAATTACCCAATCTAGCTACTCTGAGAAGGTACAAGTTTATGATCTCCATTATCCAGCTATCGAGTAGGATCTCAGATTTATGTCCTTAAAGTTAATAATAGAACTTAGCAAGTTCTAATTCAAAATAATGTGATGACTATAGGGTTTAAGTAAAAAAATGAATGACCTAATTTATTAATATTTTACTCTTCTACCCAAATCTTGATTAAGTAAATCAAGATTTAAGGATTTTGGACTTAAACACCACTTTGGTGTTCAAATCCTAAATCCAAGGTGGTGTCCTAACTAGGATCTAGGGTTCACACTTTAACCTTAAGTTAAGGATAAGGAATTCTATAAGCTGAAAAGATCCAGGAACTAAGAACTTAGTGAAAGGTTATTTTACTGATTATAAGATAAAATAATCAATTAAGAACTTGAGAATCTAAGATCTATATTCAACTTTCAAAATAATTTCATTATCTTATAGATTGAATCATCATATACCCACATGAAAGGTTTCAAAGGATTAAACAATGAATCATTTAAAGAATTTCAATTAGAGGTAGTTCAATTCAAGTAGAAGATCTAAGGTTTGATCACTTTAGACTTAAATTAGGTTTTCCACTTAGACTTTCTAAATATGTTTCTTGTAGAATTTAAACTCATAAGTTAACTTAATTAAACTTATTAATTTGAGATTTAATATCTAAAATTATTGGATTCAATTATTAAGACAAAGTGATCCCTTTATGATCACTTAAGATATAAGTATTTTAATTAAGACTAAATGAAGATTTCTTAATTTAATATGAACATTATTAACATTATTAGCTTAAGAGTTTAGAGAACATTAATAATCAAATTAAGGATAATTTACTGAATTTCCCAAAGTTTAAGGGTATTTAAACACATTTTGGCCAAATGACCAAAATACCCCTCATAAGGCTAAAATTGGGATTTTAGGGTTTAGTTCTCCATATTAAATCTAATCTCTTCTAATGTGTTTCATATTAGTTAATGAAGTGGGAAACACACTTATCTTAGGTTTTGACAGCCTAATTAAGCTAATTAACACTAATCATATTTTTAGGCCAATTAGAGTGATTAGTGAATTTAGGGCATTCTAGGATAATACAACCTTACACTTAGGTTCTAATAGACTTAAGATGGCATTAGGAACTAACCTACCCAAGATCAAAGACTAATTTAGGGTTTAATTTACTAATCCTTAATTAGGGTAATTAAGGAGTGGTTAAAAAAATTAAATGTCCAAAATTAGTTTTAAGGGTCTGAAATTATTCTCTAGGGTTTACTGGGCAATCAGAGCTCTTAATCAACTAATTTGGCCATTTACTGAATTTATTATAATTTAATTAAAAACACAAAAGGATTGGACAATTATTTTAAATCCAACCATTGGATCTGTGATTTTATTTTATATTCAAATTCCTTATATTTTTCTGATTCAAATGGTATATTGGATTATACCATTTGGATCAGTATAGCTAAAGTTATTAAGTTAATTTATTATGTATTTTTATTTAAATAGAAACTATAGGATTAGATTTATTAAATTAATAACCATAGAAAATACATTCCCATAAATTGCTAAAAACCGCGGCCCAATATCAAAAGGCGCGGGTCAAGAGTCGGCTCGACCCGGACTTCATCTCCCTCCTCTTGACAATACCCGACGCTAGGTGACCTTCCTTCTCCAAATTTGTCGCGCTCCGGCCACGCCACACCTAGTTCTCAATGGCTACACCTTCAGGGGACTCAGATGCATCGATCAAGGCATAAACCCCCATCTGGGTCCTTCTGGATCAGTGGGGTGCTACTTGACCGAGACGCCTTCTTTACGGACGCTTGAGGTTTACTATGAGGAGATAATTCTCCTCACTGAGGCCATTAATCGGCTGGGGTCTGATACCTACACCTTCAGGGAGGGAAGGCGAGTCGAACCCCCAAGGTTTCATAACATGGGGTGCAGCCGATCGCTGTGTCCTTACTCAAACTCAGCCATGGCTCAGCCGCTAGCTCAATCGATTGATACAATCGATTCGAGCTAGCTTAGCCCCAGGCGACAATTACTACAGGTTTCCTAAGTGACTAAGGTACTCTAAACGGCATCTAAAGGCTCATTCAGAGAGAGAATGGAGAATAGAATCAGCGGAATTCAATGGCGGAAGGCTGTACCTGAAATTGGGTTGCAGGTCCGGTCCGAGAGGAATTAGAGGTAGCTGGAGCTTCCAGAGACTCGGAACGAACTAGTAGGGGGTCTGAACGCCAGACACGCACCCTCTATCAGCGGTACGCAGCTCTAGAAAATGCCAGGAATGCACCGAGAGAGAAGGGAGCTCCTGGAGAATTCAGCTAGGGAAATGAGGATTCACAGTGAGCAAAGGGACTCACTGTGAATCTCAGGGGGAATTTATAGGTGGGAGGAGGCCCTAGGGTTGGTTTCCAGAGCTCGGGCAATGGGAGGATGCTCGGGTCGAAGAGAAAGTCTCGGGCCAACGGATATGGGCAATTTGGGGAGAAGACGCCCGGCAAGACGGATGCGCCGAGGGTAGGAGGGAAATTTCAGGGTCTTCCCGTACTTCCACAAGGGCTGGGAGGTTTCTGGCTGTCGGGCGGGGACCAGACACGGACAGGGCGAGGAAGGGAATGATCCACAGTGCTCAGGGTGCCCTGGGCCGTCTGATTGATCATCCATCGAAGCGGGATGGCCCTGATCTCCCGACACTTAACGAATGACTGCGGATAAGGGATCGGCTGTTGGATTAAATCGGGTGATCAAACGGTTGATCAAGGGTACTTACGGTGGTAGCTAGAAGTCGTCAGATCAGGATCTCGAAACCGCGGAACGGTCGAGATGAGACTGGAGTTGATTTAAAGAGCGGTCGTTGGATCAGATCCATGGGATGGACGGCCCGGATGGCGCACGCGGTTTGGGATTAGCCGACCATTGGAAGAGGGTATAAATGTAATTAAGAATTGTTTAAAACCGTAAATTGTAATTGAACCAATTAAAATAAAATCCAAAATATGCCTAAATGACCTCCAAAATTTTCCAAAATTTTACCCTTAGCTAATTTGGGGGTGGGGAATTCAAAATTGAAGTCAGATTTTGATTTGGAGATTTTAGGTATTTTTTAGGACTTAAAAATAGTCAAAAATATCAAATTTTCCATTTTATCTCCGATTGATTCCAAACTTCTAGGTTAGATTAGAATGACCCATTGAGTCTAATGGAATAAAAATTAAAACTTGGATTTGCCTAATTAATCCAAATTTGGCTAGGATAACAACTAGGGTTGTTACATAGTCATTGAGCCTAACATATTAATCCCTCATCTCAACTATGTGTGATGCGAGTGATGCTTGTAGTGGAATCAATGCTTATAAGATCCTTAAAAATTTTAATAATATGCATCTCCTTGATCAAGAGATAAGATAAAAACTCAAAACCTAAAATCTTATAAAAATCTTTGTGCTGAAATAGAACCCATTGTGTGTTCATTTTGTGCACAAGATTTGAACTTGTGAAACTTTGAGATAAAACTCAAAGAAGAACAATGTGCACTTGATTTAATTTTAAGTAAATAAAAGATAAAGCTTGAGGAATCAACATGCATTAATGACTTATCATGACATGTGGGATGAACCCAACTCTCCTCTTCTTTTATTTGACTTATTTTCCACTTAGTGATTGTTGTGCTTAATCTAGAACCAACTCAACTAATTACATCATAGCTTAAACATTAGTGATAATAGATAAACCTTAGTAACAAAACAACCAATTCTCTGTGGTTTGATAATGTAGCACCCCCGCCCCGTCGCCGCGAGCAAAAGACAGGTAGAGTGTGTAAATTCAGCGGCGGAGCGGTGCGCTACTCAGGAGGGTGGGTATACAAGCAAAACTCGTCTTCCCGAATAGGCTAGAAGATTGAGCCATACTGAAGGCTGCTGACTCAAACTTAAGAGTAGGATCGAGAGCCAATACTTAAGATAAGAGTGGAATACTTATCTTACGTATTCGGCTAATACATATATTGGATTTAAGGAAGCAAGTGAGGATCCAATATACGTTATCAATATATCAGCATTTCCAGTATGCTGATCATATCACAATACTAAGTATAGTAGTATAATAGAGTGCGGAAGCTAAAAGCATATCATCCAAAATACATTCACCACAGAGCAGTTTGTAAAAATTTGTCTCAGAAAAGAATAGAAAAGTACATCCAAGGTTATTACAAACTAATTTAGCATATAAAAAGTAAAGTCTACTAAAATAAAGTAAAAAGTAAAAGGGAGTGGGGGGCAGACAGATCCTCTATGGCTCCACGTACTCCTCCTGGATCCCCTGCAAGTCCTCCTGTCCTGTCTCCATAAGCTGCTCGGGATCTAGCAAATTGCCGGATCCCAAAAGTACCCCATGTTAGACAAGAAGTCTAACACATCGCAACTAACTACGCAATACTAAAGTAAATGTAGTAAATAATAAAATAAAGAGAACTGAAGAAAGGCTGAGAAAATGCTAAGTAACTGAAACTGTAAAGATTGAGGAAATTAAAATTGCATCAAACTACATACTGAAAGTAAAGGAAACTATCAAATGCTCAGAAAGCTATATGAAAGTAAAGTCAAATACGGTACTATATGTCACTGGAATGATGCATTCAAGTATGCCACGATATGGTATGCCACAGATATGCCACAAAATCATCACTGAAAGGCTATGAGTAGTACGGTCCAATGTATATATATACCCAGTTGGGAAGATAGTATGGTGACGCAGATGCACTCTGAAATTCCCCAGTCTGTGTATACACCCAATCCGTAACCCATAATTTATCACTGATACCCATGCATCACTGTTGAAATGATGCTTCAAGTTTATGCGCATGCTTATGCTTATGCCCATGCTTCTATTCTAATGAGTAAAATCTAGAAATCCATGAAATTTGAAATGCAGAAAATGAATTCCAAGTCTCCATTGTGCAGAATCCTATTGAGAGGATTTTGTCTCCTAACTTCTAAAATGATAATTGATTAAAGTTACAGATTTAATTAAAGATCACTAGATAGGATGATCGTATACACACATTCAGCACGTTTGCAAGAAAAGTGATTCCCATCACTTACTCACCACCATACTTAGTATCTTAAAGAAGGTGAATCTCATTACTTAGTTTGTTTGAGCCACGCCTATTAAAGTGATCTTCGCTAGAAGACATTGCGTCGTTGGCAATTTGTATTTCAATTAAACTAAGGAATGAATACCCGTTCAATACACTCTTAGGGTTGAATAATTTATTCTAATGGGACTGTATTCGTCTAATCCCATAGGATATAACCTGCTCATAAGTCCACATTAGAGTGAATCAACCAATCTTGAATATTACTGAAGAATCAGTAGTATGGGTATACTATACTACACTGCCCAATAATCGAGATTCAAATATGTCTACTTAATAAATTGCGGAATGATCAATACTATAAAGGCCTATACTACATAAATAAGTCCTATACAAGGTTCCACAAAATGTGATCAAAGATCACTCAACATGGATTATACCACAAGGAGAAGTATCATTCTAATGTCTTAAGTGATTCCTACCACGATGGGTTAAGATCAATTTATAAGGTTAAGGGATCATCTAAGCTCCTACCTCAATGAGTCATACAAGTTCTCCTACCTCAAAGTATATGTAATTTAGGTCTTTTAAATATTTCAAGATGATCTTATGAAGAGATGCTTAAGATCTCCCATTATAAATTCTAATATTAAAATTTTAAGATTCTATTTCTTAGTTAGGTTTAGAATGATCAAATCAGATGATTAAGTCATCTGATCACAACTTAATCTAAGATTATGGGATTTAAATCAAGAATGTTTTTAAAGTTTTAGATCACTTGTTCAATCAATATGATTTTATTAATCTTCTTATGCTAATGGTCTTATTTAGGAGAAAATCCAGAATCTAAAGATTTGATTCAGATTAGGCAATCATATAGCTTTATCAATAACTTTATCATGTCTAATTCAAATATTTAGGGTCAATATAAAATCAGATGTATCATTGGAGAAATGTTAAGTTAATTATCTTATAGTCAAATCACTTTAATTAAGGTTTTTAAGGGTTTGGACCTTAGTTTAGTATATTAGGGTTTGACCCCTACTCTTATTCAGTTAAGATCATGTGTTTGATTAATGATCAATGTCAAATCAGTGAGTTAAGAGTGTATTATTGGTGGCAATCTTAAACCTAGATCAAGTCTTAAAAGCTTGATCAAAGTCTTAAGATTCCTTAAGATTAATTATGAGTGTTAAGTTCTCATTTCTTTGATTTGTTCAATTTACACACCATAAGCTTGCATAATTGATTTTAATACATCTAGCTTACTGTTATGCATCTAATTAATAAGAAATTTTTAGAAAACAGAGAATACTTAGTGTTAATCAAACCCTAATTCAATCAAAAAGGGATTAGCACATCAGTTTAAATCCATCCATCAAAATTCCATATAACTTGGCATACAAGTTCTATATTACCATACAATCAATTAGAGACTAAGTTTGCTAATATCAAGTAATTACAAACCCTAATATTTACTAATCATGGTTTAACAAAACTAGGGCATAATTTGAAATACAGAGATTAAAAAAATAATTCCCTTAGCACATGCATTATAATCATCATAAGCAAACTAATGGCACCTTAAGCATGCAATTTAGTTAGGTTTAATTGCTAAATTACCTTAATTAAGTTCTACTGTAATTAGGCAATATTGGAAAATCTAACCATCATATGTGAAATTTTATTTTATATTCAAATTTTTGATGATTTTCTGATCATTTTCATATATGATATCATAGGATTTAGACCAATGGATTAAAAGTTATTCAATTAATACATTCTATATTTTTATTTAATCAATTTCCTATGATTTGAATAATTGAATTATTTTCCTTGAGGAAAATAATTCTAATTATTCGAATTTAATTATAACGGGCTCGGCCCATTAGCCGAACCACGCGGGTCGACCGCGGCCCGAAGACCCGGGACTGTCGCACCGCGCGGGTCACGGATTGCCTGACCCGCACAGGGTCTTCATCCTTGCCCTTCGTCTCAACGGAGAGGACCGATTAGGGAAACCCTAATCATCAAATTCTGGCGCATCCCGACCACAGCACGGTCAGAAATGGATCGCTACTCGATCCCGTGGTCAGACGCATCGACTGGGACCCGAAGCCCCCGTGAGATGGTCTGGATCGACCGGACCTTACTCACCCGAGAGATCCTCTAATAGAGCTACTGTGGGGAGACAATTCTCCTCACAGAGGCCACTCCAGACCCTGGGCTCGATCCCTATACCACCAGGGAGGTGAGGCGAGCCGAAGCCCTATGGTATGAAGGTCTGGGATGGTCTGGATCATCGGGTCCTTACTCAACCGAGATGATATTTAATTGACTAGGCCCGATCGATCATATCGATCGATTGGGACTAACCTAAGTCCTAGCTTCACTTACATTGAGTTCAAAATGACAATGCGCTTGAAATTGAATCAAGAGGAGAGAGATCCGAGCCTCATTGGCTTGAAACCATCAACTGGGATACCTGGGTTGTCGGGGAAGCTCGGGATGGTTGATTGGGGCTCCGACTGGCATTGGCTGAGCTCCCAGACACTTCAAAGGGTCCTGAACACCAGGAGAGCCTACTATCAGTGGTTCAGAAGCTCCTAGATCGCCTACTCGAGCTCAGACAGATGACAATGGCGGAAAGATGCAGAGAAGAATCGAGGGCAATTGAGCAGCAAAGGGGCAGAGGGAAGAATTTCAGAGGCTATTTATAGCCTCAGATGAGCCTAAGGAAGCTTCTGGACGGGCGAATTGGGCTGCCGAGGCTCAGATAGATCGGGCCATGGCCGAGCTCTCGAAATTCCATTTCGAGCTCGGCCGGGCCACGGGGCCCGAATGGGTTACCTAGCCATTACGGGAGGATCAACAACGGGCTTTATAGTATCATGGAAGATAAGGTAATATGACGACTGAGTGCGTCTGCTATAATATTTGCTTTTCTTGGATGATATTGGATGCTTAAATCATAATCACTTTTTAACTCGAGCCATCTTCGTTATCGATAGTTCAACTCGCATTGGGTGAAGATGTACTTCAAGCTCTAATGATTGGTGAATATAGAGCACTGGACGCCATAAAGATAATGACGCCAGATTTTTAGAGCAAAGATTACTGCTGCTAACTCAAGATCATGAATGGGATAGTTCTTTACATATTGTCTTAACTAGCGAGACACATAAGCTATAACTCTCCCATTCTGCATTAATACACACCCCAAACCTATGCCAGACGCGTCGGTATAGACTTGGTAATTCAGGCCTTATTTAGGTAAGGCAGGAACTGGTGCAGAGGAAAGAGCATCTTTCAATGATTAGAATGCTTTCTCACATTCTAGACTCCAAACAAATGGTACTGCTTTTTGCATCAACTTTGTGAGTGGAGACGCTATTTGTGAAAAACCTTTGACAAATTTCCTATAGTAGCCTGCCAGCCCTAAAAAACTTCTAATGTTGGTCACGGATTTTGGTTGTGACCAATCTTGGATTGCGCTTACTTTATTTTGATCGACTTTTATTCCCTGGGAATCGATGATATAACCCAGAAAAGCGACTGAGTCAAGCCAAATTTTGCATTTAGAATACTTGGCATAAAGTTTATGACTTCATAGCTCTTCTAGTACTATTCACAGATAGTTCTCGTGATCTGTCTCACTTCCTGAAGAAATCAGAATATCATTGATGAAGACGATGATGAACTTGTCCAGATATGCTTTCAACACACGCTGCATTAAGTCCATAAAAATGGATGGTGCATTTGTCAGGCCAAAGGACACCACTAAAAATTCGTAATGCCCATAGCGGGTTCTAAATGCAATTTTCTCAACATCTAAATCTTTAACTCGTAATTGGTGATATCCTGATCGTAAGTCTATCTTTGAGAAGACTTTAGCTCCAGATAACTGATCAAATAGATCATCGATACGAGACAGAGGGTATTTGTTCTTGATAGTTACTTTATTCAATTCTCTGTAATCGATGCACATTTTCATCGATCCATCCTTCTTCTTTACGAATAAAACTGGCGCTCCCCAAGGAGATGAACTTGGACGAATAAGACCTTTCTTTAATAGTTCTTGAAGTTGATTGCTTAACTCTTGAAGTTCTTTTGGCGCCATACGATACAGAACTTTTGACAATGTTTAAGTTCTGGGGATTAATTCAATTGCGAACTCTACTTCTCTAACTGGGGGAAGACCGGGTAGGTCTTTAAGGAAGACATCAGGAAATTCACAAACTATACGATTTTCTGAAATAGGCACAACTTCTTTCTTTTCTCCTAGCAGTGTTACGAGATATGCGTCGCATCCCTTCCTGACTAACTTTTCTATTATCATTGCATTGATCAGTGATGATTATGTACTAAATCTTCCGACGAATGATTTTGATTTACTTCCACTACCCAGAGTTATTTTCTTCTTTTGACAATTTATGGAAGCTCCATGCTGGCTTAGCCAATTCATGCCTAAGATTATATCAAAGTTGGTGATTGGCAAGATAATTAACTTAGCCTCATAGTTTTGTCCCTCAATAGGAATATCGAGATTGCAGCATCGTTGGGACTGCATACGGGCTCCAGAAGGTAACCCGATGCTCAATGAGCTAGCTAATTGATAGGTTGGTAGGTTAAGAGTTTTAGCCCAATCTTCCGATACAAAGGAATGACTTGCCCCCGTATCAAAGAGGATATTACAAGATGTGTCATTTATGGATAAGGTGCCTATGATTTCAGTAACTTAATAACAATAACTACTCAATATTTAAAGTACTGAATGGTAAAGACTGGTTACTAAAATGGCGAGAACAGAATACGAATAAATTTTAAGATGTACATGACAACACATCATTGTTCTCAGGAGCAGATGCAGGAGTTAACATATATACCCTAGCAGATGTTGAGGGTTGTTTGTTCTGGGGCCTTTGACCCTGATGGTCATAATTCAGCTTCTGTGCTGGCACAATTGCTTTTGAGTTTGAAGTTGGAGCCGGCATTATGGCAGGAGCATACTCTCTGCGGTTCACTGGTTGAGCACGGAAGGCTTGTTTGTGATGAGAGTGGTCGATGGGCACTCCGTCGATTGTGTTATTTTCCCTACATTCGAAATAGCGGTGGCCCTGTCGTTAACAAGTAAAGCATACACCACCGAAGTAGTAGCATTTTCCATATAGATGCATCTTTTTGCATTCAGATCTTAGAGATTTGGGTTGTGTTGACTCCATGTTGTAGACCCTCACCACCTTATGATGGCCAAAGCATTCCTTACTCGGCTGTATGGCTATCGCTTTCCTCTTCTGGTCTAGTTGACCCTGGAATCCTTCTTGCAACCGGGCAGCTTCAATTAATTCAATCAGAGTCCTGATCTGACGAGATGCTAAGTGTAAAAACCCGAGTTATTACCATAGTTGATTAGGACTAACCCTGAGCCTTAAACACAATTATAAGTGCTAATTAGGTCAATTGGAGTCAACCTATGAGACCTAGTCTAAATCAGGAGTCAAATAGATCGAATCTTAATTTCTAGAAATCCAAAAACCCTAGAAATTGACCTATTTAAATTGACTTCCGATCGAAAAATGGACCCTGTCATTACGTTCATTGACCCCAAATTAGCTTGGGGTGAAGTTTTCGTGTCAATCGGAAGTCGTCAAAATTTCAACGAATATTTTAATAATAAAAATACCCCGGAAATTGAGGTATCAAAATACTCGTCGGATCGAAAATCCGACTTCTCCATTGAATTCCTTGACCCGAAATTAGTTAGGAAAAATATGTTCAAAAATTTCTGGAAAATTTAAAATATATATATATATATATATATATATATAATTAATTACTTAACGGTCGTCGTTAAGTAATTACTGTTACCGTCACCTGTAGCTGACGGCGCCGTCAGATCGGACGGCGCCATCGTAGCCGTTGGATCAGATCCAAATCCAACGGCTACGGAGCCGTCTCCCTCGGCCCCATCGTCTTCGCACGCCACGCGGCGTCCGCCGCGCATGCCGGCCAACCACGGCCTCCCCCGGCCTCGGCGAGGTCGCCGTTGGGTCTATAAGACCTCAGCCGACCTCTGGGCTCCGAGTTTTTGCAAACCCGAGCCCAGATCTAGCCGAAGCCCCGAGCCACCGTCCGTCGTTCAAGCCAGGTACCCCCGATCTCCCCCTCCGTTCATCATTTTGTCGTCGCATAGTATAGGAATTGTAGATCTACACTATGATCGACAATGAACCGGACCTGATCGACCTCGATGAGTTCCGGCTGACTCAGGCCGAGGCTTAAGGCCTCAGGCCAAATTTACGTGCGTTCGCCGAAACCCTATGATCTAAGGTTAGCCATAGCCGCCGTCTCAGGCCACCTCCGGCGAAGGTCCGCCCACCGGCGTGTAGCCCTCGTCGAGGGCTACCGTCGGCCGTGCGGGCTGAGGTGGTCCGGCGCCGGGAAGGCCGGCAAAAGCCATGCCCTAGCCCGGCGCCCTCGGGTGTCACCGCGAGGGAGACGAAGTGCGGGTCGGGCCGGGACGACCCGAGCCCGACCCGACCGCGTCGGGTCCGCGTAAGCCGCGGGTGGGGCCCACTACGCCACGTGGCAGCCTCCGGGCCCGCCACGTGTCACATGGGGCCCACACGCCGAGCCTGCGACCCCTCGACTTTGGCCGCGGGGCCCACCAGGGCCACGTGACAGCCTCTGGGCACGCCACGTGGCATGTGGGGGCCCACTATCCGAACCCCGCGACTCTTCGGCTTCGGCCGTGGGGCCCACTGCGCCACATGGCACGTGGGGGGCCCACAGCCCGAGCCTTGCGCGGCGGTTTGACTCCCCAGTGGGGCCCACAGTGCCACATGGCAGCCTTTGGGCCCGCCACGTGTCAAGTGGGACCCACTGCCCGGTCACCGCGGCGGTTCAGCTTCCCCGTGGGGCCCACAGTGCCACGTGGCAGCCTCTGGCAGTGCCACGTATCTAGTGGGGCCCACTATGTATTAATTAAATTATTAATTAAATTACTATTAATGTTAATTAATTACTGTTAATGATTAATTAATTACAGTTAGTGGTTAATTAAATTAGGATTAGTATTAATTATTTTTAAACAATAACCTTAATTAATTAAGTGTAATTAAGAAATTAATTAAGATGATCCAAACATAGCCAATATAGGTCTTAAAATACTCAGAAAATTGTAAAGAATCAAATAACATAATGTAAAAAATTTATTTCAGGGTACGTATAACTAGGTAGCATTTATGATATCTTTAGGACCCCATAACTTTTTACCCGGTCATCGAAACATAGTCAATATGGGTCTTAAAATGCTCAGGAGAGCGGTTCCATCACCATAGTAGTATTAGTTTTCTCATTTGGACATCAGGATAAAAAGTCAACCCTAGAACTTAGAGTTGACTTTATTGAAAAATGACCATAATGCCCTTGGAATTCAAATGGTCATAACTTGGTCAAATCAACTCCAAATTCAAAAATTCAAGAAGCTATCTAACTTAGAATTCCAATGTCATCATTTTACTGAAATAATATTTAGGATTGGAACCCTAGAAATTTAGGTAAATGACTTGATCGTTTCTGCCCAATTTAGGCGTACTTACTGTCTATCTTCAAGTTAGACAGTAAGGAATCAATGGGAACTAAGAGAATTCAATTTTGACTCCTAAGTCAAAAGTTGACTTTTTGACCCTTAAAGTAAGGGCAAAATGGTCATTTTGCCCTAAGATTGGATTAAGTATCCTTACCCTTTTGATAACATCCCAGAATGCCAAGACCAATATTATAACCACCTAAGTAACAATCAAGTGAGTGAAATCAACCCTTAAGTCAGATCCCAATAAATTCTATTTAGTCCTAAGCACTACACCTTAAGGACCTTTCCTGAGACTAGGACTAGATCATAGGTTAGAGTTCATTCATTGGGTAAATTAGGTTACTCAATGGGTGAAACCTTAGTTTTATTAGTTTCTAGACTTTTTTTTTATTTTACAATTCGTTCTGATTATTTTGTCTTTTAACCTTAGATTTAAGATAGGAGATTCATCCTATTAAGTTTGATTACTTAATAGGATTTGCCATGACTAGTAGATCACTTATAGTATAAAACCTAGAACCTAGGTCTTATCCACTTTGGATTATGTGATTAAACCTAATTCTCGTAGTGTTTAATCCATAATCTATAGGTTTAGAAGATCTTGATCAGATCTTAGTTAGAATATTTAAATTCACAAAACTAGAACGTATGATTCATTTATTTAACTCATAGTCATCTATCTGATTGATCTAGATTAGAACCTGATCAGTTCAAATCATTTTTAACTTATAAGGACGAATTTCTAAGTTACACTTGATAGTAGGAAAATGGTGATCCTGAACTTGTGTAACTTGGAATAGTTAGAATGGTTAAGTAGAAAACAAATAATATCACTATGTTTAGTAGAGTCTCTTGCTTTTATTTGATATTTTGTCGCTTACACATTCCTTGATTTTTGTGCCATATTTCCTTGAGCATATCATATAAGATTTTTGATACATGAATAAAATGTTAGAAAAGTATGAAGACTCCTTAGATTCCTTGTGAAAATATTAAAATAATTAATGAGAAGATAATGGTTTAATATGTTTGAGCTGCCTCTCAATATTCTTTTGATCATACCGACTGTTGCCCTAGCTGAATCGTGCTAGGAACCATCCTAACAGTACTGGTGCTAGGATCTTTCGGGTATGACTATTGGTGACCTAACCATATCGTGCTAGGAACCGCCCTAGCTGTACTGTGTTAGGGTCTTCTATGTTGACTGTTGTTGCCTTAGTCGTATCGTGCTAGGAACCGCCCTAACCATACTGGTGCTAAGATCTTCAGCCCGTTTTGGTGAGCTAAGTAGCTCTTTTTTCTGTATGGCAGATTGTACATGTATGGTTTTATATGCAATTGTTGTTGTTTACTTTTCAGTATTCTTATTCAGCCAGCTATTTCCTTGTACTGCTTTTATATATATTTAGGATGTTAGAATATTGTTGCTATTTATATGTATCACTGCTAAGTTAACTTATTTTAATTGGCATATTTTCTGTTGATCACCAGCATATTTATGGTGTAGAACTTTTCTTACAGTACTTGTTTAGATATGTATATTTATATGTCCTTCCTTGTTTAGTTTGTATGCGAGGCATGTCTCAGCCTCTTTCCTTTTCTTTGCTTAAGCTATAGATGATGGTTTATAGCTTTCCCTTTTTTTTTTGTATTGCTTACTGCTCCCTTACACACATTATTGCTTAGAAGTAGTAAAATGGTGATATTACATAACCTTTATAATAATCAGCTTAAAATGTACTTAGACAATTGTCTAACCAGATTTTTCTCTTTTTTGGCTGGGGCCCTACATTGTGAAACCGACAATGGCAGACCCTCTTCAGTTAGATGAGCAGGAGTTAGGAGTGGAGCCATACTCAGAGGAGGAGCCTGTGGAAGAAGTCATTGCTTAGCTTTTATTCTATTTGTGAGGATGAGCATATTTGCACTTTCTTTTATATAAACTTTAAAGTGATGTAATAATATAGGTACATTGAATGTGTATTTGGATTGTATGTTTATATTCTGAGTTCTATGTTTGCTATTTATACTGTGATGCTTGGATGATTTACATTTCCTTAAATCGCTTCCGTACTCTGTACGTTTACTTATATAGTGACTATTAGATTGATTCTATGTTAATCCTTCCCTAATCAGGTGGATTATGGAGTCTATCCTAATCCAATGGTAAGTGAGGGATTAGCCAGAGTGACACCCTACCCTTAACCAAATCTTTTGGCGGATTGAGGGTGCGGGGCGCCACACTAAGTGTGCTTTGATAGAGTCTCTTAGACCCTTCAAGAAATGGTGGCACTTGGACGCTTCAGTCCTGACTAAATCTGGAATGAAACGCGACAATCTACGAAATTCTTGTTCGTACTCAAATACTGTATGATTACCTTGTGTGAGATGGAGAAGTTCATCCTCCAAAATTGCTTGGGCTGAAGAGGGTATAAACGCTTCATGGAACGCTTCCAAGAACAAGTCCTTTGGAATGTCCTCTACTTCATAGTCGGCAAACTTATTATTCCGCTCATTTTCCCACCAATATTCTGCTTCTTCTTGAAATAGATGGGTTACTAAGCGATTGGCTTCGGAATTAGAGCACTTGATACTAGCCAGATTCTTCTCGGCCATTTTAAGCTAGTTCACAGTGTCCATTGGATTCAGTGCTCCATTGAAAGTAGGAGTTTGGAGACGAAGGAAACTGTGCTGGATCCCATCACTCGAATAGTGGGAAGATGAGGAAAACCTTGGTTGGGGTGCAAATTGCTGTTTAACTGAGAGAATAAGAGCACGTATCTCTTGTTCCTGTTGCGCATTACTTTCTATCAAGGCCTTCAATAAACTGGTCATAGGATTGGACTCTTCAGGTCCGCTCGATGATGAGACCGCACTCTTGATTGGAGTAGTAGCAGAATGAGAGCCAGGATTCATGACTGCAATACAAGGGGGAATTCAGAGGCATAAAATTTTACTATAATTTCATTCAATCATTTCTTCTTCAAAAGAGAAGATACATGGATCTACAAAACATATCGCTATGATACAAAAATGACATAATAAAATTTTTTAAGAATTTTAGTTACAATACTCTACCCAAAAGGCAGCATAGAAGTCATCATATGTGACTATGGGGTTCCTCCGAGTTAGTCTCCTATAAACCCAATACCACTAACGACTCGCTGATCCCCTCTGTAAGATCTTTATGATCTCTAGATGATGTTCCTCAGGACAAGCTGTCTCTCAAAGCGCAGTAGTAACACGATCCAACCATTCCTTGGCAAGTACCGAAAGGCTGGTGCCTCCAAAATATGAATGAACCAGAATCTTGTCTAGTACATCAACTCCTCGAGGCGATACTCCATCTACGACCCTCCCATAGATCTGGCCATCTCGAAGGTTGTCTATCCAATAGTCATCGAACCTCCTAAGGTAGAATAAGGATGTTGACTGCCAATATTCCATACCTAAGATGATTCAACTCAAAAGTATCTTTATTATTACTTTCAAAGTTTGTTGAAGTCCTAAGATGTTTGTTTTAAGAATTGCAGTTTCAATTAATTATTTATGTGCGTTAACTCCCTAGGGTGTCAACAATATAGATATAATTCACCTTTTTCATTTCTGAGACAGCTTAATGAACTTTTTGGATGATTGCTTTGTACTACGCTTAGTGACTCATGATCTTTGCATGATACAGAGAATAGATCACAAAGTAGATAGGAACAAACTCCTTATCTGACACTTTATGATACTTCTCTGATACCAACTGTAGCGCCCCCGTCCCGTCGCCGCGCGCAAAAGATAAGTAGAGTGTGTAAATTCAGCGGCGGAGCGGTGCGCTACTCGGGAGGGTGGGTATACAAGCAAAACCCATCTTCCTGAATAGGCTAGAAGACTGAGCCATACTGAAGGCTGCTAACTCGAACCTAAGAGTAGGATCGAGAGCCAATACTTAAGATAAGAATAGAATACTTATCTTACATATTCGGGTAATATGTATATTGGATTTAAGGAAGCAAGTGAGGATCCAATATACGTTATCAATATATCAGCATTTCAAGTATGCTGCTCACATCACAATACTAAGTATAGTAGTATAACAGAGTGCAGAATCTAAAATCATATCATCCAGAATATATTCACCACAGAGCAGTATGTAAACATTTGTCTCAGAAAAGAAAAGTAAAGTATATCCAGAGTTATTACAGACTAATTTAGCATATGAAAAGTAAAGTCTACTGAAATAAAGCAAAAAGTAAAAGGGGGGGGCAGACAGATCCTCTATGGTTCCACATACTCCTCCTGGATCCCCTACAAGTCCTCATATCCTGTCTCCACAAGCTGCTCGGGATCTATCAAATTGTCGGATCCCAAAAGTACCCCGTGTTAGACAAGAAGTCTAACACATCACAACTAACTACGCAATACTATAGTAAATACAGTAAACAGTAAAGTAAAGAGAACTGAAGAAAGGCTGAGGAAAATGCTAAGTAACTGAAACTATAAAGACTAAGCAAAGTAAAATTGCATCAAACTACAAACTGAAAGTAAAGGAAATTATCAAATGCTCAGAAAGCTATGTGAAAGTAAAGTCAAATATGGTATTGTATGTCACTGGAATGATGCATTCAAGTATGCCATGGTATGGTATGCCACAGCAGAATCATTACTAAAAGGCTATGAGTAATACGATCCAATGTATACATACATCTAGTTGGGAAGACAATATGGTGACGCAGATGCACCCTGAAATTCCCCAATCTGTGTATGTAACATTCTGTAACCCACAATTTATCACTGATACCCATTCGTCACTGCTGAAATGATGCTTCAAGTTTATGCTCATGCTTATGCCCATGCTTCTATTCTAATGAGTAAAATCCAGAAATCCATGAAATTTGAAATGCAGAAAATGAATTCTAAGTCTCCAATGTGCAGAATCCTATTGAGAGGATTCTGTCTCCTAACTTTTAGAATGATAATTGATTAAAATTACAGATTTAATTAAAGATCACTAAATGGGATGATCGTATACACACATTCAGCACGTTTGCAAGAAAAGTGATTCTCATCACTTACTCACCATCATACTTAGTGTCTTAAAGAAGGTGAATCTCATTACTTAGTTTGTTTGAGCCACACCTATTGAAGCGGTCTTCACTAGGAGGCATTGCGCTGTTGGAAATTTGTATTTCAATCAAACTGAGGAATGAATACCCGTTCAATACACTCTTATGGTTAAATGATTTATTCTAATGGGACTGTATTCGTCTAATCCCGCAGGATGGAACTTGCTCATAAGTTCCCATAGAGTGCATCAACCAATCCTGAATATTACTAAAGAATCAGTAGTATGGGTATACTATACTACACCACCCAATAATCGGGGTTCAAACATGTTTACTTAATAAATCACGAAATTATCAAGATTATAAAGGCCTATACTACATAGGTAAGTCCTATACAAGGTTCCACAAAAATTTGATCAAAGATCACTCAACATGGATTATACCACAAGGAGAAGTATCATTCTAATATCTTAAGTGATTCCTACCAAGATTGGTTAAGATCAATTTCTAAGGTTAAGGGATCATCTAAGCTCCTACCTTAATGAGTCATACAAGTTCTCCTATCTCAAAGTATATGTAATTTAGGTCTTTTAAATATTTCAAGATGATCTTATGAAGAGATGCTTAAGATCTCCCATTCTAAATTCTAATATTAAAATTTTAAGATTCTATTCTATAGTTAGGTTTAGAATGATCAGATCAGATGATTAAGTCCTCTGATCACAACTTAATCTAAGATTATGGGATTTAAATCAAGAATGTTTTTAAAGTTTTAGATCACTTGTTCAATCAATATGATTTTATTAATCTTCTTATACTAATGGTCTTATTTAGGAGAAAATTCAGGATCTAAAGATTTGATTTAGATTAGGCAATCATATAGCTTTATCAATAACCTTATCATGTCAAATTCAAATATTTAGGGTCAATATAAAATTAGATGTATCATTGGAGAAATGCCAAGTTAATTATCTTATAGCCAAATCACTTTAGTTAAGGTTTTTAAGGGTTTGGACCTTAATTTAGTATATTAGGGTTTGACCCCTACTTTTATTCAATTAAGATCATGTGTTTGATTAATGATCAATGTCAAATCAGTGAGTTAAGAGTGTGTTATTGGTGGCAATCTCAGACCTAGATCAAGTCTTAAAAGCTTGATCAAAGTCTTAAGATTTCTTAAGATTAATTATGAGGGTTAAGTTCTCATTTCTTTGATTTGTTCAATTTACACATCATAAGTTTGCATAATTAATTTCAATACATCTAGCTTATTGTTATGCATCAAATTAATAAGAAATTTTTAGAAAATAGAGAACACTTAGCGTTAATCAAACCCTAATTCAATCAAAAAGGGATTAGCACATAAGTTTAAATCCAACCATCAAAATTCCATATAACTTGGCATACAAGTTCTATATTACCATACAATCAATTAGAGACTAAGTTTGCTAAGATCTAGTGATTACAAACCCTAATATTTACTAATCATAATTTAACAAAACTAGGGCATAATTTGAAATACAGAGATCAAAAAAATAATTCCCTTAGCACATGCATTCTACTCATCATAAGCAAACTAATGGCATCCTAAGCATGCAATTTAGTTAGGTATAATTGCTAAATTACCCTAATTAAGTTCTGCTATAATTAGGCTATAATGGAAAATCTAACTATCATATGTGAAATTTTATTTTATATTTAGATTTCTGATAATTTTCTGATCATTTTCATATATGATATCATAGGATTTGGACCAGTGGATTAAAAGTTATTCAATTAATACATTATGTTTTTTTATTTAATCAATTTCCAATGATTTGAATAATTAAATTATTTTCCTTGAGGAAAATAATTCTAATTATTCGAATTTAATTATAACGGGCTCAGCCCATTAGTCAAACCGCGCGGATCGACCGGGGCCCGAAGACCCGGGACTGTCGCACTGCGCGGGTCACGGATTGCCCGACCCGCACATGGTCTTCGTCCCTGCCCTTCATCCTGACGGAGAGGGCTGATTAGGGGAACCCTAATCATCAAATTCCGACGCATCCCGACCATGGCACGGTTAGAAATGGATCGCTACTCGATTCCCATGGTCAGACGCATCGACTGGGACCCGAAGCCCCCTGTGAGACGGTCTGGATCGGCCAGACCTTACTCACCCGAGAGCTCCTCTAATGGAGCTACTATGGGGAGACAATTCTCTCCACAGAGTCCACGCTAGACCCCGGGCTCGATCCCTATACCATCAGGGAGGTGAGGCGGATTGAAGCCCTATGGTCTGAGGGTCTGAGATGGTCTGGATCGTCAGGTCCTTACTCGACCGAGACGATTCTTAATTGACTGGGCCCAATCGATCGTATCGATCGATTGGGGCTAACCTAAGTGTGATGACCCCAATATTGGAAATCACTTAACTCAATATTGATACGTCACCATAATACCTAATACTAGATTTGAATAAAACTATTCCAAATCATTAAGTGTTGTGTTTGGCCAAGGATTTAGGAGAGGGTCTTAAGTTAATATGGAAGGGGAGTTATGAATAGTATTTAGAAGTTTGTAAATAAAGATGCAACAGATGGATTTAAGAATAAAATTAAAATAGATTTGAACATGCAAATTATGAAAGAAATACATGAGATTACAATTTAAGCAATTGACATGAGTACAGGCATTAGTAATCTAAAATAAATAAATTACTTACATTTAATCCTAGACATAGGATTCTAATTATTTATGGGAAAATTAACATATGAATTATGAGTTTATATTTTTCCCAAATATTCTAAGTCTAGATTTTTCTTAAAAATTTCGGCAGAGTCTCCTTTGTAAATGGTTAAGGAAACACCTGCAGAAGTACATGCAATACTCCCATTCCAATGGGAGTTATAATTTAGAAGAAAAGACAATCTAAACTATCATACATTCAATCCACTTTAACTCCAATTCTAATATAGAGTTCAATCATTTTTATAGGATTGCTCACTTCCAATTCTACAATAGAGTTCAATCCTTTTTATAGGATTGCTCATTTCCAATTCTAGATAGAGTTCAATCCCTTTTATGGGATTGCTCATTTCTAATTCTAAAAGAAAAAGGGAGAGAAGTACATGTGTAATAATTGTCTACCCTTTGGTTTATTTCATCAAGACATTCAATATTCATAAGAAGATATGCAAAGACTTAATTAATACACAAATTTTATACATTTAATTCCCATTCATCCATTCATTTACTCATCCATTCATTCATCACAAGCATTTAAGTATATTCTAAGCTCCAACAAGTATGGTAAATTAAAGTAAATGACATTAACACAAAACAACAGTAAACTAAATAAGAAAAGAAAATTTACAGCTCACTTGGAGTTCTTAATAAGCTATAAATTATAATATATGATAGGCGGAAGCAGTTTTAGTTTTTAGCACTTGGTCCAGCTCCACTAGCATCTAAGTGCACCTGATTTGTCATATTTTAACATTTAAATATGATAGGGAAAGCCAAGAAATAGAAAACCTTGTTAGACTAAACAATCTAAGCACAATTTAAGATTGGCTAAACATGTTATTATTATAATTGGATATCATAGTTCTAGTTACAAAGCAAGCATAAGCATAGGTGCAATATGGTAAGCATACAAGTAAAAAAGGGAGAAACAAGTGAGTTAGAATGCTCACTTAAGTATACATTCTAGCCTATAATTAAAACAAGGGCAAAAGTATCCTAAATAGGCTAGAAATGAACTAATGTGCATATGAAATTAAATAAACTAATGCATGTATATGTTCAAATGAACTTATGCTAAGTAAGGGAAAACTATGGGACCCCCGTATTGACAACAAGGGAGTACGGTGCTCCAACTGTGGCAAACCCCCAACTTAAGTAAAGTTAGGTAAACCCAACCTGCCTTAAGCCAAGGACTTGTCACCAAGTACTATAACATTCATCAATATATATATATATATATATATATGTAAATATCAAAGTGGTGGAAGCTATAGGCGAGTAGTAACATCCACAAGCATACATAGTAGAAAGAGGGAAAATAATATAGTAACTCATCAAAATGCAAAAATGAAACACATCCAGAATTAATTATTACAAACTAAATTTTAAAGAGAATGAAAATATCTCTCAATCTCACTGAAATAAAATGCAATATCTAACTAAACAACAGCAGCACAATCCTCCTCCTGAACCTGCTCCTCTTCTGCGACACTGCCCATGAACACGTCTGAATATGACATTTGTCGGTATCACAAATGCCAGGGCCCCAGCCAACAAAATAATAAGGTTACAGTTAGACAATTGTCTAAATACAATTTAGGCTATTTTAATGAACTAAATATTTTAAAGATATCATATTTAAATTAACTAAACATGCAAGCAGTAATGAGTGCAACAAGCTACTAAAGAAATAGGTAACTATAAACTATCCATTTATAGCCAACAACTAGTATGAAGATCATACAATGCAAAATAAATAAGGTGAGGCTAAAAGTTAAAAAGAAATAGCAACTACCATACAATTCTGACCCTAACATGCTTATGATCATATTAACACATGCCGAATATATAAAAGGAATACAAGTACTGAAAACGTGCAATTTTAGCATCCTAATCATGCCAAAATATATATAAGTAAACCATATAAGTATACATACAACATGCTAGTTAAGAAAAAGAAAAGAAAAGCCACTGAGACATGTGGCAAAAAGCCAAGCAATCTATGAAATGTAAAGCCACTGAGACATGCGGCAAAGCGAGCAAGTACTGAAAATAAGGCCACTGAAGCATGTGGCAAAGCAAAATAGAAAATAATACTGAACAATTCAGCTAAAGTAGCAATAAGCCTAAGACATAGTACTGCCATACCAGCCAATAGGCCATCCAGGGCCTCCAATATCAATCAATCAATCCCCAGCCTAGCCATCCAAATATGCTAGATCTGAGTCCAGTCTATACAATACTATTACTAAAGAGGCAGACTAAGCTAGGACATATTCTACCAACTGCAAACAAGGTAAAACTGAATGATATGTAATTCAAATACTAATTTAGGATGTATCCTCCATATCCTAAGTTCTCATATTATGCTCAAGGAATAAGGCTCAATATCCAAGATATGCAAAGCAATCTAGTCAAAGTAAGCAAGAGACTCAATCTAGACTTATGTGATATCTGGAGTTATCTAATTACCAAATCTAACTACTCTGAGAAGGTACAAGTTTAGGATCTCTAGTATTCAGCTATCGAGTAGAATCTCAGATTTATATCCCTAAAGTTAATATTAGAACTTAACAAGTTCTAATCCAAAATCATGTGATGACTATATAGTTTAAGTAAGTAAATCAATGACCTAATTTGTTAATATTTTACTCTCTTACCCAAATCTTGATTAAGTAAATTAGATTTAAGGATCTAGAACTTAAACCCCATTTTTTTGAGTTCAAATCTTAAATCCAAGGTAGTATCCTAACAGGGATCTAGGGTTCACATTTATTACCCAAATTAAAGGTAAAGGACCCTATAAGCTGGAAGATCTAAGAACTAAGAACTTATTGAAGGGTTATTATACTGATTATAAGATAAAATAATTAATTAAGAACTTGAGAATCTAAGATCTATATTCAATCTTTAAGATATTTCTATTATCTTATTGATTGAATCATCCTATATCCACATAGAAGGTTTCAAAAGATTAAATAATCAATCATTTAAAAAATTTCAATTGGAAATGGTTTAATTGCAAATTGAAGATCTAGGTCTAAGATCTAAGATCTAAGGATCTGAGATTTGATCACTTTATACTTTAAGCTAGATTTTAACTTAAAATTTTCCATTATTATTTCTTTTAGAATTTTAAGCTCATAAGTTAACTTAACTTAACATATTAATGTGAGATCTTAGCATCTATAATTTTTAGGTGCAATTATTAAGGCAATGGTGACCCCTTTAAGATCACACAAGATATAAGTTTTCAATTAAGACTAAATGAAGATTCTTTAGTTTAATATGAATATTATGGATATTATTAGCTTAAGAGTTCAGAGAGACATTAATGATCTAATTTAGAGTTAATTTACTAAATTTCCAAGGTTTTAGGGCACTTAAGCACATTTTGGTCAAAATGACCAAAATAACCTCACTTAAGCTTAAAATTGGGATCTTAGGGTTCACTTATCCAAATTAATCCAAATCTATTTTAATGTATTTCATCTTGATTTCTAAAGTAGGAAATACACTTATCTTAAGTTTTGACCCTTTAATTAAGCTAATTAGCACTAATCACCTATTTAAGCCAATTATGGGGGATTAGTGAATTTAGGGTATCTTAGGGCAATCCAGCCTTACCCTCATATTCTAATAGGCTTACTTTAGCATTAGGAGCTTACTTACCTTAAATCTAAGACTTAATTAAGGTTAAATTTACTAATCATTAGTTAGGGTGATTAATGGGTGATTAAGAAAAATAAATATCCAAAATTAATTTTAAGGGTCTCTAATTGTTCTTTAGGGTCTTAGGAGCAATCAGAGCCCTTAATCTCCATATTTGGATATTTATTAAATTTAATATGATTTAATTAAGGATAGCAAAGAGTTGGGCAATTATTTTTAAATCCAATCATTGGATCTGTGATTTTATTTTATATCTAGATTCCTTGTATTTTTCTGATTCAAATGGACCATTTAGATCAGTATTATTAAAGTTATTTCAATTATTTATTCTGTATTTTTATTTAAATTAAAACTATAGTGTTTGATTAATTTAATTCACAACTATTAAAAATGTCTACCAATAATTATTAAATAGACGCGGCCCAAAATCAGAACCGCGCGTGTCACGGGTCGGCCTAGCCCAGGACTTCCACGCTGAAATTCTCGGCGCTCCGGCGACGGCAGCGGCTCAACTAGATCCCTAAACATTCCTAGAGTCGAGAAGCATCGATTGGACCACGAACCCCCATCTGGATCCCTCTGGATCGATGGGGTGCTACTCACCAATAAGGCGTCTCAGGCCGACTGTGAGGGGACAATTCTCCTCACAGAGGCCTCGATTCGACCGGGGTTCGATCCCTACACGTTCAGGGAAGTGAGGCGAGTAGAACCCCCATACTTTCTTAACCTGGGGTGCAGCCAATCGCTGGATCCTTACTCGGACTCAGCCATGGCTCGGCCGCTAGCTCAATCGATCGATACGATCGATTCGAGCTAGCTTAGCCACAGGCGACAATTACCACAGGTTCCTTAGGTGGCTACGGTTCATTAGGCGACATCTAGGGCTCATCCAGAGGACAGAAACGAAATGGAGCTAGGGGAATTTCAATGGGGGAAAGGTTGTACCTGAAGTCGAGGTTACAAGCCTGACCGAGGAGAATTGAAGTGCTCCTAAGCTTCCTGAAGGTTAGACAAAGGTGCACAGGGGGTTTGAACACCAGACGGGCCCTCTCTCAGCGGTCCTAAGCTTCGGGAATGTCGGGATTCGCCGATGAAGACGGAAGCTCCAGAGACTTCAACTGGGAAAATTGAGGGTTCACAGTGAGCAAAGGGACTCACTGTGAATCACTGGGGGTATTTATAGGCCTGAGGGAGCTCTAGGGGTGGTGTCCAAGGCTTGGCAATGGCAAGAAGTTCAGGCCGAAGGAAGAGGCTCGGGCCAACGGCCTTGGGCAAATTAGGAAGAAGGCAACCAGCAAGGTGAACGCGCCGAGGGCAAGAAAGGAATTTCATAGCTTTTCCCGTACTGCCACGCGGCTGAGGAGATCCTGGCTGTTGGGGGGGGGGACCAAACGCAGACGGGACGAAGGGAAGACAAAAATCCACAGTGATCGGGATGCTCCGGACCATCTGATTGATCGACCGTCAGGGCAGAACGGCCCTGATCTCCCGATACTTAATGAAGAACCACGGATAAGAGATTGACCGTTGGATTAGATCAGATGATCTAACGGCGGATCGGGGATACTTGCGGCGGGTGGATTAGGCGCCACGGGATTAAATCTCAGAACCGCGGAACGGTCGAGATTAAACGGGTCCGATCGAAGGCGTGAGCCATTAGATCAATTCCCATGTAACGGATGGCTCGGATGGCGCCCGTGGTTTGGAAACCCGTCGACCGTTGGAAAAGGTATAATTGTAATTATGAAAAGCTTAAAACCCTAATTTGCAATTAAACCTATTTAAATTAAATCCAAAAAGTGCCTAAATGACCTCCAAAAATTCCCAAAATTTCACTCTTAGCTAATTTGGGGGTGGGGAATTCAAAAATGAAATCAAATTTTAATTTGGAGATCAAATTATTTTAGGTATTTTTTAGGGTTCAAAAATAACCAAAAATACCCAAATTTTCCAATTAAGTTCTGTTTGATTCCAAACTTCTAGGGTTAAGTTTAAATGACCCATTGAGTATAATGGAATCAAAATTAGAGCTTGGATTAGCTTAGTTAGCCTATGTTTAGCTATGGTAACAACTAAGGTTGTTACAAAATAGTCAAGCATTTAAATAGAGTTATACAACATTCACTGTAATCTAAATAAACTGTAACAAAGTAAAGTATAGTTCTAAATCATAGAAAATGCATAGTAAAGAAATTGAAGGAAGAATCTTAGACTTAAATCTAAGATACACATAGCTTAGGACTATATAAAGTAGTATAGCTAAAAGCTATGATGAGTCTTAACAATCTATAAGATTGAAGATCTCACATATTTAATATTGAAGTTATTTTAATCTGTGCTCATTCTGTGGGCATATTCAGAATAAGATGAGGAGTTAAACACGTCTGTTTAACATCTAAGGAAAATGGGGTCCATACCTAAAACACTCACATTCACCCTCTAAGAATGCGATGTCTCCTTATTACTCCATTTCAGTCCGCCCTAGACTGGTCCACCTTATGGAATCCCTAGTAATTTTATGTGAAAGTTTTATTCATGCACAATATTTTTATGAATGATTCAATGAATAAGGCTCAAAGCTAAGCAAACCAACAAGGAAAATTCAATATTTGCAACTAAGTAATATCCAAAGTTATCTAATTTTAATAATCTACTTAATGATTGGAGCTAATTGAGCTCCCAATTAACTTTGAGATATTGATCTCAAGTTAATTGTAATATAATAGTAATTGGGATTTTGAAAATAATAGATTCAATTCATTGAATATGATATGGCAAAATAATTTATATGTATAATTGTTGTTATTAGAAATTAGCTCTTAATCTCATCCTAAACTATAAGATCTAATTACACTAATTAAATCAATATTTAGGTACTTAGTAGGTAGAGATTGATAGAAGAAATTATTTAACTTAAGAAATTTGAAACTAAAGTAATTCTACTATTTTAATTATGGTTTTCTAGTTAGGTTATATTTTTAAATATTCTAATCAAACAATATTAATCTAGCTAAGTTACAAGTAATTGTAAAGTTTAGGATAAGTACTTACTAGACTTAAGAACTACAAGTTCTATATTTACTATTAATATATGTTTAAAGAATTCAATAGGCTTCCTAACCTAATCTAAGTAAGTTAAGGATACCTATTATTATATCTTAAATTAATTAAAAATAGGTTTTAGGGATTAGGATAAATAAGCTAAGTACTAAACTAATCACTAAAACTAGATCTAGTTGATTCACAATTCTACAATTAATAATACATTAAGACTATCTATTCTTAATGGTTATAACTAATAGACTTAAGATTCAACTATAGATCAATTGCAAATCGATCCTAGGGTTTATACCTTACGGTTGAAAAGTGAATTAAACACTTGGCAATTAATTCACATAATGAAAAGGTTGAGAACTAAGCTCATACAAATACTATCTAAATGATAAGGGAGATAATAAATGCAATAAGTTAGCTATTATAGAGTTTTATAAGACCTAAAGTAAGCTATCTAGAAATTTAGGTTAATCACAATAACACTAAGTAAGAGTCAAAACTTAAAATCATAATTTATTATCCAATGGAAATGTCTTATAAATAAATGAAATCCTTATTTCATAAGGAGAAGATTGACACTAAGTTTATCAATTTTAGACAACTTTGGAAAAATTAGGGTTTTAATGACTCCTAATTAGGTCAAGAAATGATTAAGAACATTAGTGTTCAAATGTTATATTTTATTTCATATTATTGTTTCTCATATTTTTGTGAGTAAAATGGACTATTTGATCTTTTGATTTGAAAATCAAATGATCAAATTAGGTTACATAAAAGATTAATATTAATTTGACATTAATTGATTAATCCTAATTATTGACCCAACAAAACAATTATCAAAACTGAAATTAAATTTCATATTATTGATCTACTCATTTTATGATCAAATTGATATATAATATTGCACATATTGGGTAAATATTTTATAAGATATGTTTTAAATAAAACTCATTAATAATTAAACTTATAATTTATTAAAATCCTTAAGTCATTAATAACATCTCTCTGCTGAATAAATGAACCGCACGGTTCAAAATAATTGAATTGCTCAGTCCGACAGCGAAGGTAGCCCGAAAGGAATTCGGCTAGAGCATCGTCTCCTTCACATCGCACGGTAAGGATTTTAGAGTTCGATTATCGGTTGATCCCACTCATCCTTGGGGACAGCCCGCACGCCGACGAGTTGATCTTGCCGAAGCTGTCTTTCCGGGATCGAAACTGGGATCGTCCCGAATGATGACACCAAAGAAATGATGCCCTAAAAATTTCAGGTATGAAAGATTTGCCAGAATGTATGGTTTAAATCGATCTTAAACAAAATCGATCAAAGCTCTTATATAATCTGGAATGCTATAGCTTAAGTTATGATGCAAAAATCTCAGGACAAGAATGAAGAGAAGGTACCTGGAGTTCACGCTCAAATCGGTTCATCGATAATGGCTTAAGGTACGCAAAGCTTTCTTTTCCCCTTCTCACGGCTTGAGCAACCTCTCTTTCAGCTGGCGGCTTCCACTCGCACCTTCAGCAGAAACTAGAATGCAAAAAGGTAGAAAGAACAGAAATGAGGCAATTGACGAGACCTAAAGGAGGAGGGAGGGACAGCTGGTCGCAGATCAACGTACGCCTCTGCGCCCGGTAGTGGCGCAGAGAGACGTACAGTAGAATGCATCTACGCCATCTGTCTCAAATGGCGATCCGACGGCTGGATCGGAAAATGGACTTCAAATTGGATCTGAATAGCTCGATTAAATCTGAAGAGAGCGCAACAGCCTGGATTCAGCTGACTCGCTGTTCCGCGTTTGGGACAAAACAGCGGATCGCCGCCGTTTCTAAATTTTAACCGTTGGATTTAATTTAAATTTTACTTCTATTATACAATTTATTTACTTTAAAATCTTATTTAATTAATTGCATTAGGAGGTCGTTACACTAAGTCCTAGCTTCACTTACATTGAGTTCGAAATGACAATGTGCATGAAATCGAATCAAGAGGGGAGAGGTCCAAGCCTCATTGTCTTGAAACCATCAACTGGGATACCTAGGTTATCGGGGAAGCTCAGGATGGTTGATTAGGGCTCCTACTAGCCTTGGCTGAGCTCTCAGACACTTCAAAGGGTCCTGAACACCAGGAGAGCCTACTATCAGTGGTTCATAAGCTCCTGGATCGCCTACTCGAGCTCGAACAGATGACAATGGCAGAAAGACACAGAGAAGAATCGAGGGAAATTGAGCAGTAAAGGGGCAGAGGGAAGGATTTCGAAGGCTATTTATAGCCTCAGACGAGCCTAGGGAAGCTTCTGGAGGGGCGAATTGGGCTGCCGAGGCTCGGATGGATCGGGCCATGGCCGAGCTCTCGAAATTCCATTTCGAGCTCAGCTGGGCCACGGGGCCCGAATAGGTTACCTAGCCGTTACGGGAGGATCAACAACGACTTGCTGAGCTGGAGGCGCGAGTGGGAGAAAAGGCAGGCAGCTGGCTGTACGGGGATTCCTCCTGTCGGGTGCACGAGCGAGAGGAAGGCGAAGGTCCACAGTGCCGGGACCTTCGGATGCCGTCTGATATATCGATCAGATGGTGGAACAGCTCGGATCGCTCAGATCCTAACGGTCGATCGTGGGAGCGATCTAAGGCCGTAGGATCTGTCGGGTAGATCCAATGGTCGATCCGAGGTTCCGCGGGATCGCATCTCGACCGCTGATCAACAGGCGCGATAGTTAGATTTGCGGGATACCACTGTCGCGCGACTTGGGCTCCGCCGCGGATCGCCCGCGGTCTGCACAGCGGATCCGGCTGTTAATTCAATTTAGTTGGTAATTATGCAATTATGAAATGTTAGAATCCCTTATGTGCAATTGGAACATTTTAATTTAAATTGAATTATGGCCAAATAATTTCCAAATTGCACCAAACTTTCACCCTTTGTTAATTTGGGGGTTTGGAATTCAAAAATGAAATTAAAATATTTTGGGTCTAGGCTAGGGCATCTAGACTGATCAAAAATTATTTTGGACTTAGAGAAGTCCTATGGACTTCAAATTTTCAGGTTAGAATTCTTTTGGGGTTCTAAAAACAATGAAATCAAAAATAATAACTACTTAGGCTATAATTTAGCAGAGTAGCAATGTAGGGTTGTTACAAATAAATCCCGGAAACTAACACTTTCTACTTGTTACTTCACACCACGTACACTTGCGTGCAAACGCAGACGTGTATTTACAGTCTGTCAAATAGCATATTATTAATCTACATTTTTTGCAATCAAAATGGTATATAATTTTGTATTATTTGGCCAAGTATTTTTATAGTTATTAATTAAATAAAATCCAAAAGCATTAATAATAATTTAATTCCATATGAATTGACTAAATAATTCATTAGGGTATGACGTAACCGCTTGGCACAAAAATCCAGGACACAAAAATTTGTACTGGCACGAAACACGGAGGCGGCAGCGGCGCCGAAAATAGTGCGCGCTGTTATGACACGCATCGGCACTGAGGCAGAAGTTGAAGCATGGTTCGACGAGGCTTGGACCAGTCCGGTTTAGTAAAAATGCCTGAACCAAGATCCAAACCCAATTGAACTGTTCTTCTTCCTTACACAGGCCGAACAAAAAAAAATCTAGGGTTTTGATTCCAGCTCAACTCCGGTGGTCTCTGGGTGCGACCCGCACATCGGCGAGAAGGCCTCTCCGAGGTCGTTCACTTGAGATCAAAATTGAAACCATATGTTGAGTCTGAAGGAAATTAGATGATGCCCTAGATCTCCCCCGACATAACCCTAAAGAGCAGTGTGGTCAGTCTGCTGATTGAGCTCGATCTAGGTCGATCGAGTTCAATCAAACATCACCAGATTGAATAATATGGATTTAAATAGGGTCATGCAATTAAGAAGAAGTGATTGTAATTTTAAAAATGAAGTAATTAAGGATATACTTGAATGTCCTCTTCGGCAGATAGCAGGAGCTGAATTTTTCTTCGGCAGCCGCTTACGCTCCTTTCTCAGAATGCAAAATAGCAAAAATGATGCAGGGAAAGGAGTGTGTATGGGTAATTAGGAATTCAGATGAGCTCGAGGTGTGATCGTGCAATACGATCTCTGGCCCTCTACGCACACAATGATCCACAAAGATGACGTATAGGAACACATCATGGTCGTCGAACCAGGACAATGATCCAACGGCTAGATCTCCTCGAGTGATCCAGCGCCGTTAGATCAGGTATATCTAAGGACGACGGTTCAGATTGCGCTGATCCGCTGTGCGCTGTCCAGGCCTGCACAGCGGATCTCCACCGTTCAAAAATGTGCCGATGGAAATAATTAAAAGTATATATATATATATATATATATATATATATATTAATTTATATTATTTACTTTAATAAACTAATTAATTATACACTAACTATTACTCAAAATTAAATAACCAAATGCACTTTGAAAATCCCAAAAATTCACCTTTACCTAATTGAGGTGTGGGTAACTCAAAAATGCAATCAAATTTTTGATCGGAAGTCAATTTAATTATCTTAATTTTCTGGGTATTTAAATATTATTAAAATATTTGGGGAAAATTCGACGACTTCCAAACACTTCCAAAATACAACCCATAGATAATTTGGGTGTGGTGAGTCTAATGGTGGACTCTGTTTTCAATCTTGAGATTTAAATAAATTATGCATTCTTAGAATTATTAAAAAACAAGGAAATATTGGAAATTGCTAAACGATCTCCAAATTGCACGAAATTTGAAATGGGAGCTCCTAATATTAATATAAAACTAATAGAAAAGGTTATAGTCAATTAGGTCACTAATTGATGGGTAACAATATTAGGGTTATTATAGACTCCCCTCCTTAAAAAGAGTGTCGCCCATGACACACAACAAAAAAAAAATTGAAAATGCAAAAGGAAGTCTAAAGAGATTTAACGAAGTTGAAAAAACTAAATCTACCTGATTAAGAAAAGAATTATGGGAACTTCTTTCGCATATCCTCTTCTTTCTCCCACGTGGCTTCACCAGCTGGATGATTCTGTCAGTGGACTTCGATCACAGAAATGATGTGGTTTCTTAACTGCTATTATCACATTATGTACAGCCTAGAAGTCTTTTGGCAATTGAACTACAAATGTAACAACCCTAGGTTGTTACCATCAAATATAATCTACTTGATTTAATTTTTAGTATCATTATTTTTAAATCATCAATATAAGCCTATCTAGAAGACTTGAAGTTCATTGGACTTCTCTAAATCAAATTTGCAAATCGATCAATCTAGATGCCTTAATCTAGACCCAAAATAATTTGACCTCGGAATTAAAATCTGATTTCATTTCTGGATTCCTCACCCCCAAATTAGCTAAGAGTGAAAACTTGGTACAATTTGAAATTCATTTGGGCAATAATTCAATTTAATTGAGAATGGTTCAATTGCACTTAAGGGCTTATAACTTTCTATAATTTCATTTTTACCCTAATACCTAATATAACAGCCGGGATCCGTTGTTCGGACCGCAGGCGATCTGCTGCGGAGCCCGGGTCACGCGACAGCGGGATCCCTCAAATCTAGCTGTCGCGCCTTTCCATTCGACGGTTAGGATTAGAACCGCGGGTCCACCGTTAGATCAACCCTAATGATCTTACGGTGCAGATTTAATCTGGTTCGGCCGTTAGGATCCAGAGGATCAGGACCGTTGCGTCTTCTCAATCGATGCATCAGACGGTCCACAGCGCACCCACACTGTGGATCTTCGTCTCCGCCAAGCCGCACCCGATAGGGAAGATTCCCCGTACTGCCAGTGGCCTCCCATGTCCCCCACGCGCGCCTCCAACTCAGCAAACTGTTGCTGGCCTTCCCCTAAACACCATGAGGCCCCAATTGGGCCTTGTGACCCGGCCGAGCTCGAAATGGAGAGCTCGACCATGGCCCGCCCTCTCGGGCCTCCCCAGCCCGAGCCAGTGGCTCCAGAAGCTTCCCTAAGCTCAGCCAAGGCTATAAATAGCCCTAGCTCCACTTCAATTGATCCTTGCTGATCAATTGTAGCCTTTGAAATTCGTCGCCATTGCAGAACTCCCGAAGCTTCACCCAAGTGCTCCCGAGCTCGCGTACTATTGATAGAGGGTTACTCCTGGAGTTCAGGACCCCTAAGAGCTTCCAGAGTCTCTGCGGCAGCAAACCACGATCCATCTTCCATTCCCAGCTCCGTCCCGCAAAGCCAGCTATCCCAGTTGTAGGTTCTGAGCCAATAAGGCTCAGAACTTATTCCATTTGACGCGGTTTTCTACTTATTGTCGTTTCGAACTCAGCTGTTTCGTAATTAGGGTCTAGGTTAGCCCTGATTGATCAAATCGATCGATCGGGTTCAGTTTCTTCAGGATTGCCTCGGTCGAGTAAGGACCCAGCGATCTAGGCCACCCCGGACCAGAGGGCTTCGATCCGCCTCACCTCCCTGATGGTGTAGGGATCGAACCCGGGGTCTGGCATGGCCTCTGTGGGGAGAATTGTCTCCCTATAGTAGCTTAATGGTAGAATCCTCGGGTGAGTAAGGTCTGGCTGATCCAGACTGTCTCACAAGGGGATTCGGGTCCCAATCAACGAGTCTGACCACGGTGATGGAGTAGCGATCGAATGCTGGCCAAGCCGTGGCCTGGGCGCACCTAAATTTTGGGAATTAGGGTTCCCTAATTCGGCATACCCATCGGGATGGAGGAACGGGGACGACGGCACTGTGCGGGCCGGGTCGACCCACGACTGTGTCGAGTCTCCCGGGCCCCGGTCGACCCGCGCGTTTTCGATTTCGGGCCGAGCCGTTTTATTAAAATCATATTAATGGAATTATTTTCCTTAAGGAAAATAATTCGATTAATCAAATCATAGGATTTTGATTAAATAAAAATACAGAATGTATTATTCAAATAACTTTTAATCCACTGGTCTAAATCATAGGATATCATATATGAAAATGATCAGAAAAATCTCAGGAACCTAAAAATAAAATAAAATCATTCATCTGATGGTTAGATCTTTAATTTTTGCCTAATTATAGTGGATCTTAATTAGGGCATATTAGTAAATTTACTCATCCAAATTGCATATTTAGGGTGCCATTAGCTCACTGATGTCAATTAGATTACATGTGTTAAGCAAAATATTTTTCTGAGTTCTGTAATTTTAGTTATGCCCTAACTTTGTTAAATTATGATTAGTAAATATTAGGACTTATACTGATTGGATCTTAGCAAACTCAGGCTCTGATTTCTTGTATGATTAATTAAAACTTACATGTCAAATATTATGTGATTTAGATGGTTAGGTTGGTACTTATGAGCTAATCCTTTTTTATTGGAATTAGGGTTTGATCAACATTAAGTAATCTCTGTTTTATAAACTTTGATTATTAATCTGATTTATAACAGAAATCCAATATATTGAATTCACCTAGATAAGCTTATTAAGTATACTTGAATGAATCTAAAAGTTTGAAATACTAAACATCTTAATTAACTTAAGAAATCTTAAGATTTGAGTCAAGCTTTTAAGACTTGAACTAGGTTTGAGATTGCCACCAATAATACATAATTAATCCACTAATTTGACATTGATCTTAAATGAATAATTTGATTTTTCTTAAGGCATGAGAAGGGATCAAACCCTAATTAACTTAAGGAGAGTCCAAATCTTTAAGAAACTTGACTTAATTGAATTGATTTCAAAACTAAGAACTTAATATTTTCCAATAATGCATTTGATTTATTATTGATACTAAACATTTGAATTAGATAAACTAAGGTCAATAACAATCCTTGGTGATTTTATCATCTGAATCAAACCTTAAGATCCCTGATTTTCTCTTAAGAAAGAAGACTAGCATGAGAAGACAATTAAAATTATATTGATTAAACAAGTGACCTAATCCTTAACAATATGTTTGATTTAGATCCCATGATCTTAGATTGAGTGTGACCAGATGACTTTATCATCTGATCTAATCATCCTAAACCTAATTATGCAATATAACCTAAGAGGTAAATATCAAAATTGAGAAGAGAGAACCTGAAGTGTCTCTTCATGAGATCATCTTGAAATATTTAAAAGACTTAAATTCATATACCATGAGGTAGGAGGCCTTGTATGATCCCTTGAGGTAGAAGTGTAGAAGATCCCATCACCTTAGAAACTGATCTACTCTCCTTGTGGTAGTAATCCATTAAGACATTGGAAAAGATGCTTCTCCTTGTGGTAGAATTCTTATTAAGTGATCCTTGATCATACTTGAGTGGTGAACCCTTGTACAGGACTTACCAATTAGTCTAGAACTTGTAGTTATGATAAATCCTTGTTCTGTTAAATAGACTTGATTGAACCATGATTATTGGGTAGTGCAGCATAGTATATCTATATTACTAGTATTCGGGATTAGTTGAATCACTCTAAGTGAGATTTATCTTTGTTGCTATCCTGCGGGCTTAGGCGGATATAACCTCGCTTAGAGTAAATCAATCGATCCTAAGAGAGTATTAAATGGGTGTCCGTCCCTTAGTTTGATTGAAAGACAAGTTGCCAACGGGCAATGCCTCCTAGCGAAGATCACTTCAATAGGTATGGCTCAAATAAACTAAGTGACAGGATTCACCTTCTTTAAGACGCTAAGTATGATTGTGAGTTTGGTGACTCAAGGCTTAGTTTGAGATACAGAACCATAAACGGATGGTGCCTCCAAATGAAGACCGCTTTATTAGGGTGGCGTAATCAAACTAAATGTTGTAAGTCCAATCTTTGGAACATATTTAATATGTGTATACAATCACCCTGCCCAGTGATCTTTAAGTAAATAAGCAACTTTAACCAAACATCGATCTAGAATTTGGAAACAGAATCCTTTTAGCAGGATTCTGCACAGTGGAGACTTAGGATTCATCACTATTTCTTATTACATTTTTTATGGATTTCGGGATTTCTCATTCATTCAACATCATGGCATAAGCATAAGTATGAACATGAGTGGAACTCATTCCTTCTGTTGTGACACAAGGTTATCAGTGATACAATATGAGATATGGAATGTTATATACACAGACTGGGAAATTTCAGGGTGCATCTACATCATCATACTTACTTCCTAACTGTTGTACTTCATTGGACCGTACTACTCATAAATATTCAGTGATAGTTCTGTGATATATCGAGGTGTAGCATATTTGTGAGCATTGCTTCAGTGGCATATAATGTAGCTTATAGCATTCCTTTCAGCATTTGACATTCCTCTCACTTTCATTTTACGAGTATCGGATATTTACATTTACTTTCAGTATTTAGTTTTGATGCAGTTTTATTTCGCTCAGTTCTTACAGTTTTAGTTATTTATTGCCTTTACAGTTTTCCTGCACTTTTACTTTACGCCCTTGCATATTTGTTATGTTTAGCTTAGCTTGTTTAGATAGCTTCGATGTGTTAGATTTCTTGTCTAACACGGGGTGCTTTTGGGATCCAGCAATTTGCTAGATCCTGAGCAGTTCTTGGAGACAGGTCAGGAGGACGTACCAGAGACTCATGAGGAGCATTTGGAGCTGTAGAGATTCGAGCACCTACCTTTATTTTCTATCTCTTTCCGCATTTTAGATAGACTCTTTATATTCCTGCATTTAAATGGTTTGTAATAAATCCAGGATGTATTTTTACTTTTCTTTTCTGAGATGGATATTTACTACTGCTTGAGATGAATGTATTTTTGGATGTTTTGCTTTTAGCTTCCGCACTCTGTTATACTACTATACATAGTATTGTGATGTGATAAGTGTACTTGAAACGCTGATATATTTTATAATATACATGGGTTCTTTCTAGCTCCCTTGAACCTTATGTATGTGCCAGTCTAATACCTAAGATAAGTATTCTTATCTTAGATATTGACTCTCAAACCTACTCTTAGGGTTCGAGTCAGAGACCTTCAGTATGGCTTCGTCTCTCTAGCCTATTCGGGAAGATGGGTTTTATTTGTGTGGCCCACCGTTCCCGAGTAATGCACCGTTATGCCGCCGAACTATAAATTATACCTGGCTTTTGTGCATGGCGACGGGACGAGGTGTTACAGTTGGTATCAGAGAGGTATTATAAAGTGTCAGATAAGGAGCTTGTTCCTATCGACTTTATAATATGTTTTCTGTGTCAGGATAAGATCACAATCACTATGTGTAGTGCTAAGCAAACATCCAAAAGGTTCAATAAGCTATCTCAAAAATAGAAAGGGGGATTATGTCCGCAATACTGACACCCTAGGGATTAAACGCACATAACAAGATAACTAAAACTGAAAATTTAAAATAACACCATAGGATTTAAATGAATTTTGAAAGAAATGAATGAATGAAATATTTATGAGTTGAACTATTTAGGGGATGGAATACTCGCCGTCAGCATTTATGTTCTACCTTAGGAGGTTTGATGATTATTGGATAGACGACCTTCGAGATGGTCAGATATACGGGAAGACGGTAGATGGAGTATCACCCCGAGGAGTCGCAGTACTAGACAAGATCCTAGTTCATTCATCCTTCAGGGGTACCAGTCTTTCGGCACTCGCCAAAGAATGGTTGGATCGTGTTACGACGGCACTTCGAGAGACAGCCTGTCCAGAGAGGTACCTTCTGGAGATTGTAGAGATCCTATTGAGGGGATCAGCAAGTCATTGGAGGTATTGGGTCGATAGGAGATTAGCTCAGAAGGGTCACATAGTCACATATGATGACTTTTTTGCTGTCTTCTGGGTAGAGTATTGTAACTAGATTCTAAGAATTTCCTTATGACATGTCTTGTTATTAAGTTTGCAAATTTTGATATATCCATGTATTTTCTCCTTTGAGAAAGAATTTAAGAATGAATGAAATTTCATGTTTTTGAAATTTACATTGTAACTACAGCTATGAATCCTGGTTCCCCCTCTGCCCCCACTCCTATTAAAAAGACGATCTCATCATCAAGTGGACCTGAGGAGTCAAGTCTTATGGCCAATTTAATAAAGGCCTTAATCGACAGCAACGCACAACAGGCACAGGAGACACGATCTCTCATCCTCTCAGTCAAACAACAATCCTCTGAATCTTCTTCCTATAATTCAGGGGACGGAGTCCTACACAATTTCCTTCGTTTCCGTACTCCCACATTCAACGGAGCATTAAACCCCATGGATACAATAACATGAATAAAGTTGGTGGAGAAGAACCTGGCCTTAATTAAATGTCCTAATTCTGAGGCAATCCGTCTGGTAACCTACTTGTTTCAAGAAGAAGCGGAATACTGGTGGGAAAATGAATGGAATAACAGATTCGCGAACTTCGAGGTGGAGGACATTCCATGGGATATGTTCATGGAAGCATTTCACAAAGCTTTCATTCCGGCCGCAGCACAAGCAGTTCTAGAAGACGAACTTCTTCAACTTACCCAAGGCAATAAGTCCGTGTCTGAATATGAACAAGAGTTCAGGAGACTTTCAAGATTCTTTCCGGATCTAGTGAGAACGGAAGCATCCAAGAGTCACCGCTTCATGAAGGGCTTGAGAGATTCTATTAGAGCACACCTAGTCTCACGGCAATTCAAAACTCTACTTGAATTAATCGAGGCTGCCCGCCTACAAGAAGGATTCCAGGGTCAGCTGGACCAGAAGAGAAAAACCATAGTCACGCACCCACGAGACGAGCGCTTTGGCCATCACAAAACGGCCAGAGTCTACAACATGGAAACTACACAATCTCAGTCTCAAAATTCTGAATGCAAGAGGATACATCCGTATGGAAAGTGCTAGCACTTTGGTGGTGTATGTTTCACTTGTGGCCGTAAGGGCCATCACTACTATGAGTGCAGGGAGAAAAATACCATCGATGGTGTGCCCATCGACCACTCCCGCCGTAAGAAAACCTTTCGTGCTCAACCTGTAAACCAGTGGGAGCCCGCTCCTGCCATAATGCTGGCTCCTACAACGAACTCAAAGGCAAGTGTACCTGTGCAAAGGTCAACATATAACCGCTAGGATTCAGGGACCCAAAATAAACAACCCTCGGCACCTGCCCGGGTATATATGTTAACTCCAGCTTCTGCTCCTGAAAATAATGATGTAGTATTAGGTATGCCTTAAATAAATTCTCTTTTCTTACTGTATTAAATAATTGTCTTTTACATTCCAGTATTTCAATTTTTGAATAAATTATCCTTATGCAAATTATCGAAACTATTGGCACTTTAACAATAAACGACACAACTTGTAATGTTTTATTCGATACGGGAGCAAGTCATTCTTTCGTATCGGAAGAGTGGGCTAAAACACTTAAACTACAAACACATCAACTAGCCAGTTCATTAAGTATTGGGCTACCTTCTGGAGCTCGTATGCAGTCTCAACAATTCTGCAATCTATATATTCCTATTAAGGGTCAAAACTTCAGAGCTAAGCTAATTCTACTGTCAATCACCAACGTCGACATAATCCTAGGTATGAATTGGTTAATTCAACATGGTGCGTCCATAAATTGCCAAAAGAAGAAAATGAACTCGGGCAGCGGAAGAAACTCCAAATCATTCGTGGGAAAACTTAGCACCCAGTCGTCGTTAATCAACGCCATGGTGGCCGAGAAACTAGTCAAGAAGGGATGCAGTGCGTACCTTATAACGATATTGGGAGAAAAGAAAGAAGTCATACCTCTTTTTGAGAACCGGGTAGTTTGCGAATTTCCCAATGTTTTCCCTGAAGACCTGCCTGGTCTTCCCCCAAATAGAGAAGTGGAGTTCACCATAGAAGTAACTCCCAGAACTCAACCACTGTCGAAGGTTCCGTACCACATGGCGCCAAAAGAACTCCAAGAGTTGAACAACCAACTTCGAGAATTATTAGAGAAGGGCCTCATCCGCCAAAGTTCATCCCCTTGGGGAGCACCGGTGTTATTTGTTAAGAAGAAAGATGGTTCGATGAGGATGTGCATCAATTATAGGGAATTAAACAAAGTAACTATTAAGAATAAATACCCTCTGTGGCGTATCGACGACTTATTTGATCAGTTATCTGAAGCAAAAGTCTTCTCCAAGATAGACTTGTGATCTGGGTATCATCAATTGCGAGTTAAGGATTCTGATATTGAGAAAACAGCATTTCGAACTCATTATGGACATTACGAATTCTTGGTGATGTCTTTTGGGTTAACAAATGCACCGTCCATTTTTATGGACTTAATGCAGCGTGTGTTGAAGGTATATCTGAATAAATTCGTCATCGTCTTCATCGACGACATATTGATTTACTCCAGGAATGAGACCGATCATGAAAAACACCTTCGTATAGTACTTGAAGAACTCAGGAACCACGAACTCTATGCTAAGTATTCTAAGTGCAAGTTCTGGCTTAATTCTATCGCCTTTCTGGGTCACGTCATCGACTCTCAAGGGATCAGAGTGGATCAAAAAAAAGTAAGCGCAGTCCGAGATTGGTCACAACCGAAATTCATGATAGATATCAGAAGTTTCTTAGGACTGGCAGGCTATTATAGAAAATTCATCAAAGGTTTCTCACAAATTGCGTATACTCTTACCAAGCTGACTCAAAAAGCAGTACCTTTTTTCTGGAGTCTAGAATGCGAGAAAGCATTCCAAACATTGAAAGATGCTCTCTCTTCTGCCCCAGTTCTCGCCTTACCCAAGGAAGGATTGAATTACCAAGTTTATACCGACGCATCTGGTATAGGTTTGGGATGTGTATTAATGCAGGAAGGGAGAGTTATAGCCTACGCATCTCGACAGTTGAAACCTCATGAAAAGAACTATCCTGTTTATGATCTCGAACTAGCTTCAGTAGTCTTCGCCCTAAAGATTTGGCGTCATTACCTGTATGGCGTCCAGTGTTCCATATTCACCGACCATCAGAGCTTGAAATATGTTTTCACTCAACGCGAGTTAAATTGCCGACAGCGAAGATGGCTCGAGTTAATAAGCGACTACGACTTAAGCATACAATATCATCCGGGAAAAACAAATGCCGTAGCAGATGCACTCAGCTGATTAGATATATCAACGTGTTATCAGCCCATAACTTCTTTGGGAGATCCGCATATAATCTCATGCTCCTGGCTCTTTCTGTTATTGTCCTATTCATCTGTTCTGCAACACCATTTTGCTGTAGTGTTCTTGGGACTATAAACTCCCTCTTAATGCCTTTCTGGGTCACATCATCGACTCTCAAGGGATCAGAGTGGATCAAAACAAAATAAGCGCAGTCCGAGATTGGTCACAACCGAAATTCGTGACAGATATCTGAAGTTTCTTAGGACTGGCAGGCTATTATAGAAAATTCGTCAAAGGTTTCTCACAAATTGCGTCTGCTCTTACAAAGCTGACTCAAAAAGTAGTACCTTTTGTCTGGAGTCTAGAATGCGAGAAAGCATTCCAAACCTTAAAAGATGCTCTCTCTTCTGCCCCAGTTCTCGCCTTACCCAAGGAAGGATTGAATTACCAAGTTTATACCGACGCATCTGGTATAGGTTTGGGATGTGTATTAATGCAAGAAGGGAGAGTTATAGCCTACGCATCTCGGCAGTTGAAACCACATGAAAAGAACTATCCTGTTCATGATCTCGAACTAGCATCAGTAGTCTTTGCCCTAAAGATTTGGTGTCATTACCTATATGGCATCCAGTGTTCCATATTTACTGACCATCAGAGCTTGAAATATATTTTCACTCAACGCTAGTTAAATTGCCGACATCGAAGATGGCTCGAGTTAATAAGCGACTACGACTTAAGCATACAATATCATCCGGGAAAAGCAAATGCCGTAGCAGATGCACTCAGCTGATTAGATATATCAACGTGTTATCAGCCCATAACTTCTTTGGGAGATCCGCATATAATCTCATGCTCCTGGCTCTTTCTGTTATTGTCCTATTCATCTGTTCTGCAACACCATTTTGCTGTAGTGTTCTTGGGACTATAAACTCCCTCTTAATGCCTTTCTGGGTCACATCATCGACTCTCAAGGGATCAGAGTGGATCAAAACAAAATAAGCGCAGTCCGAGATTGGTCACAACCGAAATTCGTGACAGATATCTGAAGTTTCTTAGGACTGGCAGGCTATTATAGAAAATTCGTCAAAGGTTTCTCACAAATTGCGTCTGCTCTTACAAAGCTGACTCAAAAAGTAGTACCTTTTGTCTGGAGTCTAGAATGCGAGAAAGCATTCCAAACCTTAAAAGATGCTCTCTCTTCTGCCCCAGTTCTCGCCTTACCCAAGGAAGGATTGAATTACCAAGTTTATACCGACGCATCTGGTATAGGTTTGGGATGTGTATTAATGCAAGAAGGGAGAGTTATAGCCTACGCATCTCGGCAGTTGAAACCACATGAAAAGAACTATCCTGTTCATGATCTCGAACTAGCATCAGTAGTCTTTGCCCTAAAGATTTGGTGTCATTACCTATATGGCATCCAGTGTTCCATATTTACTGACCATCAGAGCTTGAAATATATTTTCACTCAACGCTAGTTAAATTGCCGACATCGAAGATGGCTCGAGTTAATAAGCGACTACGACTTAAGCATACAATATCATCCGGGAAAAGCAAATGCCGTAGCAGATGCACTCAGCCGTCATGCTACGCTATCTTCTATGATTCTCTCAAGTGCATTGGAGGAAGAATTCTGAAGGTTCGAAATCAGGCCAGTGCGGGGAGATATGCTAAGCACATTGATATCCATGAACTCTGTTGAACCTATCTTTCATCATGATGTTTTCATCTCTCAAACCAAAGATGAAGATTATTTGAAGTTCAAAGTTGATATCGAAAGTGGTCGTCGCTTTGACCTACAACTTCGTGGTAGTGTAATTTACCAAGGTGATCGTCTATGGATTCCCAAATCCATGCATCAAGAGATCCTGGTTGAAGGCCATAATTCAGGCTACCAAGTGCATTCGGGTAGTACCAAAATATACCAGGACCTGAAGAAATTATTCTGGTGGCCTGGCATGAAAAAGAGTGTGGCAGAATTTGTGGCAAAATGTCATGCTTGCAGCTTAGTCAAAGCCGAGCATCAAAACCCTGGAGGACTTCTTCACCCTCTAGCAATCCCCGAGTGGAAGTGGTTTGATATTTCTATAGATTTTGTTATGGGTTTGCCTAAATCAAGATCCAATGCAGATTCGATTTGGGTTATTGTCGATCGATTAACCAAGTCAACTCACTTTATCCCTATGCGTCAAACAGATTCTGTGGAAAAACTGGCAAAGTTATATATTAAGGAAATTGTCCGACTCCATGGGATTCCAAGATCCATTGTATCTGATCGAGATAGCCGCTTCACTTCCAAGTTCTGGCAAGCAGTACATCAGGACTTGGGAACTACTCTAGCCATGAGGACTACCTTTTATCCTCAGACGAATGGACAAACTAAAAGAGTCAACCAAGTTATGGAAGATCTCCTTCGTCTCTGTATTCTGGACTTTGGAGGTTTTTGGGAGGACCACCTTCCTCTAGTAGAATTTGCGTACAATAATAGTTTTCAAGCCAGTATCGGCATGGCTCCATATGAAGCTCTGTATGGCAAAAAATGCAGTACGCCATTAGCATGGTCGGAGACTGGCAGTGTTCAACTTTATGGGTCAGAGTTAGTGGAAGAAACAAATCACAAGATTCAGCTGATCCAGCAAAGAATCAAAACAGCTCAGGACCGACAAAGTAAATATCACGATACTCATCATCGTGCTTTGGACCTTGAGGTGGGAAATTATGTGTACCTTAAAGTAAGTCCAATGAAGGGTATTCATCATTTTGGTGTAGCTGGAAACTTAAGTCCTCGCTACGTCGGGCCATTTAAAATACTTAAAAAGATTGGTTCTGCAGCATATCGACTAAAGCTTCCTGAAGATTTCTCTGTAGTTCATAATGTGTTTCACATTTCCTCTCTGCAGAAATGTCTCCGTGATCCATCTCACTTAATTCAACTTCCAACCGTATCACTCCAACCAGATCTTTCTTTTATAGAAGAGCCGAGTAAGATCTTAGCTCATGATCAAAAGCAACTAAGGAATCGCTCAATCCCAATGGTAAAAGTTCAGTGGAGAAATCGCTCTTTAGAAGAATCTACTTGGGAGAAAGAGGAAGATATGAGAAATAAATATCCCAGCCTCTTTGAGACCCCATGTAATCTTTAATTCTAAAGCCTTATTCATGTACCTCACTTTTCCTTGTTTTCTTTTCTTGAGATGATGTCGAGGACGACATCGTTCTTAAGTGGGGGAGTATGTAACAACCCTAGGTTGTTACCATGCAAATATAAGCTACTTGATTTAATTTTTAGTATCATTGTTTTTAGATCATCAATATAAGCCTATCTAGAAGACTTGAAGTTCATTGGACTTCTCTAAATCAAATTTGCAAATCGATCAATCTAGATGCCTTAATCTAGACCCAAAATAATTTGACCTCAGAATTAAAATCTGATTTCATTTCTGGATTCCTCACCCCCAAATTAGCTAAGGGTGAAAATTTGGTGCAATTTGGAATTCATTTGGGCAATAATTCAATTTAATTGAGAATGGTTCAATTGCACTTAAAGGCTTATAACTTTCCATAATTGCATTTTTACCCTAATACCTAATATAACAGCCAGGATCCGTTGTGCGGATTGCGGGCGATCCGCTGCAGAGCCCGGGTCACGCGACAGCGGGATCCCTCAAATCTAGCCGTCGCGCCTTTCCATCCGATGGTTAGGATTAGAACTGCGGATCCTTCGTTAGATCAACCCTAATGATCCTACAGCACAGATTTAATCTGGTTTGGCCGTTAGGATCCAAAGGATCAGGACCGTTGCGTCTTCTCGATCGATGCATCAGACGGTCCACAGCGCACCCGCACTGTGGATCTTCGTCTCCGCCAAGCCGCGCCCGACAGTGAAGATTCCCCGTATTGCCAGTGGCCTCCCCTGTCCCCCACGCGCACCTCCAACTCAGCAAACCATTACTGGCCTCCCCTAAACAACATGAGGCCCCAATTGGGCCTTGTGACCCGGCCGAGCTCGAAATGGAATTTCGAGAGCTCGACCATGGCCCGCCCTCTCGGGCCTCTCCAGCCCGAGCCAGTGGCTCCAGAAGCTTCCCTAAGCTCAGCCAAGGCTATAAATAGCCCCAGCTATGCTTCAATTGATCCTTGCTGATCAATTGTAGCCTCTGAAATTCGTCGCCATTGCCGAACTCCCGAAGCTTCACCCAGGCGCTCCCGAGCTCGCGTACTGCTGATAGAGGGTTACTCCTGGAGTTCAGGACCCCTAAGAGCTTCCAGAGTCTCTGCAGCAGCAAACCACGATCTATCTTCCAGTCCCAGCTCCGTCTCACAAAGCCAGGTATCCCAATTGCAGGTTCTGAGCCAATAAGGCTCAAAACTTATTCCATTTGACGCGGTTTTCTACTTATTGTCATTTTGAACTCAGCTGTATCGTAATTAGTGTCTAGGTTAGCCCCGATCGATCGAATCAATCAATCAGGTTCAGTTTCTTCTGGATCGCCTTGGTCGAGTAAGGACCCAGCAATCCAGGCCACCCCAGACCCCCGGACTAAAGGGCTTCGATCCGCCTCACCTCCCTGATGGTGTAGGGATCGAGCCCGGGGTCTGGCATGGCCTCTATGGGGAGAATTGTCTCCCCACAGTAGCTTAATGGCAGAATCCTTGGGTGAGTAAGGTCTAGCTGTTCCAGACCGTCTCACAAGGGGATTCGGGTCCCAATCGACGCGTCTGACCACGGTGATGGAGTAGCGATCGAATGCTGGCCGAGCCGTGGCCTGGGCGCGTCGGAATTTTGGGAATTAGGGTTCCCTAATTCGGCCTACCCGTCGGGATGGAGGAATGGGGACAATGGCACTGTGCGGGCTGGGTTGACCCACGACCCGCGCTGTGCTACAGTGCCGGGTCTCCCGGGACCCGGTCGACCCGCGCGTTTTCGATTTCGAGCCGAGCCGTTTTATTAAAATCGATGTAATGGAATTATTTTCCTTAAGGAAAATAATTTGATTAATCAAATCATAGGATTTTGATTAAATAAAAATACAGAATGTATTATTCAAATAACTTTTAATCCACTGGTCCAAATCTTAGAATATCAACTGTGGCACCCCGCACCCTTAATCCATCGAAGGATTAGGTTAAGGGTAGGGTATCACTCTGGCTAACCCCAAACTTACCCTTGGATTAGGATAGACTCCACAATCCATCTGATTAGAGAATGATTAACACAGAATCAATCTAACAGTCACTATATAAGTAAATGTACAAAGTGCGGAAGCGATTTAAGGAAATGTAAATCATCCAAGCATCACAATATAAATAGCAAAAGTAGAACTCATAATAAAGCATATAATCCAAATACGCAATCAATGTACCTGTATTATTACATCATTTAAAAAGTTCAAATACAATAGAATGTGCAAATACTCTCATCCTCACATATAAAATAAATGCTAAACAATGGCTTCTTCTACGGGCTCCTCCTCTGGGTATGGCTCCACTCCTAACTCCTGCTCATCTAACTGAAGAGGATCTATCATTGTCGGTTTCACAATGTAGGGCCCCAGCCAAAAAAAAGAAAATCTGGTTAGACAATTGTCTAAGTACATTTTAAGCTGATTATCATAAAGGTTATGTAATATTACCATTTTATGACTTCTAAGCAATAATTTGTATAAAGGAGCAGCAAGCAATACTAAAGAAAAAGAGAAAGCTATAAACCATCATTTATAACTTAAGCAAAGAAAAGGAAAGAGGCTGAGACATGCCTCGCATACAAACTAAACAAGGAAGGGCATATAAATATACATAACTAAACAAGTGCTGTAAGAAAAGTTCTACATCCTAAACATGCTGGTGATCAACAGAAAATATGCCAATTAAAATAAGTTAACTCAGCAGTGGTACATATATATAGCAGTAAGATTCTAACATCCTAAATATATATAAAAGCAGCACAAGAAAATAGCTGACTGAATAAGAATACTGAAAAATAAACAACAACAACTGCATATAAAACCATATGTGCATCGACTGCCATATAGAAAAGAGCTAATCTAGCCCATCGAATATCAAAGAAGCTTAGCACCATCCCGGCTAAGTCATAAAACTGTGTACCCCTAGCGACATAGGGAGGCTAGGCAAATAAGTACACAAAGCAAGCGAAGGGTCTTAGCACCAGTACGGTTAAGGCCCAACTGTATGCCCCTAGCGACATAAGGAGGCTAGTAAACTAAGCATACAAGGCAACCTTAACACCAGTACGACTAAGGCATCAACGGTGTACCCCTAGCGATATAAGGAGGCTAGTAAATTAGGCACACAACAAAATAGGTCCTTCCCCTAGTGACATAAGGAGGCTAGGAAATAAGGAAATATCTAAGAGGCAGCTCATATAATTATCATCTTTTCATTAATCACTTTAATATTTTCACAAGGAATCTAAGGAGTCTCCATATTTTTCTAACAGTTTATTCATGCATCAAATGTCTTATATGATATGCTCAAAAAAATATGGCACAGAAATACAAGGAATGCGTAGCAACAAAGTATCAAAGTAAGTAAGGGACTCTACTAAACATGGTAATATCATTTATTTTCTACTTAACCATTCTAACTATTCCAAGTTACACAAGTTCAGGATCACTGTTTTCTTTCTACCGAGTGTAACTCAGAATCTCGTCCTTATAAGTTAAAAGGGATTAGAACTGATCAGGTTCCAATCTAGTTCAATCAGATAGATGACTACGAGTTAAATCAATAAATCATACGTCCTAATTTTGTGAATTTAGATGTTCTAACTAAGATCTGATCAAGATCTTCTAAACCTATAGATTATGGATTAAATACTACGAGTATTAGGTTTAATCACATACTCCAAAGGATAAGACCTAAGTTCTAAGTTTTATTCTATAAGTGATATACTAGTTAAGACAAATCCTATTAAGTAATTAAACTTAATATGATGAATCTCCTACCTTAAATCTAAGGTTGAAAGATAAAATAATCAGAATGAGTTGTAAAATAAAAGAAAATCTAGAAACTAGTAAACCAAGATTTCACCCATTGGGTAACCCAATTTACCCAATGAGTGAACTCTAACCTATGATCTAGTCATAGTCTCAGGAAAGGTCCTTAATGTGCAATGCTTAAGACTTAGCAGAAATTATTGGAATTTGACTTAATGATTGATTTCACTCACTTAAATGTCACTAAGATGATTACAGCATTAGTTTTAGTGTTTTGGAATGATAACTAAATGGTATGTGTACTTAATCCAATCATAGGGCAAAATGACCATTTTGCCCCTACTTTAAGGGTCAAAAAGTTAACTTTTGACTTAGGAGTCAGAATTGAATTCTCTTAGTTCCAATTAGTTCCTTACTGTCTAACTTGAAGATAGACAGTAAGTACGCCTAAACTAGGAGAGAAACGGTCAAGTTATGACTAAAATAAGGCAAGGGGTAATTTGGTCATTTACCTAAATTTATAGGATTCGGATCCTAAATATTATTTTAGTATGTTGGTGACATTGGAATTCTAAATTAAATAGCTTCTTGAATTTTTGAATTTGGAGTTGATTTGACCAAGTTATGGTCATTTAAATTCCAAGGGCAATTTGGTCATTTTTCACTAAAGTCAACTCTAAGTTCTAGGTTGACTTTTTATCCTGATATTCAAATGAGAAAACTAATACAACTACGATGATGGTGCAGCTCTCCTAAGCATTTTAAGACCAATATTGACTATGTTTCGATAACCGGGTAAAAAATTATGAGGCTCTAAAGAGGTCCTAAAATGCTACCTCATTATACGTACCCCAAAATAAATTTTTTTTCATTATGTTATTTGATTCCTTACATTTTTCTGAGTATTTTAAGACCTATATTGGCTATATTTGGATCATCCTATAAAAAGTTATTAAACTTTTAAGATTTACTATTCAAAAATACAAATTGAATTATTTTACTGTTCATTTATTCAAATTAAATGATTTTGCTGTTCATCCCTAAAGTTTATAAATATGTATTTCTGAAATTATTGATAATTAATTATTCTATAATTAATTAATAATTTATCTGTGATTAATTAATATTAATTATTAATTAATTAATCATTAATCTATTTATTTTAATTATTTTAAATATAATAATATTATTACTACTGCTTAATTAGGGTTAAGTTAATTACAGTTAGGATTAATTAATAGGTTAATACTTATTAAATTATTAATGTTACTGTATATATATATATATATATTAATTTACTGATTATTATAAAATATCATTAAGTACTGTTTATTAGTAATTAAGGTTTTAATTACTGTTTGATTATGTTAATTAATTAATTAATTAATGACTGTTTAGTATTTAATATTCATAATAAAAAAATTAATTACTGTTTACTATTCCAAAGTAATTAATCACTAATAACTTTTAGTTAACCTAATGAACTGACTGTAATTGTAATTAATTAGCTAAGAAATTCTTAATTAATATTAATTAGGTCTTAATCCGTCGGATGCGAAACGTGGGTCCCACAGCCGACACGTGTCGCTCGCTAACTGGCCGCAGACCTGCGGCGGGCCCCACTGCAGCAGCGGCAGACCAGCGACGGGTCCCACCGAGCCACGTGGCGGCTCGGGATAGGGCCACGAGCACGGGGTGGGACCCACGACTGCGGTCGAAGCGACCGCAGCGGGCCCCACATTGATGGCCCGCGCACGAGGCGCGGGCCCCACCGCGGCACGTGGCTACTTCCGCTCGCGCCGGGTGGCACCGCGGGCCTTACTCCCTCGCTGACGCGGACCCGGGCAAGCATCGGGTTGGGCCCGGGTCGACCCGACCCGGCCCGGCTACCCTCCCCTCGCGATTTTTATCAAGGGCGCCGGCTAGGGCACGGCTTTTGTCGACCCTCTCGATGCCGAATTTCTTTGGCCCACACGGCCGACGAAAGGCCGGGGTCATGCCTTCACGCCGGTGGGTGGGTCGACGCGGGAGGTGGCCGGAGTCACCGGCAGGAGCAAACCCTAGGTCTAGTGTTCAGTGGATAAAACGGGTAACAGTTTCGACTGTTTGTCGATCGCTGAATCTGATCGATCGGGTTGTCTAACCCGATCGATCCGTTGGATCGACAATCAATGGCCCATAATAGGTTTACGAAACTACATTACAAGAATTGGAGCAAGATCGAGAGAGGATGGAGTACCTGGAACGAGCGGGTCCTTGGGATTCGAGGCTTTGGAAGACGACCCGAACCGCTGTTCGAACCCGACTTGCGCTAAAACACGATCCTTTGAGCTTATGGGATCTTAAGGAGAGCGGGGGCGGAGTCGGCGAGGCGGGCTCGAGCGCTGGCTGGCCAAGCGAGGCGGCGGTCCTCCGCGTGGGAGTCCAGGGTTCGCGGACGGGGACGGGAGCGTGAGAGCCGTCTGATCCTCGATCAGACGGCTTGGATCAGTCGTCTGATCGAGACGGCAGATCCCCTAACGGCGGGATGGGGATGGACGGCGCCGTTTGGAAGAATAAAATAATATTATTATTTAAAATAAATTAATTAATTCATTCTTATTTTAAATATTTAAATTGATTTCAGAAAAATTCCTAATATTCACCCCTAACTATTTGAGGGGTGAGGATCGCCAAGGCGAGGTCGGATTTTCGATCCGACGAGTATTTTAATTTCCTAATTTTTGAGGCATTAAATATTATTAAAATATTCGTCGAATTTTTGACGGCTTCCGATTGCCACGAAAACTTCACCCCTAGCTAATTTAAGGTCAATGAGTGCAATGGTGAAGTCCATTTTTCAATCGGAAGTCAATTTGAATATGTCAAATTTTAGGGTTTCTGGATTCTCTAGAAATCAGGACCTGATCCATTTGACTCCTGATTTGGACTAGGTCTTAGAGGTTGACTCCAATTAACCTAATTAGCACTTATGGTTAGTCTTAGGACTCAGGTTAGTCCTAATTGACTAGGTAACAACTTGGGTTGTTACAACCCCAGACCCCGGACCAGAGGGCTTCGATCCGCCACCTCCCTGATGGTGTAGGGATCGAGCCCGGGGTCTGGCATGGCCTCTGTGGGGAGAATTGTCTCCCCATAGTAGCTCAATGGCGGAATCCTCAGGTGAGTAAGGTCTGGCTGATCCAGACCGTCTCACAAGGGGATTCGGGTCCCAATCGATGCGTCTAACCACGGTGATAGAGTAACGATCGAATGCTGGCCGAGCCGTGGCCTGGGCGCGCCAGAATTTTGGGAATTAGGGTTCCCTAATTTGGCCTACCCGTCGGGACGGGGGAATGGGGACGACGGCACTGTGTGGGCTGGGTCGACCCACGACCCGCGCTGTGCGTGTGGCAGCCCTGCCCGCCGTGGTCCTGTTAACCCTTAAGTTAACATGATTATGGTGGAGGGGTCACCAAATGACAAGGTCCCCACTTAGAATTGAATTAAACACATGTTCTAATCCAACTTAAATAAGGACTTTGCCATTCAACCCAAAATACCATCACTAAATGATCATACAAGAACTCAGAGTGCGGAAGCAATAAAAATATAACATCCATCCATACAGCATAAATACAACAATACAAAATAAGTAAAGTGCTAAAAAGAGAATGTTAACCTATATTATTACAACATTTAATAAGTTTAAGAGAACTGAAAAAGGAAACTCTCGATCTCACAAGCAATAGAAACTAAAGCTAAAGATCTTCAAGAACGGGCTCCTCCTCCAATGGCAAGCTCTCCACTGTATCTGCTGCTCCAACAAACTCAGAACTTACCATTATCGGTTTCATAATGGTAGGGCCCCAGCCAACAAAAGAAAAACTGGTTAGACTATTGTCTAAGCACATTTTAGGGTAAACAATTTATTATGTTAAATAGATATCACCATGAACAGAACTGAAGCAATAGGTGCAGAAAAGCGCACAAAAAGAACAGTAATAAATTATAAACAAACAGTTTATAACTAAGCAAATAGGAAGTAATACATACCTCCTCCAAGCAACTACAACAAAGACAGGTAAGCAAAAGACTAAACAAAACTGTAAGAAAATACAACCTAAATATGCATATGATCAAATAGATTATGCTAAGTGACATACAGAAATTTAACCGTATAAATTTGAAAACAACTAACATCCTACATATGAAAACAGTAAGTAAAACTAGCATCCTATATAGTGCAGGAAAACTGTAAATAAAATAGTGCTACAATGCAGAATATATAAGTAAAACAGTAACTGTAAACTGAAACTGCAGTGACTATCTAAGTCACTCAAACTGAAAACATACTCAGCAAATCTTAGCTTGATGAGCTAAGAAACTCTGAACTGAACATCACTGAAAACTCTTAGCCTAATGAGTTAAGATAGAACTGAATGTAAGTGTACTTGAATTAGTATAACCAAATCAGAATCCTGACTCTATAGTCAGTATGGCAAGAGTCTATCCATCCTATCACTCGGACTAGGCATGGCCATAAACTGTCGGACATTAAACCCTCGAAAGGTTGCCGACCCGAACGGGTTGATCGAAGAGGTATACTAATCAAGCTACACCTTACAAACCACTTGTGAAATGAAAACTTAATGCTGCTTATGAATGTTCCAAATTAACATAAGATATTTATCAAATATCTTAAGTACATAATATATGTTCAAGGTATAAGGCTCAAAATCAAGGAATGCGAAGCATCAAAATCAAAGTGAGCAAGAAACTCTATCTAAAACACAGGTGATATCTGTTGTTATCTACTTTATTCGTTCTATATACTCTAAGTTACATAACTTAGAATCATGAAACCTACTAGTTGAAGATAATTAGGACTGGCCAAGTCCTAATTATAACTTAATCAAAAGACGACTATTTGGTTAAAATGAATAAATCATCGACCTAATTTTGCAATTTAATTTACCCCAAACCTCATCTTGATTAGCCAAATCAAGATGAAAAGATTAAGAATTAGACTACAGATGATGGGGTCTAATCACTTAATCTAAAGGTATAACTAAAGATCTAAGGTTTAGAACTCAAATCTCATAAATTAAGTTAAGGCAAGTCCTAATGATAAATCAATTCATTATGATAGATCTCTATTCTTAATTCTAAGGTTTAAAGATCAAATAATCATTTAATAAACTAAGAAAATCTATAAACTAGAAAACTCAAGGTTTCACCTATTGAGTAACCTAATTTACTCAATAGATGAATTCTATCCTAAGATCTATTCCTAATCTTAGAAAATAAGGCTCTTAATCTTTAAGAGTATCTCTCAAGACACACATCCTAACTAATGTTATAAAGACCTAAGGATAGATCTAAGAATGATTAAAGAATGAGAACACTCACTTAGGACTTAGGAATTTTCTTAAAGAGCAAATTTTGAGATTTAAATCAAAATCTAATTTAGACTTGGATTTGATTAATTTCAGTTCTAAATCATTCTATTTACTGATTTTAGTGATTATAAACTGAATTTAGGGTTTTTAAAGGCTAAACCCTAAATTTGGGCAAAATGACCATTTTGCCCCTATTTAAGGGTTCAAAAGATCAAATTTTGATCTAGGGCTTAAATTCTAAAATTTTCTTTTAAAAAGTGTTTCTTACTGTCTAATGTAAGATTAGACATCAACTAAATTAATTTTGGGTTATTATTAAGCCAAATGAGATCAAATTAGTGAATTTGACTCATAAGGGCAAATTAGTAATTTGACTAAGTGAAAGTTAAATTTTCTTCAAATTATTATTCTTTATTACCTAAGCTTTCCATAGAATTAAAATTTGCTAAATTCTGATAAGTATTGGCCAAGTTATGGCCAATACAATACTTAGGGTTAGAAGGGATAATTAAGAGAACCTTATTTATGGGTCGAAATCCTAACTTTGTCAATTAGTACCCAAATTGAGTAAAATCAGTGGCTATAGTTTACAAATAGTCCACTGATTATAATGACATGTGGTAGGCTCAATTTGGATCTAATTTGACTAAGTTATGACCTAATTAAGGTTTAGTGATTAATAAAATTAATCACTCAAACACTAATCTAACCTTATAGCTAGATTCTAAATGACTCTATGAGTCCTCTGAAACTTAAATCACTCAATTTGAATTATTAGATTTGCTAATATTTACTAATCAAGATTTAGAGTAATTAGGGGTGATTAGCAAATCTAACCGTTGGATCTAAAATATTTTTTACAGATTACTGTTAATTAAGTTTTTCTGATCTAAATTGATATTTGGATCATTCAATTTGGAGCTCAATTGACCAAGTTATGGTCATTTAAAGTTCTAGGGTTAATTAGGGTAATTAGGGTTAGGTCCTAAATGTTATTAGGCAAATACTAATCCAAACAGCAAGATTAACCCTATTAAAATGTTCCTTAGGGTTTTGTGAGTATTTTAAGACCCATATTTGGTATATTTGGATTAACACACACAAAGTTATAGCAATCTAAATAATTTGGACAATTAAGGTTTAAAGTGAGGATCCTAAAGGTCACTATGTGATATACTACACCAAATGAGAATTTGATACTTCCATAATATCCATTGTAATTTTCTGAATTTAACGGTATATTTATTTATGTGTTTTGAATTTATAAATCTTAAGTTATGAGTGGTTAAAGATTTGAATCATATTAATATTAATGAATTATATTAACCTTTATTATTTAATATTCTGCTACTGGGACCCACCCGCTAACTGGTCAATGGGTCCCACGGCATGTCATCAGCAGATGACACGCGAGCGATGCCGCCCCTCCTTCTTCATGCCCGGCAGAAGCGCGTGAGGGAAGCCGAGCAGCTCCTCTAGGGCACGATGAGAAGCGACCAAAACGCCGTCGAATAGTGTCAAATCGCATGGCATTAGATAGGTCTTGAAACGACCATTCCAATGGTACTCGGTTTCGATCCGGGGAGGAACTACAGTTCCAATAGCAGCTAACCCTAGATGTATAGAAGTGGATGGAACTTAAATCATCATATGAATTCGATCGAATCTGATTTGATCAATAAATGGTTAATCGACAATCACTCAATCCACAATGAATTAACAACAAAACAAAGGATGCAATCATACCTAATTGAATCATTAAGAGGTAATAAAAAGTGTCGAAGTGAGGTACCTTAATTTCTACGGCTGCGAGTTAGGCGGGTCAAAGAGGTTAGATTCGAGCTCTCCCCTTCAACTTTTGTGAGATAAGGAAAGTAATTTGGAATGGCAATTGAAGGTATTGAGGATAGAAGTTACAATAAGACTGCAAAAGGCGGTGCATCGAACACCTGGCGACTGTGAGTGCCGCGCGGCAGCAAGATGGACATGCGGTGATCCCTACGGGGAGGAAGCTTCGCGACCGTCCGATCGGGTCTGATCGGGCGGTCCAGGTCGTGCCTCGTTATGTTGACGGTGCTCAACGGCGGGGGAAATTAAATGCTAACGGCGCGTTATGATTAACTATTACTTACATTAATTATTTCTTAATTTTATAATTAAAATGAGTCCATTAAATGATCCTAGAAAAATTTCAATAAATCACCTTTAGCTAAATGAGGGGTGAGGAACGCAACGGCGCACTTGGATTTTAGTTTTGACTAGTATTTATTTATTTGAATTTTCAGGTATTTAAGTATTATTAAAATATTTGACGAAAAATCAACGACTTCCAAATGACTTCAAAACTTCACCCCTAGCTAATTTGGGTGCTCTGAACGCAATGGCGAAGTCAGATTTTTCAATCTGAAGTCTAGATAAAAAGTTAATTTCTAGGGTTTGGGATTTTCCAGAATTTCTAATTTGACTCAGTTGACTTCTGGTTTGACCTAGGTTTCAGAGATGAGTTCCAAATAACTTAATTAGTGACTTAGAACCTTAATTAAGACTTAGATTAGTCTTAATTGAGCCAAGTAACAACCTGGGTTGTTACAGTGCGACAGTGCCGGGTCTCCCGGGACTCGGTCGACCCCCGCATTTTCAATTTTGGGCCGAGCCGTTTTATTAAAATTGAATAATTAAGGAAAATAACTCAATTAATCAAATCATAGGATTTTGATTAAATAAAAATACAGAATGTATTATTCAAATAACTTTTAATCCACTGGTCCAAATCTTAGGATATCATATATAAAAATGATCAGAAAAATCTCAAGAACCTAAATATAAAATAAAATCATGCATCTGATGGTTAGATCTTTAATTTTTTCCTAATTACAGTGGATCTTAATTAGGGCAGATTAGTAAATTTACTCATCCAAATTGCATGTTCAGGGTGCCATTAACTCACTGATGTCAATTAGATTGCATGTGCTAAGCAAAATATTTTTCTGAGTTCTATAATTTTAGTTATGCCCTAATTTTGTTAAATTATGATTAGTAAATATTAGGACTTATACTTATTGGATCTTAGCAAACTCAGACTCTGATTTCTTGTATGATTAATTAAAACTTGCATGTCAAATATCATGTGATTTGAATGGTTGGGTTGGTACTTATAAGCTAATCCTTTTTGATTGGAATTAGGGTTTGATTAACATTAAGTAATCTCTGTTTTATAAACTTTGATTGTTAATCTGATTTATAATAGAAATCTAGTATATTGAATTCACCTGGATAAGCTTATTAAGTATACTTGAATGAATCTAAAGGTTTGAAATCCTAAACATCTTAATTAACTTAAGAAATCTTAAGATTTAGGTCAAGCTTTTAAGACTTGAACTAAGTTTGAGATTGCCACCAATAATACATAATTAATCCATTGATTTGACATTGATCTTAAATGAATAATTTGATTTTTCTTAAGGCATGAGAAGGGATCAAACCCTAATCTACTTAAGGAGAGTCCAAATCTTTAAGAAACTTGACTTAATTGAATTAATTTCAAAACTAGGAACTTAACATTTTCCAATAATGCATTTGATTTATTATTGATACTAAACATTTGAATTAGACAAACTAAGGTCAATAACAATCCTTGGTGATTTTATCATCTGAATCAAACCTTAAGATCCCTGATTTTCTCTTAAGAAAGAAGACTAGCATGAGAAGATAATTAAAATTATATTGATTAAACAAGTGACCTAATCCTTAACAATATGTTCGATTTAGATCCCATAATCTTAGATTGAGTGTGACCAGATGACTTTATCATCTGATCTAATCATCCTAAACCTAATTATGCAACATAACCTAAGAGGTAAATATCAAAATTGAGAAGAGAGAACCTGAAGTGTCTCTTCATGAGATCATCTTGAAATATTTAAAAGACTTAAATTCATATACCATGAGGTAGGAGGCCTTGTATGATCCCTTGAGGTAGAAGTGTAGAAGATCCCATCACCTTAGAAACTGATCTACTCTCCTTGTGGTAGTAATCCATTAAGACATTAGAAAAGATGCTTCTCCTTGTGGTAGAATCCTTATTAAGTGATCCTTGATCATACTTGATTGGTGAACCCTTGTATAGGACTTACCAATTAGTCTAGAACTTATAGTTATGATAAATCCTTATTCTATTAAATAGACACTATTGAACCATGATTATTGGGTAGTGCAGTATAGTATACCTATATTACTGGTATTCGGGATTAGTTGAGTCACTCTACGTGAGATTTATCTTTGTTGCTATCCTGCGGGCTTAGGCGGATATAACCTCACTTAGAGTAAATCAATTGATCCTAAGAGAGTATTAAATGGGTGCCCATCCCTTAGTTTGATTGAAAGACAAGTTGCCAACGGGCAATGCCTCTTAGCGAAGATCGCTTCAATAGGTATGGCTCAAATAAACTAAGTGACGAGATTCACCTTCTTTAAGATGCTAAGTATGATTGTGAGTTTGGTGACTCAAGGCTTAGTTTGAGATACAGAACCATCAACGGATGGTGCCTCCAAATGAAGACCGCTTTATTAGGGTGGCGTAATCAAACTAAATGTTGTAAGTCCAATCTTTGGAACATATTTAATATGTGTATACAATCACCCTGCCCAGTGATCTTTAAGTAAATAAGCAACTTTAACCAAACACCGATCTAGAATTTGGAAACAGAATCCTTTTAGCAGGATTCTGCACAGTGGAGACTTAGGATTCATCAATGTTTCTTACTATATTTTTTATGGATTTCAGAATTTCTCATTCATTCAACATCATGGCATAAGCATAAGTATGAAGATGAGTGGAACTCATTCCTTCTGTTATGATATAAGGTTATTAGTGATACAGTATGAGATACGGAATGTTATATACACAGACTGGGAAATTTCAGTGTGCATCTGCGTCACCATACTTACTTCCTAACAGTTGTACTTCATTGGACCGTACTACTCATAAATATTCAGTGATAGTTCTGTGATATACCGAGGTGTCGCATATTTGTGAGCATTGCTTCAATGGCATATAATGTAGCTTATAGCATTCCTTTCAGCATTTGACATTCCTCTCACTTTCATTTTACGAGTATCAGATATTTACATTTACTTTCAGTATTTAGTTTTGATGCAGTTTTATTTCGCTCAGTTCTTACAATTTTAGTTATTTATTGCCTTTACAGTTTTCCTGCACTTTTACTTTACGCCCTTGCATATTTGTTATGTTTAGCTTAGCTTGTTTAGATAGCTTCGATGTGTTAGACTTCTTGTCTAACACAGGGTACTTTTGGGATCCGGCAATTTACTAGATCTTGAGCAGTTCTTGGAGATAGGTCAGGAGGACGTACCAGAGACTCATGAGGAGCATTTGGAGCTATAGAGATTCGAGCACCTACATTTATTTTATAGCTCTTTTCGCATTTTAGATAGACTCTTTATATTCCTGCATTTAAATAATTTGTAATAAATCCTGGATGTATTTTTACTTTTCTTTTCTGAGATGGATATTTACTACTGCTTGAGATGAATATATTTTTGGATGTTTTGCTTTTAGCTTCCGCACTCTGTTATACTACTATACATAGTATTATGATGTGATCAGCGTACTTGAAACGCTGATATATTTTATAACGTACATGGGTTCTTTCTAGCTCCGTTGAACCTTATGTATGTGCCAGTCTATTACCTAAGATAAGTATTCTTATCTTAGATATTGACTCTCGAACCTACTCTTAGGGTTCGAATCAGCGACCTTCAGTATGGCTTCGTCTCTCTAGCCTATTCAGGAAGATGGGTTTTATTTGTGTGGCCCACCGTTCCCGAGTAACGCACCGTTCTGCCGCCGAACTATAAATTATACCTGGCTTTTGCGCATGGTGACGGGACGGGGCGTTACAACAAATTAGGGTAAATCCTATTTAAGTAAAGTCAAACTCAATAGGATGATTCTCCTATCCTGAGTTTAAAGTTGAAAGATAAAATAATCAAAATTAAGTTGCAAAATCTAGAAAACTAATAAAACCAATGTTTCATTCATTAAATAACCTCATTATTTAATGAATGAAATCTAACCTATGATATAGTCCTAATCTCAAGAATAGTCCAAATGTGAAGTGTAAATTCCTAAGGAAAAGACTAAGAGAAATTTTATAGAATTTAACTAAATTGATTGAATAACTGATTTTATTCACTTTAATAATCCTAATACAATTTTAATATTGATTTTAGTGATTTAAATAAAATTAGGGGTTAAGGGCACTTAACCTAAATTTTGGGCAAAATGACCATTTCGCCCCTACTTAAGGGTCCAAAAAGTTACTTTTTGATCTAGGGCTCTAAATTCCATATGAATTGACTAAATAATTCATTAGTGTATGATGTAATCACTCGGCACAAAAATCCAAGACACAAAAATTTGTACTGGCATGAAACACGGAGGCGGCAGCGGCGCCGAAAATAGTGCGCGCCATTATGACACACGTCGGCACTGAGGCAGAAGTTGAAGCATGGTTCGACGAGGCTTGGACCAGTTTGGTTCAGTAAAAATGTTTGAACCAAGATCCAAACCCAATTGAATTGTTCTTCTTCCTTACACAGGCCGAACAAAAAAAAAATCTAGGGTTTTGATTCCAGCTCAACTCCGGTGGTCTCTGGGTGTGACCCGCACACCGACGAGAAGGCCTCTCCGAGGTCGTTCACTTGAGATCAAAATCGAAACCATATGTTGAGTCTGAAGGAAATTAGATGATGCCCTAGATCTCCCCCAACATAACCCTAAAGAGCACTGTGGTCGGTCTGCTGATTGAGCTCGATCTAGGTCGATCGAGTTCAATCAAACATCACCAGATTGAATAATATGGATTTAAATAGGGTCATGCAATTAAGAAGAAGTGATTGTAATTTTAAAAATGAAGTAATTAAGGATATACTTGAATGTCCTCTTCGGTAGATAGCAAGAGCTGAATTTTTCTTCGGCAGCCGCTTACGCTCCTTTCTCAGAATGCAAAATAGCAAAAATGATGCAGGGAAAGGAGTGTGTATGGGTAATTAGGAATTTAGATGAGCTGGAGGTGTGATCGTGGCATACAATCTCTGGCCCTTTACGCACACAATGATCCACAGAGATGACGTACATGAACACATCAGGGCCGTCGAATCAGGACAATGATCCGATGGCTAGATCTCCTCGAGTGATCCAGCGCTGTCAGATCAGGTCTATCTAAGGACGACGGTTTATATTGTGCTGATCCGTTGTGCGTTGTCCAGGCCTGCACAGCGGATCTCCACGGTTCAAAAATGTGCCGATGGAAATAATTAAAAGTGTGTGTGTGTATATATATATATATATATATGAATTTATATTATTTACTTTAATAAACTAATTAATTATACACTAATTATTACTCAAAATTAAATAACCAAATGCACTTTGAAAATCCCAAAAATTCACATTTACCTAATTGAGGTGTGGGTAACTCAAAAACGCAATCAAATTTTTGATCGGAGGTCAATTTAATTATCTTAATTTTCTGGGTATTTAAATATTATTAAAATATTTGGGGAAAATTCGACGACTTCCAAACACTTTCAAAATACAATCCATAGCTAATTTGGGTGTGGTGAGTCTAATGGTGAACTTTGTTTTCAATCTTGAGATCTAAATAAATTAGGCATTCTCAGAATTATTAGAAAACAATGAAATGTTGGAAATTGCTAAACGATCTTCAAATCGCAGGAAATTTGAAGTGGGAGCTCCTAATACTAATATAAGACTAATGGAAAAGGATTAGAGTCAATTAGGTCACTAATTGATGGGTAACAATATTAGGGTTATTACAGACTCCCCTCCTTAAAAAGAGTGTCGCCCACGACACACAACAAACAAACAAAAATTGAAAATGCAAAAGGAAGTCTAAAGAGATTTAACGAAATTGAAAGAACTAAATCTACCTGATTAAGAAAAGAATTATGGGAACTTCTTTCGCATATCCTCTTCTTTCTCCTACGTGGCTTCACCAGCTGGATGATTCTGCCAGTGAACTTCGATCACAGAAATGATGTGGTTTCTTAACTGCTTAAGATCCCGCCCCAGAATTGCCACTGGTTTAACGATAAAAGTCAGATTGGGTTGCAGTTCCATTACAGGTATCTGAACTTGCTAACTCGGATCTAGCAAACACCTTCTTAGTGATGAAACGTGAAACACATTATGTACAGCCTAGAAGCCTTCTGGCACTTGAACTACAAATTAGGGCAAATCCTATTTAAGTAAAGTCAAACTTAATAGGATAATTCACCTATCCTGAGTTTAAAGTTGAAAGACAAAATAATCAAAATTAAGTTGCAAAATCTAGAAAACTAATAAAACCAATATTTCATTCATTAAATAACCTCATTATTTAATGAATGAAATCTTACCTATGATCTAGTCCTAGTCTCAAAAATAGTCCAAATGTAAAGTGTAAATTCCTAAGGAAAAGACTAAGAGAAATTTTATAGAATTAACTAAATTGATTGAATAACTGATTTTATTTACTTTAATGATCCTAATACAGTTTTAATATTGATTTTAGTGATTTAAATAAAATTAGGGGTTAAGGGCACTTAACCTAAATTTTGGGCAAAATGACTATTTCGCCCCTACTTAAGGGTCCAAAAAGTTTCTTTTTGATCTAGGGCTCTAAATTAAAATTTATTATTACCACATGATTTCTTATTATATAATATAAATATATGCAGTAAGTACACTCAATTTGGATAAAAAATAGGTCATATAGGTTTAAACTAAGAATTTTGACTTAAGGAGCAATTTAGTAATTTACACTTAATGGAATATATATTTTTATGCAGTTTATTATTAGTTACTGCTCAAAGATTCTATAGAGTCTAAGAATACTAAATTCTAAAGTCAAATGGCTAAGTTATGGAAGTTCTAAATTCCAATGGTAATTCAGTAATTTTCCTAAGGTTAAGGGGCAAAAACTGAACTTTTTCATTTGAGGTCCAAATGCAGCAAACTCTATATCTACAACTTTCCTATAACACACCGAGTACTTTGACTATGAGTAGACCCAATTTGGACTTCAATAGGTCAAGTTATGACCTAACTAGGGTTATGGGTATTTGTCATTTTTTATTTTCTAGGGTTCATAACCTAAATATTATTGTAGTTTGCTGTTGGTATTATAATTTTAAGCTAGTTAGCACTTTGAATTTCTTGGTTTGGAGTTCAATTGATCAAATTTTGATCAATTGAAAACTAAGGGCATTTTGGTCATTTTTGGTGGGGTCCTAAATGTGACTTTACAAACTAAGCTCCAAATAGGAAAACTAATACTATCACAGTGATGGGGCTATTCTCCTAATCACTTTAAAACTCATATTAACTATGTTAAATATCTATGTAAAAAGTTATAGGTGTTTGTTTATGTCCTAAAATGTCATTAAGTTAAATACCCCAAATTAAAATTTTGAATTATGCCATTTGATTCCTCTTATTTTTCTAAGTAAAATAAGACATATATTTGATGTTTGGATCATTATTTTTAAAGTTATGAGGCTTTAAAGTTTCCTAAATTAATTAAATTTAAATGAAATGATTTTACTTTTTATGAATATAATTTAAATTAATTTACTTATATTAAATTAGTTAACTAGTATTAATTAATTTGAATTAGCCTAATATTAAAATAGTGCTAATTAATTAATCTAATTATTATTTAATTAAGTTAACCTAGTGTGCTAGATTAATTAATCCTAATATAATTAACTGACCTACTGTTATTGCTTAATTAACTTAATTAATCTACTAATAATAGCTAACTAATCAACTAACTACTAATTAATTATTAAATTAATTATTAGATAATAGTAAATATAATTATAGCTATATAGTTTTTTATTTATTTATTTATAATTTTTTGTCTAAACATATTAATTAACTAATGTTAATTACTGCACTAATAATTTATCTACTGCTATTATTTAATTAAACTAAACTAATTAATGTTAATCACTTAATCTAATTACAATAAATTAACTTAAATAACTTTAACAGTAAGGATATATATATATATATATGCATATATAAAGTTTTTTGTTTATAACTATAAACCTATATAAATATATATATATATATATATATATATATATATATTTATTTATTTATTTATTTATTTATTTATTTATTTATTTATTTGTATATTAATTATGTTGGGATTTATTGCAACGGGACCCATGCTGCAACGTGTCAACAGGCGACTGGACGAGGCATAACAGCGAGACCCACTGACTGCATCCGGAGCCAACAGCGGGGGTCCCACATTGTAGTGCCCCACCCCGTCACCGCGCGCAAAAGAGACAGTTATAATCAATTTCGGCAGCGGAACGGCGCTCCCCTCGTTGAGGAATATCCCGTCTCCCTAAATAGCTGAAAACCAAGCCCGTCTAAAGGGCTACTGACTCAAACCCAAGGAGAGTTGAGAGCTAATACTTAAGATAAGAGTAGTATACTTATCCTAAGTATTAGACATATATACATTGGATTTAGAATACAACATGAAGAATCCAATATATGCATAAGATATCAGCATTTTCAGTATACTGATCACATCACAATACTAAGTATAAATAGTGTATAACAGATGCGGAAGCTTAAAGCAAACATCCAGAAATATTCATCACAGAAGCTGTATGAAAACATTCATCTCATAAAAGAAAAGAAAATACATCCAAAATTATTACAGACATTTACTGAATAGCAGACATAGAGTTAAGTACTGAACTAAAAATACTAAGCAGAAAAATAAAACTAAAGAAGAGTCCACTAATGCTCCACAGGCTCCTCCTGAATCTCCTGGTATCCTCCTAACTTGGCTCAATATACTGTTCAGGATCTAGCAAATTGCCGGATCCCAAAAGCACCCCGTATTAGACAATAAGTTTAACACATCAGAACTAATCTAACGAGTTCTAGTTATTCTTTTAACATTTATATAATATAAGTAAATCTGTAGAAAAACTATAAAGGTAACTGAAAGTATAAAACTGTATAAAATGGTACAAAGTAAGGTAAACCTGAACTATAAACTGAATACTGAAAATAAACTAAAATAATAATGAATCTAAACTGAATAATCATCTATAAAACTATAATATATGTCACTGAAATTGTGCATCTGAATATGCCACAACACTGTATGCTACTGATATGTAACCAAAATATCACTGAACTGCTATGAGTAGTACGGTCCAATGTATACATACATCCAGTTGAGAATACTGCTTACTGATGATGCCAATACATCCTGAAATTCTCCAGTTAATGTATGAAACATTCCATAACTCATAAATTATCACTGATACTTATACATCATTCTGATACTCATACATCATGATTATGCTCATGCTCATGCTTATAACTACATGAGATAAATCCAAAAATGCTTTGAAATCCAATAATGAATTCAATGTCTCCATTATGCAGAATCCTATTAAAAAGATTCTGACTCCTAAAATTCTAACTTCGATAATTGGTTAAAGTTGAGAGTTTACTTGAAAATCATTAGCTGGGATGATTGTATACACATATTTAACATGTTTGCAAGAAAGATGGATTTAACCCTTAGCTTATTTAAACTGCACTTATCAAAGTGCACTACGATAGGAGATAGAACTCAGTCACAATTTATATATCATGCTAAGCTGTTAAATATCTTAATTACAAGCATACTCAGTGTTCTACGTAAGTGAGTTAAGATACTTAGTTTGCTTAAATTACACTTTTCGAAGCGCACTACAATAAGAGGTAGAAATCGGTCGCAGTTTATATCTCAAACTGAGGATCTTATTCACCAATTGTAACACTCTTAGTCTTGGAAGATTTACTCTAACGGGACTGTATTTGTCTAATCCCTCAGGATAGCACCTAGTCATAAGTCCACATTATAGTGAATCAACCAATCCTGAATACTACTGAAGTAATCCAGTAATATGGGTATACCCTACTATACCCAACCAATAATTTGAGTTTAGAAAATTCTATTTAATCAACAAGGATTTATCAAATCTATTAATCCTTACTCTAAGTAGGTGTATCCTACACAAGGCTCCAAGGATATGATCAAAGGATCACTCAACATAAGTTGCTACCACAAGGAATAAGTCACATTCTAAGTACTTTAGGTGATTCCAACTACAAGGTATTAAGTTCAACTTCTAAGTTTATGAAGGATCATCTAAGTTTCTACCTCAAAGAGTTACAAAAGCTCTTCCTACCTCAATGTGTCAATAATTAAGGTCCTTAAATATTTCAAGAATGATCTGAAAGCAAGACCCTTAAGATCTCACTTTTCTATTTCTTAAGGCTTACTTGTTAGACTTAGGTTAAAGTGATTAGATTAGATGATTAAAATTCATTTGATCTTTTCCTATTCTATAATCATGGGATGCAATCAAAGATCTTATTATGATTAGATCATTTCATAAATCATTACAATTTTATTTCCATCTTATGCTAATTATCTTATATAAGAGAAAATCAAAGATTTAAAGTTTAGATTCAGATGATTCAATCACACATATTTAATATTAATCTTAGCACTTATAATTCAATGATTTAAGATCAATATCAAATTATATGCATTATTGGAACAATATCAATTAAATTATCTTTCAATCAAATTAATTGATTAAGTGATTAAGGTTTAGATCTTAATCAAAATAAGTTAAGGTTTAACCCCTAACCTTTCCACCATTATGACCAAGGTTAATTTATAGGTCAATAATAAATCAATGTGTTATTAGTATATTATTGATGTCAAACTTTGGTTTTAGATTAAATATCATCTACTTAATCAAGTTAGCAAGATTCTTATGTTTAATTATAATTTAATATCATTTACATGTGATTAGGTGTCCAAATAGATATTTAGAGTTTTCTAATATACATCCTAATATCATGAAAGCATCTAAATATAAAGATGACATAGAATAAAAAAGGTAATTAATGTTAATTAAATTCTAAATCAAAGCAAAGGGGTTAGCACTTGATTATAATTTTAAAAGACTTAGGTTTTATGCTATTAAGTTGTTAAAATATACCTATTCGATACAAGCACTTAAAATTCTATCACTTAGCATTTGGCATAACATACATTTCAAGTACATAGTAAGTTTTGAGCATTTGATAAAAATAACAATATTTCAAACTTAATTTCCATATAGAATTTTATGCAATGTCCCACTACAGTCCTAAGGACTTTAAAATGCAAAAACAGTGAAGTTTTGGCCATTTCAGCCAATTCTGGGCAGTTTTACAAAAAATCTGGGAAATTTTGCAATTTTGGGCGCTACAGCGCGCTGTGATGCACTATAGCACAATGCAGCGCTTCTGGCATTGTAGTGCGTTGTGGCGCTTCTGCCGCTGCAGCGTGTTGTGGCAGTTTTAGCGCTGCAGCGCGCTGTGACGCTTTTAGCGCTGCAGTGCGCGGTAGCGCTCTCAGCGCTGCGGTCCGCTGTGGCGAGCTATGGCACGCTGCAGCGGACCGACTAGCGAAATAACTATTTAATTTATTTATTTTTGACATTTCCTAAAGTTTTCCCGAAGTTTCGCTACAGCGCGCTACAACGTGCTACAGCGCGCTGCAGCAGTCCAACTTACGATTTTTACTGTTCAATTAATTTAATCGTTGATTTTTATATATTTTTTGAAATACCGCTGTAGTGGCCCATTTTACAACTTTGGGCGCTGCAGTGCCAGACAGCGATTTTGCCAGGACGAAAACTGGAATGCCTACTTTTGAGCTTAAATACTCCCAATCCAGAGTATTTCATAAGCGATGTCATATATCAATGGAAAGGTCTTTCCAATACCTTTCCATCGACACCAAAATTGGCACAAACGGAGCATCCTAACTATACAAAATATATATATATATATATATATATATATATATATATATATATATATATATATATAGGACTGGGTATACAAAATAGACGAAAAACAGAACATGCATTTTTCACAGAAATGAAAAGCTTCAATGAGCCTTAATGGCTTCCTTACTATATCATGAGTTTCTAGAGCTACAAATAAGTATACTAGCAATATGAAGAAGACAAAGAAGATGAGCAAATTGGTACTTTAGCCTTGTAAGGGGGAGAAGATGAAGGAACCTTTGTTTTCTTCAAGACTTTGGAGAGGAGCTTCTTCTTCAAGATGCAGCAATGGAGGAGGAGGGAAGAAAATTTCAGCAAGAAGGAGAAGAGGGTTGTGCTCTCTTTTTAAAGGAGGAGAGTGAGAGGGAGGCTCCATCATGAGCTAGGGGCTAAGATGTGAGTGGGAGTAAGGGCCATCATGAATGAGCATTAATGGGGCATGGCTAAGAGGAGAGGGGAGGGATGGCCAGCCAAATTGAGACTTAGAAAAAGAGGGGAAAATGGCCAACTGAAACTTTAGGAGAGATAAGGGGAGAGAAAAGCAAATTAAGGAACAATCAGTTATTATTCATAATTTTTAATTTATTAAAAATTTGGATTAATTAAATGTGTTCTGAAAAAATCCAAAAATTCACCCCTATCTAATTTGGGGGTGAGAAATTTATCGGTGAAGTCAAAATTCGATTCCAATAATTATTTAATTATTCTATTTTCCTGTGCATTTAATTATATTAAAATATTCGCAAAAATCCTACGACTTCCAAATGCGTCTAAAACATCACTCCTAGCTAATTTGGGGGTGACGATCGTAATGGATTTTGATTTCAAGGTTAAAATAAATACCTCAATTTTCTAATTAATTAAATATTAAATTAATTCAAAATAATTGATTGAGCTCTGAATTTCTCCAAACCTTCAGGGTTTGGTTCTAATGACTAGATGAACTTAATGATAATTACGATACAATTAGGCTAAATTCAACCTGGGTAACAGCCTTGGGTTGTTACACGCAGAAATGCGGCACGCTGAGAGTGGAACGCCTGATGCAGCAGGGTCCACAAGTTGTCAGCTAAAACGACTGCGGAACCCACTGGCCAATACGAAAGGGATCGCGTGGTCAACACAGGCGGGCCCCACAGTAGGACGCACAGCGAATCTGCGTGCACCCGCTGGCAAAAGCAGACCCACAGGGTCCACGCAGGCGCTAATGAGGCGGAGTCCACTCGACTTCCGCACAGGTCAGGTCGACCCGACTCGACCCACATCTCCTTCTTCTCTGCACGGTAGAGGGAGGCGTGGCTAACCATAACGGCCTAAATTTGGGTGCATCTGGGTTCGATCAAGACGATCAGAGACCCGATGGATAATCAATCGACAATAGCATTTAGGTAAATAAAATTGCAAGTGAGCGAATTATTTGAGAATTGGTGGAGGAAGGTGTAGCTCCCCGCCCCGTCATTGCGCGCAAGAGAGATAATAATAATCAATTTCGACGGCGGAGCGGTGCGCCACTCGGGAAGGGATATCCCATCTTCCCGAATAGCTGAAACAAAACCCATCTGAATGGTTACTGACTCAATCTCAATGAGGGTTAAAAGCTAATACTTAAGATAAGAGTAGTATTCTTATCCTAAGTATTAGACTAATACATATATTGGATTTAAAAAAAACACACATGAAGAATCTAATATATGTATAAGGTATCAGCATTCTCAGTATAATGATCACATCACAGTACTAAGTATAAATAATTATGTAAATAGAGTATTAAAGCTAAGCAAACATCTATAAATATTCATTACAGAAGCTGAATGAAGCATTAATCTCAGAAAAGAAAAGAAAACACATCCAAAATTATTACAAATTATTTATTGAGATAGTACTGAAATAAAGTCTAGCCACTGAATTGAAATAACCAAGCAAAATAGTGAAGCTGGAGAAGAGTCTACTAGTGCTCTACAAACTCCTCCTAGATCTTCTGAGTACCCACCTGATCTTGCTCCACTAACTACTCTGGATCTAATAAATTATCGGATTCCAAAAGTACCACATGTTAGACAATAAGTCTAACACATCGAAATTAATCTAACAGTTCTAATTATTCACTTAATATTTAAGCAGTGAAAACAAAGTTGCAAAAATACTATACATGTAACTGAAAGTATAAAATTGTATAAGAATGTACAAAACTGAAGTAAAGTAAAGTAAAACTAAACACTATGAAAATAACCTAGGAACTGTTAAAGAATTGGCGAATATCCTTCTGGACCATCTGGTTTACACGGATTTTGCTGAGCTTGTCCTTCATGCGCTGGAGAGAAAGGATGAATTCATGGGAGTCCACCTCCTGCTGCATCCAGAATCTTTCAAGTGTCTGAAGCATTTTCTGCTCCTCGGCTGGGAATATCTTTGGGTGCTCCTGGCTGTCATCGTTAGCGTCGTCGGCTTCCCCTGTCGTCAGCTGATTCTCAACGACGTCGTCGATGTCCGGGACGAAGGCCACCTCTTGCTCAGCGGGGCAATCCAGCGAGTTGCTGATGTCCATCGGATTGAGATAGCGAAACTGGCGAATCTGCGACACCATCTCTTCAACAACGCCATTATCCATAAGCTCGTCCACTTGAACTGCATTGTGCCAGCTGGCTCTGATCGAATCTTGCAATGGCGGAAATAATTATGGATAGTTTCACGGTTGACTTCAGTAGCCCAGGCTGGCACAGCCATCTGAATGGCTTGCAGGACGTCAATCTTCTCTGGTTGCTCAACCTTGTCATCCAGATGCTGAAGAAGGAGGCAGTTGAAGCGGCGGCGATAATAAGCTTTAAAATTACGGATGATCCCTTGGTCGCACGGCTGAATTTTTGACGTAATGTTGGGAGGAAAGTACAAAACCGTTGTGTTCCGAAGGGTGATCCGGTCAGAAAGCCCATCGATGGGGACATGAGCGCTGCAGTTGTCGAGAATCAGCAACACCTTTCGGTTGGCCATACGGCAATCAAAGTACTTCAGCCATTCCAAGAAGATGATACAATATGGGTCATCCAAGCTTTGGAGTTGTACCGATACTCGCATCCAAGGTTTGCCCGATTGACATTCTTGAAGCACCTGGGATTGGCGTACTTTTCGATGATCCAGAGGGGAAGCTTGTGGCTACCATCGCCGTTGCAGCAGACAACGACGGTGATACGTTCCTTATTTTGTTTATGACCCTCGAGTTGCCGAGTCGTGAGAGAGTTATCCACCTGACATTTGCCGGTGCGGTCAGCATTAGCCATCAAAGGCGCAAGTGCGGACAAATGCACTTACCTACATCCGGAAGAAGAGTCCAGTCTCATCCATATTATAAATATCTTTCCATTCGAACTTGTCGATCGTTTCGCGTAGGTGTTGAAGGCTATCCGCAATGAAATCTGTGTTCACACTGCCGCTCTCTCCAAAACGCCTATATGAATGAATGACATGTCGCTTCTTGAACCCTTCCAGCCAACCGTTGGAGAACTTGAATGGATCGTGGCCTGGATAAAGGCGGTCAAGAATTTTCTGGGCAGCCTCACACACAAGGTCACCGCTCAGATTGATGCGGTCTTGGTGGCCTTTGAACCATTCGACCAGTGCAGTCTTCATCATCGGATATTTGACTGCCCGCTGACGCTTGCTGTTAAGGTTTACCTCATCCGTGTCGTGCTTGAGCAAATCTGCCTTCCGTTTGAGGGTGTTGGAAACGATACATTGGCTGACTATTAGGTTGTGAGTTTCCTGAAGCCATGTGACGAGCTCGGTCTGCGTCAGCTTTGGGTTGTCTATGTGATGTTTGCAAAGACCGATGCGGATGCTATCCGTCATGGTGGTGTGCTTTGCTCCTTGAAACGGCATCGTTGTCGGTGGTTCTGGGTGTGTTGGGCGTGTGAAAAATGGACGATTTCCGATAACTTTTAAATGTATCATCGTGGCGGTCCCGAGATTATTAATTTGAACATCCTGCAAGTTTCCCGAGATTATTAATTAATAACCTTCATAAATTAATAACCTCCATAAATTAATAGACTAATGGCGGTCCCGAGATTATTAATTTAGACAGGTTCTACTGTACTTATTATTCATTGGCAAGAAGGTGAGAACTTATTGCTATAATGAGTTTTTGCACAAGAACTATTTATAAGCAAATATATATATATATATATATATATATATATATATATATATATTTATATATTATGTGTTATTGGTAGGATTTAAACTCATAACATATATTATAATTTAAATATAAATAAAATTATTTTCTTTTTAATTATAAAAATTAAAATTTTGATAACCTAATATTTAAAAAAAAAATAATGAAATGAGTAAATATACTTTTGATTGTGATCCATAATATATGTTTTACAATGAATACTAAAGTCTTGTTAAAAATTTTGTTGAGAGATAGTTTAGGGTACTTACATGAAACTCGTTAGAGTTGTACCGATTTTCATCTTCGATCGCAAACTTGCTATGACGCTCAAATCTGGTAAGGATCGTGCTGTCTTAGTAGCATTCACAGATTTCGATCCCGCCAAACTAGCCGGCTTCCCCCCTGCCGTTCCTCTCACAATCCGATCACTTGCTGTCGTCGCTGCATCGGATTCTCAAACCCTGATATACGTCGGAACCGGTGGTGGTAAACTCATTCTTCTCTCATTGAACCCCTCGCCGCAGTCGGCTTCACTTGCTTCTTCTGATGGAAACTCCAATTCTCACCCATCTCCGCCGGTACAGTTCCTTAGGGCTGCGACTATCAGCAACCGTGTCGTCGATTCAATTACTGTTCTTGCTGAGATTAGAAGAGTTATTCTTCACTCTGATGGATTATTGTTTTTGGTGGATTCGCTGCTATTGCAACCTGTGCAAAAGCTAGGATTCATCAAGGACGTTACAGCCATTTCTAAGCAGCTGGTACCGCGTGCCTCGTTGATTTCGGATCCCTTTGGCGATGGCGTGGTGAAAACAGAACTTTCTAGACCCGGGCCAACTTTCCTTGAGAAGTTGGGAGGGGGTATTCGGGTAAATGGGACAGCTCCTAGGGTTTCCGAGTTGCAGAGAGGAGCGGGAACTGGTTGTTTTTTTGCTGCTGCAGCGGGCAAGAAATTGGTGTTAATTGAGTTTTTTTTTCCAAGCAATGTTGACTTGTATGGTGAACGTAGCGGCATTTCCATACTCTGGAAGGAGATTCAGGGGGTCGAAGGAGTTAAAACGATGGCCTGGGTAGGTGATTCTATAATAGCAGGAACGTCCGAGGGTTACCATCTTTTCTCTGGTGTTACCGGTAAAGGCTCATTAATATTTTCTCTTCCTGAATCATCTCCTCCTATGGTGAAATTTCTACTGCGAAGCTCCGATGTGCTTTTATTGTTTGATAATATTGGCGTAGTTTCTAATACACTGGGACAGCCAGTCGGTGGAAGTTTGATTTTCCATTACGTGCCGGAATGCATTGCAGAGATACGTCCTTATGTAATAGTTGCAAGGGATGGCAGGCTGGATCTGTATAGGAAGAAATCTGGGGATTGTGTTCAGTCATTGTCATTGACAAGTAGCAGTGTTGGTCCTTGCATTGTTGCTAATGATGATCAGGACACTGGAGAGATTGTTGTTGTTGGAACTACTTATAAGGTTGGTAGGTTTTTCATTGTTAGATGCTGTTTGTTTTCTTTTATTCCTTGATTTTTAGCAGTTAGATATGGTAGTAATAAAATTTGCATCACTCAATCATTTACTATTATCGTGTTTCATCTTAAGGCACGCGGGCAATGTTTGTCTAATTTACAGGTTTTCTGTTGTCGTAAAGTGTCTCCAGAAGAGCAAATCAAAGACTTGTTAAGAAAGAAGCATTTAAAGGAAGCCATCAGTTTGGTTGAAGAATTTGAGTCCGATGGTGAAATGACCAGGGAAATGCTCTTCTTTGTGCATGCTCAAATTGGTTTCCTATTGCTCTTTGAATTGCGTTTCAAAGAAGCAGTTGATCACTTTTTGCTATCAGAATCAATGGATCCATCTGAAATATTTTCATTTATAATAAAAGACCCCAACCGGTGGTCCCATCAGGTATTTTACTACACTTTCTATTTCAAAGCTACACTGTCGTCTTATATCTATGACTATTTAATACTTTGTACTTGTTGAGTGTTATATATGAAAATTTCGGACATGAATGTTTGTTCATTCAATGTTTGTTAATAACTTAATATTTTGTCATTGTAAGCTTTGTTGTAGTGGTAAAGCTAAAGGTGAATGAAGGAATATAATATAGTCCTTGGCAGTTTAAATTGGAAAGTTGATGTTATGTTGTATATCCTTATTCTAGAATCAAAGTCCTAGTAGCGACCTTATAACTGATCTAGGTATATGTGAATCTTATTTAAAAATAAGCTCACAATTATCTTATTTGCTTTGTTTATTTTATATGATAATTTGAATTATAAACTTACATATACAAGTGGATTTATCACTATTTCTTGTTCTCCATTGTTGATAAATTGTAAACATTACCGGTGTTGGGCCCCAAATTTCAAATGAGAAATGTGGAGGGTTACATTTATTAGTCAATAGCTAGCTTAAAATGTTGTTAATTTAGCATGATATGAATTCTTTGTGAAATTGTGTTATAGCTAGGTCATTCCCTGAAAGTGGTGAAATGTATTACTTGAATGACTTTATATCAACACCTGGGTGTGGCATTGAGTAGGGGCTCCCACATTATGGATGAATGCAAGTAAAAAGGTTAATTTTAAATACTAAGTTAAGAATAAGGAGTTTGAATAATAATATTCTAACAAACAAGTTTATATAATTAGTGGATTATGATTAATAGAAAGAGTATTTATATAGTCCTTAAGATATAAAATGGGTATGCAAGAAAGCAAAAGAAATCAATAATTTAGGCTTTAAATGTTGTTTTAAAGGGTTGATATAGAAATGGGTGTTCTGCTAAATACTAATTTAATGGATAATTTAATGGAAGTTAAGAGGAAGGGAGATGGAATTATAATTCTAAATATTGCATTTATTGGAGTATTTATTAATATTATAAGCATGCATGCTTATCAAATAAGATTAAAATGAATTTTTAAGTGAAATTTTGGCATCATATGGAGTAGTTTCAAGGAATTCCTTAAGATGAAATGTTAGGGCATGTTAAAAGAAGAGCTAAAAATTTAATAACATTCATAATGGTTTTGGTTTTGGTGAGTAATGAACAAATGAAACATAATTTTGGAGTTCGCTTCAGCTTATGATTTTATGATTGCTAATACTTTGCGAAAAATCATTGATGACACATTACTTTAAGATTGGATTTTAAAAACTTAGATTGGTTATTTTTGTTAAAAGTTGACTTTATCATAAGGATTGTAAGGCTAGGTTATTCATGATGAAAACTTGACAACTTAACATTAATTATTAGTTCTAGATTTGAAAATGAGTTACAAAAGCAATGTTAACTCTAAGTTATATCCAAAGACTAAATAATGGAATCTTAAAAGTAAAACAAAAAAATATATTTATGAATAGAGTTTTAGATTTTGGACAATGGGGTATTAAAGTGGAAGTTGATTTAATGCGACAAACAATTGTTATTTTTGTTCTTAAGGTGGCTATATTTGTACTTAGAGATTAAAAGGGGTGGCCCTTACTAATTAAGTTGTTGGACAAAAACAAGTTGCTCAAGAAAAAATAAAGAAAAGAATTTTTAGTATAAAAAATATTTTAAATGTAAATATGATGAAAATTGAAAAAATATAATATATATTATTGTAAATTAAAAAGCAGTTCATGATGCTGGCCCAGGCTTTTGAAAGTTTTTATGAGAAACTAATTACTTTTGAGGAAAATACACATTTTACAAAATTAAACATGGAGACAAAAATATTAAAGAGTCTATTTAAATGTATCAAGGATGCTGATCTTCCTTTTTTCAAAGATGAAGACATTCAGCATGGATTGAAAATTTATTTTGTTAAGTTTTTAATGAAGATTATGATAACAAGATTGACATGCATGAGTTTTGTAGCTCTAAATATATCATTTATTATTTTATTTGATGAGTAAATAAATGAGGTTATGAATACTTTAAAAAAATGAAGAATAATAAAGTTGTTCGAATTGAATAACATCCCCATTGATGTGTGGCAATACTTTGTTGAGGTATGAGTCTCTTAGCTCACCAAGTTTAGAAAAGTGGAGGAAGGATATTGTGATACCTATTTACAATATAAAGGCAATACCTAGGAATGTAATTATAGAGAAATCATGTTAATGAACCATACCTTGGAACTTCTAGAGAGAGTGATCGAACTATAAAGAATGTATATTGTGACGTGATACTATTATATCATGGAATCAATTTTGTGTATTTCGGTAGATCAATTATAGAGGCCATACATTGTGATGTGATACCATTATATCAAGTTTAAATAGATTACATCAACTATAGAGAAATCAAGTTATTTTGATGGAAACATTTATATAGAGAAAGAAATATCTCCATTTAATAATATTTAATTTAGAAAAAATGGATGATAAAGTTTCAAGGGAAGTTTTTTGGAGACCGTTGGAAAGAGAAATGATGTGTCTTATATTAAAGTATTAAAGACATGTATAATGGAGCAATTAATGTGTTCAAATGCAAGGTGGCTAAATAATTTTCTCGTTTAATTAGATTACATCAAGGGCATAAGCTGACAGATTGCATCAAGGGCATAAGCTGAGTGGAGGTCTTCTGTTCGGGTTAGCTGGGCGTTCTTAGTCTGTGTTTCTTTTGCATTAGTTTTGAATGTTCTTTCTAAATGCATTTAAGAGGAGGTGCCTTGATGTTACTATTCTTATAGATAAAGCTAGAAATTCAAGTAAAAGTTAAGTTGTAGAGAATTTTCTTAGAATCTAAATAATTTTGTCTTAGTTAATTCAAAATGAAATATATGGAGCATTCATTTAATCATAATAGAATATATAATAATTAAAGATCATGCCATTAAGAAGAGTGTTAGATTAAAATATATTAGTTCAATCATATAAAATAACTAGAAAATAGAGGTGATGTGATTAACAAAATCCAAGTTGGTTGGATAAAATGAAGGATGCTTTAAAGTTTTGTGCTATAAAAAAACTCACTTAAATAAGTTTTATTGAGTAATTATGAGACTAGTTATGTTATATGAGGTAGAATGTTGACCAGTAAAGCAAAATTGTATTGATAAAATAAGTGTGATGGAGATGAGGATGCTAAGGTGTTTGAGTGATTATTTTTAAAAGGATAGAATGAGAAATGTATTCATTCTTAACACAACTGAACTCACTTCAATTAAGAATTAAGATTTGAGAAAATCATCTTTGATTGTTTTGGCATTGAAAATGTAAATTGTTAGTTAGGAAAGTTGAGTTTTGAGATTTTGTCCATAAAGAGGCGGAGAAGACCAAAAAGGCATGACAAGAAACTATTAGGAAAGATATTATATATCTAGAGTTTAGTAATTGGTTGTTTTTTTATTGTGCACAATGGAGACAAAGGATTCATGTAGCCCATCTCACTTAGTTGGACATCCTTGGGGGTGTTGTTTTTTTCTTTTTCAGTTATGTCTCTAATGAGTTTTAGGCTATGCATATGCTCGCTGTAGTTCTTAAATTCTCTATGCTTTTGCATACCTGCATTGGCCGTTTACTGTTTCCATTGTAGTGAACAGTTTTTTTCAGGTTCCAAGGAAACGTTACTGGGGATTGCATCCTCCTCCTGTACCTCTTGAACAAGTTGTTGATGATGGATTAATAGCTATTCAACGAGCTATGTTTCTCAGAAAAGCTGGTATTGTGACTTCTACTGACGAGGATTTTATTTTGAATCCACCAAGTAGAACTGATTTATTGCAGTCAGCAATTGAGAACATTATAAGGTTGCTTATTATTAATTTTAATTGAGATAACAATCCTGAATGATAAGCTTGCTATATAACAGATCTCATTAGAGTTGCATACATATATTAGAATTTGAATCTTAATCTGGATCTTTGTCAACTGGCTCTAATGCACTTAGGTATTTTCTTGTATGCCGGGAGAAGGAATTGATTCATCCAGTGAATGAAGGAGTTGACACTCTTTTAATGTACCTTTACAGAGCTCTTAATCGTGTACCAGATATGGAGGAGCTTGCATCATCTCAGAACAGCTGTGTTGTGGTATGTGCTCATCGTTTCTAGGTTTTTACATGTTGTATTATAGTGTAACTTGAGGCATTATGTTTGTGTTACATGCACAATCAATATTTAATGAGCATAAGCCTTAAGGGAATGCACTATATATGCGTTGGCAAGCAGTGGAACCTTCTGTTCCTATGCGTTGTGAAGCAGATTCAACGTTGTGAGAATGCTGCTTGAAGATGACCCTGCAACTTGCATGGGCAGTGCAGGAGGAGTTAGAAACCTTGTTAGATGGCTCTGGACATTTACGGACACTTGCATTTCTGTATGCTAGTAAAGGAATGCTCTCAAAGGCTCTCACAATCTGGCGTGTTCTGGCAAAAAAATATTCAACTGGATTTTGGAAAGATATCACTGCTGATGCAGATTGTGACTACTCAGATTCATCTTCGAATTCACTCTCTGGTCAGAAAATAGCTGCTGCTGAAGCATCGAAGTTGCTACAAGAGTCATCTGATCAAGCTCTTATTCTTGAGCATATTGGATGGGTTAGTTTTATTTAACTTTCATAACTCTCTCTTTGTCGAATTGCTGCGATGGCATGCTTATGCTCAATCCGCTATTTTTTGCTTTAGATTGCTGATATCGATCAAGAATGTGCCATCCTTATTTTAACTTCTGAGAAGCGGATTAAACAACTTTCTCCAGGTGTGTTTTCCTGTGGTTGTCAAGCCCGTCTCATGAATTTATCATTAGTTTGGCACTTAGGCTATTTATACCTTCTCAGGAGTAAACATTACACCATACAATCTGTTATTCACCTTTGGTACACTCTAGTGCCATGCTATTTATAATCAAAACGTCTTTATAAAATATTTGTAATTTTCATCTCAAATATTAAGGAAGTCTAATTTTTGTTTTGTGTGACATGTCACTATCATAGGATAAATTGGGTGTTGGTTAACATGATGACTTTTTGAATGAAATAAAGTTTTTTGCTTAACAAGTCATATGCCATGCATGCTTAGCGCATGCAAATTGTCTGTGAAATTGTTATTTATTATCAAGTCAACGGTAATAAATTGTTAGGCCCTTCTATCTTTTCTAAGTGTAGATAAATTTTTAATTTGCTACGTATGGTTCATTTGTATACCTTTTATTTGAGCTAGCGTATTTTATTGTAATAACCCTAATTTCTTAATTTTGTATATTTTATTTAGATGGCATAATTTGGAGATCTTTTTGGATTTTTTCTGATTTCTTATGAATTTTCATTAGAAAAATCCTAAACTGTTTAAATAAGGGGATCCCATCCATATCTCTAGTCAACCCTCCATATCATTTTCACATAAACAATAGGTGGGAGCAGCCCAAATATTTGGAAACTCTCTTCCTTTTATGTGTATGCTCTTCTCCTTCTCTCTTCATGCCTTCTCTTCCTCTTCCCCTTTCCTCCCCACACTACATATTCCTCTCTCTTGCAGCCAAAAGAGACGCATGTTGCAAGAAGAAGCTCTCCATAACCATAACCTGCAAAACAAAAGCGTACTAATAAGTGTTGGACATGGGAATGCTAAGGAGGATTAGCGGGATACTATAGAGGATATGATGAGAAATGCGTGCATTCTTGGCAAGGTTGAAGTGGTTTTTATTGAGGATAGTCTCAATGGAAGTTATCTTAGATGGTTTGGACACAATAAGCGTAAACCGTTGATGCTTTAGTTAGGGAGTTGGGTTAATGAATTTTGTCAAAGCTAAAAGAGTAAGGAAAACTGAAAAAGGCATGCATGAAACATTCATGAATGGAAACACATGATTACATACTTGGAGCTTATGGAGGAGGAGCTATTAATTGATCGGTCACAATGGAAACACATGATTTATATAGTTGATCTTACTTAATAGGATTAAGGTTTTGTGTTACTATGTTATTGTTGAATTTTGGAGAAAAACATTTTTTTGGCATGTATTAATTATTATTTATGGAGCAACTAAGGGATCTTTTTTGACTTTTAAAATACTCTGTAAAAGAGTGGCTTCCCTCCTTAAGGCCACCTCGGTTACTCTAGGGATTAAGGAGTTTGTTTATTCTGTTAATCCTCTTTTTATTATCCCTCCAAATTATTTGAATTTGAATTTGTATGGAGGGAAAAAGAAGCCATGGAAATAGTAATTAAAGACAAATGAAAAGCCAGAGTTATTTTTATTTTGAAGAAATTGTTCTCCTTTTTCCTCTCTACTTTCACGGTTTCTCTCTACTCATTATTGTTTAACTTAGTTTACTCTTTTCAAAATTGAGTCTATTATCCTTTCATGTCGTTCTTTCACATTGATTCTTAAAGACAATTCTTTGTATTTTGGTCACAACTTTCTCAAATTTGCAGTTGATTTTTGCTTACGAGTGTTCAATGTAAAGCTATGAAATAGATCTGCATTTCTAGCATTCAACACTTTTTCACCCTTGGCATTTTAACTCTCAAAAGAAAAACAAACGAGAGCAAGCATTAGTCATATGCCCTCAAGATTTTCTTGGCTTTTTAACCCTTTACTATCTTTTTGTAGTTGCATGAATTCTTCACCAAATGTTAGGTACAATGTTTCTAGTTCAATAGTTTAAGGGGGCTTATCTGAGCACATTGGAAACCTTACGTTTTGTCATCTAGCATAAAATTGCTGTCAGCTTCCTAGGTTTGCCTAAACTTTAGATTAAACATTACACTTGAAAGCATGAACTATTCCTTAAGTGAACTAATATGGTAATGTGCCCTTAATCACTTGCAAACAATTTCATTGATTATTCAATTCAAAGCTTCTAAAATTTATATTAATTTTTTTTTTATTAAGATCAAAAAGGGGCTTATGTAGGTTTAATTAATTTTCAACGTGTTTTTTGAACTTCCTCTTCACTTTTTTACAGCATTCAACCCCAAACTTATCACGATGTACTGTAAATTTCAATTCATTCAATATTCTCGTAATGTGATATCTATATGGATTGGTATAACTTTATATAAGTATTGGGTGATTTATTGTGACTTTTGAACACAACTATGTTTTAGAACTTAAATATGATATAGAATTAACTTGTTATTTTATGCCATGTTCTTGAACTAAAAAGGAAAACTTGTGAACAGCTGCTTTCATTGAATGCTAATTGTTTTCTCACTGGCTTGGCAGAAGAGGTGATTGCATCAATTGATCCAAAAAAAGTTGAAATTCATCAGAGGTATGCAAAAAATGTATCCTCATGATTTTCTTTTGTTATACACCACTTTTGTTAGCTTATCATCTGCCAAAGAAAGGATTTTGAACTCCCAAGAAAAGTTTTTCTTGTGATTTTTTTTTCTTTATTTTGTTGTGTGTGTAATTCATACATATGCTTTTGAGTGTGTCAAAACAATAGTGATTACCGCTTATCCTTAAACAATTTGTAAAATTTATTTTTAATGGTGTGTTGATGATTACTGTGTGGGCTGTTAATTGAGGGGTCTAAACCTATAGGGATTTTGTGGTGGGGCTTGTTTTTTGATTTCCTTGAAGATGTGCTTTGAGATAAAAACCAGATCATGCTAATATCATGTCTTGCTGAAATCCTCTTTTATCTTGCGAATTTTAAGAGGTGTCAGTTAGGGTTGATCTGAGAGCTTTGACTAGAAATTGATCTGGTCAAAATGTGCTTGACATGGTCCTGACCTCTTTATTTACAGGCTAGATTATGTGATCCTGCAGACCTGACACTACACAAATCCATGCAACCCAAATTAACCTGCATTGGCCATTTATTTCGCATGAGCTTCTTAAACATTGGTATGACTTTATGTGGCTTGACAGTATTTTGACAATCTGAACTGACATATGTAATCTATTTATTAAACAGATCTTACAATTTTTAGTTAAAACATGATTTTACATGTTAACTTGGATCTAATTTTAAAAAGTAATTAATTAATTTTCAACTAAAACCTGTCTCATTTATTATTCTGGTCATCCCAAGCACAAATTTTTTGGGTTGGCTTTGAGTTGGTTTATAGCGCCTAGTCATATGTTGACGTGCCTAATCATTGCAGGTAACTTGGCTCAATTCCTTACTTTTTCTTCCACTCCCATTGTTCTCAGATTTCTGTCTATTTGGGCTTTCTATTATTTTAAGTAAATCGACTATCTAGTGTTGAAGTCATTAATTTTATATATTTTCTATTACACACGGAGGATTTTGAGGATGGGAGGGCTGATAAAATATATTCATTATCATTATGTTACAATGTAGAGTAATGATTTAAATTTTAAGTTCATTGCAGGATAGTTGTATAAAGCCTTGCTCTTTTTAAAAAATAAATAGAAGCACAAGTCATCTTGCAAAGATTCAGGTTCTTAGAAACTTTGAGATATTTAGTTTTGAGGAGAAGTTCGAAATTTATTTATATTTTTTTTTTAGATTCAGAGAAATCATTAAAATGTCTTGGCTAGTGGGAGTTGAGTTGACAACTTCAATCTGTTAAGTGATCCTGTCAAGAAAATAGTCCTTAAAACAATTGCTTATAATTAAACACCTATTTTATAAATTGTTACTTTAATGCCATATGTTCTTATCTTTTAGAAAAGATAGTTCAAATCAACTCAAAAAAATTCAAAATATATGATTTATAAGGGATGTAAGAAAATTGATTAAATAACAATAAGTTTTAATCCTACTAGGTGGGGTCGGCTACATGAATCCTTTGTTTCCACTGTGCATGTTAAAATAGAAGCCCCTCCTTAAGTTCTAAACAGAGAAGATTCTTTCTAATAGTTTCTTCCCATATCTTTTTGGTTGAATGTTAAGCTTACATTTTGTTTTCATTTAGGTTAGCTTAAGTTAATTAAACTTAAAATAAATATTATTGTGTAGATTAATTAAAGCTTACTTAAGCATGAATCAATAGGTCTGGCTTAAAATAATAAGTTAAATCGTAACTGTTAATTAGCATAATTAATTTATATTATTCAATCACATTATACTATATGTTATTTACTATAGTTAATTGATTACATTAATGGAATTTATACAGTAATTATCTTATTAACTCTTATTAAATTTCTGTTAATTATAACAATTATGTTAAAAGTTGTATTAATTAATTAATTGCATTATGTAATTGATTAATTATGGTACTTAATTAATAGCATTAATTATGTAATTACTATAATTAATTGTGTTACCTAAATAATCAGTAAGCTTGATTAATTCATTGTTTATGTTAATTACTATTATTTTTGCTGATCTTTAGTTATTAAGTATAAGTGCTATATTTAATAATTAGTTAATACTTAAATACCCAGCTTAAATTTGAGCTAAGCAATTTTAGTGTAATTAGCTAATTATGAACCAAACAATCTCTATGTGTCTCAATAATATAGGTGGAGCACTATAATTATCATTAGTGGAAATTTCAGCAACATGTTGATTAAGAGGAAGCTCAATAAAAATTGTGGAGGAAAGGAAAATTGGCTAGTGCCTTTTGAGTGAGGATAATCTGAAGATTCTATATCTTAGGTTAGTTTAAAGTAGTGGATATGATTTGTAAAATCAGACGTTGCATTAATGAACTTTTACATAATACAATATGGAAGTTGTGTATTGGAAAAATATCATCAAAGTTTTTTTTTCATTAGGATATGATTTTATGGGAACTAAATATCTTGATGATATTGGAAGTTGTTTTATTAAACTGACATAATATGGTGTTGAAATGGATTCCAATGTTGATTTCGCCCGTAAAAGTGTTCTGGGATATTATAATATTTGGAGTTTTATTTTCTCTATTTATGGAGATTTGACGCCTCTATAATGAAATTATACACATCATTTGAATGTTGGGTATTGGCATATCTATTGTGGATACGGATGTATTGTTGAACTGCTTACATTTGCTGTCACAACAAATGCTGTTGATTCATAGAGAAAAATGAAGAAGAAATTTGCTTGGGAATCTCTTTTAAGCGTAGCAAAAATTCCTTACAATTCTGCTTAGACAAGCTGTTGATGAGTTGCAGGTTGTATCCAAGATTGTATAGCATCTTGTAAAATTTCCGAAATAATAATTCAGTAATTCTTTGATTGCTGCAACAGTTGTTCGTTTTGGTGGTTGCTGAAGTACTGTACTGCAGTAAACAATGGCTTCAGTTACGTGTATTCAAAAAAGAGAATGGGTTTTGGCCTTGTCAAACCGCTGGGATATGATGTCATTCGATTTTTCTTGGTCAGTCAACAATGGACTCTTACCAAATAACAAACGGTAGTGCGGCGTTGGAATTTTTAGCACAACAATGAATGCGTGAAAAACAACAGTCTGCATTAATTTTAATGTGTAGTGAAACTACACTGGAAGAAATTGCTGAAATCTGCTGGTAACGGCTTTGTTAAAGTGCCTGTTGCAGAGAAATTTTATTCTTGAAAAACACCTAAAATTTATATAACTAAAGTAATGGGGTTTTCTCAAATTGAAGGAGTGTTACAATTGCTGCGCAAATGCGTATTAAATCGGAATTAATTTTTAGGGTTCAAGACTACCCACGTGATACTATCCAAGGAGGGGTGAAGATTTTGACTTGTTAGAAGTTTGAATTAAAGAAATCTAAAAATTTTTTATAGTGAGATTGAGATATTTAATGAACTAGGAAACATAAAAAATAAAAGCATAGAATAAAGAACACATGCGTAATAGAAAAGACACATCCCGTATTTATAGTGGATTGAATAAACCAAAGATGTTACATTTTTTGTGACATCATCTTTGGAACCCACTTATACCAAAGTCGCTCCTTTGCTTATTCACAAATAGATGGAGAAATCCTCACAAAACTTTCCATTACATGCTTTGACTTTGGAGCAACTCAACAACTCCTTAAAGTTGCACCTTGGTGGAATACTAAAATCTCTACTTTTTGCATATATGGTGTCGGAGCTTCCAAGATCACCCTCCCCAATGCTCGTCTTGCTGGGGCTGCCAAGATCTCTCTTGCTTATTGGAGTGAAGTCTCCATGATCCAAAAAATTGCAAACCATATAATTTTGAAAGAGAAAGAGCCTTACTAATTTTGCAAGGCTAAGGGAATGTATTAAAGAAGATTTGAGAGCTTTTTTATGTGATTTGAGGTGTGGGAAAGTGCCTATATTTATAAGAGAGGAAGAAAGCGCTCAAATAGAGAAATAGTCTCATTTAGGTATATTTTAGGTGCTAGAACAGATTTTTGTAGTGCGCCCAGGTGCATGCCTTAGACACCAATATCCGTGGCAGCCTGTTCGTTGTGTCTGGAATTGGGCGCCCATTATGGTGTGCTTGGGCGAGGTCGTCTGGCTCGAAACAAACTCCACTGACAACCTATTGGTCTTCAAATGATTTCCAGTTTCTCTCAAACTTTAGCTAGTCTTTATTTTAGACCAATTTAACCTAAACATAATAAATTGAAGCTGCAAATATAAAAATTCAGGAAACATTAATTAAAGACTGAACTCTATATGGTTGGCTGGTCTTGCTGTAACTAGTTGCATGTGCTGTGGTGCTGATGTAGGTTAAATTAAACTTTTGGGCTCTACTTGAAGCTCTCTTGAATTAAGAAACTAAGACACATCCTCTAGAATGCTTTGGATTAAGTCCACATTTAGATCATTTTGACCTAGCATTTGTTTAATCTAGGCCAACTAGATCAACTCAACCAACTAAGCTGAGTTTTAAGACATTTAAGTTTTTAACCACTTCGGCTACTATAACAAATATCCTGAAATGTACACTAGGCAAATATTCATTAGATCCGCGCAAAAATGTTAGGTTCAACATAATCCTGTTTTTTGGCCAGACTGCTGTAGAAAATCAATTGCTGCAGTCAATCGACTATGAATACTGTTTTCAAACTGCAGTAAAGCTCAGTAGCAACATAGTTGTTGTGTTATCAAGGTTAATGTTGCGTTGAACTATGAATTGGAGCAAAGTTAAAATGGTTTCGTAATGATGAAGTCATTAGTTTTTTTTTTTTCAGTTTTTCTTGCAAACAGATCTACAGTTGTATTGCATCTTCCTGTGGCAGTGGTTTCCAAAATAAATAAATAATAATTAAATGTTAAGGCTGATTTCATTTTGAGATGGAGCCTTCTTAGGGCCTTATCGCTTTTCAAATTATTCTCCTCTACTTTTCTTAACTATATAGTGTTTTGACATATAAATTATTCGCCTCCATTATTTTCCTTTCATGCTTTTTTTAGTAGACAATTTTATATTTTTACTGCGTTGAGCATGAATTTTATATTTTTCCTATTGTCCTGCTCTTAAATCATCTCATATGATTATTTCATTGCCTTTTGATTGAGAAGGGCTTTCTTTTTCTCTTATGATATTCGCTCTCTAATCTGATCATCTATGCATAATTATCCTGAAATGTTAGTTTCTTCCTCTATCCTTGTCTAATGATTTACAGATACATACATGCATGACATAACACAACTATTTGTTTGCTTCTAATTTTTTCAGTTTCTTATCTACCTTAGTTGGGTACAATATGTTCTGTTCTATGAATTCTCTTCCATTAGTTTTTTGATACCAACATAAAACTCAAAATTAATGGTTTATGGTGCTATAAATATTTGTAAAGCATTATTGTTTAAAAATGGTTAATATTTTCATGACCTTTTTCCTGGGCATGTTTACTTTGTGTTTAGAAGAGATATTCAGAGCTTTCTTTTTGTCCTATGATTTTTAAGTCATTTGAAGCTTCTTTGGTGTCGGTCTCTTATTTGATCAATTTTTGCATAATTATCCTGAAATGTTAGTTTCTGCCTCTATCCTTGTCTAATGATTTACAGATGCATACATGCATCACATAACACAACATTTTGTTTGCTTCTATTTTTTCAATTTCATATCAGGGTACTATATGGTTCTGTTCTATGGATTTCTTCCAATTCTTTTGATACCAACATAATACTCAAGATCAAGGCTATATGGTGTTATAAATATTTGCAAAGCATTATTGTTTTAAAGGGTTTAACTTTTTACTACCATTTTCCTGGGCATGTTTACTTTATGCTTAGAAGAGATATTCAGTTTTTTCTTGCTGTGTATTGCTTCTTCTTTCGAAATATCTAATCATGACCTTGTACTGAAGTTCCTACACCTCTGCACTGTTGCTTGAAGTGGAGGAAAGTTTAAATTTAAGAAATATCTGTGTTTGTTTGCTACTTGTGCAAATTTGTGCGATCCATGACAATCTTATTCTGCATTTGATGTCTTTTAATTTTTTTATTTTGATTCTCTGTTATTAAACTATGGTATTATATGCATTTATGTATATGTAGATATTTGCAGTGGTTAATTGAAGATCAAGACTCAGATGATATGCACTTTCATACTTTGTATGCTCTTTCTCTTGCTAGATCAGCAATCGAATTGGTTGAAAGGGACTTTAAGCAGGGCAATCATCATTCTGAAATATTTAATGAGATCAGTGTATCTGAAGTTACAAATGAAAGTGCTCATATAAGTCATGTTAGGGAAAAACTGCAGTTATTTTTACAGGCTTCTGATATGTATGATCCCGAACTAGTGCTTAAGGTTGTGGGAGGATCAGAATTGTGGTTGGAAAAGGTATCAGAGTTGTAATTTTTATGCTATTGTTTGTAATCGGCTTCTTTTTCTTACATGTTCAAGAATATCTACATGCAATAGCTCGTCTATAATTGTTTTTAAGGAGAGCATAATTGAATTGATCTTTTGTTTGGGCTTTTCCCTGGTTGTTGGGTGATCAAGACTTTATAATTTGTTACAGTTTTGGCCTTGTTGAAAAAGGTTTTTATTTTGATGGTTTTGAAAATTTCTATTGTTTTAGCTTTTGACATTATATTTCTGCTCTAATTTTTGTTGTTGTTTTTAAAATGCATTATATAGGATATGCTTAAGTTGAAACAAATTTTATCTGTCTGAAATTATTTTTTTGAACTAGAACTATGATGATTTCAAATAGAGATAATGCCAAAAATGTCCATCACCTATGGCTTGGGTGCCTCAAGAATTAAAATTAATATTCACTAAAAATGATACTAATTTCTGTATGATTATTTAATAAATTATTAAAAGTTAAATAATATAGTTCTCTATAAAATGTTGAGTTTTATAGAGATGTTAAAGTATTTATTTTGCTAAGTGATGTTCTGAATTTCGGGCATATTTTTTATGAATTATTATTATTATTATTGTTAAATCTGTTAATAGTTAGTGTATTATATTTTTTATCAATTATAGAGATGTTAAATTATTTTGTATATGTTGTATGGCTTACACTAATTTATAGCAAAAATATTATGGGTTTGTTAATAGCTTTATCAATATTTTAAGCTTTCATTTTGCTAGATATTTTTGTATTGAGCTGATATTTTAGCCTGGCAGTTAGCAATAGTCCTAATCACTAAGATAGACAATTTAGAGCTCCAAACCTTCCTTTTGAATCGTTTTTTTATTCTTTTGTGAAACTTGAAATTGACACTGGACGCTATTTCTAATCATTCCAATACAAAAAACAGACGAATTGGGTTTTTGAATTGGTTTGCATATATTTGGTACATTGGAAATACTTTATATGAATATTACTTGGAAATGCAAACATTTTGATGTAGTTTTCAATTCTCCAAGCATCTTCTTGAAAAGCAATAAGCTTAACTTTTCCAGGTGTTCTTCATTTCGTTTCACAGTATGTTTGGTTGTTGCAATTCAAAGTAATTTGAAGGTTAGTTGTGCTTGCTAAGGCCTTATTTTGGGATAACTACAGCTGTTTTAAGAAGCTACTATGCAATTTCTGCAAAGGATGCTGCTGCGCAGTTGCTTTAAAAACTTGTTCAGAAGAAGTTGATGTTGTTGTTTGGTCAGTCCACTGGGACACTGCTGTGATTCAGTTGTATGCTTTAACTACTTGAATAATATCACTATGCTGCAACTAGTTCATTAATCGTAGAGATAAAATTTTAAAACAGAATTTTAATAGTTGATACAAATGACATAGCAAAACACAAGATTGTTTTTGAATGCACTAGATATTATCAACTAAAGAGAAAACGATTGTTTCACTCTAAATTTTCATTTATGCAGTTCCTCCTTCCCTTATTTCTAGCTCGCTATCATGATCTATGTTGATTTGATCATCTTCACCAGTATACATATGCTTTTTGTTGGACATGCGTCCCGGTTGACGAAGCCTGGAGGCCATGTACCCTAGACAGAGGTCAACATAATATGACTGCGTTAATGACAGGTGATGCCTAAAGATGGAAGCACACGAAAAAATCTTCCAAGACATGTTTCGAAAAAAACCCTAAACATTCATTCCTTGTAGCCCAATGTCAACTGGAAGCTTGACCAGCGGACATTGCTGCCAATAGCTAGCGAGATCTGAGATGGGCTTGCCGACTTTTATTATCAGCTCTGAGATGAAGAGCGCCAATTGGAACTTGCGTGCTCTCTAAGATGAAGACGTTTATGTTTTTTTCTGTGTGACATCACTGATCCACTGAATAAGTCTTTCATTTCTTTGAAAAAACTGTTTGTCCCATGATAAAGGGCATGTATGAAAACAGCAGGCTGCAGTGGAAACTGTCTACAAACTTACTCTTAAAAACTCCTTCCCTCATATCCAAGATAATTTTTGTGCAAAAGCAGCCCATCAAATAATCAAAAAAAAATTTAATTACTTTATATAAAGTGCAGCAGCTAAAATGCTATTCCAAATGAAGTCAGTGTCTATTATGCTTGTCCTTGTACCCCTATTTTGAGACTAATTAATAGATACATACCTTTCAACTTCAACTAGTGCTATTTCCATCTTTAAGTTGGTGTGTTTTACAAGAGTTGACATTATTGTACTTATGGGTGGCTTTCTTATAAATTTAATTCTTTCATGCGTCTACTAAGTATCTATTATTGGTGCCTCGTGGAAAATGCACTGTCCTATGAAAGTTATTTTGAAAACAATAGTTTATTATTATATTTGCTTGGGTCAGTTTGCACTTCTTATTCAAATTTTAGCGATTGAAAAGTTTTTTATTTAGATATTATGTTTCTTCAGTAAACTTGGAAGTATCCTCAATGCTGGGTCAATGTTGCTTTTTGTTTTTTTTACAGGCAATCCTTTATCGAAAAATGGGATTGGAGGAATTGGTGCTTGAAATCCTAGCATTGTAAGTTCAACCAGTCCACGTGACTTGTGGTTGTTAATTATTCATTATGGATTACTTTGATGGCTTTTTTACGGAGTTTTTGTGCTAAAAGGAAATTGGAAGATTGTGAAGCTGCTGAGCAATATTGTGCAGAGATTGGTAGACAGGATGCTTATATGCAGTATGTTTTCATACTTGAATTTGATTTTCAGTTTTGTAATAATTGTTTATATGTTACCTGTCTGAGCATATTGTTTAGGCTGTTAGATATGTATTTGAATCCTCAAGATGGAAAGGGTACTATGTTTAAAGCTGCAGTTCGCCTCCTCCATACACATGGGGAGTCCTTGAATCCGTTGCAATTGTTGGAGGTATTGAATCACTTTCTATCCCATGCATCATTTATTTTTTCGCATATCTTGAGCAATTTGGTGTGAATCCCTTCTTTGTATTTGATATTAAAGAAACATCTTAAATGTTTGGATGTTTTTAGTATTCTTTCATTTGGTTTTTTTGAATGTTTCATGAAAGAGTTCATCATTTTTTTACTAAATAGTAGGGAAGAAAATATATCACTTCTAATTACGATACAGATATATAATCTTTTCAATCAACTTTCCTAACTAAGTCAGGAAAGAAATCAACATGTGCTTGAATATAAGGATATAATTCAATGATGCACAGCAGAGGTCACCCGGAAAGCCGAATCTGTCATAACAAGTAACATAACAAGTCACAGGATCCATAGGAACTCAAGGGTACCTGGATGGGGTGGTCCTTGTCAACGTTGTGAACACTTAATTTGAATCCTAAAAATTCAAAATTGAAAATTTTTCACACTGATTGATGAAATAAAATAGGAAAGTACAGAAATTTTACCTTAAATCAGGCGTTGATGATGAAGATGATGACCAGGGTTTTTCTCGCCATCAGAAACCTTTGCTGGAATCACAATAAACAAACAGTTTAATATTTTGATTGATGGTTAAGAGGGAGAATTGCTCCTAAATAGCAGGAAAAGGGGGAGAAAGGAGGAAGAGGGAGCAAGAATAAGATGAAAAAGAGGGAGATGGTGAGGAAGGAAGACAAGGCTGCTAGTGTTTGGAGTGAGAGGATAGAGATATCATTCTATAAACTTTTGTGTAACCTGTTGCTATTGATTGCCCCAGGAAATAAGAGGGAGGAGAGCTCATGAGCGAGGGAGAATATGAAATTAAAGTTTTAATACTCGTGAAATTTAGATGCCATAGTGAATAACAACATGAATTCTTCTATAATTGATTTATTGTTACTAAAAAAAATCGTACAAGAGGTAGAAGTTTTCTGAGCACTCGTCTTCAAGAAAATAATCTTGCGGTCACTTAAGCATAGCTACTCGCCATTTTTGAATCGTTCTAAACTTCATTTAACTTTTAGTATTTATTCTAAAGTGCGGCATGTTTGCTTATGGATAATAAAGTATGTTTCAACTTTTGTACCTGTGACACATTATTATGTGTTATGCTTCTAGAAATCTTCACTAAACCTATGTTCGTCAATCGTCTCTTTAGAAGTTTTGTGATACATGATATTTGGATTTGTTCACTTTTTTGTTAGAGCTTGCTGTTTTAGCTAAACTAACTTATCACATGATAAATGGCAGAAACTGTCACCTGAGATGCCCCTCCAGCTTGCCTCTGATATAGTATTGAAAATTCTTAGAGCTCGAGTTCATCATCAACATCAAGAACAGGTATAGAAGGTGCAAAAAAACCTAATGATTCATTTCTTTTTTCAGGGCCAAAGAGATATGACTCCTTTAGCTGATGATTTTTGTTATGAAAGTTTGTCTCCCATCGATTTTTATATTTTTTAACGCCAACCTTTAGATAGCCGTACTTTCATGAGCACAAGATGATTTCAACGAATTTAGTTTAGAGATCCTTTTTGGGTAGAAATTTTTTCTCACGCATCTTTCACAATAGGCCATTTGATAAAAGATGAATGGATGGTATTCTAAGTTAGAAAGCAACTTTTCGGGTGGTCAAGAAGCTGCTTTTTGAAGAGATCCATGCTTAGTGAGTAAATACGTATTGCACCTGTATAGTATCCGTACATGCAATTTGTTAAAAAATACTTTCATTTTCTTTATTTTTTATAGCAATGTATAAAACGCATGAATTTTAGTTTGTAAAAAAGTAGTCTTTGTATTTTATATACTGTATGATAGGGGTATGATGGTATGATTGTAGATATGATTTAGAGGTATTTGGGAAGATTTTTGGTGGACCAAACGATATTGAATTGACATGAAATATGGTAGATGAATTAATTATAATATTGAGAACTTTTGACAATTTCTTAGGATTTTTGTAAGATTTTTTTTTTTGCTGAAAAGTAGACAAAGAACAAGAAGACACAAAATAAAAGATAAATCCCAAGATTTTTCCACATCTTGGGCTCTTAAAGATTATACACACTTTCAAAATCTTCAATTATGCACACATTAGATAGATTACCAGAGTTATACTCACCCCTCTGGCCTTAACGCTATACACGCACATAAGGTCAAAGTGATTATGCACACTACTTCAAGCACTCTCACAAGAGCACCACTCTCACAAAAAAGGAAGAAAATGATTTTTCATTAAATGTCTTCTTCTATTGCCATACACATATGATATATATATATAGATGTGAGGCACCCTATCATATATTAAGGCGCACTTTCACAACTTACCAACACAAATAAATATAACACAACTCAACTTGAAATCATAAAATAAATATAACATGACAACAGTTACAACACAATCCGAAACAAAAACAAATATAACATGACTCAATAACAAATCAATCTCTGCAACTAAACTCCAAACAAAGACTCAAGTCATGGACCTACTCTCCGCATGTACTTGCCATCCTGCATCAGATTCTCCACCCCCAATAGAACTCTGCTCCTCAGAGTTGATCCTTTGAACTCCTCATATGACAACCAATTATCATTTAACAACATTCTATCCTTCCATTGCAATAGGAATCTATGCTCAACCTGCCCTCCATTCCGCGCCTTTGGAGAACTGCTTGTGTGGCGGAAAACGGATCACTGCGTCAAAACTTCTTGCTTTCCTCCATTTATGGCGGGCCTAGTCTGTTCTGACGGGACGGGAAAGTGTTGCGGGATGAGTCGGTGCTGGCTGGTCTGGCCGACGGCTGTTCACGAACCGGTGCGACCCGGTATGCGTCCGCTTAGCACGGCGACGCTTGTCGGCAGTGGCGGCAACGACAGTGGTTGGTGACCGAAAAAACCCCTTGGAAATTTTGGGGTTGAAACAGGGCCAAAAAAATTCCCAAAATTAGAAACACAATATGTAAATTTTCAGCACTAAATTCTCTACAATCCTAGCCAAGAAACCTGTCTTTGATGCCAAAAATCATGGGGGGTATGTTGGTAGGATTGTAGATAGGATTTGGAGGTATTTGGGAAGGCATTTGGTGAACCAAATAATGTCGAATTGACATAGAATTTTATAGATGAGTTAATGATGATATTGAAAACTTTTGACAATTTCTTATGATTTTTATAAGGTTTTTTGGAACTTAGACAAAGAACAAGAAAACGCAAAACAAAAGTTAAATCCCAAGATTCTCGACACATTGGGCTCTTGAAGATTGTACACACTTTTAAGACTTTCGATTATGCGCACCAAATGAGAGTAATAGTTATCCACGCCAACACGATAGATTGTCGGGATTATACACACCCCGGTGGCCTTGCTGCTATTCATGCTCACAAGGTTGAAGTGATTATGCGCACCACTTCAAGACACTCGCAGGAGCACCACTCTCACAAAGGAGGAAGGAAATGGTTTTTCATTCACTATCTTCGTCCATGCCAACACATAAGACTCAACTCCAAACCAAAAATCAAATATAACACGACAATGATTACAACACTACCCGAAACAAAAACAAATATAACTTGACTCTATAACAAATTAATCTCGGTAGCTAAGCTCCAAATAAAGATTCGAGTCATAGACCTCATCTTCGCATGTACTTGTTGTCTTGCATCACTGTACTTCTATATTATTGACAGATGTCGTTATATTATATATCTTTAATAATATGAATGATGTTGTAGCCAAACAGTTGAGACTTATGAATTATTGTTCCATGTCTTTGATTCAAATCTCATCGACCACATTCTCTTCATATTTTAAGCTCACCTAATTAAAAAAAAAAAAAACATTATTATAATAAATAAAATGAATTGTTGTCCCATGTCTTTGATTCAAATCTCATCGACCACATTCTCATCATATTTTAAGCTCACCTAATTAAAAAAAAAAACATTATTATAATAAATAAAATAATTTAGTTTTAATCTATGCAATTCATATTTTTATTCTGAATTTAATAATATATATAATATATGCCCCTTTAATGTATATAATCTTAGTGGATGTGTTGTGACAGATGTGTAAAGAGAAAAAAAATCATCCAAAAGAATATTCTCTAGAGTTATTTGTTTTGTAATAAGATCCATTAATATAGAGGCTTGACTTACAGCATTTGAGCACCATACAGTGCATGCATTCATTGACTTTTACTTGAAGGATTCACTTAAACTTTGGCTCAAACACTTTCTCTTGTCAGATAGTTCACAATCTTTGGCGGGCTATGAGCCTGGATGCGCAGCTGGCAAGGCTGGAGGAGAGATCAAGAAATGTGCAGATAAATGATGAGAGCGTTTGTGATTCCTGCCGCGCCCGCCTCGGCACCAAGCTTTTTGCAATGTATCCGGATGATTCCATTGTTTGTTATAAGGTGCGAGTCTCTCAATCGAGTTTTGTGTGCACACTGAAGAAATGTGAGGTCAAAGCCTAATAAAATTAGGAAGTTAAAGTATGCACTGATATAAGTCTTAAGAAAGTAAACAAGCACAGAAGATCAATAAGACTTGAACTTATGATATAGAACAACAAATTCAAGTCATAATCACTATGCTGCAATATCATTCACACACTGCGACCGGGCCGTTTAGTATTCTACAAAGGCGAGAAATACATCATGCTTTCTTTTTTGTTCGGCAGTGTTATCGCCGACTTGGAGAATCAACCTCTGCACGTGGGCGCAACTTTAGCGAAGATCCTATTTTCAAGCCCGGGTGGCTCGTCAGCAGATAGCAGCACGTCAGATGATTTTCATGGCAGATGAGTTTTGGTTTGAATGCATGAACGGTAAACGTTATATATGTTGCAAAATTACTTTTTGGGTTAAATTTCATCCAAATACCACTCAAATATTCTTCATTTACGTTGCTAGCTCCTAAACTTTGATATATATATATATATATATATATATATATATATATATATATATATATATATATGCAACGAGAGCATTTTTCAATTGGATCCTTATATCGCTACAAACGGATGAGATTTCCAATGATTTAGTGGGAGATTGTAAAGTAAAATAATAAAAAGTTAGGCATTAGATATGTAAATATTTGAAAATCTGTATGTTGTCATGAGTTGCCGTCGTCTAGATGTGTTACTCAGCAGTTTTCTTTTTAGCTTTTCAAGCAATTATATAATGAGCATGATTATGTATATAATTGTAATAATTAGTAATATTCTTTGTATGAATCACTTAATTGTTGTTTTTTTTTTCTTGTTTAATTATTTTAAAGATTGTTAAACAGTGATGATTAAATAAATTCAATCACTAAATCTGAGGTGTAAATGTGATGCTTAATTAGTTAAGAACTTTGCTACAAAGAGCATAATTTATATAAAAGTTATGTTTGATAATATGATATTTTCTTAGTAAGAATGGGATTTGTGTGATTACTTTTGTTTGTAATTATAGATAAATTTCTTTTTTATAAAATTTGAGAAGTGCTGGTTAGATCTATTGAGATGATACCTAAAAAAATTTATTCATTGAAATTTTTTGGGTGCATTCAATATAAATTTTAAAAATAATATTTGTATTATTTTAATATAAATAAATATATACGGTCTAAATTTTATTGGATGAGTTTTTTTGGGTGTTATTTCAGTGGGTCTAAATAGCATTCCTCTTAAAACTTTTAATATTTTTAAATTTTTGTTTACTTTTAATTAAATAATTAGTTTCTAGCCATTTTTTTATTTGTTAAAAGATAGCATTTAGCTTAAGCACTTATGTGAATACTCTTTAGCCATCATATACATCAAACAAAGTGAAATAAAGCAAGTAGTAGTGCTGGGTACAAGATGCTCTCATATTTGCCCTTATGGTATAATAAAGCTTAGTCACAAAAACCAAGAGTTCAAAAGCTCCAATTTTTATGCCAGTCATAATTTCACTTCAATGTTTTAAGGCAAAAATAATCTAAAAAGAGAGACGTTGCTTCATGCATTAGGAATTTGTAATCGCATAGGGTTGCCCCTTTTAATAATAATGTCATTAATTTCCCACATCCATGGAAGAGTTGAGTCCTCTGAAAGTGCACTCGAAGGATTCGTCTAGTGGAGGGCTCCAATTCATGATTATGTGCCTCGAGCTATGGAATGTAGAAGTTCCACAGAGCCCGCTAGGATCGTTAGCAACTATAAACCAAAAGCAAAAATGGTGTTGGCGCATACAGTCTATCTAAAAGCACAATTATGAGTCTTGGCTAAAGGACACCTCCTAGCTTGGTATATTATGTAATGCATGTTTGAATGGTAAATTCAGAGTGGGGCCTTTTGGTAGCAATCATAAACACCTCAAAGATGACCCAAGAAGAACTCATTTGACAGTGAAATGCCCCATTGAACAAGTTAATTGACAATAACATTTAAACTTGCACTTGCGCATGATATTATCATCTTTTGTTTTTATAATATGTTTTGGCATATGCAAAGCAAGTCATTGATTAATGCACGTTAATGCAGGCAGCTGAAATGCTCCCAATCAATTCGATTGTTGAATTGCAGTATATAACCAAGGTTCTTTTAGGATTTGCCCTCAAAGTTTGTATAATTAATACATAATGAACTATGGGCCTGTCTATCCAAACCAATCAAATTATTACTCTTGTGATTGAAATCATGACCACGGCTATTTTATCTATAAATCATCTACTAAAGCCAAATGAGACGTTGCTGAATGATGAACTTCAAGGTGTGCCGAGAACTTGGATCCCACAATCAGCTTTGTTACCACACAAACCATAATCCCATACATTTTCTTGGTTACTATCACCACACACTTGTACATGCTTTGGTTCAACCAATAACCAAGAATACATTTTGCAACATTTTGTCTTTTGGTGAACATACAATTTCATGTCTCTCTACTCTCACCTCCGGTAACGCTAACTCCAAGTGTCCCAATATAAATCTATGTGCCTTAAGTTCCTTTTGCAACCTCATCCCCACTGCACCCAACATGAATATCACCATTTTCATCCACAAGCATAGTTAATTTATTCATGTTTCAACTTTGCACATTTTAAAGAATGATGGCCTCACTTCTCTCATCTCTTGTGCACAAATATTTGAAGACAATTGCTCTCATGTGTGGCTCTTTAAAACCTAAAACTTCAACATAAACAACTCCAACTCCATCGCCACACCACGTACATTCCTTCTTCTCCACCCTTGCAACCCATATATAGAAGCTTAAATGTAAATAATAATGTGATGATATGGTAAATAAATGCAAGCCTTACTCAATGACAACACTTGTACATTCATTCTCTAATTACCCAACACTAGCATCCTTGGTTGCAAATGCCCTTTCACACTTAATAAAGGCATGGTGGCACCATTCAACAATGCAAGATCTAATTAGTTGCTTATGGAATCATTCAACAACAAGGCAATGACTGCCATGATACTTTTAGCATGATGATCAATGTCATCACAATTGACCTTATCTTCACTCTTTTAATCACCAATCTTTGATAATGCTTTATAATATAATGATATCCAATAAACAATTTACTAAAATAATACATTTTGCAAATTCACATTACCCAAATTTTGTATTTAAATTCAAAAGGCAATTTATAGCCTCTAGCAATCATGATGAACTTGGTAATCCTAATTATCTTTCTTCTTATTTATGTAGTCATTCAACATAAGCAATCCTCAGCCTCATCAAAATTAATCACAGACTTCCTATCTTTGTGGATTTGGATAATGTTTTAATCATATGAAAGACTCTTATCGAATTATTAAGTTGCATTTCAATCCTATCACCATCACTCAATCTATCAATTACCACCATTTATCATAACACTAAACATGTGCATTAATGAACAAGAGCAACTAATGAATTATGCTCTTTGTTCCTAAATATAGTCTATCGATTTTTTTTTCTTATGAAAGCTGAATTCAAAAGTCATTACAAAAGCAACTAATGAATTAAAATGGATTGTCCCTAGTCACCAAGCTCGGACATTCACTTTGATTACCTTTCATCATGTGGTGTGATAATTGTGGCACTACCTTGCCCACAAACCAATCCTCCACGATGGGATGCAATATGTACTAGTTGACTTTCACTTTATTCAAATTTTCATTACGGTTAAAAAGCTCAAAGTTCTTCGCACACTCATAACATACAGACTTGATAATGTTTGTATTAAATCATTCTGAAGTTTGTCATAATTAAACTTTATCAAACTAAAGGAGTGTATTAGAACAAAGGGATTATAGTTTTGAATAATTTCATTATCTAAATATCCACCACATAAATATATACATTATATTTTATCTACTAAAATATAAAAAAATTATGAACTACTACTATATGCTACAAATTTGAATGCATTGCTAATTTGCTATCATGCACAAATTTTTTCAAAAAAAATTATTTTTTTATTTTCATAATTATTTTCATTGATCATAAATACAATAGCTATTATAAAAGAAATGTCAACAATAAAAAAAATCCCAATATATTGAAAAGTAGATTCTCCCACTTTAATTATTAATCAACAAATGCAAAGTGATAATTAAAATTTGTATGGTATTTTTTTAATGTCTAATAAGCAACAATCACTTTAAAAAACTTAAGAATTTTCATGCATAAAATTAAACAATTGAAGATTTTATTGAAGCTTTCAAATTATAAATGCTAAATAAGAAGAAAAGGTTGTCATAAGCTCAAATATCTATTATAATTTAGAGCAAAAAAAAAATTAGATATAGACAAATTATATTGGTGCATTTGTCAATTCATCAAAATTCAATAAGAAATTTTTTTGGCAATAACATCACTTAAAATATTAAAATTAAAAATTTCATTCATTCCACTCAAACTTCATTTATTTATGCATTCAACATATAAACCTTACTAAATTGTTATCCAAATCCCTATTATTACACTAATATTATTATTTTTAAGTTATTCTATTATTTAATAAGCTTAGAATTTTTTTGAGATAATATAGCATCTCTTATCAGCAGCAGTCAGTAGCCCAACCAACAATAAAAGTAGCATTAGCAGCATAAGAAAAACACAATGATAGAAAAATTAAGATTTGTAAAAACAAAAATAAAATAATAATTAAAATATTCTAATTGTAAACTAATAATAACTTTTATATATCAAAACCAACACAAACAACAACAATAGATGCAACATCCTAAATAATAAAAAAGGCAACAACAACCTGAACAGTAGCAGAGTTAATAGCAGAATAAGAAAAAATAGGAAACAAAATCTAAAAAATCATGAGTATTTATGAAATTGTCAAAATATCATATTACATATTTTGAAATGATTTTTTTTCATTATAGTTTATTTTACACTCATAAATCTGCATAATCCATAATCTATAATCCAAACAAAAATATATCAACAATATTAAACACACCTTCTAAAGAGATACAATTAACAATAATAGTGTTGAAGAATCTTGAGAGTTTAGCAGAAACAACATAAGCACTAAGAATCATGAGTATTTATGAAATTGTCAAAATATCATCTTTAAATATTTTGAAATGATTAATTTTTATTATAGTCTCTTTTACCCTCAGAAATCTGCATAACCCATTGTCCAAACAAATATATATCAGCTACATTAAGCACACATTCTAAATAGATACAATTAATAACAATAGTTTTGAAAAATTTTGAGAGTTTAGCATTAAGACGTGAACATAAGAAGATAAATCAGTAATATTTCATAAATTATTGGATTCAATTTTATTGACTATGTTTCGTATGTTATAGGGAATGTTAGCTATTCTTCTTGTAGAATCATTAAAAAACAATAAAATGAAAGATTAAACTATATTAGCTTATGTTCTAAACTATTAATTGCTTATAAATTGTAATATATTAATATATCAAATGCTTGCTGCATCTTCATTTAAAAGCTTAAAATGATACACAACATGCCAATTTGCAATATAAATTAGTGCATTAATTATATTTGATGATAATGAGCTTTTATATTAATCGTACACGCCCACCAACACAAAAGGCAGGTTAAGATGTAATTGTTGTAACATAAATAGTAAGAATATTCTTAGCTACTTTTGTTAAGTAGGCCACTTTAAAGAAATCATTTTCTAAGTATTTCCAAAATATCAATTTTTTTTTTAAATGACCGTGAATGTAATCGTCTTCTAGACAAAGCTCCATCTCATATTTCAATAGTTGGGTTGCAGAAGTTACTCCAAAAATGAGTCAGAATCCCTTAAAATTGAATTTCTTATTTCAAAATAATCTAGATGGTTTGAAGCATTGGCACAATGCTTGAAGAATTTGTAATTGCACTAGAAGTGTCTGTATAATAATTTTCATACAAATCATGCAAGTTTTGTAAGGCCTAATCAATTTTCTCATCGGGACTTGATTCAGAACCTAAATATAAGAAAATAATTTATTGCCTTTTTATCTGCATGTCTATATTTTGTTTAACTAAAAAATGTGGCCCATGGAAACTACCACAATTATTTTTCCCTAAATCACTTGGATCACTATATTCAACATATTATTTCATTCAAACAATAAAATATAAATTTCTTAAGAAACTGTTAAACACAAGTAAAATAATCAGATTAATGCACACTAAATTTCCTCATGTAGAGCATATTGCTTCAGGAAAACATAACCATAATTTAATCAAATTTTTCTTAAATATTTTTAAATTTTCTAATTTTGAAGTATAAACTCTTGATTGACTATGTGCACAGTGCACCTACACTACACTTAGACATGCATTTCTCTCACCTACACTTGAGACATACATTTCTCTTATCTCATTTAAGAAAATCTGTATTTCTTATGCGGGTGGGTGGCTTTGGGATGCCTTAAATGCCTATATTTTTGTTCATCTTTAGTGGAAAAGCATTGTGGCAGCATTAAATTCGTATCACCATTCTCTAATCTTATTAATATAGCTTAATTAATTCTTTTTATTTTTTGTTGCTTCCTCTAAATGGGCTACTAATTTAGAGATATGTGCATTGGGATTGTGTTTGATTAGCATATAGCTTGTCTAATGATTTTATTGTTACTATTCAATTACATCAAGGCTTGGCTCTCTGCTCATGTCTAATATTTTTCTTGTATTGCATCAAGACTCGGCTCTCAGCCCGTATCTTTTTGCTTTAATTATGAATGTTCTTCTTCAATAAGAGGTTCATTGGTGCATGCTATTTGCAAACTATATACAATTGATCAATTTGAGTATGAACGCAGTTAAAGCAAATTTGAGTTACGGGGGATTACTTTAGAATTACACACTTTCACTTTAGCAGATTTAAAACAAATCATATGCAGTAGCATCAATATCGACGACAAAATCATTGAGGACCATGCAATCAAGAAGTACAAGTGGTTCAAATACTTTGATTCAATTGTTCAAATTAGTTGTTAAATAGAGATTGCTGTGATTAATATGATCCAATCAGGTTGGATCAAATGGAAAATTGCTTTTGGAGTGCTCTGTGATTGAATAATTATACTCAAAATTAATATAAATTTTACAGAGCATCAATGTTAGCCAGCAAAGAAAACTTATTGATAATAAGTGTTACAATTATGAAGATTCTTATATGGATGAGCGAGTGGGCATACTCCCGAGAATATGATGACAAATGAGTTTTTCTGCATTAAGGTTAGAGTGGCTCCAATAGTAGATAAGATTAGAGAATATTATATAGGATCTTAGGGAAGAGCTTCTATTTTATGGTGCATAATGAAAACAAATAATTAATGTAGCATTGTTTTTCTTGCATAATTGATAAAATCATAATATCTTATTTAAAATATTTTAAAGTTTATGTTGAATTTATACATCTTTTCAACTTGGTGCCTTATATATAATTTTGCTTTTATTATATATATTTATAAAAAAATTATTTTATTAATTTTTTTAATATTAATTTTTTTTTTTATAAAAAGTTTTGCTTGTAATAAGTACTTTATAAAATAATATACAAATATAATTTGAGTTTTGTAAATTTATATTTTTTTAGTTTTAAATTATTTTAAAAATACATTATACATTATAATATTTTAATATTATATAGAGTGTGCAATAAGGAGGGATAAAATAAAATATACATTCAAATTTTTTTATTACGATAAACTTGATTCAAACTATTTCATTTGAACAAAATTTAACAAATCACACGCTAGAATCGAACGAAATCGATTTCGTTCATAATCAAAAGAAACTGAACTACCCTTAAGATCGAACCAAAGCATTTGTTCGTTTATTTGATCATTTGAAAATTCGTTTGTGAGCGAACCCTATTTATGCTACGCTAAACTCTACGCATTATCAGAATTCAACTGAATCGTGCGTAATTCATTTACTCTTTTAAAAATCAATATAAAATGTAAGAAATTTTCACTCATTTTAATTCACATCAAATGCCGATAATCTAAGAGTATTGTTACATAGCTCTCAAATATCTCCTAAAAAATATGGATGACTAGGATTTAAAGAATTAAGTGGAATAAAAAAATATTATTAAATCATTTTTGCTTGTGAGCCCATAAAATATATTTTTAAAATTTTAAATTCTAGTCATCCATACTTTTTGGGAGATATTTGAGAGCTAAGTAATATTTTTTGCATATTTTGTTAAAAATTTTTAAAAAACAAGAAAGAATAAATGTAAGTTTTATAAAAAGACAATAGGGGAGTGCACCACAATTATTTTTTCCCAATTTATTTATAAAAATATACATCAAAAAAAATATTTATGATTAATAAAAATTCTTACTTTTTCTTTTATTTTTACATATAAATCTTACAAAAAAAAAAAAAATTTAACTAATAATTTACTTACCTATTAAATTCATATATATATATATATATATATATATATATATATATATATATATATATATATATATTTCGTGTAAGTGTAAGTAGCTAGCTAGCTACCCACACTCCCCCGCCGTGAGCCTGAGGCACATTATTTTTATAAATACAACCTCGCGCGTGTACTTCCTCAATCTCTCCTCATCGGGCCCTTTTCTCTCAGTTCGAAGCGCTCTCCGTCTCCTCTTCCTCATTCTCTCATCCTTCGGTACTCGGGTTTTTTTTCTTCTACAGATTTGCGATCGTGTCTCGTGCAATTTTTCTTCTTCTGCCCGATTTAGGTTTTTTTTTTCCCCTTCTAGAACTCTGCCATCTTCTCTCTAGCGCATCGTCTTTGTCTTCTTATTCGGTTTAGTTTTTCTAATTTGTAAATCGCTAAATCCTTCGATGTCTGGGATGATTTACGCGATTTAACATTTTACTTCACACTAGCCGAATTTGAGGTTGTATTGGGGGATTTGGTTTTACGTTTGTTCCCTCGTTATCCTTGTGTGCCCTATAGAGGATATGGGGATTTCCTTAAGTTAATCCTGCATAAATCCTGTCACCCAACAGCTCCTTAATATATGAAAGTTTCTTTAAAGCTATTTTGGAGCTTCATTTCTTACTGTTTGTGTACATATACATGAATACTAATCAGTTTATTCCCACTTTGATTACTGGTCTTATGCTTGCAGAGCACGCCGTTTCAGTTTTTCATGCAACAAACCTTAATCTTTGAAACTTGCCTAGTCATAATTTAATGATCTTTAAAAAGTGATTTTGATGCTCCGCATCTTATTTTTTCGTCTGGTATTTTGTGCGTGGAACTGATAGATGTTAAGTTGTCCAATTTGGAGCTTGAGCTTAAGCTTGAGTTTGAAAATCAATCACACTTCATGAGCTGAGCCAGTGCTTATGTTTTAGCATGTGTTTTCAAGTCAAACTCAAAGATTGTTTATTTTATATTAATTAGTTGTGCTTGGATGGTGCTTGACCTATATTGCTAATATCACTAGTTAAGCTAGCTCGACTTGGCTTATTGACACTCATATGCCTAATAAACTGTCTTATTTCTTAAAGGAACAAAGAATTTCCTTTCACGTATTAAATATGTCACTCATAGAGCTTAATCCTGAAATTGAAATGAAGGTTAGTTGTGATTTTCGCTGCTTTTGACAATCACATGCTTTTGTTCTTCCTCCTTTTCTGCCTTTTCTTGTATTTTAATTTTGCATGTGATTTGCCCGTAGAGGGATGCTGCTTTTTCATGGAGCAGCGAGGGATCAATCTGCACCGAAACAGGTTCAACAAGAACACTGTAAGTTTTGCATATTTCTAATATTCATTTTCAGGCACTTTAGCCATTCACGTCTTGTTATTGCAAATTATGAATTATTATGTATATATTTTGCTAGGAATTGCTTTAGATTTGTTCATGATTAGATGCTAGGCTGATAAGGATGAGAATGCTTTTTGTTATGTTTCCTTTAGAACAAGAGTGTTTGATAGATAATTACAACCACATGTCTAGTTTGATGGACTCTAATATGAGTCATGTATATGAAGAACCTTAGGGGTTAGGTACATGATTTGGCTTGTTGATTAAAATTGAAATTAAGTTTGCATTCTTTTCGCCATGAACCTTATATAAAAACTATGAACATCAATAAAACCTACTATCCATATAACAGCCTTAACAATCAAGGTATTGTTTGCTTTATTCTAATAGTTTCACGTTTTTATGGTAATTTTTTAGGAGGTCTATTTTTGGGGGAGCATACTCAGCTATGAAGTTCTTATGAGAATTCCATCTTATAGGCATTCAATCACTCACTACTTCAGCCTGTAGAAACATTCGTATTGAATTCTCATTTGGCGTAAGGTCCTAGTCCCACCATCTCTAATATTAATCTTAGCAATATATTATAAACTCTACAATGGTAAGTTGAGTGCGTCATATAGGCTGTGAATGGGCAAAAGTGCCTTAGGTAATTTTTAAAGTAGTCAAATGCTTTTTGAGTGTTACATTGTTGGCTACTGTTGAGAGTGTTGTGTATATGATATGCTAATAAGGGTTCATTATTATATGATATACTTTGGTCTACTGTCGAGAGTGTTGTGTATATCATTGTTTTATAAATTTGCACAATCTCATGGGATATGTATCAGTTTTTGAAGTATTGGGCTCTTGGAAGTATATTCACAGCTGCTAGATGCCTGATGTGTTATTTTTTGCTATTTGTAGAGCTTGAGATCGTAATATCATGGATTTGAATTGATACATACAAGGATGATTACATGGATTCCTTTTCTAGTGTGTTGGGATATAGGAAATATGTATGATTCCCTTATCCCTGCTTTATTCTCATCTTTGATATTCATCATATAGTTTTTTTTCTTTGAGGCTAAGTTCTCCATGATTCAAATACACATTTTACTAGGATTATGTTTTATATTTTTAATCATAAGTTTGTTGACAGACATCACGTCTTCATCAAATTATTAAATAGTGCTGATTATGCCACTGTATTTTCTACCTCTTGCATTTGCATTGAGGCTTACATCATGAGACTATTGAGATGGACTCTAGGCTTTGACCTCGATGTGGAATCTTCAATGAAGGCTGTGGGTGGTTTTCCGTAAGCATAGGATTCATTTTTGTAATTGGTACACAAATTCTTGGGATCAATCATGAGAAAGCTTCTAGAGCTTGATATTCCTATTAAAAACTTTTTCTTCCTTTAGTGGCAAGGTTATTGGTGGATTAAGATGTTATTTTGGATCTCTCAGTCAGTGCAAATTTGGAATGGCCGGGGTCATCAGGGTACTGGCAACATGTAGTATTTGAGTATGCAAAACTTTTGCTCAAAATTTTCAACTGTTAGCCACAATGTCACATCTTGCCTCAAGGTTTACTCTAATAATCTTCGTCCCCAAGCTAGGGCTTGGGCTGTGGAGATGATGCATTTTTCAAATTCAGCGAATTCAGTTTCTTATAAGATGGTTTATTACTCCATTATTGTTAAAGCACAGCGTAAAAATTTGGTTTTGACTAACCTGGTTTCTGACAATCTAGTACATGGTGGGAAATAGGTTGCTCCCACTAATCTGCTAACAAAATATTTCCCTCTCGCCCAAGTCTTGGAAGAGGGGTCAGAGGATACCTCTTTTTCCCAAAGTTGAGCTAGACTGGCAGTGTGACAAGATTGAGTATTGAATTGATCATTTAGCTGACTCATGGATTTATAAAAAAAATTCTGACTTGCTGGATCTTCATCCATCCAAAAGATCCAGCTGGTTTTAGGAATGCAAAATATACCAAAATTATTAGAACCTTTGTTAATAATATTGAATGTGATCTTATTAATCCGAATAGTGAAAATGGTAATTTTATAATCTTTAAATTGAATTTCTTCTAGTGATGTTCAAAAATCTAATTGGATCTAACTTAGTTTGTGACAGTATTTATTTTCTCTCAAGGATGTGATTTGCAATCTTTTCTTTTATACATAATTTTCTTTGGGCTATATATATATATATATATATATATATATATATTAATTTATCCGATGTTTGAGTATGAAAAAATTATGTCAATGCCAAATTAACTTAAGTTTAACCATAAAATCAAAGCAAAATAAAATCATGTTCATTTAAAGTTGTAAATTTTTTCTTAATAAATTTTAAAATTCTTTCTTTCTATAACTACCATAATTATTCATTTAAATTTACAAAAAAGACATTATTTAGAATACTAATATTTATAGAGGAAAATTATTATAAGCAGTATATATATGTTAATTTAATGCTTCAAATAGTTTAATTAAGCTTTAGAATGATTTTTTATGAATCCATAATTTATGATTTATCTGGTTAAAAAAACAATTGTATAAAATAAATGATAAATAAATAAATAATATTTATTATGAGTTTTAAAAATAAACTTTATGTTTCAAGTCTTTTAAATTGTTGTGCCAGAGGTGTTTGCTCTCTAGTAATGACAAGTTGCATTTATTGAATGTAGTGAAAAGTGCGCAAAGGCCGTTAGATCAGCGCTCGGGTTTAGTTTTAAATAAGCAAGGGTTTTCACTTTATGGACGAATGGGGTAAAGAAGCCAGCCTATGATTATGAATTAAGGTTAGATTGTTGGAATATTGACACTCTTACTCGTGAGTTTTTTTAGTTAGTTGATATTATGATAATAGGATGATTAATACATTATGCTTTTAAGAAACTAAGTGTGTGAGAGAGAATTCACAAGAAATTGATAATTTAGGCTTTAAATTTTGGTACTTGAGTACTAATTTTCATAGGAATGACATGGGTATTATTCTAGATAAGAATTAAAGGATAATGTAGGGGAAGTTAAGAGGCTGGAAGATAGCGTTGTATTTTAAAATTTAACAATTAATGGAATATATTTTAATGTTGCAAGTGTTTCTACCTCTCAAATATGATTGAATGTGTATAAAAAAAAGATTTTATCAGAGTTTGGATGAGTTTATTCAAGGAATACCTCAAGATGAGATGTTTTTTATAGGAAGTGATTTGAATGAACATGCTGGAATAATAATTAAAGAATTTAATTGTATTCATGGTGATTTAGTTTTGGTTTTTCAAGGAACACCTCAAATATGATTGAATATGTGTATAAAAGAATAATTTTAATATATGATTTAGCTTATGATCCTATGATGGCTTTACTTTAAGAAAAAAGAGGAATATTATCGCTTATATAAAATGGAACTTCTAGAACTTGGATTGATTATTTTTTCTTAAAGAAAAGGGATGATTTATATTGTTAGGATTGTAAGGTTATTCCAAGTGATTGTTTGACAATCCAACATCATTTTTAGTTTTGAATTGGAAATAAAGGGTAATAAAAGTAATATTAAATTTAAAATGTCATAAAATTAGATTGTGAAATCTTATGAATGATAATATTAATATTCCTAGGAGTGAAGTTTTAAAACTTAGACAATGTGATTTTGAAAGTAAAGTCAATCTTATGTGGAATTCGATTGCTGGTTGTATTGGTAATGCACTAAAGAGTTTACGTAGTGAATCAAAAGAGAATTCTAATAATAGAAATGTAAGGTGGTTGAAAGTTTAAGTTAAGATTAAAGAAAAAAATGTATGGTATAAAGAATGGTTTATGCGTAAGTATGAGGAGAATTGGAAAAAATATAAGCTAGCTTATTGTGAATCCAAAATAGTAGTTCATGATACTAAGAGAGCAGCATTCAATGACTTATATAATAAATTAGAAAATACTGAATGAGATGCATTTATATGCTATAAAATAAAGAGATTTTTTACTCATGTAAAATATATTTAAAATGCTAATAAAATTTCTTAAGGGATAAGATATTTAACATAGATGGATGGAATGTTTTATTAAGTTTTTTAATGAATGGTTGTACCAATACAATTATTATTAGTGAATTTAATTGTTATAAAAATAATATTTATTACATTTTCATTCAGTGTGTTATTAAAGCTAAGATTTGGAATGCTTTTAAAGAGGATATTCAGCAGAAAACCATTAGAATTAAATGAAATCCCTATCATATATGAAAATGTTGAAGTAAGAAAAGAATTTTTTGGCTTATCAAATTTAGTATTATTTTGAAGACTAAAAAGATGCAAAAGTAGTGTTTACAGGGCCTTTTTTTTTCTAATCTTTTGTAGTTCTCGAAATATTAAGACTTTACTTTTTCTTTTTTTCTTTTTTTGGTTTTTTTTCTTTTTCTTGCGCTAACGGCTTTTCATTCCCATTTCCATTTTTCGCAAATGATTATTGTCGTATGCTTTGCTATACATCAATTTTGTTTATTTTTTATTTCAGGAAGATCTTCGCTTTTACGGTCTTTCTTTGTTTCTTTTGTGATGTGAAATGTTGTGGAGTCCTTTTAATAATACTCAATCAGGATTTGTTTGATTGGCATATAACTTAAGCTAAAGAATTGATTGTATAGTATGCAGTAAATTAGGTGTCAAATAATAATTATTTACTAGGAAATTAAAATTTTTATTCGATGTTAGGGCTGGATTCGATTTGTGTTCAATCGAGTCCCACTTAAACTGGATCTCGAATTTTAGAGTTGAGTCCTCCCCAAATTCGAATCGAGTTCGAGTCGTCATTCAACTATGTTCTAGTTCGAGTTCGAGCTAGACTCAAAATATATAAACTAAGAAAATTATCATTTTGCATAAGAAATTTTGCTGCTTGTTAGTAATATTGTCTCAAATTTACCCTTAGATTGAATTTTGCATGCTAAAATTATGTTGTTTTATAAGAATTTTTTTTAGTGAGTTCGACGAAATACTCAAAGTTTTACCAACTTGAATGCTAATGGATTCTAGTGTTGTGCAGATATAAGTATATTTATTTTTTATATTTTTTGAGTGACTCGAACCCAATTCGATTCGAGTCTAGCCAAACTTGAACTCGACTCGAATTAGGTTCGAGCCCATCCGTTCAACTCGAAAATTTGGAGTCTAATTCAATTCGACTCAAAATTCGAGCTATTTTATAGAGTGATTTTTAAGTTTGGGTTAAATTGTCAACACTATTTAGTGTGGTGTCAATAAAAGGTAAATAGAAGTGTAATGAAATTAAGGAAGAGGGACGTGCATGCTTGTGGTCATGCCCTCATCCTATGGATGAAGTGCCAAGGGGACTTAGGAGTACCCGCGCTGCCAACAACTAAATATGAAGGGAAAAACTTCAGTGACTATGACAACTAGAGGCAACGACAATAGACTCCATTTGACAACAACCAACGTTGACGATCACACGACGTTGGTGTCAAAAGAAAAAGCAAGATGGCTTTACAAAGAAGTCTAATCAGGGTGCCCTAGCCAAGAGTTTGGATGTAGCTTGATTTGTGTGCTAAAACTTGAGGATGAGCTATAACATCTAAACACTACCTGGATTTGAGAAGCACGGTAGCACCGGAAGAGGGAGAGGATGCCGTAGTTGCCATGACTATGACAATCAGAGACAACGACAACATACTCCATTTGACAACAACCAACGTTGACAATCACAAGGCGTTGGTGTCTAAAGAAAAAGCAAGATGGCTTTACAAAGAAGTCTGATCAGGGTGCACCAACCAAGAGTTTGGATGTAGCTTGATTTGTGTGCTAAAACTTGAGGATGAGCTATAACATCTAAACACTACCTGGATTTAAGAAGCACGGTGAGCGCCATAAGAGGGTAGAGGATGTCCTAGTCGCCATGGCTAGGGGATGGGAGATATGCGTAGGTATAATATATATATATATTTATATAATTTATAAATGTTTATATGTGTGTGTGTTTATATATATATATATATATATATAGTAATAACTATTTAATCAAAATATAATTGTTGCATTTTAGCTTAAATTGAACTTTATATTTCAAATTAAAAATATTTAAAATTAATACAACCGCAACAAACTACAACCGACATTGACGATCACAAGAAGTTGGCGTCGAAAGAGAAAGCAAGATGGTTTCACAAAGAAGCCTAATGGATGCACCAGCCAAAACTTTGGACGTAGCTTGATTTGTGTTCTAGAACTTAAGGACGGATCTTAGCACCCAAACACTATCTGAATTTGAGAAGCATGGTGAGCATCAAATCCGTGGGGAGAGTATGCCCTAGCCGCCATGGCTAGGGCGATGGGAGAAATGCGTAGGCATGAGATATATATAAAAAGTTGTATGTTTATATATATATATATATATATATATATAACTACTATTCAAACCATGATTTATCTATTATTGATTTTAACTCAGCTATGATTGATTGTGGTCTTGATGACTTTAAATACTTTGGGGCTCCTTTTACTTGGTCTACTGGGAGGAAATTTGTTAAGCTTGACAGATTTCTTATTAATAACTCTTGGTGCAATACTTTCTATGAGTATACAAATTTCTCCTTAAACTCCACTTCCTCTGATCACAAAATGATCATCCTCTCTTCTTGATTTCAGAATCATGTTAACAACAAATCCTTTAGGTTCCAATTATTTTGGTTAAATAAATTTGAATGTACTGATATTGTAAAGAATATTTGGAATGAGAATTGCAATTCTGGCAGTGACCGCTTTGATTTCAATTTTGGCTGTAAGCTTGTTTCTAAGTTGGCGAGGGTTTTGTGGTGGCGGTTTGGTTTTGTCGGTGGCTGTTTTGTTTGGCATATATGGTTTGTTTGGCTGGTTTCAGTTACTTTGTGGTGGCTATTATGTGGTGGTTGCGTGCAATGGCTGTTTGAGTGTGGTGGCTGCTCTGGTTTTGTGGTGGCTGTGTATGAAGGTTTTCGGTGTCTGATTGTGGTGGCTGTGCTTTCAGTGAGGTTGGTTGGCTGCGGTTCTTTCTGCGACGGCTGGTTTGGGGTGGCTGTGTTTTGGCTGCAGTATGTTGGGTAAGTTGGCTGCAGTTTTTGTTGGTGGTGGCTGTGTTTGGTGGTGGTTTGTTTTTTCGGTTTCAGCCTGATGTGGCTTGTTGCTTTTCTCTGTGCTGGGTAGTTTTTTTTATGCTTAGATAGTTATATATTATATATATACATATATAGTTTTATTTATTCCTGTGTTGTTGTTTGATGCACCTGAATTTGTTGACCATCTATTTTGGTTTGTCTGGAGCGTTTCGTTTGGTTGGATTCGCTTGGTTCGTTTTCGCCTTCTGCTCGTGCGGTTTGGAGGTTTCGCTTTGGAGGTTGGCTTTTTCCCTATATGTTATCCTTCAAATTGCTGTTTCGTTTTGGAGGTTTAGTTTGTTTCTTTCCTCTGCGGTTGGTGATGGCTTTTAGTTTTTGATCTTTTAGCTTTTTTTTTTTTTTTTTTTTGATTGGATCCTTTTAAGTTATACCATGGGATCTAATTTTTAGGGCTGTCTTTAGGCTTTTTAGATTAGCAGGCTTTTTGTAACCTCACAGCTCTTTTTGTATAATTTTGGCATTTATATATATATATATAATATATAATATATATATATATATATTAATAACTACTTAAATAATATATAATTGTTGCATTTTAGCTTATAGAATTTTATATTTCAAGTTAAAATATATTAAAATTTAATTCTATTTTATATAAACTAAAATTAAAAATATATAATAAAATAGGCAGATAAAAATTTTGTTATAATTTTTTAGTTTTTTTGCATTAAATTTTTTCTTACATTATACATAATTAATGTAAAACTAAATGATATTAATTTTTATACTTCAGCATTATATATAGATTTTGACATTTTCTTTTTCAAAAAATAAAAAATTATATTATTCCTTATGAATGAATGCAAATAATTAGTGGCAAAATGAGAAAATATTATTTGTTATATTAAAAAGCTTTATATATATATATATATATATATATATATATCTTTATCTCTCTCTCTATATATATAAAGATTTAAATAATCATATTAGTTTGGGACAATATAGAAAACTTTTAAGTTCTGTTATCTCATTTCGCTTTTTTGGGTATTTTGGGAAGTTCGAATTTTGCTTTTCATAAACCCAAATATGTAATGAAGACATCAATAGAGATAGTGGTAATATAGAGAGCTCAATTTTTATCACCACTTAAATATTTAAGGGTATTTTAGAAACTTTAATTTATATATTTAAGTTAGAGGAATTAAATTTGAACTACCCAAAATTCCCATAAAAATCTAAAGCTAATATAATTTGAGTATTTTGCGCTTATGTCATTGCATCTAATCTAACTATTTTATTTTTTTGCAATGATTGAAAATGGATAAGTGATATGATAAATTTGATATGTATTAATTTTTAAATATTAAAATTTTTCAAAATAACTTTCAAAATTTTAGTGGTCAAAATTAATTAAAATAAAATGCTATTACCTCTGTTGCCTTTTATTTTGTAAAACATATACCAAAATAATAAAAGTTAGTTAAAAAAGAGCACAAGATTCGTGAATATGCACGTTTTAATAAAGAAAATTAACTATTTAAGTTAAAACTTCAAGTTTTGTTATCTCATGTTGCTCTTGAGGGATTTCTTGGAAGTTCTAGTTTTGCTCTTCCGAAATCCAAATATATAAATGCATATATTGTTGTGGTAATAAAGAGAGCTCAAATCTTTATTAAGATAATTATGATAAATTGATGAGGTCACTAAATGATGACAATTTCAACTTAATTACAGGTCTCCATATGTTACTGGTACTTCGGTGTTAGGCCTCAAATATAAAGATGGTGTTATACTGGCTGCTGATATGGGAGGTCAGCTGCTCTTTTTTATGTTCATCTTATTTCAGTCTTTGTGATTTTGGTCTTGACTTTAATTACATTTATGTCTAAAGTATCTTCTCATATTACTGTATTGTTTCACTAAATCATGATTTCTTTCTAATTATTAAGAAATTTGATGCTTAAATACTTTTTAGGGCATTGCGTTTGTTATGATGTGGATTTATAACTTAAGAAAATTTTTAAAATTTTGCATCCATTTGAGGATTTTAGTTCTGCATTTTTCTGATGCTTTGGCAATATTATTATAATTGATTTGCTTATTTCAGATAATGCGAAAACCCGTTTCAGCTTCAATTATCATCTTTTTCTTTCTTTCCTTTTTTTTAAATATTGGTATTGGGTGGAGCGTTTTCTAGCAACATTCCATTTTTAACATTGTTTTCTTCAACATATTTTTGTTTGTTGTTGCCCCATGTTAAGAAATTTTACTGTCCACAGCTTCTTATGGCTCAACTCTCCGATATAAGAGCGTAGAGCGCATAAAGCCCATTGGTAATCACACACTTCTTGGTGCAAGTGGTGAAATCAGCGATTTTCAGGAGATCTTACGCTATCTCGATGAACTAATGTAATTATCTTTTCCTTCTCAACTTCCTTAAATTCAAGTGGCATAAAAATTTAATATTGACCACTTGCTCTTGTTTCCTTGCTTAAAATTTTTTCATCACATTCTCTTGCATGTGCATCAACTGGACTAGGGAGTATTTAAGAATTTGTTATTTTGCTTTTGTTTTCTTAGAATTTATGATCATATGTGGGATGATGGCAATTCTCTCGGTCCAAAGGAGATCCATAATTATTTAACTAGAGTAATGTACAATAGGCGCAACAAATTCAACCCTTTATGGAATTCGCTCGTTGTTGGTGGAGTAAAGAATGGGAAAAAATATCTTGGGATGGTTTGTAAAATCTTTTTTAGTTATTTTCTTCAACAAAGATATAATAGTTAACCTGATATAGTGATTTTCTTAATTGCTTATCAGGTTGGTATGATTGGTACTCACTACGAGGATAACCATGTTGCCACTGGCTTTGGGAATCATCTTGCACGCCCAATTATGCGGGCTGAATGGCATGAGAACTTGAGTTTTGAAGAAGCTGTTAAGCTTTTGGAGAAATGCTTACTTGTTCTTTTATACCGTGATAGGTCATCCATCAACAAATTTCAGGTATCATTCGAGTCTTGAGCACGTTCTAGTCTTTTGGCACATATATGATGAATTTATTGTTTGTATAAAGTACAAGATGGGGATAAAAGGGTGGAAGAAAAATATTTGACAGTGAGAAAGATGACTAAATGAGAGAATAACATTGTACAATTTTTTTTTAATCAGGTCTAAAAGTAAGTTTTATTTTTGCTGGAATTTAGGAGCCTAGAAATTCTCAAATGATAGTAATGGATTAAAAGAATTTCAAAACTTTTTCTCAACTTGTCTGCACAATTGGAAGTTACATGTCCTTGGGTCCTTCCAGAAGAAATACAGATAACTGAAGTACGTCACTTTCTCTTTTGCTCGAGTTTTATGAATCTATTAACCTCATGGGAAATCTAAATTTAACTTATTAGGACATTGCTTGCAGTTTACCGTTGATAAGGGTTTAGTATATCAAACATGATAGTTTATGGTCTCTTACAAATCATCTGTTCTATGTTTTTTTCAATTGTTCATCTTTAGGCTTAATCAAAACTGTAGCTACCATGTTGGAGGGTAATTATCAACTTCATAAAAGCTGTTATAAAACAACATTAATTTTAGGTACTTCAAATCCTAAGTGGTAGAATTAGACAATGGAGAGTACAACAACAATAATAATAATATCAAGCCTTAGTTATGTGGGGTTTGCTATATGAATCCTTTGACTCCATTATGCGCTATCAAACAATGATCTTTCCTAAAGTTCTGAGTATGTGCGATCATTCTTAATTGTGTCATGTCTTTTATGGTCTTCTCCTTTTTATTTTAAAGTGAATAGAACTTCTTAACTCATTTTTAAATTGGGAATTGTAATGGTCTACAGTTGGTCTAAACCATCTTTGAAGGCCTTTGAGCTTATCCTCAACTAGAGTTACTCTAATCTTCCTATCAATGTGCTCATTTTTTTTCATGTTTTTTCATGCTACCAACTTATCCATCTCAAACACCTCATCTCTCGAACACTTAATTCATTCCTATACTCTTGAGTTTGATGACCAACTTCGTACCCCATTTAACATTGTTAGCCTTGTAACTTTATAAAACCTTTGTTTAACTATGGTTGGAACTTTTCAAAAATGCTCAATTTTATTCAATTTTCTTGAATTATGTTAATAACATCACCCTCTATTTTGTTAATATTTGGTATTATAAGATCAAGGTATTTAAACATTTCAGCCTTCTAGGTTACCTGACATTTAATTATTGTATTCTTGATATATTCACTTTATATGATAAAAATTGACTAAAATATTCTCTATAACTTGAGTTTTATTTAATTTTTCTTTTAATCTTGTCAATAATAATAGCATCTGCAGACAACATGCAACTTGACACACCCTTTTAAACGTGTTATATATAAATACATAAATGCAGAGGTACAAACTTAGAGTTAATCCTTAATGTAATTTGATCAAGTCGGAACCTGGTTTGACAAATCCTTTTCTATTTCAGCACATGTATCTGCTCCATTATACATGTTCTTAGTAACTTTAATATACGCAATGCAAACCTTTGTTTGTTAAAAAAACTTCACTTGGTACTTTGATATAAAAAGCCTTTTTTTAGATTGATGAAGATCAATTATAGATTTTCTTTTCTCTCTTAAATTTTGATCATATATCTTAGCAAATGTATGGCATTCATAGTCAATATCTTTTTAAAATTTTAATCAAGCCTCTTAGGAAATATATGGCATCCATAGTTGATCTTCTTAGCATAAAGCTATATTGAATTTGTGAAACCTGTATTTAGTTGTAATATGTGCTCACTACTTTTTCCCAAAGTTTGTAAAGTAGGCTTATTAATATAATTCTGCTATAATTTGCATGAGACATTACATCTGCTTTGTTTTTGTAAATAACTATCATTATACTTTTCCCTTGTTCAATATAATTTGTATTTCAAATTCTATTAAGTAATTCGGTGAGCATAGATTTTCAGTGTACTCATCCTCAAACAAAGATTTCCTCTTATCAATAGGAATGCCATCTAACTTACTGATTGCTCACTCTTCATTTTTCCTTTAAACATTCTAAATTTCAGTTTAACTTATCCGACCAATGAGCAAGTAATTTATTTTCTTAGAGCTATTAAAATCAATCATGTTCATCACATTAATAAAAAATTTATGAGAATAAATCCTTATCTATATTCAATATCAGGAAAGACAACGAAGGGTAAAAGAATATATTTCTATTAGGGAGGAACTTGTCTCTATAGCGAAAGCTCTTTGTTTTTAAGAAATTTTGGTGCATACTTTCAAGTTTTACCAAGTTATTCTGGAATCATCAAAAGCATCTCTTTAGTCTTTCCCTATAACAAGAAACTGCAAAACTCTCTAAAGCAAAATGATCTAATTTTTGAAGAACATCATACGACTCTCTTGCTGATCTTTACGATCCATTAATTCTTGTAAAACTCTAATCTAACTTAAGGGCATACTTTTTGTAGTTTATTATTAATAATCTTAAGAAGCTAACCAGGAAATTTGATGCAATCTTATAGTACGCTGGTTTTTATTACTTCAATCAACTGTTATGGAACTTTGACACTTCAATTTTATTCGAAGCAGGCTGTTTAATTCTTGATTGTGGATGGATATGATGTAGGTGACGCTTTTGGCATTAGTTTCATTCACAATTTTTATATTGCTCAATGACGGGATTTTTTGTCTATTGGAATTTACTTTCATTTAATGACTCTGATTAAAACCGTTGGTTCTTTTTGGGAAATACTACCTTTTCTTAACTTTGAATACTTAATAAGCTCAAAATCTTAAGGATTATGGCTGACATACAAGAAGCTGACTCTTTTAATTTGTCAGATGGCCATCTATGTTGAATTGTGTGCTTATCCCTTTGAGCCAAGATTGGAGTCTGCTGGATTACCGTATTCTTAGTACATTGGTTTCTTGCATAGGAGTTACTAAATGGTTTGATGGAGAAATTTAAAGAAAGAAAAGATCTCCATTTAATCTTTACTAATCTTGAAAGGCTTTTGATAAAGTGCAAGAGAAGTTCTTTGGAGAGAAAATGAATGTGTGTAGCATATGTTGGTATTATTAGAGATATGTATAATGGGGATGTAACATGTGTTAAATTGCAAAGTGTTTTGTTTAACAATTTTTCTGTTAGTCTTGGATTGCATTAAGGCTCTTCTATCGGTCCATATATTTTTGCTTTAATTATAAATGCTCTTAATAAACATTTTCAAGATGAGGCTCCTTGATGCATGTTATTTGTAAGTGACATTCTATTAATTGATAAGATTAGGTATGAAATTAAAGCAAAACTTGAGCGGTAGATGACTATTTTAGAATCAAAATACTTTTATTTTAGTAGACCTAAATGGGATATATAGAATATAAGTTTAATCATAATAGAAGCCCTAATCTTAAGGATATAACGACTGAGGATTATGTGATCAAGAAAAGCAATAGGTTCAATTACTTGGTTCACTTATTCAAATAATAATGAAATTGAGAGCATTGTGATTAATACCATCCAAGTTTGTTGTATAAAATGGAAGAGTTGTTTCTGGAGTGTTGTGTTATTTGAATCCCACTCAAAGCTAAGGAAAATTTTATAGAGCATCTACAATTAACAATGTTATATGGGGTTAAGTGCTGGCCAAAAAAGAAGAAACTTTTCAATAAAATAAATGTTACAGAGATGAAGATGCTAAGATTGATGAGTAGGTATACTCATAAGGATAGAATGAAAATATGATTATCCTTTTATTTCTAAAATTGTCTCATTAATATTTACTCCTACCATTGATGCCATCTATACACAGTTACGCAATTATTTTTCAATTGTCATTAAAATATAGCAGCAATTGTTCACATTGCACAAGTTAGTGCTTGAATTCGGAAGTTTGTTTGGGTGAAATATTATTTAAAATCCAGAAGCTTTCTTCATATAAATGACTGTCAGATAATCACGAAGAAAAGCTTCCTTGGCTTGTAATTAGCTCAAGGTGCAGTTTCTTGTTGATACTCCCTTCAACACTGGTCTAATGGTTTCCACGGTAAACTTAAAAACACCTCTTTAAAATTGATAACTATTGAAATCATTTTAGCATTGGCTTTACTTTTTTAGTTATTCTGCTCTTCTTCGTTCCTGAAAATTCGTGTATCTTTTTGGTGGCCTAGACAAATTTAAAGATAATCATCTCCTTTGTAGCTTATCTTCCAGGGATAAGTTCTTATTTCATTGCTTCTCCTAAATTCTTTATCTACTAGCAATAAATAGTAGTTGTGACATACTTCCCCCTAGTATCCTCCAGTAGGACTTGATATAGTGGCATGTAGGAATCGGATTGGTAATACACAGTTGTGTGGGCCCATAGTCTTTCTCTCTACATTGTTGGCTCCTTATCGTTTGGGTTAGTATAACATTTTCTTAACTAATAAATGAAGAATATTGAAATTACACTACTTGTCTCAAAACTCACGAGCGGTCTTTTTTGTACATTACCTGGGAAAATTCTTCATATCAGTATGTTGTTCTTTAGAGGGTTGCTTCCTAACATTGTTATGACTTGTCTTGGCGCTTGCTAATTTTCTTTGGAGTCATCAATAATAGTCACCAGGAGGTGCCATTACGATGCTCTCCAAAATCTTCTGCATTCAAGCCTCAATTCTTGTAGCCTTTGAAAATTGGCATTTGTATGCTAACAGTACATTTCTCCCCTTTAAAATTGGGAACCTACGGGTTTTTAAGATTTTCCATACCCATGTTTCCCAAAGCGACACTTCGTTCCTCTCCTTTCATGACCACGGTCAAAAATCATACGAAAGAGCCACAACACAATACCATTTTCGATACTGAAATGAAGAGACTGAGAAACGTGGGGCTTAGTTATCATTCTTTCCACAAGGTCTTCATTGTAACCAGGAACTGCAGAAAAAAGAGATTTCAGGAGGTAATTAATTTTCAATGAATAGCTTTTAATCATCATTTTTCGGAATCATTTCGTAGGAAGAAAGGCTACGCACCAAAGGACAATGCATATGCTATTATTATTAATATTTTAGTTTTCTCTCCAATCGATTGTACCAAGTTTTTATCATTTATTCTAAACAACAAAGATTAGGTTCTTTCCTGTTATAAGTGTCTTTTCTTGCGAAGCTTTCTTTCATAAAATCCCCTTGCTATGTTTGATTTTAGCACCGCTGATTATCATAATGCTCGAGGACAGTCGCCGATAAAATAAAATAAAAATTTTCATAATTTTCTCGTAATAATACAAAAGAGCTTGTTATATTTTTGGAGTGACAGGATACACTTATATCTTTTAGTTCATGTACTGCATGGGTTTATCAAATACTGTGGATTAAGGCAAGTTGACCCTCTTTCAAGGCAAAACATTTAACTACCATACTTACAGGTTTTGGTTTTGTATTTTATTTCTTCAAAGAACAAATTTATTGATTTTTTTTTCACTTTAGCATTGTCCTTTAGTGTGTTATATAAGAATTTGAACCATTTCACTTTTTTGTATTTCTTCCTTCAACTTTAAGATTGAAAGAAGAGCCTATATCTGATTTTCATTCCAAGCTTTCTTATAGTAAAGTTTTGTAAATTTTTGAGTTTTGAAATTTGGCTCCTACAGCTTTCATGTAGTGATTGATGACTACTGCATATTTAAGGCATCAATTGCTTCTTTGAAGTCAATTTTGAACGAATTCATCTAACCTTGATCGAGTTGAATTCGTTGATATATTATGCGAAGCATGGAAGAATTTTTGGTTTTTAGTTTTGAGTGAAAATATTTCGATCGTACAGCACTCTAAGAAGCAACTTTTTTGGTTTCCTTTTTTATTTTATAACAAAAAATATTTATAATACAATTTGATTGTGTGCCAGATGGCGAAAATAACTGAAGAAGGGATTAGTTTGTTTGAACCATACGCTCTGAAGACTTTCTGGGGTTTCTCGTCCTTCCAGAATCCTACCAAGGGTGCTGAAGGATCCTGGTAAACTAGAAGAACTCTTTCTTTTTCTATTATATATATATATATATATATATATATATATATATATATATATATATATATATATATAAAGTAGGCATAAGTAGGGAGATGTTGCCGTACAAACTGGAAGAGCAAGGACACTTCTCTTTAATGATGGCATATTGCTCTGATTTGCAATGCCTGTTTCACTTCCCTGGTTCAAGGACCCCTTTTTCTCTTCTTCTTTCTTTCCAGAATTCACAGATTCATCATTTCTGCTGCGCTTATTATGATATTGTTCGTCATTCTGATTGTTAATTCTCTCAAGTACGTGTGTGGAGCTATTAAATGATACTTTTTTGGATTTTCTTTTGCATTTCCCCTACACATGCGCACTCAGGCACGAGCCCCGCCCGCGTCCCCTCCATATTCATGCATGGAAAATGCTTCCTGCATGGAAAATGCTTGAATACCTCAATAAATGTCATAGCACTCTACTGAACGCTTCAATAAATGCTCAACTTTTAATAGATTTATAATTAAGATTTTGATTAGTGAAATTTAATTATTATGAATTAGATGTTTTAATATCGTTAGGGTATCGTAGCAACTTTTTTCATGCATGCTTGTAAAAAAAAAAGTGAAATTTTATGTACTTCAAAAAATGTGGCTAATTATACTAATTAAAGCTATTTTTTATATTTTAAAATTCGAGTTATTGTAGAAATATTATGCCATTGTGTAAAAATATAAATATGTACGTTCAAATAATATTATTTTAAAATGGAACTCTTTAAGGATTTCATGAATTGATGCGCCAGAAAAGAAAATGTGCAAGTCGTATTTTTTAATTAAGCATAAAGATTTAAATTAAATTTATATATATTTACAATCCGCTTATTAAGGGCATTTATATAATGCATCGTCGCGGTCAAAAATATCGATTTTGCCATTGAAAATATTAGTCAGATTTGAGCAAAAAAGCTTACTAAAATGGAAAATCTTAGGAGCGTAAATGTTTGCTTGAAATGTAAAATCATAATAGTTGTGTTTATCTAAATGAAGAATGATGCATCATAAGAAAGTATTAAAATTGAATTAATAAATTTATTTCATGCTGGAAAAAAGTACATAAAGGATATGAAAAATAAGCTTGAAATGGAGCCTTGCTTTAATGCGGATGTAATACAGTAGTATTTATTGCAGGCATTTTAATTTCCTTTGCCGATTTCAAAAAATCAGTTTTTGTTATATAATTTTCATATATCTTTCAAAAATATAGATATTCAGATTTAAGAAGTTAAATAAAATAAAAAATTATTATTAAATTCATTTTTACTTATGAGATTTATAAAAATGTATATTTTAAATTTTTAGATATTTGAGAATTAATTAATATTGTTCTTAAAAAAAAAAAAAAAAATCATCCTCCTGAAGATCCACACTAACGTTCTTATTGGGATGAGCGATTAGAAAGGAGGAAAACATTTGTATCAGAATCGGAAGCAACCTCTTTCTTCCGAATCATGACCAGCTTTATTATAGTACTAATCCAGAATCAAGAAGAAAAACATTCTCCTAAATAATTTGAATGATTAATATTAATTGAAAATTACTATGCTTAGAATATATACCAAAAAATATTTAAAACAATAATTTTTTTTTTTGTACGAACAAACCTCACAAAAAAAAAATTTCAACTAAAAGTTTATTTTCACATTAAATTAATACATCATCTATATATTAGGTAAATATAACAATACTCTTAACTATTTTATAATTTTGGGAGCTGTGTATCAAGAATTAACAAAAACATTGAGAAATGAGGAGTAGTAACATCAATTGTGGGATAAATGAAACTTTTGGTAGAAAAGATGGTGAGATGAATGCGAGCTGCAGGAAAACCTTCCTCTAAAATTGATAGTCATGAATTCAAATAATTTGAAAGTTATGAGACTCATCCATCAAACTCCAATAATATTTAATTCTGAAAAGAAATCTTCAGCCAACTCCCAAAACCTTAACACACAAGAAAATAGCACAACTTTGTTTAGCTTCAATCAGCACACGCAAACGACTCCCATCCTTTTGCCCTCAAACACATGAATACATTCCTTTCAGAAGGATATAAGAGCTTTTTTTATCTCATCATCTATTTGACAATTTTAACAATTAAATAACAGTAAATCATCACCTTTGTATATCATGCTTGGAGAAGTAGAAATGAAAAGTTGTTTCATTTTTCAAGGAAAATAACATACAACTGTTTACAAGCAGCACACCCACGTGACGGCGCGGCGCAGATGTACAACAATAATTGTCTCTCCGTATCCGTGCCAGCGATGAAGTTTGTAGGTAAGCATAACCAGCTCGTAAATAAGCGGATTTTCATGATCTATACCACTAAAATCTATAGATTTCCAAATTTTAAATATTTAACAACCATGTTAACAAAGAACCTTTCAAGAAATTGTATCACTCATTTCCTGTGTGCATATGATAAGAAAATTCTAGTTTCATCCTATTCTTAACTGACAGCATATGAAAGAACAAGAATGCAAAATTATGCTGGCTAAACAAATTCAGCATTAAAAAAAGTTTTGCAGTGTTTGCATTGTGAACAAGCAACCATCAGATGACCGCATATAAAATTCATTTAAAATTAAAAAATTGTTTCTTATTGCTGCCAAAGCACATTGAAGAAACGAGTGAGAAAATTTTCAATTTTAATTAAAAATCTTACATGACATAAAACCTAGTGGTAGGAAACTAATAGTTAGAAATCCCATCTTTTTTTCACTCTGAGCAAGACAGCAGATTTCTTAATGTTGTCTTGAGGGATTTGGAGCATCATTTGAATTTTTAGTTTCATAGGAGCAGCCTTTGCTTTTCCATCTTCATGTCCAACCTGATGAAACAATTCCAAGGACGAGAGAGAGTTCATTACTCGTACATTTATAATATGCAAGCTTTGATAGTTACTACTAAACTATCACCTAATATCGTATTATGTACGGAAGATCTTACACTTTTAATGATTAGAAGAGCATGAGTGTAATGATGAAGAATTGGATGTGGTAGACATGCAAATTGCAAAGATTTGGTAACCAGAAGCAAAGAATATAATATTTAATGAAGAAAGTTTTCATTTGTCGGATTACACTTTACACGATCACTAATTTCACTAATCACTAGTTATAGCCATTAAAGAACACAGATTACCAAACTATAACCATCAAATTGCAACTCACAAATCGCCTGCTACTAGCATCAACTTACAGCACGTGGATTACTAGCTTTAGTCATCAAATTGCAACCCACAAATCACAGACCACTACAGATTTAATTTCCCAAAAACTAATGATTCATCATTCTACGACTTTTATAAATCACTAAATAGGCTTAATTTTTCCATTGAAAGACATTTCATCTATAGAAAAAAAAAAGATTTACACTTTTTCAAACTAGTGTTCTAAAGGATGTGAATTTTTTGAGTGCAAAACACAAGTAACAAATTTCCAAGAGATTGGTTTGAAATACAAATTTTTAGGAGATTACTTCTTGTTTTGGCGTGAAAGTGGGATTTGTGTTATCATGATAACATCCTTTATTACTTTTTTATCTTCTTTGTTACTAATTTACTGAGATTTGTATGATTATTAAATTTTGCTACAACTTGAAAAATTAAATTAATATTAATACCTAATATTGAGAGATTTAAAATTGACAAAGCTTTTCGCAAATGACTTCAATATTATGCATACAATTGGAATTCAAGTTTTTTATGATATACATTTAAAATTAAAAAAATAGCTTTAATTTTGAATTATTCTGAATCGAGATTTTTTAGAATCACCATATTTTCCACCTATACATATATATATATATATATATAGTTAGTTAGCTTTTGTCCCGCATCATATCAATATCACTCAGGTTGAGTCACACTGACTGTCAAGATATTAATCACGGAAGACTTGAAATAATACAAATTTTAAAAATTAAGAGATGATTCTCTTTGAAAATTTGAGTTAACAAAGAATACACATTGTTTATGATGGAGGTATGATGAAGACAATTTTTTAAAGGATTGATAATTTGAATTTTAAATTATAAACATTTAGAGGATTTTGATATATTAGACTTGTAAGAAAAATTAAGAAGACAACTTTTGGTCTTAAATGAAACATCTTAATAGAAACCAATTGGTCTAAAGATTTCAAGGAATTTGTGAATAGATAATATATTGTTAAGCACTTGAAGATTATTATTTTCTCCATTTGGTCTAACCTAAAGAAGCATACTTTATCAAAGTAAATTGTGTAAATTTGGATATTGTTAGATTTTTCTACAACTAGAAAAATTATTTGGGTGCTAATACCTAACATTAAGATATTTTAAATCAACCCAGTTTTTAAATTTATCTTCTTACTGTTAATTATTTAATAATCTAAGGAGTAGTATTTTGAAAATATTTTGAATCAAGATTTTATTGAATCTCTTCATTTAAAATATTCATGCATTTTTTTCTTTTAAAAATTTGTATAAATCCCTAAGCAAACTTTTAAAAAACTTACCTAATGCATGTCTCATCGTGATGTATCCTGCATCACAAGGAAATAGAGGCATTAGCCTCATGGAGTATAATTTTGATCAATCTAGATATTTACCAAAGATTAAAAGGGATGAAACTTCTGAGAATATTTTCCTTTTTGTCTTGGCATGAGGCTTAAATCTGTATTACCAAAGTAATATTTTTCCTTTGTCTATTATGTTTATTTTATTGTCGGTGTTTGCATGAGATTCAAAATATTATTAGTAAATGTCACAACTTAAATTATTTGGTTTTAATTTTATCATGAAAAAATATAAAATATCACAACCCCTTAAAAAGAATTCCATTGGCTATACACCAAAATTAAGCATCTCAAATATAAATTTAGAATTTTAAATTTAAGTTTTATTAAATGTTTATTCATGAATTCCAAAAAAATTTCCCCAAACTATTTATGACTCTTTAGTCCCAGCTATTGAGCTTGATCTCAATTTAGTTCCAAATTGAGACTAAAATAAAATCAAATTAATAACTTGGAACACTAAATTGGGTGGGTTCATTGAATGGTTGGAATACTAAATTAGGCATTTGGATAGTCTAGGACTAGGTTGGTCAACTTGTAATAGTCTCGAGATTGCATGGAAACTTCTAGATAATAAGGTTATTAAAGGAGACGATACAACTTATAATAAACTGCCTTGTCTTAAGCATTTATCACAGTCTAAATACAATATTATAAATTTGGAAAGTCTTCAATACAAACTTGGAATGAAGTTACTAGAAACAAATAAGGTTTATTCGTATCTTAAAGAAAATACAAGATATATTAGAAGGAAACGTGCAAGCAATCTTGTAGGCCATCTTCTACTGAACTTTTAACAAATGTTATCGGATGGCCAACTACTAATAATAATGTATCAATATCCGTATACAGCAAGCGTTGTGATTACTGAACACTAGTACCATTTGATTTGAAACTCTTGCTCCAGATGTAATGCAGCCTAATACTCACTATTTCATTGTTTTGAAATCTATCTATAATTTATCATGTTCTCTCCTTATCTATAATCGGTCTCTTAGCTTACTTTCAATTGATAATTTTTTGAATAAGCCAGTATCATTTAAATAAATAGAAATGAATTGAATTCGTACATGCGTGCAGAAATGTAGTAGCAATGAGGCCTATGGTTCACAATGGAGAAACAACCCAATTAGAGATACTGTACCAGTACCCTAAGAAAAGAAGGCCGGTGCATGCCATATGAAAACTCCATAGCACTGGATACTTTTGTTTCAAGTCTTTGATATTAGTCACAACTTACCTTTTCAACAAATTTTACACTTTTAGACAACAGACTTTTTAATTCAAAATAATTGCTTCAATATCTAAAATATGCTGATGGTTATGCATCAATGAGTTCCTTGTTAACTCTCTTAATTCATTGAACTCATATATCAATACTATACAAAATTTCATTTTCAACAAATTTTTATGCTATTAAACAACAGATTTTATATTTTAAACTAATTGATTCAATATATAAATTATTCTGATGGTTATGCACCATTGAGGTCCTTGTTCTCTTAATTCATTGAACTCATATATCTTCTTCCAAATGCTATATTAATTTTAATCCTAAACATATTAACGGAATGTAATATTTCATGCTATAGAAACTAAAAAAATTTGTTTATATTCTATTTTAATGAAAGAATATTTTAATCATGCTTTCATTTTATGAAACTAATGCTAGCGGTGTTCATTCAACATAAAAAAACAGGCTCAGGTAAAAGTTCTATTGTTGGAAGAAAGCATAAGAAATCTTACCCAGAGAGAAGCCCAACACAGCCGCACTTCTGAGTCATAACCCGCTTTGAACTTGAGGTCTTTGCCAACAGTGTGCTTATAAACAGCACTCCATTCATTCGAGTCAAAGTGATACCAATAACTGAAGGAAAATAACACAAATAATTGAGCAATAAATATGTTGAATTCCTGTTATTAAACAAAACAGATGTTTATTAACGAGATGTATGCCAACAATTTCATCAGCACTTGAGCCCACCAATACTTGAGTAAAGGCAAATTATTCCGAGACAAATACAGGTTTGACTAATGATATAATTACAGTTTCATTAATTAGAATTGAAAAAGACAACCATCAATCACGAGATATAAAAATCACACATGCAGGCAATTAGCACAAGATATAAGAATCACACATGCAGATAGATATCTATAAGTGCTGAAAAAAACTCCCAATAAAACAAGTTTGTAGTATAGTTTAACTTCGTAGCAAGGATCATTAGAGTGCAAATATCAAGTATTTAAAGATTAGTATAAACTTTTTGGGGTGCAAAAATAGAATGCTAAGAGCACTCTACTGGAATTTTGGAAATTAAACAAAGACCATATTCTGCCCCTTCCTTTAATATAATAACAAATAAGACATAATCCTCAACAAGTATTGCCCCATCTTTTAGATTCTCCTGCCGCCTATTCTTCTTTGACTAAGAAAATTGGCGTTTTCTACTAAAAACACAGCTATAGAGATGAGCAAACAGTCAAGTTCATTAGTGTCAACTTGCAGATTCTGCAACTCATGCTTATCATGAGTAGGAGGGGTGAAATCTTGATGAGTTTTTAAAATAGTCCAAATTTCTTGATTTTTTTATTATATTTTCAAAAAAATCTAAAAATGAAACAATTAAGATGACTTCCGATTAAAATTTCGACTTCATTTTTGAATCTGTTACCCTCAATTTAGTTAAAAAGTAATTTTTCAAAATTTTCTTTAGAAACAAATAATCATATAATTCTAATAGAAATTCTAAATAAATCAAATAATCAATATATATATATATACATATATATATATGTATATATGTATACATAACTACACTTAACCCTAATAACCGCATATCCTCTGCCCTAAAACGCATGCGATATGTTCCCGACCCGAGACCCCTCCCCATCCCGATCCCTTGCGCGAGAAGAAAGCCGGCGACGCATGGCTCACGCTGCTACCTTCGCCAATGGGAGGCCTCATCAAAGATCGGATCGACATTGCCTCATTCAATCGTATGGAGGTAAGCCGACACTATTTATTGGAACTCCATCTCCTCGATTTGGTAGGGGCTTGGCAAGTTTCCAAAACAGCGTAAAGCGAAGGATCTCCTAAACCCTAGCAACTTCCTCACGACATCTTAAGAGGTACTCCACCCGATTTTCCTTCTTAATATAGTTTACATATAATCAATGTTAATTTAGGGTTTTAGGATGATAAACGAGAGATTCATTAACATAAACAATTTTCAGTGCTTAAAAATAACAGAATTGATTTCATATAGTTTCTTAATGAGATTTTCTTAGTGAAAAATTGTATTGTTAAAAGATTAATCCTATTCAGATTTGAGAAAATAAATGCATATTTATTTGTATGATGGTTTTTGTGATATTGTCTTAAAGTCATTAAAGTATGTATTCCAAGTATTATACATTTATATAAAAATCCTAATCGGTTGTCTGCCTGATTGGGTTGCTTTGATTATTGTTATATCTCTTTTAATCAGGATTAAGTTTATGAGTCACGCTGGCGGCTCTGATGATTAATACCACTTATAATATTCTTATCAACTTTGGCATAAAGTCCTGCAGTATCTATAAGTATGGGTACCAGTCCGTTTGCCATTTTTTTTTTATTTGCTTAGGATATCAATCTGGATCTTATCTATAAAATGAGATCTGCTTAATTAGGGATAGATGCTGATATGTATTAATTATTGTTTGATTATATTTAGAATTATTAAGGCTTATAAATTTGCTTGAAATTTTGTGATACCTATACATAAATTTGCATATATATTAAAGTCAAATTTTGTGTAATGGATTTAAATAAGGATTCAATGATTATATTTGAAAGGCTCATCTATTAATCATGTTCTTGTAATCACTCTTGAATTGAAATTCTAATGATAATCGGCTAGTATAAATATCATTTTGGATTTTCAGTTCAGTTAAAAGCATTTTTTTTATTGGATAGCACAAAGCTAGATGAACATTCACGAAATACTAAAAGAAGTATGTTATTTTAGTTCAAATGGTGATCTTGTTTATTACGATTCAGTTGATCTTACTTCTGTTCTGGTAAAGAGAATAGCATTTAGAATAAGGAAAATATAACATTTCATATTCATATTTAAAATCTGTGATGCCCATGCTAAGTGCCAAATATGAAAATGAAGATTTTTATGATATATATTATATAGCATGTATAAGTAGTTACTAAAATTTTCTGAAAAAGAATTATAATGTAATCATCATAATAAATTAAATAAGAAGTTAACATGAGTTTAAGGATCAGTATGAATGTTTTTCTTTATTGCTGCATTATCTATAATTGGAAATATAAGTTTTGTTGTTCAGTACCCTTACTTATAAGTAATAGAAGCGAAAATCTGCTATGATGGGGTGAACTATTATGAAGTAAACATCATTCTCAACAAACTGAGAAATAATGGCTTGTTTCTAATTCTCTCAATACAATTTTTTTATTTTTATCCAGGTTCATACTGCTCTCATATATATTAGATTTTCCTGTTTATCATTATTTAATCGTTAAGTTGCTTTGCCAACCTTTACTACAATCTATTTTATAATCATGAAATAGACTTATTAAGTATTTTGCTGATGTTTCTTAGTCAAACACAGTAGAATATTGTCAATTTGTTGACAATTTACTTATGCTATTTTCAATCAGGAATAAAACATTTTTAATAAATTTTTGCTTTATTGAGTATGTATATGGATTTAATTCCTGGGCACTATATATGTTTTCCAAACTTTTTGTATGCATTCTAATAAATGTTTCTTAGATATTGTCATCTTTTCAATCCAGAACTGTTTCAGTATATATATTCTTGAAAGATATTTGCCACTTCTAACACTGGGAATGACTATTCTAGTTTGGATACTATTTTATCGGTTGGCTACATCTCTAACTAAACCAATTAAAATATTTTACACAAATGCTGCCATCAAATGTTGCCTTTATTATAAAGTGAGTTACATGCTGTTATATCCTTTAGATGAAATTATATGTTGCTGTCATTCCTAAAGTGGGATCACTAAGATAACATGAAATCAGATGCTATCATTTACTTGTGAAACACAAATGCTGCTATCTACTTTATAAAATCAAATTGCTGCTATCTACTTTATAAAATCAAAATGCTGCCATGTATATATATTAAATAATATGCTGCCATCAATTGTATAAGTGAATCTAGTGCTGCCATTTAGTTATATGATCTAAGTGATGCCATGTAAACAAAAATCAAATGCTGCATATATTTTCCTACTATGAGACGCTATTAAGAGGGTAGAATAATTTAAATAGTAACTAGAATTGTGATGTTTATTTAATTACATATTTATGCAAATTGCTGTGATGATGATTCAATGAATTATATTTTATGACCCAGTAGAATTTCTTTTATATAGTTGTTGAAAATGCATAAACTTGCTGAAAAAACACAAGTCATATATTTTAGATCATGTTATTCATTTTGTTTTGTTGCCCTCAATTATTAAGAATTGTTGCAGCTTTATTCATCAAAATTGTTGTAATTGTTATCATATCTAAGTGAATAAGTGTTGTTGCCATAAATTGAAAATCAAATGCTGTAAGTTATCTTATACAAATGCTAATATAAATTGATATTCTTATTAGAACTGGAAATAGTCAATAGATTGACTTATATTAGAATTGGAAATAGTCAATAGATTGATTTATATTAGAACTGGAAATAGTCAATGGATTGACTTATATTAGAACTAGAAATAATCAATGAATTGACTTATATTAGAATTGGAAATAGTTAATGAATTTGACTTATATCTTGATATTGTAAATGTTTGTTTTGAGAAAATACAAAAGAATCTCTGTCAAAATTTTTAAGAAATTAAGGACTTTGAATTTTGAATACTTGGCATCAAACTCCAGGGCTATTTCATTCATCGCTTAGTAGTAAACTCAACATTGCTCAGCTATAATCTTGGTTTTAAGCATATCTCATATGGTGATCTTTTCAATTTGTTGAATTTCATCTTTAATATAAACATTTTTGTTTCTCTACTACCAAAACTCAATATTTGACAAATATATGATGAGGCATGTATAAATGCTTTCATCAATATCTCATTATGAATACTTCAAATTAATATTTATTATGCATCACAACACTAATGTTTTGCTATGTGGATGGTCACCTTCACATAGAAATCTAAATTCAAACATATAGACTAACATTCAGGTAATTATGCCTAGGAAGCTATGGAGGTAGCAAAGTGAATCAAGAGAACCATGTTAACCCATCAGACATGAATACAAAAAATAACCACCATTTCTATAATTATAGCAAAGTACGAAGGACTTCAACACTGGCGTTAGTAAACCAAAGATGCGGGATAAGTGTGGTCGCCACATCGCGTATATATTTATTTGTCAATTTATCTATCTACATATTTTTTGAGCTCAAAATATACATCTGATGAATTCCATCTGTTTTGCATAGACAAAACATCGACCCCTCTTCCGTGGAGAAACCTTCTCTGGGGGATTGTTCGAACATGAATCCCCATGCATCAAAGTTTCATTCGTTAGCTCATGGTAAAGCACAAGCTACTTCTACACCTAAAGATGAATTGGATTCTAAAAAGAACTCTAATATGAAAATGAGAATTTAAAGAGTAACCTATCGGATTCGGAGCTATAACATGATTTCCTTGTTAGGTTTAAAAGAAAAAAAGAAAAAAAAACATAAAAAAGAAAAAAAACATACCAATCAGAAATCAATCTATAACCTAAGGCAAAGGAACAATTGCTAGTCCAGCTTTTTCTAATGTAGTTTATTTTAATTTTTGTTGGATCTTGGATCTTGTCGAATTTGGTGATTGTTTTCTTTTTTTTTTATTTGCTTGTTTTTTCTTTTTTTGCTTTTAATTTCTATTTGAGATCACTCATTTCCCCTCTGTTGTACTCATTTATAGCGATATATATAAAACGCAACAAGTTTTAAGATATATATATATTATAACATTTTGCATTTTATAAATCTAGAATGAAAGATGTACAACAAATATAGAGTTGATAACCACAAACAAGAAAAGAACAAAAAGAGACAAACAATTCGAGAAGAAAAAATATAAAACGACCACCAACCTCCAAAAGAAATCTCAATAAAAAGCAATCTCATAAACTTGAACGTCTCCATGCTAGACAAGCCAATTCTCCGAGTGATCGTTCTACTTTCTCAGGTTATAGTTTGATTTTATGTTTCTTTTCCAGCTTTTTCTGCTTTTATCTTTTTCTGCTTCTTCTTTTCCTCTTACTCCTAGCAAGAAAATCAATCAATATCATCAAATCCAATAAAATTTCATTTCTCCTCAATTGGATTCACCTCTGAGTTTTTATCAGACTCATTTTCATCAGCCGATAAAGAAATAGATTGAGACATTCCCTGCACGACCCGCTAAAATTCCTCCGCGTGCGGATTAAGGTTTGATCGAACATCATCATCCCGTACCTCCAAGGTAGACGTCTCCACAATAGGAAAATCATAAGGGGTGGGTGTTTTCCATTGTTTCTCATCTCCAAAATAGGAATTTCATCAACATATTATTGTAACCATTCTGAAAGGGCTCCCATTAGACCATCATCCCCTCGCCCGTCCTTAAAATGTCAGCGGGCTTCGATATCACCTAATATCATGCTAGATACCCATCGGCAACAAGGGGGTCCGCTGGCAATGCGATATCCTCGGAAACCTCGACCATCATCTTACCATTCACAATAGCCTCGAACGACTCAGCCAACGAACACTGGGCCAGCTCGTTTAATATATCACCAACAATTACCTCAACCTCTTCATTCTGAGCCATCCACCACATCCATCTCAAGCGAGTCGAGGTCCATTGGGTAATCAAACTCAGCTAGACCACCCACAATTTGCCACAATTTTGTAAAATGGTCCAAAGGGAATTGTAGTCCACAAGAAAATCTCCAATGATAATGTCTGAGTCAACAGAGTCGTTTTCAGCGGACTTAATCACCTCGACCACCCCATTCACCTGAGGACAATTTTCTCCTTCATTCAAAGGACAAGGTGGAACTAATCCTTCTGATATTTCAACACCCGTTGGGCCATTCAAGCCTTCGAACCAGATGGGGTTGAACCAGCTATGAATGGGATCGCTTTCCCAACAAGCAGTGTCCGATTTTTCCACTGAGGATGATTGATCCCTTTTTAGTACATACACGAGTTTATGTTTTTTTTTTTTACTTTGTCAACTTTATTAGTATTATCATATGGAGGCACGAATTCGTTTCTAAAATGAGGGTGTAATCTGAAATAATGCATTTCATCATGACCAATAGTCAAGTCGTACGAACAATAAGCTAGAAAATTTTCTAAGCTATACTCTTGGAAGTATTCATTTTCTTCATTTCCAATCTAGATCTTGGATTCAAACGGTTCAGTTAAATCCATTTCAACTAAAAACCTGCCACCGAAGGTCAAAGAAAATTACTCATTGCATAATCTACTTTCAGTGATTTTTTTAAATACGATCCCAATGCAAAGAAAATGGAATATCTAATCAAGTGGACCTTAAAAAGAGGAAAACGAATCCATATCGGGACGATGGGTAGTTCACATTACCAAAAGTTGTCCATTTAAGGACATTCATTGGACAATGATATAGTAAAATCCTATGGCCAAACTCCTATAGTAATCCTCTTTATACGAAAGTTTGATGAAAATGTGACACTCATCGATTAATCCAGCATGGATTTGCTTGATAAGCCAAATCGTTGCTAAATTTCCTAATAGCAGCCATAGATGAATTCTCATTTGAAAGTTTCCCCACACAAGCAAACTTGAAAGGTTTGGCTAGGGTTTGCATTTCTCGCTTCTGAGAGAAGCAGGTTTATCTCGAAGAGATACAATAGGGTTGATGCTAACAAGTTCTCTCAATGAAATATTCATCAAGACATCGTAAAGGATTACAAGTCAAGACATTCTCCACTCGCCATGGGTGGATACAAGAGAGTTTCATCACGTCGTTTGCGTCATTCGTGTAAGGACATCCCTTTGCATGAGTGCAAGTCGAGACATTCTCCAATTTCCATGGGTGGATACAAGAGAGTTTCAACACATCGTTTGCGTAGTTCATGCAAGGACATCCCTTTTCCTCATTGCATAATCTACTTTCAGTGATTTTTTTTAAATACGATCCCAATGCAAAGAAAATGGAATATCTAATCAAGTGGACCTTAAAAAGAGGAAAACTAATCCATATCGGGATGATGGGTAGTTCACATTACCAAAAGTCATCTATTTAAGGACATTCATTGGACAATGATAAAGTAAAATCCTATGGCCAAACTCCTATAGTAATCCTCTTTATACGAAAGTTTGATGAAAATGTGACGCTCATCGATTAATCCAGCATGGATTTGCTTGATAAGCCAAATCGTTACTAAATTTCCTAATAGCAACCATAGATGAATTCTCATTTGAAAATTTCCCCACGCAAGCAAACTTGAAAGGTTTGGCTAGGGTTTGCATTTCTCGCTTCTGAGAGAAGCAGGTTTATCTCGAAGAGATACAATAGGGTTGATGCTAACAAGTTCTCTCAATGAAATATTCATCAAGACATCATGGAAGGTTTACAAGTCGAGACATTCTCCACTCGCAATGGGTGGATACAAGAGAGTTTCATCACGTTGCTTGCGTCGTTCGTGTAAGGACATCCCTATGCATGAGCGCAAGTAAAACGATTGGTAAAATGATAACAAGCAAACAACACCAACAAAAGAGAAAGTGCACCGGAGGATGGCGAGCCGTCGGAAATGGGAGGCGAATGATCGGGAATAGGAGCTTTGTATGCTTGGAATAAGGATTCTCTCTTGTTCCTTGGACTGCTACTGGTACCAGCTGGCAGCCATATGCGAAATGTTAATATCGACCATCACCCGTTGTCTCCACCACCGGTGATCCACAACTTATGTTTCCCCCACCCACTATGAGACCTCAATTTATTCCACCAGGAGCATGACTACTGCAGGGGTGCAATTGGGGGGTGGGTTTGGCGTTCAGGATTCTGTGCCGCATCCAGCATATTCTGATTCTACTCTCCCTTCTGATTATGATTCTACTCTCTCCTTTCTAGAGATGGTTTGCCTGAAAATATTGTGCATAAAACACAAAGCAGATGAAATACTATAATATTGTAGTAAACCTGGCAGCCACTGAACACTTGATGAAGTTCATCAGTAGAGATTCAAAAGGTTATGTTGTAATATCAGCTGTGGCTTCTTTTAAGCAGATTAAAGCAACGGTACACAACTTGACAGTTACCAATGCCCTAAAGATATCTTCTAAACTTGTTCATAACTACGGGAGGAAAGACATCTACAGCCTTTTGCTGGAGCTGACATTGAGGGATTTCAGTCTCGTATTGCTGTGGCTAAGAAGCTTCATGAGGACCACACTCTCGAGACAAAATCTTCGAAGTTGGATATGCTTTTCTGCAATAAGCTGCATGTATTTGTGAAGTACAAAACCATGAGGAAGGCAAGGGAGATGTAGCAAAGGTTAGCAAAGAGACGAACTGGAGATGCAGCATGAATCTCCGTTTGTTAAATAAATGCATGGTCAAACACGCTTTTGACTGTGCAAGGAAACCAAGAAATGACGGCAGCAAAACCAGAGAAGAGAATGTTCTTCCCAAAAAGTGTGGTGATCTCCACCTTCGGAATTAAGCTTTGGGAGTGTAGACACTTTCGTAGGATAATTTTGAATTTTAATCAAACTTTCCCCTTATAGATGATCTAAGGTTTAGTAAGATCTGAGGCCGAGCATTTTCTATAGGAACAATTCCTTATAGTTGATTATATCTCCTAGTAATTTATGAGAGAACTATCCATTAATGAGTATTATTCTCTTTCCAGAAGTAGCAAAATGGTGATAAATAGAATTAGACACAATCAAGATCTCATGATTCCATCATTCCAAGTCAAATTATGGTCTAATATGCCAAACATTAAAGGGAATTTTATCCATAATGTCCAAAGATTCTAATTAGCAATAATGTGTTACCTTATCTCAAAGATCCTGAGCAGATTTGTGATACTTGTTAAAGACAAAATTTAGGTTTTGATGTATAAGGTTTAGGGTTACGTCCATTAGAGTATCTAGCTTTGATTTAGGATAGGACTTATACCCATTAGAATGCCTAAATTTAATTTTAGAATGGGGATTACAATCTAGTTAGAATGCCCGAGTAGTGGGTCTCACTGCCATATCACTTAGGTAAGGTAGCCTGAGTTTGTATTAAAAATGAGACTTGCATCTTTTTAGAATGCTCGAATTTAGGTTTGGCATGGGGATTACATCTATTTAGAATGCTCGTAATAGTGGCAGCCTTGCCATTAATACAAGGTGGCCCAATGCATATACATTTTTTAAATCATTTAGATCTTTAAAGGTTAGATCACAACATCAATATTGCATTGGATGTGATTAAATTATCTGAATATGAGATTTTTTTAACTTCATTTGATTCAACTAGGACCTATTAATTCTACTTGTATCTAAGATATTAGTTAGGCACAACTCGACTAAGACCATTTAGGTTGATTAGGAATTATGTGCTATGATCACAAGGTGGTCAGATAAATTTGACCAGATGTTTAGTATATCAAGCTTATGAACTTATATTCTGTTTAGGATTATATAAAACCACTGAGAATTTTATATTTTAACATAAGGTGATTCAACTAAGATTAGATTGTGGGTGGTTGCAAGCAGGCCTTCAAATGATCGTGGTCTCTGCACATATACAGTGTAAGCATCGGGTAGATTCAATCATAAGTGATACAAAGCCCAATCTTTTAATCATATTGAACTTAGCTATATCTTGTTGACTCTGCTCTAAAGCTCGTGGAATGATTGAATATTGCTCAATCATTTAGGTTTATGAGCTGGTATTTGCTAAGCAATTAAACTTGTTGAGCAAGCAAATAAGTATTTAGTCAAATTTGATTGTTTAAACTTGTTAATTTATTTTTAAAACTTGGCCTTTTAAGTGTTGGGAATCATTCTCTGTTCGGTCTATTACTTATTAAGCGTATTATGATTCTTAATTAAATTCAATCATTTAGACTCGTAAAACTTGTAGCTTATATTAGCCTAAAAGTTGTAGCTTATATTAGCCTATTTAAAACTTATTTAAGTCAATTAGGCTTAGTAAATTAGCCTATTTAAAGCTTATGAATTCAAATGTATATATAACGGCACTTGAGTTACAAGAAATATAAGATTACTCTGTATTATTAGGAATATAAGTTGCCACCTATATTACAGTGAATATAAGATTACCTCATTTATTAAAAGAGATACAAAATTGCCCATGTATTACAAGAAATATAATATTATACTGAGATATTATCTCTTTTCACATTTAGGCATTTACAAAAATAGAATTGTATTTTTTATCATACTTACATATAATGTCACTTATGTTACAAGAAACATAAAATTACCATGTATTACAAGGAATATTAGTTGCCACCTATATTTAACTTCACCGTTGTCAAGTCCCAAGTCCTAGAAAAGAAATGAAGGTTACGCTAAGTAGTTGACAACCAGCGTAAAATTCTGTTGAATCATATTGACATAAATCTTTTAAATAATTGTGATAGAGCTAAGACATCCCCTAAAGAGACGTGTTTGCATTTCCTAATTGTAGTGAAAAGTATGCAAAGACTACAACATCGACGTCCAGCTATAGTTTTGCATTATAGATGAATGCGATAAAAGCCAGTCGAAGATTCTAAATTAAGAATAGATAGTTGATATATTGACACTCTCACTGATAAAAATTTTAGTTAACATATATTATAATAAATTAAATAATTAATATATTATGACTTTAATAAATTGAGTGGTGGGAGAGAAATAAAAAAAATTTGATAGTTTAGACTTTAAACACTGGTCTCTAGGTAATAATTGCCACATAAATTGCATTAATATGATTCTGGATAAACATTTAAAGGAAAATGTAGTAATATTAAGAGGAAATATAATTATATAGTAAAGCTTATAATTAATAAAATAACTTTTAATATTACAAGTGTTTATGCTCCCCAAATAAGATTGGATATGTGCATAAAATAAAGATTTTGACATAACTTTTAATATCACGAGAAGATGTTTTTTATAAGAAGCGATTTAAATAAACATGTAAGAAAGGTAATTTAAAAAATTATTAATATTAATAGTGGCTTTAATTTTAAAGAAATTTTATGTTTATGATCATATGATTGCTAACACGTTATAAAAAAGGAAAAATATATTATTACTAATAAAATGGAACTTCTAAAACTGTATTAATTATTTTTTCTTAAAATAATGAATTATTCATATTATAAGTATTGTAAGATTATTCCAAGTGATTGTTTAACAACTCAATATTATTTATTGGTTTTGAATTCAAAAATAAGGAGTAACAAATCTTAATATAAATATTTTTAAAAGTTAATTTTTTAAACTTAAATAGTGAGATTTTGAGGATGAAACTAATCTTATGTGAAGTTAAATTAAAATATAAAATAACTAAAATTTTGACAAAGAAGGTTCTATGACTCTAAAGTAAGATTAGGTAGTTAAAATACTGGTTAATATATTATTCTTTTAAAAAAAAAATTAGTTAAAAATATGATTAATAAAAGAGTTAATATATTATTCTTTTAAAAAATTAAGTAGGTGGAAGAGAAAGCAAAGAAATTAATAATTTAGACTTTAAACTCTGGTTTGATAATAATTGCCATAGAAATAGCATGAGCATCACTCTAGATGAACATTTAAAGGACAATGTAGTGATATTTAGAGATTGGAAAACATAATTATATAGTTAAACTTCTGGTTAATAGAACAACTTTTAATATTACAAGTGTTTATGCCCATCAAACATTATTGGATATGTGTATAAAATAAAATTTTTTGCATAATTTAGATGAGTTTGGTTCAAGAATAACCTCAAAATAAGATATTTTTATAAGAGAGTATTTAAATAGACATGTTGGAAGGGTAGTTTATAAAACTATGAATATTCAAAGTGATTTTGATTTTGAAGAGATTAAAGAAAAAAAATTAATTTTAGAGTTTGTTTTAACTTATGATCTTATAAATGCTAACAATTTAAGAAAAAAAAGAAACATATATTCAGCAAGTTTATAATATTCAAGCTTGTAATGAGCCAAACACAATAGAAAAATGCTTTGTTCGCATTGAGTTCTTGAAAAAATAAGCTCAAACATTTGTTCAAGCTCAAGTCAATTCCTAATTAGAGCAATAACATGAGCTAAATATAGGTTTATTGGCAGCCTTAATAAATAAAACATCAATTGCAAATAGCAAGACTAAGGCACCTCCACTGGATTGTGCTCAATTAGAATGTACATTAAGAAAATAAACATGTACAAGTTTAGAACTAATCATTGATGCATTTCAATTGAAAAAATTAAACTATTTGACAAGCCACTTTGTATTTGATCTCATATAAATACTCAATTATACCTATCTTTAATAACATCAATATAAGAGATGCAAACCCCCTATTTTCAATACTTAGCAAAGTACTTCACGTAGCATTTTATCATAAGTGTTTTCTATATTGATAGAAATTGTGTTATCTTCTTTTCTCTCCATAAATTTTTCATCAAATCCTATAGCAAATGTATACCATCCATAATCAACCTATCCGGTAAAAAATCAAATTAAATATATGAAAGTATGATAACTAGTTGTAATCCATTTTCAAAAACATTTAAATTTCAAAGTATTGCTCATTACTTAGTTCCCATAAGATTTATGCAACACTACACATTTTTTTGTTCTTATAAATAGGCATCAAAAAATAATGCTATTCATTTGGTATCTTTTTTTCTCTACACCAACATTAGAAATTCTAGTTTATTCTTTGTTTCATATTGATAAAAAAAAAGAAGCACCATGGACAAGAAGCAAAAAGTAGGTGTAAAGGATGAGATTTTGTTGCACTCCAAAAAGTAAGAAAGCAAAGATATTGTCTAATTGCATAATACGATCGCATTACACATGCAAAAAGGGTAGCACACTATCAGAAATTTTATAAGGACAGTGTCTGATTAAAAAAAAATGATGAGCGAGAAAACATGTTCCTAACCTTAGTTTGTCATATAGGCTGAACCTCCGTTTAAATGCAAATGATAGAGCATTTGAAGGAAACTGGAGTCTTGGGATGAATGAAATTTCATTATCCTGGCCATCAATCCAATTTTTATATGCTTTATCAACATTAATAAAAAAAACTTGCAGCTAAACAGAAATTAAGACAGCGATCAAATGGAAGATCAAGATACAGATGAATATAAAAGTTCACCTGCCTTGTATGAATATCTTAGGCTCAAATCATGGTTACTATAAACTGCGGTACAAATACCATTCAGCATCTGATTTTTCAAGATGCCATTTAATGATAGAACTTTAGTAACGCCTTGTTCATTCACAGATTCTGTTCGCTCCAGTGTGACTTCGCCGCTGGAAAACTGTAATGTTGCTCTTGGCTGGAGATATAGTTCATTGATGTTACAAACTAGTTGACTAATGTGAGATTTTTAATTCTTTTTATACCCAAAAAAAAAAAAAGTGATGTTGGCCAGTTTACCGGACCATTTTTGAATCCATTACAGCCAGCTAAGGCACTGAAAATATAGAAGTTTCCTTTGAGTTTGATGCTAACTCACCACAGCTGATGGAACTGAAGTAGACAATTCGGCCTTTACAGAAGGAAAGGTTGCTATAAAAGCAACATCTCCGAGTTGCTCCTATTTAAGAAATCAAGTTGTAACATAAATAAGTCTCCAATTCACAGAATGCATTAAAGATATTACTCCATAATACAAAGCAGCAAACTTAGAAAAAAGAGAGAAACGCTCTAGTACTGTAATAAGAGATCAACGAGGAAAAGAGTTTGCAAAAGAGATCGTCTAGAATAAAAAATGTGTACCCTTTGCAAAGAATCAATAGCAGAGAAAGGAAACTAATTAGGCAACATAACAGTTATCATTGCCGCTACTTTTTGCAAACAATACCTTCAATACAAAAATAATATGCAGACTTTCACTTCATGATGAATTGGGATTTATTTAAATCTGGAGTCTACGATTCCTATAAACACAAGACCTTATAGTGATGGAGATCAGCCGGAGCCCATACATCGTCAAGCGGGGCCCGCTTTTGTGTATTCACGCCGACGGACTCGTTCCGATTGATGATCCGACGTCACGGATGCGTTGGGCTCATCGTTTACATGCTTTTTCATATACTACTTGTACTATTTGCATTATTATTTAGAAAATTTTGGGCCCCGGCAATCTAGGCCAATCATAGCCGTCGATTCCGGGTGCCCTAGCATTTGTTTTCTATTTAAGGGTGAGGGCTGCTGCCATTTGAGGTATTGCTGAATTTGGAAAAGAAAGCCTCCAACCGGTAATCAAGCTCCTTCCGCGGTGCCGACACCGTGGAACCCTAGGTGACGACTCCTAGGCTACTATCCCTTCCCTTCCCCACAGCCGCCCCCTTCCCTTCCCCACAGCCGCCCCTTCCCTTCCCCCACAGCCGCCACCTGCATCTCCCTACAGCAGCCTCTTTCCCTCCCCCATCCAACCGCCGGCAACTCCCCTTCCACCAACAGCCTTTCCAACCGCAGCTCTCTCCTCGGAGCTGCACCCACTGCCGCCCAGTCCAGTTGCAGCGAGCCCTTCGCAGCAGCTCTCGCCGTGTCCTCGTGTATGTGAGTTATTTCTTTGGAATTGAATATTTGAATATTACTGTACTCTGAGTGGATTATTCTATTACTACAAGGAGAATATCTTGTTTTCCAACGTTTGTCTGCAAGGTTTATTAAATATAATTGCTTGTATAGACTCTTGCGTCTAGCCTACCCTACATCATATAGTTAATTATCCCTCCAAGTAGTTGAAGAAATTTAAATCTCTATGATTGCATATTCATTGAGCTTGGCAAAAGATAGTATATGGCTGAAGTAGATGAAAATAGACTCAATCAGATCTCATGATTTCATCATCTTAAATAACTTTATCATCCAATTTGCAAACATTAGAGGGCCTTTTATTCATAATGCTCAAATATTCTGATTAGCAACCATGGGTTACTCATCCCAGATATCTAGAATAGGCTAAGTAGAATATTTTGAAACTTAATCCTTATTTCAACATTGCATCATCAATTGCATAGAATTGATCATACCATTTTAACTAAATAGTTTAATTATAAAGAATGATCACTAAGGTTAAAAAATTCTAGACATGATTGTGATTCAGAAGCATAGTGTAACTACAGAGTAAATTAGGAGACCCAACTAAGCATATAGACAAAATTCAAACACATTAGAGTTAGATTTATACACTTTATGATTTTTAAATTGAATTAAAGAGCTTACTAGCATTGGTGCTGGCCAGAGTTAAGGTTGGGTTAGATGAGGCTTACATTAGATTAAAGGTTCAAAGTTTAATTTATGCATAAGGACTTGTATATATTTAAAATATCAAGTTCACATTTAGGGCAAAACCTACAACCTTTGAAAAGCCTAAAAGTAGGTCTTATGACATTAGTCTTTTGAGTGAACTGACCGATATGTGTATCTAAGATCCTTTAGAATATGTAGAGATTAATCAATTTAACCTAGAATAGTTTAATTGGAGATCACTTAAAAATTTAGAAGTTAAATAAAATAACTCAAATAGAATCCTTAAATCTACTAGAAACTAAAACATTAAATTTTGAATAATTTAACTATAATCAAATAAATTGATTTTTTAACCTTAGCATCACCTAAATTCCCTTAGATGTACAAGGAATAGAACTTTAGACTAATTTAACTAAAATTAATTAGATCTACTAAAAATTAGAGTTATTTAAGTTCTTAGCTGGCTTGGTTGGTCTATTAAACTACCATTTAACTTAATGCAATTTATTTTCCTATATACTTTCTTGTGAGCTTGTTTATTTAATTTTTTTATTGTACTAACTGTAATTTGTTGCTTGTGTGTAGGTTACAACTTACAGAAAAGGGCAATAGGTTTTAGCAAGATTTAGGGTTCAATAGCCATTAAATGATATCACAACTATTATCATTGAAGCTATGTTACACTTTGGGTGATATATGAACTTTGAGAAATTATATATTCTAAGAAACATGTACTATACTTTAATAGATGTGAGCGTTTAAGTGATACATTTTGTATTTTGAGTTTGTAAGACACATTCCAACAGGTGCACATATATATTGTGAGAGTCAAATGTTGTATTCTTTATTAGGTGTGTAAACAAACAAATAGTGCATGCTCTCCTTTCTCTCTGCTTTTCTCTTTCTTTATCTCTTTTTTGTCAAATAATCCTAACAGCAATATCATCATTACTATTAAATTTAAATTACTAGAAGCAACATTTGTAATTCATAGCATATTATCATTCAGCAAAGATCTATATTGCTCAATTTTTGGTATTGGCATTTTTATTATTATTTAATAATACTCAGCAATCCTTGAATCATAAAGATTAATCAATCAAACAAATATTTATTTAGGATAAATGACATTTTAATGAATTATTTTTTTAATATTTAAAATTTTAATGAATTATTGCAACACAACATGTAGGCATTGTGTTGTTTATAAGCAGGTGGTCGCATGCAAGTGCGGGGATGTTGAGTTTGGATGATCAAACTTAAGACACACAAAGGTTGCATCAATAACCATGGATCAAGAGATGTTCGATGATGGTCTACAATGGATTGACCAAACTTTGTGAACTCTATGAAGGAATAAAGGGACTCACATCTTCGATATATAAACAACAAGTTACAACGGAATGTTCGTGGGAAAACTAGGCACGGCACGACGATTCAGTAAAAACGTCAGTCCAGTTCTTCTAAAGCATATTTACGGTTAAGAATATAAGAAAAACACACAAATAACCCATAACAAATCTTTTAAAAAAAGCTTTCCAAAGTACAGTTTAGAGAACTACAACTGAACAAGCTCTACAATTGGGCGACTACTTCAAAATACTTGCAGCAGAACAAGCTCATACACCACTCAAAATTGCTCAAACATCCAGCACACTATCTACAAACTCCATGCCTGAGACAATTTGGTAACCAGAACATCGAAAGAAGAAAAATGGAAGCAAAATAAAGCACATTATTTTCAAAAAAAGTCGCAGCGAAATGAGGATGGATGAAGAAAGCGGTGCTCAGACCTGGAAATTATACGATGTCCTCACTCGCAGCTCTTTGCTGAGATCCAAAAAACCCTTGAGGAGCGCATTCCGCGACTCAACATCGTAAAGAACGGAAAGGTGCTGAGATATGAAGCCCAGTTGGGGGTGCAAGATCTTGCCCTTGGCATCGTTCTGGAAGGAGAATTTGAGCTTGGCGAGACCATCGAAGAACTTGCAGGAAGCCTTGTGAACGAGAGACGCGCTCTCGCTGTCAAACTCGCTTGTGAGCCTAAATAGTGGTCGCTTAATGCGCGCAGGCTCCGCGCTCGCTGGGAGATATATGGTAGGAGGTGGCTGTACTGGGTGCGAAATAGGGTTCGGATTATACGAGATTAAATCGCCCATGAATGCGGAGGGAGGCCTGCGGGGATGAAAAGAAAAAAAGGCTTGCTCTATGGTCGGGCTGTGAACGTTCGAGGTAATGCCATAATTGTCTCTTATAAAGCACGGAAGGGAGGTAGAAGAGAAGCTTGGTGCTGCTCATCGGTAAGCTTGCATGTTTTGCATCGGCAATATATTTGAATGAAGAAAAATAATAAATATTTTTGCCTAAAGGTTTCATGACAAAAGGTAGAAAATACAAGCAACAATGAAATAAGCAGATTTTCTTATGCATCAATTCAAATCTAGTCAATGCATAGCCCGGGGCTTCACCCGCCCCAGACGAGTCGGCCCAACCAAAACCCACACTAATTTTTGATCCTTAATTATCTCACCTTCACTCTCTCAACTCCTCTGGTTATGAGGTTCTTATGTCTCTCTGGCATCTGTTTCCCACTCTACATTCGTCGCCGACCAGATATGTGTGATTAAGGCAATATGTTAATGCTATTGTTATTATCTTGACTCTTGATTATTCGGCACTTTTATGGTTTTGTAAATTTTCTTACAATTATACAATTTTTTTTCTTAAGATTTGTAATTTTCTTTGTGCTTTTAAGGTTATGTATTTGTAGCAATCCAAAGAAAAATAGTCAATGATTCTTTTTGAAATAATACATATTTGTACATGTTATTAATATTTTTTGCTGCATGTTCTTAGGATTTGTTGTAGGTTGAATGATTGATTTGTTCTTAAAAATTTTTGTTGTGCATGTTATTAATATTTTTTGCTGCATGTTATTCAATTTTGAAGTTAGCAAAAAGATTGAGAAATCAACATACTTCATGTTAATAACTTTTATTTATTACTATACCAAATTATCGCATACAGCAATGCTTGACCCTATGTACAAGATAAAATTTGTATATTTATTACTATACCAAATTATATGATTAAAAATTAGATGATTTCACCAACAATATCATAAAAGTATTCTATCAATTATTTAATAAGTCTAAAGATAACAGAAAGGTAACCTCACATTATGTTGTTCTAGCAAGTAATGTGAATAGAAGTTGTGGATTTGATAAGGATGACAACAATACATTTGATGATTACAGTACATTTAAAAGCAATAAAACTAAATCCCAAGAGGACAAGCTTGAGTTAGATCTATATTTAGGAAAACTAATTTGTGGTGTAAACCTTGAAATAGAGATATTAACTTTTTGAGATAAATGCTCAATTATGTATATTGTACTTTCTACATTTGCAAGAAATTTGTTGGCAAGACAAAATTTTTGTAGGGAATCAAAAGCATATCATACTAGCTATAATTAGGTATTGGATATTGAGTTGACTATTGATCACTGTGATTTATTGTATTGCAAAAAGGTGGTCTTACCATGAGACTTGATTTTCGAACAGCTTGTTCATTGATGATTCAAATAACAAGAGCTTGTTGATTGGCATTTTAGTGATGTAGTAATCGAAGGTTGTTGATTTATTGTTCTTTGTTTTTGGTTTTCTACAATAGACAATGCACGATTCTTCCTTAAATTTTCTTAGATTTTATGTGTTAATATTAAGCTTCTCTTTCAAAATATTCAAAAAGAGGCTGGTCAGAAGGTGGAAAGGGATTAGGATTTGAAGCAACTTGAGCAACCAAAATTATCACACTAACATATGGTGCTCTTGGGCGCATAATAATTTCTAAGGATTCGGTTGAGTCATCACCTCCGTTAATGAACTTTTACTTCATTAAAAACCGTTGTGTTCTTTTAATAAAGTGATCTAGTTGTTTGCCATTATTTGCTCCATTACTGTAACAACTCAAACTTGTTAATCATCATTTATTAGTCTAATCAGCTTAAAAATCTTTCCATTAGTCTTCAAACATCATTAGGGACTAACTTTTGAAATTTGTTTTAATTTAGAGCTTATTTAAATTTTTTGATTATTCTTTTGTATTTAATTAATCAAAAATTAAGATTATTAAATTAACTTCTAATTAAGAATCTAACATCATTTTTGAATTACTCACCTCTAAATTAGTCAAGGATAAATTTTTGAGATTTTTCAAAGCTCATTTTGTAGCTTAATTTTAATTAAATAGGAATTAATTAATTATAAATTAATTTAATTAATCTGTTATAATTAACATTTCATACTATTTGATCGAATGACACACAATCTGCGTTTTTCGATCAAATCAGCTTCCCAGATCGAATGACTGATGGCTATCATCCCCGCGCGCTTAGGATAGCTCTGCGTGTAGCAACTGCGGCACACGCTGTTTGCGCATGCCGCAACATCTGCAATGCCCACTATCGTAAAGCTCCTATGAGCTTCATTTATACCCCATATGCTCCTTAGCTTCATTTGCATCAATTAAAAAGTGAATTGGAGCATAGAAAATGTCATTGCATCCTCCCGAGCTCACGAAACCCTCCTCATCATTGAAGGTATGTAAGCCGTTCTACCCCTCATTTCTTAGCGATTTCTGTTAATCCTGTTTCGATTCGCTATTTTAAGGTGTTAATTATTGTAAGATCGAGCCAATTCGACTCGATCAGGTTCTTATGGTCGGGAGGGAACTCAGGCTACTACAGGTTTGCACAGTAGCCCGGAGTCCAAAATTATGCATCCGATGAGCCGGGATGTCCCCGTCGTCAGGGAGGTTGTGACATTCCAGTGTCAGGTTAGAAGTCCTGACCCAATACTGAGTGACACTGTAGTACTTATGTAACGACCAAATGTCGTTATTTTTTAAGTTATGTCAAAATTCCAACTCTAACATTAGAATTTCAAATTAAAACAAACAAAAATTCTCTTAAATAACAATAAATTTAAGATCAAAGTGTCATAGTGCAGCGCCCCGCCCCATCGCCGCACACAAAAAGGGGTAATCGTAATCGATTTGGCGGCAGAACGGCGCGCCACTCGGGGAGGAATATCCCATCTCCCCGAATAGCTCAAATAAAAATCATCTGAAGGGCTGCTGACTCAACCCTAAATGAGAGTTGAGAACTAATACTTAAGATATGAGTAGTATCTTTATCTTAAGTATTAGACAAATATATATATATATATTGGATTTATAATACAATATGAAGAATCTAATATATGTATAAGATATCAGCATTTTTAGTATACTGATCACATCACAAATATATAAACAGAGTGCAGAAGCTAAAACAAATATTTAGAAATATTCATCATAAAAGTTGAATAAAATATTCATCTCAAAAAGAAAAAGAAAAACACATCCAGAATTATTACAAACGTCTTACTGAAATACAGAAATAAAAGATAAGTACTGAACTGAAATAAACTAAGCAAAATAGTAAAACTTGAGAAGAGTCCACTAGAGCTCAACGGGCTCCTCCTAAATCTCCTAGAAGTACTCCTAACCTGACTCAATATACTACTCAACATCTAGAAAATTACCGGATCCTAAAAGTACCGCATATTAGATAATAAGTCTAACACATCGAAACTAATATAAACAGTTTTAATTATTTACTTAATATTTACATAATATAAATAAAACTGTAGAAAAACTATAAAGGTAACTAAAAGTATAAAGCTATATAAAACTGTACAAAGCTAAAGCTAAAGTAAAGTAAAGCTGAATTAGAAACTGAATGCTAAAAATAAATAAAAATAGTAATGAATCTGAAATTGAGTAATGGTATGTAAAAATATGCTATATGCCACTGAGATTATATATCTAAATATGCCACAATACTATATACTAATGATATGCAACCAAAATATCACTGAACTGCTATGAGTTGTACGGTCCAATATAAACATACATCCAATTGGGAATACAATATACTGTGATGCCGATGCATCCTGAAATTCCTCAATCAATGTATGTAATATTTTGTAACCCATAAATTATTACTGATACTCATACATCATTACTAATATTCATACATCATATTTATGCTCATGCTCATGCTTCTAAGCTACATGAGTTAAATCCAAAAATCTAGAAGTGCTTTGAAATCTGATAATGAATTCAAGATCTTCATTGGGCAAAATCCTGCTAAGAAGATTCTGACTCCTGGATTCTAGTTTTGATAATTGATTAAAGTTGAGATTTTTACTTAAAAATTATTAGATGGGAAGGTTGTATACACCTATTTAATATGCTTGCGAGAAAGGTAATTCTTAACACTTAGTTTGATTAAGACACCCTAACAAAGCAATCTTCGATATGAGGCATCATCCGATGGCAATTTGTATCTCAAGCTAAGTCAACAAGATTCCCAACTCACAATCACACTTAGTGTCTTAAAGGGGGTGACTCAAATTACTTAATTTGTTTAAGCCACACCTATTAAAATGATCTTCTCTAGGAGGCATCACCCGATGGTAATTTGTATTTTAATCAAACTGAGGAATGAGTCCCTATTTATAACACTCTTAGGATTGATTGATTTACTCTAAGTGAGATTATATCCACCTAAGCCCACAGGATAACACAAAGATAAATATTACTTAGAGTGACTCAACCATTCCTGAATACTATTGAAATAATATAATACTATGGGTATACCCTACTATACTCAACCAATAATTTGGGTTCAAAAGATTTTCATTTTTTTACAGTGAGTTTGAGAGATATTTTCTTTTATTTAATTCAATTTATAATAATTCAATTCTAGATGTATTTACTTTTCTACATTTAATCTGAGTTACTATTTTTTTACTCTCTTATACTATATTATGATGTGAATGTTATATTATACTATTTCTTACTTTCTCCACTTTGATTTGTATTGATGTATGTTCACCGTTCCAGGTGATAAGTCGTTGGCTTAAGGCAATTTGGGTCCTACCTGACCTTACTTAAGTTGGAGATTTGCCATAGTTTGAGCACCGTACTCCCCGCAATTTTGCTAATATCAGTATTAGTGTCGCCGCGGGAAAGTACGGGGCCCCATAATTAATAAGACTAATGTCCAACAAATTGATTGGAATTTAGTACACATCTTCCTTAGCTCTTAATCTTCTATTAAAGCTCTTTAATAATTAAATTATAAATCCTTTAGCTTCCAAATATGCTTAAGATAGCTTATAAACTTTATTTAACTTACAACCTAGAGTAAACTAGCACTTGTAGTTAGTAGTCGATGAAGTTAGTAGGTTGTACATTAACCTTCACTTCAATTAGTTTAGTAAACTATTAGTTTTACTCTTCCCTATTAGTTTCCTAAATTTTAATCATTAATCTATTTGATTTGATTAGTTTAGGACTAATGTAAAATAAGTCTTATTTTATATGAATATACTTATAAATTATTTTCTTATTTCATAAATTAAATCAAACTAGTATTTTTTAATACTCTTTCATTTCTATTTTTACTTATAATTGACTTATAGATCAATATCTATAAGTCAATTAGGAGTTCAATTAGCTCCAATCATTAAGTTGATCATTAAAATTAAATAACTTTGGATATCACATAATTTATAATTATTTGAATTTTTTGAATACTTGCTTAGCTTTGAGCTTATTCCCTTAAACATACATATAAGATATAGTGCATAAATAAAACTTTCATAAAATTATAGGGGTATTATTATGGCACCCCGCCCCTTAATCTAGAATTATTAGACTAAGGAGTAGAGTGTCACTTTGGCAAATCCATTACTTAAGATTGGATTAAGTATAGACCCTAATCCAGTAGTAAGGAATAGATAAGCCATTGTATACATGCAATAAACTCAATCACTAATCGAATACAGATCAGAGTGCGGAAGTAAAGTAAAACAAATATATATCCTGATTATCGTAATAAATATATCTGTATTATTACATTATTTAATAAATAGTTTAAAGGACTGAAATAAAAGGTCTCTCATCTTCATAATATGGAGAAAGAAAACTATGCAGCTTTTGGATCGCCCGGCTGATTCTCCTCTTCAATAAATGGCTCCTCCTCTTGAGCACCCAGCTCCTCAAACCTTTCTGAATCTGATATTATCAGTTTCACAATACCAGGGCCCCAGCCAATAAAAAAAAATCTTATTAAATAATTGTCTAAGAACATTTTAGGTTGAATATTTTAAATGAATTATTAATGTCATCATTTTACTTAAACAAACAAAAGTGAACTAACTATCATAGGAGCAGTAAGCATATAAGGAACATGATAAGTTATAAATATAATATTTATAACTAAGCATGAATTAAGGCAAAAGGCATACCTCAAATAAGCTAAGCAAAGAAATAGGCATACATATATAATACAGTAAATAAAAAGTACTGAAAGAAAAGTTTAATCCTAAATATGCTGATGATCATATGACATATGCTGGTTTAAAATAGTAAATCTAAAAATTGTACATATTGTAAGCAGCAAAAATCTAGCATCCTATAAATATGTACAAGTAAGCTGGTAAGTAAAGTACAGCTAACTAAAAATAACATGCATCAATAACACAGTAAACTATAAATTGAAATTGAAATAGGTATATATAATTGTCATATCAAAAAATTGGTCAATCGAGCCTAAATAAAAATTCCCAAAACCTTTTTGAGCAAGAGCAGACAGAACATAACAACAGAATTGAAGAGGCAGTAAATATAAATGCAAAATATTTTAGTTAATTTACTTTTGTTTATGTGGATACATCCGGAAACAGCTCCTCCAGCACATCTGCAAGCCTATACAGATTCTAAGCTTAACACACACTCCTCAATGAGTAATGTTAAGCATCCTTATTACTTCTTACCCCTATCCATTAGAGTAAATATGCACCAGAACTTATCAAAATATAACTGAACCGAAGGCAACTATTATCCTAATTATTCTAAATTTTCATTTCATGCACAAAATTTTCTAAAATGACATGTCCAAGGGATTAAGCACAAAATACAAGGAATACGTAGCATAATAATCAAGTAGTAAGCAAGGGACTCTTCTATACATGATGACACTGTTATTATCTAATTAAATCATTCTAACTATTCTAAGTTACACAAGTTCAAGATCTCCAATTCCTACTATCGAGTATAACTTAAAAGTACGGCCTTATATACTACAAAATATTATGACTAGCTAGGTCCTAATATGATTAAATTAATATCGACTATGAGTTAAATAATAAATTATTACGACCTAATTAATGAATTTAGACGTCCTATACTAAAATCTGATCAAGATCTATTGAACTGGGGATTATGATTTTAACACCACGAGATTGGAGTTAAGCATATAATTTAAAGGCAAAGTCTAAGAGTCTAAGATTTCAGTTCTAAGTGAACTAATAATTGAGATAAATCCTATTAAGCAAAGTCAAGCTTAATAAGATGATTCTCCTATTATTAATTTAGGATTGAAAGATAAAATAATCAAAAATGAAATTATGAAAATATAAAAACTAATAAAAATCAATGATTCATTCATTGAATGACCCCGTTACTCAATGAATAAAATATAATATAATATCTAACATTATTCTTATGGAACGGATCCTAAGGTAAAGTGAGGATTCATAATGATATGATTTAGAGAATTTTTAAGAATTAATTGCCTTTTTTACACTTGCTGATTTTATTTAATTATGGAAGTTAGGGATGGATTTTAGATAAGTAAGGATCCTTTTTCCTTGGAGATTTTTAAGCCTAAGTTGGGGGATTTTAGACAGTTAACCAATTAAGAGATTTTATGGTTTAAATTGATCCTAATTTAGTTTTATTACTGACTTTATGGATGAAAGGGGTATTTTAAGGGTTAAGAGTACTTAACCTAAATTTTAGGCAAAATGACCATTTTACCCCTACTTAAGGATCCAAAAAACTACTTTTTGATTTATGACTCTAAATTAGAATTTCTTATGATCAAATAATTCCTTACTATCTAATATAAAGATAGATAGTAAGTACACAAAATTTGTATAATAAATGGGTCATATAGGTCCAAACTAGGGTTTTTATTCTAAGAGGTATTTTTGTAAATTCCACCTAATAAAATCTAATTTTTTATGTAATTTATTATTGGTTGCTGTTCAAAGATTCCATAGAGTCTAAGAACCTTAAATTATGAGGTTTAATGAATTAGTTATAGCCATTTCAATTTTAAAGGTAATTATGGAATTTCCTAAGGCTAAGAGGGGTTAAAAAGCTAATTTTTCCATTTTATGTTCAAATTTAGCAAATGCAGTTGCTATAGCTTCCCTATATTATACTGAGTACTTTAACAGGGAGTAGACCTAAATTGGACTTCAATTGGTCAAGTTATGATCTAATTAAGTTATTGGTATTTTGGTCATTTCTAATTGTTTAGGGTTCAGAACCTAAATATTATTTTAGATTGCTATTGGTACTAAAATTTTAAGCTAGTTAGCACTTTAAATTTTTAAATTTGAAGTCTAATTGACTAAGATATGGTCAAATCAATATTTATGGTTCAATTTTTTTGAAAGGGAGACAAAACCTAATTTTTCCATATTTAAAATTCTCATATAATTTTATATAGTGCTCAATTTGATATAATTCGCCCCACTAGGGTCCTAGTGTCCTTAAAATTTGAAATCTGTGAAGTTTTGATAATTTCAGCCGATTCTGAGCCAATTCGGACAGTTCTGGACGCTACGGCGCGCAGTAGCGCATTCTGGCCGAGAGCCAGGCGCTATGGTATGCTACAGCGCTGTTAGGCGCTGCAGCGGATTGCAGCTATGGCGCGCTACAATGCTTGTTGGCACTACGGCTTGACCATCCCGAGAGCTGGGTGCTACGGCACGCTGCAGCGATTTCAGGCGTTGTGACGCACTGTAGCGGTTTAACTTTCGAAAGTCACTGTTCAATTAATTTATCTCTTGATTTCATATGGTTTTCCTAAAATGATGCTACAGCCCGCTATGGCGTGCTGCGGCAGATTTCATTTAATTTCATCAAAAAATATTTTTATACTTCGTTAAACTATTATGGGCCTGAATTCAAAACTTCGGGCGTTGTGGCGCGATGCGACGCCCGACAGTGATTTCGCATGTGCAAAAATCATAACGGGTCAACTTTTGTGCCCAATTACTCTCAAACTAGAGCACTTCACGTGCAGTGCCATATACCGTTGGAAATGTCTTTCTGAGACCTTTCCATTGATACCCAAATCAGCACCAAACGATTATGTTATCAATGCAAACAGTGGAGTTAGAGGACTAGGTGTACATAAATTTGTATTTTGCAGATTTATAACTTCTTCCCTAACACTTGCAGACTTTAATGAGCTTCTACATCTTAAATACAGATTCATTGATATACAACTAAGGTAACAGATTCTTAGACATACAAATGAGCATAACAACAACATGGAATAACCATTGAATTAACTAATTGAGGGAAATGGGGTACCTTGGCTTTGACAATGGCAAATTTATCCAAAGATCCTTGGGAGTTTGAGAGCTTGAGGGGCTGGAGAACTTCTCTTTAATAACTAACACAAAATGGGAAATGGGGGAGAACTTAAGCTGGGCAAATGGGGAAGAAGAGGAACTGAAGGTTCTTTTAAGGGAGAGAAGAGGACAAGACTCCATTAATGAGTTTTCCTATCAGTATAGATGGGAAGAAAATGGCAGCAGAATTTCACTCAAGTGCAAGGATGGGGAGGAAGTTGCTGGGAAGGAGAGAACGGACAGCATAAGGATCAGCTAGGAAAAGAAAAGGAAAAATGGAAATTTTGATTATTTTTAATTTAAGTAATTAATTCTTTAAAATAAAGAAAAATTCAAATTTTATAAATGTGCTCCGAAAAATCTCAAAATTTTACCCTTAGCTAATTCGAGGGTGAGTATCGCAACGGCGAAGTCGAATTTTAATTCCGACGAGTATTTAATTTTCCTATTTTTTCGGGGTGTTTAAATATTATTAAAATATTCGACAAAATTTTGACGACTTCCGATTGCCACCAAAACATCACCCCTCAATGGCAAAGTCCGATTTTTTATCTGAGGTCAATTTCCAGGGTTTCTGGATTTCCCAAAATTCAAAATTTGGTCCATTGGACTCCTGATTTGTATTAGTTTTGATGGTGAACTCCTAATGACCGACTTAGCACTTAAGATTAAAATTTAAGATTTGGATTAGCCCTAATTGACACGGGTAACAACTTGAATAGTCAAATATATGTCAAATAAAATATTTTTTTATTTTGTTCTACTTAGACTTAGGTCAAATATAGGCGCCCATATTCTCTTGATACATCTAATTAGCATTTCTCTTGCTAAAAGAGTATCGAAAAAAAAATTAGTTGGCCCATGCAGGTCTCGAACCTGCGACCTTCGCGTTATTAGCACGACGCTCTAACCAACTGAGCTAATAGGCCAATGTGGAAGTTTCTGCTTAGTTATATATAAGAATAATAAACTTTAATGATGAGCGAATCTACATTATTTGGAACACCGCATTGCATTTATGCAGCATATTAAATATTTAAGCAACCTTTTGTTATATAAACACTTTTATTAAGAAAAAAATATTTTAATAAAACTTTTGATCCAAAATTCCTTTTAAAAAATTCTCTTTTGTTTAAATTTGGCTACTAATTGACTTCCAAAAATATTTAAATACTATAAAGTCTTAATTAAGAGTATATATTTTTAATATACACATACAGAGAAATCCCTTTAATTATGATTTTGTATGAAACAATAAAACATTTTATATTATTATGAGCTTTTTTGGAGTTATTTTAGAGCTCAGCTACCACAACAATGTCAAGCAATAAACCTCGCATAATTATGCCTTACCAATGTTGTTTGAGCTCCAACATAAGGCATCAGAGCAATATGGCATTTTATAGCATTTCAATGGGATATTAAATCTCAACCATTAATAATTTTTAGTTCCTTAAAAATATAACATTGAATTTCACTGATTTGTTTGATCAATTTGTTTAAGACATACACCTAAATTGAATTCAATTTGTTTGATCAAGTTAAGATAAATTCAAATTTTTTAAATAGTTCAATTTGAACTCGAATCAAGTTTATTATTTTTGAAAAAAAAAAAATTCAAGTTCAAGCTGACTCGAATTTGATTCGAGTCAAAATACATAAACTAGACCTTATATTGTTTGCGAAAAAGATTTCGCTACCCACAAATATTGTTTCATCTCTTGAACACGGGGAGCAATCGAACCTGAGACCCGAAGAAAAATACAAAGAGTATTACCACCGCTGCAAATGATTTCTGCTATTTTACGGATGCTAAATACCTATTATGTATATTTATGTTTTGAGCAAAATCCAATTCGATTCAAGTTGAGCCCAACTCAAACTCAATTTGAATTGGTTTGAGCCATCCCGTTAGACTCGGAATGATTCAAAATTTCAAGTCAAATTCAATTCAAGCAAGTTTCGAGTTTATGGTTAAACTGACTTGCGTACAACAGAATAGCTCCTAATAATTGTAAAGAATCTCAATCAGCGTCAAATAAATAATATAACATTAAAACAAACCATCGTATTTTAAGAACATTTTGGCAGTTAAGGTTCCAAGAATAAGTAAAACCCTAAACCCTACTGAGAAGGCATCATCTTCCACAGCCTATCACAAACCTCAAATGGGGGCATCGCTGGGTCACAGTCAAATTTCTCAACGTTCCCTTTGCTTCTTCCAACAATAACTGAGTCCAAATGTTAAGGTTTACAAAGCAAACATTTTGGCAGTAAGATAATATATATAGGCAAGTTTCGAATGAAAGATGTGAAAGTTTGTGGGTCGGATATATAAATTAGAATTTTCTGTCAGGATAATTGCATGTATGCCACCTGAGTCTTTCTTATTTACATATCTAATGCATCAAAGCAATCACCAAGCTTTGATCCTAATCATTGCGAGTGAATTGGATTTCATACAGGATAAGATTATGTGGTAATTTTGTAAATATTAAAGTATAGGTGTTGTATAAATTGCCAAATTTTGTGTAAAAAGGATACAGCCAGAAATCTTCCTCTTGTCAGAGAGACCAGTAGGGATAATCTCAGTTACAGATGCGAACATGGACAGAGAATCACTGCAAAAAAATGAAAATAAATTTGCTACATTATTTCCCAATTTTGCAATTATTTATTTATTTTCTAAAATGTTTCATTCCAAATAATAATTTTGCAAGGCATGAAGAAAAGAAACTTTAGATAACATCAAATCCTAGCATCAGTTGAAACATCTGATTTGGCTATTGAAAAGATTATTGTAATCTAAGCAAAGCTCACATAAGAAAAAAAAGAAGAATAAATATACTTTAAGATAAAGATAGGGTTTTACTTCATAAGAGCACTCAAATCATCCGCATTTACACATCTTTCACCTAAATTTTCTTATTTACTAACATAGCACGTCATTATTTTTAAACCTATCAAAATGTTCATTTATTTGGGAATGAGATTTCATAAATATATATGATTAGATATTAGCTAACTGAATATTAAGTTTGAGGTTAAATATTTATATTATAAACTTTCAATATTTATGATGCCGTGTATCAACAAAAACATGCTCCACATGCTTCAAGATTGGACACATCCACCGAATCCACTACATAATTAAAGATCGGCAATCATTAGGACAGCTCCACTTACCACCTAAGCATTCACTAAAACACAATTGCTAGTAGGTCATTCTTTCGCGCTACATACCATTTAGAATTCACTTAGTATTTATTTTTGACCTCTAACTAAAGATAGCTATAATCTCATGACTTCTTCATTTCATTATCAAACACATTTGATTTTGAGACCTGAGTTTCGCCTAACACCACTAAAATTAAGACTTGTTCTAATTACATATATGTTTTAATGACTGTATTTGAGAGTTTTGCGTTTGAAATTGAGCCCACTGATGGGGCATCTTTAATACAACTCCTATTGTACTATTCTTACAAGCTATCACTGAGGATACATCTAGTTCTTATCTTTCACCCCCGGCTAATAATGGTTACATTTCTCAAGTTTGACCACGTCCATCTCGAGCTCATTGACAAGGCTCTAGCATACCAAAGCAATTTTTAATGGCTCGTGATATAAAAGTTTTGCAGTTGAGGTTATGCTTACCCCAAAGTTGATTGATAGATTATTTCTCCCCTCTATCAAGATCCATCATACCTCACATGGTCTTCACTGAATTTCCCCTAAACCCAGTGCCCCAATTTTAAAGATATGAAGCTTTGCACATACAAGTGGTATTAGTTGATGCTAATCTATGTTTGTGGTCATACAATTTGCATTAACATGTTTATAAATTTATTAGAAATTTTAATCAAAAACAAAAAATGTTTACTCCTTTCCCAAAGATTTACTAGTCAAATATACAAGATCCTCGTCGTAGTGTTATTCTTGTTATATATAGCAATTATAATGAGCAGCGAATATATTACCATCAGCAAAATTATTTATTTCCTATAGACTAACATGAAATTGCAGCAGCTAATAAAAGAATTTCAGGAAAGAGAACAGCACAGAAGATTCACACAATAAAGTAAGACTCGATACACATTTAGGACTTTGAACCATGTTATCAAAATATACAGAACTTGTAAGAAATTTCAGGAAAATAATAAGGAACTCTGCGTTCAGAAATAATAATTGAGGTCAAACAAGACCAGCAACTGGAATGCTAACGACTATAAAAAGAAGAGCAGTTCTAATAGTGAGATCAAAGCGTATAGCTCCGCTTGAAAATAGCCAACAGATATTTCAAACTTGACAAAAAAAAAAACTCTTTGCAAGACACTTACTGTAACTTTTGCACATCTTTCTCTCTTTGCTTGACTGATTTGCATCGTTCTTCGAAGGAAATTCTTTGTTGTTCTAGATTGTCTAGTTCATCATTAACTACTGTGTTGAAAAACAAATGCAAAGATTAGTGTAGAGATAAATAACTACTCAAATTTTCATTGTATTTTTAAATATTACAAGAGTACTTATCTAAGCTCTTCAATAATCGAGTGTTCCAACTGCATTTGCTCTTCCAGTTCAGTCTGAAGATCATCAAAGTTGTTATCAACAATTAGTTCCCTTTTTCCTTTCTCCATCTTCTCCATACATTCATTTATCCTTTTTTGATATTCTAAAGTCAAGAAAGACTGTCAAAATTGGTAGAAAATTGTTTAAGAATTCAAGGCATACTTGGATCCACTCAATCACTTAGCTTATAGCTTAACCATCATATAGTTTTATTATTGTAACTTAGCTTTGCATAAACCTATTAAAACCTGAACTAAACAACTCTATTTTAAGGTACACTCGGTCAATTATTAGCTATAAACTAATTTTTTAAACAATTATATTTTTTTATAAAAGTATAACGAAATCAATTATTTATATTTCATAATAATCAACTTAAATTGTTAATCTTTGTTTATATAAATATTGAACTATTTAATTTCTTAATTTATTACAATTGAGTATATCTATTTATTAATTAATTTCTTAATTAGTAATAAGATATTATTAGTTTCCTTAAAGGATGAATAATTATTAATTACATAATATTACCTAATAAATATAAATAGTTAGTTATAAATTATTAATTTATTACTATTAAGTATCAAATCAAATTATTAATTGTAGTAAAAATATACTTAATAATTTTAATAAAAAAATAAAAAATTATTATTAAAGTTTATAGATTTAATTGATTAGTTCTTGCATGTTGTTTATTTATTTATTTATATAAAATGAGCTTAAATTAGTTTAAGTCTAAACCCTAAAAACTATTCATAGTATATGTTTAAAGTAGCTCAAGTGTAGCAATTTTGTTGAGAGAAAGAAAAACATTCATAAGTTATTCAGAATAAACAAAAGATTTGGCTCAAATAAAGCATATCAAAGATAATTATCAAAAAAAAAAAATTAACTAATATAGATATTCAATATAGATGAATGAATTATTTTACTATGTTTTTTAATAAAAGTTTTACCAATACAGCTAATATAAATGAATTTGATGATTATAAAAATAATATCAATTACAATTCCATTCTACTCTACTTGTTAATAAAGTTGAGAATTTAAATATTTTAAATGACAGTAGCGAAAAAAACGATAAAATCGGATGACATCCCTATCCATTCATAATAATGTTGAAGAATCTTAGTTTATCAAATTTTTTAATATTAACTTGAAACTAAAAAAGATGTCAGAAGAGCATAGAAAAAGTATTATTATACCTATTTACAAGATTAAAATGCTGTTAAGACTGCATATTATCAAAGAATTAAATTAATGTATCATTTATTAAAACTTTGGAAGAAAGAAGTTCAATATAGATTGGCAAGAGATGCTCCTAATTCCAAAAATTATTTAATCTTATGCTAGGTAGATCTACTATGGATGTCATACATTTACTAAAAAATTTGATAGAGAAATTCAGAGAAGAAAAGATCTTAATTTATTTTTGAACTTTACTACACTTACACCACCATAGACACATTAAAATGAGGATGATGTGGCAATCTTATGTGTAAATATAAGATTAGTGCAATTCACTTTTTGCTTGGACCAAGTATAAGAAAAAATGAAAAAAATAAGAATTTTTTTTTTGATTGGAGGTGGATATGGTTAAGTTATGATGGTGTAAGTGTAACATTTTTCTTTATTTTTTATTAAATTTGTGAAGTCTTATGAGAGAGTGCCATGAAAAGTTATGGGAAACTTTGGAGAAAAAAAATTGTGCAGCATACATTAATGTCGTTAAAGACATGTGCAATGGGCAATAACATGTGTTTGATCGCAAGGGGGCCTTTCTAATGATTTTCTCTTACCATGGGATTGCATCAAATTTTTGCACTAAGTCCATATCTTTTTGCTTTAATTATGAATACTCTTATTGAGCACATTCAAGTGAAGGTTCCTTAGTGTATTTATTTGCAGATGATATTTTATTAACTAATAATACTAGAGATAGAGTTAAAGTAAAATTTAAGTTGTGGAGGCATATAATAGAATCTAAATTTTTTTATTTTAGTAGATCTAATATTAATGAAGAGTAAGTTTAATATTAATAGCAATCCTAATTTAAAGAACATAGCTATTGACAATTATGCGATCATGAAGAGCAAGCGATCCAAATACATTGATTCAATTATTAAAAAAATGGTGAAATAGAAAGCGGTGTAATTAATAGGATCCAAGTTGGTTGAATGAAATGGAGAATTAATTATGGAGTGTTGTACGACCGAAAAATCCACTCACAATCAAAGAAAAATTTATAGAACAACTATATGATCGACAATGTTGTATGGGTTGCGCAACAAAATAAGTGTTACAGAGATGAGGATGCTAAGGTGGATTAGTGGGTATACTCGTAAGAATAGAATAAAAAATGACTTCATCCGTAGCAAGGTTGGAGTGGTTCCAATAGTGGATAAGATTAAAGAATGTCATCTTAGATGATTCAAGCATAAAACGCGTAGACCGTTTAATGCTTATGTTAGAAAATTTGAGTATATAAATTTTGTCAAGTGTTAAAAGAGGAAAATGAAAACTAAAAAAGACATGAGAAAAAAACATTATAATAAACTTTCTCTATTTGATCATGTACAATGAAAACAAAAAATTCATGTAGGCAGTCCATCTAGTGAAATTAAGGGTTGGTGTTAGTAGCAATGTTGTTGTAGCTTTTAAGCTAAATTAAAGCTTAACCCACCGAAAACCAAGCAAGACCTTAGGGAATACCATTTGAACAAATTAAACAATGAAAATAAATATGATTGTGGTTATTAACTTGGTTGAAATTCAATAAAGGTTCAAAATGTTGCAGTAATTGTTTGCATGACTGAGTTAAAAATGAGGAATCAACAACTCAAATAACAAGAATGACCAAAAGAAGGCAAGAGAAACATACATGAGCATTGAAGCCTCGAGTGCGTCGAAGATAACACACAAAGGCTAGAGACCGATTGGAGATCATTCAGACGAAAAACAAACTCAAAAGAATCAAAGTGGCCCACTTTGGATGCTTGCGCCCGGGCGCCAAACAGATTGAAGAAGCCGAAAAGCCTGAAATGTTCTAAAGGTAACTGAAGAAAGCACCGGAAGATTTACAGTAGAAAGCTTAAAGGCAGGCTTGGGTCCAACTCCAATATTATCCTGGGGTGGATCCAATTATTTTGTAACATTGATTGATGATTACACGAGAAAGGTGTGAGTATATTTTCAAAGATGGCTAGTTTGAGGTTGAAACAAAGATGAATTTTGAGAAAAGGAGTTCAAAGCCTTTTGTTTTGAGAAAATGATTATAAGAGAGTTCATTGTCCAAGAATGCCACAATAAATGACAGCCAAAAGAATGAACCAGACTATTATGAAAGGTGGCAGAAGTATGTGGTTACATGCAAGCTTGGCCAAAGAATTCTAGGCTGATGCGGTTAGCATTAGAGTTCACTTAATCAATTACGAAACATTGGTGCCCCTAAAAGAAGAAATACCACAACAAAATGAAGTGATAAAAGGATGGACCTATCTTACACCAAAGTATTTTGTTTCTCTGTGAATGTTCATGTTGATTCAGAAGAAGGAAGTAAGATGGGTCCTAAGGCACTCACATGCACATTTATCAAATATGGCTTCGACAAATTCGAGTACAGTTTATGAGGCTTCCAAATCCACTAGATCATTCAGAGCAAGATAGCCATCTTCAACAAAAGGGAAATGTACAAGGATCGGAATAACTCTAAGCTAGATGACTCCACAACGTCAGAGGAATACATTGAGTGCAACGACATAAGCGAGTCCAAAGTGGAAGCAGAGTCAAATGACAAGGTTCAGGTTGAACCTCAAACTCCAGCTGTATAATTGAAGAGATCCGCCATAGTATCACACCCTTTGGAAAGGTAAACGTCTTCCTAGTTTTATTATATTAACAGATGATGGTGAACCAAAAAGCTACCATAAAGCTATATGAGTTGAAGACTCGAGCAAGTGGGAGCTTTCAATGGAGCAAAAGATGTAGTCTTTGGCATCGAATCAAACATAAGATCTGGTGGAGTTACCCACGGGAGAAAAAAAACAGCGCTCTATAACAAATGGGTGTACAGGCAGAAACAAGAACATGAGGGAAGCAAAGAGATGATATGGCTACAAAGTTTCATAGAGGTGCTAGACAAGAAGCAGGAGGATAGTAAGTTGTACAGCAACAGTCAAAGTGCAATCCATTTAGCAAAGCATGCAACTTTCCATGCGATGACGGAATACATCCAACTTTGTTATCATTTCATCAAGACACCTTTAGAAGAAAACTGTCTCAAGTTGGAGATGATACACACATTTTAAAAACCATTGAACATGCTTACAAAGACAATGACACTGGACGAACCAAAGCTATGCTTGGCTCAGTTGGTCTTAGAACGTGACAATGAGGCCAGGGTTGAGCCATCCCATGCTATTGTGGAAAGACATTGCTTGAAGAAGGAGAAGATTCTCACTTAAGTTTCCAAGTGTGATATTATTGTGTGATGGAACCACAAGTGTATCAGAGAAAACACATGAATGATAAAGATTGATTGGAGATCATGCAGATGAAGAATGGACTCAAAAGAATAAAAGGAGCTCCCAAGTACCAGACAATTTGAAACAATAGAAAAGCCGACGCTTGGGCGAGCCCAGGCGCCGGGAAGTTTACAACAAGATTATGACATTCTAGTATCTGAATAACACTACTCCTGATACGAACTGTAACTTTCACATTATCATATTAAAGCATTTAAGCAAGATAGAAAATTATATTTATTAAAATGAAATGGACATATTCATTTCAATAAAAATTCAGCCAAAATAACCATAAATTCTTAATTACTATAGAGCTTTTTAAATAAAAGAATTAAAAATGAAAATAAATAACTACTACATGCCTTCTTTCTTCGAATCTGGTGGTTCTCTCTAAAATTAAATACTAGAAATATCATAAAATGTTATCAAATATGCTTAAATAGGTAAAATGAGAAAACAGAAAAAAGAAACATGAAATTTGAAGGCTTTTGATAAATGGCAATTAATAGTTATTAGAAACAATGAAGTTTTCAAGAATTCTTGTCAATGAAAATAAAATCTGTGCAGATAAAAATAACGCCATCAAATGTGTCAATAATTAGGTCAATGGTCAACTTCAAAATAATAGCCTTAAATTCTGCTGAGATTCTCCATGTGGGCATTCGATTCTAAGATGATAATTAGCACACAATACAAGTCTCCTTATAACTCCCAAGATGGATAATACCCTGTCCAAAAATCTGTACAGATGCGCAAAATCAATAGTGCGGAACCAAATACATACATAAAATGTGAGATTTCATACAGCTCATATGAAAGACAAATAAAAGGTAACGGTTTCATCAAAACATTAGGTTAACAAATAAATGTGGTTATCAACAAATGTATTGAGATAATATGGTTTTGACAAAAGAAAGGCATTCATAGAATTATAAACTTAAGACATCCGTGTATTTGCTAAGAGGCAACAACTTAACTGAAGGATGAGTCAAAGCTCACCAAATTTTTAGTTTAAATACTTCATTACTATCACATTGCAATTAAAGCTTGGATTACTCAGTGATGCTATCTCGACGGGGTGTTGTTTGTTCAAGAAGGGACTCACTCAGTTAGCGGCTTGTGTCTGGGGATGTGATACTGCTGAGGACAGGGAGTACTTCGTGGCCCACTGCAGTTACACAAGCGCCATACTAGTAACTTTTGTGGTTAGGGCTTGCTGCCGGCCACTCTAACCTCCTGGTACAAGTTTGTTGCTTTGTACTCGACTGCTACTGCGTCTCGCCACCGCCGTTTCAGTTGTCAGTTTGTGGCCTACTCTCTCTACTAAGCTTGGCGGAGTAGAACTAAGTGTTCTCACGGCCGTCTGTACCCGACTCCACTGGTTTGTGCGGGTTCGATACTCTCGGCGATGGTCAGTGCTTATCTGCATGACGGGTCTAATTCCCTCCACCTCCTTGAGGTGGTGCTCCCCCGACCCGTTGGCTGAAGGCCAACATTGATGCTTCCTATAGATACAGGGAGCCTGCTGCTTTTGATGAAGTTGAGGTCTGCGATTCAGGAGGTCACTTGCTCGCTGCTGCTAGAGCCCATTTACAGGCCCTGTTTCCTCTCTAGGCTGAGATGCAAGCGGTTTCTGCGACAGGCCCTCCTTCCCAGAGACGCTGACACTGAGGGAGTCATCATAGAGGGCGATTATCTTGGAGCGATCTGGAGGCTCCAACATCACTAGGAGGGGGCTCTCCGTTCAAGAGGCGAAGAGCGCCACGCTGATCACTTTACTCTTACTGGACTTTCCTCGTGTGACTTTTGTTCACCGTTCGTGCTATGAGAATAGCGTGGCTGACTTTTATTCTATGTTAGCCCGACATGACGATTTTTCTTTTATAATGGGAGATGTGTTCCCCAGTAGGCTCTTAGACCTCCTCGTTGAGTACACCGTGGAGTTTGATACCGACTAATGATGTATTGATGCTTTTATTTATGCTTAAGCTACGACGTCTTTCACAAAGCTCAGATTTAGACTATTTGATTTAGGTTGAATTATATGTATTCATTAAACCTTTTATAGATGTACATATATAAATTGTTATTTATTTATATGTATATATATGCATAAGTGGGAAATGTTTTTATTTTCTTCTAACCTTATCGCATGAGTGTGCATATAAGTTTAAGATACTAAGTTTAAGAACTAGAACCACTAAAATGGGCTTGAGTAGCATAGAGGCTATTTGAATTGTGCGAGAGAGAAATGAGAGGTTCTAAAATATACCTTAGGTTTGATGGAACCAAATGGTGATATAAGTGACTTGAATCATCTACAAAATACTTCTAGAGCTTAGAGAAAATTCATAACGCCTTCAGTTCACCTTCAAACAACTTTAGGTGCACTTTGAGGACAATGTATTTAAATGAGAGAATCGAAAATTGAAGCTTATAGCTCGAAAGAGTTCTAAGGCAATCAACACATGGTTTTGAGGGTGGAAGAAGATATTTAGGTGAAATTGAGATTTTTTGTTTGCCTAAATAGCTCAAGAGCTTAAGTGTAACGAGGGGGAATGTGGGAAGTGTTTATAGAAGAAATAGACCTATGTGTCATAAGAACTAATATCAATGTCTGAGTTCTTAGGGAAGGTCAAGTGGCACTTTGGAGTTAATTAGGTACTTGAAATTTCCTATTTAGGCTTAGATGCCATTTCCAATTTTTCTGCCATTAATTATAAAATAGATTAGTCTATTATGTAGATCTTGTCACGATAATTCTATACATCAAAATCATGCAAAACAGACAAGATTTGAAAAAGATATGGCGTAAATAATTTCTTAGTCTCTTAATTTCGTTGTCTGCTACAGCAATTGGTCGCATAGCAGATAGGATTTGTATCAAAATTGTCAGATCAAATACTAACCATCCGATCCGCCTAAAATGAATGAACGACAGATCAAATTATGACCATCAGATTTGAATCTGAAACGGGTTCAAACACTGGTCGTCTGATCTACTTAAGATTAATGGCGAATTATTTTCGCTATTCCGAGTATATTCCAAACTGTTGGGTTAATTTGACGCTCCAGATTATAATGCGTTAAATATGGTGAGTGAAAAATTGTCCATTAGATCTAGGGTTCGAACTTGGTGTCAGATCTGCTTCCTACGATTCTTTTGATCACGGGCCTTCAAATATAATCAGATGGTCTTGATTTAATTGCATAAAACGGCGAATGGAGATCAATCTAAAGCATTAGATCTACATCATGATTCATGCAACAAATCCGACAGCTTCAATCCAATCCCATCGTTACATTCGTTACAGATCATTGCAGCGTCATCGAATAAATCTCGCATTTAATTGCATAAAAATGTCTCCAAAGTTTTAGCACAAATACGATGGTAGCAAGTTTGAGGTTATGAAATCTCATGAGTTCAAATTTTATGAAGCATACGCGACTTTTCACTCTAACATCAACACACAACTAAGACCACAAAGGGAGGCATAATTGTATAACTAATAATTCAAACCTTCCCTTGATAAGACTAGGATTGGTGCTTATATAAGCACATTCATGTTTCTAAAAAGTGAGTCACACTTTCAACTCCAGATAAATTTCCAAAGTCAGGTCAAAAGAGTCAAGACCTGAAAGAACTCTTTGATATTTTTTTATAATATCTCGCAAGTTCAAAAAAGCTATTTACATCGATTACTGTCATAAGCTGAGGTCGTTCCTGGATGGCGTTGATTTTCTTTGGGTCGACGCAAATCCCTTCCTTTCAAACCACGTGTCCAAAGATGCCACGCACTCCAACCAATATTTGGCCAATATTTGCAAAAGTTGTTCGCATGCATAAGATTAGGCTTAGATAAATATGGTGTCGATGAATATACTATTACAATTTGATATAAGAACGGTATAAGAAATCAATTGCATAAGATCCATGAATATTGAAGGGGCTATACCTCCTATAAATAGCCCCCATTGTCCCTCCTCTCATCACACACTTGAGCTCTTGAGCTATCTAAGTAAACTCAAAACCTTGATTCCACCCAATAATTCCTACCACCCTTAAAAGGCTGAGTTATTTTTCTTGAAATTCTTCTAAGCAAGAAGCTTCAACTCTTGATTTCCCCGTCTAGTTACCTTGTCCTCGAAATACCTAAAGTCATTCGAAGGTGAACCAAAGGCACTACAACTTCCCTCGAGGGTCTAGAAGTATTTTGGAGGTGATTCAAGTCACTTACATCACTATTTGGATCCATCAAGCTTAAAATATATTTTAGAACATCTCCTTTCTCTCACCTACAATATTTTAGAACATCTCCTTTCAAACATGCCCCTTCTAGTGATTCCGGTCCTTAATAATAGCATCCTACACAAATATACACATTATTCATACACACATACAATAAGTTCAGAAGAATAAAATATTTATGTATGCGTGTAAATTATTCCACCTATACATATAAGTAACAATATATATATATATAAGCTAGATTGAGAATGAACAAAACATATATCTAAGATTTAATGGCAAATGTAATAATAATAAAATATTTAAACTATAAATTTGGTGAACTTAGACCCACCCTTCAGTTGAGTTGTTGCCAATCGGAAGGTACCCAAAAATCATAAGTTTATTATTTATATAGGTCTTTCCTTTGGCTTAACCTTATTATTTGAGTGGCTGTTGATAAGCGCATTTAATTGTCTTAAATATGAGGGTGTATGGAATCTCACTTCTTATGTAAATATGTTTGGTTTTACACTGTTGATTTTATGCCTTCGTGCAACTATTTGGACAAGGCATTGTCCATCTTGGGAGTAATAAGAAGACTTGTACCATATCCTGAAGAACAGGCACTCGTTAATATATATATATATATATATATATATATATATATATATATATATATATATATCAGAGCCATCTGTTCAAGAAGATATGCTTGATTATCTTCCTAGAAATCAAATGCCTACATGGAGAATCCCATAAGAAATTTAAGACTACTATTTTGAGCTTAACCATTGACCTAATTATTGGCACCTTTAATGACATTAATTTATTTGCACAAATTCCTTATTTATTGGAAAGATTTCTTGAAAGTTTCATTATTTCCAATAATATTTATGCTATTAATTTGTGTGCAGAAATTTTTCACTTTACCGTTTCATTTTTATACCTTCTCATTTTACCTATTTTGGCATATTTAGTAACATTTTTATAAAACTTCAAGTACTTAGTTCACACTGACAAGATTCAAGTCTCCCAATTTCAAGAAACCCGCATCAGGATCGTTTATGAGAGAACTACCGGATCAAAAAATAGAAGACATGGAGAATATATATTTATCTTTATTTTCAATTTTCTTTATACAAAAAGCCCTATAATAATTAATACTAATGGTTATTTTGGTTGATTTTTTTTTTTAAATGTATACATTTCATTTTAACAATGGTTTTCTTATCTTGATTAAATACCATAATATGATCTGCAAAAGTTACAATTGGTATCAAGACTATTATTTTGATACCGAGCTATCACACATATAAGGCTTCTTTGTTTGAGGTTTTGGAGCAAAATGATAGATCCCTAGAGATTATTTGACTGTTATAAGAAAAGGAGATAATCATCTTCTTCCTAGAGCTGAGTGAGCTCTTTTTTTGCTACTGTTAAGTCTATAACTCCTTCCTTCTTTTTAGTAGATTATTTTTGTGGTAGTAGTTCCGTGATTTTTCTCATCTTAAATATTTTTCACGTAAAGTGATTTATTTTTGGATGTATATTTTGTGTTGTGTTTGTAGATTGCTTGAACGTATTTATGTTCTTGAATTATCGTTGTTTGTTATATAAGCGTAGCTTGATGTGCTGCAAGTTAGAACTCAATGTAGTGTTCGATCGAGTTCTAGATAACAACAATAGATGCATCAAAGAAATACAAAGTATATACACAAATAATACAAATAAGAAAATTGATATAAAAATTTGATAAAATGGAATTCATATAAGCCTAATTGATATTTTCATGTGCAGTTGAAAGCATGATGCAGTTTTTTAAGTGACGTAGTCAAAATTTGGTCTGAAAGTTATGCAACAAACCAAAATCAGGTTTTCTTTCTGGCTCATTTTACCATAATATGTATTAAATAATGACTTTACGTTTTTACATTATATTGCAGATTTAAATTTTATCCCCAGTCAATGCAAAATCTCAATAGATTAACTTGGTTTAAAGGATTCTAACTGACCTTCCAATGCTACACTGGTCTCATGGACATTTGTCTCGTAAAAGTATCTGATAGATTTGGCGCTTTCAGAAAACTGCAACAGATTGTCACGATCCTTCCCATCATAGAGCAGACCAGTAAGATCATTTGCAAGTGAAAAAAGTTTTTCAAAGTCCACCATTTTACCAATGTCTGCCATCATCAATAGGCAATTTCATAAAAATAAAGAGCCAGTGAACCAAAGCAATGAAAATAAATAATCTTCTCAAGCCTGCAAAGTGAGCACAAAAATAAAATCTATTTATATTAGTAATTGTAAAAGAAAGAATGCCCTCTCAAAATGTTGATATTTTTAAACTATACTATTCTATAAAATAACCACAGCATATTTTAAATAAAAAAAAAACACTAGGTGATGTTTTATATGCTTTTAATTCAGCATCTTTTCCCTTATTTTTTCAACTTTTTAAATTATAAAAATTAAAAAAAATGTGAAAAACATATTTCTCCCTCCATCTCTCAATTTTTAAATTCCAAAATTTATAATTTTTTATTTTAAAATTATTCACTTATATGAACAATCAAGCAAGCCGAGGCATGGTGCGCCAAAGCCATTTTTCTTTCAATGTGATTATTTTTCTGAAATTGAAATATAATTTAAAAACTATTTTTTAAAAGGGACGATGATGCGCAGGACTCATTGGATGACACTAGCCTCATTGTTTTTGGGCATTTTTATGAGCTTCTCGAATTCTTTTTCCCCCTTGAATAGGATGAAATTGACAAACCAAAAAGCCTGCCGCCTATGGAAAGTGAGACACCTCCATTGAATGGCTTCAGAACCCTCCCAGTCAATGGGACGTAGCACAGTTTCAAAGTTACGCTTAAACTGATTTTTGGAATTCCGCAAGCTCATTGGATGACTTCAGAACCCTCCCAGTCAATGGGACGTAGCACAATTTCATAGCGCTTTGGCCATGTCGACAAGTGTTGGTTGAAAAATAAGCATCGAGAACCCCATCCCACCATTGTTCTTTGTGCTAGCAATATTCTGGAGGCTGCATCAAATTTTTGCTTCTTTTTTGATGCGGGAGCACTGTGATGCCACCATGGTCATTCCTGGCCCTCAACTCTCCCCTTCTAGATAGTGCCCCTCTGTTGGATTAAGTAAAGTTCAATGAAGCTTAAAAGGGATCTTCTGCTTATTGCGGCGTGTCTGAAAAAATTATGGTGAGCAAAATGCAACAGGGGGCACAAACATGTCGTTGATGCCAACCAAGCCAAAATTTCAGCTGTGAAACTGTTGGAGGTGATTGTCAAAGACTAGAAGCATAAGCTTGATGGCATGCAACAGCATAAGTTTACAAGGATAAAGGATTAAAATAATCTGACCTCCGGCAAATCAAGTCAAAAATTGTTTGGTAAGAAGCTAGATACTATTAATCTTGTTGGTTTGTTTTTTGGAATTCCAAAAAACAAATCTTACCTTAACTAGATTCATTTCCACTTCAAGCAATCCTAGCTTTAGCAACAACATGCTCTGAATCAAATTCTCAAATAGCCCCATAGAGATATTAAAAGTATATCCTTATCATTGTATATTATTCTTACTAAAGGTATAAAAACAACCCCAGGAACAATCTCAGATTCAGTTCTAATTACAGTAAATGAATAACCTTATTTTGTTCTAAAATAAAAAGGTTTATGCCCAGAAAGGGCCATAAATTCTGCTCTAACTAGGAGATGTTCTCAGCTCAAAATCAACCCCCAAATAGGTGCTTAAATAATACTAACGACGGCCATTGCATCTTTGCTTTAAGAAGAATTCAGAAGTATAGATAATATTATATGTTCCCCTCCATAATAAGGCAGCAGAAGACATTTTGACTAAGGAAGCAAAATTTTCCTCTTGTCACCACCAGATTCTTCTTCCACCAATTTCATCTCCATGTAGGTATTGTAATGTTGATCAGATATAAACACCATACCGATAACAACACTCTCCTAGTGAAGAAACAACTCACGACCATCCACACCGCCTAGTTATTACTGTCGACCAAATTAGTAAGGAAATGCAGAAACAGTCAAGCCATCCATTGCTCTGCAAAATTACTCTCCATGATGAATTTCAGCATCAACAACCCCTAAAACGTTTTCAGAATTTTCATTTCCCCAAAATTTTATACAAATTCTGAACTTAAATGATTTATTCTAATGTGACTATATTCGTCTAATCCCGCAGGATAGAACCTGCTCATAAGTCCTCGTTAGAGTGAATCAACCAATCCAGAATACTACTGGAGAACCAGTAATATGGGTATACTATACTACCCGTCCAATAATCGGGGTTCAACCATATATATATATATATATATATTTTCCTAGATGAATACAAAGGAGTGCTAGTAATAATTAATTGGATACGTATAAAACTGATGTGAGAATACTGAATTTACTACTCTATTCACATTTCAAACTTCCTATCTCTTATTCAGAAATACATAGAATCTATGTACAGCAGGCTACTAGAATCTTTCAACTTTTTCTCATAGTTCTGTTAAACCATTTCATGAGAATATAAGCAGCGCAGCATGCTACAATACTTCGTTTTTGTGTCAACTTAACACACCACTGAGCTACCTCAGCAAATGAAAATTAAACACCTGATTTATCTTAAGTTTTATTACGCAGTATTTTGAAACTCTGTTGGGTTAACCATAAAGGCTCCATTTTGTTTCATTTTAGAACTCACCGCATAGACCAGAGAACCTTACAGAAAAAATTGAGAGATTCTGTAATTCTATTTCAAGAATCTGAAAACATTAATACATTCCATTCTTCACCTTACTGTTTAAAATCTGATGTATCTTATTTTAGCCTAGACTCAAAATAGTTTAAGTTCTACATACATAGACTTACTTCAGCCTCTTTTACTGCCAGTATTGCACTCAATCAAAGTGCTAAATTCGAGCAGCATATTAAATTCTACTCGTGATTGAAGTTAAGGTTCGTACCTTAGTGATTGTAGATTCCTTGAGACCGAGTGAAGAAGAAGAAGAAAATCGTGCAGAAAGAAGGAGCATATGTCAAGCGCTGGGATGTTCGAGATCGTCTTCTCTTCTATCGTAGGCCTCCAAGGATAGCTGATCCCGTCGGCTAGAGAAAGAAGATGAGCGTCGGAGGGTTGGGGAAGCAGGATCGGAAGGAAAGTGTTGAGTCTGGTGATCGATGGGAGCGTTCGAGAGTTTAGCAATTAGTCGAGTGTACTCGTGTAATCGTGAAATCTGCGGGGGATTAAATAGGGCGTATGTAACGGACGTCGATAGCCAAAGATAGCATAAATTCAGATTGCACGTGATAAAATTAAAGATTACCAAACGTTCTTATATATAAAATTTTAAATTCAGAAGCATTCATTATAATAAAAAATTTAAATAACTGCATCTAATACTTACTCTCTCTCATATTCATATATAGAGTGAGTAAATAACAACATAGAGTAAACACATATACTAAAAAAAGATAGAGCGCACACATTCTGGGTATTTAAAAAAATAAATATATTCATGTATCTCAAGTATTAAGAATCTACAATCATAGATAGCTAGTCTTTTATATAAGTAAATTACATATTTTAAATTAAGTGTTTAATTGAAAAATGCAAAGAACAATATAATTATAAAGATAGAAAGTCATAATCTAACTCAAGAGGCTCCGTCCAATAAATATTTTCTCTTAAGATCATCAATTGTCATAGGGTTACAGTATTGATTTACTAAAAAATATAAAATTTGCATCCAAATTTTTAAGGAATGAAATAAATAAAGAAAGAAAAACATTTACTTGCACCAAGCAATCAATATAAGTAAATAGAGGAGCGATAATAAATTGATCTAAATCCTATAAAATTTTGAATTTATTAAAAATGGAAAAATAGAATGAATGACAAAATGAATAAAAATAATAAAACTCACTCTCCAATCAATTTATTCTTTATCAATGTGGAACTAATTTTTGATAAATGACTCATTTTAAAATAATTTCTTTCTTCAACATTGGTTGACTTTTTCAAACAATTTTTATATGATTTTTGTTATACTCTTAGATCTTAAATGTTTAATTTAAACAATAGAAAAATACTATACAAAATATGAAAATTACTGTATATGATTACAAAATTAATGTATTTATTATAATCAATTTAGAGAGAAAAAAAAAATAATGAGCTGTAACTGAAGAAATATCTGATTAAAATCAAATTAAAATTGAGGAGCGCTTAACTCTCACATGATTAAAATGAAATTTAAAGAAGAAAATACAACTACATGCAGATCCTTGAAAAAGATCGCTTCTTTGAGCTAGAGTCAAGCAGAGAAAGATGACAACAACATCGAGATCTTAGGACGTGAGAAATGATCGTATGAGAGAGAAATATTAGAAAAAAAAAAGATTGGGAAGATGAGACGCTCGAAAAAGATGTTCCTTTAAGAAAAGTAAGAAAAAAATATTTATGAGAGAAAAAAAAAATCTTTTCTTCGAGCTGCTGTAATGATTCTAGGTCATTTGTAAAATGAACGTTACTTTCCCGCAATATTCAGATTCGTTAAAATTTCCCGCAAATTTTAGTTTCCCGTTAAAACTCCTGATAAATTCGATTTTTTAGCTTCAATCCTTCATTTAGAAAGTTTTCAAATTCGTTTAAAGCTGAAATAGAAATTAAGACTCGTAATTAATGCATACTTAAATTAGTAAAACATAAATTGCCTCATTAAGACCCATATTCATTGCAAAAATTGGCTGCCCCTTTTAGAAATAATTAAGCAATAAAACCTCGATTGTATTAGGAAGATATGCAGAGAGTAATAAAGGTAATTACTCGTAACTCACCCGCTAATCAGTCCAAATGCAACGGACGTGTGTTATATACACATGTCGTATTTAATTGGAATGAACCGAATGACTCACCACTCGAGCGAGCCTTCTCTCCCTCTCAGTCGATCGACTCTCCCGCATGGACGAACGGCGCAGCACCCGACGAAAGCGCATATCAGGTGAGTGAGCAGCAGGGATTCGATCCTTGCCTGCGGCCGACGACGTGTAACAACCCAGGTTGTTACTTAGGTCAATTATGACTAATCTAAGTTCTAATTATAGTTATATTGCCTCAATTAAGTCATTAGAAGCTCACCTCTAAGATCAAGTTCAAATTAGGAGTCAAATAAATCAAATCCTGATATTAGGGATTTCCAAAAATCTTAGAAATTGACCTATTTAATTTGATCTCAAATCAAAAATCTGACTTCACTATTATGTTCACCACTCCCAAATTAGTTAAGGGTGGAGTTTTAGAGGCATTTAGAAGTCGTTGAATTTTCGTCAAATATTTTAATATTATTTAAATCTCCCAGAAAATCAATTAACTAAATACTCATCAAAATAAAAATTTGATTGCTTCATTGTGTTCCTCACCCCTCAATTAGTTAAGGGTGATTTATTAGAAATTTTCTGAATGAGTTTAAATATAAAATTTTAATTAATAGAATTATATTAAATTAAACTATTTTAAATGTAGCGGCGCCGTCCAACTTAAGTAGTGCTGTTCCTTCGTATCTTATTCAGGCCGTTTGACGGAGCACCTGTGCCATCTGATTGCTCGATCAGACGGCCGTGAGGCTTCGTCTTCGCGGAAGAGGCACGCGACACAAGAGCCCTGCGTGTGTCGACCCGAGCTCGCGCGGTGAGCCCACCGCTCCAGATGGCGTTGGCCGACCGCTTTGAGAGTAGTTTAAGAACCCTGGCCCTCACCTTGACTCACTTTCACAATCTGAAGTCGAAGGAAGGTTGAAGCGCTATCGATTGAATTCCAGCATTTCAAGCTGTCAAAATTAGGTTCCCATTTCTCCTAAATCCATTCTTATGATTGTTGATTTCCAATTTTGATAAGTTATTTCATCTGTTAAATTAGACTTTGATCGGGTTGGATCGGGTTCGATCGAACCCGATCGTGTTAATTTGAGCCTAAAGCCGCAATACTTATCGTTAAATGCGTAGTATCCCAATAGGGGTCTCTAGGGCTCGATTTTGCCGGAGTTGTGTACCTTCTCCGGTGACGTTTCGAGACCTTTCGATCGGTGTATGGTTTGATCCCCGGTGACAGCATCCAGACCTCCGATTTTGGAGCCATAATCCTCGGTCATTCGAATTCATCGTGTATGGATGGGCTGGGCCGGGTCGGCCTGAACCCAGTTGCATTGTAGTCCGTGCAGCATTTGCAGAACGCGGGGCCCACTCGCAAGAATTTTCTTGTCCCCGTGCCGCCGCATGGAAGCGAGGGGCCCACGGCGCATAAACTTGCGTCGTTCTGACTGCGGGCCCCGTTGTCGCTTTGGTTGTCATCGTGGGGCTTGCCCGTGTTTTGTCTTCCAATCCCTCTGCGTCACGAGTTCTTCCTGTTGGCACTGTCGTGTCATCGAGTCAGCCTAGGGTCCCGCCGAAATAATTAAAATAAATTTTATATAATATAACTTAATTAATAAATAATTAGTAATTAATTTATTAAATTAATTGCTAAATTTCAATCCTTAATAACTTTTAATATTGAACTTCAAATATGCTAAAATTATATGTCATTCTAATTAGCAAAATTAGAGGATTATTATGGACTTATCAAAATTTCATTTGGAGTTATATTTCATTTAGTGACATTTAGGATCCCCATAATTATCCTAAATATCACAGAACTTCATTAGGTCATAACTTTGTGTGTATTTATCTAAACATACTTAATATGGGTCTCAAAATAATCAGCAAAGTATAAGAATTATTCTAGTAGTATTAGTTTTACTATGTTATGCATATTAGACTAATTACTTTTGGACCCAAACCCTAATCTTATAAGGCTCATAACTTCGTAACCACTGGTTCAAATATAAGTAATATGGGTCTTAAAGTGAATAATTGAACCTCTAAAATAATCTAGTAGTGTTCAATTCTTTATTTGGATTAATATTTGCCTAGTCACTTTTAGGACTATCCATAATTACCTTAATTAACCTTAGAACTTTAATTGATCATAACTTGGTCAATTGAGCTCCAAATTAGGTCTTCCAATATACCATTTTGATTAGGAGGACCTAATTAACAGATAACTACATAAATATTTTAGATCCAATAGTTTGATCTCTTAAGCAACCCTAATCACTTTAAAACTTAATTATTGAATATTAGTATAATTAATAATCCAAATTGAGTAATTTCAATTTTTGATTACTCATAAAGTATAGTAGAACTTAATGGTGTGATTGGTTTAATGATTCTATGATTAATTTTACTAATTAAATATTAATCACCTAAACCCTAATTAAGCCATAACTTAACCAAATGAGGTCCAATTTGGGTCTACTCCTAGTTAAAGTACTCAATGAGTTATAGGAAAACTATAACTATTAAGTTTATTAAATTTAGATTTCAAATGAAAAATTTAAGTTTTTGACCCTATTTATGAAACCTTAATTTCCATAATTAATAATCCTAAATTTGTTTTGGCTATAATTTAGCCAATACTTATCAAAATTTAGTGATTTTAGGTTTTACGGAATCCTTAAATAGTAAGTAATAATAAACTGATAGGAAAATTAGATTATAATAAGTAAAATTACAAAGTTACCCCTATGAGTCAAATTGTTTAATTTGATCTCATAAGGCTTAATAATAATCTAAATTTGATGTACTTACTGTTTATATTCATATTAGGCAGTAAATAATCATTTGCCACTGAAAATTTTCAATTTAGAGCCCTAAATCAAATAGTAAATTTTTAGATCCTTAAAAAGTGGCAAAATGGTCATTTTAACCAAATTTAGGATTAAGTGTTTTTAGGCCTTAATTTCATGTTCTAATAACTAAAATTAGTAAACAAATTAATTCTGAATATAATTCTATTAATTTAAGCCTTAAATTAAGTTTCTAAATTAAAACCCTAATTTCCATCATAAATAAATTCTAAGTAAATTTAACTGTATTATATGAGATAAATCTCACATCATACCCCTTCTTTAAACCTCTTATCTATTTTCCTTAATCCTTTATATAACATTAGTTAGGTTTAGAGCTTGAGTGTTCATCTTAGTATTTAAGAGCTCATTTCATTAGAATTAGGATTAGCTCTTAAGTTAGAATTCATTTATTGAATAAAATAGGTTACTAAATATATGAAACTCTGATTTTAATAGTTTATTAATAATTATTTTATCTTTTAGCTTTAGATTTAGGAATAGAGATCCATCCTATTGAGTATGACTTCACTTAATTAAATTTGCCCTAAATCTTAATCTGTGAGATTAGGTGGTAAAACCTAGCTATTTAAGATCACTATTTAGATTACGTAATTAAACTCCAAAATTTGGTATTTAATTCTTAATCATTTCATCTTGATTTGGCTAATCAAGATAGCTTGAGATTTTTTAAATTATTAAAATAGGTTGATTGATTTATCATTTAACTTATATAATCGATATCGATTTATTTATAATTATGACCTAGCTAGTCCTAATTATTTTCAATTTATAAGGTCGTGAATCTGAATTACACTCGATAGTAGGAATTGAAGATCCTGAACTTGTGTAACTTAGAATATGTAGAATGAATAATTATACAATAATGGATATCACACGTGTCCTAATAGGGTCTCTTACTCACTTTGATATTTGATGATTTGCTTACCTTGTATTGAGCTTTATACCTTGGACATATGTGGTGTACATAGGATATGTGATGAATATCTCGTGTCAATGTTGGATTTGCATAAGTAGTATTTGCACTTTTACTTATGTTTTCAATAAAGTGTAGTCTAAGTAGTATGCCTCTTCATTTCATGCATTCGGGATTGGCTAGACCTCGTTGTTAGTCCGATAATCAATATCATGCCTAGCCCTATACGGCAGCCTAGGATGATGCGTAATAGACTCCTACCCTACTGACTTATTAGTCGGGATTTGATATGGCATTACTATTTTAGGTACACTTCTACTCAGGATTTTTATCTTAGCCTAGCAGGTTAAGCAGTTTAGTGCTTCTACCTTAGCCCATCAGGCTATGTGAGATTGCTGTTTACTTTCAGTTTGAATGACTTGAATAGTCATAGCAGTTTTCAGTTTTATATTTACTGTTTCAATTTACTTTTTTGCATTTCAGCATTGTCTTATTTATAATCTTACTGCATTTTTTAGCTTTGTTTACTCATGGGATGTTAAATTTACTTAATGTTTATTCATATATATGATGTTAGTTTTGTTTTCAGTTATGTAATATTCATATGTTCTTTACTTTATGTTAATTAGTATAAACTTATATTGATTATAAGCATGTTTAGGATAAGTTTTTTTTTCAGTTATTAGTACTGATTCTTCATTGCATGCCTAACCTTGTTGCAGTTATAATTAGAGGTATGTACTTACTTCTCTTTTTGTTAAGTTATAAACTTATTGTTTATAACTGTCTTTCTCTTTCATATGTGTTCTGCTCCTTTACTATTTATTTTAAATGTAAATTTTATGGTGATATCTAAATTAACATAATAAAATTGCAGTATAAAATGTACTTAGATATTTTGCCTAATTAGATTTTTCTTTTGTTGGCTGAGGCCCTATCATTGTGTAACCGATAATGATAGACTCTGAGCTATTTGAGGTTGTGGAGCCTTCTGAAGTCCGGATTCAGGAGGAGGCCCGAGCTGTTGAAGACCCTTAGCTTTTCTTTTCTGCATTGTGAGGATGAGTGGATTTTATTTCCATTTCTGCTTAACTTTTAAAATTATATTGTAATAATATAGGGTTAACTTTATTTTTTGCTATTTTACTTATTATGAGTTAGATGTTTAGTTCCTTATATTGTAATAAATAGATGTATGTTATATTTTTGCTTCCGCATTCTGATTTCTTGTATTTACCATTTAGTGAAATTTTCTTTATGAATGATAATTTTCTTAATTATGCTAGATTAGAGTGAATGTCTAATCTTGTTATAAGTGAGAAACTTATCATTTAGTAACCACTTTACCATACTCATGTAAACATAAGAGTTAACAAGACCATGGTATAGCTGGGGCTCCACACGACGGAAGCCGACAAGAGTGCAGTCGATGTCCCAGCGCGCACGATTGTTTCTCCTTTGCGCTGATTTCGCTTCAGCCCGATCACCTCTTCCGCTCAATTTTGCGCCCGATCGCTCGATTCCTCCGTCTATGCACCGATTTTTCCTCTCCTCTTCCGTTCGATCTGGCACAGATCAAGTGCATTCGATCGAGAGTAAGGTACGATCTCTTTGCCCTTCTTTTACCTTCAGCCGATCGAGAGAGGGAGAGCCAAATGCTAGGAGTATCAATTTAGGGAGATCAGAAAAATGTGATTATTCTTTAATAGGGTTGCCTGTGAAGTTTTGTAGGTATATAACATATATATATATATATATATATATATATATATATAATCTTATTAAACCTTTCTTTATTAAATTCATGATTAAGAGAATTTTTTGAGAGAGATTAGACAACTAATGGTATTTTTCTTTTCTTTATTGTTTGTCATACTAAGGCGAGTGGTTATAGGGATGTATTAGCCATTTCCAATAATGGATTGATCCTTTCGAGTGATTGATCAATTCATTGAGTTTCAAGGTCATTAAAATAAACAAACATATGAATATGATCAACACTTTATAAACATCATCATTACCTTGTATATTGATTTATAATAATTTTATCAAATTAAATAATCATTCTCTTGAGTCTATGATTTAATCTACTTGTTTGATTTCTTTAAGTATTTCATTGACTAAATTGGTCAAGAATATGATTGATCATTTAAAATTCATAGTTCCTTACCTTGGTCCTAAAATTTTAAGAGGATCTAAAATATTGAGAGAACTATAAATTAATAAAGATCAACTTAAAAAAGATTATGTATGTTTTAATAATAAATACAAGCATTGTCAAAGACTAATAATATTATAAAATATAACTTTTGCAGATATATCGAGTTTTTTAGTAGCACATCAGAATTTTGTGTGATTCATTTATTTTTTACACAAAGGTACACTGGATATTATTTTTATGATTTTTACTATCATTTGCGCTTAAGCATCGCTTTGAGCTTATTTTGTACTAATAGTTAATGCGTTATTCTTACTACTAATAATATAAGAGAAATAAAATGATATTTATGTATCTTGTGAATATTGCAAGAATGGTTCCGAAATAGAGCATGAATAAGTTAGGGATGGGGCTAGTCATCGGGAGCTATAAGGGTGTCATCTAGAGCTTTTGAGGGTTCCCATGTGAAGGTTATGTTTAAATGCATGTTTATTGCTAACTATAACCTTTAAGGGGGCCAGGTGAAAATTTATGTTTAAATGCATATGAACTCAACATCATGGTTCTAACTTTATTTATCAAAATTGATATCATTGTTTCATAATATCATAGACATAAACATAAACATAAATTTTATACGATTATTATTTTTTCATTTGAAAATTTGGCATATGACAAAAGAATATTTATTTTGCAGGAAACATGATCATCTTTTATTTGCAATAAACTATATTTCCCTACAATTATTATCATATCTACCTTTCGCTTTTGCTTAAAGTATATTTTTAATATTCTTTGTATTTATAATGTTCACTAAGATATTATTTTTATAATGCCAGATTAGATACAATTAAAGGAGGCTGATAAAGTTTAAGGTCATGATGTGAGAAATTAACAAATTCTAACTAACTTTTTAAGGGATAATTATTTTCTGTATAATATCACTTATGTAACAAATTCTAAATATTATTTAATTTAAATTGAATAAATGTTAGTTCTTTATACTTGAATGCTTTGAATGTTTGTTTAATTACTATTTTACTTCATCACCAATATAATCCTGTTGAGATATGCATCCGATGTTAGTTTGGTTGCTACCAATCTAACATGGGTCATCATAACTGCCGTGATAAATTCTTTTTAAAATACAACAAATAATAAAGTTTATGCGACTATTTCCGAAAAAGGATAGCAAATAGTTAATTGAAAAAACTCTTTCAATTTTTTTATTAAATAAATGGGTACTCATGTTCTTTCAATTTTTTTTATTAAATATATAGGTATAAATGACGAGGCATGGAAATTCATTCTCCAGCTTTTTATGAAAAAAAATAAGTAAAAAAAAATTGAAAAAATTATATTTGGAATCTCTCTTTTTCAGACTGTGCAAAGTGCCATTTTCTCTTTCCTATATCAATATATATATATATATATATATATATATATATATATAACTTTTTTTTTAATTTATCGTTTAAAATGAAATTTCCTAATATAATAATTACTCTTAAAATTATTTAATTAGTATGAGTGAGAAAATTACGAATATAGATTTTAGCAAAGTAACTGAAGCAAAAATTTGAGAGTAATCAACACTGACTAAACTTGAGAAATTAATATCTTGTAAGAAAATGACATAGGATTATTAAAAAACTAATTTAATGGATTAATCAATTTTCTAACTAAGAATTTAAATATAGAATATTGAATTATAAAAAAGAAATAAATTTTTTTTTTTGCTAACCAATAGAACAACTTCTAGTTGAAGCTTAAGCTAGTTTTCAGTACTCAGCAATGTCAGAGACACGTATTATTGGGAGTGGAGAAATTTGACAGAAAAAGTATATGATGAGAATGATTAAATCTAATTATTTATATTAATTCACTGATTACTTATGAATACTAATGACTATAAATATAGCACCACATGATGTGTAAAACAAGAAAAAAGAGAAGCAAAAGAATTCACATCAGCATAGCAATTTCAATTATCTTTTATAAGCTATTGTGTTGGAGGAAGACTAGACTTTCTTTAATATAGTCCCTTAAATCTTTGAAGAATCGGTAGCCATGAGCAGATTCAATTCGCACCAAGTCCGAAGCAAAGCGAGATGGTCATCGAAACTTTATCTCGTAAGCAGATGATGTCTTACTCCATTGTGTAGGCTGTTGTAGTTCGCCTTTTAAGATTGTCTATGTTGATGGAGGGATTAACTATTTTTGTAAAGCCTACAAAAAAAAATATCATTGGATATCTATAAGTCCAAATCCACGAATCTTAAGTTCCGCTCACTCTCCCACTAGTATTTAACTTATTCATTGAACATATGGATGATTAATCAAATCACTATAATGAGGCGTGAGTAGCATTGTATTATATTTTTATTAAATTTTATTTCTGTTGACATGACACCCAATGTTGCTCCACCTCATTTGATGAACTTTTCTGGGTGCCACGTCAATAGGTATGAGAAGATTATTCTTTTGAAAAATGAGATTAAAATTGTTGTATTATCTCTGCTAACATAACTGTACCGCGGGTCACCTGCGCTAACTACTCCATTAGATTGTTAGGGTAATTTTAGTGTTATTTGAAGTTTTGAGGGCTGTGCCAGTAAATTTAAATATTTAGATATTTAATAAGTACTATTTAAAAATTTAAGTATTAATTAAATAAGAATCTCAATTTAATTAATTTTTTTTTTTTATATTTATACTATTATATACACATTAAAATGTGAATGAGATGTGTAAATATATGATATATGTAATTTACTTTTTATTTGGATTAATATGTAAAATAAAAAAACAGCAAATTTTTTTTGTATTGGTAGTTAATATTATTGTATATATGAATAAATGGCAGCCAATGCGAGAGTTCAGGGTTTAGGGAAGAAAGATGGCTTTCGAATTACACAGCTTACGCTTAACTTCCGATGCTTTCGTCGCCGTTTCGTCGAAATTCAGCATTCCTCTAAGATTCCAGTGTGAGTTTCTTTTCTTTCCTCGATCCATTACTATTCTGCTGTTGTTTCATTTTTTTTATTATTCCGCCCCTGTTATTGAATGTAGCACGATTAAAATACCCAAGTTTGAAAGATCTAAGCCAATCTTTATATTATTCGTCAGTTACCAGGATCATGTCAACAACATGCCTTTAATCTTAATTTTTGATACACGCCACTATCCAGTTACTGGCAATGCGAGCAAACAGGAGCAAATTTGTTACACGCTGACTATTTCAGCATCAATAAAGTTCAAATGAAACAGTGCCGTCCAGTGTAATCTTAAATGGAAACCCGAAATATATTTCTATTTTGATATTTGATGGAAAACTAAACAGTAATGAAGTTTGCAACAGAATAAGTATGGTGGAATGGTAGGGCAGCTGATTTGAATATATTACTTTTCATGATTGCATTCATTCACATATCGTGGCTGAGTGTAAATTCTTTCATTACTGGAGTTTATTCAGATGCCAAGGGGTGGTGTATGGTGCTCATGCGATCTTGCTGGTGGCTGCTTCATATTTTCTTTAAGAATAACGAGCTTGTGCTGACTCTGCTTAACATTTTCTCATGGAAGAAGTGAATTGTCAAGCATCACGTGCTTTGTTTGCAACAAAAAAGGAGAGAATGAGCAATAATAGCACTAAATAGCTATGCACCACAACCCAGCTGTAGGCAATGTAGTCAAACAATAGAGAATGGTATACAAAAAATAACGGTATTAAGAAAATCTAGCAATGCATTATTGTTTAATGTATACTCAAAGGAAATCATGAAATTTATTGATATTTTGATGTTTATGGGAAAAACTGTAACATGAGTTTGAAACGTTTTGCCATTGGTTGAAGGCGGTGACTGATAGGGCTGTGAAAAGTGGAAGTGGTAGAGATCAGAACAAGGAAGCTTGAAATAGGGATGCTTGATTGGGAAGAATAAGTGAATATACTAGTTAATTTTATGCTTACCTATAGGAGAAATTAGATTGAAAATGCCTTGACTTCTTGGCCAATAGGGCTGTGAAAAGTGTAGAATTCTATTGGCTAACTTAGTAAAAGCAGGGGGCAGATCACCATATTTACTATCAAGTGAAGACACAATTTAATGCCATGTGAACTTTCTGGGCTGTTTGGTTGTATGGCTTCTTACTGTTGGATGATTATCCTTTAGTTGACATAGCTGCCAGTCATGTTTACAATGTAGTCATGACTGATGACGTCATAACATCCAACTTAGAATTTTTTCTTATTAAAGAATGGAACTCGTAGTCCTTTACATTTAATTGTATCATTAATGTCATTTGATTGCTTGATTATGCTCTTTCCGTTTCTGATATATCCTATATTGTGGTTGGAATTCCCAGTGTCGTTAGTTAGCAGAAGATTGCTTTCATGTTCTCCTAGAACTTTTGCAGTTGCAAAGCACGAGCGGGTTCGATATCAGAAAAAGTATGTTTTTTAAACTATCATTATATATTTTTATTTCTTTTTAATGTTTGTGGTTATTATGTTTCTATTCACAAGTCATTATTGCACATGCCTTTTATGTGATTGTTGAAATGGCCATTATCTTTCATTTATGAAGCTTTTATTTATTGGATTGGAACTAACAAGCAATACAACATCTAAAACAGTGCATGCAGGTATAATTCCAGAAAATGAATTGGGTTAAACATGCAACATTTAACAACAAGTGTGATTTAAAAAGTGAATGCTATGATCCCACTAAAAGGGCCCCTAAAATTGTTTGATATAAATAAAGAGTAACGGTAGAGAGAAGTCTTGCTTACTTTGACTGTGTACGATCATAATGGTTTTCTTTTGTTTTTTACTACCACAACATCAATCCTTAGGGGCACAGTAATCAAACCTCTTAAAATTGTAAGGGGTACGCATCATATGTACTATATATTGCAGAGTCTTGTTTAATCAAATATAAATATGAAAGTAATTTGGCATGGCTTTTTTGAGATTTAGAAACTCTTAAATGAAGTTGTTTAAGATGGTATTACTGATGGAAATGGAAAATGGAGCACGGTTTTTGATACAATACAGTATAAGCTTACTACCAGATTGTCCAAGCATGTTTAAATGATCAACATTGTATCATCATTCCTGGCTTTTAACATTGATGAATCATTCATATGGGGATTTGCTTCAAGTGCTTTTGCCACATCATTTTCTATATCATCCATCCATCACATTGATGCATTTGAAAATGATAGTACTTAAAGATTATTCCCAACTTTTTTCCTTGTTCATTTATGGAAATTTCAATGATTTTAAATAGAAAGTTATTATGTAATTATTTTATCTTAAAACAGCTACAAGTCTAATCAAATTCTGATGCAATCTCTTAAGTTTTTTGTAATCAAGCTTTAATAGGTAGGAGACTGCCTTGAAATCTCTTCTTCCTAATCATTTCTGCTGGTTTCTCTTTTCTCTTTGAATTTTTTCTCTGAAGTTTCTCTCTAAATATCATGTCCATGTCTATAATGAATTTTTGATGTAAATGTGGAGTTTATCTTTAGATATTGTTAATTTAAACGTTTCTCTTTTTAATATGTATTTGCTAAATGACTGATTTGTTTATTTGATAATTGGTTGGCAATTGAGTGGTTCTTATATATAAATAGTGCAAAAACAAAAGTTGTGGATGAGTTTTAACATGCTTCACTAATAATAGTACTTAAAATCCCAAGCCCATATTCTTTTACAGCAGGTAATAACAAAAATTCCATTATAGGAAATTTAGTCTGCAACTATTCCTTCCAATTTCCATATTATGCTAATTGACATCCCACCAACTTTTGTGGATATAGATGTTTCCAAAACAACGGTCGCCTGCAATTTTCCTCAGCATACCATTTTTTCGACCATATTGAACTTGTTTTCTATTGATTGCTATTAATGTAACAACCTCAATTATTATTCACCACCTCAAGATCAACTACAAACTACATCTCAATGTCTGACTATGAATTGTTGTACCTTGACTCTAGTGCCCTGCACCATGCTACAATAAACCAAAAAAATATTCAGATTTAACTGCCTCTTAAGGAATTGATCAAATTTAGATTGCAAACAAATCAGGTTTGTACAAAAAGCATAGTGTCCGGGTAGTTCTCCCATTCTCCTGGCTCCCTTATGATTAAACAATATCCTACATGTTCCTTCAATTCCAAAGATATTTTATCTGTTCCACAGTTCACCAAGGATGTTATAGGAGTGCTGCTTTAGATAGCTGACACCCAGCGTAAAACTTTGTTGAATCATATTATAACATGATTTTTTTTAAATAATTGATGTTGTTGTTGACAATTCACTAAGGATTCTTATATTTTTCTTGAATTTCAACCATTGTTTTATCTTTTCAATGACAATCTCAAAGCAACCACTTCATGAGGATTCATTGATTGAGTCTTATACACCTTCCAATCATCGATAAAGCTGACTGCATTCTTCTCAAGCTCTTGTACGCTATTGCACAATCGCTTGGGCTGCCCCTTCACAAAGATTCAACATTAAATATTACATCAACATCAATTACTAATAGCATGAAACCCTGTCACCTCCCTCTTAAAGTACTATTATTTACATTAAACCATTACAACTTGTGTGTTCCAATACATAGTGCAATGTCCCCACTATTGCCAACTAATCACAATTATTATATTTCATTCATTGATGGTTGTATTAGATTTTCATGGGTTTTTTGCTCTTTAGTAAATTTGAAGCTCTTAAATTTTATTTATTCTGTAAAATTGATTGTAAAATTTCTTGGTATTCCAATTTCTACAGTCCAACATAATAATGAGAGTGAATATTGACAATATACATATTCTGGACTCATTTGGCTTACACGAATTCTTAGCTCCACAGTCCTCACACTTTTGCTCAAAATGGAGTGGTTGGGCTTAAGTGCCGTCATATATTCCAATTAGGTCACAACTTCCTCCAAGCCAAACTACTACCTCAATTTTGGTTACTTGTTTTTCAAACAACCACCTACCTTATTAACTAGATCCCCTTTAGCATTCTCATTAGCATCTCTCCATACGGTAAACTATGCAACATGCATCTAGATTACAATTTTCTCCAATCACATGTTCTTTATGCTTTTTGTGGTTTATATTTTATTTCATGCTCAAACTCCAACTGAGATCCAAGGTTTGCATATTTCTTGGTTGTGGCCCTTGTGGGAAAGACTACATTTTATGTGATGCACTTTTCAACCAATACTACAATTCACAATGCGAAACCTTTTATGAATTTAATTTTTCTCATTCATTCATCATTCCCAACAACTTGGCACAAAATCTACTTCTATCTGATCTCTTCAACCATATTATTAGTTACTTGCTTCACACCTTGCCTACCACCCACCCACCAGACCCTTTATCTATCCCCACTTGTACCTCCGTTCCACCTACAATTGCCCTATAGCACAATATTGTATCCATCGAGCCTTAAATATTTGCATCATCACAACTCCATCACGAGCCATCCTCTCACATACTAGATACTATCTCCACCACCACGACAAATTGGACAAAATGATCACCTAATCTTAATCTGTATCATATAAATCACATACCTAAATGACACTCCACCATGTAAGAATTAACCCTTCATAAAAATCATTTTCTTACTTACCCCTATGATCTCTCTATTATGTTCTAACTTCTAACTTGGGAGTGGCTCTTTTGGATTACACACAATAGAGCCACTGGTATTGGCCGCTACAAATCATGTCTTGTAGCACAAGATTACAATAAACCACCTATTTTTTTTACATTGCCATAAGGCCCTATAAAAAAAACTATCAAAATGCATTTCAACTCTCATTAGCAGTCTCTTACCGATGCCTCTTCATCAACTTGATTTTAATGGTGCTTGTATAAATCGGGAATTTTCCATCCACGTGAACCAACCATCTAGATTCATCACTCTTAAGCCTCTACTTGTTTTTGCAAACTTAACAAAGTATGGCCAACCATTCTCACATGCAAGGTGTTGTACCTTGAATGCCACCCTCATAAATTTGACTTTAAAAATAATTAAATGGACAATGTGATACTCCTTTATCACCTAAAGTTTACTATCTTCTAGTTTATGTTGATGACAATATATTTGATATACCCTCTTCCACCATCATCTCAATTGTCATTAAAACGTGTCTGTTGACTTCCCTCTCATAGACATAAGACATCAAAAAAAATATTTTTTGGCATTGAGCAATGCCTTCATCTCTCTCAACCCAATTATATATACAATTTATTTATCGAGGTTGTCTTTGCATACTCAAATCTCAAATCTTGATTCACACCTTTGCTGACAAACCTCAAGCTCACATCTACTTTCAAAAATTATATCTGACCCCACTTCCTTTCGTCAACTCATCGGTGTGATATATCATCTCTCCATTAGATTTTTTGATACCTTTCTTATTGTTAATAAATCTAATCAATGTATACACAAACCAATAAAAACTATGAATTGCTACAAAATACACACTTAGTTATCTCATAGTGCTTTACTTCATCAATTCAAGCAGCTCACAATGATTATAAGTTGTCCTGCAGATTGTTTTCTTCGACTCTAACTTTGTCTAAGTCTTCTAACCAATCTATCATCATTAGTGAAGTTATTTGGAATCTATTATGAGAAAGGTGATGCCTATCTCTTACAAGCCGAAGAATGCTATGACAATCTAACTCTTCACGCTCTTATGAAGCCTGAATATCGACTACCACTTCAAAATAAAGTAGATTGCATTCTTTCAATATTGCAACTTGTAGATCCATTACGAAATTACTCATAGACGAAGGATTTTGTTCGCCTCAGTATGTCCATAGATTCACCGGTGACCCAATCATGATGGCAAAGGCAACCCTAAATTTACACTGTTATTTTACTTTACTACGTAAATCAAGTATTCTAAACATAATAAATTTTTAATTCTCAGAATTTAAATTCTTTACATTCAGATTACTGCATAGCAAATAAACCCTAAAGTAGAATATCATCAACATACACTATTAGTAAAATTGTGATATATAGAGTACTTTGAAAATATATTTTGTTCAGTGTTGCATTAATGGTATCGATACCTTTCATAACTTTACTTAGCTAATCAAACCGCACCTTTGGGATTATTTTAGTCATAAAGATATTTTTTAATTATAAAACTTTTACTTATTTTTGAATTTTTAAACCCTTGAAGAATTTTCATTAGTTTTCACTGTTAAATCTCAATTTATGAAAGCATTTTTAGGATAAATTGTCAAAGAACCAATTTACTATGTAAGGTTTGATTCAACAAGCATTGACTAATTTAGCGTAAGTGTCTGACTTGGCAGAACCCTCTAAATCATGTATTTAACTTTGCACTAATTTGACAGGGTGGTAGATTGTTTGGAGGTGATGTCTCTGTTCCCAGGTGGGGGTGTCGATTTTTTTCTGGAATTTTATGTAATTTCACATTATAGCTATAAAGCCCTAATCTTCAAATTCATCTCATAAATAAAAATTCATTTTGTGATCACAACACTTAGTTTTCTTAAGAACGACAGGAAAACTTAGTGAAGATGTGCAGAGCCAGTGCTTCTATTTCTAAACACATGGATTTTTATATTTGTTGAATGATTGTTTCATTTTTAAGCTTTGCTTTCTCTTGCAATATATTCAATTTCAACAAACATTAATTTATTGGCCTGCGTGTAAAAGACATGTTCACAAAGTTTTATCACATTGCTACACTTATGAGATTACTAAAACAATTAGCCAAAAGCAAGTATAAAGGACTTCCTATTTTCTTAAACATGAGTAGTCCTCTCAATGTACTTTATTTGGACATTATTAAAAGATTTAATGAATATTGCATATTTGACAAATTATCTTTGTCTGTGAGTATTTTTATAAATATTTAATCTACTATATGGCTTATCTTCACCAATTGTTTTTATAGAAACATGCATATTTTGTTGTATTTATGAAAAAATCTTTAGAAGTTATGGTATTGGACTTATTGCTTTTGACCCTTCTCACTTAAATTGACAAATAAATCAATATACTGTAGGATGCTAATAATTCTCTTATTGTTTTTTGAGATAAAATTCAAACACTTGAGATTTGTACATACTTGCTTTTGAATTTGCCTATAACAATATTGTGTTTGAAATAATCGAGCAATCAACTATTAAAAAAGTGTTTATAGTTGCCTTCCAAAGAAGCATGTTTTTTTATATTTAACATTTGCATCATCAAATATTAATTTTTATTATGCATGTGATTTTGTTGGCTTCTATATTTAAGACGAAGTTGAGATGAGCAATTATACTTTTGCAAAAGTTGTTAATGCTCATCTCTATAACTTAATGAAGGTGATAATATTTTTTGTAGTTTTTTTTTACAGAAACTTTTTAAAATGCTGCATGCAAAGCCTTTAGATTTTTATTTATTTGGTTCTCTTAACTGACATACAAACAATTCCTTTTTATAGCTAAGCTCAACTTAAGCAGCTTATGCTTGAACTAAAAAACTCAGAATCTTAAATTTGAATATTAGCATAGGTAGATAATACTGGTAGTTTTTTAAAAAATAAATCAAATTAATCATTTAATTATAGTTATTTAATTAATAAGACATAAAATGATAATATGATTAAGCCTATTTAAGTTTTAAAAGCTAATATAATTATTTATAATTAATTGAATTATAATACTATAAATAACTAAATAAATTTTATTTATTGTAATTATAATAATTTAATTATATTAAATATGATTACTTGTATTAATTATGTTAGAAATTTTGCTAATTATTATTAAATAATTTCATTTGTTAAAACTGCATTAATTAATAATGCATTGTTAAGATAATTATAATTATATTTACATAATTATAAAATTTTGTTACTTATTTTTATAATTAATTAATCATTTATTAACCATATTAATTAATTAATTTTTTTACTATAACTATATTAATTATATTTATATATTTTGTCATTTACATTAATGAATTATATTAATTGTAATTCTTTAATATCATTAATATTGTATTTTAGCTATTTTTATTTATGTTATTTTTTATTTATTAATTAAAATTTTTAATTAAATACTTAAATTATATTTGTGCTATAATTATGTTAATCTTATTTTATTGATTTAATTAATTCTATTAGTTTAAATAATTGTATTGATTATTCTTAGTTAATTAATTAATTTAACATTAATTATTTAAGTATATTATTTAATTTATTTATATAACTAAATTAATTATAATAAATTATATATATATATATATATATATATATTGTTAAATAGTCAGCTTAAATCGACTTGTAGCCAGATTATTTTACCATAGTAGCTTACCAGGCTTAAATCAGTCTAAGCATGAATCAAACATGAATATTTTCTTGAATTATCTTTTGACATTTAATGAATTGTGGTTTTAGTATTAAAAATATTTCCCATATAAATAACAGTTGAATTTGAAGACTTGTGAGCTACTTATCTTGCGGGGGATTCAAACTTACCCTTGCTACTTTGAATTTTTTTGTTGATTTACAATGGCACTGCAAATGAGATTTCTATACCTAGATTGTATATAGGTTTCTTATTAGACGCACATTCTTAGATGATTCTATAATTTCCTTGGAGAATTTGCAGATGCTAGCATTAGAACTTGTAATAAAATTCTAGAATTTCAACTTAGTTGTAATTAATGTTGTACATCCCGGTGATTGGTTTTGTGGGCTCAAAAGTTATAATGATCTTAGGTCATTTATGAGAAAGACGATAACTTCCCGTTAAGTCTAAATTTTATTTATTATTCGCGAATTTTCATTTTCAGTTAAAAATTTCCTGTTAAAATTTGTTTTCTTCAACTCCCGCTAGAATTTGTTAAAGTGCTACAACATGTATGGCAGAATAAATTAATTAGAAAGTTTTGAGAATTCATTTTACTCAAATCCTACTAAGATTGAAACATTATTACTTTCATTCAATAAAAGGGGACCCTTCATTTAGAACGGCCTTAATTTTTCGATTATAAGTACGACTCTCGCATTATAAGCCAGTAATTAAGGAACCTTCGATTCTCCATTAATGCAAAGAGAGCACGCCTTTCTTGTCAGAAATTGTTGGCAATAAAGATCGATGGTTTCAATGGAAGAGTCGACGGAATGTATGATAGCCGTTACCTTCCTGTAATTGACGCATAAAAAAGCTGGCAGCTTCGAAAGGAAGGATCTAGGAGTCGTACAGGAAGGCCAGTAACATACGTCGCACCTTGATCGGTAGCCTGAGCGCGAGAAGCGGACATGCGTCACGTACGCACGTCCTATTTAATCCTCCGCAGAACCTACGACACCGCAACTCCCTCTCGACCGACGTACCTTCCAACCCTCTCGATCCAATATGCCGACACTCGCCTAAGCCGACAGAAATGGTTCTGGGATTCTGCGGAAGAGACGTAGAAGTCGACAGGAGCGGCTTTGGAAGTGTTCATCACTGATATAATAATAATAATAATAATAATAATAATAAGAATAGTAATAATAGGGAGTTCTCAACTGAGATTTAAATGAATCCCTTGTAGATATTGGGAAGTTTAAGTGATGCAAAGATTTATTAAGGAATTATGAAGGATGAGATTATAGCAGATGCAGGGGATTTATATATGATACAAAATTTGATTTGTAAAGTCACCAAAGGTCCCTTTGTTCATTTAGAGGCTTAAGGAAATTGTTTGGAATGTTTCTCTAATTGGGCAGTAAAAAGTATTAGTAAGGATTAATTAGTATCTAACTGTTCCCAATTACATTTTCTGATCAATGTATCTAAATTAATTTCAAACCTCCTTTATTCGATCCCACCTGCACTCTCGCCATTTGATCTGATTATCCTGCAACTCTAACATCATGCTATGATCAGTTGAATGGTCCTATCAAATTACACAAATTGTGTGACAACAATCTCACTATCCTAATTATGATATGAATTTTAAATAATCGGGGAACACGTATAAATCTAAATTATAAACTAGACTTTGTAATTGCAATTAAACTTAGAAAGGAGAATATATGCTTTAATAATAAAGACGGACATTTTCAAAGGCTGATAAAACTGCAAAACATAACTTTTGCAGACACATTAAATATTTAGTACTACATCAGAATTGTGAGCGATTCATCTCTACACAAAGGTACACTGGATATTACTTTTTATACTCTTATTACTTTCATTGCTGCTTAAGCATTGCTTTGAGCCTGTTTCATATTGCCACTTAATGTGTTATTCTTACTACTAATGATGTAAGAGAAACAAAATGATATTTATATATCTTGTGAATGTTGCAAAGGGTTCTGAAATTGAGGTTGAATAGGTTAGGGATGTGGCTAGTTCTCAGGAGCCATAAGGGTGCCATCTGGAGCTTTTGAGAGGGCCCAAGTAAAGGATATGCTTTTATTGAACCCAACCTCAAAGTTATGGCTTTACCTATCAGAATTATTAACGTCGCTCATGATATCAAGATATAAACATAAATATGAATTTTTATGCGATTATTGATCATCGTTTGGCATTTGGCATGTGATAAATAAATGTTTATATGCAGGAGTTATGATTATCTTATATATGTATTAAATCATATTTTCCTGCAATTATTATCATATCATTTTCGTCTTTTGCTTTTGCTTAAAATTATATTATTTAATATATTTTGTACTAAGAATGTGCACTAAGGCATTATTTTTATAATGCCAGACTAGATACAACTGGAGGAGACTGAGATAGCTTAAAGGTGTTAAAAAAGAATTGTGGTGTAGATTAGAAGAATAAAATTTTAGCTTTTACTTTCTTTTCAGGAATCAAACATTTATTTTTGTAGGTGTCACATATGTAATATTTTGGATAATGGATGTTAAATTGAATGAATGACATTTCTTATTCTTATATGGCCCTGGAAGTTGTTTAAATATATTTTGCTTAACCGCTAATATGATCCAATTGGAAAGATGTACCCAATGTTAGATTGGTTATTACTAACCTAACTTGGATTATTACAACTTTCAGATATTATGTCATTAATGAGCTTGCCGTATGTATAGCTTCTCAACTCACTTCTCCAAGACACCATCATAATATCATTTTTTCAAAAAATATAATCCTGCGGAAAGATGTACCCAATATTAGATTGATTATTACTAGCCTAACTTGGGTCATCACAACTTCTAGATATTACGTCATGAATGAGCCTGCCATATGTTTAGCTTCTCAACTCACTTCTCCAAGACACCATCATAACATCATTTTTTCATCAAAGAAGTTCATACATGAAAATTATTTGCTATTATATCTTTGAGTCAATTTAGAAAAATATTATCTTCACTCTTTTGAAATTCATAACAAAGCCTTTCCTTGGGGCTCTAGAATCCAATCAAATATCTATAAGACCTTTGGAATTAGAAGAAGGATATTCGGCTCAGAATCCCCTTTTCTAGCATAATCCCTTTCCTCTTTTTATGTTCTCTGATAATTCTCTATCCAAATGCTCATATCAAGTTTATATAGCGATTCCTTAAGTATGTGGAACATAGCTTTTGATTATTAACTTAATTAATTGTTTCTTTTTATATTTTATTTAGTTTTTGTACTTGCTTTGTGTGCTTGATACTTTGGTGAGTAATCAAGTGGTTATTTCTTTTTCTTCTTCTCGCACCTTCGCTGACCTACCTTGTCTTTCTTTCAAACTTTAGCGGATTTGCAGCTTTCCTCTGAATCCTGAGTCCTCTCTTTCAAATGATTCTTCTACTTCGTTATTCATATAGCCCATCCGCCACACAAATCCTTCAATCACTTTCAACCAATCTAGATGTAGGCCATGCCAATCCACTTGTTGGCTGGATTCATAGAGACAAGTTCCTTGCTTATCTCCCCTAAATCTACTTTTCCCATTGCCTATTTAACTTTGCATATCCTTGCACCTCTCTAATAGACTTTAATCTCCCACAAACCAACTCTTCCCCAATTCCTTAACTATGTACACGTGTTCAGCTTCTCTAGTCAGCCACCACTAGTCTTCCAATTGTTTTGTGTTTTTGTTTGGTCGTCACATTAACCAGTTTTATCTATCATTTTTACTAGTCTTGAAAATTATGGGAAATGCATTTTTCTTGATATGTTTCCATGATCGTTAAACCTGCCTCATCTATTGGGGTGGGGGGTGGGGGCTTTGTGTATCTTTTTCTATTCATATTTACAAACAGCACTTTTGCGCTGCTCTAATTAGTATACATGAATTTTTTTGAATATCGTTTTGCCATATAATGTTCTTCTAACCATTTCTTTCCTCTTCCCGTGTCTTCTATAATTATTTTTATGCGGGAGGATTGATATCAAAACTCAGTAGTCGTTATCCTTGTGGGAAATAATGATTTACTTTTTTGTTTAATATTCTTCTTTATTTGTTTCATTTCAGAAAAAAGAGATTAGATGAGGTGTGCCTAGAGCAGTTTCAGCAATATAGCAGGAACTTAATTCAGTCATGGATCTTACAAGGTTAGCTATTTCTTACTCCTGCATTTCTCTTTAAATATTTTCTATTTTATATTTTTACTTAGTGTAATAAGAATTTTTTTTTATGACCTTGCTGTTTTGAGCTAAGTTAAGCCTTGTGATCAATGTGAAGCTTAAAGGCAAAATTTGCTTATGTATTGTTTGTTCTCATGTTACCATTATTTCTTTGGTGCTCGTGGAGTTGACAGGGCGATGCTAAAAAACTTGCATGCTTGTTCTAGGCTTCTAATAGGTCATAGGTGCATATTGTAAAATTAAATTTTTTTTTTCACTCTGCTTACCAAGAGAGCTGGCGCTTGGAAACCATCTTTATCTAACACTGAATTGATGAGCTTACTGCAGAATAGTTTTATTATTGTACACACTGATATATGAGTTTTTGTTTATGAAGCTTGTGTTGAAAGCTTGATTTTCATTATTTTAAGGAATGACCAGTAAAATAGAACATAGAAGAAAGAATTAGTTGCTATGGCTACAAAAGGATTTAAAGAACTGTTCCCAAAGACTTGAACCATAATTTGATGGTTGAAAATCGAGAAAACAACTGCTTTATTCTTTTGGTGTAAAAGAAAGTTAAGTAATGTTGGTTCTGCCAGAGGATTTGCTTATTTTCTGAGACTGTATTAGCAACGTGAAAAAACATGGAGTAAAATGTGATCGAAAGTGGAGGGTACAAAATGAAATTGGCTGGCAAGGGGCTAAACCTTTTTACTGCCCGGTTTGTTTTTGAAATTTGTATAGTAAGCCTTAAAATTTTTTTTACTTTAGGGCTTACATTTTTGTTAGTATATGTCTTATGACTAGCATCCTGCTTCTTGAATTCTGTTGGAGTAGGGTTTCATTTTTGGGTTAATTTTTGCCTTATAGCTCTCGAACTTCATAATTTGCGTATCCAGCTGCAGACCTTAATATTTACTAGAAAAACACTATCATCTCTTTATTTCTATATGTAAAGAGTTTAAAGACCCCTTTTCTTTAAATTGTCAATATTTTACAAGCATGCTTATTACTTTCTTGTCATTTGTACTCAAATAATTACTTCATGCTGTTCACCAAAACAGCAATTCATGTTCAAATTGTAACTTTTTATTAGCATTTGATTTAAGCTAATCTAGCTGTTGCTCAAGTACTTGCAGAATCACCAACTTATAATACAAAATTTGTTTAACTAATTTATAAATATGCCAATGGCGACCATTTTGACCGTTTATGTTAAAGAAATTTTCAAGAAGAAACGTTACTTACTATTTGAACTTGTGATAGCATAATAAACTTATATCTTCATACATTTGATTGCAAATGCACCTCCAGCTAACAATTTATTATTCTCTACCATATGGGTGCAAATGCAATCCAAATCGGCTGTAAAAGCCTTTTATTAATGTTATTCAAAATCGAATCTTAAATATTTTCTAAATTTTAGGTTAACTTTGGTGACCTTTAAAAATTATCAATTTTATTATTTTGTGAAATTAAAAATTATGCATTAAAAATATAATTTTTTTGAATGTTCTAAATAAAACTAGAAGAAATTAATTTTTTTTTTTATCAAAATCGGAGTAAAAATAAAATTTTGACAAATTTTGTAAAAAATTCAACCTCTCTTATTAAATAAACAACTCATATATTCCTTTAAACCAACCGAACCCTATTCTCCCTTTTGAAGCTATCGTCACTTCTCCACCGAGAGCCTTGTACAAGGGGAGTTGTAGTCAAACCCTTAACATAAGAATCAAGGATTGATCCAGGTTCATCTTGATCCCTTTTCTTGTTCGATCTCCCTCTTGTAAGATCTTGTCTCCTTCGATCTCTCCTTATCACACGCCCTTTATATTTTAGGTTATAATTAGATAATTAATAAATTTACTGATATGACCTACCCCATCATTGCATTCGGTACACATGTCCTTTGTTTTGTCTTGTTCTAACTTTTCTTTTATGTTGTATTAGCACTTTTGCCATTCATGAAATAAAAAACTTCACTTATTGTTATTGATTTTAATGGTTTGTATTCTTAGTTGTCTATTTTTTGTTTGTAAGATATATGTTATATATGACTCTAATTGCTTAAATATTAAATTCATGTTTTTGCCATTCAATCTCAGTTTTCATGATACTTATGTGCTAGATTGTGACACGACGGCTCAAACTCGTCTTGCTAATCAGCTTGCTAGCCGTGCATCAAGTTTTGAGCTCAAGCTTGAGACAAGAAATGAGCTCGAGCTCGACTTTGAGTTGGCTTGACTCATCAACTCGTTGTGCCGGCTTGGATATTTAAATTAAGCCGAGCTGGTCTAAATTTGATTTGACTATGCAATTTTACAATTTTGCTATTTTGCAATAGGTGCATAGGACCATAAAGTGTAATTTCACCAACATGATTCAAATTAGTGGAGTCCATTTTGCATATAAAGCAGAATCGAAAAAGAATTTCTCATTTTCTCAATAATTTCTAACCCTAAACTCCTACTTGCAAAATTGCAGACCAGCGCATTTGTCCTTCATCCCTCTTGCAGAGTTCGTCTCTTTAATAGGATTTGTCTTTCTTCCAGATCGCATGCTTTGCCTCCCAGAACACCCAAGTTTTGTCTTTTAGTGATTTATTAACTCAAAATATTAAATCTTAAGGTTCTTTTTTATTTTTTCTTAAATGCTTATGGTGTTTTTTTGTACTTTGTAATTCTAACACTAAATTCCTACATGCACACGACAACATCCTGGACTTAGTCTCTCATTAATTATTTAACCTTAAATTTCAATTGACTTCTTAGGCTTTCTTATTTATTAGCAATGTTTTGTTTTCATAGCGATTCATTTTTGCCTTGAATATTTCTTTCTTCTTTGGAGAGTTTACAAGTTTCTTAAAAGAAATTTATAAATATACTTTAAATATCTAATATTGAAAATTTATAATATGTAGAATTTGCTAAATTATTGAACAACACAAATAAACAAATTTTTTTTTATTAGATATGTTTATATAATTTTTTTTTCATCATGCTCAGTTCAACCTTTTTTCATATGTTTCACCAGCTATGGCACTAAACTTGCTTGTGAATGAATGTCTGCTTGATTAACTTCTATAAATATATTTTAAATATTTATTCTTGAAAATAAATAATATGTACATTTAAATAACGCTAAGGTACTGAAGGGAAGTTCTTTGGAGAGTTTTGTAGTGAAAAAAATTTGTAGCATATATTGATGTTGTTAAAGATATGTATAATAGGTTTGTAAGATGTGTTTGATCTCATGACGGCTTATCTAATGATTTTCTTATTACTATTGAATTACATCAAAAATGTGCTCTTGGTTTATATATTTTTTCTTTAATATGGATGTTCTTACTGAATACATTTAACAAGAGGTTCCTTGGTGCATCTTTTTTGTAAATGACATTCTCTTAATTGATAAGATTAGTTATGGAGTTTAATCAAAATTAGAGTTGTGGAGGATTTCTTTAGAAAATAAAGGATTTTATCTTGGTAGATTTAAAATAGAATAGATATTGTAAGTTTAATTGTAATAGAAAACATAATCTTGTTGGCATAACTTGAGGACCATGTGATCAAGAAGAGTAAGAGTTTCAAATACCTTGGTTTAATTATTCAAAATGTTGGTGAAATAGAGAATTGTGTGATTAATAGGATCCAAATTGATTGGATGAAATAGAGGAGCCTTTTCAAAGTGTTTTGTGATTGGAAAATCCAACTCAAAATTAAAGGAACCTTTAATAGAGAAGCTATATGACTAATTTTGTTTATATGTGGATGAATGCTGGCCAACAAAGAAGAACTTAAAAATTTTTTTAGAGATGAGGATGCTAGTGGATGAGTGAGTTTTATATGAAAGGATAGATTGAAAAATGTGTTCATTCATAGCAATGTTGGAGTGGATCCAATAGTGGGTAAGATTACTGAATACATTGTTGCTGTATAATAATTATTTGCCATTGTTCACTTACTTTGATACTAAGTGAACCACCGCTTGACTATTGCTGTATTAAATATTAATTTCTACTTACCACCTCAATATATTGCTATATGATTATACTGCTCTAGATGGTCATTATACTGCTATCACCTCAATAAGTTGATGAGATTTCATGATTTAGTGTGTGGACAAATATTAATTTTGTAAATTGTATAGTCAAGATTTGGTGTTGTGCCTGTGATTTTCTCTATTTTTTTGTTTATTGTTTTTCCTATTTTATTGATTTTTATCTTTTTCAGGTTTTTTAGGACCAGTTTTAGTTGCCATTTCTCTCAAGGTGTTCAGCTTACTTAATTGTTTTTTTTTGCTTATGTTGGTTTGTCTTGTAGATTATATTACTCATGCAAAATATAAAAATTATTGATTTCATTAAAATACATTTTTTCAAGAATTGAGCAAATTCTTGTGCAATTTTTTTGAATTGAGCCTAATTTTATTTTATGTTTTGGGAACAAAAATGTTCGTCTCATCATCACGAGAGAGAAAGCGTTTGTGTAATGTTATATGATTTGAGAAAGTTAAATTTTTATATAATTCTTTCATGTGGTTTGGATTGTTTGGGTTTATAATGTTGTGCTTGGTATGTAATTTTAATTATGTATCCCATGCATCTTAGATAGCTTTTTCATTTATATTTTTAATACATAAGAAATTTGTATAATTATGTTCGACCGAAACAAGGACATTGTTGGGTATTTAAATGTAGATTGCAATTAAGTGGAGTTAAATATTAGTTTAGGAGTCGATGATATTATTATTGCCAATGTAAATATAGATGATGTGATGAATGAAGGTGCTATAGTAGGATAAGGATAATGTCTTTAAACAAAAAAAAAAAAAAAATTTAAAGTATAAAACGATTTTACATGAGTAATTTTTGAAGATGTCCAAAGAATGACTTGATGTCTTCATTGTAAAAGGAAACTTATAAAAGTTATCACTGGCTCAACAACTCAATCGACTATTGTGTTGCTAGGCTGTTGACTAAAAAGAAGCAACGAATTTTGCATTTGGTGTCTAATTGTAGTGGGAGTTGTGACGGGGAATCTAGTAAAGAGGAAGGTATTCTTACAACGTCCAAATATGATCACGCAAAGTTAGGAATCTTTTGCTCACTACATTTTGGATAATGAAAAGCCTTTTTTCTGTACTGACAACTCTAGTTTTTAACTTGATCTTCTGTAGTTTATCAAATATTGGAGAACAAATGCTAAGGTTGATGCGATGGTTGTTTATGAAAAGAGAAGAAAGTTATGAACCTTAAATGTGAATAGGTTTAGCTTTGCAACATGTCCATGGATATCAAAGAATCAAGTTACCGCTCACTTTGTTGATTCTTCTTGACAACTACAAAAATATGTTCTAAGCATTTTGCATCTCCACCACCACACAGTGCAATAGAAATTGTTGATACATTTTACATGTCTTTTCCTGAATGGGGTCTTGGAGAATAAGGTCTTAACAACTACAGTTTATTCACTAATAATGATAGATCTATCAGATTTTTTAATGAACATCTGTTTGAAGAAAAAGCTTTTTGGGGTGAGATTTTTTTTATGAAATTTTGTGCCAATATCTTTAATTTGGTGTCAAAAGATGACTCAAATGTGTGGCTGTAGTTGTTGATAAGATTCAAACTATTGTGAGGAGGATGGCAAACGAAAAAGGCATATAAGATGCACGAAAATGCATAAGCCTTGTAAGCCTAAACATTCCACATCACATAAATGATATATAACAATTTAACTTAAATTATTTAACATTATATAGACAACCATTTTTTCTTTCACGATGATGAGAAAAACACTTCCCCTCATAAAACATACATTAAAAATACGCTTAATCCAATAAATATATACAAGTATTTGCTTAATCCTCGAAAACATGTCTTTTAATAAAGCCAATAATTTTATATTTTGCAAAAAAATCTAATCCAAAAATACAAACCGACACAAGAAAAGACTAGGTAAACTGAACATCTTAGGGAAATATGGCAATTGAAATTCGTCCTAAACAAACCTGGAAAAGATAAAAATCAGTGAAAAAAAAGCCACAACACCCAAACCTTGAATATTTGCACATCTGACACCAAACTTTCAATATTTACAAAATTAATATTTGTCCACGCATAAGCATATAAAAGCTAAATAGGTACTCAGATGATAATTTTGTAAATTTTGAGGTAAGTAGAAATTAATATTTATTACAATAGTTGTCAAGCTATGGTTCATTCACAAGCTAGCTTAGTGCCAAAATGGGTGAGTCAATGGCAAAAACCTGGATTGAGCATGATGAAAAAACTGATATCCATATTCAAAGAAAATTTTTTCCATTTGAATATATAACATATATTTATATATTAATTTTTAAAAAATTTGTAAACTTGCAAATAAGGAAGAAATCGTCAAGTCTATGATGAATTATTGTGAAACCGAAAACCTAATAAATTACCCAAAGTTTTTGTTAGGAAATTATTGAGAGCCAAATCGTTGGGCCTGCAAGAGAGATGAAGAGCGGGATGCGATTATCTCCATGTAGGAATTTAGGTTATTGAATGTAAAATCCCCTAAATGTTGCTGAGAAATAAAAAAAAAAAATCATTTAGATTTGAGATTTAGGGTTAGAAAATTATCAAGAGATGAAGCCTATGAATTGTGAGGGAGACGAAGTCTGCTAAATGCGAGGGGAACAAAGCCTGCGAATTGTGAGGGGGACAGAACCTATGACATGCAAGAGAGATGAAGCTAATGCGGTCATCTGCATGTAGGAGTTAAGGGTTAGATATTACCAAGAAATCAAGGAAAGCATTTTTTATTTCTATTTATATGCAGAATAGAATACACTCAATTTGATGGTGTGGTTGAGATTACACCCAACCGCCATTGTGCCTGCTGAGATTCAAATAGCGGATTTGCATTGATGAATCATTTTTAAACCAACTCAATTTAGTTTAAATATTTGAGCCTGCTCATTGTGTTGATGAGTTGAAACTCAACAAGCCCAATTCACGAGCTGAGTAAAAGCCATCTGGTGAGCTATCTTGACTCATTTGCACTCAGATGTTCTTTGTTGTAGTTACCTTTTTTAAAGTATACTTGGATATCCATCCAAATAATGTAAACATATATATTTGAAATAACCCAATTTTTTGCTAAAACCTTGATCTCCGATGGATCGGAGCAATAAACTCTACAAAAGTTGAGGATTGTAATGGACACTTGAAGAAAAAGATTGGCAACAACCTCCCACTAGATGATATAAAGAAGAAAAAGGCCAATGAATGGTCAGTTGTTGCTCAGTTTAAAAGAGACGGTTGCTTAATTACTGAAGCTATAATGTGACTGGGAAACATTGAAAAGATGTTTGAGGACATGAACTCTTACATAGCATCAAACAACTCTATTCAATGAAAATGAGATGTGATTTCAACAGAAAAATGAATGCTATGTATGTTATAGTTTTTTGCAAGGACTTATTTTCTTTGCTATAATTTCTTAAAATAGTTTCTTCAAGTACTTCTAGTTTAATTTCTAATACATGCTCACCATATAGTATTAATATGAATATTTTATATTAAAACATGATGCATTACAAAATATTACTATTATGCAGCGGTGTTTTCTCTGTATGAACTATTGTATATATATTAACCATGATGGCTCTATATATGGCGATAATGAAGTTCAACTATTACAGCAGCTACAATTTGTATGATTTCTGATCACTACGAGTATTATATTTGACAAAAAGCCTTGTATGATATCATACCATTTGTATGATTTAGGGAGTAAACATGGTAACCATGGCTTTTCTAAAATGATAACTATATACTAGCTTTAAATTTATATATTATATCACATAATGATTTAATAAGAACTACAAGTTATAGATTCCGATAGTGCAAAGAGGCATTTGTAGGTGGGTTAAACAGTGCCTAGTTTTGTCTAGTTTATTTGTTTTAAGGTCATGTGATACCTTTTGACCATACATATATAAATATGGTAGGCTTGCATTGGATTGTTGGAATTTATTAATGCAAAAATTCTGAAAGAGAAACAATTGACATATGTAGGGCGAGCCCTTTGCCTACCCAAAATGGAATGGTCGTTTAGTTCAAGGTGCGTTGCAAATTTCTTTTGGCAAGTTGAGAAGGTAGTGCACTTGACAGTTGCATATTCAAATATGTCTCAATGAATCACTACAATAATTTTTCATTGCCATCACCAGCTATATTTCTGTCAATTGATAGTAATAAATGAAACTTTTCATAAGCTATTTTAGCTTTGTTTTAAAGGAAATACTAAGCAATTGCAGGTTACTTCCTATAATATGATTATATGAAGCTTTATCCAGAGATTATGCTACTAATCTCACAAGGGGGAGTCTGCCTACTTGAAGATGTGAGTAGGCAGACAACAAGATACATTCGTTCTATGTGAATTTATTGAAAGAACGTTTGGGATATTGGATTAGAATAATCTGCTATATTTTCTTTTATTTAATGTTATCTAGTTTGTTATTTCTAGATATGGTGTTTTTTTTTTTCTGCTGTGAAGTTGGTTTAGGACTAGTGTAGCTTAACTTTTATTATTTTCTATAAACTGTCCTTAAACCAGCAATAAAAAGCACTCAATTCCTTTTTAAATTCCGTTATCATTTAATTCCTATAGCCTTGATTTTTTTAATGTTCTTTCGTTGCAGGGAAAGTTTTGGTAGATGGAAGAGTGATAAATAAATCTGGATATCCTGTATCTGAGAAATCAATTGTAGACATAAAAGCTGAGATTCCAAAATATGTATGTAGGTGATGATTCCTTCAAAAACACGTATTTTCTATGATGTCACAAGTTCAACATCATAACATGCACTTCTGGTGAATATGCAAACCTTGGAACAGAGCAGGATTCAAGTTAGAGGCTGCTATCAGACAGCTTAACATTGATGTTGTTGAAAAGATAGCACTTGATTCAGGGCTTTCAACAGGCGGATTTACTGATTGTTTGCTTCAGCATGGTGCATCCTTTGTTTATGGTATTGATGTAGGTTATGGACAGGTATTATTTTCTGTGATGAATTATTATTGCAAAGTGGTAACTTTGGTTTTGTATTTTCTATTCAAACACCGTTGAGGCTCTGAATATATTTCTTCAAATTTATCCTGTGCTATGGTTCTTTTTCTTTTTTATGTTATAATGATAATATTTTGATTTTTTTTCCTCTGTAAAGCAGATTTTAAAGTATGCATAGTTATTATTTAATCTTTTTATTATATTTCATACTTTTTAAATTGGCAGATTATAATATTACTTAGTCATGAACGATCTATACTGTCTCCCATTAGATTTCACTTTGATCTGATTTTAGCATGAATCACATAAGTTCAAAGAGTGATGAAAAAATAGTTTATTCCAGTTGTTGAGAGAAATCTTTGTATCTAAGTGATGTGCTCTTAGTAAAGGCCAGCCAATATTTTTCCTTAAACAAGGCTTTGTACTCTATCTTGGGTGCTACTTTATTTCAGCTTCTATAACTAAGTTCAATATTTTCTTTTTGCTTGTATTTAAAACAAGCAATTTGTAGATTACAAGACTTTTGTTGGTACTAAACAAATTTGCTTTTATTTCAGACCCTGAAATACACCCTGATTTTTCAAGTTTAGGGTTTAAAGTATATTGTACAACATAACTCTTAAAAACCAAAGCGTTAATATTTTTTTGTTAATATATATTTAAATCAAGGCAAGGGTAACTTTCAGAACATTTGAAAAAACTGGTCGATTCTTATATACTGCTTTTGTATAGTTGTCTATTCTTGTTGTTTGCAATTTCTTAAAGGAATTCTTATTATTTTATGCGCTTCTTATTTTAGGTTGTGCTTTTTATTTATTTATTTTTGGCGTTTGAAATATTATAACAAGTTGTAATCCTAACATTGTATTCACAGGTGGCTGAGAAAATTCGTCATAATGACCGTGTCCATGTCATCGAACGAACAAACCTAAGATATTTTTCTGGACTGCCCGAAGAAGTGGACTTAGTGACCTTAGACCTATCATTTATTTCTATTCTTACGGTATGCTTTCAGAACTACTCAACATAATTTGCAATTTTGTAGGCAGTATGTAATTTTTGTCATTTTTTATTCTTTATATCTTCTTCCTCCATGAGTGTCCATCTTTATATCTCATTGGAGTTCATAGTAGATCAACTAAGGAAGCCCATGTGACTGCTTTCTTAATTTCTTAATTATTTTTTAGTCTTTCTATAGTTATTTAGGGGTGTATTTGGTTCGAGCCAAGCTCTAGCCAAACCGAGACAATCTTGGTTCGACTAATTTCTTAAACTTGAGTACATTTATCAAACTTGCGGTTGGCTCAATAAAAAGCTCGGTCTCGATAATAGGTTCGTAAGCCGGCTCGACATACCGATAAATCGAGCTTTTATGTGTGATGATTTTTAGGTTAAGCTTAATTAAATTGTGGATATAATTAAGTTAATTAACCTATTATAAATTATTATATTTTTATTATAAAATTGTATGCAAATGAGCCAACAACTAGCTATGAGTTAAGTCATTCTAAGCTTGAGCTCAGCTTATGAGCTCGATTAGCTCAGCTCATGAGCTTGTTGGCTCAAGTTGGCCAATGAGTGGATTTTGCTCATCCGCACACTTACGAGCAAGTATTTTATGTGCGATATTGGCAAATCTTTCTTTTATATGAGAACTTTTTGTATTGAATCAGTATGAGCTAATTAAGATGAAGTTTAAAAGTGTGTATTTACTTCCATGTCACAATTTTCATTATATAATGTGAGGCATTGATTGTATCATTCACAGGTTACAAAAGTGTATTCTAGAGATGCATGAATTTAATTCATGTATATTTATACTATCATAATGATAAATTGTGAATATCTTACTTAAATTTAAATTAAAAATTAGACTAATGTTATTTATTCCAAATTCAAAACCTTTGATTTAATTCATTAATTTATGACTTTTTCAAGACATACCCATGTCTTATATTTTCAATGAAGGACATCATTTGTTTGATGTTTTTAGTAATGAGAAAATTATCAAATTGGTTAATTCACTCTTGCAAAATGTTCAAAATAGTCCTTAATTATTGTAAATGTTTATTTTGGTAATTTGACTTTTGTTTAAATATTTATTTTGGTCCCTACCGTTAATACACCATCAATTCTGTTAATATTTAGCAAAAATCGACTTTCAGTAGTCAGTTCTAGCGGGAATCGCCTGCTGAATCAAGCGGCCGACCGATTCCTGCTGTAATCGGCTGCCCACTGAATTCAGTGGCCGATTCCAATAGGAATCGGCCACTGGAAATGACCATTGGATCCAGCGGGAATTGGTGTTGTATCCAGTGGGAATCAGCTGTAGAATCGAGCTCGTATGAAGGACATTATTTGTTTGATATTTTTAGTAATAGATGCATCTAGGGTGTGTGCTGTGTTGTGTCATATAAGGCTCAAAAAAGTTCATTCACAAATTGCTCGTATTTGGCTTGTTGAGTAGGTCGATTTTAGTTCGATCTGTAAGAAGACAAATTGAGCTTGAATAAATATTTGAGCTCGATTTCTCAACGAGTTGGACACTACCAACTTATTTGTTTGAGTTTGGCTTGACAATAGCTTGATTCATTGTAATAGTTAAACAGTTAATATTATTAATTACATTAATCTAGATATTATCTATTTTTGTAAAATATTAAATGATATGTATAAAGTTCGACAACAAATTAAATAATATTGTGAAAAAATGCTATGAATCTATGTGCCCATGTGCGCTCTCTTCTTGCCCTATTGTGCATATGTATGCGTGTTTGCATGCACACACACCTCTTCTTGCCCTATGAATCTATGTGCGCTCTCTTCTTGCTCTATTGTCCAAATCCACATTGCTTAATAGGATAAGCAAGGCTTTGTTGTATATATTAGCTCATGGAATACACTCAATAAAAATTGGGCTCTAGCATTTATTATTATAATATTATTATCTAAATAAAAGTAGTCCCAACCCAAACTAGAGCCGAGTTCGAGCTTAATAGACATGTTTCGAACCGATTTCAAACTAACCCATGTATAAATCGAATAGGCCGAGATCGACAAACTTGGCTTGCTCAAGCTCGGCTTATTTACACCCCTGCAGTGCCATGTTCGTATTCATGCAGTACAGTTAACTTCGTTAGTTGTGCAGCTAATTTTATACAGTTGCAGGCATTTTAAAAATGAACTCTATTATCCTGAGCTACTGATCTAAAGTTGTTTATTTATTTGAAACTGCGCTCAGATTAACTTTTCCACACGTGTTATGCATATAGGTAATGCCTGCTGTTGTAAAAGTTATGAAGGCTGAATCTACATTGGTAACTCTTGTTAAGCCTCAATTTGAGGCTCGCAGATCCCAGGTTTGATATTTAAGCATTTGCCATTCCTTTTTTTTTTCGGCAGCTTCTTATTTGTTATTATGGAAATTGAATTTCTCATGCTATATATATATATATATATATATATATATATATATATATATATATATATATATATATGGTTTAATCTCACATGAGCTCAGTCCACACTTTTCCTTTGCTGGAAAGCAATCTAAATATGCTTTTCTGTTTTAGGTTGGTGGAGGTGGAATTGTACGAGATCCTAGTGTGCATCAAGAGGTATGGCTTTCCTCATTTAATTTTTGACAAATAACAATGCATTTTTAAGAATAATATGTGTTGTAGTCCCCAAATAAAATCCTGCAAGAAATTTAGAAAAAAATACAAATAAGAACTATGATGAGATAGTGATGCATTGTGCCTGTATTAGTCCCCTCTTTATTTATATCAAAATTTTCCAACACATCAAGTCTTCTTTTGGTAGAATGCTTTGTAATTTTAGCCATTAGCAGATTCAAGATTCAAAGTAAAGGGGCGCAACCAATTAAGGGGTGGAATTAATGGATACAAAATAGAGTTGCTTGATTAAAATCGCATATTATTAAGCAATTTTACTTATTATGCAAATTTTGAAATTTATCATACTTTATTTCCATTCTTTAAATTAAAAATTGCTTCCCCTATACAGAGGTACAAATATTAAATTTTTAGGTGCTGGTAGTCCATTCTTAACCATGCACAATTGCCTTTGCATAAAGTTCTATTCTGAATTATGCATTTTCTTGTAGGTTCTTGAAAGGATAATTAAAGGAGTGGAGGGGTTTGGATTTTGTAGCAAAGGCTGGATCGAATCTCCTATAAAAGGTGCCGAGGGTAATAAGGAATTCCTTGTTTGCTTTCAAAGAACATCCCAAGGAAATGACTGCTGAAACAAGCTCATCCTTGTTTGCTTTGTGATATTTTTTGCAATAAAATAAAGAAATTATTATATTAGTATGTTTATATATATCTAATATCTGAACTTTTGATATTTAAAATTAAAACTTAAATTTCGACAAGTTAAAATGATTGAAAAAGAATAGATATAATGATAGATTTAATCTAATGGCAAAGGTTTATTTAAGAATAGTTAAATTTTATGTTAAATACTTGGATATCAATGAGTCTTACTATAAGTATGCAAACCCTCCTTGAGCAAACCTTGCAGTTTTTGCTTTTTATTTTCTTGAAAGAAGATGGATTTCAGTAAGATCTAAAGTTGTGGTAAGTGGGAATTAAGCTCATGTTATGAGATAAAAATTATAAAGTCTCAATCATTGTATTATATAACTATTCACTTTGCTTTTTTATGCATTGATAGAAAAAAAAAAGTGAAAGTAGAGAGGAATTTGTGTTCATATTGCACTATCCTCAACTTATAGTTAGTCTTGCTAAAGTAACAATTCTCTTTTTTGAGTAATTTAGGGAGCACTGTGGCCAGACATGCGTTTTTCTATAACTTATGCTTGCATTATTTATAATATGCATATCTAACATGGAAGCTTTAGTATTTACAAAAAGAGTACTACTTTTCATATAGACTTGGGCACAGAGTGGGTGGGATTGGACATAGCTTAATCAGGTCTAAGTTATTTTTAACTATGGTCTATGCCTCTAACACCAAAAAAGACTGCTTTGGAGGGACTAGAGAGAGATTTGTAAAAATATTTATGGTATTTGTTTTGTTTTTGGCAACTTCAATCGTGCTAGATGCTTATTTGAAAATTGTTTTTTTTTTTTTTTTGGAATTCTGACCAAATTCTTTATTTCATTGAATTGACCTGTGTCCTCTAACGATCACAACTACATTTGGAGCAACAAAACATAATACTAATCCCAATTTTGCTAAATTAAATCAGATCCTTTATAATGATGTTTGGCTCAGATTCTTCATTCATTCATATTATAAAGCAGATAATTTAGGAATTCTTATCACTGTTTCTTATCTTTCTTGGGCTTTGCATATTTGGGAGTAAGCGTTTTCAGTATATGAGTGATTGGTGTTTTAAAAATCACTATCAATTGACTATTCAAATGCCTTAACATGTTTATTGCTATGGTGACCCTATGAGAGTCCTTACATACTTAGGAAAGTTAAACAGTCATTGATAGTGTAAATCGGAGGGAAAACAATCTATACGATCTCTTTTTTATCTTTTCTTAACCTAGATGGGAGAGAGTACCTCTGTTATCGATGAACTTCCATTTCCTTAGCATATTATTTATAGGTTAGCTCTAGATAATGAGGTTATGTGGGAAAAAAGAAAGGCTAAAACTAAATAGTTGCGCATCACCTCTAGGAAGAATGCATCTAGTATTAAGAGTACTGATTGGTTGATTGAGCCGGAGGAAATTGAAGTAGGGCTTATGAATCACAACAAAAGTTTATATAACCTTGTTTGGCTAAAGCTGTCGATAGCCTCTTCCTTGCCTACTGAGTGTACTGAGACTCTTATATAGAATTTGATAATGTCGAAACCCTTGCTGAGCCCGAATGCAACACTATTTATAAGGAAAATTCAAATATTTTAAAAATGGGAACTTATCAAAAAGGACGTTGCTACAATACCCCCCAAATGCTCCAATATTTTTCTGGATGACGTGGCATCTGTCGTGGCACCGTACGTCACGTCAGGCCACGTCATCATAATATTAATACTCGCTGCTTTTCTTTCGCATTCGCATTCTCTCGCGTTCTGCCGATCGCTTAGTTCTTTCGTGTGACCTAAATCCCTAAATTTCTCGCCGCATTCTCTCGCGTGGCCTAAAATCCATCGCAGTCGATCTCCCGCGCCGTTGCTCGACTGCGAATCGGAATCTCCCGCGCCGTTGCTCGTCTTAACTTAATCTACCAATCGTCGTTGCTCGTCTGCGCCGCATTCTTTTCGGCGACATTGTTTCGCGATAAGGAACTCCACTCTTTTTTTCGACGTCTCTCCTCTGTTGTTCTGGTGATTCTTGTAAGTATTGTTGCATTTTTTGGGTTTAGGGTTCGATGGTTTGATCTGTTGTTGCTTCAAGATCATGCATCTGGTAGCATTATGGCTCTATGTTTGATGTTGGGATCTGAGAACTCTTTTGCTTGTTATTTTTATTTATGTGCTTTATTTCATTCTTATGGCCATTATACTTCAATTAATGTTCGGCTGGCATAGTTCAACAACATTTCCATGCCTTCATTCTTCACTAAGGTTTAGGGTTTCCTTCTATTTCGGTAGTGTGGAATTGTTTAACTTGTTAGATATTAGGGTTTTGGGGCTGCAGCATTCATCTAGTAACATAGAGATGGACTGGCTATTCTTATGGGGTTGCAGTATTCGTATGCATTTTTTTTACATTATGCTATATTTAAATTAAAGTAAATGCTATTAGAGTGTTGTTATGAGTTATGTAACTGACTATTATTATGGGTTCTTCTAATATTATATGCTGCACTTTACACAATCTTTTGATGAACTGGCTATCTTTATGGGGCTGCAGTATTTGTATGCATTTTCTTTATATTATGCTATGTTTAACTTTAAGTAAATGCTATTGGAGTGCTGTTATGATTTCTGCAACTGGCTATTATTATGGGTTCATCTAATATTAGATGCTGTAGTTTACACAATATTTAGACGAATTTTCTTTGGTATTGTCTTATGCTCTTATGGGTGCTAATTTTTTTATGGGTTTTATTAGGGAAGCCTTTTATAATGAAATAATAGCACATAATATAGAGGGTAGTTTTCATATTAAGAGTGAATGATAGGATTAAACTCCACTTTGGTATTTAAGTATCATCACTTGTAGCTTGTTAGTTTGGAAGTGCTATCGAACAATATTGGTCATTAGCGTATATGTTACTTTGTATTTAAATTTATTATGTTTAATTTATCTAACTTTATCTTAGTTCGCAAATACATACACATGGATGCTACAAACAGCACGCCCCATTTAATTGATGATGTTAGCAATTTGAATAACAAACATTGCCAATGATGACCGAATTGAAGTTGGAACATTGCTCGCAAACAGAAAAATAAATGCTAGTAGATAACAACTCAGGTTAATTATTGTGTATTTTAATTATTGTGTTATACCAAAATATTATATGATTACATTGTTATAGCATTGAATAGTGTTAATTATTTTAATGCAGGCTTAGAGATTTTAAATAAATGTGTGAATGAAAGTGATCTTCTATCTGAAACTAATGAAAGTTTTCTTAAGGTCCCTGAGATTGGAATGACCTTTGGTTCTCTTGAAAAAGCATTTAAGTTTTACAAAACTTATGGGTACTACAGCGGTTTTGGAGTTAGAAAGCGTTCAAATCATAATTTTTATGAGCAAAAAACTCGATCTATGATTACTTGTTGTAAAGAGGGGAAGCCACGTCAGATGTCATGTCATCCAGAAAATATTGGGGCATTTGGGGGGTATTGTAGCAACGTCCTAAAAATAATAAACATAAGAGTTCTCAGATCCCAACATCAAACATATAGCCATAATGCTGCATGATCTTGAAGCAACAACAGATCAAACCATCGAACCCTAAACCCAAAAAAAAAAAACAATATTTACACGAATCAATTGGGGGGTATTGTAGCAACGTCCTAAAAGGAAAATGCAAAAAAGAATATAACCATTTGCCTCTCTAATATGGCTGAGTTTAGCTCATGTTCTCCATTATATAACCAAGAATCGTCAAATAAAATAGAAAAAAGAGTGTGAAGCTTCCAAAAAATAAGAACAGTAGCCTCTGAACATAGTGAATTAGTGAAAGTGATATATCATAGAGTAAATGAAAAAACCAGCTTAAATCAAATTTATTAATTGAGTTGATGCAAAAAAAAATTCAAAGTATGAGCAGCAATCTATAAATCCAGTATCAAACTATTTTTTTCTTACGTTTTTTTTCTTATGTTTGCTGCCTTAATTATTGATGGGTTTAGGTAGTTGGACAATTCCAGTTTTATTTCTTTATATAATGTATTTTACTAACAAAAAATGTGCTACCAAAACCTGTATATGCAATTACTTGCTGCCAATGTAATAATGCTATTTATAGGCAAAATGATCAATGATATATATGTAATACTTGCTGCCAATGTAATAATGCTATTTATAGGCAAAATTATCAATGATATATATGCAAACTTAGATTGGTGCCTAATGAGAGTATGAATGTTATTAATGAAATTCTTACTATTCATTCAATTTAGTATGCATAATATACTTATTTGGAAATGAAAGGCCCCAACACATTTTGAGGTTTGACTTGCCAAATTTGTTAGTCTCCATTTCATTTACAATTTAAGTTTTAAAGCCATTGCTTCGGCTTGGCAGCTTTCTGCAACTTTGTGACGCGAGATATATAAGGATGCTTGTTCTTGTTCTTATTACTTGACATACTTTGGATGAGCGCAATAACTGTAAGAATAGAAATGAAAGGCCTAATGTTCTTGTTTGGAAATGAAAGGCCCCACCACATTTTGAGGTTTGACAGTTTTTGCCAAATTTGTTAGTCTCCATTCATTTACAAATTAAATTTTAAAGCCATTGCTTCGGCTTGGCAGCTTTCTGCAACTTTGTGACTGCGGGATATATAAGGATGCTTGTTCTTGTTCTTATTACTTGACATACTTTGGATGAGCGCAATAACTGTAAGAATAGAAATTGCCATTTTAATTCTAACCACATTATTTGAAAATGTTAATTACATTACTAATGCTATTACTACTTGTTTATTACTGTCCGCTAATTAATGGAGATATGTGCAACAAACAGTTCTTTAAAGTTCTGCAAAGTTTTAGAAATATCACAAGTAAATTTGTGCATATGCTGAAGCTGGGTTTTCTCCATATGCTATTGTTAACGGTTGTTTTGGTCTTATGGTGCTTCTTCTGTCAATGTACTTATGCAACCAAATATGTTTTTTTTCCTATTGGTGTTATGCATTCGAACATTTTTAGTATATGAAAACATAGGAATTTTGTAACATATATTATATTTTTGAATTGTTTTATTGGCCACATATTTTTATTTGAGACAATGATGGATTGTGATGCTATTTTAGACCCCATTCGACGGTTTTGTGACTTTCTTTGGACAGATTCTACACTTGAACAGATTCTACAATGATTATAAGGATTGATGCCCCGTCGGGTCTTTGGTCTTCTGCGGGCCTCATTTGGAGGAGTTAAATCATAGTATTCTAATTTTTTCTATATAATATCTACAACTTTTTATCATTTGGAGGATTTTTGTTATTTTTCTTACAGTTAGTTTTACATGTTGCAAACTCAAATGTGAGTAAATTCCCTGCTCCAAATGAATAGAACAGAAACTGTATGTGTTTTTTACTGTAATCTGCACAGTCAAGCCTTTGGCCATACTCTTGAATAGATTTTACACTTGAACAGATTCTACACTGATTATAAGGATTGATGCCCCGTCGGGTCTTTGGTCTTCTGCAGGCATCATTTGGAGGAGCTGATTTCTAGTCTTCTAATTTTTTCTATATGATATATACAACTTTTTATCATTTGGAGGATTTTTGTTATTTTTCTTGCAGTTAATTTTATATGTTGCTAAACTTAAATGTGAGTAAATTCTCTGCTCCAAATGGATAGAACAGAAACTGTACGTGTTTTTTACTGTATGCTATTGTTTACGGTTATTTTGGTCTTGTGGTGCTTGTTCTGTCAATGTACTTATGCAACCAAATATGTTTTTTTTCCTATTGGTGTTATGCATTCGAACATTTTCAGTACATGAAAACATATGAATGTTGTAACATTTATTTTATTTGTGAGTAGTTTTATTGGCCGCATGTTTTTATTTGAAACAAGGATGGATTGTGATGCTGTTTTAGATCCCATTCAATAGATTGACTATTTTCTTTGGACAGATTCTACACTTGAACATATTCTACACTGATTATAAGGATTGATGTCCCGTCGAGTATTTGGTCTTATGTGGGCCTCAGTTGGAGGAGCTGAATCCTAGTCATTTCATTTGTTTTATTCATATACATAAACTTATTCCGCATTTCAATTTTTATTTTTAATGTTCTATTGATGTGGTCTGAATAGTGATATGCTCAGTATACTTCATATTAGTGTAATTTATTGTAAATGCTTCTTTATTCGCTTATTTATCAATGTGTGTTCATGCTTTTAAATCATGGGCGTCTTTATGTAGTCTCAATTGTCATATCTCGTTAATGCTTAGCACAATCAACTCTCCAATGCTGCAAGTCAATGTAACAAACATATATATGAGATTCACGTGTTGCATGAAGGCTTGACTGTGCTTCCACTGCAGGTAATTCCATTAGAGAGCTCTACGAAATTGTTTGCCATCATATTATTACTTGTCTACGTTTAATATCAGTGGATTTAAATGCTATTAAAATTTGAGCTCTCTTCTTTGCAGTTTGACTATGCTTCAGTTGTTTTCTTCCTTCGCACGGCCAAATGATGAATCCTAGACTTGAGGGAGCTCGGCCCAACGAATTTGATGACTGCAAACCAACAAATAACATCTATCTACATTTTCGAAAGAGTTTAATTTTGCTTTTTTTTAGTTGTATCAAATTTTATTTATTGTTTTATAACTATAATGTATGAATTCATACAATGTATTTTTCTTTATGTTAAAATGAAATGAAATTAAAGAGATTTTCACTATTTGTATCCAAGTAAATTTGAAGCAGATGTATGAGATGACTGAATCACTTTCCAGCATCAAACAGTGAAGCAGCAATGGCATACAGGGAAAATAAAGGCAAAATAAGAACCACCTTCCAACCTCCCCACTGGAAACAGTTCTCTCAAAAAGAGTTTATGATGAAAGGCAAAATTGAACCTCATTTAATAAAAGATTGAACCTCATTTATTTGAATATTCATTAAATTTTAGCATGGAGCTCATGGACAAAGAACCAAAAGAAAGCATGCCAAGAAACTCATGGAATTTTAGATGCCTCAACATAAAAAAAAAATGAAAACATTATTACAAGTCTTGATGATACTTAAGCAAATATTAAAGTTCATCACACTAACAATAACAAGTTATAAAAGACTTTAAATATTAAAGACAACCAAAGCAACCTTGTTCCAGCATTCAAATGAAACAGCAACTAAATAACCCCCTTTACTACAAATTAAAAAAAAGTGCCTATAATATTTTATGTTCCAAAAAAAAAAGTTCCCCAAAATTATGAAAAATAAGTATAAAATGTTTAGGTCTTGAGCTTTTTCATCCCTTTTTTGTCATGATGACTTGTAAGTCTCTTGGTTGGCGGGCATTCCTTATGGTGTGCGCGAGCAGGATCTTTTATTACATTTGGACTCCATGACGGCAAAAATCTTTATGCTTTTCTTTAAGCTCTTGTAAGGCAGTTAATATATATACACGAGCCTCATCATTTACTCCCCCAATGTTAATAATCTCATTAGCATATTGTATACTTTCAATAAAATAGTTGCCAGATGTTATTCTGATGTTGGTAGTGTGGTTTGAAGAGTCTAATAAATGAGTAAATTGTCTATTATACTTTCTCCATCGTGAGCTTACTAATTTTTCAAGAATTCTAGCATTGCCTTCTTGACACAAAACACAGAGTATGTGTAAACAAACAATCCCACAAAACTGAAAAGAGCGACAAATGCACCACATATCCTCTTCGATGAGATTATAAACAACTCTAAAATTAAGTTTTCTCATTCCATCCCACACAGTTACTATATATATTTTAAATGACCCATTAAATTGTGCATCTGAGATAGTACAGTTCATCAATTTATTTACTTCTTCCTAGAATTTGAAAAATATATTTAGAGTATATATTTTAGATAACTGTTCTTCGTATATTAGATCTGAAATAAGCTATGGTTGGAAAATATATGATCTAAAATTAACTTGTGCTTGCTTTTCTAACTTATCTTTAAGAGCATTTTCATATTACTCAACAAATAAACATAAATTCGTCTTAAAATTCACGTACTCATCAAAGAAAGCATTTACACCCTCACTTCAATTTCAAATTCCTCGAGAAATCAGACGAAAACATTAATCTCAGTAATAATCAATGGCGACTACGAAGAAGAGAAAACCCGCATCCGCCTCGATCCCCAATGCTATCGGAGACATTGAGGATTTCTCCATGCCCGAATCCCTAGCCATCCGCTCCTCCCTTCTCCGCTGGTACGATGAGAACCATCGCGACTTGCCATGGAGGACTCCTATCGGCGTCACCAATAAATCCCTTCAATCGTCTTCAATGGAAGACGACGAGCAGCGAGCTTACGTAGTTTGGGTTTCCGAAATAATGCTCCAACAAACCCGCGTCCCCACAGTTGTCGGATACTTCAATCGCTGGATGGAGAAGTGGCCGACCATCAGCGAACTCTCCTCGGCGTCTCTCGAGGTGTGTTACTAACAATTCTCTCCATCGCTTACGAGTCGATCTTTTCAGCTTCTTCTGTGCGGCTTTCATCAATGATTTATGTGATTTGTGAAGGAAGTAAATGATATGTGGGCGGGATTAGGGTACTACCGGAGGGCCAGATTCCTCTTGGAGGTACGATTTTTCTGCTTCCATTCATGAATATGGAATTAATGCTTGACATTGTAACATAAATGTGGAGATTCTAAGATTTGAGAGGGGATTAATAGGGGGCCAAGTCCATTGTCAGTGAAGGAACGTTTCCAAGATCCGCTTCTGCGCTTCGTGGTGTGCGGGGAATCGGAGATTACACTGCAGGAGCGATTGCTTCTATTGCTTTCAATGAGGTTTGTAATTTTGTAAAATCTTGTTTAGTTTTCCTGTCAGGTAGCATTAACCATTGTTTAATGAGATTTGGCAGGGATATTTAATTGTTTCTGTAACACTCTCTGAAATTGCACTTAAAAAGAGTTTAGGTGGTGCCTGTTGTGGACGGCAATGTGGTGCGTGTAATTACGAGACTCAAGGCCATCTCTGCAAATCCAAAAGAAACTGGAACTGTGAAGCTTATATGGTAAAAATTCTTATGATCATATTGTTGGTGTTTCATATTGTAGAATTTTAGTTTTTTATAATGAAGCGCAAGATTTTCCCTTTTAGAAGAGTAGACTGGTAATTTTATATTCTTATATGATTGAATGATTGAGATAGAACTATCCCTTTTTGGCATCTTAAATAATTCTTTACTATTCAGTCTTACTTCTTACTAAGTGAAAGGATGATGCTAATATCAATACCTCCAAAACAATTTTAGTTCCAAGCGAGATGTGATCATCTCTTTTTGGGCGAGTCTAGTAGAGCAAGAGCAGAAGTGGAAGGTCGTGACTACTGATTACAGTCATTCTTCAAGGATCATTGCTGCTTTCTGTTTGGGCGGTAACTTTTATCTTGCCTTGTTTGTGTATTGCCATGATAAATATAAGTTTTTTACAACAATCTGCTAGAGTGTTGTAGTTGCAAGGAAGTTTATTTTTAACTTTCTTAAGATAAAATTCTCACATCACATTTTTAAAAAAATCTACCTTTTCAATAACAGTTTTACAAACAACAGTCGTAAATGCAACCAAAATCAAATTGGTCAAGTTAGATTAACGTGGTAATGTGATTGGCTGCCATCCTAGCTAGCTATGTGCCATGTGGTGTAACTGTTCATACCTAAGCATAGCTACCTTAGAACTTTTTGGTCTTCGTTGTAATCTTTTTATTTTATGTTTTTTATTAGGAAATTGGCAGGAAACTTAGTTGATCCTTCAAGGCCTGGAGACTTCAACCAGGCTATAATGGAACTAGGATCAACGTTGTGCACTTCAGTCAATCCTAGTTGTTATCAATGCCCTGTTGCTGATCAGTGTCGAGCTCTTTGTTTGTCGAAAACTAGTGAAGCATTAAAGGTCACTGATTTTCCTACAAAGGTTGCAAAGACCAAACAAAGGCATGATTTTGCTGCAGTTTCTGTAGTTAAGATAACAGAATCTGATGAGCAGATTTTAAACGATAGTTGTCAGAAAGATGTATTTATTTTAGTAAAGAGACCTGAAAATGGATTGCTAGCTGGGCTATGGGAGTTCCCTTCAGTTTTACTGGATGAATGCAATATGAATCAGAATACAAGGAGGGCAGAAATGGATAAGTATCTGAAGCGATTTCTTAAGCTTGATCTTGGAGAAAATTGCAAAGTGGTATTGAGGCAAGATGTTGGTAAATACATACACATCTTTTCTCACATAAAACTTCAGATGTTCGTTGAATTGTTGGTTTTGACTATAAAAGGTTTTGCTCTTTATCGCATAATAATTGAAACTTCTTAATTTCGCACTCTCTTTTTTCCCAATGTTTTGTAACAAAACTCCATTGGGATTATTTTGTTGTAATTTGCATATACAGAAGGGTTTAAGCTGAATAATAAAGAGGACAAGAGTTCCATAACATGGAAATGCGTTGATGAAAATTCCATTAAGAACATGGGTTTGACATCCGGAGTAAGGAAGGTAATCTTTCAACATTTTGTATCATGTTTTTATTTTGACAAGATTTCATATGGCATCTCATGCTACAGGCGGGATTAGTTTTTATTTTTTTTATGTGCTTTTCTTACAAAAAATGACCTCCAATGTAGCCACTGCAAGCACAAAAAGGACTTCGTAATTATGCAAAATTTATTTCTATGCATGAAAATGTTCCTCGCATTTGAGCATGCAATTGAAAATAAGTGTTTTGATACTCCCACAACAACGTAAGAATTGCTCATATTCAGCACTTTGTGATTTCGTTAAATTTATTGTTTTCAAATTGAAAACCAAACATTGCATGCGTAGCCTTGCATCAAATTTTCTCATATTTATAGCATTGGTGAATGAATTTTCAAATGTAGCATGTGTTGTAATAAGCTTTATTCATTCAAAATTTAAGCACAAGTGTTCACATTTCATTTTCAAGTTTCTTAATGTATTCAGTTTGTTGTGGGTTCTGTTGTATATAGGTGTTCAACATGACACAAGGTTTCAAGGAGAAGCAGGAGGAGCAACAGAAGCCAATAAGAATGCTGAGGAAGAAGGCCAAAGGATTAACATGAATGAAATGAAGCTTTTTGATATGAATCTACTACCATTTATTTTCTGATTTTATTTTTTATTCAGCAAATGGAAAGCCGATTCACATGTTTATTTATGTACTACTGTGCAGGTCTATTTTTCCAAGGCCTAATGACATGTTTGAATAATCTTAATTGCAAAATATTAATTTATTAATCTTAATTAATTGTTGATTATCTTCAAGCTTCTTGTGTGAAAGCTTAAAAATAGTTAATATGATTTGTTAGAATTTAACGTTTAAATGGATTATAGCAGTGCGAGTTGGATGAGGAGTTTATGTCGAGAGTTCTATTCCCATGAACTCTTTTGCTTGTTGGGGCGATATCCCTCTTTAAGAAATTTAGCCTTCAATCGCCAAGGTAATCTTTCTGGATGATAACTCTTTTTTTCTTCTCCAATCTATTTATCTTTATTATTTTATTCTTCTTCTTTTCTCTTCTCATCTACCTTTCTTACTCTCTTGTTCTTGCTCTTGAGCTTGGTTGTGCGTTTGTCTCCATCTCTTGCTTCAAGCCATTGAGACTTCTCGAGCTTGAATGGACCATGATCATTCTATGTTCAATCTTCTATTTAGTTTCTTTTGCAATTGTTTTTTTAAAAGTTTTGATAAATTTTTCTAGATGAATTATTCTCTAGAGTAGGAGTATCCTTTGTATCTATGCTTGACATGACTTGTATAGCACAAATTTATTGAAAATAGTATTTTTACTTTTGTTCAGTAATGGAACTCGTCTCCACCATATTCAATAAAGTAACATTTCTTGGATTTTATATCAAGCTTTTCTGTGTTGATCTTGTCAATATAAACATACACTAAGCAAGCAAACACTTTTAACTGTGATAGATAAACCTTTTTGCATGTTTGAGTTTCTTTAGGAATCTCAAAGTTTAAAAGATCCATGGCCTCTGATTGATCAAATAAACTATTGTGTTCATTGTATCTACCCGAACAATCTTTGTAGTTATGCATGCAATCTCATGCTTCTTGTTGGCTTATTCAAAGTTTTATTCATACTCTCAATTACTCCATTTTGGTATAAAGTTTCAGGAATTGTTCTCTCCATACAAATTTCTTATAGCATAACACCTAAAATTTGCGAGAACCCTAATTAGGGTTCTTAACCTATTATTATTATTTTGTTTTAATAAATTTGACAAATAATAACACTAACAAGACATCAAAACAATGTGTGTTCCTTATTGGCTGGTAATGAAAATATCAAAACATTACGAAAGAGCACACAACCTCCTACACAAGCAACAAAACACCCAAAAAGAGTTTACGAGAAAGAAGCATCACTCCTGATATCCTTCTTTTTTTCTGCTTCTTACCGCCAAAAAAGGTAAGCTCGAGAGTTAGGGATATTATATGGTTCTGTGGAGAGCTTTTGGGAACTTATAATCTCTCTAGCCTCCCAACGAGTGGTTCCTTCGAAGGCCGACAATTCTGCGTAGAACGGTGTTTCTTCGCAAAAAATCGTCAGGCAGTTTATTTTGGTATGTTATATGTTAGATCCCTATTTTCAGCATGCTCTAAAATTTCGAAGCTGAAAGTGTTTATTTAAAAATCCAACTGATTTCCTTCGAAGCTCGAGACTTGATATCACGCTTCAATAAGTCCATTAACAACTAAGACTTGCTAGAGTGACATTTCAAGTTTTTGAAGGATTAACAATATTAATTTTTCTCTATTTAATTTTTTTATGTAAACTATATTTATTTAAATCGTATTTGATGTACAATCATTTTTGCTTCAATATTTATATAATTCTTACTCCCAGCTAATTTATTTGTAAAATATTTAAAAACATATAATTATTTTTATAATTTGAGCACTAATTTATTTCCCCCTTTTTTTATTTAACTAATTAAATACTATTAAAACATTCAAAAATATTTTTTTTAAAAGTTAGAAGCTGTTCATCTTTACATGTGGCACACAACATTATAATGTTATTGCACATTATACTAGTCTTTAAGCTTTTCTTCGAGTCCTCAAATAAGATTAACAAGCTAATTATTGAGTACTTATCACATATGTATAGGGGTCTTCAATGGTTCAAACTACCGATGAGCTAATTAAGAGATCATCCTTATTTTAATATGTAAATGATGGCGAAAGTGTAACAAAGTCCTTTGTGGAATATATTATTAGAGACAATATGCACATTAGCTTAATTATCACAAATAAAAAAATGCTTACTTAACAAATCCTTTAGTCATTGATAAATTCACAAATCTATTAGCTATTGCAACTAAAGCTTTATATGTTGCTTCAATAGATAGAGATAAAGAATACTTCTATTTCTCAAAATAAATTTGTAAACAGGCATTTTGGTAGGCGGGAACTCTCCTTTTTAGGGGTTCACTCAATGGAAAAGATTCATGTAAACTATTTCAAATGAATTGCCATTAAAAACATTACTAATATCAAGCCAAGCCAAGTCAAGTATCATTTTTAAAAAGATGCTCAAAGAAGAGATTGAACACAAACAAGCTCAGCTTTGCAACGAGATTAGGAGTTGAGTTTGCATCTGGCTCAATTAATGCAAAAGGTTTGCTCAGAATATGTAAAAAAATATTGACCATTGGATGAAAAGAGATGGGCGTCATCATAATTTTTCTTTTCTCTACCTCGAATATTTTGGGCTGAGTGAAGCAACACAGCATTCTCCATGGCTAAATTGCTTAATAATCATAGACGAGCGAAGAGCAAGCGGCTAGGCAAAGGCGTGCGGTCGATTTCAGATGGCTTCCTACCCTTCGTTGCTCTCTGCACAACACAAATGGTCCAAAAAATTATTTAATTATTACATCATATATATATATATAAAGTAAATATGAATATGAGGAACTCACAGCAATTGCTACGAGCTCTTTCAGAAGTTCCTCCAAACAGTGCAAAGGCTGTGCCAAAAACGAAATAAAGTAAATGATCTTTTCATCAAACAAAAATAGAGTGACGCATAAAAAAAGCTCAAATTACTCACAAAGAAATGAGAAATATAAAACCAACAGCTAACTGTATGAAATCAATTTTTTTTCACTTGATAACGAGTGTTTACTATTTCTAAAAGTTTTTGAGTAGTTCGAATATGAAACCTAAAACCTATAAAGAAGGTATTGCTTGAAATAATGGAATGCTGCACCAAAACATATTTACACAATGATTTATTTCTTATGTATTGATGTTGGTGCGTTACACATGCTGTATTATTCCAAAAACATAATAAAAAAGCTCACCCATTGTGTTGGGCCATCGACGGGAGCATTCAGAGGGTCATCATGCACCTAAAACAACAACAAAAACCATCAGAACATTTAATTGAAATAAGCATTTCACAAAAAATTGAAATATTATCCATTTATTTTTTATATAATGAGCAATGGTAGAGTTTGCCTTTCGGAAGCATTTTCACTGAGCAATAATGATTCCTCTTGCTATGCTTATCTAAAAAGATATCAAATTCTTTACTCAATTCACTTGACTCAGCACTTTTACAAGTGCAAAAATTAAAGCTGAGCCACTTTTTGTCGTTATGTTTAGTGATTGCGACTAAGGAAATTTAGCAGTGGATGGTATTTCGACAGTGATTTACATAGAAGCATTTCTTGTATTTCCCGTAACTTTCAATATTTATTTAATTAAAAGTAGGCAATTGGGCCAATATTGAATGATTAAATGAGACTTTGATATCAACAGTCGGTCATATAGACTTAGTAGCATGACTGCATTACTATAAGATGGACATACATCAATAATACATGTGCAACCTTAGTGATTGAATTTCTTTCATTAGCACAAAAGTATAAATACATATACGACGCTTATAAGTAATTAGCATAGAGAATTCCAGAATTTTATGATAGAAACTGTACTTACCTCCAAAAATAGTCCATCCACACCAACTGCAGCAGCTGTCCTTCCAATGCAAGGTATTAATTCGCGTAAACCACCACTAGCAACACCACCACCTTCGAGCTGAATACAAAACAAGATCATGCCAAAAGAAAAAATCACCCAAATAGTCAATAGCATAATCATCACAGTTTTGTCAAATGGAATTATTGTAAAGCCTCATAGGAGATGATTCATTTATCAAATGGAATGAATTTTCAATTTTAAAACCACTACCATCTTCCCTGCAGGTTGTTGGAGCGCATGAGTAATATCAGCGACCTGAGATTAAAAAAGCGGAACAGAATTACTCACAAAGCAAATGAAAGCAATAGAAATGTCTCCAAGCGGAAATATTTAAAGAAATTAGCTACAGTAAACATATAATATATTGATTAAGAAAAAATCTGAGCCCATCATATTATGATATTATACTTACAACCGGGCAATTGGCTTTCCTTAACCACACCAAATTGCGTGGATCGACAATTAAATCATCTACAAGTTGAAATAAAAATGGCATTTAAATAAGAAAACAACCACAAATTGAGATATAAAAGGAGAAAGGGCAAAACTCAACAATGATTTTCACACAAATCTTAAAAAACAGAACAACAATTTCATCATACTGCCCATTCAACACAATATGATGCATTATGTAAAGCAAGTCATAACAAGGTCAATGTGAAACTTCAACTGTTTGTTGGTGATTTTTTTTTCTCTTCTAGAAATCATAATGGTCTCCTAAATAGTTTCCTATTTTTTCTTAACATTTATCAAGACGCTATTAAGTAGAGCAGTATGCATGGTGCATAAATGAACTTACTATATCCAAACATAGTTCCTCGTTCACAAACCATCACATTCTGGTTGCCAGCAAGTCTAATTTTTTCAACAGAATTCACCATAACCTGCCAGCAAAACCAAAGAAACGCATTTACAGAATCTTATGATTACATAAGCTATATGAATTTAACTAAGAGTTTCAGCACACCTAGTAACAAGAGCATTGGATCTTACTCTTAGTATAAAATAATCATTGCCACTTCTTTGGAGAGATCAATTACATAATAACTTTTGCAATTAAAGGTTATTGGAGATGCAACTAGGAAGAAATGTTATATTGTAATGCAGTAGAATAAAAAAAGAACTTAAAAAAAGGCAGATTGAAGCATCACTGTGTTTAAAATCTAAAATAAGGAACTCAATGCAAGTAAATTATTGTCATGCTGTTGGGGTCAGAACTGTACAGCACAAACGGAACTCAACCAATCCTCCCAAATGTTGATAAAATACAATCAACTACATATAAACCAACCCCACAATGCTTCTAAATGTTAACCGGACAAAAAAATCGGGGTTCATCAATAGTAGAAAAGAATGCAACTTTTTGGATGATTAAAGAATCAGAGGTAGGCACCACCAAAATTCCAAAAAATTAATGACCAAAAAGCTCGTAAAAATCTTACAAAATCACCCAAGAGCCCTCCAAGATAGCTTCAATACTAATTCAAGAGAAGAAAAAAGTTTAATTTCAAATTTTAATTCATAGATCAGCCACATCATGGAAAGAAGGAATTTAAGATTTTTATACATTGGGATTTGAAGAGATGAATTGACGATCACATCAAATTACAAATTTTGATGACCATTATCAAGGAGCATTTCAATGGCAGTTCACAAAGTACATTATGAAATAAAGCATGGCTGGCTAAACTCAGAAAGGATGAGGACAATCCTATTTATCCTAATTTATTGAACAACCCTAAGACCACAGTCCAAATTTTGGATAAGCGTTATTTGTTCAATTGCGCCGATACCAATATCACCCATCACAATCATAAGCAAAGACCAAATTCTGCATTTTTCATAATATAGTAATTACAAACAGTAATAACAACTCTCATTATCTAAAGCAAATTTTATGAATGATATGCATTTTCACATATTAGTAACTACAAACACAAATAACCAGCATCCCAATTGATTACAACGCAGAAAACAACCATAAATAACATGCATGTCAAGAAAATAACTAAAAACAGTAAACAGTAAGTTTCAAAACCCTTCACTTACAGATGGAGCACAAAATTGTCCTTTCTTGATGTTGATGATTTTACCCGTCTCCGCAGCAGCAATTAAGAGATCAGTCTGTCACAAAAGAACATCTCAATAGTAAACAGATCATATCATTTAAGAAATTAGAAAATGGCATATTATAATAAAATATAAAAGTTAATAAATGAATCTGCACCAAAATATTAAGAAGAGATCAAGATACCTGACGGCAAAGGAAGGCTGGAATTTGAATAATATCAGCAACTCTTCCAACGGCTTCACACTAAAGTGAAATGCTTTAGAACCAAAAAGTGAATGCAAGGAATAACATTGAATAGCGTTCTAGAGAATATTGATGCATCATCATTATAAGCCTAGTTCATCATTAATTTATTACTACAAGCAAATTGACCATTATAAGCAAGAAACTCTTTTGGTAAAAAAAATCAGCATAAAATCAAATTTCAAAAGCTTCTAAAAATGTGATATTTTAGAGGAAAAAGTATACCAAAATCCTAAAGTAATTGATTATATTGAATCAACACATAAAAATGCAAATATTAAATCACTAAACAGATTACGATGCATCTCAAAAAGAAAAAAAAGTGAAATATGGAACCAATGCCACCATAAAATAATTAACTAAATGGATTCTCCAAAAAGAAAACAATAGATAAATCATTCTTATTAACACAATCAACAACACACCTGATAGCTCTCATGCACATCTGTTACAATAGGAAAGTCATATGTGACTTTAACCTTCTCAAGCATCTGCCATAATCAGCATGTCAATAAAGAAATTTTCAAGGAATGCAGGTATCTAAATCAATAACTGCAAAAAAAAAATTCTAAAAGCAAAAAACGCATTATATGATATAATGAAAATTTTCATACCATACCATACATTTTAATATCAAATTCTTTTATCAATTAAAAATTAGAATAGAAATTAAAAAATTTACATTGACAAATTAATTAAATTATTCAATAATAACATTTTGTAACAAACATAATCCATACCTTTAAACCTTCTTCTAGACCAAGTCCACGAAAAGATTTTGAAAAAGTTCGATTGGCTTTGTCAAAACTAGATTTAAACACTAAGGGCAGATCAAACCTAAATACAAAAATGAAAGCAAATTGATAAGAACTAAATCTAAATAGTACTTTTTAGTATATATATAAATATTAATTAAAATATGACCTACTTAGATACAATAGTCTTTATATGCTTTGCCATCATCATGACATGCTCTTCCGATTCAATCACATTAGGTCCAACTAGAAGGAAAAATGGGTCTGCACCCTGTCAGATGTTGAAAAAATTATAACTTATCATTTCAATAAGCACTGCATAAAAATCTGAACATAGAATAGTTCTAATATGTAGAACAAGACTGAAAAAATATAACACAACATGAGGAGTTACCCTTATGAACTCTTAGCATTTCCACTAGGAAAACAATTTATATATTAACAATGTTAATTTTTTTGCTACTATTTTTTAGATATTGCAGTTTTTTATATTAATAGAAAAATTTACTTGAATTATGCTCATTTTATAGTATAATATGATTATGATCTATTAGGTAACAACAATATAAAAAAGCAATACTCGATAATTTAATGATATATTACTTGTTTTTAACTGGTAAGGAACTTTTTGTAGACAATACAAACAAACACTTTCTTCAAGTTCAAAGTTAAAAAATGTCATCATTTGGAAATTAGATAATAAAAATATAATAATTGCCCTTAAATATGGCATTTTATGGATGGAGAAAATCTTTGGGCTTGATAAAAATATAGAAAAAATAGTACTCCACCATTTAATAAACTATTGCTTGTTTTTCATTTGTAAGAAGCTTTTTTGTGTTCAAAACACTACCAAACTCTTTATGCAAGTTCAAAGTTAAAAAATGCGATCCTTTGGAAGCTTGATAATAAATATATAAAAATTGCCCTTAAATCCGACATTTCATGGATGGAGAAAATATTGGAGCTCGTTAAATGCCAATGTTAAAATTTCCACATCAATCAAAAGCAAGAAACTAATACTAGCAATAAAAAGGATACAAGACAGCCAATTAAATGTGTCACACTCTTTAAATTTTTCAAAAAGGATGCTAAACTCATTAACGAAGTTGCAGCATATAGATTAATTCTAATTTGCAGACCCGGAAGTTTAGTTTTCAGCCCATAGCCCAATATTGTTGGTCCATGCCACTAAGAAGAGGTTTGTAATTTTCAATTTTTGCAAAATATTCTAATAAAAATATGACATAACAAGTTTCATATTTAAAAAGATAAAGCCTATACAATCTTATAACCAAAAATTTTAAAAAATAAAAAACCTTGAGACTGTTGAATAATGGCACTGAGCTATCCATCTTCGGCTATAACACTCTCTACACACCTACAAATAAATTAAATGTCACAAACAAAAAATTACAAGAAAAGTACATTATAAATAAGTAAAGCAATACTATTTTACTAGTCATATTGAGTGCACTAAATTCAAACCGAAACCAAAAGTAAACAACCCATATGCTAGCAAATAAAAAGAAAATTAATAATAGCATCACCAAGCATTTCATGATGAAATCGAAGTATAATAATTTTAAAAAACAAACAAATGAATTATTCCTCAAAGACATGAATCTCCCAAATATGGATCAAATCAAATGAAATTTTTATGGGCTTTTATGTGAAACAAAAATTTATTATTTTGTAAAATCTAAAAATACTACTGAAACTAAGAAGAAAATAAAATTCAAAAAATAGATGTTAAAATGCTTGTAATTTGGCATGAAATCAATGAATGGACCGTACCTTTGTCTTAACGCCTCTCTGGAAAAATTTAATAAGATTGAACTCATCAAATCCCTGAAGTATCTATTTTATTTGCACAAATCAAATTACCACAGGAATCTGTTAGATGATCAATATATGGATGACGTGCATTTTGTGAGCTTGTGATTAAATTTAAAATAATTGCATCTCAAAAAGTGTTGGCTAAACCATCTCATGGCGCACTTAGATTCTTACGGCTGGAGAATGTGAATTCGTGCAGCCGCTTCCAATAACTGGTTTACGGTTTATAGTGATGATGCAGTCGAGGGCACCCATGAAATCTATATGAGCTAACAAATAATAACAATAACAACATATCAAGAATATATGTATTCCTTATTGACTAGTAATGAAAAGATAAAGCATTACGAAAGGGCACACAACCGCCTAGAACTAAGTAATAAAAGACCGGAATAGAGTTTACGAGAGAAAAGCATCACCTAATAGCCTTCTTTTTTTCTGCTTCTTGCCGCCAGAGAGAAGCAAGCTTGAGACTTACGGATCTTAGGGTTCGGTGGAGAGGTTTTGGGAACATAAGAACGATAGAAAATGGTAGAGGAGGGGTTCTTAGGAGCTAAATAATCTCTTTCTAGCCTCCCAGCGGGTGGTTCCTTCGGAAACCCCCGGGTGATTGCCGATTCGTTTAGTTGGTTTAGTTCTAAAATGTAACAGTGAAGATATTGAAATATTTATATAAATTTCGCTTCAAATTATTTTTAGAGTATTATTATATGACTCCCAATTACCTTCAAAAATATATTGATGATTAGGATTTAGGGAGTTAAGTGAAATAAATTTTTTTTATTAAATATACTTTTGCTTGTGAGACCCATAAAAATATATTTTTTAAATCTTAAATCATAGTCATTCATACTTTTTGGGAGATATTTGAATGCTAATTAACATTTTTCTTATTTTTATAATAGGAGCACATTGCCTGCATTACAATGATCCTTTTACTGCTGAAATAAATGGTTCTTTAATACAAGCATTAGATAACTAATCACTCAGATTAAGGCACATTTGTCTCGAATTCAAGAAACTAAATAATTGCAATAACAGGTAACCTATGGCACAGTTGGATTTCGGGATCAATCCATAAAGCCAAGAAAAAAAGACCAATCCAAGTTGCACACTTTGCCAGCTAAATTTGCTTTTTCTCATTCTGAGGGAGAGGCGCATCATACCAATGGAATGGAAAGGAAAGGAGGCCAGGGGGGAGGAACCTTCAGCGTCAGACGCCGCTGCGTTGAAATTAATAAGATGCCATCTCTTAAAACCATTCCCATTACGCATTTTAATTAAGAATTAATTAGTGTTAAATATATAAAACTGTTTACTGCCGCTATTTTAAATATTGTATTTTCGTAACTTTTTCTTAATTTATTTAATAAACCTGAAAAATGCATTCATGGAAAAGGTAGGGGCATGCCTCTAACATCTAGGACAGTGTTTTTATGTGGAGACTCGACGAGCTTTATTCATTCGGCCTTTTTCGTCATCGTTCCTTTGTTTTTGGATTGTTTGCTCTTTTCTTTTCTTCTACTCTTCTCTCAGAACCATTTTTTTCTTTGAGGTAGACCTAAAGCAATTAGGCGCAGGCAAGTTCGCATATCTGCTGCGTTTCTAGTTTGATCTATTTTGAGAAGAGTTTCAGCTTCAAGGTTTTTTTTTCTTCCCCTTACTTTCTCTGATTGCTTTCTTTTCAAGATTTTAATCTATAGAATCATTATTAAAAATAAAGAAAACAAGTGAAGCTTTGAGATTTAACCGCTATTATTTCAATTCAAACTTAAAATTGTATTTTAACAGGTCTTTTAATTGAAGGGAAGGAGAGTTGGTATGCTTTTTAATGACTCAGAAGCCATTGGCAGAGCTTTTGCAGTTATAAAATGGAAAGAGGATTGAGTCAAAGGGCGGCTCAAAGACAGCATTTTGTGGCTAAAGGAAACAAAAGGGGGCAAGCAAATACTGTGAATAACAGCAAAAAAGTAATGTCTTCGAACTACTTCAGTGCGCAGTCCTTCATGGTGCTTTTCTGCCTTACAGCTTCACTTCTGATTCTTCCTCTCATACTCCCTCCATTGCCGCCGCCCCCATTGATGCTGTTGGTGCTTCCTATAGGCATATTTGTTGTTCTTTTGATCCTCGCCTTTATGCCTTGTGATGTCAGGAATATTGCCTCTTCATACTTGTAAAGAATATGATAAATTTGTTCAGTTTCAGCTGTTCTGTTCTACATAACAAAACATCATCTTAAATTTTTACTGATCGAAATATTGAAGTTTCATTGGAATTTGGCGAGGCTTCTGAATTTGTTAATCTACAATCGTTTATGCGGAATGAGAAATTTGGCTCTTTGGCTTTTCATCTGTATTTTGTGCAATATTATTATTGCCTTTGCTTTGCTGTTTCTCTTGGGATGAAAAAAAATTCATACTGTGAGGTCAGTTGCAATGGGGAACGTAATGGTTTTTTTTTTTTTTTTTGGGCTAATTGTGGAGTAGATTTTATATTTTTATAAGAATGCAATTTGAAATGATGAATCATGCAGCTAGTGAGCATGTATCTCTTGGAAACTCGAATCTGGACATAACCTTTTTCATTAGTTGCAATTACTCATTTGAAGTTTTAAAGTCGTTTAATGGTTTTAACTCTTTTCTACTTTTCATTCATTGATAAAACTTCTTGAATTTAGTGTTAAAATCGTTGTGGTCGAGGAACATGTATATGTATATAAACACAACAGGCAATGCAAATATTTTTGTTGGTTTGGTGAGATTCATTTATATCTATGCGGAGGAAATGACAAGGTTTTACTATTTGTAGAGAGGAAGAAGATGATTAGAAGCTCATTTCTTGCTATAGTAGTCATGCTGCCACTACCTTAAAGAAGGCTGTTACAAAACCCTAAGGGAACAAAGAAAATAGCTACTATGTCTTTTGGCCCACACTAAACCCTAAAATAAGTATGAGTATATAGAGATGCCTTGAATGCCTCTAGACAGCACGATGGGCACTTGAGTTAGTGCCTGCTTCTTGGCCAAAACTGCTTAAAAATTGCGAGCTCGACGTCGTTGCGCCAGAGCTCATTCTTGGCTCGTTTTGGGTCCACTTCGCCTTCGGTTTGTCCGTGACTCTTCAAAATGCATTCATAAGCTCCTTGAGCTCTTACAATCTTAAAAAATAGGCGTCAAACTTCATATTATTCAATCCAATTATTTCCACATTTGGGGCTATTTTCTAGCGAATGCTAGTGGATTTGCATCAAAGTATCAATATTATTTCCATATATTGTTTAACCATAGAGATATAGGAGCACTGTGCTCATGAGTTCACTCTTAAATGAAGAGATTATATCTCAAATTAAGAATGTTGCGTCTAATTGGAGAGGTTTTGCTATTGAGTTGGATTAATGTTATGGTTGGCTTATTAGAAGTTGCCCTTTTGATTTATGTTTTTATAAGGAGAGGTGAGCTTTAATAATAGTCAAATATAAAGTTAGCATGAATTGAGTTAATGATGTAAGATAACAATCTGAGAGATCTATTAATATGTAGTTTTCAAAAAAAAAAAATATTCAATAAAATTATATCATTTTTTATTTATATTAAAATAAAATAAATATTATTTTTAAAGTCTGTATTGAAATGATGTCTAATTTTATTATATTAATTTTTTAAATGTCATATCAATGAATCTAAAAATTAAACTTTCTAAAATTTTGTAAATATGCAAAAACTTTATTTTGTATTTATATTAATTAAGAATTTATTTACTTTAAACTAAACAAACATGTCTTATTTATTTTGTTATGATAATTATTTTATAATATGCATTAGGATTTTAAGAAATTGATAAAAAATACTGTGAAATGAAAAAGTTCAATTTTGTCTTGCAACAAATAGCCAACCACTTTTTTGAACATTTGCTATTATTATTATTCTGCTTTTGTAAAATAAAATCTAATCACCAAAATTTGTAAGAAAATTGATATATAATAAGGAAATAAAATTAATTTTCTTATGTCTGAAAAGCATATTTTTCAAGAAAATAAATTTATTTCTTAAAATTATAGAGAAAGAATTATTCTTTCTGTGAACAAAAGACAAATCAATCTCAATCAAACATATACAAAATGATAATTTTAATATTGGAAAGTCACGTGCATGCATTATTTTGAAAAATATTATCTTTACACAAAAATATACATTAAAATATATTCAGGACTAATAATTTTTTTTTTATATAAACCTCACAAAATAATGTATTCAACTAATAAACTACTTATACATTAAATTGATAAGTTATCTATATATTTTAGTGTATACTAGTATGTAAGTGTAGCAATACTCCAATATTTTAGCATGCATATATTGTAAGGGGGGCGTGAAAGACTGAGAAGAAGGAGAAGTTGTGATGAGAACTTAAAAAACAGTAAACTCCTTAAGAGAGTGAGATTGCCCTAGTGAAATAATCATAATGTGGCTCAATAGTTCTTCTCTTGTTCTTGGATTTCTTATGTAAATTCATTTGTATATGAAGGCATTCTGTGGCGCCCAACCCCTTAATCCACAAGATTAAGCTAAGAGGTGGCATGTCACTCTGACTAATCTGCAACTTATTATTGAATTAGGATGACATTCACAATCCACCTAATAAGGGAAGGAGTAAGCACATAATTAAATAACCAGTCACTATATAAGAAATTTATACAAAATGCGGAAGCGATTTAAATAAGAAACATTCAAGCATCACAATATGAATATCATAAAATATGACTCAGAATAAATAGCATTGTAATCCAAAACACACAGTCATAAGTACATGTATTATTACATCATATTAAAATTTAAATAATTTAAGCAAAAATACTTTCATTCTCACTTGTAAGAAAACTAAATCGCAGCTCCTTCTAAAGGCTCATCTTCTAGATAAGGCTCCACCTCAAGCACCTATCTTCTAACTGATGAGAATCTGTCATCGTCAGTTTCACAATGTAGGGCCCCAGCCAAAAAGAGAAAATATTATTAGATAAATTGTCTAAGTACATTTTAAGCTGATAAATTTTATGTGTTTTGTAATATCACCATTTAACATACTCTAAGCAACAACTAAATTAGTAAGGGAGCATCTAGCATAAATAATATAGAGGAAAAAGTTATAAATAATATTTCTAACTTAATCAAAAATGAGATTAAGACATGCCTCAATATAAGCTAAACAAGACAGGGCATATAAGTATGCGTAACTGAATAAGTACTGAAAGAAAATACTACATCCTAAATATGCTGGTGATCATAAGAATTATGCAAGTTAAATAAATAAACTCAACCATGATACATATAAATAACAGCAATAAATCTAACATCCTAAAATATATATAAGCAAAATAAAAAAATAGTTGACTGAATGAGAATATTGAAGTGTATACAAATCATAAATACTATATATGAACAGAAAAGAGCTAATCTAGCCCACTGAATATCAAAAGGATCTTAGAGTTAACAAGGAGGCATAGGCAGGATATAGAGTTTTCTCCTAGCGTCATCAAAGAGGCATAGGCAGAAAACACATAACAAATTTTCTCCTAGCGTTAACAAGGAGGCATACACAGAAAATATAAGCCCAGTCTTCTCCTAACATCAACAAGGAGGCATAGGCTAAAGATATAACTGAGAGGCAGCTCTAAGACATGCAATTATTATCTTTAATCATTTATCTTAATATTTTCATAAGAAATCTAAAGAGCCTCCATAATTTCCTAAAATTTTATTCATGCATCAAAGCTTATATGATATGTTCAAGGAAATATGGCACAAATATCAAAGAATGTGTAGCACAAAAATCAAATAGTAAGCAAAGGACTCTGCTAAGCATGGTGATATTATTTGTTTTCTAATTTTTACCATTCTAACTATTCTAAGTTACACAAGTTCAGGATCTTCAATTCCTACTATCGAGTGTAACTTAGAAACTCGGCCTTATAAGTTAAAAAGGATTAGAACTGATCAGGTTATAATCTAATTCAATCAAATGCGACTACAAGTTAAATCAATAAATCATACGTCATAGTTTTGTGAATTTAGATGTTCTATCTAAGATCTGATCAAGATCTTATAAGCTACAGATTATGAATTAAACATCACGAGATTGAGCTTAATCACATAATCCAAAGGATAAGACCTAAGATCTAGGTTTTATTTTAAAAGTGATCTATTGATTAAGGCAAATTCTATTAAGCAAATTAAATTTAATAGGATGAATCTCCTATCCTAAATCTAGGGTTAGAAGATAAAATAATCAAACATGAAATTATGAAAATCTAGAAACTAATAAAAATCAAGGATTCATTCATTGAATAACCGCATTATTTAATGAATGAAATATAACATAAGATCTAGCGTTAATCTTAGGAATAACCCTAATGTGAGGTATTGAATTTCCTAAGGAAAAGACTAAGAAGAATTTTAGGGATTTTAACAAATTTGACATAATAATTGATTTTACTCACTTAAATGATTCTAATGTAGTTATAATATTTATTTTATTGACTTAGAAGACAATATAGGAGTTAAAGATACTTAACCTAAATTTTGGGCAAAATGACTATTTTGCCCCTACTTAAGGGTCCAAAGAGCTATTTTTTGATTTAGGGCTCCAAATTAGGATTTCTCACTATCAAATGATTCTTTACTATTTGATCTCCAAATTGAAATCTGATTTCATTTTTGAATTCCTCATACCCAAATTAGCTAAGGGTGAATTTTTGGGAATTATTGGAGCTCATTTGATCCTAAATTGAATTTGAGAAGTTTTATAACAATTAAGAATTAATTAAATAGTTTTAATTAATTAAAATTAAATTTTATTTAATTTTTAATTATGTGGGATTTGCTGTCGGGACCGCGGCAGATTCGCTGCGGGGTCCCGACAACGGCGCACAGTTTCGAGCCAATGGGATCTTGAGCACGGATCTCAGCACAGGATCCAAGGGCTTGCGTCGCTCCGTTCCACGATCGAATCTCAGCCGCACGATCGGCATATTAAATATAACGTCCGGGATTTAATATGTGCGGCCGTTGCTTAAAATCTCCATCAGGCCGTCCAAACGCAACGGATTCGCAGATCAGACGGCCCTGAGACCCCGGTCACTGTGGATCTTCGTCTCCAGAGGATCCCATCCTGACAGAAGGAATTTCACCAAATCAAGCCACGTCGGACCTGTCTGCCATCTTCTCGCCAGGTCAGCTAGGCCGTTAGGATCCTTCCCGTAGTGGCCGAACCTAGGGAGCTGGGTAGTGTGGCCGAGCTAGTCCAATTAAAGGAATCTGAGTGAACTCCTCGGCCCAAGCCTAATCCCAGAACCTCAGCTATGGTTTCCTTCCCCCAGAGCTCCATGAGCCTATAAATACCTTCCAAGCTTCTCAGTGAGCTCCTTTGCTCACTGAATTTCCCTCCACTCCCCAGCTGAAGCCATTGAAGCTCTCGATGATCGTGACGACTGGTCCTGCCGCGTCTATTGATAGAGGGCATGGTCTAGCGTTCAAACCCCCTTACCGAGCTTTCGCAACCTTCTAGAATAATCTAGCCCAGCCGCATTGTCCTCTATCCCTGCATTTCTTCAAACCAAGGTACAGCCTCTCCCATTTTCAGTAGAGCTGGTTTTTCAGCTCGTTCCGCTCTCAATTAAGCTTAGGTGCTGTGCTAGGACCATCCCTTAGCTCCTAGCGGTCGCCCTAGACTCCTAGAGAGCCTTGGCAGTGCGCCAGACGGCCTAAGTACCGTCTGAGAGCACACTGCCAGTCGGGCCAATCCGGGCGAATGCGGCGTGCTCCTGAGCCATTTAACCCTCTGATTAGTATCGAAACCCTCAGAGCAATAATTATAAGCTGGTATCGAGGGTCAGGTTCGACCAGATCGATCAATTCGACTGAACTTGATCGATCCAGTCGAAGCTCTGAACGGCAGAAATGCGGAGTAGCACTCCATTGATCCAGACCACCTCAGGATCTCTCGTTACGCCCTATCGCTCCCTCTTCGATCCCTGAACGTGTAGGGATTGAGATATCAGCAACTCGTGGACCCTGTGAGGAGAATTATCTCCTCACAGGTGCGCCAGCTGAAGCATTTCAGTCGAATAAGCATCCAGCGAACCAGAGCTTCCCAGTTAGGGCTTCGTGGTTTAATCGACGCGTTTAAGGCTAAGGAATGTGTAGCCATCGAGATCAGGGCCTGGCGTGACCTGTGCGCGGTGAATTTTGCGACGGGAGGTAACCCTAGGGTTTGGTCCGCAAGCGCAGTCGGGGAGGAAGACGAAGGCGATTTTTGGGCCGGGTCGACCCCCGACCCGCGTCTTTTGATTTTGGGTCGCGGATATTAACAAATTATTAAGTAACATTTTTAATAGTTTTGAAATTAATAAATCAAAACCTAAACTTCTGATTTAAATAAAAATACAGAATGAATTAATTAAATAACTTTAGTTATACAGATCCAAATTATATGATCTAATATACCATTTGAATCAGAAAAATTCAGGGAATCTAAATATAAAATAAAATCTTAATCTAATGGTTGGATTAAAAATTATTTGCCAAACCTTCTCTATTTTTAATTAAATTATATAAAATCATTTGATTGTCCAATTTATGAGTTTAAGGGCTTTGATTGCTCCTTGTACCCTAAGGGACATTCCAGACCCTTAAAAATTAATTTTGGATAACTAATTTTCTTAATCACTCCTTAATCACCCTAATCAAGGATTAGTGAATTAAACCCTAATTAAGCCTTTGATTTGGGTGGGAATGGTTCCTAATATTATATTAAACCTAGTAAAACCTAAGTGTAAGGTTGGATTTCCCTAAGATGCCTTAATTTCACTAATCACCCTAAGTGGCCTAATTAAGTGATTAGTGCTAATTAAAACTATTTAGGTCATCAAAACCTCAATTAAAGGTGTTCCCCACCTCATTAAGCAATATGAAACACTTTAAAATAGATTAGAACAAATTTGGACAATAAAACCCTAAATTCCTAATTTTGTCTTAAGAAGGGCATTTTGGTCATTTTGACCAAAGTATGATTTAATGTTCCTTAAGGATTGAAAATTTCAGTAAACCACTATAATGTAGGGTGGAAATGTTTCTCTGAAATCCTTGAACAATAATAATCACCAATCCATGAAATCTTCATTTAGTCCTTAATAAAGATACTTAGATCTTAAGTTTTACTTATAAAGATCATATGGCATAAAACCTTAAAATCTAATAATTCAAAAGGTCAATTATCTCACTAATAAGTTCAGTTAAGATAACTTAAGAATTAAGTGCTAAAAGAAAAGTAATTGGAAATGTCTAAGTAAAATCTTAGCTTAAGGTCTAAAGTGATCAAAACTCAGACCCTTAGATCTTAAGTGATCTAAGAAGGTCAAAATGGGTTCAAAGTTAATCTAATGCTTGAAATAAGCTCCTTATAGTTAATCATGAAATTAGATTCTAAATAAAATCACAAATGGAAACTTTTAAGTCAAAACTCTAATTAGAAGTCTAAAGTGATCAAACTTCAGATCTTTAGATCTTAGACTTAGATCTTCAATTTGAATCAAACTACCTCCAATTGAAATTCTTTAATGATTGATTGTTTAATCTTTTGAAACCTTCCATGTGGGTATAGGATGATTCAATCAATAAGATAATGAAATTATCTTAAAGATTGAATAGAGATCCTAGATTCTCAAGTTCTTAATTGATTATTTTATCTTATAATTAGTAGAATAGCCTTTCACTAGGATCTTAGTTCCTGAATCTTTCAACTTATAGGATTCTTTACCTTTAAATTGGGTATTAAGTGAGAAACCTAGATCCTATTTAGAATATCACCTAGGATTTGGGATTTGAACTCAACATAGAGTTTAAGTTCTAAGTTCTTAAATCATGATTTATTTGATCAAGATTTGGGTAAGAGAGTAAAATATTCATAAAATTAGGTTGTTGATTTGCTTACTTAAATTATATAGTCATCACATGATTTTTGATTAGAACTTGTTAAGTTCTAATATTTGACTTCAAGGATGTAAATCTGAGATTCTACTCGATAGTTGGATATTGGAGATCCTAAGCTTGTATCTTCTCAGAATAGTTAGATTTGGTAATTAGACAACAACAGATATCACATAAGTCTAGATTGAGTCTCTTTCTTACTTTAACTAGATTGCTTTGCATACCTTGGATTTTGAGCTTTAGCCCTTGAGCATAATAGGAAAAACTTAGGATGATGCATCCTAAGCTAGTATTGAAATTACATATCATATCAATTTTGTTTTATCACAGTTAGTAAAATATGACCTAGTTTAGTCTGTCTCTTCAATAGTAGTATTGTATAGACTGGACTCAGACCTAGCATATTTGGATGGCTAGGCTGGAGATTGATTGATTGATATTGGAGGCCCTGTATGACCTATTGGCTGGTATGGCAGTACTAGGACTTAGGCATATTACTACTTTAGCTGTATTGTATTGTTTTGGTTTTCTAGTTTGCTTTGCCACATGCTTCAGTAGCCTTATTCCCAGTATTTGCTCACTTTGCCACATGTCTCAGTAGCTTTATATGTTATACATTGCTTTGCTTTTGTCACATGTCTCAGTGGCCTTCCTTTTCATATTAATCTGCATGTTGTATGTATATTTTATGGCTTAGATATATGTATGAATGGCATGTTTAGGATGCTAGAATTTTATCATATTCAGTACTTGTGTTCTTTTATACTCAGCATGTTACTTCGATCATAATCATGTTAGGATCATGTTTATTCAGCAGTTGCAGTTATTTTGCTTTTAGCCTTACCTTGCTTATTTAGTGTTTTGTAGGTTACTTCACATACATGTTGCATGCTATAAATAGATAGTTTATAGTATTATAGTTCTTTCATAGCTTGTTGCACCCTTTACTGCTGCATGTGTAGTTAAATTAAATGTGATATCCTTTAATATTCAATTCACTTTAAATAGCCTAAAATGTACTTAGATAATTGTCTAACTGTAACCTTTTTATTTGTTGGCTGGGGCCTTGGCAATTGTGATACCGACAAATGTCAGATTCAGACGTGTTCGTGGGCAGTGTCGCTGAGGAGGAGCCAGTTCAAGAGGAGAACCTTCCATATGCTGTTTAACTAGTCTTGTCTTGTTTATTTTAGTGAGGATGAGAGTATTTCATTTTTCAATTATTCATTTCAATATGTAATAATTAACTTTCTGGATGTACTCTACTTTCTGCATTGTGATGAGTTACTTTATTGCATTTTCTTTCTTTACTATGTATGCTTGTGGATGTTACCTTATTTTGTACTGCTTCCGCCACTTTGATATTTATATTGATAAATGTTATAACACTTGGTGACAAGCCCTTGACTTAAGGCAGGTTGGGTTCGCCTAACTTTACTTAAGTTTGGGATTTGCCACAGTTGGAGCACTGTACTTTTTTATTACCGGTACGGGGGCCCCACACTATTTAACATAAAGGTAGATGGTAAGTACACAAAATTTGGATAAGAAATAAGTCTTATAGGTCCAAACTAAGGTTTTTGACTTAAGAGATATTTTAGTAAGTTGCACTTAATGAAATCTAAATTTGTATACAGTTTATTGTTAATTTTTGTTCAAGAATTCTATAGAGTCCAAGAACACTAATTTTTGAGGTCTAATGAATTAGTTATAACTATTTGAATTTCTAAGAGTAAATTGGTAATTTTCTAAGTTAAGAGAGGTCAAAAAGCTAACTACTTTATTTGGTATCTAAATTTAGCAAACTCAGTGGCTATAGCTTCCTTATATCATAGTAAGTACTATAACTAAGAGTAGACCCAAATTGAACTTTAATTGGTCAATTTATGACCTAATTATTATTATAGGTATTTTGGTCATTTCTAATTTTTTAGGGTTCAAAACCTAAATATTATCTTAGATTATTGTAGGTACTAAAATTCTAAGCTATCTAGCACTTTAAATTTTTGAATTTGGAGTCCAGATGACCAAGTTATGGTCAAATGAATTTTCTGGGCGCCGTAACGCGCTGTAGCGCGTTGTAGCGGCCCCAAATTGCAATTTTGAGTGCTAGGGCGTGCTATAGAGGTCCCTACATAAAAATGGGGTGTTGCAGTGTGCTGGAGCGTGCGGTAGCAGACCAAAAATGCAACTTAGGCGCTATAGCGGACCCTAATTCGAAACTGAGGCGCTGCAACGCACTGGAGTGGATTTTGCGCTACAGCACGCCGTAGCGGACCCAAATTCGCAACTCTGGGCACTGCAGCACTGGAGCACCAGACGGTGATTTCTCTTGTGTGAAAACAGCAATGGGTCAACTTCCAGGTTCAATTACTCTCAACATAGAGCACTTCATGTGCGGTGCCATATACCGTTGGAAAGCTATTTCCGGGACATTTCCATTAGTACCCAAATCAGCACCAAAAGATTAAATTATTAATACAAGCAGTGGATTTAAACGACTGGGTTTGTAGAACGGAGGAAAAATAGGATTGCTTTATCTTCCTAAAATCGCAACCTTAATGAGCTCTAATGAACTCCATACCTTAAAGACAGATTTCTAAGAATGCAAACTAAGGATAAGGGTGAAATGGAGTAGCCATTAAATACATTCAATGGGGAAAAGAAAGTACTTTGGTGTTGATAACGACAAATTTCTCAGGAGAGGCTTGAGAGCTTGAGAGGTCATTTCTTCTTCTTCTTCAACTGCTAGCAAAAAGAGGAAGGTGCAAAGGTTTATTCCAGCAGCAGGTATAGTAAGGAAGGGAAGAAGGGAAGAGAGGAATGAGTTCAGCTAGGCAATAATGAGGGGGTGGAGAGTTGAGAGCCAAAGGCTCTCTTAATGGGGGAGAGGACAAACAATGGATGGGATAGGGGAGTAGGGGGACAACTTGTAGCAACCCTAGGTTGTTATCAGGCAAATTACATATTACCAAATTCAATATTTTTAAGCATCATTGTCTTTAAGACATCAATATAAGCCTATCTGGAAAATTTGAGATCAATTAGACGTCTCTAAGCCAAAAAGTGCAATTTGACGGTCTAGATGCCCTAAACTAGACCCAAAATATTGATCTCAGAATTAAAATCTGGTTGCATATTTGAATTCCTCACCCGCAAATTAGCTAAGGGTGAAATTTTGGGTCAGTTTGGAGTTCATTTGGGCAATAATCCAATTTAATTTAAATTGGTTCAATTGCAATTAAGGGCTCCATACAATTTAAATTTGCAACTATGCCCTCTGCCGTTTCAAAACAGCGGGCGCGATCTGGACCACCCAGTTCTCGGCCCAGATCGTGCGGCTCGCATTTTATCTCTGGATCGGTCAATCCAGACCGTTCCGCGGTTCGAGTGACAGATCGAACGGCATCCCGCTATCCGCCGTAAGTAGCGCTGCGATCCGTCAGATTCCGCGATCTGAATCCAACGGACGATCTGCTCCCCGCGATCGGCTGTTAGATGTCCTCAGATCAGGACCGTTCCGTCACAATGAACGATCCATCAGATGGCTGCCGTAACTCCAGCTCTGTTCATCATCTTCTCCACTCCGCGCGAGGCCCCGACAGGGAAAATCCAAATCCCCGACAGCAGGACCTGTCCCCCCCACTCCCCCAATCCAGCTCAGCATAGCCGTTAGAGGTTCCCTAATCCAATGAGGCCGCTGAGTCGGGCTCTTCAGCCTGATACCTCCTTTTTGGAAGCTTCGAGAGCTCCTCTTGGCCCGAGCTCTCGGGTCAAGCCAGGCCAAGCCCAGCCCCGCATTTCCTTCTGCACACCTTCCTGAGTCTATAAATAGCCTCAGACTTCACTTTGGAGGCTCCTTGCTGCTCAATTGGGTCCATTCCAATTCTTCCTACTAGCGCCATTAATGCTCCATCAGACTGCTTCCAGTCGATCCCCAACCTTGCGTACAGCTGATAGAGGGTTGCTCTTGGAGTTCAGGACCCTTAAGAGCCTCGCTGCTGCAGCCGATCATCCCCGTCATTCAGCCGAGCTTCAACTAGTAAAAAAAAAAAAACCAGGTACCCACATTTTGGACTGAGCCGTATGGGCTCAATTCCAGCTTGATTTCTTTCTCTGAACTCTTGCCTAACTAAGACGAACTTGTTGCAATTAAATTGATGATCTAGAAGAGTCCGTTCGATCGTATCGATCGAACGGGTTAGCCGTTTCACTGGATTTCAGGGACCAAGCCAGGTCCCAGAGATCCAGAGCCACCCAGGACTAGTTTAGATAGGGCTTCGATCCGTCCTTACACCCTGATGGTGAACGGATCAAGCTCTAGGCCAGGGAAGCCATCTGTGAGGAGAATTTCTCCTCACAGTGAGCTCCTGTAGGTGTAAAGAGGGGAATTAGGGTCTAGAGGAATTGGCCCATCCCCTTTAACAATTTAAGGTTCCAAGGATCGGTCTCGGTCCCAGGAACGTGTGGCCGTCGTCTTTGAACATTGGCCTGGCCCTGATATGAAGAATTTTGCCGATTAGGGTTCGACCTAATCGGGCTCTGTTGGGGCCAGTCACCAGAGGAAGAAGACGACAGCGCGGGTCGGGTCGACCCGTGACCCGCGCTGTCGAACAGTAACGGGCCTCCAGGCCCGATTGACCCGCGCATTTTATTTCGGGTCGGCGCCGTTTTAAATATTAATAATCGATTTATTTAATTATTTTCCTTAAGGAAATTAGGGAAAATTAAATGGAAAAATACATAATGTATTTTCTTAATAACTTTTAATCCACTGGTTAAAAATTTATAAAACCTTATATGAAAATGTTCAAAAAAATCTCAGGAACTCAAATATAAAATAAATTCATGCATCTGATGGTTAGATCTTAAATTATTGCCTAATTATAGTGAATCTTAATTAGGGAAAATTAGTGAATCTACTTAACCAAATTGCATGTTTAAGGTGTCATTAGTTCACTAATATTAAGTAGATTGTAGGTGCTAAGTATGATATTTTTCTGACTTCTAAAATGTTAGTTATTCCCTAATCTTGTTAAATCTTAATTAGTAAATTTTAGGGTTTATACACATTGAAATTTAGCAAATTTAGTTTTTGATTACTTGTATGATAGATTAGGACTTGTATACCAAAAATCTTGTAAATTGAAAGGTAGGATCTTTACTTATGTGCTAATCTTTTTTGATTGGATTTAGGGTTTAATTAGCACTAAGTAATCACTGGTTGTTAAACTTTAATTATTATTTTGCTCTAAAATAGTAAGCTAATTGAAATTAAACCATCCTTTATTACCTACTTAGTATACTTAAACAAATCCAAAATATTAGAATCTTAAATATCTTAATTAACTTAAGAAATCTCTAGATTTGGATCAAGCTTTTAAGACTTGATCTAGATCTGAGATTACCACCAATAATACATAATTAATCCATTGATTTGACATTGATCTTTAAATGCACACTTGATTTGACTTAAGGTTTGAGAAGGGGTCAAACCCTAATATACTTAAGGGGAATCTAAACCCTTAAGAACCCTAACTTAAGTAATGGATTTCAGGATTTGAATCAAACATTTTCCAAAAATACATGTGATTTGCTATTGATCCTAAACATTTGAATTAGACAAATTAAGATTAATAATAATCTATGTGACTTTTTAATCTGAATTTAATCTTAAGATCCCTGATTTTCTCTTAAGTAAGAGGACCAGCATAAGAAAATTTATTACATCATATTAATTTAACAAATGACCAAGTCCTTAATAAAATAGTTGATTTATATCTCATAATCTTAGTATAAGTATGATCAGATGACTTAATCATCTGATCTGATCACCCTAAGCTAAATTGAGAGTTTGGAATCTAATAACAATACTTCTTGAAGGGAGATCTAATATTCTCTTCCTAAGATCATCTTGAATAATTTAAAAGAGACCTAAATTTATATATATCATGAGGTAGGAGGCCTTGTATAACCCCTTGAGGTAGAAGTATAGAAGATCCTATCACCTTAGAGATTGATCTATTCTCCTTGTGGTAGTAATCACTTAAGACATTAGAAGAGATACATCTCCTTGTGGTAGAACCTATATTATGTGATCCTTGATAACATTCACTTGATAAAACTTTGTATAGGATTTACCTATTAGTTTAAAGAATTTTAGTTTTGATAAATCCTCGTTCTATTAAATAGACTTGATTGAACTACGATTGTTGGGTAAGTGTAGTATAGTATACCCATATTACTGGTCCCCAGTAATAATCTGGATTGGTTGAGTCACTCTAAGTAAGATTTGTCTTTGTTGCTATCCTGCGGGCTTAGGCGGACATAACCTCGCTTATAATAAATCAATCAATCCTAAGAGTGTGTTAAATGGGTACCCATTTCTTAGTTTTATTGAAGGACAGTTGCCATCGGGCAATGCCTCATGGCGAAGATCGCTTCAATAGGTATGGCTTAGGTGAAACTAAGAAAAAAGGGGAATTACCTTCCTTAAAACATTAAGTATGATTGTGAATTTAGTGACTAAATGCTTAGTTTGAGATACAAATCATCATCGGATGGTGCCTCTTAATGAAGATCGCTTTATTATGGTGGAGTAATCAAACTAAATGCTGTGTCCTATCTTTGCAGCATATTTAATATGTGTATACAATCACCCTGCTCAGTGATCTTTGAAGTAAATAGGCAACTTTAACTAAATATTGATCTAGAGTTTTGGAGTCAGAATCCTTTTAGCAGGATGCTGCACAGTGGAGACTTAGGATTCATTTTTGTTTCTTACTATATTATTTATGGATTTCGGAATTTTCCATGCATATCATATAATGGCATAAACATAAAGCATAAACATGAGTTGACCTCATTCCTTCTATTGTGACACATGGTTATCAGTGATACAGTATGAGATACGGAATGTTATATACATAGATTGGGGAATTTCAGGGTGCATCTGCATCACCATACTGACCTCCTAACTGTTGTGATTACATTGGACCGTACGATTCATAAACCTTCAGTGATAGTTCTGTGATATACCGTGATATAGCATATCTGTGAGCATTGTTTCAGTAGCATATACTGCAGCTTATAGCATCCTTCTCAGCATTCAATATTTTTAGGTAGTTTCAGTACTTGGTTTTGATGCAGTTTTTCTTTACTTAATTCTTACAGTTCAGTTATTTGATGCTTTACAGTTTTCCTGCATTTTTACTTTATGTTCTACATATTTATTATATTTAGATTAGCTCGTATAGCTAGCTTCGATGTGTTAGACTTCTTGTCTAACACGGGGTACTTTTGGGATCCGGCAATTTGCTAGATCCTGAGCAGTTGTTGGAGACAGGTCAGGAAGACGTCCCAGAGTCTCAGGAGGAACACTTGGAGCTGTAGGGGATCGAGCATCTACTTTTACTTTCTAGTTCCTTCCAGTATTCTAGCTAGACTCTTTATATTCTGCATTATTATGGGTTGTAATAAAACTCTGGATGTATTTTCACTATTCTTTTCTGAGATAGATATATTTTCTACTGCTTCAGACGAATGTATTCTGGATGTTATGCTTTTAGCTTCCGCACTCTGTTATATTACTATACATAGTATTGTGATGTGATCGGCGTACTGGAAACGCTGATATATTTTGTAACGTACATGGGTCCTTCTCTCCTCCCTTATGCCTTATGTACGTACTAAGTCTAATACTTAAGATAAGGGTTCCATTCTTATCTTAGGTATTGGCTCTCGAGCCTACTCTTAGGGCTCGAGTCAGCAGCCTTCAGTATTACTTTGTCTCTTTAAGCCTATTCGGGATGATGGGTTTTACTTGCATGGCCCACCGCTTCCGAGTAGCGCACCGTTTCGCTGCCAAACTATGAATTATACTCGTGTTTTGCGCACGGCGACGGGACGGGGAGCTACACAACTAGGCTGAGCACAGCAGGGGGCTGAAGGGAAAGGGGGCTCACCTAGGTTTGGGTGGCTGTGGATCCCACCCAGCCAATGAAAAAGGAAGAAGACAAAGATTGGAGTTTAAGAAATTAATTTAATTAATCTCAAAAATCATATTTTAAGAACGTTCTCCGAAAGATCTCAAAAATTCACCCCAAACTAATTGGGGGTGAGGAACAAAATGATGAAATCGGATTTTGATTTCGATGACGATTTATTTTTCTTATTTTCTAATTAATTTAAATATATTAAAATATTCAAGAAAATTAAATGTTCTCCGAAAAATCCCAAAAGTTCACCATTGGCTAATTTAAGGGTGAGGATCATAACGACAAAGTTGGATTTTAATTCTGATGAGTATTTAATTTTCCTATTTTCAAGGTATTTAAGTATTATTAAAATATTCGTCGAAATTTCGACGACTTCTGATTGACTCGAAAATATCACCCCTAGCTAATTTTGGGGCAATGAGCGCAATGGCGAAGTCCGATTTTTGATTTGAGGTCAATTTAGATAGGTTCATTTTTAGGGTTTTTGGATTTTTCAAAAATCAGTATTTGATCCATTTGACCCCGGATTTGGACTTGGTCTTAGTGGATGACTCCTAATGACTCGATTAACACTTAGGATCAAGATTAGGATAGAGATTAGTCCTAATTGATAAGGGTAATAACTTAGGTTGTTACAAACTCCACTTAAAAATGATGTCATCTTTGACATCACTCAAGTGGAAAGAAATGGCAAGGATAAAAACATGAATTGAATTTGGAAGCTTACAATGATAGGAAAGAGTACCTGGATTCTCGAAGAGTCTAGGATATTTGACTTGCATATCTGATTCTTTTTCCCAGGTGGCTTTGTTGCAAGAGCGATTCTTCCACTAGACTTTGATCATATTAATAGCACAATTTCTAAGTTGTTTGCGATCATGAGCTAGGATCCAGATTGGCTCCTCGGCATATGACAGATCGGGCTGGATCTGAATTTCTGGGAACTACACGAGGTGAGATGAGTCTCTGAGGCACTTTCTTAAGGATGATACGTGGAATACATTGTGTACTGCAGCAAAATCTTCTGGCAGTCCCAACTGGTATGCTGCTGACCTAATTCACTTCAGCACTTTGAATGGTCCAACATACCTCGGACTGAGCTTGCCTGCAACTCCAAAATGATAGACACCCTTCAAAGGACTGACCTTTAGGTATACAGAGTCTTCTTCCTAAAATTCCAAGGGACGTTGACGGATGTCGTGATATTTGCTCTGCCTATCTTTAGCTTCCCTAATTCTTTACTGTATGAGCTTTACCTTCTTATTTGTCTCTTCTACCAATTTGGAGCCATACAGCTGAACATCTCCCATTTCAGACCATGCTATTGGCATAGAACACTTCCTACCATATAGGGCTTCATACGGAGCCATCTTAATACTCATCTAGAAGCTGTTATTATATGCGAATTCTACTAGAGGAATGTGGTCTTCCCAGGATCCTGCAAAGTCTAATATACAGAGACAGAGCAAGTTCTCTAGAACTTGATTCACTCTTTCCATTTGACCGTCTGTCTGCGGGTGGAAGGTCGCTCTCATGGCTAGTATGGTACCCAGATTCTGATGGACTGCCTGCCAGAGTTTTGATGTGAAATGACTATCTCTATCCTACACAATAGTCTTGGGAATACCATAAAGTCAGACTTTTTCTTTAATATAGGTCTTCGCAATCTTCTCAACTGAATCAGTTTGTCAGATTGGAATAAAGTGCACAGATTTAGTGAGATGATCTACGATGACCCAGATTGTGTCGGCTCCAGACCTCGCACGAGGTAGACCCATGACGAAATCCATGGATATGTCTAACCACTTCCAATCTAGAATTTCTAGTGGGTGCAGTAGACCACCTGGTTTTTGATGCTCTGTTTTTACTAGGCAACACACATGGCACTTAGCTACAAAATTTGCTACACTCTTTTTCATCCTGGGCCACCGGAATGATAGTTTCAGGTCCTGATATATTTTTGTACTCCCCGGGTGCACCTGATATCCTGAATTATGGCCTTCAACTAGTACTTCGTGGTGCATGGACTTAGGAATCCATAGACAATCTCCTTGATTGATAGCACCTTTATGGAATCGAAGATCAGTACGATGACCACTTTCAATGGCTTGCTTGAAGCCCAAGTACTCTTCGTTCTTAGTTTGGGATACAGACACATCTTTGTGAAAGGTGGGTTCCACATTGATGTTTGCCAATACGGAGTTGAGTTTGTGTAACAACCATAGGTTGTTACCATACAAAATAAATGTTGATTGATTTAATTTTTAGTATCATTGCTTTTAGAACATCAAGATAAGCCTATCTAGAAGATTTGAAGTCCATTGGACTTCTCTAAGTCAAAAATTACAATTTGATCGGTCTAGATGCCCTAGTCTAGACCCAAAATATTTTGATCTCAAAATTAAAATTTGATTGCATTTTTGAATTCCTCACCCACAAATTAGCTAAGGGTGAAATTTTGGTGCAATTTGGAATTCATTTGGACCATAATTCAATTTAAATTAAAATGGTTCAATTGCATAAAAGGGTTCCAAACAAATTAAATTTGCAAATATACCCATATACCCAAATTAATGGCCGGGCTCCGCTGTGCGGACCACGGGCGATCTGCTGTGGAGCCCGGGGTACGCGACAGCGGGATCTCGCGGATCTGATCGTTCCGTCTTTTTAATCAACGGTCGAGATTTAATCCTGTGAAACCGCGGATCGACCGTAGGATCTACCCGACCGATCCAACGGCCCGGATCATCTCCATGATCGGTTGTTAGGATCTGAGTGATCCGAGCCGTTCCACCATCTGATCGATAGATCAGACGGTATCCGAGGCACCCGACACTGTTCATCTTCGTTTTCCTATTGCCGCGCCCGACAGAAGAATTTTCCTGTACTGCCAGCTGGCCATCCGGTCTGCCACTCCCCTCTCCAGCTCAGCAGGCCATTGCTGAGTTTTCCCTAATGGCCAAGGGACCCCAATCGGGCCTCGTGACCTGGCCGAGCTCGAATTGGAAATTCGAGAGCTCGGCCATGGCCCGACCTCTCGGGCCCTCTCCAGCTCGAATTAACCCTCCAGAAGCTTTCCTAAGTTCGTCTGAGTCTATAAATAGCCTCAGCAAACCTTCCCTAGACCCTTTGCTGGTCAATTGAACCCGAATTCCCCTCTATCTTCACTTCTCCATTTCCGTCTGTCTAAGCTCGCACAGGAGACCCTGGAGCTTCTGAACTGTTGATAGTAAGCTCTCCTGACGTTCAGGATCCTTTGCAGCACTGGAGCACCGGCTAGCGTTAGTCAAGCCCTCTGGAAATCACCCCGAGCTCCCTCGTCAGTCCAGGTACCCCTCTTACTGGGATCGAGCCAATGAGGCTCGAGCCCTCCTCAGTTTGATGCGTATGAGTTCGTATCGTCGTCTCGAACCCACGGGTATAGAGATTAAGATCTAGGCTAGCCCAATCGATCGATTAAAATTTGATTTCTGAAGGATCATCTCGGTCGACCCAGGTCCCAGCGATCCAGGCCATCCCAGACCCTCAGACCAGAGGGCTTCGATCCGTCTCACCTCCCTGATGGTGTAGGGATCGAGCCCAGGGTCTGGTGTGGTCCCTGTAGGGAGAATTATCTCCATACAGTAACTCCATTGAAGGAGCCTCGGGTGAGCAAGGTCTGGCCGATCCAGACCGGCTCAAAGGGGGCTTCAGGTCCCAATCGATGCGTCTGGATATGGTGATGGTGTAGCAATCGAATGCTGGCCGATCCGTGGACTGGATGCGCCGGAATTTGGCGATTAGGTTTTTCCTAATCGGCCTCTTCCGCGGGACGAAGGATTGGGGACGACGACACTGTGCGGGCCGGGTCAACCCATGACCCGCGCGGTGCGATAGTGCCGGGTCTCCCGGGTCGCGGCCGACCCGCGTGTTTTGATTTTGGGCCGAGCCGATTTAATTAAATCGGAATTTTGGAATTATTTTCCTTAAGGAAAAGAATTCAATTATTCAAATCATAGGTTTTTGATTAAATAAAAATACAGAATGTATTATTTAAATAACTTTTAATCTACTAGTCAAAATTCTATGATATCATATATGAAAATATTCAGAAAAATCTCAAGAACTTAAATATAAAATAAAATCATACATTTGATGGTTAGATCTGTAATTATTGTCTAATTATAGTGAATCTTAATTAAGATAGATTAGTAAATTTACTTATCCAAATTACATGTCTAGGGTGCCATTAGCTCACTTATGATGAATAGAATGCATGTGCTAAATAGAATATTTTTCTGAATTCTGTACTCTTAATCATGCCCTGATTTTGTTAAAACATGATTAGAGAATTTTAGGGTTTATACTTATTGGATCTTAGCAAACTTAGTCTCTGATTACTTGCATAGTTAATTAGAACTTGTATGCCAAAAATCATGTAACTTGAATGGTTGGATTTTTACTTATGTGCCAATCCTTTTTGATTTGAATTAGGGTTTGATTAGCACTAGGTAACCCTTGTTTAGAACTTGAGTTATTAGTTTAGTTTAGATCAGCAAGCTAATGAACTGAATTCATTCTCATAACCTTATTAAATACACTTGAATAAACTCAAAGATATGGAAGCTTAATTATATTAATTAACTTAAGAAATCTTAAGATTTGGATCAAGCTTTTAAGACTTGATCTAGGTCTGAGATTTGCCACTAATAATGCATAATTAATCTACTGATTTGACATTGATCCTAAATGCATAACTTGATTTTTCTTAAGGCATGAGAAGGGGTCAAATTCTAAGCCACTTAAGAAGAATCCAAACCCTTAATAACCCTAATTAAATTGATTGATTCAAAACTTGGGATTAAACATTTTTCCAATGATACATTTGATTCATTATTGATCCTAAACATTTGAATTAGACAAATTAAGGTTAATAATAATATTTAGTGATTTTACTATCTGAATCAAATCTTTAGATCCCTAATTTTCTCTTAAGTAAGAGACTAGCATAAGAAGATAAGTAAAATCATATTGATTAAGTAAGTGATCTAATCCTTAACAATATATTTGATTTAGATCCCATGATCTTAGATTGAGTGTGATCAGATGACTTAATCATTTGATCTAATCATCTTAAACCTAATTATAGAATAGAAACTAATAGCTTAATATTAATATTTAGAGTAGAGGACCTTAAAGTTTCTCTTCTTAAGATCGTCTTGAATTATTTAAGAAACCTAAATTCATAAATCATGAGGTAGGAGGCCTTGTATGAATCCTTGAGGTAGAAGTATAGAAGATCCCATCACCTTAGAGATTGATCTATTCTCCTTGTGGTAGTAAGCACTTAAGACATTAGAAGAGATACATCTCCTTGTGGTAGAATCCATAGTAAGTGATCCGTGATCACATTTGATTGGTGAAACCTTGTATAGGACTTACCTATTAGTTTAAGACTTGTAGTCTTGATAAATCCTTATTCTATTAAATAGATTTGATTGAACCATGATTATTAGATAGTGTAGTATAGTGTACCCATATTACTGGTCCCCAATAATATTCTGGATTGGTTGAGTCACTCTAAGTAAGGTTTATCTTTGTTGCTATCCTGCGGGCTTAGGCGGATATAACCTCGCTTAGAGTAAATCAATCGATCCTAAGAGTGTCTTAAACGGGTGCCCATTCCTTAGTTTTATTGAAGGACAATTGCCATCGAGCAATGCCTCTTAGCGAAGATCGCTTCAATAGGTAAGGCTTAAATAAAACTAAGTAAAGGGGAATTACCTTCCTTAAGATGCTAAGTATAATTGTGAGTTTAGTGACTAAATGCTTAGTTTGAGATACAAAATCATCATCGGATGGTGCCTCCTAATGAATATCGCTTTATTAAGGTGGCGTAATCAAACTAAATGTTGAGAGTCCTATATTTGCAGCATATTTAATATGTGTATACAATCACCCCGCCTAGTGATCTTTAAGTAAATAAGCAACTTTAACTAAATATTGATCTAGAGATTTGGAGTCAGAATCCTTTTAGTAGGATTTTGCATAGTGGAGACTTAGGATTCATTTTTGTTTCTTACTATATTCTTTATGGATTTCAGGATTTTTCATTCATATCATATAATGGCATCAGTATAAGCATAAACATGAGTCGAACTCATTCCTTCTGATGTGACACATCGTTAACAGTGATACAGTATGAGATACAGAATGTTATATACACAGACTGAGGAATTTCAGGGTGCATCTGCATCACCATACTGATTTCTTAACTGTTGTGCTTACATTAGACCGTACGACTCATAAACCTTTAGTGATAGTTCTGTGATATACCGTGGTATGGCATATTTGTGAGCATTATTTCAGTGGCATATAATGCATCCTATAGCATCCTTCTCAGCATCTGACATTCATTTCACATTGGTTTATGAGCATCTGTCATTTTCAATTTCTTTCAGTATTTAGCTTTGATACAGTTTTACTTTGTTTAGTTCTTATAGCTCAGTTATTTGATGTCTTTACAGTTTTCCCTATACTTTTACTTTACGTTCTTACATATTCGTTATGTTTAGTTTAGCTTGTATAGCTAGATTCAATGTGTTAGACTTCTTGTTTAACACGAGGTACTTTTGGGATCCGGCAATTTGCTAGATCCCGAGTTGTTGTTGGAGGCAGGTCAAGAGGACGTCCCAGGGACTCAGGAGGAGAACTTGGAGCTGTAGGGGATTGAGCATCTACTTTTACTTTCTAGTTCTTTCCAGTATTCTAGCTATACTCTTTATATTCCTGCATTTTTATGGTTTGTAATAAAACTCTGGATGTATTTTTACTTTCTTCTCTGAGATGGATGTTTACTATTGCTTGAGATGAATGTATTCTGGATGTTTTGCTTTTAGCTTCCGCACTCTATTATTCTACTATACATAGTATTGTGATGTGATCGGCATACTGGAAATGCTGATACATTTTATAACGTACATGGGCCCTTCTCCACTCCCTTGCACCTTATGTATGTACTAAGTCTAATACCTAAGATAAGTATTCCATTCTTATCTTAGATATTGGCTCTTGAGCCTACTCTTAGGGCTCGAGTCAGCGGCCTTCAGTATGGCTCTGTCTCCGTAGCCTATTCGGGACGATGGGTTTTACTTGTACAGCCCACCGCTCCCGAGTAGTGCACCGTTCCGCCACTAAACTATGAATAATACTTGTACTTTGCGCGCGATGAAGGGACGTGGCGTTACAGTTTGTCTCCACAGATAGGCTTGATACTCATTTTGCAAAATTCTTCTACTAGCGGGCTTTCTGATATAATGGCACTTATGGTGGCTTGTTGACTCAGGGCGTCAGCTACAACATTTGCTTTTCCAGGATGATACTGTATGTCTAGATCGTAGTCACTGATCAACTCCAGCCACCTTCTTTACATACAGTTTAGCTCTCTCTAGGTGAATATGTACTTTAGACTTTGGTGATCAGTGAATATCGAGCATTTATTTTCGTATAGATAGTGTTGCCAAATCTTCAGAATGAACACTACTGCAGCTAACTTGAGGTCGTGAACTGCATAATTCCTCTCATGGGTTTTCAATCGTCGTGAAGCATAGGCGATGACCTTACCTTTCTGCATTAATACAACTCCTAGGCATATACTAGAGGCATCAGTGTATACATAATAGTTCACCCCTTATGTTGGGAGAACTAATACGGGGGCAGAAGTAAGTGCATCCTTAAGTGCTTGGAATGCCTCCTCACATGCTGGTGACCATTCAAATGGTACTGCCTTCTGAGTGAGCTTGGTAATAGGAGAGGCAATTTGGGAGAAGCCCTTTATAAACTTCCTATAATAACCTACCAAACCTAAAAAACTTCTGACTTCGATTACTGATTTGGGTTGAGCCCCCTCTTGGATTGTGCTAATCTTGTTGTGATCAACACAGATTCCTTAGGCATCAACTACATGGCCCAGGAAGGCGACTGAATCTAGCCAAAATTCACATTTCGAATACTTGGCATATAACTGATGATCTCGCAACTCATTCAAGATAATTGTGAGGTGGCCTTCATGCTCCTTCCTTATCTTGGAATATATCAAAATATCATCTATGAAGATGATGACAAATTTATTAAGATAGGGTTTCAGGATCCGCTGTATCAGGTCCATAAAGATAGAAGGTGCGTTGGTCAACCCAATTGACTCACCAAGAACTCATAGTGACCGTACTGAGTTTTAAAAGTGGTTTTAGCAATGTCGGACTCCTTCACCTGCAGTTGGTGGTATCCAGATCGCAGATCAATCTTTGAAAATACTTTTGCTCTAGCCAACTGGTCAAATAAGTTATCGATACAGGGTAATGGATACTTATTCTTTATGGTCACTTTATTTAGCTCTCTATAGTCAATGCGCATTCTCATCGACCCATCCGTCTTTTTCACAAATAGAATTGGAGCTCCCCATGGGAATGAACTTGGTCTGATAAGACCATTCTCCAATAGTTCTTGTAACTGCTTGCTCAATTCCTGCAGTTCCTTGGGTGCCATGCGGTAAGGTGCCTTCGAGATTGGCTGGGTTTCAGAAATGATGTCTGTAACAACCCTAGGTTGTTACCATGCTAATTGCAGGTTGTTTAATTCAACTTTTAGTGCCATTGCCTTTAGAACATCAATTTAAGCCTATCTGGAAAATTTGAAGTCCATTGGACTTCTCTAAGTCAAGAATTGCAATTTGATCAGTCTAGATGCCCTATTCTAGACTCAAAATATTTTGATCTCAGAAATAAAATCTAATTGCATTTTTGAATTCCTCACCCCCAAATTAGCTAAGGGTGAAATTTTGGTGCAATTTGGAATTCATTTGAGCCATAATTCAAATTAAATTGAAAATGTTCAATTGCAAAAAGGGGTTCCAAACATTTAGAATTTGCAAACTTACCCTCGGCCGTTTTAAAACAACGGGTGCAATCTGAACCGTCCATTTCTCGGATCAGATCGTGCGGCCTGCGCTTTAACTCAGGATCAATCAATCCAGACTGTTCCGCTGTTCGATCGAAGGATCAAACAGTATCCAACCATCCACTGTAAGTAGCGCTGCTATCCGTCAGATCTAGAGATCCAAATCCAACGGACTATCCTCGCCCCGCGTTCGGCCATTAGTTGTCCGAGGATCTGGACCGTCCCGCGTCAACGATCGATCGATCCAACGGCTACCGTGGATCCCGCACTGTTCTTCGTCTTCCTCTCTTCTGCGCAAATCCCCGACAGGAAAAATCGTATCTCCGATAGGCAGAGTCTGTCCCCCACTCCCCAAGCCAGCTCAGCAAGGTCGTTAGGGCATTTCCCATTTTGGTGGCACCTCTGGGTCGGGCCCTTGGGCCCTGTGCACCCTAATGTGGGAGCTCTGAGAGCTCCTCCTGGCCCGAGCTCTCGGCCCAAGCCAAGCCTCAGCATTTCATCCCAATGCCTTCCTGAGGCTATAAATAGCCTTAGGTCTCACCTTAGAAGGGTTTTGCTGTTCAATTGAGTCCATTTAAAGCTTCCCCTCTGCCCGCCATTGCTGCTCTGCTCAGCTTCCTCCATACGCTCCTAAGCTCGCGTACAGCTGATAGAGGGTTACTCCTGGAGTTCATGACCCCTAAGAGCCTCTCTGCTGCTTCGTGCCAAGCTCTGTCATCCAGTACAGCTCAGACCAGTAAAAACCAGGTACCCCCAATCGAGACTGAGTCGTATGGGCTCAGCTCCCTCTCAATTTTGATCACCGAACTCCTCTCTAGCTTTGGCGAATTGTTTGCAATCAAATTGATGGGTTAGGGGAGGTCCGTTCAATCGTATCAATCGAACGGGCTATCCGTCTCTCAGATCTTGGGACCGAGTAAGGTCCCAGAGATATAGAGTCTCCCAGGACACGTTTAAATAGGGCTTCGATCCGTCCTTACGCCCTGATGGTGAACGGATCAAGCCCTAGCGTAGACAAGCCCCTTGTGAGGAGAATTTCTCCTCACAGTGAGCGCCTTTCGAGTGAAATGGGGAAATGGGCTCTAGAGGAATTAGTCCACACCATTTAGCATTTTAGGTTTCCTAAGGTTAGCCATGGTCTTAGGAATGCGCAGCCATTGTTCTCACGCCCTAGCTTGGCTCGAGGACTGAGAATTTTGGCGATTAGGGTTCGCCCTGATCGTCCTCAGTCGGGGCCAGGCGAAGGGGAGAAGATGACAGCGCGGGTCGGGTCGACTTGTGACCCGCGCTGTCCAACAGTAACGGGCCCTCAGGCCCGAGCGGCCCGTGCGTTTTGGGATCGGGTCGGCGCCGGGTTAAATAATAAATTAGTTATTTAATATTTATTTTTCTAAAGGAAATTAGGAAAATTAAAATAGGAAAATACAGAATGTATTTCCTTAATAACTTTTAATCCACTGGTCCAAATGCTAAACTATCATATATGAAAATGATCGGAAAAATATAAGAAACCTGAATATAAAATAAAATCATGCATCTGATGGTTAGATCATTCATTATTGCCTAATTATAGTAGATCTTAATTAGGGAAAATTAGCCATTCCACTTATCCAAATTGCATGTTTAGGGTGTCATTAGTTTACTTATGATGAATAGAATGCATGTGCTAAGTAGAATATTTTTCTGAATTCTGTACTCTTAATTATGCCCTAATTTTGTTAAAACATGATTAGTGAATTTTAGGGTTTATACTTACTGGATCTTAGCAAACTTAGTCTTTGATTACTTGTATGGTTAATTAGAACTTGTATGCCAAAAATCATGTCATTTGAATGGTTAGATTTTTACTTATGTGATAATCCTTTTTGATTAGGATTAGGGTTTTGATTAGTATTAAGTAACCCTTGCTTTAGAACTTGAGTTATCAGTTTGGTTTAGAACAGCAAGCAAATGAACTGAATTCATTCTTACAAACTTATTAAGTATGCTTGAATAAACTCAAAGATATAGAATCTTAATTATCTTAATTAACTTAAGAATTTTTAATATTTGGATCAAGCTTTTAAGACTTGATCTAGGTCTGAGATTGCCACCAATAATACATAATTAATCTACTGATTTGACATTGATCCTAAATGCATAACTTGATTTTTCTTACGGCATGAGAAGGGATCAAACCCTAAGCTACTTAAGAAGAATCTAAACCCTTAAGAACCCTAATTTAATTGATTGATTCAAAACTTTGGATTAAACATTTTTCCAATGATGCATTTGATTCATTATTGATTCTAAACATTTGAATTAGACAAATTAAGATTAATAACAATCTTTGGTGATTTCACTATCTGAATCAAATCTTAAGATCCCTGATTTTCTCTTAAGTAAGAGACTAGTATAAGAAGACAATTAAAATCATATTGATTAAACAAGTGATCTACTCTTTAACAATATGTTTGATTTAGATCTCACAATCTTAGATTGAGTGTGATCAGATGACTTAATCATCTGATCTAATCATCTTAAACCTAATTATGGAACAGAACCTAATAGCTTAATGTTAACATTTAGAGGAGAGGACCTTAAAGTTTCTCTTCCTAAGAATGTCTTGAATAATTTAAAAAGACCTAAATTCATATATCATGAGGTAGGAGGCCTTGTATGAATTCTTGAGGTAGGAGTATAGAAGATCCCATCACTTTAGAGATTGATCTATTCTCCTTGTGGTAGTAATCACTTAAGACATTAGAAGAGATACATCTCCTTGTGGTAGAATCCATATTAAGTGATTCTTGATCACATTTGATTAGTGAAATCTTGTATAGGACTTACTTATTAGTTTAAGACTTGTAGTCTTGATAAATCCTTGTTCTATTAAATAGACTTGATTAAACCATGATTATTGGGTAGTGCAGTATAGTATACCCATATTACTGGTCCCCAGTAATATTTGGGATTAGTTGAGTCACTCTAAGTGAGATTTATCTTTATTGCTATCCTGCGGGCTTAGGCGGATATAACCTCACTTAGAGTAAATCAATCGATCCTAAGATTGTATTAAATGGGTGCCCATTCCTTAGTTTAATTGAAGGACTGTTGCCATCGGGCAATGCCTCCTTGCGAAGATCGCTTCAATAGGTATGGCTTAAATAAACTAAGTAAAGGGGAATCACCTTCATTAAGATGCTAAGATGATTGTGTGTTTAGTGACTAAATACTTAGTTTGACATACAAAATCATCATCGGATGGTGCCTCCGAATGAAGATCACTTTATTGGGGTGGCGTAATCAAGCTAAATGTTGTGAGTCCTATCTTTGCAGCATATTTTAATATGTGCATACAATCACCCCGCCTAGTGATCTTTAAGTAAATAAGCAACGTTAACTAAATATCGATCTAGAGATTTGGAGTCAGAATCCTTTTTAGTAGGATTCTGCACAGTGGAGACTTAGGATTCATTTTTGTTTTTTATTATATTCTTCATGGATTTTGAGATTTTTCATTCATACCATATAATGGCATAAGCATAAACATGAGTTGAACTCATTCTTTCTGTTGTGACATATGGTTATTAGTGATATAGTATGAGATACGGAATGTTATATACATAAACTGGGGAATTTTAGGGTGCATCTGCGTCACCATACTGACTTCCTAACTGTTGTGCTTACATTGGACTGTACTACTCATAAACCTTCAGTGATAGTTCTGTGATATACCGTGGTATAGCATACTTGTGAGCATTATTTCAGTGGCATATAGTGCAGCTTATAGCATCCTTCTCAACATTTGACATTCCTTTCACCATGGTTTATGAGCATCTGACATTTTCATTTACTTTCAGTATTTAGCTTTGATGCAGTTTTACTTTGCTTAGTTCTTACAGTCCAGTTATTTGATGTCTTTACAGTTTTTCCTGCACTTTTACTTTACGTTCTTGCATATTTGTTATGTTTAGTTTAGCTTGCATAGCTAGCTTTGATGTGTTAGACTTCTTGTCTAACCCGGGGTACTTTTGAGATCCGGCAATTTGCTAGATTTCGAGCAGTTGTTGGAGGCAGGTCAGGAGGATGTCCCAGAGACCCAGGAGGAGCAATTGGAGCTGTAGGGGATTGAGCACCTACTCTTACTTTCTAGTTCTTTCCAGTATTCTAGCTAGACTCTTTATACTTATGCATTTTAATGGTTTGTAATAAACTATGGATGTACTTTTACTTTCCTTTTTTGAGATGGATATTTACTATTGCTTGAGATGAATATATTCTGGATGTTTTGCTTTTAGCTTCCGCACTCTGTTATACTACTATACATAGTATTATGATGTGATCGGCATACTGGAAATGCTGATATATTTTGTAAGTACATAGGTTCTTCTCCACTCCCTTGCACCTTATGTACGTACTAGTCTAATACCCAAGATAAATATTTCATTCTTATATTGGATATTAATTCTCGAACCTACTCTTAGGGTTCGAGTCAGCGACCTTCAGCATGACTTCGTCTCTCTAGCCTATTCTGGGAGATGGGTCTTACTTGTACGGCCCACCGTTCCTGAGTAGCGCACCGTTCGACCGCCGAACCATAAAATGATACTTGTCTTTTGCGCACGGTGACGGGACGGGGCGCTACAATGTCAATTGCAAACTCCACTTCCCGTATAGGTGGAAGATCGAGTAGGCTTCGGGGAAAACATCAGCGAACTTGCAAACAACGGGATTCTCAGATAGAGGGGTATCTTGCTTCTTGTCTCCCAGTATCGTCACTAGGAATGCTTCACAGCCCTTGCTTACCAACCTCTTTGCATGAATGGCATTGATTAGAGAGGCTCTTGTGCTGAAGTCCCCGATGAATGGCTTAGCTTGCTTGCCATCACCCAGAGTAATCTTCTTCTTATGGCAGTTAATGGTGGCATGATGTTGACTTAGCCAGTTCATTCATAATATAACATCGAAGTTGGCTATGGGAAGCACTACTAACTTATCCTCGAATGCCTTGTCTCTGATAGGAATCTGAATTTTGTAAAATTGATGGGCAGGTAGTTGAATTCCTGACGGTAACCCTACACTCAAATGGTTGGCTAGACAATGCAATGGTATATTGAGAGCTCTAATCCAACTCTCAGAGATGAAGGAGTGACTAGCTCTAATATCAAACAAAATGTTGTAGGGTCTATTATTTATAAGAATTGTACCTAATTACAAATGCGATAATTTACAAGCTACATTTAAACAAGGAATGCTAGGAAATAAATGGGTTCAGAAATGTGTACCTGACACCACATGATTATCTTCTGTGGCCTCAGTGGGCGTGAGGCGTACACTCGAGCTTGGCCAGTAGGCCTGCTATTATAGGGCTGCTGGGCAGGTGGCCTTGATGTACCAGGATGGGAGGTAAGAGGTGCCTCACATCATGGAGCAGGAGGTAGTAGTGCTGGGCGTGTTGTTGCTGTGTGTGGCGGCCCTGCCCCGCCGTGGTCCTGTTAACCCTTAAGTTAACATGATTACGGTGGAGGGGTCACCAAATGACAAGGTCCCCACTTAGGATTGGATTAGACACATGTTCTAATCCAACTTAATTAAGGACTTTGCCATTCAACCCAAAATACTATCACTAAATGACTATACATGAACTCAGAGTGTGGAAGCATAAAAAGTATAACATCCATCCATACAGTATAAATACAACAATACAGAATAAGTAAAGTGCTGAAAAGAAAAGATTAACCTGTATTATTATAATAATTTAAAATAGATTAAAAGACTAAAAAGAATACTCAATCTCACAAGCAAAAAGAAAACTAGAACTAAAGATCTTCAGGTACGGGCTCTTCCTCTAATGGCAAGCACTCCACTGGATCAGCTGTTCCAATAAACTCAGAACCTACCATTATCAGATTCATAATGGTAGGGACCCAGCCAACAAAAGAAAAACTAGTTAGACTATTGTCTAAGCACATTTTAGGGTAAACAATTTTATTAAGTTACTAGAATATCACCATAAACCAGTACTGAAGCAAAAAGGTGCAGAAAGCGTACAAAAGAACAGTAATAAGTTATAAACTACAATTTATAACTAAGCAAATAGGAAGTAAGCACATACCTCCTCTGAGCAACTGCAACAAAGACAGGTAAGAAAAAGAAAGACTAAACAAAACTGTAAAAAAAATACAACCTAAACATGCTTATGATCAAACAAATTATGCTAGGTAACATACAGAAATTGAACAGTCTAAAACTGAAAACAATTAACATCCTATGTGAGCATATGAAAATAGTAAGTAAAACTAGCATCCTATATAAAAACACGTGCAGGAAAGCTGTAAGTAAAACAGTGCTACAATGCAGAATATGCAAGTAAAACAGTAACTGAAAACGGAAACTGCAGTGACCATCTAAGTCACTTAAACTGAAAACATACTCAGCAAATCTTAGCCTGATGAGCTAAGAAACTCTGAACTGAACATCACTGAAAACTGTTAGCCTGATGAGCTAAGATAGAATCGAATATAAGTGTACTTGAATTAGTATAACCATATCAGAATCCTGACTCTATAGTCAGTATGGCAAGAGTCTATCCATCCTATCACTCAGACTAGGCATGGTCATAGACTGTCGGACATTAAACCCTCGAAAGGTTGCCGACCCGAACGGGTTGATCGAAGAGGTATGCTAATCAAGCTACACCTTACAAAAAAAAATCACCCTCAACTAGTACTCACCATGTCCAATCCTGACTAATGAGCGCAAAATCTATTTCTCGCCATCCTGGGAATTATTTCAACCAGGCATGGATAGACTTACCGACATTAACAAACCAGCGTGCTATGTCGGACTCGAGGATTGGAGAGGCATACTAGTTAGGCCACAACTTTCTGAAAAACTGAAAACATCGATCAATCATGAATGATATGTATGCAATTCAAAATTTACATGAGATATTCATCAAATATCCTATGTCCAATATATGTGTATAAGGTAAGGGGCTCAAAACAAGGTATGCAAAACATCAATTCAAGGTGAGCAAGAGACTCTATCTAAAACACAGGTGATATCCGTTATTATCTACTTTATTTGTTCTATCTACTCTAAGTTACATAAGTTTCAGAATCATCAATTCTTACACATTCTGTAACTTAGAATCACGAATCCTACTAGTTGAAGATAATTAGGACTGGCCACGTCCTAATTATAACTTAATCAAAATACGACTATTTGGTTAAAGTGAATAAATCATCGACCTAATTTTGTAATTTAATTCATCCCAACCTCATCTTGATTAGCCAAATCAAGATGAAAGGATTAAGAATTAGACTCCAAATGATGGGGTCTAATCACTTAATCTAAAGGTATAATCTATGGGTCTAAGTTTAGAACCCAAAACTCATGGATTAGGTTAAGGCAAATCCTAATGATAAATCAAATTCATTAGGATAGATCTCTATTCTTAGTTCTAAAGTTTAAAGATCAAATAATCATTTAATAAACTGAGAAAATCTAGAAACTAGTAAACTCAAGGTTTCATCTATTGAGTAACCCAATTTACTCAATAGATGAATTCTAACTTAAGATCTATTCTTAATCTTAGGAATTTAAAGCTCTTAATTACTAAGAGTATCTCTCAAGACACACATCCTAACTAATGTTATAAGAACCTAAGGAAAGATCTAAGAATGATTAAAGAAGAGAAATCACTCACTTAAGACTTAGGAATTTTCTTAAGGAGCTAAAATTGAGATTTTAATCAAAATTTAATTTAAACTTGGATTTGATTAATTTCAACTATAAATCATTATATTTACTGATTTTAGTGATTAGAAACTGAATTTAGGGCTTTTAAAGGCTAAACCCTAAATTTGAGCAAAATGACCATTTTGCCCCTACTTAAGGGTTCAAAAGATCAATTTTTGATCTAGGGCTTAAATTCTAAAATTTTCTTTTGTCTAATGTAAGATTAGACAGCAACTAAATTAATTTTGGGTAATTATTAAGCCATATGAGATCAAATTAGTGAATTTGACTCATAAGGGCAAATTAGTAATTTGGCTAAGTAAAAGTTAAATTTTCTTTCAAATTATTGTTGTTTACTGCCTAAGCTTTCCATAGAATCTAAATTCGCTAAATTCTGATAAGTATTGACCAAGTTATGGCCAATACAAGATTTAGGGTTAAAATGTAATTAAGGGATTCTTAATTATGGGTCAAAAATATAACTTTGCCAATTAGTATCCAAATTGAGTAAAATCAGTAGCTATGGTTTACAAATAGCCCACTGATCTCAATGACATGTGGTAGGCTCAATTTGGATCTAATTTGACTAAGTTATGACCAATTTAGGGTTAAGAGTGATTAGTGAGTGATTAGCAAAATTAATCACTCAAACACTAATCCAACCTTACAGATGGATTCTGAATGACTCTAGGAGTCCTCTGAAACTTAAATCACTCAATTTGGATTACTAGATTTGCTAATATTCACTAATCAAGTTTTGGAGTAATTAGGGTGATTAGCAAATCTAACCGTTGGATCTAAAATATTTTTACAGATTACTGTTAATTAGGTTTTTGTGATCTAAATGGATATTTGGATCATCCAATTTGGAACTCAATTGACCAAGTTATGGTCAATTGAAGTTCTAGGGTCAATTAGGGTAATTAGGGTTAAGTCCTAAAAGTGATTAGGCAAAAACTAATACAAACAGCAAGATGAACACTATCAAATTAATCTTTAGGGTTTTGTTAGTATTTTAAGACTCACAAAGTTATGAGCTAAATAAGATTTGTAACATTTAATTTAACTTAAATTAAACCCTAAATAATCACTTTGCTAGATACATGTTCAAATGCAAAATTATTGGTATCAATAAATTCCTCATATTTTTCTGATCAATTTGATATATTCATTTGCATGAATTGGATGTATAAATTGTAAGATATTAATGTTTAAAGTTTAGGATTTAATTAATTAATTAATACTGTTTTAATATAAATAATAAATCTGTTATTATTAATAAATATAAATTCGTATTATTTAAAACGTTATATTTATATATATGATTTTGTTATTATTTATTAAGCAGGTACACGTGGCACTCTATGATTTGCCGACGGTACGAAGGTGGGACCCACAGGCGCTGCAGACCCGACAGGATCTGTCCCGCGAGACACGTGTCCTCGCGGGTTGGCTCGTTGCCATGCGTGCGGGGCCCTCCAGCTGCCACGATACGCCGACCGCGACCGGTTCGCAGACGGACGGTTCGACCGGTCCAGATGAACCGTTCTGGATCGAACCGGTCCAGAACGATCGGATTAGATCTAATCTATCCTAGATCTAACGGCTGGATCTGATTTGAATCAGACGGCTGGAATCGAAGGGCGATTCATCTTCCTCTTCGACGAACCGACGAACCCTAAACCTACTTTACAGACGAACGGCTCGATCGATCGAGGCTCAATTCGATCCATCGAGCCCTAAATACGCATGAAATCAACGATTAAGATAAGAACGATAACAAAAATTAGGAGATGTAGGGGTACCTCAGACGAGCGGTATGAAACTTAGGGCTTGATGAGATCGCTTGAAGTTCAGATCGACTCTTTTTTTTTTTTGCACAAAAATGAAACACCGAAAGGAGCTTAACAGCGTGTGGAGATCCTTAAAAGAAGCTATCGAGGATGAAGAGCGGCGGTGAGGAGTAGCAGAGGAAGGCATCTGGCGCTAGATGCAGCCACGCGTCTGCGAAGGTGACAAGTGCAGAGAGGGAGGATGACGAGCTGCTTACCATTCGATCGAATTCGATCGAACGGTCGGATGAACTGACGGCGCAAAGTGGACGGCGTTACCTCACTCTAATGGCGCCGCTAATAGGAATTTAAATAATAATAATAATATAATAATTTATTTAAATTTTATAATTCAAATTCAGATAATTAAACTCATTCTAAATTTTTCCAATATATCATTTCTAGCTAATTGAAGGGTGCTGAACACAATGGCGCACTCGGATTTTTATTTCGACGAGTATTTAATTATTTGATTATTTGGGGTATTTAAATATTATTAAAATATTCGACGAGTATTTAATTATTTGATTATTTGGGTGTCTTAGATGTGACTCCAATGTTTCTGATATAGTGACTGAATTGTCAGAAGAATCTTCCATTAGGTAGAGAAGAATGCAAATTCTAATCTGACACCTTATGAAATTCTCTGATACCAACTATGGCACCCCACCCCTTAATCCACAAGATTAAGCTAAGGGGTGGTGTGTCACTCTGACTAATCTGCCACTTATTATTGGATTGGGATGAAATCCACAATCCACCTAATAATGGAAGGAGTAAGCACAGAATCAAATAACTGGTCACTATATAAGAAATTCATACAGAGTGCAGAAGTGATATAAATAAGAAATATCCAAGCATCACAATATGAATAGCATGAAATATGACTCAGAATAAATAGCATTATAATCCAAAATACACAGTCATGAGTAGCTATATTATTACATTATATTAAAGTTTAAATAATTTAAGAAAAATACTCTCATCCTCACTGTAAGAAAACTAAATAGTAGCTCATTCTAAAGGATCCTCCTCTAGATAAGGCTCCACCTCAAGCACCTGATCTTCTAACTATGGGAATCTGCCATTGTCAGTTTCACAATGTAGGGCCCTAACTAAAAAGAGAAAATCTTGTTAGACAAATTGTCTAAGTACATTTTAAGCTGGTAAATTTTTTGTGTTTTGTAATATCACCATTCAACATACTCTAAGCGATAACTAAATCAGTAAGGGAGCATCTAGCATAAACAATATAAAGGAAAAAGCTATAAACAACATTTATAACTTAAGCAAAAAGGAGGCTAAGACATGCCTCAATGTAAGCTAAACAAGGCAGGGCATATAAGTATGAGTAACTGAACAAGTACTGAAAGAAAATACTACATCTTAAACATGCTGGTGATTATAAGAATTATACAAGTTAAATAAATAAACTCAACCATGATACATATAAATAACAGCAATAAATTTAACATCCTAAAATATATATAAGCAAAACAAAGAAATAATTGACTGAATGAGAATACTGAAGCGTATACAAATTATCAATACTATATATGAACATCCATGTACTAATTGCCATATAGAAAAGAGCTAATATAGCCCACTGAATATCAAAAGGATCTAAGCATCAACAAGGAGGCTTAGGCACAAAACTATATTCTTCTAACGTCATCAGAGAGGCATAGGTAGAATATAGGGTTTTCTCTTAGCGTCATCAAGGAGGCATAGGCAGAAAACACATAACAAATTTTCTCCTAGCGTCAATAAGGAGGCATATGCAGAAAATATAAGCACGGTCTTCTCCTAGTGTGGTGCCCCGCACCTTTAATCCGCCAAAGGATTAAGTTAAGGGTGGGGTGTCACTCTGGCTAACCCCTCACTTACCATTGGATTATGATAGGCTCCATAATCCAATTGATTAGGGAAGGATTAACACAAAATCAATCTAACAGTCACTAAATAAGTAAATGTACATAGTGCAGAAGCGATTTAAGGAAATGTAAATCATCCAAGCATCACAGTGTAAATATCAAAACAGAACTCAGAATATATAATCATACTATCCAAATACACAGTCAATGGTACCTGCATTATTACATCATTTAAAATATTTAAATAAAAATATAATGTAAACCACTCATCCTCACTCGAAGAATAAAGGAACTAGACGGCAGCTTCTTCCACGGGCTCCTCCTCTAGGTATGGCTCCACTCCTAACTCCTGCTCATCTAACTGAACGGAGTCTGCCATTGTCGATTTCACAATGTAGCGCCCCAGCCAAAGAAAAGAAAAATCTGGTTATACAATTGTCTAAGTACATTTTAAGCTGATGAATTATTATATGAGTTAAGTAATATCACCATTCTACAATATCTAAGTAACATATATTTATATAAAGGAGCAGCATGCAATACAAGAGAAAAGGATAAGCTATAAACCATCATCTATAGCCTAAGCAAGGAAAGGAAAGAGGCTAAGACATGCCTCACATACAAATTAAACAAGGAATGGCATATAAATATACATAATTAATTGAGTGCAGTAAGAAAAAATATACATCCTAAATATGCTGGTGATCAACAGAAAACATGCCAATTAAAATAAATAACTCAGCAGTGGTACATATAAATAACAGCAAGATTCTAACATCCTAAATATATATATATATAAAAGCAGTACAAGGAAATAGCTGATGGAATAGAATACTGAAAAGTAAACAACAACAACTGCATATAAAGCCACACGTGCATCGACTGCCATACAGAAAATAGCTACTCAAGCCCATCGAATACAAAAAAACTTAGCACCATCACGGCTAAGTCATAAAACTGTGTACCCCTAGCGACATAAGGAGGCTAGGCAAATAAGCACACAAAGCAAGCGAAAGGTCTTAGCACCAGTACGGTTAAGGCCCAACTGTATTCTCCTAGCGACATAAGGAGACTAGTAAACTAAGCATACAAGGCAACCTTAACACCAGTACGGCTAAGGCACCAATGGTGTACCCCTAGCGACATAAGGAGGCTAGTAAACTAGGCACATAATAAAAACAGATCCTTCCCCTAGCGACATAAGGAGGCTAGGCAATAAGGACATAACTGAGAGGCAACTCATAAAACCATTATCTTTTCATAAATCACTTTAATATTTTTATAAGGAATCTAAGGAGTCTCCATATTTTCCTAACATTTTATTTATGCATCAACAGTCTTATATGATATGCTCAAGAAAATATGGCACAAAAGTACAAGGAATGCGTACCAACAAAATATCAATAGAAGCAATGGACTCTACTAAACATGGTGATATCATTTGTTTTCTACTTAACCTTCTAACTATTCCAAGTTACACAAGTTTAGAATCACTGTTTTCCTATTATCGAGTGTAACCCAGAAATTCGTCCTTATAAGTTAAAAAGGATTGGAACTGATCAGGTTTCAATCTAGTTCAATCAGATAGACGACTACGAGTTAAATCAATAAATCATACGTCCTAGTTTTGTGAATTTAGACGTTCTAACTAAGATCTGATCAAGATCTTCTAAACCTATAGATTATGGATTAAACACTACGAGATTAGATTTAATCACATAATCCAAAGGATGAGACCTAAGTTCTAGATTTTATTCTATAAGTGATCTACTAGTTATGGTAAATCCTATTAAGTAATCAAGCTTAATAGGATGAATCTCCTATCTTAAATCTAAGGTTAAAAGATAAAATAATCAGAACAAGTTGTAAAATAAAAGAAAAGTCTAAAAGCTAACAAAACTAAGGTTTCACCTATTGGGTAACCCAATTTACCCAACAAATGAACTCTAACCTATGATATAGTCCTAGTCTCAGGAAATGTCCTTAAGGTGTAGTGCTTAAGACTTAAGATAATCCTAGAATCTGATCTAATGGTTGATCTTACTCACTTAAATGTCACTAAGATAATTATAGCATTAGTTTTAGGGTTCTGGAATGTTATCTAAAGGGGTAGGGGCACTTAACCCAATCTTAGGGCAAAATGACCATTTTGCCCCTACTTAAGGGGCAAAAAGTCAACTTTTGACTTAGGAATCAGAATTTAATTCTTTTAGTTCCAATTGATTCCTTACTGTCTAACTTGAAGATAGACAGTAAGTACGCCTAAATTGGGCGAGAAACGATCAAGTTACGACTAAAATAGGGCTATGGGTAATTTGGTCATTTACCTAAATTTCTAGGGTTTAGATCCTAAATATTATTTCAGTATGTTGATGACATTGAAATTCTAAGTTAGATAGCTTCTTAAATTTTTGAATTTGGAGTTGATTTGACCAAGTTATGGCCATTTGAATTCCAAGGGCATTTTGGTCATTTTTCACTAAAGTCAACTAAGTTCTAGAGTTGACTTTTTGTCCTGAAGTCAGAATGGAAAAACTAATACTACTACGGTGATGGGGCCGCTCTCCTGAGTATTTTAAGACCCATATTGACTATGTTTCGATAACCGAGTAAAAAGTTATGAAGCTCTAAAAAGGTCATAAAATACTATCTCGTTATACGTACCCCGAAATAAATTTTTACATTATGTTATTTGATTCCTTACATTTTTTTGAGTATTTTAAGACATATATTGGCTATGTTTGAATCATCCTACAAAAAGTTATTAAACTTTTAAGATTTACTATTCAAAAATTCAATTTGAATTATTTTACTATTTATTTATTCAAATTGAATTATTTTACTGTTTATTCCTAAAGTTTTTATATAAGATTTCTGAAATTATTAATCCTTAATTAATCTGTGATTAATTAGGCTTAATTATTAATTAACATTAATTAATCTATTATTTAATTAATTAAATTATATTTATTTTACTGTAGCAAAGTAATTAGTACTAAACACTATTTAATTAGTCTTAATTATCAACTAATATTTAATTATGATTAATTAATTATACTTTATTGTTTAATAATAATTAATTATCCTAATTACTATTTAAGGTTTAATTAACCTTTAATTAACCTTAATTAATTAAGGTTACTGTTTAAATGTAATTAACACTAATCATAACTTAATTAACCACTAACTGTAATTAATTAATCATTAACAGTAATAAATTAACACTAACAGTAATTTAATTAATAATTTAATTAATAGACAGTGGGCCCCACTAGACATGTGGCACTACCAGAGGCTGCCACGTGGCACTGTGGGCCCCACAGGGGCTGAGTCAGCTCGGGTGACTGGGCAGTGGACCCCACCTGACACGTGGCACTGTGGGCCCCACGGGGAGCGGGACCACCGCGGTTGACCGGGCAGTGTGTCCCACTTGCCACGTGGCGGGCCCAGAGGCTGCCACGTGGCGCTGTGGGCCCCACTGGGGAGCCGAACCGTCGCGCGGCTCGGGCTGTGGGCCCCACGTGACACGTGGCGTGCCGGCTGGCTGCCACGTGGCACTGTGGGACCCACAGCCGAAGCCGAAGCGTCGCGGGCTTCGGCTGGTGGGTCCCACTGGACACGTGGCAGGCCCAGAAGGCGCCACGTGGCCTGGTGGGCCCCACCCTGCTGACGTGGACCCGGCTCGGGCGGGTCGGGCTCGGGTCGACCCGGCCCAACCCGGACTTCGCCTCCTTTGCGGAGACGGCCCGAGGGCGCCTGGCTAGGGCACGGCTTTTGCCGGCCTTCCCGGCGCTGGACCACCTCGGCCCGCACGGCTGGCAGTAGCCCTCGACTAGGGCTACACGCCGGTGGGCGTACCTTCGCCGGGGGTGGCCGGAGACGGCGGCTAAGGCTAACCCTAGTTCCTAGGGTTTCGGCGGACGCGCAAAAATCTGGCCCGAGGCTTTAAGCCTCGGCCTGAGTCAGCCGGACCTGATCGAGGTCGATCAGGTCCGGTTGATTGTCGATCCTAGTACCGATTTACAATTCTTATACTACGCGACGGCGAAAAGTTGAACGGAGGGGGAGATCGGGAGGTACCTGGCTTGGACGACGGACGGCAGCTCGGCTCAGTTCGGGCTGTGCGGACTCCGGTTCGTGTAACCAGAGATGGGGGGCGCGGGGGAGGTCCTTATGGACCTCCGGACGGAGCAGCCGAGGCGGGGGAGGCCTCTGGTTGGCCGGGTGGGCGGCGGGCGCGTGGCGTGGCGTGCGGGCGACGGGGCCGAGAACGACGGCCCCGGACCGTCGGATCCGCGCGATCGCGGACGGTCCGGATCAACCCAGACCGCGCGACATGGATCGCGGCCGAGAGCCATGGGATCCGCGCGATCGTACGGTCCGGATGGATCCGTCCGATCGGACAGCGCCGTTAGCGCCATCCACTTAAGTTGACGGCGCCGTAAAAAAAATTATTATTTTAATATTTTTTTTTGTCGGAAAAATTTGAACATGTTTTTCATAGCTAATTTGGGGTCAAGGAATTCAATGGCAAAGTCGGATTTTCGATCCGACGAGTATTTTGATACCTCTATTTCCGGGGTATTTTTATTATTAAAATATTCGTCGAAATTTTGACGACTTCCGATTGACACGAAAACGTCACCCCTAGCTAATTTGGGGTCAACGAGCGCAATGGCAAAGTCCGTTTTCCAATCCAAGGTCAATTTAAATAGGTCAAATTTTAGGGTTACCAAAATTTCTAGAAATCAGGATTCGATCCATTTGACTACTGATTTGGACTAGGTCTTAGAGGTTGACTCCAATTGACTTAATTAGCACTTACAATTGTATTTAAGACTTATGATTAGTCCTAATCAACTATGGTAGCAACTCGGGTTGTTACAGCTACGCTGCGTGTGGGGCCCACCGTTGCGGTTGAGGCGACCGCAGCACAGAGGCGGGGCCCACCAGGCACACGCGGCAGCGCGTGAGCCGTGGAGCGGGGCCCACGGACGCCCGAGCTCGCCCACGTGGACGGGTCCGCGTGGAAGCAGGCCGGGTCGCGTTCGACCCAGCGTGGCCCGGGTCGTTTCATCTCCTCGCAGGCTGCCCGAGACCGAGCCCTCGGAGACGGCAAATCCCGGCCATCCCGCCGGCGCTTGGACCCGATCCTCACGCCGATAGGTAGAGGACACCGGGCCCTTCATTATGAGGGGTGGATCGCCGGTCAACGACGGTGGGATCTACTCCTAAGTTTAACCCAAATTTGGACGACTCGGGAGTTAGGGTTGCGGTGCTCGATGGACTACTCCTTTGACGACAATAATTGCATACAAGCAACGATACTAGCAATTGAAAGGGGGGTACCTGAAGATGGGCGGCAGGGAGCGACTTAGGGTTCGAGAGGTTGACGCCTGGATGTAGCCGACGGGTCCTAGGGTTCTTCACGAGGTATCCGAGGAGTGGGGACGCTCGGGGTCTTAAGTTGGGGCTGCGGCGGAGTCTGCGAGGTCCTGCTGAGCGCCGGTTGGCCACGGTTGGCGGCCGGGCGCCGCGTGGCGCGCGATCCGCGGACGCTTGGGACGAAGGCTGAGGGCCGTTCGATTGGTTTGATCGAACGGTCCAGATCTGTTTAGGTGAAAATAGCGGGCGCTCGACGGCGTTAGGGAGAACGGACGGAAAATTAAATAAGCTGACGACGTCGTTAATAATAAAATATTATTATTATTATTTTTTTCTTTTTTTTTTTTTAAATTCAAAATTTTGAACATGTTTTTCTTAGCTATTTGAGAGACGAGGAATGCAACGGCGATGTCGGATTTTCGATCCGACGAGTATTTTAATTCATCGATTTGTGGGGTATTTAAATATTATTAAAATATTCGTCGAATTTTCGACGATTTCTGATTGCCACGAAAACTTCACTCATAGCTAATTTGGGGTCAACGAGCGCAATGGTGAAGTCTATTTTCTGATCGGAGGTCAATTCAAATAGGTCAAATTTTAGGGTTTCTGAATTTCTAGAAACTAGGATTCGATCCATTTGACTCCTGATTTGGACTAGGTCTTAAAGATTGACTCCAATTTACCTAATTAACACTTAAGATTAGTTTTACGATTAAGATTAGTCCTTATTGACTAAGATAACAACCTGGGTTGTTACACCTAGCGTCAACAAGGAGGCAAAGGCAGAAGACATAACTGAGAGGCAGCTTTAACACATGCAATTATTATCTTTAATCATTTATCTTAATGTTTTCATAAGGAATCTAAGGAGCCTCCATAATTTCCTAAAATTTTATTCATGCATCAAAGTCTTATATGATATGTTCAAGGAAATATGGTAAAAATATTAAGGAATGCATAGCACAAAAATCAAATAGTAAGCAAAGGACTCGACTAAGCATGGTGATATCATTTGTTTTCTAGTTTTAACCATTCTAACTATTCTAAGTTACACAAGTTTAGGATCTCCAATTCCTACTATCGAGTGTAACTTAGAAGCTCAGCCTTATAAGTTAAAAAGGATTATAATTGATTATGTTATAATCTAATTCAATCAAATGCGACACAAGTTAAATCAATAAATCATACGTCCTAGTTTTATGAATTTAGATGTTTTATCTAAGATCTGATCAAGATCTTCTAAGCTATAGATTATGGATTAAAAATCATGAGATTGGGCTTAATCATATAATCCAAAAGGATAAGACCTAAGATCTAAGTTTTATTCTAAAAGTGATCTATTGATTAAGGCAAATCCTATTAAGCAAATTAAATTTAATAGGATGAATCTCCTATCCTAAATATAGGGTTGGAAGATAAAATAATCAAATATAAAATGCAACATAGGCGCTATGGTATGCTATAGCGAACCCTAATTCGAAACTGAGGCGCTGCAGCGCGCTGTAGCGGATTTTGCATTGCAGCACGCTGTAGCGGGCCCAAATTCTCAACTCTGGGCGCTGCAGTGCGCTGGAGCGCCAGATGGTGATTTCTCATGTGAGAAAATAGCAATGGGTCAACTTTCGGGCTCAATTAGTCTTAACCTAAAGCACTTCACGTATGGTGCCATATACTGTTGGAAAGCTCTTTTCGAGACCTTTCCATTGGTACCTAAATCAGCACCAAAAAATTAAGTTATTAATACAAACAGTGGGGTTAAATGACAGGGTATGCAGAATGGAGGAAAAATAGGATTACTTTATCTTCCTAAAATAACAACCTTAATGAGCTCTAATGAACTTCATACCTTAAATACAGATTTCTAAGGATACAAACTAAAGATAAGAGTGAAATGGAGTAACCATTGAATACATTCAATGGGGGAAAGGAAGTACCTTGGTGTTGAGTACGGCAGATTTCCTAGGAGAGACTTGAGAGCTTGAGAGGTCCTTTCTTCTTTTTCTTCAACTGCTAGCAAGAAGCAGAAGGGGCTAAGGTTTATTCCTGAAGCAGGTATAGCAAGGAAGGGAAGAAGGGAAGAGAGGAATGAGTTCAGCTAGGCAATAATGAGGGGGTGAAGAGTTGAGAGCCAAAGACTCTCTTAATGGGGAAGAGGACAACCAATGGATGGGATAGGGGAGGGGTTGGCAGGAGATAGAGGGGCAACTAGGCTGAGCACAGCAGAGGGCTGAAGGTAAGGGGGGCTCAGCCAGGTTTGGGTGGCTATGGGTCCCACCTAGCCAATGAAGAAGGAAGAAGATAAAGATTGGAGTTTAAGAAATTAATTTAATTAATCTCAAAAATCATATTTTAAGAACATTCTTCGAAAAATCTCAAAAGTTCACCCTAAACTAATTTGGGGGTTAAGAACGAAATGAAAAAATTGGATTTTGATTTTGACGACGATTTATTTTTCTTATTTTCTAATTAATTTAAATATATTAAAATATTCAAGAAAATTAAATGTTCTCCAAAAAATCTAAAATTTCACCATTGGCTAATTTGAGAGTGATGATCGCAACGATGAAGTTAGATTTTAATTCCAACGAGTTTTTAATTTTCCTATTTTTCAAGGTATTTAAATATTATTAAAATATTCGTCAAAATTTTGACAACTTCCGATTGACACGAAAACATCACCCATAGCTAATTTGGGGGCAATGAGCGCAATGGCAAAGTCCGTTTTTCAATTGGAGATCAATTTAAATAGGTCAATTCTAGGGTTTCTGGATTTTCCAGAAATCAGGACTTGATCTATGTGACTCCTGATTTGTACTAGGTCTTAGTGGGTGACTCCTAATGACTCGATAATGGAGATTAGTCTTAATTGATAAGAGTAACAACTTGGGTTGTTATATTTTCTTTTATACGCATTCTGCTCCTTTACTACTTGTTTTAATTTTAAAGTGTATTATGATACATAAATTAATATAATAAAATGTGTAGCCTAAAATGTACTTAGATATTTTGGATAATTAGATTTTTTTTTGTTGGCTGGGGCCCTATCTTTGTGAAACTAACAATGGTAGACTCTAAGCTATTTGAGATTGTGGAGCCTTCTAAAGGCAGGATTCAAGAGGAGGTCCAAGCTGTTGAAGAACCTTAGCTTTTCTTTCCTATATTATGAGGATGAGTGGATTATATTTCTATTTTCTGCTTGACTTTTAAAATCATATTGTAATAATACAGGGTAAACTTTATTCATTTTACTCTTTACTTATTCTCAGTTGGATGTTTAGCTCCTTATATTGTAATGAATGGATGTTTATTATTTTTGCTTCCTCACTATGCTTTCTAGTACTTATCATTTAGTGAATTATACTTGGAAATGAGAAAGTCCTTAATTATGATGGATTATGATATGTGCCTAATCTATTTATAAATAGGGACCTTGTCATTTAGGTGACCCCTCCACTATAATTATATTAACTTAAGAGTTAACAGGACCATGGCGGGGCAGGGCTGCCACAGTTGGTATCAGAAAACTCCATAAGGTGTCAGATTGGAATTTGTATTCCTCTCTACCTAATGGATTGTTCTTCTACCATTTCATCACTAAATGAATACTTGAAACAACATCCATATCGTTATGAGTATAACTCAAAATAAAGTAAGGAATGAGAAAACTATTATAAATATTAAAGTATGACTATCTAAATAATAATATATGCTCTACAAACTAAAGGGATTTAATGATGATTATAGGCATAAAAGATACTTAAGAATGGCATTCATGAGTTACTTAAAAGAATTCGAGACCATTTGGAGATATGAATTTCAATAGGGACTAAAGCAAGGAAGATCTATAGAAGAGGTGTCAAATGAAGGAGCTCAAGTATTAAATAAACTACTAATAGGAAGGCACTTATAGAGGGCTTGATTTTCCCATTTTGGCTAAGGAATGGCTCGCAAGAGTGAACCATATTTTTAGCACTTTGGAATGGCCAGATAATATTAAAGAGGATGTAGTGTTATGCCTTCTGAGAGATCTTGCAAGAGAATGGTGGATTGACACTTACAAAAGTTTATCCAAGGAACTTCGAAGAGAGCATCGCAAACTCACTTACGAAAATTTTTGTATAGCCTTTTCTGCTAAGTATATAGGCTAAGGTCCTTATTGTGATAAGGATTATGCTTTATGTTTCTTAGATTGTAATAACTTCATGTTTTAAGAATTATGAAATGTTGATGATGTTCTAGTTCTTTTTCAATAAAACTAAGAATGCTAAATTTTATTTTCAGAAAATAAATCCCGCTACTTCTCCTAACAATACTGCAATTAATGATGTCCCAACTTCTAATAATCCCCTAAATAATGCTGTTGCGATACCTAATGGCAATAATACGGAGGAATCAGTTTCTATGAGAAGTGTGATGAATACACTAAACCAACTGGCACTAGCCATTCAAAAGCTAGTATTGCTCTTCCATCTGTCATTGTAAGTACTTCATCTGCGTCGCCAGTTGCACATACATTTAATCTCAACCGATCATCTGGTGATGAAATGCTACATAGCTTCTTAAGACTGAGGCCACCTATATTTGACGGAACCTTATCCCCTATCGATACAATGGCATGGTTAAAAACGATAGAGAAATTTTTGGTAACTCTCAGCTGTCCAAATTACCAAACTGTACGATTGGCCACACATCTGCTTTAAGGTGAGGCTGAACACTGGTGGGACAATATAAGTGGAACTCATTTTGAAGAGTATGAATTAGAAGACATATAATGGGGTTAGTTTGTATAAATATTTAAAGAAACCTTCGTACCTCCATCTTCAAAGAATATTATCGGCAATTCCTTATTAAAGTTAACTCAAGGTAGCCGATCTGTGGCAGACTATGTGGTAGAATTCAGGAAACTGGCATATTTTACACCAAATCTAGTACCTACTGAAGAAGATAAGTGCTATCGTTTCCAAAGTAGATTGCACAACATCAAGGATCATGTCGTCCCATTTCAACTAACTAACTTTAAGAAGTTAGTGGAGACTGCAAGGGTGGTCGAGCACCACCAATTAGCAAAAGAATTTAAGAGAAAAGTATTTACTCTTTCTCATCGAATTGAAAGTTTCAAGCACCACCGTCCCAATCAAGGGAGAGCCTATCAGATGGAAGCTAAGGAATCTGTTAACCAAAACCGAGAATATCAAAAGCCCCATCCCTATGGGAAATGTTACCATTTTGATCGACGATGTTATACATGTGGTCATCAAGGCCATAGATATGAGTAATGTAATGCTTTTAAAACTATCAATGGAGTTATAATAAATCATTCTCGTTGAAATCAGGTATTCAAACCCACTCCTTTGAACAAGAGGGAGCCAAGGATGGCTTTAATGCCACCTCCAGCCAAAGAGAACCAGACTCCTTCAAAGATTCACACAACTGCCTCTCGACCTCCAGTTCCAAATCAAGCAAGGGTCCAAGCAACCAATAATAAACCTGCTGGGATAGCCAGAGTATATAATCTTTCTTCGATTCAAGCCCTTGAAGATAACAACATGGTTTCAGGTACACATCCTTAATACTATAGGTTCAACCTTAAATGTTGCACTTAGTTGAGCTCTGGATGGAAGTCCAACATTTATGGTTTTGGCAAGTTTATAATATGGTAATTTCATATTGTTAACAAGACTTTCTGAGATGAAAGAATGATTAGCCCCAATATCAAATAATACACTTTAGAGCTTTTCTTCTATAATTATGGTGCCTAAATAACTATTTAAATGAAAAAGCATTTAATAAATATTATAATACTAAAAGTAAAGAATTATTAAGGATGTGTATCTGAAACCATGTTATTGTCTTCGGTGGCTTGAATTGAAGTAAGATTATAAACTCTGGCTATCCCAGCATATTTATTATTGGTTGCTTAGACCCTTGCTTGATTTGGAACTGGAGGTCGAGAGGCAGTTGTCTGAATCTTTAAAGGAGTCTGGTTCTCTTTGGCTGGAGGTGGAATTAAGGCCATCCTTGGCTCCCTCTTGTTCAAAGGAGTGGGTCTGAATACCTAATTTCGACTAGAATGATTTATTATAACTCCATTGATGGTTTTAAAAGCATTACATTGCTCATATCTATGGCCTTGACGACCACGTGTATAACATTATCGATCAAAATGGTAACATTTCCGATAGGGATGGGGTTTTTGACATTCTCAATTTTGGTTAACAGATTCCTTAGCTTCCATCTGATAGGATCTCCCTTGATTGGGACGGTGGTGCTTGAAACTTTCAATTTGATGAGAATGAGTAAATGCTTTTCTCTTAAATTCTTTTGCTGATTGGTGGTGCTCGACCACCCTTGCAATCTCCACTAACTTCTCAAAGTTAGTTAGTTGGAATGGGACGACATGATCCTTGATGGATTTACGCAATCCACTTTGGAAATGATAGCACTTGTCTTCTTCAGTAGGTACTAGATTTGGTATAAAATATGCTAGTTTCCTGAATTCTACCACATAGTCTGCCACAGATCGACTACCTTGAGTTAACTTTAAAAAGGAATCGCCGATAATATTCTTTGAAGATGGAGGTACAAAGGTTTCTTTAAATACTTCTACAAACCAACCCCATTCTATGTCTTCTAATTCATACTCTTTAAAATGAGTTCCACTTATATTGTCCCACCAGTGTTCAGCCTCACCTTAAAGCAGATGTGTGGCCAATCATACAGTTTGGTAATTTGGACAGTTGAGACTTACCAAAATTTTCTCTATCGTTTTTAACCATGCTATTGTATCGATAGGGGATAAGGTTCCGTCAAATATAAGTGGCCTCAATCTTAAGAAGCTGTGTAGCATTCCATCACCAGACGATCGGTTGGGATTAAATGTTTGTGCAACTGGTGACACAGATGAAGTACTTACATTGACAGATAGAAGAGTAGATACTAGCTTTTGAATGGCTAGTGCCTGTTGGTTTAGTGTATTCATCACAAAACTAGGATGCATAATTTATTGATTTAACTTGTAGTCGTAGTTGATTGAATTAGATTAGAACCTGATCAATTCTAATCCTTTTTAACTTATAATGCCGAGCTTCTAAGTTACACTCGATAATAGGAATTGGAGATCCTGAACTTGTGTTACTTAGAATAGTTAGAATGGTTAAAACTAGAAAATAAATGATATCACCATATTTAATAGAGTCCCTTGCTTACTATTTGATTTTTGTGCTATGCATTCCTTGATATTTATGCCATATTTCCTTGAACATATCATATAAGACTTTGATGCATGAATAAAATTTTAAGAAATTATGGAGGCTCCTTAGATTCCTTATGAAAACATTGAGATAAATATTTAAAGATAATAATTGCTTGTGTTAGAGCTGCCTCTCAATTATGTCTTCTGCCTATGCCTCCTTGTTGACGCTAGGAGAAGACCGTGCTTATATTTTCTGCCTATGCCTCCTTGTTGATGCTAGGAGAAAATTTATTATGTGTTTTTTGCCTATGCCTCCTTGATGACGCTAGGAGAAAACCCTATATTCTGCCTATGCCTCCTTGATGACGTTAGAAGAATATAGTTTTGCGCATAAGCCTCCTTATTGACGCTAAGATCTTTTTGATATACAGTGGGCTAGATTAGCTCTTTTCTGTATGGTAGTTAGTACATGGATGTTCATATATAGTATTGATGCTTTGTATACAGTATTTTCATTCAGTTAGCTATTCCTTTGTTCAACTTATATATATTTTAGGATGTTAGATTTATTGCTGCTATTTATATATATCATTGTTGACTTTTATTTATTTAACTTGCATAATTCTTATGATCACCAGCATGTTTAGGATGTAGTATTTTTCTTTTAGTACTTGTTCAGTTACTTATACTTATATGCCTTGCCTTGTTTAGCTTACATTTGAGGCATGTCTTAGCCTCCTTTTTGCTTAAGTTATAAATGTTATTTATAGCTTTTCCTTTACCTTGTTATGCTAATTGCTCTCTTATTTGATGTAGTTGCTACTTATAATATGTAAAATGGTGATATTACAAAACACATAAAACTTATCAGCTTAAAATATACTTAGACAATTTGTCTAACAAAATTTTTCTCTTTTTGGCTGGGGCCCTACATTGTGAAACTGACAATGACAGATCCATATCAGGTAGAAGATTAGGTGCCATTGGAGGTGCTTTGTTTAGAGGAGGAGCCTTTAGAAGGGGCTGCTTAGTTTCTTATAAGTGAGGATGAGAGGATTTATTGCTTTAATTACTTAAATTTAATATGATATAATCGTACAGGTACCCATGACTGTGTATTTTGGATTACTATGCTATTTATTCTGAGTTATATTTCATGCTATTCATGTTGTGATGCTTGGATGTCTCTTATTTAAATCGTTTTCGCACTCTGTATGAATTTCTTATAAAGTGACTAAATATTTGATTATGTGCTTACTCCTTCCCTTATTAGGTGGACTGTGGATTTCATCCTAATCTAATAATAAGTGAAGGGTTAGTCAGAGTGACACTCCACCCCTTAGCTTAATCTTGTGGATTAAGGGGTGAGGCGCCACAGAAAAGGACAATTATAAACTATAAGTCTATAACTTAAAAAAATAGGAAGTAAGCACATACCTCCAAGTATAGCTGCAACAAGATTAGTTATAAAATAAAGATTAAGTACTAATATAACTAAAAGATAACTCAACTTAAACATGCTTATGACCAATACAAGTATACGCTAATTGACATAAAGTAAAACAAAAATGTGAAATATTTAAATAATTGAAAAGCAAGACTAACATCCTATAAAGATATAAGTAATGAATAAGACTAGCAATATATAAATAAATAAAGCTAGTAATGTAGTAAAATAGTAAATAAGAAAGTGCTAAAAGCATAGCAAAGTAAACTGAAATAGAAAGTATAAGCTGATAAATTGCACTAGCCAAACTTGCCATGTGAAATGAACATATAAGAACTCACTTACTCCATATCAGAACCGAGCCAACAACCACATAAGAAGTATAAAATGAGATAAGTGGAACTGAGAGGCACAAACATTGAGTAGAAGTGCACATAAATAGTACTACCATATCGAAACCGGGCTAACAGCCACACAAGAAGTATAAGATCAGATAAGTGGAACCAAGAGGTAGACTAATTAGATTACACTCTACATAATTGAAAACACTGATAAAATACAAATGTTTTTTATGCAATATCAAAAATAACATGAGATACTCATCAAATATCCTATATCTAATATATGTGAACAAGGTATAAGGCTCAAAATAAAGTAAGCAAAGCATCAATTTTCAAAGTGAGTAAGAGACTCTACTAGGATACAGGTGATATCCACTGCTGTCTAATTTATTCGTTCTATCTACTCTAAGTTACACAAGTTCAGGATCTCCAATTCTGACTATCGAGTGTAACTCAGATTCACAACCTTATAAGTTGAAAATAATTAAGACTAGCTAGGTCCTAATTATAAATAAATCAATGTTGACTATATAAGTAAATCAATCGACCTATTTTAATAATTTAAGCAGTTCTAAGCTATTTTTATTAGCTAAATCAAAATGAAAGACTTAAGAATTAAACTCCAAATATTGGGGTTTAATTAATTAATCCAAAATGTGATTATAAGGACTAAGTTTTAATACATAAACTCACAGATTAAGATTAAGGAAAATCATATTAAGTGAAGTCATACTTATTAGGATGGATCTCTATCCTTAAATCTAAAGTTAAAAGATTGAAAAATCAATAATAAACTATGATAATCTATAAACTATTAAAATCAGGCTTCACATATTGAGTAGCCCATTTACTCAATAGATGAAATCTAACCTAACAACTAATCCTAATCCTAAGGAAATAAGCTCTTAAATACTAAGATGAACTTTTAGACATATAACCTAACTAATGTTATAAGATTGATTAAGGAAAAGAGATAAGAAGTTTAAGGAAGGGAGTATGATGTGAGATTTATCTCACATCATACAACTCAAAGACACTTGGAATTTTCTTAAGAAAGGAAAATGATGATTTTGCTTAAAACTTAAATTATGATTTAAATTAATGAAATTTTTTTCTAAATTTCTCTATTTATTGATTTTAACAAATATGACATGAAATTAGGGCCTAGAACAATTAACCCTAAATTTGGGCAAGATGACCATTTTGCTCCTTCTTAAGAGTCTAAGAATCTACTTTTTGATTTAAAGCTCTAAATTAGAAATTCTCAGTGGCTAATCATTATTTACAGTCTAATATGAAGTTAGATAGTAAGTATATCAATTTTGGGTGATTTTTAAGCCTTATGAGATCAAATTAAGTAATTTGACTCATAGGGCAATTTGGTAATTTTACTCAATAAATTTTAATATTTTTATCAATTTATTATAGCTTGCTATCTAAGATTTCGACAAAACCTAAAATTACTAAATTCTGATAAGTATTGGCGAAGTTATAGCAAATACAAGAATTAGGGCTAATAAAGGAAATTAGGGTTTCCTAAAATGGGTCAAAAACATAACTTTTCCAAATTAAGTCCAAATTCAGTAAACTTGGTGGCTATAGCTTCCTTATAATCCACTGATTACTTCAATTGGGAATAGACCAAAATTAGACCTCATTTGGTTATGTTATGGCTTAATTAGGACTTAAGTGATTAGTGAGTAATTAGTGAAATTAACCACATAATCACTAAACCAACTACACAATTAAGTTATACTCTACTCTATGAGTGATCAAAAACTAAAATTTCTCAATTTGAATCATTAATTATGCTAATTTTTACTAATCAATTTCTTAAGATAATTAGGGTTAATTAAGAGATCTAATTATTGAATCTAAAATATTTTTGTAGTTTACTGTTAAGTAAGCCTTTTTAATCAAAATGGTATATTAGAAGACCTAAATTGGAGCTTAATTGACCAAGTTATAGTCAATTGAAGTTCTAGGGTTAATTAGGATAATTAGGATTAGGTCCTAAAAGTGATTAAGCTCATACTAATCCAAATAATGAATTGAACACTACTAAGTTATTCTAGAGGTTCTACTGATCACTTTAAGACTCATATTGCCTATGTTTGGACTAGTGGTTAAGAAGTTATGAGCTTATAAGATTAAGGTTTGGGTCAAAAAGTAATTAGCCTAAATATATTTCAAATAGTAAAATTAACACTACTAGATTAATTCTTAGGTTTTGTTGATTACTTTGAGACCCATATTGGATATGTTTGGGTTAATGGTTACAAAGTTATATATAAATAAAGTTTTGTGGCATTTAGGGTGTAGTTAGGGGATCCTAAATGTCACTATGTGAAATATAACTCCAAATGCAATTTTGACAGCATCATAATATTCCTCATAATTTTTTTGATTAAAATGAATATAATTTTGCTATATTTGATCCATTGGATTTAAAATTATGAATGCTTAAAGTTTCTCAATTAAATATATTATTTAATTTAATTTAAATTAATCAGTAATTTACGAAATAACATTTAAATTCACGTTTATTACTGCGGGACCCACGAAAAGCTGACTTAGCTGACATTGAACTGCACAGTAGGATTTTAAGGGACACACGGCGCCATCTTCTAGGATGCAGAGTGCCAACTTGCCCACCTGCTGCTAGCGAGATTGATGCAATCCACCGAATGACCTGCAACACACGCGTACGGGACCCGCAGCGCATATGTCGGCCAGCGGAAATTTCACGCGGGTCGAGTGTGACCCGACCCGATAACCAGAAGATTCTTTGAATGCCTTCGTAAGATGGAGACAAGGGCTTGAAAAATAACAGCCTTCCCGGCAATACTGACGGCCGGCCCGCATGCCATCTTAAAGAGGAAGACGAGAGCTTCCTTTCAATATGCGGAGTTCGATCAGAGGAGGTGTGACAACCGGGGATCAAAGTTTGAGAATTTTAAAAGAATAATCCATAAAATTTGGAAACATAAAAAAAAAAATAATATATATAATATTCAACGTCCAATTATACAAGTAGAAAGAAAAAGAGAGAGCCATACATATATGAATTTACAACAGTTTAATATTTATAATATAGATTAAACATCCTTATTATCTCACATCTCAGCTTCTTCTCTTTTAATACTCAGTCAAATCTTCAAAGTTTAATTTTTAAAACTTGAAAAATACAGTTACCAGTCAGGTAGGAGTATGCAAATCGTTCTCATAAGAATATTCTAGCATTCTATAATAGTATAAGTCAAATATGGAAATAAATGGAATATTTGCATAACATATATAAAAGAAAAGCAATTTTCCAAATTCAAATATTGCCCTGCATGTTAGCTTTGAAATTCAATATATATGGAAAGCATGAAAGAAATAAATAAAATTTATCAAAATCAATTATAACATAAAGTCGAGTCCATAGACTCCTAAGCCCAAATGGGTAAACCCATAGGCATATCTCTTTAGGAAGCTTTCTCACTACCTATCGGTAGCTTACTCAAGTTTGGAAATGATGGCGTGTCTTTCCTCTGGATATGCCTACTTCCTAATAAAGGCTAAATCTCTCCATATGACTCTCAGGGGCTGCTAGCAGGCCCAATCTATACAGATTCTCAGTATTGCGTTCCACCCTCTAAAGACAAGCACCACTAATATAATATATTTCATCTTTTTGTTACATGCTTCTTGATAATATCATTTGCAGATTTATAAGTGGTAAGCAGTTTTGAAATATAAATAATACTCAAATGAAAATGACTCAAAATAAGAATATTGAATTAAAAATATAAGTAGATTTACGTACCTGACTATTTTGATAAAAATTACAACCAAATCAATTCCTTTGATTTGCCAAATAATAATTTAATTCATTAATTTAGTATTTTATGATTTAATATGATTTGTTATTTATTTAATATAATATTAGGTTTATAAGTACTAATTTTGTAATAAGAAAATGATCTAAATACTTTTAAATTGATTTTGAAATATTAAGTTACTAATTAAGATATTAAGAACCATTTTAATTTATTTAAAAATTTATTTAATATAATATTTGGCCAAGGATTAAGGCTAATGAGCATTTAAGCTCATTAAGAGTTGATTAACAATTATACTTATGGAAATCTAGAATTTTTCTATTATACTTATAATGCTTACTGCCTAAGAATTTCATAAAATCTAAATTTGTTAAATTCTGATAAGTATTGGTCAAGTTATGGCCAATACAAGCTTAAGGGGTAGAATGGTAATTAAGGGTTTCTTAATTAAGGGTCAAAAATCCTAACTTTGTCAATTGGCGTCCAAATTAAATAAAATCAGTGGCTATGGTTCACAAATGATCAATTGATTACAATGATTAGTAGTAGGCTCAATTTGGAATTTAATTAGCTAAGTTATGGCCTAATTAAGGTTTAGGGTGATTAGTGAGTGATTAGTGAAATTAATAACCAAATTACTAATCCAACCACATCATTAGGTTCTAATATACTCTAAGAGTTCTCTGAAACTTAAATTGTTCAATTTGGATTATTAGATTTGCTAATATTTATTAATCAAATTTTAGAGTAATTAAGGTTGATTAGCAGATCTAATCATTGGATCTAAAATAGTTTTATAGATTACTATAAATTAGATTTTTCTAATTTAAATTGATATTTAGATCACCTAATTTGGAGCTCAATTAACCAACTTATGGTAAATTTAAGTTCTATGGTTAATTAACCTAATTAAGGTTAGGTCCTAAAAGTGATTAAGCTAATTCTAATCCAAACATCAAAGTGAATACTATTAGATTAATCCTTAGGTTTGTTGATTACTTTGAGACCTATATTGGGTATGTTTGGATTAAGGGTTGCAAAGTTATGATTATTTGAATATTTGTGATAATTATAATTTAATGTGAGGATCCTAAATGTCATTATGTAAAATACCTATTCAAATTGAGATTGGTCTATTTCAGATTATTCTTTGATTTTTAATGATCAAAATAATATATTTATTTATGCCATTTGGATTTATATTTTGTGAGATATTAATATTTGAAGTTTAATTGAATTAAATTAATTAAATTTCATATGAATTAATACTACTATTTAAATTAATCATTATGTTTGATAAATTAATACATCTGTAAAATCATAAATTTGAAATAATCATTTTCTGTTAATATATATATATATATATATATAATTATTATAACTTATTTAATTTTCTGCAGGTGGGACCCGCAGCTGCAGACAGAGGGGACAGCCAGCCCACGCGTCGTCATGCCATTGGCTGGAAGAGAACTGGCGGGCCCTAACGTCTCACCTTGGGACGGACAGTCGTACCTGTTGCCTCTGACATAGGAGACACGTGGACGAATGAAAGCCCGACAACAATCTAGAAAAAAACATTATCGATCCACGCATCAGAGTCGTGAACCGGATCGGTTCACACATAATTTCGGACCGGTCAAATTCAACCCGGTCCGAGGGATTCGAGGATCGACGCCTCTTCGTCTTCCCGAAGGTGAGAGCTATAATGGCTACCCCTTGACCGTCGTCGAGTAACACTAACCCAACTACGATCAAGCGGTGGTCGTCACTAACACCACAAATAATAAGCAATATATCCATGGCATTAATCTGAAGGTCAGCACAGTATTAGGTAGAAGCATAAGTAAAGCAGTACATAAACTAAGGAAAAAGGCATTCAATAGTATCCACATCCATCCATTCATATACAATATAGAAAATACAGAATAATAAGAAAGGAACTTCTTTATTACATTTAATTAAATAAGAGCAACATAAATTTTAATAACTGTGCAAGATCTCTTTCTTTGCAGCCTATCAATCTCACCCGACCTTCTGTCACCAGCACAAAGTCTGAGCTAATACCTGATGCTGCTATATGTACATATATGACAGGGCCAAGCTAACAAAGAAAATAATAATAATAATATTAGACTTATAAATTTTAAGTACAATAACACTGCAACATAGCATGTACTTGCATTTAAAAAATATTATTTAACATAAAAGTAAGACTAAAATTAAGCTGTAGAAATACTATAAAATAAATGAAAGTATAAGACTGTATAAAATTGAAGCAAAGTAAAGTAAGAGAGCAGAAAAAAAAAACTGTAAAGGCGCAAAATAATTGTACTGTAAAGACTAAGCAAAGTAAAACTGCATCAAAACTAAATACTGAAAGTAAATGAAAATATCAGATGCTTAGAAATCAATATGAAAGGAATGTCAAATGTTGTACTACATGTCACTGAAATGATGCACCCAAATATATCACGGTATGGTATGCCATGAATATGCAACAGAATGATCATTGAAAGGCTAATGTACACATACACCCAGTTGGGAAGACAGTACGGTGACGCAAATGCACCTTGAAATTCCCCAGTCTGTGTATGTAATATTCCGTAACACATAATTTATCACTGATACTCATGCGTCACTACTGAAATGATACTTCAAGCTCATGCTTATGCTTATGCCCATGCTCCTATTCTATATGGGTAAAAATCTAGAAAGCCATGAAAACTTAGAATGCAGATAATGAATTTTAAGTCTCCACTGTGCAGGATCCTGCTAAAAAGATTCTGACTCATAGCTTCTAGAACGATAATTAGTTAAAGTTGCAGATTTAGTTAAAGATCACTAGCTGGGATGATCGTATACACATATTCAACATGTTTGCAATAAAGGTGAATCTAACCTTTAGCTTGTTTAAACTGCACTTATCGAAGCGCACTATGATAGGAGGCAGAACCCGGTCACAGTTTACTTCTCAAGCTAAGCCATTAAATACCTCAATTATAAGCATACTTAGTATTCTACGCAAAGTGATTTGTGATACTTAGTTTTCTTAAACTGCACTTATCGAAGCGCACTACGATAGGATGCAGAACTCGGTCGTAGTTTACATCTCAAATTAAGGATCTCTGTTCACTAATTGTAACACTCTTAGTCCTGGAAGATTTATTCTAACGGGATTGTACTCGTCTAATCCCATAGGATAGAACCTGCTCATAAGTCCCCATTATAGTGAATCAACCAATCCTGAATATTACTGAAGAATCAGTAGTATGGGTGTACTATACTACACTGCCCAATAATCAGGGTTCAAACATGTCTACTTAATAAATCAAGGAATTATCAAGACTATAAAGGCCTATGCTAAATAGGAGATCCCTACACAAGGTTTCACTAAAATATGATCAAGGATCACCCAACACGGATCCTACCACAAGGAGAATTATCATTCTAATATCTTAAGTGATTCTTACCACAAGGGGTTAAGATCAATTTCTAAGGTTAAAGGATCATCTAAGCTTCTACCTCAATGAGTCATGCAAGTTCTCCTACCTCAAGGTATATGTAATTTAGGACTTTTAAATGTTTCAAGACGATCTTATGAAGAGATGCTTAAGATCTCCCATTCTAAATTCTGATATTAATATTTTAAGTTTTATTTCATAATTAGGTTTAGAATGATCATATCAGATGATTAAGTCATCTGATCATAACTTAATCTAAGATTATGGGATTTAAATCAAGGATGTTATTAAAATTTTAGATCACTTGTTCAATCAATATGATTTTATTAATCTTCTATGCTAATAGTCTTATTTAAGAGAAAATCAAGGATCTAAAGTTTAGATTCAGATCAAGCAATTACATAAATTTATTATTAACCCTAACATGTCTAATTCAAATGTTTAAGATCAATACCAAATCTGATGCATTATTAGAAAATGTCAAGTTCCTTATCTTATAATCAAGTTGATTATTTAAGTGATTAAGAGTTTGGGTCTAAGTCCGACAGATTAGGTGTTAACCCCTAACCTTATCAATTTATGACCAATAGTTGCATTACAAATCAATGACAAATCAAATGAATTATTGATGAATTATTGATGGCGATCTAAGATCCAGATTAAGTGTAATTCACTTGATCAAGCTCTTAAGATCTCTTAAATTTTATTAGGGATAAATGAGAGTTTATTGAAATTTAGCATTCAAGACATAATTAAAACACCTCAATCCTTATACACAACTTACAAAGTAACTGAAAGTTAACATAAAACTTAAGAAAAGTAAAGGCACAAAAACAGTAACAAGAACTATGCAAGTGATGTACGCACTTAACATAGGACTAAATAAATAATTTAATATATAGAACTCAATACAAGTTCTAAGTACTTATGTACCTGGCACATGTATTTTGAGTCTTACAACTTGATGTTTGAATGAAAGGTGCAACTTAACGAGCCTCTTTTGTGATTAGTAATCACACCACCTTGATTATTTGAGTAAGCAAACATATGATAATGAATATTTGATAGGTGCTGATTGCTCAAAAATAAGTGACCAATGATAAGCAAAGTTCACTAAGATCACTTACAACTATTTAGGAGATTAATAAAATTATCTTAAGCTTTGGATACTACTACTACTATGACATTTAATAAGCAACATTTCATATATTGGGAGCCTTAAACTCAGTTAAAGGATGCTTGAAAATCATTAAGTTGCAGTCTCTTCATCTCAAATTCTATATTTTAAATCCAGCGAGTAATTCTTTCTCTAGGCTAAGTATTAAGAGCTTCAATATTTTATCGACTGATAAGACTAAGCAAATATAAGGCATTTTTTTAATGGATTTGTTCTTAAAGATGCTTTTGATATGACATGAAGGTAGTAGAACTTCATTTCTTTCTGTGGTCGAGCACTTTTAGAAGTGCATTTAAGTATTTTCTAAAATCACAGACTATATACTAATTAGATTCATAACTGTGGGGCACTAGGCCTTATTAGCATTATAACGTATTCTGTGATTTTAGATACAAAATCTTAGATTTAATCCTAAACCAATTATAGGTTTTTATTTTAGCCCTTAAGTAAAATTATAATACAAGTATTAGGAAACTGTTCTTGATCCTAAACTATATTATTTCAACTAAATTTTGTAGCTGTTAAAGCTGGGGTTTTCTTCTAAATAAAAGTTTGTTTCAATCATAAAAAAAAATTGATGCCAATTGACTGAATGGAGGAATGAAGATCAAAGTAAATTCTCATTTGACATATTTGGAATGTAATTATTGTCTAAAACAGCGGGCAAGCAAAGCCTAAGCTGAACTTTGTAGATGTATTTTGTTGTAGTTATATGTAAGATGCACTTAGGAGAAGTAGAGATATATAACATATATAAAATACATAAATAAATAAAAAGAAAGGTCAGTTTAAACTTGCAACAAAGGAAAGCTAAAATGACTCTTATAGTATCAATTTAATTTATTGAGGATAGGAATCTAAAATGAATCTTAATAGACTACTGAAGTATATCTTAAAATGCTAGTTAAAGTAATATTATAAAGTACAGCTTAAACATTTGACTATTGATTGCAAGAGATAATCGAACCAAAATAAATTCAAATTTTTTTTTTTCATTCAAGCATCAAAAATAAATTAAGAACTTTAAACTTTCAATCACAACCAACATTATTCTTAAGTGTAGATTTGTACCTCCAAAGCGTCAAAGGGAGGATCAATTGATGGGGTGTTGTCCGATCATGGAGGATGAGGAGAGGGTTCGGCCATGGAGAGGAGCAAGAGGATTCAGCCAAGAGAAAGAGAAGGAGTGCTCGGCCATGGAAGAAAGCTGCTGCTCATCCGTAGAAGATAAGAGCTGCTCAACCATGGAAGGATGGCTGCTCGAGCTCAGTCATGGAGAAGAGAAGGAGGAAAGTTTCGGCTCTCATAAGGGAGAAGGAGAGCTCTTGCCGATCAAATGAAGATTCGGCCGAATAGAGGAGGAGGTTTTGCAAATTTTCGGCTGAGAAGAGAGGAATAAGTTTAGGTTTAAGTTATTAGGGTTAGAATGAGGCATATATATAAGGCAAAACTATAATCTAACCTAGCCATTGGATATAAACCAGATGGCTGAAATTTCTTGAGCCCTGATCTCAGCCATTTGAATTCTAAAAATTATCAACTTGGCATCGAAACGACCGTCTCAACGAAACAAACGTAAGCGTCTAAAAATTTCTAAATTTGGATGAGTATTTTATTTTATATTAATTTTTAAGTGAAAATTTTCAAAAATTCGCTACAATTAATCAGGAGCCCGAAAAATTACGAAATTTAAAACATAGCGTCCTCATATAGCGCTTAACTCAAATCTACAAAAATTTCTGAAATCTGACTCTTATTTTATTTTTTATCAACTCTGGAAGTTTAAACTTTTTAAATTTATTTAGGACGATCCGGAACCCCGATTGCGCTCAAATTTTGGTAGAAGAATCCCCTTGATATGCTTAATTTGAGAATATTTTTATTTAATTTTTATCTAACTTAAATATAATATTGAATTTCAACTTAATCCGCTCAGGTTTATGTCTGAATGGCTCAATAACAACATTGGGTTGTTACAAGAGCGATTAGGGTTACGAAGAAATACAATAGATCGAACCCAAATCATTGATCGATAGCCTTATTCGATGCGTTAATGTGATTGCAAAACTTAAGAAATAAAGATAAGGTGAGACAAGTACCTTAATGCAAACGGCAGAGGAAAAACAAATGGCTTGATCAGAGATGCCTCCAGCAACCTCAGGATTTTGAAAGGTGAAAACTAGATGAGGGAAGTGCTATTAGGGATTTAATGGATGTTTGAAGAGGTGCTAGAGCGGCTATGGAAACATGGGGCTGCGCTGGAGGGAGGTTAGGGCGACGCGCGTCAGAACCCTGGACACGCGGAGCGCTGATCCTCTCTAACAGAAGAGACGATCAGATGACCGTTCAATCATTCGATCAAACGGATCAGATGATCCGTTAAGATTTGGACGGTAAATACATTTGGAGAAATGACGTCAACGATCAATTGACGGGGGCCATTAAGATAAATTTAAATATATTATTATTTAATTAACTTTAACCTATTTTATTAATTATATTTAATTAATTAAATACATCTCAAATTTTTCCAATAAATCACCCCTAGCTAATTGAAGGATGATGAACGCAATGGCGCACTTGGATTTTTGTTTCGAGGAGTATTTAATTATTCAATTTTTCGAGGAATTTAAATAATATTAAATATTTGATAAAAATCCAACGACTTCCAAATGCCTCCAAAATTTCACCCTTAGTTAATTTAGGGGTGGTGAATACAATGGAGAAGTCGGATTTTCAATCTGAGGTTAAAATTATTTAAATATTAATAATTAAATTTGAAAGGAAAATTTGATATTTTACATTCTCTCCAACTTAAAAAGGATGTCGTCCCGACATCAATCTAAAATTTAAAGAAATTTATTAGATCTAGAATCACTTACTAGTGGAATAAGTAAGGATATATTTACTTTATACTTGATTATTCTTTCCATGTAGTTTCTTCTTTGCGGCAATTCTTCCATCGAACCTTTATCATGGGAATAGATTTATTTCTTAATTTTCTTTCATCTTGATCTAGAATTTCTTCTAGTTCAATCACATAGCTGAAGTTTGGTTGCAAATTAATATCTTCTATTTCCACTATTACTGAAGGTTCTGATAAGCATTTTCTTAATGATGAGATATGAAATACATCGTGCATTAGACTCAAGTGTGGTGGAAGCTTGATTTGATAAGCTACATGGCCAACTCTTTTCAAGATTTTAAAAGGGCCAATAAATCTTGGACTTAATTTACCAAATATTCCAAATCTTGAAACTCCTCTGAAAGGATTAACTTTCAAATATACGAAGTCTCTAACAGAAAATTCCACATGATGATGATGAGCATCAAAATACTGCTTCTGCCTATCTTGAGCTATTTTCATTCGATGCTAAATTAACTTAATCTTTTCCGTTGCCTGAAGAATTAAATCTGATTTTAATATTTTGTTTTCTCCAACATTATTCCAAGATAAGGGAGTGATGCACTTTCTTCCATAAAGGGCTTCATAAGGAACCATTTCAATGCTTGCTTGAAAACTATTATTATAAGAAAATTTAATTAATGAAAGGTGATCATCCCAACTTCCTCCAAAATCTAATACATAAAGATGAAGAAGATCTTCTAGAGTTTGATTCACTCTTTTAGTTTGTCCATCAGTTTATGGATGGAATGCTGTGCTCATACAGACCTAGGAACCAAGATCTTGATGAACCATTTTCCAGAACCTTGAAGTGAACCGACTGTCTCTATCAGAAACAATGGTTTTTGGAATACCATGCAATCTTACTAATTCTTTAAGATAAATCTTCGCCAATTTATCTACTGTATCCGCCTGCTTAATGGGTAAAAAGTGTGCTGATTTTGTAAGCCTATCAACAATTACCCAAATAGAATCATTATTAGATTTTGAGCGAGGAAACCCAGTTATGAAATCCATAGAAATGTCTTCCCATTTCCATTGAGGAATGGCTAGAGATTGGAGTAATCCTCATGGTTTTTGATGCTCCGCTTTTACTAGGTTACATGCTTCACACTTGGATATAAATTTAGCAATACTTTTCTTCATTCCTGGCCACCAAAAGTGTGATTTCAAACCTTGATACATCTTGTTATTTCTTGGATGAATAGAGTATCTAGAATGGTGAGCTTCTTTCAATAATTTTGATCTTAATTCATCTTCATTAGGTATCCAAATTCTAGATCCATACCAAATATTCTTATTTGAATCCAAATTAAATTCTAGGTGCTTTCCTGATTGAATAGATGCAACCAAAGAGTTATACTCTTCATCTTTCCATTGAGCTTCTTTAATTTCATCAATTAATGAGCATTCTATAGTCACTTGAAATAGATTAGCATTTGATGGTAACACTACTTCTAATTAGAGATCTTTATTTCCTCGAGTAAGATATAGTTAGAGGTCAAAATATGCAAATGGGAAGTTGCCTTTCATCTTAGTACATCTGCTACTACATTTGCCTTTCCAGGATGATATTGAATCGATAAATCATAATCCTTGATTAACTCTAATCATCTTCGCTGCCTTAAATTTATTTCTTTCTGAGTAAAGATGTATTTCAAATTTTTGTGATCAGTGAAGGCTTCACATCTTACTCATATAAGTAGTGTCTCCAGATCTTAAGTGCAAACATAATCGCAGCCAATTCCAAATCATGAACTAGATAATTTTTTTTCATGAACTTTAAGCTGTCTAGATACGAAGGCTATAACTTTTCCTTCTTGCATAAGAACACAACCTAATCCAATTCCAGAAGCATCATAATAGATTTGATAGTCTTTTTCTTTAATTGGTAGAACTAGTATAGGAGCTGATGTTAAACATTCTTTTAACTTCTGAAATGCTGATTTGCAAGATAAATCCCATACATAAGGCACATCTTTTTGAGTGAGATGAGTAAGAGGGACTGCAATTTGGAAAAAGTTCTTAACAAATTTACAATAATAACCAGCTAATCCCAAGAAACTGTGTATTTCTATTACTAAAGTAGGTTGGGTCCAATCATGAATTGCACTAACTATGGCGCCCCACCCCTTAATCCACAAGATTAAGCTAAGGGGTGGTGTGTCACTCTAGCTAACCCTTCACTTACTATTGGATTAGGATGAAATCCACAATCCACCTAATAAGGGAAGGAGTAAGCATAGAATCAAATATTCAGTCACTTAATAAAAATTCATTACAGAGTGCGGAAGCAATTTATAATAAGAAACATCCAAGCATCACAACATAAATATAAATAAATACATCTCAGAATATAAGCATAGAATCCAAATTCACAGTCACGAGTACCTGCATTATTACATCCATTTAAGTTTAAAATAATGAAAGTAAAATGTGCTCATTCTCACTTATAAAGGAAAGACTAAACAGTTGCTTCTTCCACAGGCTTCTCCTCCGGATATGGCTCCATACCAAGACCCTGATCGTCCAACTGAAGAGGATCTGCCATTGTCGATTTCACAATGTAGGGCCCCAGCCAAAAAAGAGAAAATCTTGTGTTAGACAATTGTCTAAGTATATTTTAAGCTGATAAGTTTTATCCGTGTTTTGTAATATCACCGTTTACATCCTCTAAGTAACAACTATATAAGGGAGAAACTAGCAATACAAAAGGAAGAAAAAGCTATAAACAATCATTTTTAACTTAAGCAAAAGAGAGGCTATGGCATGCCTCAAATGCAAGCTAAACAAGATAAGGCATATGAATATAAATAACTAAATAAGTACTGGAAGAAAAATACTACATCCTAAATATGCTGGTGATCAAAAGAAATATGCCAATTAAAATAACTAAACTCAGTAATGATACATATAAATAGCAGCAAAATTCTAACACCTTAGCTGACTGAATAAAAAAAATGCTGAAAAGTAAATAAACATCATGACTGTATATATATAAACGTCCGTGTATCAATTGCCATACAAAAAAAAGCTAATCTAGCCCACCAGATATCGAAGGATCTTAGAACCAGTACGGCTAAGGCACCAACGGTGTACCCCTAGTGTCAACAAGGAGACTAGGCAATCAGCACATAATGAAACAATATAAGATATAAATAAGGTCTTCCCCTAGTGTCAATAAGGAGACTAGGCAATCAGAAGACAATACTGAGAGGCAGCTCAAACATATATAATTATTATCTTCAATTAATCACTTTAAAATTTTTATAAGGAATCTAAGGAGTCTCCATATTTTTCTAACATTTTATTTATACATCAAAGATCTTATATGATATGCTCAAGGAGTTAAGGCATAAAAATACAAGGAACGCGTAGCAACAAAATATCAAAAGTAAGCAAAAGACTCTACTAAATATGGTGATATCATTTATTTTCTACTTAACCATTCTAACTATTCCACGTTACACAAGTTCAGGATCACCATTTTCCTACTATCGAGTGTAACTTGGAAACTCAACCTTATAAGTTAAAAAGGATTAGAACTAATCAGGTTCTAATCTAGTTCAATCAGATAGGTGATTATGGGTTGAATAAATAAATCATACACCCTAGTTTTGTGAATATAGACATTCTATCTAAGATCTGATCAAGATCTTCTAAATCTATAGATTATGGATTAAACACTATGAGATTTAGGTTTAATCACATATTCCAAGATGGGTAAGACTAAGTTCTAAGTTTCATTCTATAAGTGATCTACTAGTTAAGGCCAGTCCTATTAAGTAATCAAACTTCATAGGATGAATCTCCTATCTTAAATCTAAGGTTAAAAGACAAAATAATCAAAACAAGTTGTAGAATAAAAGAAAAGTTTAGAAACTAATAAAACCAAAGTTTCACCCATTGAGTAACCCATTTACTCAATGAATGAACTCTAACATATGATCTAGTCCTAATCTCGGGAACGGTCCTTAAGGCGTAGTGTTAAGATCCTAAGAGACTTAGAAGGATTTTTTTTTTTTAGGGATTTCACAAATTTGACCTAAAGACTGATTTTTACTCACTCAATTATTACTAATACAATTATAATATTGGTTTTAATGTTTTGGAATGTTAATTAAAAGTTAAGAGTACTTAGTCCAATCTTAGGGCAAAATGACTATTTTGCCCCTACTTTAAGGGTCTAAAAGTCAACTTTTGTCTTAAGGGTCCAAATTGAAGTTTTCTTGATTCCAAATGATTCCTTACTGTCTGACTTGAAGATAGACAATAGGTACACCCAATTTGGACTTCAAATTATCAAGTTATGATTAAAATGAGGCCAGGGGTATTTTGGTCATTTTCTAAATTTCTAGGGTTCAGATCCTAAATATTATTTTAGTTTATTGGTGACATTAAAATTCTAAACTAGTTAGCATCTTGAATTTTTGAATTTGGAGTTGATTTAACCAAGTTATGGTATTTGAATTCTAGGGCATTTTGGTCAATTTTCCTTAAAGTCAACTAGGAATTCTAGGGTTGACTTTTTGTCCTGATGTTCAAATGAGAAAACTAATACTACCACAGCGATGGGGCTGCTCTCCTGAGCATTTTATGACCCATATTGACTATGTTTGGTCAACTAGGTCAAAAGTTATGGGATCCTAAAGAGGTCCTAAAGAGTTACATCGTTATGCGTACCCCAAAATTAATTTTTACAATACACAATTTGATTCTATTTATTTTTTTGTGTATTTTAAGACTTATAGTGGCTATATTTGGATTATCCTATAAAAAGTTATTAAACTTATAAGTTTTACTATTCAAAAATACAATTTGTATTATTTTACTGTTCATTTATTCAAATTGAATTACTTTACTGTTCATCCCTAAAGTTGTATATATAAATTCTGAAATTATTAATTCTTAATTAATCTGTAATTAACTAGGACTTAATTATCAATTAGCATTAATTAGTCCAATAATTAATTAATTTAAATATAGACTATTATTATTTTACTATTGAAAAGTAATTAAGTCTAATTACTTTTAATTAACCTTAATTATCTGCTAATGCCTAATTAAGAATAATTAATTACAGTTTATTATTTAATAATAATTAATTATTTTAATTACTGTTAAGATTTAATTAGTATTAAAATAACCATAATTAATCTTTTAATTATTAATTACAGCTAATTAATTATAGGGTTACTGTTAAAAGATAATTAGTAATAATTATAATTAATTAACCACTAACCTATAATTAATTACTAACTAATAGTAATTAATTTATTTAATTATCTGTCTGAGATGACAGTGGGCCCACTTATGACACTTACAGCGCCTGATTTGGCGATGTACTGTGTGTGGGCCCCGCGGTACACATGGCATGTACGGTGGCTGCCATGTGGCACTGTGGGTCCCACGAGGAAGCCGAAGGGTCTCGGTAAACCTGGATGTGGGCCCACCTGACACGTGGTGGGTCATGAGACTGCCACGTGGCGCAGTGGGCCCCACAGGGGACTTAAAACGCCGCGGAAACTCGGGCAGTGGGCCCCACCTGACACGGGGTGTGCCCAGCAGGTGCCACGTGGCGCAGTGGGCCCCACGGCCGAAGCCGATGAGGCGTGGGCTTCGGGCGATGGGCCCCACGTGACACGTGGCAAGCCTGGAGGCTGACACGTGGCGTTGCGGGCCCCACCTGGGCTTACGCGGACCCGGACGTGGTCGGGTCGCGCTCAGGTCGACCCGGCCCGATCCGGACATCACCCATTTTGTGGGGCGTCCCGAGGGCACCGGGCTAGGGCACGGCTTTTGCCAGCCTTCCCGGCACCTGACCACCTCGGCCCGCATGGCCGACGGTAGCCCACGATGGGGCCTACACGATGGCGGGCGGACCTTCGCCGGAGGTGGTTGAAGGCAGCGGCAAAATGAAACTCTAGGTCATAGGGTTACAGGGACGAAGGCATGCATTTGAGGCGAGGCTTCGAGCCTTGATTTGAGTCGATCGGACCTGATCGAGGTCGATTAGGTCCAGTTGATTGCTAATCTAACCTATAATCTACAATAACTAGGTAAAGCAATGGTGAAAAACGAACGGAGGAGATCCAGTACCTGGAAGTTCGGACAGTCGACAGTTCGGGATGGCTCGACTCGGGTCGGGGTCGATTCGGGCTATGGTTTTTCAAACCCAGAGCCCATCGCACGGCCGAGGTCTTATAGGAGGGCGTCGGCGACCTCGACGAGGCCGGGGAGGCGCCGGGTTGGCCAGAGCCGCGGTGGGCGTGCCGCGTGGCGTCGGGATGGAGCGATCGAGGACGACGGCTCCGTAGCCATTGGATCTGGATCATATCCAATGGTTGCGAAGGCGCCGTCTGATCAGACGGCGCCGTCGGCTACAGTTGATGGCAGGGTTAAATAGATAACGGCGCCGTTAAATAATTAATTAATTTTTTTTTCTTTTTTTTTTAAACCAAATTTTGAACATATTTTTCCTAGCTATTTGAGGGGTGAGGAATGCAACGGGGAGGTCGAATTTTTGATCCGACGAGTATTTTGATTCCTCGATTTTCAGGTATTAAATATTATTAAATTATTTGCCGAATTTTCGACAACTTCCGATTGACGCAAAAATTTCACCCTAACTAATTTGGGGTCAATGAGCGTAATGGCGAAGTCCATTTTTCGAACGGAGGTTAATTTAAATATATCAAATTTTAGGGTTTCTGAATTTTCCAGAAATCAGGATTTGATCCATTTAACTCCTGATTTGGACTAGGTCTTAGAGGTTGACTCCAATTGACCAAATTAGCACTTATGATTACATTTATGACTAAAATTAGTCCTAATTGACTAAGGTAACAACCTGGGTTATTACACTAACTTTGCTTGGATCAACTGATATTCCATCTTTGTTAATTACATGCCCTAAGAAGGCTACTAATTGAAGCCAAAATTCACATTTTGAGAATTTGGCATATAATTGATGTTGCCTTAATAAGCTCAAGGTAATTCTAAGTTGCTCTTCATGCTTCTTAATATTCTTAGAATAAATCAATATATCATCAATAAAGATGATGATAAATGAATCTAAGTAAGATTTCATTATTCGATGCATCAAATCCATAAAGTAGAATGGGGTGTTGGTTAACCCAAAAGACATCACTAAAAATTCATAATGCCCATAACGCGTTCTAAACGCAAATTTAGAAATATCATCTTCTTTAATACGGAGTTGGTGATAATCAGACCTTAAATCAATTTTTAAAAATATTGAAGCACCGACTAATTGATCAAATAAATCATCAATTCTTGGTAATGGGTATTTATTTTTAATGGTAACCTTATTCAATTCTCGGTAATAAATACATAGGAGCATACTCCCATCTTTCTTCTTAACAAACAAGACTGGAGCTCCCCATGGGGAACTACTAGGTCTAATAAACCATTTTTCAGTTAATTCCTAGAGTTGATTCTTAAGTTCTTCTAATTCTTTGGATGCCATTCTATATGGTGCTTTGGATAAATGATTCGTTCCTTAAATTAAATTAATGTTGAATTCTACTTCTTTTTGAGGTGGTAATCCTGGAAGTTCTTCTGGGAAAACATTTGCATACTCTTCTACTATAAGAGTTTCTTTGAGAGGCATAGATTTAGCATCAAAATTTGAGAGTAAGTTTAAAAATATAGGGTATTTTTTCTAATAAACATTTCAATTTTATTAGCTAGAATAAGGCTGATAATTGCACTTCTTTGACCAACAAATGTTGCTTTCTTACTTCCACTATAAACATATACTCTCTTTTTTGCATAATCAATTAATGCTTCATTCTAACTCATCAAGTCCATCCCAAGAATGATGTCAAAAGTGGTTATAGGGATGACAGTGAGTTTAGCCTCCCAAGAAATTTCACTTATATTTAACTTACATTTACAAAAGACGCTTGTCTTTAAGAAATCTCCTAATGGTAGATTAACTTTGAGTGTTGATGAAAGTTGTTCTATTGGCAATAAATATTTTTGAACCAACTTTGATGCAATAAAAGAGTGTGTAGCTCCATAATCAAAAAGAACTGAACAAGATTGCTGAAATAATATAATAGTACCTGTAACCACATCGGGCTCATCTCTTGCCTCTTCTTGAGATAGATTGAATATTCTGGCTTGGGTTGGCTTATTCTTCGTATTACTTGAAGATGCTACATTGTTTCCTCTATTTATTGGTGGTCTACCCTTATTTTCAACTGCTGCTTTTCCTTGATTTGGGAGTTGATGTCCGTTTACTGTGTATGTAGCACGGCAAAATTTTACGAGATGATTGGTTCTCCCACAACGGTGACATTGGTTTATTCCAGTAAAACATTTATCAGTGCTGTGCATCCTTCCACAAAATCTACAAGTATTTTGTGTTTTTGGAATATGTCCACTAGGATTGCTTTGAATATTATAAATCCTTCCTTAAGGTTTTGAAAATTATTGCCTCTTTGATGGAAAATGGGGAGAAAAACTTGGCATTTTTGTTATCTTTGAAGAATACTGCTCTTCTTGGGCTTCCATTAGTTGGGCAAAATTTCAAATTTGGAGAAGTGTCAAAATATGCTGAAAATTATTCCTTAATCCATTAAGGAGTAAGTGACACCTAACTTCCTCTATTGTAACTATTTCTGAGGCAAAACTAGCTAAACGAGTAAATTCTTCTTCATATTCAGTAACTGAATGACTCCCTTGTTTCAAATTCAAGAGTTCCTTCCTCATTGTCTGCCTAGCAGACTGGGGTACAAACTTGCACAAGAATGCCTTTAAAAATTCTTCCCAAGGGATCTCTTCTTCTGATCTGTTCTGAAATGTAGCGATTTTGGCTGTTTTCCACCATTTTTCAGCAACTTCAGTTAGTAGATAAGTAGCTAATGATACCTTCTAATCTTCAGAACTCTTAACATATTTAAATTTTTTCTCTATTCTTTGAATCCACTCCTCAGTTTGATAAGGAGTTTCCTTTCCATTGAATCTTGGAGGCTGAAGCTTAAGAAATATTTGCATGTCTTCATTTACTATCTTCTTCTAGGTTGAAATGGGGTTTGAATTTTGGAATTGTTGGTTATTCATAAATTGACTCATCATATTCATGAACTAGAGCATCTGATTTGCTCTACTATGATCAAAAGGATAGACTGCTTCAACATTAGGTGAAACAGTCTCATTATGGCTAAGAGTATTCTAAGGAATATTATCATCCTGAGATTGATTGTTATTATTTTGATTATGACTCTCCATAATCTGAGGAAGTAATAAATTTTACTTATTATACTCTCCAACTTGAAATTTAACTACTAATTATACTTATTATAATATAGCATTTTCAAAACTGCATTCATAATGTTGGCTCTAATGAATCATTCCTTAGATTGTCTCAAACTCCGCTCTGATACCAATTATGTGATGACCGGGGATCAAAGTTTGAGAATTTTAAAAGAATAATCCATAAAATTTGGAAACATAAAAATTAAAAAAAAAAAAAGAAATAATATATACAATATTCAACGTCCAATTATACAAGTAGAGAGACAAAGAAAGAGCCATACATATATGAATTTACAACAGTTTAATATTTACAATATAGATTAAACATCCTTATTATCTCACATCTCAGCTTCTTCTCTTTTAATACTCAGTCAAATCTTCAAAGTTTAATTTTTAAAATCTGAAAAATACAGTTACCAGTAAGGTTGGAGTACGCAAATCGTTCTCATAAGAATATTCTAGCATCCTATAGTAAGTATAAGTCAAATACGGAAATAAATTGAATATTTGCATAACATATATAAAAGAAAAACAAATTTCCAAATTCAAATATTGTCCTGCATGTTAGCTTTGAAATTCAATATATATGGAAAGCATGAAAGAAAGAAATAAATTTTATCAAATGCAATTGTAACATAAAGTCAAGTCCGTATACTCCTAAGCCCAAATGGGTAAACCCATAGGCATATCTTTTTAGGAAGCTTTCTCGCTACCTATCGGTAGCTTACTCAAGTTTGGAAATGATGGCACGTCTTTCCTATGGATTTGCCTACTTCCAAATAAAGGCTAAATCCCTCCATATGACTCACAGGGGCTGCCAGCAGACCCAATCTATACAGATTCTCAGTGTTGCGTTCCACCCTCCAAAGACAAGCACCACAAATATAATACATTTCAACTTTTTATTATATGCTTCTTGATAATATTCATTTACAGATTTATAAGTAGTAAGCAGTTTTGAAATATAAACAATACTCAAATGGAAATGGCTCAAAATAAGAATATTGAAATAAAATTATAAGTAGATTTACGTACCTAACTATTTTGATAAAAATTACAACCAAATCAATTCCTTTGATCTGCCAAATAATAATTTAATTCATTAATTTAGTATTTTATGATTTAACATGATTTGTTATTTATTTAATATAATATTAGGTTTTTAAGTACTAATATTATAATAAGAAAATGATTTAAATACTTTTAAATTGATTTTGAAATATTAAGTTACTAATTAAGATAAAAAGAACCATTTTAATTTATTTAAAAATGTATTTAATTTAATATTTGGCCAAGGATTAAGGCTAATGAGCTTAAATTAATATTTGAGCTCATTAAGAGTTGATTAATAATCATACTTATGGAAATTTTGAATTTTTTTGTTATACTTATAATGCTTACTGCCTAAGAATTTCATAGAACCTAAATTTATTAAATTTTGATAAGTATTGATCAAGTTATGGCTAATACAAGCTTAAGGGGTAGAATGGTAATTAAGGGTTTCTTAATTAAGGGACAAAAATCCTAACTTTGTTAATTAGTGTCCAAATTGAATAAAATTAGTGGCTATGGTTCACAAATGATCCACTGATTACAATGATTAGTGGTAGGCTCAATTTAGAATTTAATTGACTAAGTTATGACCTAATTAAGGTTTAAGGTGATTAGTGAGTGATTAGTAAAATTAATCACCAAATTACTAATCCAACCACACCATTAGGTTCTAATATACTCTAAGAGCTCTCTAAAAATTAAATTGTTCAATTTGTATCATTAGATTTGCTAATATTCACTAATCAAGTCTTAGAGTAATTAGGGTTGATTAGCAGATCTAACCGTTGGATCTAAAATATTTTTACAGATTACTGTAAATTAAAATTTTCTTATTTAAATTAATATTTGGATCACCTAATTTGGAGTTTAATTAATAAACTTATAGTCAATTGAAGTTCTAGGGTTAATTAACCTAATTAGGGTTAGGTTCTAAAAGTGATTAAGCTAATTCTAATCCAAACAATAAAGTGAACACTACTAGATTAATCCTTAGAGTTTTATAATCACTTTGAGACCTATATTATGTATGTTTGGATTATAAGGGTTGCAAAGTTATGATTATTTGAATATTTGTGACAATTAGGGTTTAATGTGAGGATCCTAAATATCACTATGTGAAATACCTATTCAAATTGAGATTGGTCTATTTCAGATTATTCTTTGATTTTTACTGATCAAAATAATATATTTATTTATGCCATTTGGATTTATATTTTGTGAGATATTAATATTTGAAGTTTAATTGAATTAAATTAATAAAATTTCATATGAATTAATACTACTGTTTAAATTAATCATTATGTTTGATAAATTAATACATCTGTAAAATCATAAATTTGAACTAATCATTTTCTGTTACTTTATATATATATATATATATGTTATGTTATATTCATCTATCTAATTGTGTATATATAAGATTATATCCATTTAACTAAGTATATACTTTATAATATTAAAGCTCTGTTATAAGATTATATATATATATATATATATATATATATATATATAACTTATTTAATTTTCTACAGGTGGGACCCACAGCTGCAAGCAGAGGGGACAACCAGCCCATGCATCGTCATGTCATTGGCTGGAAGAGAACTGGCGGGCCCCAACGTCTCACCTCAGGATAGACAGTCGTACCTACTGCCGCTGACGTAGGAGACACGTGAATGAATCAGAGCCCAACAGCAATCCAGAAAAAAAAATGCTGCTGATCCACGCGTCAGAGTCGTGAATAGGATCGGTTCACACATAATTTCGGACCGGTCGAATTTGACCCGGTCCGAGGGATTCGGGGGTCGACGCCTCTTCGTCTTCCCGAAGGTGCGAGCGATTAGGGTTACGAGGAAATGTGATCGATCGAGCCCAAATCATCGATCGATCGCCTCATTCGATGCGTTAATGTGATTGTAAAACTTAAGAAATAAATATAAGGTGAGACAAGTACCTTAATGCAAACGGCAGAGGAAAAACAAATGGCTTGATCGTAGATGCCTCCAGCAACCTCAGGATTTCGAAAGGTGAAAACTAGACGAGGGAAGTGCTATTAGGGATTTAATGGACATTTAAAGAGGCCCTAGAGCGGCTGTGGATATGTGGTGCTGCGCTGGAGGGAGGTTAGGGTGACGCGCGTCGGAACCCTGGACACGTGTAGCGCTGATCCTCTCTGACAGAAGAGACGATCAGATGATCGTTCAATCATTCGATCAAACGGATCAGATGATCCGTTAGGATTTGGACGGTAAATGCGTTTGGAGAAACGGCGTCAACGGTCAACTGACGGGGGCCATTAAGATAAATTTAAATATATTATTATTTAATTAACTTTAACCTATATTATTATTCCAATAAATCACCCCTAGCTAATTGAAAGGTGAGGAACCCAACGGTGCACTCGAATTTTTGTTTCAAGGAGTATTTAATTATTCAATTTTTTGGGGAACTTAAATAATATTAAAATATTTGACGACTTCCAAATGCCTCCAAAATTTCACCCTTAGCTAATTTAGGGATGGTGAACGTAATGGCAAAGTCAGATTTTCAATCTGAAGTTAAAATTATTTAAATATTAATAAACAAATTTGAAAGGAAAATCTAGTATTTTACAGGAGGTTTGGTTCAAAAATAAAGTCAAACCCTAATTACTATGGTACAGATATGGAAATGAATACGGAAGGTCACTGAGTCCTACTGAAAATGTGGGGTCCCGTACTTTCAGCGGCCATGTTAATACTGATATTAGCCTAATCATAGGGAGTACGGTGCTCGACTTCAGGGCATGGAAAATCCTCAACTCAAGTTGAGTTAGGTTGAACCCAACTCGCCTTAAGCCAAGGACTTATCACCCTACTGTAGGAGAACTAAAAACATACATCAATACAAATCAAAGTAGCGAAAGCAAGAAATAGAATAGTATAACATCCACAGGCATGGCATAGTATAAGAGAGTAGAAGAAATAATAACTCAATCAAATGCAGAAAAGTAAATACATCAGAAATTAATTATTATAAATTGAATTTAATAGAAAGTAAAGTCTCTCAATCTCACTGCAAAAAGGGAAAAATCTATCTAAGCAGTAGTAGGAAGATCCTCCTCCTGCATCAGCTCCTATTCTGCGGCACTACCGATGAACAACTCTGAATCTGACATTGTCGGTATCACAAATGCCAGGTCCCCAGCCAACAAAATAAAATGTTACAGTTAGACAATTGTCTAAGTACATTTTAGGCTATTTAAATAAATTGAATATTTAAGATATCACACTTAAAGGTTTTAACGTTCAAGCATTAGAAAGGTGCAACAAGCTACAAGAACGGGGTAGCTATAAACTAATCACTTATAGCTAGTCAACAGGTATGTAAAATAACATACAAGGACATCAACTAAACATGATGAGACTAAAAGCAAAAGTAATTGCAACTACTGAAATGAATCTGATCCTAACATGCTTATGATCACATGGAGACATGCTAAGTACAATAAGAACACAAGTACTAAAAATAGACATACAATTCTAGCATCCTAAATATGCCAATATCTTAGTAGTAACCAATGAGAGCATATATGCAAGCATGCATATTGACATGAAAAGGCCACTGAGACAAGTGGCAAAAACAAACTAAGTACATGTATGAGCAAAAGTAAAACCACTGCGACATGTGGCAAAGCAAGGAAAGTATTAAAAGAAAGGCCACTGAAGCATGTGGCAAAGCAAAACAAACACTGACAACTGAACTAAAGTAGTAGAAAGCCTAAGATATAGTGCTGTCATAACAGAAATAGGTCATACAGGACCTCTGAAAGTTCAATATGTATCCATCATAGGCATCCGCAGAGCTAGGTCCGAGTTGAACTTATATAATAAGACATGTATCCATCCTAGACATCCATCGAGCTAGGTCCGAGCCTATTCTATAACAAAACTAGAACTGAAGAGGCAGACTATGCTAGGACATACTATACTAACTGAAAGCACTGAAAGAACTTAATGAATGCTATACTTTTCAAACACTAACTTAGGATGTATCATCCATATCATAAGCTCTAATATTATGCTCAAGAATAAGGCTCAATATTCAAGGTTTGCAAAGCAATCAAGTCAAAGTAAGCAAGAGACTCAATCTTGACTTATGTGATATCTATTGTTGTCTAATTTATCCAACTAACTATTCTGAGAATATACAAGTTTAGGATCTCCAATATCCAGCTATCGAGTATAATCCCAGATTTACGACCTTAAAGTTAATATTAGAACTTAACAAGTTCTAATTCATAATCATGTGATGATTATAAGATTTAAATAAACAATAACCTAATGATTAATATTTTTCTCTCTCACCCAACTATTGATTAAGTAAATTAAGACTTAGGGATTCTGGATTTAAACTCCACTTTGGTGTTCAAATCCTGAATCTAGGGTAATGTCCTAATAAGGATCTAGGATTCACACTTAAAACCCAAATTAAGGATAAGGAATTCTATAAGCTGAAAGATCTAAGAACTAAGAACTTAGTGAAAGGTTACTCTACTGGTTATAAGATAAAATAATTAATTAAGAACTAAGAATCTAAAATCTATATTCAATCTTTAGGATAATTACATTATCTTATAAATTGAATCAATCCTACACTCACATGGAAGGCTTCAAAAGAGTTAACAGTAAATCACTTGAGGAAATCCAAGGGAGGTAGTTCAATTCAAATAGAGGGTCTAAAGTCTAAGATCTGATGTTTGATCACTTTAGACTTAGACTAGGTTTTCAACTTAAGATTTTGCAAGAGTATTTCTTCTAGGATTTAAATTAATGATCAACTTAATGAAGGTATTAACTAAGGATACAGCACTTTAAGATTATTAAACTTTGCTTTTAAGGCAATGTGATTCCTTTATAAACACTTAAAATCTAAATATCTTCATTATGACTAATTTAAGATTTCTTTATTCAATATCAATATTATTAACATAAGACTTCAGATATGTAATAATAATCTAACTAAGGGTATTTTACTGAATTTGCCAAGGTCTAAGGGGCACTTACACACCTTTTAGTCAAAATGACCAAAATACCCCTCTTAAGGCAAAAAATAAGATTTTAGGATTTAATTATCCAAATTGATTCTAATCTATTTTAATGAGTTCCATAATAGTTAATGAAGTGGGAAATACACTTATCTTAGGTTTGGCAATATAATTGGCCTAATTAACACTAATCACCTATTTAAGCTAATTAAGGTGATTATGGATTTTAGGGCATTCTAGAATGATCCAACCTTATCCATAGGTTTTACTATACTTAAGATAACATTAGGAACTAGACTTACCAAAATCAAAGGCTTAAATAGGGTTTAATTCACTAATTCCTAATTAGGGTAATTAAGAGGTGATTAATAAAATTAGGGTTCCTAAATTGCTTTTACTAGTCTATATAGGTTCTTTAGGGTCTTATGAGCAATTAGAGCCCTTAATCAATATATTTGGGTGTTTATTGAATTTAATATAATTTAATTAAGAATAGAAAAGGATTAGACAATTATTTAAAATCTAACCATTGGTTCTATAATTTTATTGTATATTTAGATTCCTTGTATTTTTTTGATTCAAATGGTATATTGGATCATACCATTTAGATCAGTATAACTAAAGTTATTTAAATAATTTAATCTGTATGTTTATTTAAATTAGAATCATAGGAATGAATTCCTGAATTAATTTCCTTAAAGAAATTAATTCAAAAATCCTTTTTATTTTAACTGTCGGCCCAAATTCAAAAGGCGCGGGTCATGGGTCGGCCCGACCCGTGACTTCGTCTCCTACCTCTCGACGGGCTCCGCCCCAGACGAACTTCAGCGCTGGAATTCTCGGCACCCAGACGACGGTGGTGGCTCAACTCAATCCCTACATGTTCATGGAGTTGAGACGCGTCGATCCCACCCTTAATCCCTCTCTGGGATGCACTGGGTCGCTAGATGGTTACTTGGTGAAATCGGCCTTACTCAAAGTTTTTATGGTTTACTGTGAGGAGTAAATTCTCCTCACATAGTCGACCACTTGGCTAGAGCTCGATCTCTACACCATCCTGATGGCGAGGCGAATCAAAGCCCTCTGGCCATGAGCTTCGAGGTGACCTGGATCAGTGGATCCTTACTCGAGCTCGGCTACGAGCTCATGGCACAAACCAGGTGAAGGATCGATCATGGTAGACTAGCCCAGACCCTAGGAGCAATCACAATGGGTTTCCTAAGTGGCTAAAGCAATTTAGACGACATTCAGAGGACAGAATGGAAACTGAACTCTCTGAGTTCAGTGGGAGAAGGTTGTACCTAAGGGCGGGTTGCAGGCTCGGTCGAAGGAAATTGGGAGCAACTGGAGCTTCCAGAGGATCGCCACGAACTTGCAGGGGGTCTGAACACCAGACACGTACCCTCTATCAGCTGTTCACAGCTCCAGAAGTTCTGGAATTCACCGAGAAGACGGAGACTCCAACTATAGCAACCCTAGGTTGTTACCATGCAAAATATAAGCTACTTGATTTAATTTTTTTTAGTATCATTGATTTTAGATCATCAATATAAGCCTATCTAGAAGACTTGAAGTTCATTGGACTTCTCTAAATTAAATTTGCAAATCGATCAATCTAGATGCCTTAATCTAGACCCAAAATAATTTGACCTCAGAATTAAAATCTGATTTCATTTTTGGATTCCTCACCCCCAAATTAGCTAAGGGTGAAAATTTGGTGCAATTTGGAATTCATTTGGGCAATAATTCAATTTAATTTAGAATGGTTCAATTGCACTTAAGGGCTTATAACTTTCCATAATTGCATTATTACCCTAATACCTAATATAACAGCCGGGATCCGCTGTGCGGACCGCGGGCGATCCGCTGCGGAGCCCGGGTCAAGCGACATCGGGATCCCTCAAATCTAGCCGTCGCGCCTTTCCATCCGACGGTTAGGATTAGAACCGCGGGTCCGCCATTAGATCAACCCTAATGATCCTACGGCACAGATTTAATTTGGTTCGGCTGTTAGGATCCAGAGGATCAGGACCGTCACGTCTTCCCGATCGATGCATCAGACGGTCCACAGCGCACCCGCACTGTGGATCTTTGTCTCCGCCAAGCCGCGCTCGACAGGGAAGATTCCCGTACTGCCAGTGGCCTCCCCTGTCCCCCACGCATGCCTCCAGCTCAGCAAACTGTTGCTGGTCTTCCCCTAAACACCATGAGACCCCAATTGGGCCTTGTGACCCGGCCGAGCTCGAAATGGAATTTCGAGAGCTCGGCCATGGCCCGCCCTCTCGGGCCTCCCCAGCCCGAGCCAGTGGCTCCAGAAGCTTCCTTAAGCTCAGCCAAGGCTATAAATAGCCCCAGCTCCGCTTCAATTGATCCTTACTGATCAATTGTAGCCTCTAAAATTCATCGCCATTGCCAAACTCTCGAAGATTCACCCAGGCGCTCCCGAGGTCGCGTACCGCTGATAGAGGGTTACTCCTGGAGTTCAGGACCCCTAAGAGCTTCCAGAGTCCCTGCGGCAGTGAACCACGATCCATCTTCCAGTCCCAGCTCCGTCCCACAAAGCCAGGTATCCCAGTTGCAGGTTCTGAGCCAATAAGGCTCAGAACTTATTCCATTTGATGCGGTTTTCCACTTATTGTCATTTCGAACTCAGCTGTATCGTAATTAGGGTCTAGTTTAGCCCCGATCGATCGAATCGATCGATCGAGTTCACTTTCTTTTGGATCGCCTCGATCGAGTAAGGACCCAGTGATCCAGGCCACCCCAGACCCCTGAACCAGAGGGCTTCGATCCGCCTCACCTCCCTGATGGTGTAGGGATCGAGCCCGGGGTCTGGCATGGCCTCGGTGGGGAGAATTGTCTCCCCACAGTAGCTCAATGGCGGAATCCTCGGGTGAGTAAGGTCTGGCTGATCCAGACCGTCTCACAAGGGGATTCGGGTCCCAATTGACGCGTCTGACCACGGTGATGGAGTAGCGATCGAATGCTGGCCGAGCTGTGGCCTGGGTGCACCAGAATTTTGGGAATTATGGTTCCCTAATTCCCAAAATTAATTGAATTATTTTCCTTAAGGAAAATAATTCGATTAATCAAATCATAGGATTTTGATTAAATAAAAATACATAATGTATCATTCAAATAACTTTTAATCCATTGATCCAAATCCTATGATATCATATATGAAAATGATCAGAAAAATCTCAGGAACCTAAATATAAAATAAAATCATGCATCTGATGGTTAGATCTTTAATTTTTGCCTAATTACAGTGGATCTTAATTAGGGCATATTAGTAAATTTACTCATCCAAATTGCATGTTTAGGGTGCCATTAGCTCTGATGTCAATTAGATTGCATGTGTTAAGAAAAATATTTTTCTGAGTTCTGTAATTTTAGTTATGCCCTAATCTTGTTAAATTATGATTAGTAAATATTAGGACTTATACTGATTAGATCTTATCAAACTCAAGCTCTGATTTCTTGTATGATTAATTAGAACTTACAAGTCAAATATTATGTGATTTGAATGGTTGGATTGGTACTTATGAGCTAATCTTTTTTGATTGGAATTAGGGTTTGATTAACATTAAGTAATCTCTGTTTTATAAACTTTGATTGTTTACCTGATTTATAACAAAAATTAAGTATAGTGAATTTACATAGATAAGCTTATTAAGTATACTTGAATGAATCTAAAGGTTTGAAATCCTAAACATCTTAATTAACTTAAGAAATCTTAAGATTTGGGTCAAGCTGTTAAGACTTGAACTAGGTCTGAGATTGCCACCAATAATACATAATTAATCCACTGATTTGGCATTGATCTTAAATGAATAATTTGATTTTTCTTAAGGCATGAGAAGGGATCAAACCCTAATCTACTTAAGGAGAGTCCAAATCTTTAAGAAACCTGACTTAATTGAATTGATTTCAAAACTAGGAACTGAACATTTTCCAATAATTCATTTGATTTATTATTGATACTAAACATTTTAATTAGACAAACTAAGGTAAATAACAATCCTTGGTGATTTTATCATCTGAATCAAACCTTAAGATCCCTGTTTTTCTCTTAAGAAAGAAGACTAGCATGAGAAGATAATTAAAATTATATTGATTAAACAAGTGACCTAATCCTTAACAATATGTTTGATTTAGATCTCATGATCTTAGATTGAGTGTGACCAGATGACTTTATCATCTGATCTAATCATCCTAAACCTCATTATGCAATAGAACCTATGAGGTAAATATCAAAATTGAGAAGAGAGAAACTTAAGTGTCTCTTCATGAGATCATCTTGAAATATTTAAAAGACTTAAATTCATATACCATGAGGTAGGAGGCCTTGTATGATCCCTTGAGGTAGAAGTGTAGAAGATCCCATCACCTTAGAAATTGATCTACTTTCCTTGTGGTAGTAGTCCATTAAGACAATGGAAAAGATGCTTCTCCTTGTGGTAGAATTCTTATTAAGTGATCCTTGATCACACTTGATTGGTGAACCCTTGTACAAGACATACCTATTAGTCTAGAACTTGTAGTTCTGATAAATCCTTGTTCTGTTAAATAGACTTGATTAAACCATGATTATTGGGTAGTACAGCATAGTATACCTATATTACTGATATTCGGGATTAGTTGAGTCACTCTAAGTGAGATTTATCTTTGTTGCTATCCTGTGGGCTTAGGCGGATATAACCTCACTTAGAGTAAATCAATCGATCCTAAGAGAGTATTAAATGGGTGCCCATCCCTTAGTTTGATTGAAAGACAAGTTGCCAATGGGCAATGCCTCCTAGCGAAGATCTCTTCAATAGGTATGGCTCAAATAAACTAAGTGACGGGATTCACCTTCTTTAAGATGCTAAGTATGATTGTGAGTTTGGTGACTCAAGGCTTAGTTTGAGGTACAAAACCATCAACGGATGGTGCCTCCTAATGAAGACAGCTTTATTAGGATGGCGTAATCAAACTAAATGTTGTAAGTCCAATCTTTGCAACATATTTAATATGTGTATACAATCACCCCGCCCAGTGATCTTTAAGTAAATAAGCAACTTTAACCAAACACCGATCTAGAATTTGGAGACAGAATCCTTCCAGCAAGATTCTGAATAGTGGAGACTTAGGAATCATCACTGTTTCTTACTACATTTGTTATGAATTTCGGGATTTCTCATTCATTCAATATCATGGCATAAGCATAAGTATGAACATGAGTGGAACTCATTCCTTCTATTGTGACACAAGGTTATCAGTGATACAGTATGAGATACGGAATGTTATATACACAGACTGGGGAATTTCATGGTGCATCTGTGTCACCTTATTTACTTTCTAACGGTTGTACTTCATTGGACCGTACTACTCATAAATACTCAGTGATAGTTCTGTGATATACCGAGGTGTAGCATATTTGTGAGCATTGCTTTAGTGGCATATAGTGTAGCTTATAGCATTCCTTGCAGCATTTGACATTCCTCTCACATTCATTTTACGAGTATCGGATATTTACATTTACTTTCAGTATTTAGTTTTGATGTAGTTTTATTTTGCTCAGTTCTTACAGTTTTAGTTATTTAATGCCTTTACAGTTTTCCTGCACTTTTACTTTACACCCTTGCATATTTGTTATGTTTAGTTTAGTCGGTTTAGATAGCTTCGATGTGTTAGACTTCTTGTCAAACACGGGGTGCTTTTGGGATCCGACAATTTGCTAGATCCTGAGCAGTTCTTGGAGGCAGGTCAGGAGGACGTACCAGAGACTCAGGAGGAGCATTTGGAGCTGTAGAGATTCGAGCACCTACCTTTATTTTCTAGCTCTTTCCGCATTTTAGATAAACTATTTATATTCCTGCATTTAAATGGTTTGTAATAAATCCTGGATGTATTTTTACTTTTATTTTCTGAGATAGATATTTACTACTGCTTGAGATGAATATATTTTTGGATGTTTTGCTTTTAGATTCCGCACTCTGTTATACTACTATACCTAGTATTGTGATGTGATCAGCATACTTGAAATGCTGATATATTTTATAACGTACATGGGTTCTTTCTAGCTCCCTTGAACCTTATGTACGTGCCAGTCTAATACCTAATATAAATATTCTTGTCTTAGATATTTGACTCTCGAACCTACTCTTAGGGTTCGAGTCAGCGACCTTCAGTATGGCTTCGTCTCTCTAGCCTATTCGGGAAGGTGGGGTTTTATTTGTGTGGCCCACCATTCCCAAGTAACGCACCATTCCGCCGCTGAACTATAAATTATACTTGGCTTTTGCGCATGGCGACGGGATGGGGCGTAACTCCAACAGACCTTCAGCTAAGCAATTGAGGATTCACAAAGAGCAAAAGGGCTCACTATGAAGTCCTGAGGGTATTTATAGGCTCTAGGGAGTCCTAGGGGTAGATACCAGGGCTCGGAGATGGAAGGAGGCTCGGGCCGAAGGAGAGGCTGGGTTCCAACAGCCCAGGGCAATTTGGGGAATCCATTACCGACAGGGGGGGTCGCGCCAAGGGCAGAAGGGGAAATCCAGAGCTTTTCCCATACTGCCATGAGGGCTGGAGGTCGCCTGGTTGTCGGGGGGGACCAGCTAGCGATGGGTCGAGACTAAGGAGACGATCCACAGTGCTTGTGGTTTTCAGAGTCGTCTAATCGCTAAGCCGTTGGTCCCGGACAGTTCTGATGCGCTACTTGAACGAGTTACCGCGGATTCAATGGTAGCCGTCGGATGCGGTCAACAGATCCGTCGCTTAGGATTTAATCTTGGGGCGGAATGGATCGCGCCGTTGGATTAAGCGCGCTAAGATGCGTGCTATTGTATCGAATGGCTCATAACTATGCGCCGCTGTCGGGACTCGGCAGCGAATCTGCCGCGATCCCGACAGCAAATCCTGAAATTAAATATTAATTATATAATTAATTAAATTAATTTTAACCTATTTAATAATTAAATTAAATCCTATTAATTTTATTAATCTAATTTAGATCTAAATGAGCTCCAAAAATTCCCAAAAAAATTCATCGTTGGCTAATTAGGGTGTGAGGAATTCAAAAATAAAAATAGATTTAAATTTGAAGATCAATTTAATTTAGGTATTTTCTAGTGCTCAAAATTAGGCAAAAATATCAAAATTTCTAATTTAGCTCCAATTGATTCCAAACTTCTAGAGTTATGTTTAAATGACCCATTGAGTCTAATGAAATCAAAATTAAAGCTTGATTTAGCTTAATTAATCTGAATTTAGCTTGATAATAACTATGGTTGTTACAAAAAACCTAACTTAACAATCGATCGATCAAATGGAAACATACGATTACATTTAAAGATAATGAGATACACAAATAAAGGTAATGAAATGCAGAAATTGACAGGGAGGGAAGGTGGTACCTGGGTATACGGTGATAATTCGTTTGGGATCGGGACAGAGCTTCAACTTTGTGAACAAGGAAAAATTAACTTAAAAATTCTTACTAATAAATCAATGCATGAATTTAATTGACATACTGTGAAGATCTAAGGCAGTGAATGACGCATGGCGAGGAGGCGAGGCGGACGAGCGACGCGCGTCACGACCCCGCCGTGTGGATCTTTCGCGGGGATGAGGAACCTCCGCCGTCTAATCGAAAAGATCAGATGGTTCAGATGATTTGCCCGATCAAACAGCAAAGCTAAACGGCGTGGGTGGAGGAAACGGCGCCAGTTAAAACGATTAATATTTATAAATTTTAAATATGATTTCTTAATTAAAATTTAATTAATTGAATGCATTCCAAAATTTCCAAAAATTACCCTTAGCTAATTGAGAGATGAGGAACGTAACGGCGTGATTAGATTTTCATTTTGATAATTATTTAATTATTTGAATTTTCGTGGTATTTAAATAATATTAAAATATTTGCCATAAATCCAATGACTTCCAAATGCATCTAAAACATCACCCCTAACTAATTTCGGGGTGGTGAACGCAATGGCGAAGTCAAATTTTTGATTTGAGATCAAAATAAATAGGTCAATTTGTAGGGTTTCTAGAAATTTCCTAAAATCAGAATTTGAGCCATTTGATTCCTAATTTGGATTGGATCTTAGAGGTAAGTTCCTAATGACTTAATTAATGTATTAGAATTATAATTAAGACTTAGATTAGTCCTAATTGACCTAAGTAACAACTTGAGTTATTATATTATACTTGTAAACTATTTTGTCATCTCATAGAATGAAATTAAATTATTATTTTTAAGACCCCAATTACTACTCTTACTTACAATTAACTTGAGATCAATATCTCAAAGTCAATTGGGAGCTTAATTAGCTCCAATCATTAAGGAGATCATTAAAAGTATAGAACTTTGGATATTACATAGTTACAATTATGTAATTTTTCTTGAATGCATGATAAGCTTTGAGCCTATTTCATTTGGTACATTCGTATAATACATTGTGCATGAATAAAACTTTCACATTAAAAACTTTAGGGGTTTACATTATTGGTTAAGCCAAGGGCAAGCTAATTAGGAGTAATAAAGAGACCTCATATTTTTAGAGGATGAAAGTGAGTGTTATTTATTTTGACCCCGCTTTCTTTTACTTGTTAAACAGACGTGTTTAACTCCTCGCTTCATTCTGTATTTGCCCGCAGAATGAATACTTTCATAAAACAACTCCAATTAATTAAAATATGAGATCTTCTACAATCTTATTGATTGTGAAGACTCATCATAGCTTTTAGCTATATTACTTTTCATAGTTCTAGACTATAAGTGTAACAACCCAAGTTGTTATCTTAGTCATTTAAGATTAATCCAATTCTTAATTATGGTTTAGATATCTTAATCAAGTCATTAGGAGTCATCCACTAAGATCCAGTCCAGATCATAAGTCAATCGGATCAAAAATCAGAATTTTGGAAAATTCAGAAACTCTAAAATTTGACCTATTTAAATAGACCTCAAATCAAAAAACGGACTTCACATTGTGCTCATTACCCCCAAATTAGCTAGGGGTGATGTTTTCATGTCAATCGGAAGTCATCGAAATTTTGATGAATATTTTAATAATATTTAAATACCTGAAAATTGGGAAACTAAAATACTCATCGAATCAAAAATTCAACTTCACCATTACGTTCATCACCTCTCAATTAGCTAACGGTGAATATTTGGAAAATTTCGGAGGTTAAATAATTAGTCAAAATTAATTAATAAAATTGGTGAATTAAAATTTAATTAAATGAATTAAATAAATTAAATTATTTAAATTTTAAATCCTTAATGGGTCGGATCCCCGCTGCCCTTCGGATCCGACCTGTTAGCACGAAGCGGATCTGAAACCCATGGATCCAATCCACGGGAGCTATTTGATCCGGGCCATATCCAACGGCCCGGATTACGTCTTCCTCGTCTTCTCCGCCTCACACGCACGCGGCACTCCGCCGCCCCTCCGGGCGAATCCGCGACTCCCCAGCCTCGGCGAGTCCGTCCCGTGGCCCATAAGGACCCCCTTCGCGCGTAGGACTCACCATTTGCACGTTTTGGACCAGAGGCTTCCCTTGATCCCGCAGTCGTCGATCTTCCAGGTACTAGATCTACCCCTCCTCATATCCACGGAACCCGCCATAGCTCCCGTGGCCAACCATAACGTGCCACATGGCAGTCGTGGGCCACATGTCTTTTTCGACAGAATAAAATATTAATTAATTAATGCTAATTATGTTAGATTAGTTGCTATTGGTGATTAACAATTAGATTAGTATGATTAATTAATATTTAGTAGTTAATTAATATTAAACAATAATATTATATAATTAACTGATATTTAATATTAATAATAAGTTAATTAATTATATTAACTATAATTAATTAATATAATTAACTAATTAGAATATAATTAGGATTATTTTAATACTAATTAAATAGTAATAGTAATTAGCATTAATTTATTTAATTAATTAGAAATAATTAATTTAATCAAAATAATAAACTATTATTAATAGTAATTAATCAAGATTAATTAATGTTAATCATAATCTTAGTTAAATAAATATTAAAATAATATTAACAGATAAGTAATTAATTAATTAAGCTTGAACAGTTAATTAATTAGCACTAATCCTAATTAAATAGTAATATTAATAATTATATAATTAAATTGTTAAATTAATTAAATAATAGATTAACTATTAATTAATTAATAATTAATACTAATTAAATACAGATTAAGAATAATTAATTAACTAATTAATAAATATAGAAAATATATTCTTAACCTTAGGAATGAATAGTAAATTAATACAAATTGAATAAATGAATAGTAAATTTATTTATTTGAATTATTTAATTCAAATTTCTTAAAAGTTTAATAACTTTCTGTAGGTGATTCAAATATAGTCAATATAGGTCTCATTTTAATTAAAAAAATAAAAGGAATCAATTGGCGTAATGCAAAAATTAGTTTCGGGGTACATATAACATAGTGACATTTTATGACCTAATTAAATTATCACAACTTTTTACCTAATTATCCAAATATAGTCAATATAGGTCTTAAAATACTCAGGAAAATAACCCCATCACTGTGGTAGTATTAGTTTTTTCATTTGGATATTAGGATGAAAAGTCAACCCTTTGACCCCACAGTTGACTTTAGGAAAAATGATCAAAATGCCACTAGAACTCAACTGATCATAACTTGGTCAATTCAACTCCAAATTCAAAAATTCAAAGTGCTAACTAGCTTAGAATTTCAATGGCATCAATAAAATAAAATAATATTTAGTATTTGAACCCTAGGAAAAAAATGACCAAAATACCCCTAACCTTAGTTATAGATTATAACTTGACCATTTGAAGTACAAATTGGGTCTAATCCCTGTCAACACACTCAGTATATTATAGGAAAGCTATAGAAACTGAGTTTGCTGAAATTGGACTTCAAACAGAAAAGTTCAGTTTTTATCACCCGTTGATCGACCAAAATCACCGAATTGCCCTTAGAAATTGAAACAATTATAACTTAGTCATTTGATCATGGAATGCAATGTTCTTAAACTCTATGGAATTCTTGAACAGTAACCAATAGTAAAATGCACAAAAATTTAGACTCCATTAGGCATTAATTTCAAGATTGCCCCCTTAGGTCAAGATCTTCGTTTGGACCTACAGGACCCGTTTCTTGTCCAAATTGAGCGTACTTACTGTCTATCTTCATGTTAGATAGTAAGAAATCATTTGGCAGTAAAAAATTCCAATTTGGAACTCTAAATCAAAAAGTAGATTTTTGGACCCTTAAGTAGGGGCAAAATGGTCATTTTGCCCAAAATTTAGGTTAAGCATTCTCAATTCCTAATTTCTTTAGTAAATGACTAAAATTAGTATTAGAAGTATATTAGAATCTCCTAAGTGAATAAAATCAGCTTTCCAATCAAAATCAATAAAATTTCTTAATCTTTTTAAAGTCTTTTCCTTATGATCTTTCACTTCATAATAGGACTATTCCTAAGATTAGGACTAGATTATATGTTAGATTTCATTCATTGAAAAATAGGATTTTTCAATGAACGAATCTTTGGTTTTATTAGTTTCTAGACTTTTATAACTTATTTTGATTATTTTATCTTTTAACCCTAGATTTAGGATAGGAGCTTCATCTTATTAAGTTTGAATTACTTAATAGGATTTGTCTTAATTAATAAATCACTTTTAGAATAAAGCCTAGATCTTATGTCTTATCCTTTTGGATTATGGGATTAAGCCAAATCATATGGTGTTTAATCTATAAGCTATAGCTTAGTAAATATAACAACCCAATTATTACTTTAGTCAATTAAGACTAATCTCAATCCTAATCATGATCCTAAGTGATAATTAAGTCATTAGAAGTCAACCCCCAAGACCCAGTCCAAATAAGGAGTCAAATAGACCGAATCCTGATTTCTAGAAAATCCAAAAACCCTAGGATTTGACCTAATTAAATAGACCTCCGATCAAAAAACAGACTTCGCCATTGGACTCGTTACCTCCAAATTAGCTAGGAGTGATATTTTCGTGTCAATCGAAAGTCGTCAAATTTTGACCAATATTTTAATAATATTTAAATACCCCAAAAATTGGGAAATTAAAATACTCGTCGGAATCAAAATCCGACTTCGCTGTTGCGTTCCTCACCCCTCAATTAGCTAGGAGTGATTTTCTGAGAATTTTTGGAACAACTTGAACTATGTAATTTTAATTGAGAAATTTTAAATAAATTTTATTAAATAATATTATTTAACTTAAAATGAAAACCTTTCTTCCCTCTTTTCTTTCCTAAATCTCACGCACGCTTTCGACCGAACCCCCCATTCGCACGCCTCCATCCTCGAGCGGCCTCGCCTCTCCTCCCCTTGCGCAACACGCGTCGCCTAGCCCTTGAGTCTCCGACATTTGCCCTCGTAAGCTCCGCCCCCTTCGTAGTTAAGCCGTCGTCTCCAGATTTCATTCGCCCCCTCTTCTCCATCTCGGCCGAGCACCCCTCACTCATTCGGCGCAACAAGGAGTCGCCTCTCAGCCGACCCTCTCATCGCTCCTCCTTGTCGAGCGCCATCAAGTCGAGCCTGCCAAGCACTTCTCCATCTCCACCGTCGGCTGCATTCGAGCGTCGATCGCGCGAACCTCAGATATGCATCCAGCGTCCGATAAGGTACCTCCTATCTCTTAGATCGCGAATCGGGTATCTTTATTGTTTATATAGCGTGCAGTGATATCGATCATTTTACTAATCTGTAATAAATGTGCATTTAACTCTATTGTCAATAATTCTTTGAATTCGCTTGTTTGTTAGATCTGTGAAATGTGAGCATTGAAAATGCAATGGTTGTTTGAGCTAAGCTTCTCCAATATCCTTCCTACTCACTTGCTGAGGCTGTATTTTCATTATTATTGCTCTCACCTTTTGCTTCTCCAATATCCTTCCTCCTCACTATAATAATTGCATATCTCAAATTTGATTCAGTAACTTTTAAAATAACTATGCAATTTTAAAATAATTTCAAATGAATACGAATAAATAATTGCTGATAAAAAGGTTTTAAGAAGGATAAGAGTGTTCTGTTTTTTTTTTTTTATAAAAACAAAAATGTGGATTTGATCAATAAGGCATACTAATGCAAGGTACTCTGTTTAAATGATACTTAATATGTGTAACGATGAGTTCTGCTTGGAATTTGTTTAAAACTATAATAATGTTATAACTCAATAATTTAATCAGAGCTATCATAGGAAAGCTTGAATTAGTAAAATATATAAGCAAATCTTGTTATAAATTAAATGCTTAATCAGTGCGAATCTATGCCATTGTTTTCTTTAATTAAGCTTTTCTTTTGAGGTGAGAGCTTTTAGAGCTTATAGTACTTAAATTATTAATAGTTTCCAAAGGATTTCTCATCTTGCCATTCCTTCATAGATTCTTATGGAATGCTACATCAGGATTTAGCCTTGAAGTGATTATGATATTGATTGTGTTTGTGATAAGCAGTTGATATTCCTGTTACAAAAAAAAAAAATGCTTTGCTGCCCCAAAATTAAAAAAAAATGTAATTTACCTAAATAGCACTCCATTATTCACTTATAAATCTTCAAAACTCGTACTTATTTGTTATCATCTGCTCATGCACCTTACCACTAATCTCCATACGACTTTCATTTGATAATCGCTTAATAATATAATTCACTTATCTGTAATTATTATGTTGGCGTTGATCGTATGCAAATTAGTTTTAGTGCAACTTCAATTCTTGCTGTATTTTTCTCCTAATCCTAGCTCGAGGAAAACAAAGGCATAAGGTGCAATACTCCCTAAATCAAATTTATATAATGCAATTTTTACTTCTTTCATCCTGAAAGTTCTGTTAGAAGAGGTTAAAGAAGGTTGTCTTGTAAAGATTTAATACTTCTCATTGACACTGCGTATCGTACCCTGCAAATTTTTTTCTAGCTTACAATTGCTTATATATAGTCAATTCAATTAGTTTGAAATGAAAGTATTCATTAATTAAGAATCGATCGAGACTCAATAAAATCGAATCTGATATCGATTCTTATCATTTTAAGCATATTGATTTCTTCTGATTTCTTTCACTGATGGAAATCCAAAGATAGAGATTTGGATCATTCGATCGACTCCGAGAAATTTCAATAGTAGATCTATTCTTTTCTAGCAGGTACTATCTTTCCTTTGCTCTTTCTATGGCAATTATCCCATGAGAGGTTTATATTTTCTTATATAGAATCAGCATATTTATTTCAAAATCGATTGAGTTCAAAATATTGGAAATGATGAATTCTAATACTATATAAATTCCTTCGAACTCTTTCTAATTTTGATTATTAAATACTCAATTTGAATTAATTTCAATGAATGACATTACTTTGAGATGCGATTATATTAAAAAAAAAAAGGGGGAGTAAAGTGATTGACATACTAATCACTATTTTTTTCTTAGCTTCATCTGCAATATCCCATAACAACAAAGTATATGCACATACAAATACTCTTCATAATGCATATGGAAGAAGATCAAGTGTTTATAATGTGTCTGCCTGCTATCATTCTTATGAAAACTCAAATGGTTTTCTTTTGGTTATACTAAATCTCAATAATTCCAAAAAAATCATTCATCTTAAAATTCAAATACTTCAATACCATAATTATCAAAAAGTTTACTTAAAATGACTTCGAGCTAACATAAATATTTAAACCTTCTTTAACATGTCGTATTTCCAGTGATAAATAAGTATTTGTTTGGGTGCCTAAAATAACAAGTGCATCTATTTGTCTCACTTCCAGTTGTTCATTTTCTAGACATGTGTCAAAGCACACCAAATTTCAAAATTCAAAAGCTTAATCTTTTAGGTATTTCTTCATTCATGAATCGTTGAATTAATTTTGTATTGACTAATGTGGCGCCCCACCCCTTAATCCATAAGATTAAGCTAAGGAGTGGTGTGTCACTCTAGCTAACCTTTCACTTATTTTTGAATTAGGATGAAATTCACAATCCACCTAATAAGGGAAGGAGTAAGCATAAAATCAAACATTCTGTCACTTAATAAGAATTCATTACAGAGTGCGGAAGTGATTTACAATAAGAAATATTCAAGCATCACAATATAAATATAAAAAAATACATCTCATAATATAAGCATAGAATCTAAATACACAGTCATGAGTACATGTATTATTACATCATTTAATATTTAATTGAAATAGGAGATAAAATACATTCATCCTCACAGGAAAGGTAAATGGCTAGATGTCCTCGGGTGCAAGCTGTTGCTCCTCCTCCAAATAAAGCTCCTCTTCAGGCACTGCAACCTTAGTCTGCTCTAAACTTGATATTGTCGGTTTCACAATGTATGGCCCCAGCTAAAAAAAGAGAAAAATCTTGTGTTAGATAATTGTCTAAGTACATTTTAAACTGAAAATTTTATATATATTTTATAATATCACCATTTACATTCTTTTAGCAACAACTATATATAAGGGAGTAACAAGCCATACAATAAGAAAGGAAAAAGTTATAAATAATCATTTATAACTTAAACAAAAGGAGAGGCTAAGACATGCCTCAAGTGCAAGCTAAATAAGATAAGACATATGAATATAAATAATCAAACAAGTGCTGTAAGAGAAATACTACATCCTAAACAGGCTGGTGATCAAAAGAAAATATGCTAATTAAAATAAAATAACTCAGCAGTGATATATATAAATAGTAGCAAAGTCCTAACATCCTAAAATATATAAGCAGTACAAAGAAATAACTGACTGGATAAGAATGCTGAAAAGTAAACAAAACATCAAACTGCATATATATAAACATCTGTGTACAATCTGCCATACAGAAAAGGGCTAATCTAGCCCACCAGAAAAGCCGAAGGATCTTAGCACCAGTATGGCTAAGGCACCAACGGTATAATCGAAGGATCTTAGCACTAGTATGGCTAAGGCACCAACGGTGTACCCCTAGTGACATAAGGAGAGTAGGCAATAGGCACAAAACCAAAACAAAGTCCTTCCCCTAATGTCATAAGATGACTAGGCAATCAGGACATGACTGAACAAAGTCCTTCCCCTAGTGTCATAAGATGACTAGGCAATCAGGACACAACTGAGTGGCAGCTCGAACACATATAACTATTATCTTTTCATTAATCACTTTAATATTTTCATAAGGAATCTAAGGAGTCCTCATATTTTTCTAACATTTTTATTTATGCATCAAATGTCTTATATGATATGCTCAAGGAGTTAAGGCACAAAAAATCAAGGAATGCATAGCAACAAACATCAAATAGAAGTAAGAGACTCTATTAAACATGGTGATATCATTTGTTTTCTACTTTATCCATTCTAACTATTCCAAGTTACACAAGTTCAGGATCACCATTTTTCTACTATCGAGTGTAACTTAGAAACTCATCCTTATAAGTTAAAAAGGATTATAACTGATCAGGTTCTAATCTAGTTCAATCAGATAGACGACTACGAGTTGAATCAATAAATCATACGTCCTAATTTTTGTGAATTTAGACATTCTATCTAAGATCTGATCAAGATCTTTTAAACTTATAGATTATGTATTAAATACTACGAGATTTATGTTTAATCATATAATCTAAAAGAATAAGACCTAAGTTCTAGGTTTTATTCTAATAGTGATCTAAGTAAGGTAAATCCTATTAAATAATCAAGCTTAATAGGATGAATCTTCTATCTTAAAACTAAAAGTTAAAAGACAAAATAATCAAAATAAGTTGTAAAACAAAAGGAAAGTCTAGAAACTAATAAAACTAAGGTTTCACTCAGTGAGTAACCCATTTACCTAATGAATGAACTAACCTATGATCTAGTCCTAATCTCAAGAAGGGTCCTTAAGGCATAGTGTTTAAGACTTAAAAGAATTCATAAATCTGACCTAATGGTTGATTTCACTCACTTAAATGTCACTAATATGATTATAATATTAGTTTTAATTATTTTACAATGTTGATTAGGGGTTATGGGTGCTTATTCCAAACTTAGGGTAAAATGACTACTTTGCCCCTACTTTAAGGGTCTAAAAAGTCAACTTTTGATCTAGGGTTCCAAACTGAGGTTTCTTGGTTTTAAATAATTCCTTACTGTCTAACTTGAAGATACATAGTAAGTACGCCTGATTTGGACTTCAAATGGTCAAGTTATGACCAAAATGAGGCCAGGGGTATTTTGGTCATTTTTCCTAGTTTTTAGGGTTCATACCCTAAATATTATTTTAGTTTATCAGTGATATTGAAATTTGAAACTAGTTAGCATCTTGAATTTTTGAATTTGGAGTTGATTTGGCCAAGTTATGGTAATTTGAATTTTAGGGGTAATTTGGTTATTTTTCACTAAAGTCAACTCTGAGTTATTGGGTTGGCTTTTTATCATAATGTCCAAATAGGAAAACTAATACTACTACGGTAATGGGGCCGATCTCCTGAGTATTTTAAGACCCATATTGACTATATTTAGTCATATAGGTCAAAAGTTATGGGATCCTAAAAGGGTCCTAAAATATTACATCATTATGCGTACCCCAAAATTAATTTTTATATTATGCCATTTGATTCTATTTATTTTTCTGAGTATTTTGAGACCTATATTGACTATGTTTGGATTATCCTATAAAAAGTTATTAAATTTTTAAGTTTTACTATTCAAAAATACAATTTGTATTATTTTACTATTTATTTATTCAAATTAAATTATTTTACTATTTATCCCTAAAGTTATATATATATATATATATATATATATAAATTCAGAAATTATTAATTCTTAATTAATCTATAATTAATTATGGCTTAATTATTGATTAGCATTAATTAATCCAATAATTAATTAATTTAAATATATAATATTATTATTTTACTATTAAAAAGTAATTAAGTTTAATTACTATTTAATTAACCTTAATTATCTGCTAATGCCTAATTAAGAATAATTAATTATAGTTTATTATTTAATAATAATTAGTTACTCTAATTACTGTTAAGATTTAATTAGTATTAAAATATTCCTAATTATTCTCTTAATTATTAATTACAGCTCATTAATTATATAAGTTACTGTTTAAAAGTAATTAGTACTAATTACTATTATTAACCACTAACAGTAATTAATTACTAACAAATCAATAATTAATTTATTAATTAACTGAGATGATAGTGGTCCCCACCTAAGACACATGGCAGCACCTAATTGGGCGATGCACTGTGTGTGGGACCCACTGTACACGTGGCATACCCGATGGCTACCACGTGGCTCTGTGGGCCCCACGGGGGAGCCGAAAGGTTTCGGGAGACCTGACGGTGGGTCCCACTTGACACGTGGCGTGCCAAGAGGCTGCCACGTGGCACTGTGGCCCCACAGTGGAAGCTGAATGGTCGCCCGAGCTCAGGCGGTGGGTCCCACCTAACACGTGGCATGCCAGAATGCTGCCACGTGGCACTATGGGCCCCACCTGGGCAGCCGGGGAGGCTCGGTCGGTGGGCCCCACCTGATACGTGACTTGCCCAGCGGCTACCACGTGGCGTAGTGGGCCCCACAGCCGAAGCCGAAGAGGCGCGGTTTCTGGTGGTGGGTCCCACGTGACACGTGGCATGCCTGGAGGCTGCCACGTTGCGCTGCGGGCCCCACCTTGCTTACGCGGACCCGATCGAGGTCGGGACGGGCTCGGGTCGACCCATCCCGACCCTGACTTCATCTCCTTCGCGGAGGCGTCCCGAGGGCCGGCGCCTCGGGACGGCTTTTGCCGGCCTTCCCGGCGCCGGACCACCTCAGCTTGCACTGCCAACGGTAGCCCACGTCGGGCCTACCCGTCGGTGGGCGGACCTTCGCTTGAGGTAGCCGGAGTCGCCGGCAAATCCTAACCCTAGGTCTAGGTCTACGGGGTGTGCGTACAAGGCAGAACCCGAGGGATTCAAGCCGTGATCTGGGTCGATCGGACCGGATCGAGCTCGATCGAGTCCGATCGATTGACGATCCAGACTCGGATCTTCAATTACCAGGCGTCGAAATGGCGAACAAATGGTTGAAGGGGGGAGTTCGGGGAGTACCTGGATCGACGGTTCGCGGGTTTTCAGGTTCAGACGGACGAGGCAGAGGGTTTGAGCTCAAGGGGGCGTAACCCGTGGGTTAGGGGTGCCGGGGAGGTCCTTATAAACCCACGGACGGACCGGCCGAGGCGGGTGTGAAGACCCACTTAAGTAGTAATAAGTGAAATTCTTAAACATCGAGGCGCCTTTTCAGATAACGGTGGAGTTCCTGATAAGAACTCCAAGGTTAAGCGTGCTCATGTGGGAGCACTCTCAGGATGGGTGACCTGCTGGGAAGTTATCTTCTGAGGGCAAAACCATGAGGCATTTCTGGCAAAAGCGGACAATACCTTGGTGCTTAAGAGTTTGGGCTGTTACAAATGTTATCAGAGCAAACCATAGGGTGTCAAATAGGAGCTAAGTGTCATACATGGCAAAGTACCACTTCATATGAGCAGCCACTTGAACCCATGATGGTTAAGGTGCTACATGGTTGTGGGTACCTCTTGAGCTTGTAGTGGTCACCTCTAGTTCTATCTACCCAATGGATGGTTCTTTGATCTGTGTGTGGATACTGACTTGGACGTCAGTTACTTAAGTTTGGGAGATTGTGAAGACCCACTTAAGTAGTAATAAGTGAAATTCTTAAACATCGAGGTGCCTTTTCAGATAACGGTGGAGTTCCTGATAAGAACTCCAAAGTTAAGCGTGCTCAGGTTGGAGCACTCCCAGGATGGATGACCTGCTGGGAAGTTATCTTCTGAGGGCAAAACCGTGAGGCTTTTCTGGCCAAAGCGGACAATACCTTGGTACTTAAGAGTTTGGGCAGTTACAGCGGGGGAGGCCTATGGGGCCCTTGTACTGACAACAAGGAAGTACGGTGCTCCAACTATGGCAAATCCCCAACTTAAGTAAAGTTAGGTAAACCAACCTGTCTTAAGCCAAGGACTTGTCATCAAGTGCTATAACATACATCAATATATATATATATATATATATGTATATATTTAAAAATATCAAAGTGGCGGAAGCAATAGGCGAGTAGTAACATCCACAAGCATGCATAGTAGAAAGAGAGAAAATAATATAGTAACTCATCGAAATGCAGAAATGAAATACATCCAGAATTAATTATTACAAACTGAAATTTAAAGAGAATGAAAATGTCTCTCAATCTCACTGAAATAAAATACAATATCTAACTAAACAGCAGCAGCACGATCCTCCTCCTGAATCTGCTCTTCTTCTATAACACTGCCCATGAACACGTCTGAATCTGATATTTTAGGCTATTTTAATAAACTGAATATTTTAAAGATATCACATTTAAATTAGCTAAACATACAAGCAGTAATAGGTGCAACAAGCTATGGAGAAATAGTAACTATAAACTATCCATTTATAGCCAGCAACTAGTATGAAGAACATACAATGTGAAATAAGCAAGATGAGGCTAAAAGCTAAAAGAAACAGCAACTACAATATAATTCTGAACCTAACATACTTTATGATCATATTAACACAAGCTGAGTATATAAAAGAAACACAAGTACTAGAAGTATGTAATTCTAGCATCCTAAATTTGCCAATATATATAAGTAAACCATATGAGTATACATACAACATGCTAGTTAAGAAAAAGAAAAGGCCACTGAGACATATGGCAAAAGCCAAACAATCTATGAAATGTAAAGCCACTGAGACATGTGGCAAAGCGAGCAAGTACTGAAAATAAAGCAACTGAAGCATGTGGCAAAGCAAAACAGAAAATAATACTGAACAATCCAGCTAAAGTAGCAATAAGCCTAAGATATATTACTGCCATACCAGCCAATAGGCCATACAGGGCCTCCAATATCAATCAATCAATCCCCAGTCTAGCCATCCAAACATGCTAATTCTGAGTCCAGTCTATAGAATACTACTACTGAAGAGGCAGACTAAGCTAAGATATATTCTACTAACTACAAATAAGGCAAAACTGAATAATATGCAATTCAAATATTAACTTAGGATGTATCATCCATATCCTAAGTTTTCCTATTGTGCTCAAGGAATAAGGCTCAATAACCAAGGTATGCCAAGCAAATCAAATCAACGTAAGCAAGGGACTCAATCTAAACTCATGTGATATCTGATTTTATCTAATTACCAAATCTAACTACTTTAAGAAGGTACAAGTTTATGATCTCCAATATCTAGCTATTGAGTAGAATCTCAGATTTACATCCTTAAAGTTAATATTAGAACTTAACAAGTTCTAATCCAAAATCATGTGACGACTATATAGTTTAAGTAAATAAATCAATGACCTAGTTTATTAATATTTTACTCTCTTACCTAAATCTTGATCAAGTAAATCAAAATTTAAGGATTCAGGACTTGAACTCCACTTTGGTGTTCAAAACCTAAACCCAGGGGGATGTCCTAATAAGGATCTAGGGTTCACACTCTATTCTAAAGTTAAGGATACAGAATCCTATAAGCTGAAAGATCCAAGAACTATGAACTTAGTGAAGGGTTATTCTACTGATCATAAGATAAAATAATCACTTAAGAACTTTGAGAATCTAAGATCTATATTCAACCTTTAAGATAATTTTATTATCATATAGATTGAATCACCCTATACCCACAAGGAAGGCTTCAAAGGGTTAAACAATCAATCATTTAAAGAATTTCAATTGGAAATGGTTCAATTCAAATTGAGGATCTAAGTCTAAGATCTAAAATCTAAGGATCTGATGTTTGATTACTTTAGACTTTGAAATAGATTTTTACTTAGGAGTTTCCATTTGTATTTCTTTTAAAATTTAGGCTCATAATTTAACTAAATTGAACTTATCAAGTGATTTTAATAATTGAAATGATTAAATTTAAGTATTAAGCTTAAGTGACTTCTTTAAGGTCACTTAAGATCTAAGTGTCTTAATTAGGGCTTAAATGAAGATTTCTTAAATTAATGATCACATAATCAGTATTATTAGTCTAAGAGTTCAGAGAACAATTTTAATTTATCTTAGGGTAGTTTACTAAAATTTTCAAAGTTTATAGGGCATTTAAGCACATTTTGGTCAAAATGACCAAAATGCCCCTCTTAAGGCTAAAATTGGGATTTTAGGGTTTAGTTATCCAAATTAGATCTAGTCTATTTTAAGGTGCTTCATATAGATTAATGAAGTGGAGAACACACTAATCCTAGGTTTTGACAACTTAATTAATCTAATTAGCACTAATCACTTATTTAAGCCAATTAGGGTGATTAATGAATTTAGGGCATTTTAAAGCAATCCAACCCTATCCATAGGTTCTATTATACTTAAGATAACATTAGAAATTAACTTGTCCAAAATCAAAGATTTAATTAGGGTTAAATTTACTAATCCTTAATTTAGGTGATTAAGGAGTGATTAAGAATATTTAACATCCAAAATTGGTTTTAAGGGTTTGATATTATTCTCTAGGGTCTAAGGAGCAATCAGAGCCCTTAATCTCTACATTTAGATATTTATTAAATTTAATATGATTTAATTAAGGATATCAAAGAGTTGAGCAATTAATTTTAAATCCAACCATGGGATCTGAGATTTTATTTTATATTTAGATTCCTTGTATTTTTCTGATTCAAATGGTATATTGGATTATACCATTTGGATTTATATAACTAAAGTTATTCAATTTATTTAATCTGTATTTTTATTTAAATGAAAACCATAAATTTAATTTTCTGATTTAATTTCCTTAAGGAAATTAAATCCAGAAATTCAATTATTTGTTGTCGGCCCAAAACCAAAACACACAGGTCGGGGGTCGGCCCGACCCAAATTCATCGTCTTCTTCCTTGAGCACGCATCCGTAGCCTGAACCATAGGGCTAGCTTCAAGCGCCAAATTCTACGTATCTCGGTCACGCCACGCCCTGATTTCAATGGCTACACGATCCCTGTCCCTAGACGATCGATTAAGCCGAGAAGCCCTAACTGGGAGGCACCGAATCGATGGAGTGCCATTCAACCGAGGCCTCTCAGGAGACGCACCTGTGAGGAGTGAATTCTCCTCACAGAGCCCATGGATCCCTGTATTCTCGATTCCTACACGTTCAAGGATCCAAGAGGAAGCGATAGGGTGAGTCAAGGAGTTCTAAGATGGTCTGGATCGGTGGGGTGCTACTCGTGGTAAAGCGAGTTGGAGCTCTGGACGGGTTGATCGATCCTCAGTCGAATCTCGATTCGATAGCACCCAACCCTTCGATATGGTTCGACAATCATTGATGAGCACTTCTGACGCCTAAAGGATGGCTAATTGCACAGATGGTGCACACCATTTCCATGAACCAGAGCTCCATTGGCGGTGCACATTCATACGGTAATTTTGCTGTCTGGCCCACTGCCAGGCCTCTCCTGAAGGCTCAGACGCTACTAGAAATCTAGGTGAGGACCTATCACAGCATCTAGGGTTAGAGAAGAAGCGAGCCGAGCTGAAACTAGCTCGACAGAGAGGAACTGGTTAGCTTGGGAACTCTCCAAGCAGTCTCAGCAGCTATGCAAGGGTCCGAACGCCAGACCTGGCCCTCTATCAGCTGTACTCAGCAGGTTCAGTCACCGGGATCGCAGTCTGATGCCAAGACCATTGGGAATTGACAGCCTGATGCGGCCTCTAATTAATCGAACGCGGATTAAATCTCGAGCGTCGGATCTAAGATGCCGATCTGGCGCCTGGGATTTGATCATGGGGCGAAGCGATACGAGCCTTTGGATTATGCGCTGAGATGCGTGCTAGAAATCCCATTGGCTTAATATTATGCACCGCTGCCGGGACCCCGCAGCGGATCTGCCGCGGTCCCAACAGCAAATCCCACCGAAATAAAATTAAAATAAAATTTAATTTAAATATAAATAAAACTAATTAAATAATATTTAATTATTCTTAAATATTCTAAATCCAATTTATGACCAAATAAGCTCTAAAAATTCTCAAAAATTCACCCTTGATTAATTAGGGTATAAGGAATTCAAAAATGAAGTTAGATATTAATTTGGAGATCAATTTAATTTTGGTATTTTCAAGGGCTCAAAAATAGCCAAAAATACCCAATTTCCCAATTAAGCTCCGATTGATTCCAAACTTCTAGGATTAGGTTTAGATGACCCAATAAGTCCAATGGAATCAAAATCAAAGGTTAATTTAGTTTAATTGCATCCAGATTAAGCTATGATAACAACTAGGGTTGTTACAAACTCCCCCACTTAAGAACGATGTCGTTCCCGATATCACCTAAGTGAACAATGATTCTACTGGAACAATACAAGTTTTAAATATGATTGATAGAAAAGAGAAGAACAATACATGAGTTTGCAAAGAGCTGGGGATATTTATTACGCATATCCACCTCTTTCTCCTAAGTAGATTTTTCTAACGATCGATTCTTCCACTGAATTTTAATCTGCGAGCCATGGTGACAACTTTGTTAGAAAATCAAGCTCAACAGACGGTCATCGTACAGAAATTACTAAATGATACCTAACATCCTGATTTGATATAATATTTGAAGGAAGGCCATGCAATCGTATAATTTCCTTAAAGAATAATTTTACTGTATGTGAGGCATCATTAGTTTTAGAGCAAAGTATGAAATGGGTCATCTTAGAAAATTTATGAACAACCATAAATATGATATTATGAGCACAAGCTGTTCAGGGTTACCTGTAACAATCCAAAGTCGTTATTTTACAAATTAGATCAAAATCCTGCTTTAGGAACTAGGATCGCGGGGAATTTCAATTTAGGGCAAACAAAATTTACCAATAGATAGAAGCAATCTTTAGATCAAAGTGCCCTAATTCGGAAAAAATCCGAAAGTCAAAAGCTTCCGATCTATTTTCCAAAATTTTAAATTCTAAAAATCAAAAACATTGAAGTGCGTGTCCAAATTCATCATTTTTAGTGTCATTGTGTTAAATATATTATTAAAAAGTTGCTCGAAAAGTTTCATCAAATTATGAGCGCCGATTTGATCGTGACAAATTTTCAAAGTTTTAAACCTCAAAATTAAAATAAAATAAAAATTTTACTCCGAATCGAAAATTTTTGGCGCGAGGGTGCTCACCATGTTGTAACGCACCTCGGTGTCAAGTTTTGTTGTATATCGGATGTCAAATGATGAAAATTTTGAGAAGATTTTAAATTTAAGTTTTTTTTTTATTTCCTCTGTTCTTCCCATGTTTCCCCATTCGCTTGCCCCCCCTCCCTTCGCCAATCGCGTCTGGCAATGCGATTGCAGGCTCTCTCGCGAGATAAAGCCTGCATCAGAAGGTTCCGCGCCTGCCTGCGTTGTTTTTGGCGCAGACTATCGGCCCATAGGGCCGACCCCCCTTCCGAGGTGAGGAGGGCCCGCCTGTGCTGAATCTGGCGCATTATACGATCGGCCCTCCCTCTCGCCTCTTACACCCCTCCCTCATGCGCCTACAAATACCCCCATCCCCTCCCCTCTCCTCCCCACAATCTCACACAGCAGCAGCCTCCTCAGTAGCCCCAACCTCCCTCCTTCCAGCTTCCGGCAGCCTCTCCTCAGCCCTTCCAGCAGCCTCCTCAGTCCTTCCAGCATCCTCCTCAGCTCTTTCAGCAATCAGCCAGCTCCTCTCAGCTGCTCCAGCCTCCTTCTAGTAGCCTGGCAGCCCTCGGCAGTACCTTCCAGCAGCCCGACAGCCCCTGACAGTCCCGTTCAACCAGCCAGCTCCCTCTCCGGCAGCCTCCGGCAGCCCCCAGCAGCCCCCGACAGCCAGCTATCAAGCTGCCAAACCACTTTGTAGCCGCTGCCAACCAGCCTCTTCCCGTTGCCACCTAGGCCAACCTTCGACAAACCCGTTCCGGCCTCTCTTCAATCCTAATTCTAAAGTAAGAGGAGGATTTGGAAGAACACATTTGTTTTCTCTAAATCTTGTTACTCTCTTTATAGCTATCAAGTTTATAATTAGTCATTCACAATAGAATTATTCCCATTAATTAAAAAGAAGAACAATTCAATTGTTATAAATGACTACTGTTTCCTATTTGCTAATTTAGTCATTTTATTCTGATTTTTTCGATCATAATCTTAAGACACTTTAATAATTATAACTGCTTTAATGACAGCTTAAATCGATCAAACTTCAAAAGCGGAAGAAGAACAGAATGAAAGAAGAAATTAAACTCCTAAATCATTTGATTAAAAAGCTAACTTAAAAATATCGGGGACTTAAATGCAGATTGAGCGAACTATCACTCATTCGAGCTGTTGAAATTCTAAACTTAAAGACTAAAGGTACCCAGTATATGATTTGTATTACATCTTGCAATTTTTCTATTACGGCTATGCTTCGCTTATTTGCTTTGAGCCAAAACCATTTGAAGCTTGGTTGGTTGTCCAGAACCAACGTAATATTATTCGGGGTTGTTACCGAAAAATGACATCGGTATCATTCGGGGTTGTTATTGGAAAAATGACATCAGTAACATTCGAGGTTATTGCTGTAAAAATGACATCATCAATATTCGGGGCTGTTATTGGAAAATGACATCAATAACATTCGGGTTGTTACTGGAAAAATGACATCAGTAACATTCGAGGTTAGTTACTGGAAAATGACATTAGTAACCTTTATTTTGTGATAAATACTTGTTGCAGGAACTTACTTACTGATTTTACGCGGTTGCCTTATCTATCCTGCATTTTATATCTTCCCTCTGCAAAATGCATCTTTATAAAGTAATTTGTTATTATATACTGCTGTACTTTGAGTATTCTCTAATTACTAGGAATTCAAATCCCGATATTATTTTCTGTACAATACCAGGTCATGTGCTCCTGAAAGAGGTTAAACAAGAACCCTAATTTCCAAAAGATCGACGACGGTGCTGAATTGCTCATTTTGTTTCTTTATTTTGTACGATGAGGGATCTTGTAATAAGAATTTTGGATAAATGAAAAATATCTTTTACTTTTATATGCGTATTCTTTTTCTCTCAAATTGCTCGATATGATCCTGCGGTGAGTAGTCACCCGATGCCAGAACGATTTCTGGCGAACCGGCATTGGGACGTCACATTACCCAAGAACAAAATCCATTGATAAATCTTCCCAAGGCCTATGAGGAACATGCAATGTCGCGTATTGGCCAGATTTTATTTAGTAGCTTTATCCTATTTGCAAGTTAAATATTGAGCTACTAGTTTTTGAATATCTCTTTTTAAGGAAGGCCAAAAAAATCTATTATCCATCAAGCATATTATTTTATCATTTCCAAAATGGCCAACAATTCCTCATGAGTGTAGTTCAAAAATCAAAAACTCCCTAAGAGAAGACCTGTGAACTTGATAATGATACCCATTAATCACATAATATGTTGCATTTAAGGTTATCGGTTTGTCCAAGTGCTCCATATAAATTGGATTAAAATCCGAGCACACTGGGTACTTATCTCAAATTTGTTCAAATATAGGAATTTTGATATCTAAAGAGGAGATGGTTATTGTCACCCTTGATAATGCGTCAGCAGGTTTGTTTTCAATTCCTGGTTTATGTTTAAGGACAAATGAATAGTTTTGGAGAAACTCAACCCATTTGGCATGTTTATGATTTAACTTTCATTAAGTATTGATAAATTTAAGAGCATGATGGTCTGAGTTAAGAACAAAGTCATTGTGTAAGAGATAGTGTCTCCAATGCCTTAAGGACTGAAAGACAACATAAAATTCCCTATCGTATATTGAGTATTGTTACTTTACATCATTCAACTTCTCACTAAATAAAGCAACATGATGATTTTCTTTACTTAAAACTCCTCCAATTCCAACTCCAGATGCATCACAAGTAACTTCAAAAGTTTTAAAAAAATTAGGGAGTCAAGGGACTGGGGCTATTGTCATCCAAACTTTAATTTGATCTAAGGCCTTTTGAGCAGTTGGGGTCCAACAAAACTTATCTTACTTCAGTATATCAGCGATTGGCGCTACAACAGTACTAAAGTTTCTAATGAATCGCCTATAGACTGTAAATACACGTCTGCGCTCGCACGCAAGTATACGGGGCCGAAGTAATAATGGAAGGTGAGTTCTGAGATTTATCATCCACAGGGAACGGAGTGTTTTGTTACTAGGTGTATTTACTTTAAATAATATTTAGACTAATGATATGTTGTGGTTTGGTTGGCTCCAATTTAACAATATAAAGATCTTAATTCAAAATTACGGTTTAGAGAAGAAGGTGAGTTCTGTGAATATTCCTGCAAAAATTAAATTTTCATCCAATTTCTGTTATGTATTAAATTATTGCTGAAATGAAAATTTAGTTTTGAGATTAATCTCAAATTTAATTACAAATTAGCAAAATATTTCAAAACTTGTAGAAGTAACATTCCCGCTCGTTAGACACGCCGCTTCATTATTTAGCTCGGCGGTTTCCAGAATAGAGCCACCGAGCGGAATCGGTCTTCACAAAAACCGCGAAACCTAAGAAGCCGCTGCCTCCTTCTCGACCCCCGACGCACCACCCGATCGAACACGCCGACGCCCGCCTACCTCAGCCGAAGGAGACGCCTCTGGGACTCTGCTGCAGAGGCAATCAACGCAAGCAACCACGACAGAGACGCAGAAGCCACGGAAGTCTTCGATAGGGACGGAGACGATCCCGAGCGTTTCAAGCGTCTGGCATCCGCTCGATTATCTTCTTTTTCTGTGTTCAACCTACGATAACTTAAGGTAAGGACTTTGTAAAATATCTGCCGTTCCGTTACGTATGAGTATACTTATTGTTGAACTTTGTTGAATAGAATGTAATGCTTATTATGCTGGAATTATGATTTTAAAATGACAAAATTCATTAATCCTTACATTTAAATCCAAGGCTGATTTATTGTAACCTTAATGTCTTATATTTTCTATTGCATTAAAGGAATGTGCAAACATCTTTCTTTGCTCAGGTTTTATTTGTTTGACTGAGAACATAAAATGTAATGCATATAAACTATAATATAAAGCACTAGAGAAACATCATCTTATAAAATAATAATCAAATTTTTTCTTAGATTGATATATCCATTTTGTTGATGAAGTAAATTCCTTGTAGTGTTCCTTCGACATTTTATTGACTAGGAATGCTTGTTTGATGTTCATATAAAGATTAATTTTTGAAATGTGTAACGACTGAAGATATTGCATATTGGCTACAAAATCTTTATTAACGAAAAAGAAAATGAACTCAATAGGTAATAACCTGGTTGTACTTAAGCTTAACTTAATGATATGTCCACATATACATTGCAATAGGATCATTTTCAATTCCTTAGACTAGTGAAAGCATTAGAACTGTTGTTCATTTTAAGTAAAAGTTAAAGGCAATATATTGATGAAGTTTGAATTTCGCAAAAAATTTACAGAAAATTAGGAATTTTGAAAACCATTATTTTAGTCTGAAGTTTTCCTAAGATTTTGAGTAAGGCAATATTCTTAATGAGATTCTAAGTTAAAGACAATATTTCAAAGCTTCTTCTTGCATTTTAGTTGTTAAGTTGTATTTTTTGTGTATTTCCTTCTTTGTATTTTCTTTACTTGGTTTCGATCCTCTGCAAGCTTTATATTTACTCCTTTGTATTTTTTGAGTTTCAATCTAAATTGTCAGTCCTAGACAAAAATTTATAGAAGTCTTGATGCCATCATATTTATTGGAAGATAGATAAATTATTTTGTGTATTTTAAGAATTTTGAGTTATTAAAATAAAAAAAGTCATTTCCTAGCATTTGCTTCAGCATAGAAGGGAGGAAAGAACTTATTAATCGGCGTTCGCTTTTGTTTCATGCTATTTTAAGGAACTTCATCCAACAGTGTATCATCTATACTTTGTCTTCCAGTTCTACATTTTTTCACCGTTGTAGTGTCTTTGTGGTCAAAGGTAACAATATTTTTTGTGTATTCCAACTGCGTTTTTGTTAAGTAAATTAAATTCGCTGCTCTTGTTTGTTTATATGTATTATCTAATTCTTATTTATTTATTTAGAAAAATCTTTGTGGGCATATTTTCTTTTGAACAATTCTTGTGAACTCAAGATGAATTTAATTTGGAACCATTTGCAATAAAAAGAAAAGAATTGTTCCTTTTCATAATGTTTCCTTGGACAAAAGAAAGAGACTTTCTCAAATAAAAAAAGGAAAGAAAAGAACAACTTATTTCTATAGGGTTCTTACTTTTTTAGTAATTTGGTAACCTAAAATTTGAGGTATTTATGCAACTTTATCAATGAAAATTAAAATTCAACTCTTGGTGGTTATCACTCAATTGCTTGGAGCACTATATACTGCCTAATACATTATTTGAAGGTCTAATTACTTGTAAAATCCTTGCACAATCAATCAACTTTGAAATAATTTGATTCTACTATAAACAGATTCTTGTGGTAATTTGATTTGTGCAAATAAATCAGCAACTTAAGGGATTTAATGAGTTAAATCTTATTAAGTTTGTCTAGAGAGGCCTTATGACAAAGGTATGGTCAATTCATTGATTTCATGCCAAATTACAAGCATTTTAGCATCTATTTTTTGAATTTTATTTTCTTCATAGTTTCAATAGGATTTTTAGATTTTACAAAATAATAAATTTATGTTTCACATAAAGCCCATCAAAAAATTCATTTGATTTGATCCATATTTGAGAGATTCATGTCTTTGAGGAATAATTCATTTGTTTGTTTTCTTAAATTATTATACTTCAATTTCATCATGAAATGCTTGGTGATGCTATTATTAATTTTCTTTTATTTGCTAGCATATGGGCTGTTTACTTTTGGTTAAGGTTTGAATTTAGTGCACTCAATTTGACTAGCAAAAAAGTATTGCTTTACTTATTTATAATGTACTTCTTTTGTAATTTTTTGTTTGTGACATTTAATTTATTTGTAGGTGTGTAGATTAACTGTGTTATAGCTCAAAAGATGGATAGCTCGGTGCCATTATTCAACAGTCTCAAGGTTTTTCTATTTTCTTAAATTATTGGTTATAAGATTGTATAGGTTTTATTTTCTTAAGTATAAAACTCATTTATGCCATATTTTTGTTAGAATTTTTTCTTGCAAAAATTGAACATTACAATCCTCTGCGTAGTGGCATGAACCAGCAATATTGGGTTATGGGCTGAAAACTTCCGGGTCTGCTGCAAATTAGATTAATCTATATGCTACAGCTTCGTTAATGAGTTTAGCATTTTGAAAAATTTAAAGAGTGCGACACGTTTAATTTGGTTGTATTGTATCCTTTTTATTGCTAGTATCAGTTTCTTGCTTTTGATTGATGTGGAAATTTTAACATTGGCATTAATCAAGCCCCAAGATTTTCTCCATCCATGAAATGTTGTATTTAAGGGCAATTTCTATATATTTATTATCAAGCATCCAAAGGATCGCACTTTTGAACTTGCAGAAAGAGTTTGTTAGTGTTTTGAACTCAAAAAACTTCTTACTGGTGAAAAACAAGCAATACTTTATTAGATTGTTGACTATTATTTTTTCTATATTTTGATGAAGTCCAAAAATTTTCTCCATCCATAAAATGCATATTTAAGGGCAATTTTTATATTTTTATCATATAATTTCCAAATGATGACATTTTTTAACTTTGAACTTGAAGAAAGTGTTTGTTTGTATTGAACACAAAAAGATCCTTACCAGTTAAAAACAAGTAATATTTTGGTAGAAAATGACATGAATTGAACATAAGTTATAATTTTTATTATTTGGCAAAAGATGATATGGATTAAGATTTAAGTTATGATTTTTTTCAACATCTGACAGGCTGCAGACCCATTTTTCCTTCTAGTTGGACCCAATGTGATTGAATCGGAAGAACATGTGATGATGATGGCAAAGCATATAAAGACCATTGTATCTAATTAGGTCATATTTTAATTAATATTTATATATACTAAAAAGTATTGCTTAGATTCAATTCTTATCAATTTGCTTTCACTTTTGTATTTAGGTTTGATTTGCCATTGGTGTTTAAAGCTAGCTTTGACAAATCCAATCGAACTTCTTCAAAATCTTTTCGTGGACCTGGTCTAGAAGAAGGTTTAAAGGTATGGAACGTTTGTTACAAAGTGTTACTATTGAATAATTTAATTAATTTGTCAATGTAAATTTTTTAATTTCTATTCTAATACTTAATTGATGAAAGAATTTGATATTGAAAGGTATGGTATGATATGATTTTTTGCTTTTAGAATTTTTTTTTTGCAGTTATTGAGTTTAGATACCTTCATTTCTTGAAATTTTCTTTATTGGCATGCTGATTATGGCAGATGCTTGAGAAGGTTAAAGTCACATGACCTTCCTATTGTAACAGATGTGCATGAGAGCTATCAGGTGTGTTGTTGATTGTGTTAATAAGAATGATTTATTTATTATTTTCTTTCTGTAGAATTCAGTTAGTTAAATTTTTATGGTGGCATTGGTTCCATATCCTGCTTTTTTTTTATTTTGAGATGCATCATAAACTGTGTAGTGATTTAATATTTGCATTTTTATGTGTTGACTCAATATAATCAAGTACTTTATGATTTTGGTATACTTTTTCCTCTAAAATATTACATTTTTAGAAGCTTTTGAAATTTGATTTTATGCTGAAATTTTTTTTACCAAAAGAGTTTCTTGCTTATAATGCTCAATTTGCTTGTAATAATAAATTAATGATAAACTAGGCTTATAATGATGATGCATCAATATTCTCTAGAACGCTATTCAGTGTTATTCCTTGCATTCACTTTTTGGTTCTAAAGCATTTCACTTTAGTGTGAAGCCGTTGGAAAAGTTGCTGATATTATTCAAATTCCAGCCTTCCTTTGCCGTCAGGTATCTTGATCTCTTCTTAATATTTTGGTGCAGATTCATTTATTAACTTTTATATTTTATTATAATATGCCATTTTCTAATTTCTTAAATGATATGATCTGTTTACTATTGAGATGTTGTTTTGTGACAGACTGATCTCTTAATTGCTGCTGCGAAGACGGGTAAAATCATCAACATCAAGAAAGGACAATTTTGTGCTCCATCTGTAAGTGAAGGGTTTTGAAACTTACTGTTTACTGTTTTTAGTTATTTTCTTGACATGCATGTTATTTATGGTTATTTTCTGCGTTGTAATCAATTGGGATGCTGGTTATTTGTGTTTGTAGTTACTAATATGTGAAAATGTATATCATTCATAAAATTTGCTTTAGATAATGAGAGTTGTTATTACTGTTTGTAATTACTATATTATGAAAAATGCAGAATTTGGTCTTTGCTTATGATTGTGATGGGTGATATTGGTATCGGCGCAATTGAACAAATAACGCTTATCTAAAATTTGGACTGTGGTCTTAGGGTTGTTCAATAAATTAGGATAAATAGGATTGTCCTCATCCTTTCTGAGTTTAGCCAGCCATGCTTTATTTCATAATGTATTTTGTGAACTGCCATTGAAATGCTCCTTGATAATGGTCATCAAAATTTGTAATTTGATGTGATCGTCAATTCATCTCTTCAAATCCCAATGTATAAAAATCTTAAATTCCTTCTTTCCATGATGTGGCTGATCTATGAATTAAAATTTGAAATTAAACTTTTTTCTTGTCTCTTGAATTAGTATTGAAGCTATCTTGGAGGGCTCTTGGGTGATTTTGTAAGATTTTTACGAGCTTTTTGGTCATTAATTTTTTGGAATTTTGGTGGTGCCTACCTCTGATTCTTTAATCATCCAAAAAGTTGCATTCTTTTCTACTATTGATGAACCCCGATTTTTTTGTCCGGTTAACATTTAGAAGCATTGTGGGGTTGGTTTATATGTAGTTGATTGTATTTTATCAACATTTGGGAGGATTGGTTGAGTTCCGTTTGTGCTGTACAGTTCTGACCCCAACAGCATGACAATAATTTACTTGCATTGAGTTCCTTATTTTAGATTTTAAACACAGTGATGCTTCAATCTGCCTTTTTTTAAGTTCTTTTTTTATTCTACTGCATTACAATATAACATTTCTTCCTAGTTGCATCTCCAATAACCTTTAATTGCAAAAGTTATTATGTAATTGATCTCTCCAAAGAAGTGGCAATGATTATTTTATACTAAGAGTAAGATCCAATGCTCTTGTTACTAGGTGTGCTGAAACTCTTAGTTAAATTCATATAGCTTATGTAATCATAAGATTCTGTAAATGCGTTTCTTTGGTTTTGCTGGCAGGTTATGGTGAATTCTGTTGAAAAAATTAGACTTGCTGGCAACCAGAATGTGATGGTTTGTGAACGAGGAACTATGTTTGGATATAGTAAGTTCATTTATGCACCATGCATACTGCTCTACTTAATAGCGTCTTGATAAATGTTAAGAAAAAATAGGAAACTATTTAGGAGACCATTATGATTTCTAGAAGAGAAAAAAAAATCACCAACAAACAGTTGAAGTTTCACATTGACCTTGTTATGACTTGCTTTACATAATGCATCATATTGTGTTGAATGGGCAGTATGATGAAATTGTTGTTCTGTTTTTTAAGATTTGTGTGAAAATCATTGTTGAGTTTTGCCCTTTCTCCTTTTATATCTCAATTTGTGGTTGTTTTCTTATTTAAATGCCATTTTTATTTCAACTTGTAGATGATTTAATTGTCGATCCACGCAATTTGGTGTGGTTAAGGAAAGCCAATTGCCCGGTTGTAAGTATAATATCATAATATGATGGGCTCAGATTTTTTCTTAATCAATATATTATATGTTTACTGTAGCTAATTTCTTTAAATATTTCCGCTTGGAGACATTTCTATTGCTTTCATTTGCTTTGTGAGTAATTCTGTTCCGCTTTTTTAATCTCAGGTCGCTGATATTACTCATGCGCTCCAACAACCTGCAGGGAAGATGGTAGTGGTTTTAAAATTGAAAATTCATTCCATTTGATAAATGAATCATCTCCTATGAGGCTTTACAATAATTCCATTTGACAAAACTGTGATGATTATGCTATTGACTATTTGGGTGATTTTTTCTTTTGGCATGATCTTGTTTTGTATTCAGCTCGAAGGTGGTGGTGTTGCTAGTGGTGGTTTACGCGAATTAATACCTTGCATTGGAAGGACAGCTGCTGCAGTTGGTGTGGATGGACTATTTTTGGAGGTAAGTACAGTTTCTATCATAAAATTCTGGAATTCTCTATGCTAATTACTTATAAGCGTCGTATATGTATTTATACTTTTGTGCTAATGAAAGAAATTCAATCACTAAGGTTGCACATGTATTATTGATGTATGTCCATCTTATAGTAATGCAGTCATGCTACTAAGTCTATATGACCGACTGTTGATATCAAAGTCTCATTTAATCATTCAATATTGGCCCAATTGCCTACTTTTAATTAAATAAATATTGAAAGTTACGGGAAATACAAGAAATGCTTCTATGTAAATCACTGTCGAAATACCATCCACTGCTAAATTTCCTTAGTCGCAATCACTAAACATAACGACAAAAAGTGGCTCAGCTTTAATTTTTGCACTTGTAAAAGTGCTGAGTCAAGTGAATTGAGTAAAGAATTTGATATCTTTTTAGATAAGCATAGCAAGAGGAATCATTATTGCTCAGTGAAAATGCTTCCGAAAGGCAAACTCTACCATTGCTCATTATATAAAAAATAAATGGATAATATTTCAATTTTTTGTGAAATGCTTATTTCAATTAAATGTTCTGATGGTTTTTGTTGTTGTTTTAGGTGCATGATGACCCTCTGAATGCTCCCGTCGATGGCCCAACACAATGGGTGAGCTTTTTTATTATGTTTTTGGAATAATACAGCATGTGTAACGCACCAACATCAATACATAAGAAATAAATCATTGTGTAAATATGTTTTGGTGCAGCATTCCATTATTTCAAGCAATACCTTCTTTATAGGTTTTAGGTTTCATATTCGAACTACTCAAAAACTTTTAGAAATAGTAAACACTCGTTATCAAGTGAAAAAAAATTGATTTCATACAGTTAGCTGTTGGTTTTATATTTCTCATTTCTTTGTGAGTAATTTGAGCTTTTTTTATGCGTCACTCTATTTTTGTTTGATGAAAAGATCATTTACTTTATTTCGTTTTTGGCACAGCCTTTGCACTGTTTGGAGGAACTTCTGAAAGAGCTCGTAGCAATTGCTGTGAGTTCCTCATATTCATATTTACTTTATATATATATATATGATGTAATAATTAAATAATTTTTTGGACCATTTGTGTTGTGCAGAGAGCAACGAAGGGTAGGAAGCCATCTGAAATCGACCGCACGCCTTTGCCTAGCCGCTTGCTCTTCGCTCGTCTATGATTATTAAGCAATTTAGCCATGGAGAATGCTGTGTTGCTTCACTCAGCCCAAAATATTCGAGGTAGAGAAAAGAAAAATTATGATGACGCCCATCTCTTTTCATCCAATGGTCAATATTTTTTTACATATTCTGAGCAAACCTTTTGCATTAATTGAGCCAGATGCAAACTCAACTCCTAATCTCGTTGCAAAGCTGAGCTTGTTTGTGTTCAATCTCTTCTTTGAGCATCTTTTTAAAAATGATACTTGACTTGGCTTGGCTTGATATTAGTAATGTTTTTAATGGCAATTCATTTGAAATAGTTTACATGAATCTTTTCCATTGAGTGAACCCCTAAAAAGGAGAGTTCCCGCCTACCAAAATGCCTGTTTACAAATTTATTTTGAGAAATAGAAGTATTCTTTATCTCTATCTATTGAAGCAACATATAAAGCTTTAGTTGCAATAGCTAATAGATTTGTGAATTTATCAATGACTAAAGGATTTGTTAAGTAAGCATTTTTTTATTTGTGATAATTAAGCTAATGTGCATATTGTCTCTAATAATATATTCCACAAAGGACTTTGTTACACTTTCGCCATCATTTACATATTAAAATAAGGATGATCTCTTAATTAGCTCATCGGTAGTTTGAACCATTGAAGACCCCTATACATATGTGATAAGTACTCAATAATTAGCTTGTTAATCTTATTTGAGGACTCGAAGAAAAGCTTAAAGACTAGTATAATGTGCAATAACATTATAATGTTGTGTGCCACATGTAAAGATGAACAGCTTCTAACTTTTAAAAAAAATATTTTTGAATGTTTTAATAGTATTTAATTAGTTAAATAAAAAAAGGGGGAAATAAATTAGTGCTCAAATTATAAAAATAATTATATGTTTTTAAATATTTTACAAATAAATTAGCTGGGAGTAAGAATTATATAAATATTGAAGCAAAAATGATTGTACATCAAATACGATTTAAATAAATATAGTTTACATAAAAAAATTAAATAGAGAAAAATTAATATTGTTAATCCTTCAAAAACTTGAAATGTCACTCTAGCAAGTCTTAGTTGTTAATGGACTTATTGAAGCGTGATATCAAGTCTCGAGCTTCGAAGGAAATCAGTTGGATTTTTAAATAAACACTTTCAGCTTCGAAATTTTAGAGCATGCTGAAAATAGGGATCTAACATATAACATACCAAAATAAACTGCCTGACGATTTTTTGCGAAGAAACACCGTTCTACGCAGAATTGTCGGCCTTCGAAGGAACCACTCGTTGGGAGGCTAGAGAGATTATAAGTTCCCAAAAGCTCTCCACAGAACCATATAATATCCCTAACTCTCGAGCTTACCTTTTTTGGCGGTAAGAAGCAGAAAAAAAGAAGGATATCAGGAGTGATGCTTCTTTCTCGTAAACTCTTTTTGGGTGTTTTGTTGCTTGTGTAGGAGGTTGTGTGCTCTTTCGTAATGTTTTGATATTTTCATTACCAGCCAATAAGGAACACACATTGTTTTGATGTCTTGTTAGTGTTATTATTTGTCAAATTTATTAAAACAAAATAATAATAATAGGTTAAGAACCCTAATTAGGGTTCTCGCAAATTTTAGGTGTTATGCTATAAGAAATTTGTATGGAGAGAACAATTCCTGAAACTTTATACCAAAATGGAGTAATTGAGAGTATGAATAAAACTTTGAATAAGCCAACAAGAAGCATGAGATTGCATGCATAACTACAAAGATTGTTCGGGTAGATACAATGAACACAATAGTTTATTTGATCAATCAGAGGCCATGGATCTTTTAAACTTTGAGATTCCTAAAGAAACTCAAACATGCAAAAAGGTTTATCTATCACAGTTAAAAGTGTTTGCTTGCTTAGTGTATGTTTATATTGACAAGATCAACACAGAAAAGCTTGATATAAAATCCAAGAAATGTTACTTTATTGAATATGGTGGAGACGAGTTCCATTACTGAACAAAAGTAAAAATACTATTTTCAATAAATTTGTGCTATACAAGTCATGTCAAGCATAGATACAAAGGATACTCCTACTCTAGAGAATAATTCATCTAGAAAAATTTATCAAAACTTTTAAAAAAACAATTGCAAAAGAAACTAAATAGAAGATTGAACATAGAATGATCATGGTCCATTCAAGCTCGAGAAGTCTCAATGGCTTGAAGCAAGAGATGGAGACAAACGCACAACCAAGCTCAAGAGCAAGAACAAGAGAGTAAGAAAGGTAGATGAGAAGAGAAAAGAAGAAGAATAAAATAATAAAGATAAATAGATTGGAGAAGAAAAAAAGAGTTATCATCCAGAAAGATTACCTTGGCGATTGAAGGCTAAATTTCTTAAAGAGGGATATCGCCCCAACAAGCAAAAGAGTTCATGGGAATAGAACTCTCGACATAAACTCCTCATCCAACTCGCACTGCTATAATCCATTTAAACGTTAAATTCTAACAAATCATATTAACTATTTTTAAGCTTTCACACAAGAAGCTTGAAGATAATCAACAATTAATTAAGATTAATAAATTAATATTTTGCAATTAAGATTATTCAAACATGTCATTAGGCCTTGGAAAAATAGACCTGCACAGTAGTACATAAATAAACATGTGAATCGGCTTTCCATTTGCTGAATAAAAAATAAAATCAGAAAATAAATGGTAGTAGATTCATATCAAAAAGCTTCATTTCATTCATGTTAATCCTTTGGCCTTCTTCCTCAGCATTCTTATTGGCTTCTGTTGCTCCTCCTGCTTCTCCTTGAAACCTTGTGTCATGTTGAACACCTATATACAACAGAACCCACAACAAACTGAATACATTAAGAAACTTGAAAATGAAATGTGAACACTTGTGCTTAAATTTTGAATGAATAAAGCTTATTACAACACATGCTACATTTGAAAATTCATTCACCAATGCTATAAATATGAGAAAATTTGATGCAAGGCTACGCATGCAATGTTTGGTTTTCAATTTGAAAACAATAAATTTAACGAAATCACAAAGTGCTGAATATGAGCAATTCTTACGTTGTTGTGGGAGTATCAAAACACTTATTTTCAATTGCATGCTCAAATGCGAGGAACATTTTCATGCATAGAAATAAATTTTGCATAATTACGAAGTCCTTTTTGTGCTTGCAGTGGCTACATTGGAGGTCATTTTTTGTAAGAAAAGCACATAAAAAAAATAAAAACTAATCCCGCCTGTAGCATGAGATGCCATATGAAATCTTGTCAAAATAAAAACATGATACAAAATGTTGAAAGATTACCTTCCTTACTCCGGATGTCAAACCCATGTTCTTAATGGAATTTTCATCAACGCATTTCCATGTTATGGAACTCTTGTCCTCTTTATTATTCAGCTTAAACCCTTCTGTATATGCAAATTACAACAAAATAATCCCAATGGAGTTTTGTTACAAAACATTGGGAAAAAAGAGAGTGCGAAATTAAGAAGTTTCAATTATTATGCGATAAAGAGCAAAACCTTTTATAGTCAAAACCAACAATTCAACGAACATCTGAAGTTTTATGTGAGAAAAGATGTGTATGTATTTACCAACATCTTGCCTCAATACCACTTTGCAATTTTCTCCAAGATCAAGCTTAAGAAATCGCTTCAGATACTTATCCATTTCTGCCCTCCTTGTATTCTGATTCATATTGCATTCATCCAGTAAAACTGAAGGGAACTCCCATAGCCCAGCTAGCAATCCATTTTCAGGTCTCTTTACTAAAATAAATACATCTTTCTGACAACTATCGTTTAAAATCTGCTCATCAGATTCTGTTATCTTAACTACAGAAACTGCAGCAAAATCATGCCTTTGTTTGGTCTTTGCAACCTTTGTAGGAAAATCAGTGACCTTTAATGCTTCACTAGTTTTCGACAAACAAAGAGCTCGACACTGATCAGCAACAGGGCATTGATAACAACTAGGATTGACTGAAGTGCACAACGTTGATCCTAGTTCCATTATAGCCTGGTTGAAGTCTCCAGGCCTTGAAGGATCAACTAAGTTTCCTGCCAATTTCCTAATAAAAAACATAAAATAAAAAGATTACAACGAAGACCAAAAAGTTCTAAGGTAGCTATGCTTAGGTATGAACAGTTACACCACATGGCACATAGCTAGCTAGGATGGCAGCCAATCACATTACCACGTTAATCTAACTTGACCAATTTGATTTTGGTTGCATTTACGACTGTTGTTTGTAAAACTGTTATTGAAAAGGTAGATTTTTTTAAAAATGTGATGTGAGAATTTTATCTTAAGAAAGTTAAAAATAAACTTCCTTGCAACTACAACACTCTAGCAGATTGTTGTAAAAAACTTATATTTATCATGGCAATACACAAACAAGGCAAGATAAAAGTTACCGCCCAAACAGAAAGCAGCAATGATCCTTGAAGAATGACTGTAATCAGTAGTCACGACCTTCCACTTCTGCTCTTGCTCTACTAGACTCGCCCAAAAAGAGATGATCACATCTCGCTTGGAACTAAAATTGTTTTGGAGGTATTGATATTAGCATCATCCTTTCACTTAGTAAGAAGTAAGACTGAATAGTAAAGAATTATTTAAGATGCCAAAAAGGGATAGTTCTATCTCAATCATTCAATCATATAAGAATATAAAATTACCAGTCTACTCTTCTAAAAGGGAAAATCTTGCGCTTCATTATAAAAAACTAAAATTCTACAATATGAAACACCAACAATATGATCATAAGAATTTTTACCATATAAGCTTCACAGTTCCAGTTTCTTTTGGATTTGCAGAGATGGCCTTGAGTCTCGTAATTACACGCACCACATTGCCGTCCACAACAGGCACCACCTAAACTCTTTTTAAGTGCAATTTCAGAGAGTGTTACAGAAACAATTAAATATCCCTGCCAAATCTCATTAAACAATGGTTAATGCTACCTGACAGGAAAACTAAACAAGATTTTACAAAATTACAAACCTCATTGAAAGCAATAGAAGCAATCGCTCCTGCAGTGTAATCTCCGATTCCCCGCACACCACGAAGCGCAGAAGCGGATCTTGGAAACGTTCCTTCACTGACAATGGACTTGGCCCCCTATTAATCCCCTCTCAAATCTTAGAATCTCCACATTTATGTTACAATGTCAAGCATTAATTCCATATTCATGAATGGAAGCAGAAAAATCGTACCTCCAAGAGGAATCTGGCCCTCCGGTAGTACCCTAATCCCGCCCACATATCATTTACTTCCTTCACAAATCACATAAATCATTGATGAAAGCCGCACAGAAGAAGCTGAAAAGATCGACTCGTAAGCGATGGAGAGAATTGTTAGTAACACACCTCGAGAGACGCCGAGGAGAGTTCGCTGATGGTCGGCCACTTCTCCATCCAGCGATTGAAGTATCCGACAACTGTGGGGACGCGGGTTTGTTGGAGCATTATTTCGGAAACCCAAACTACGTAAGCTCGCTGCTCGTCGTCTTCCATTGAAGACGATTGAAGGGATTTATTGGTGACGCCGATAGGAGTCCTCCATGGCAAGTCGCGATGGTTCTCATCGTACCAGCGGAGAAGGGAGGAGCGGATGGCTAGGGATTCGGGCATGGAGAAATCCTCAATGTCTCCGATAGCATTGGGGATCGAGGCGGATGCGGGTTTTCTCTTCTTCGAAGTCGCCATTGGTTATTACTGAGATTAATGTTTTCGTCTGATTTCTCGAGGAATTTGAAATTGAGAAAGTGCTTTCTCCCCGCCAAATTGGGAACTTATATTATGTAAAAATGAAAGGGTGTTCTTATAACTGTTTTGTCTAAATAAATATTTTCAAATAAAATAAAAAAATATATAAATAATTTCTGTTATTTCAAAATTCAAAATATATTTTAATAAATACAATATTTAAATATAATAAAAATGAAGCTTCGTAACTATAAATACTAAATACAGAACCCTAAAACATAAATTCTAATAATCGTCGAACAAGACAATATTTGATAGATGTTGCCATAGTTAGTTATTAATACTTATTTATAAATAAAACACCATCATTCTATGGATTTTAGATTTCTTTAAATGTAATATATATAAGATTAGACCTAATGGGCCTGGTCTTGCCATTAAATATGGCCTTAGAGGTAGAGTTTAGCCCACTTTTAAAATCGGATTGGGTCAATTCGGGTTGGGTCGTGAAAATTTATTGTCAAATGCGAGTTATTTCATTAAAACGCAGCCCATCAAACTTCCCATTTTTTTTTGGAAGAGTCACCTAAATGTCATTCTAAATAAGTGAAATATAAAAAGATATAAGAAATGAAACTATAAAATGATAGTCTCCATATCTAAAAGAAAAGAGAACAACAAGCTAAAGAGAATTAAACCACTATAAAAAAAAGATAAGTAGGCCAACCAAACTACTGAGCAAGCAAATTTTCAAGCAAATTCCACAGAGCCAAAGTGAAAATATATCATATCTCTAGGGAAAAAAACTAACCCTTAAAGTATTAAACCTATACATAAAAGAAGAGATCAGCAAGAAAGAAAATTATTCAATTAATACATTTAGTATTTTTCTAATTAAATTTTCTTATGATTGGATTAATTGGATTATTTTTCTTAAGGAAAATAAATCCAATTAATCGGATTTATATTAAAACGGGTTTGGCCCGATACCAATAGGCCCGGGTCGGCCGGGGCCCGAATACCCGGGACTGTCGCACCGCGCGGGTCACGGGTTGGCCCGACTCGCACAGCGCTTCGTCCTCAAGCCTTCGTCCCGACGGAGGGGTCCGATTAGGGGAACCCTAATCTGCCAATTCCGGCGCATACCGACCACGGCACGACCAGCAATTGATCGCTACACGATCACCGGGGTCAGGCGCACCAAATGGGACCTGAAGCCCTCTGTGAGATGGTCCGGATCGGCCGGACCTTACGCACCCGAGGGCTCATTTAATGGAGCTACTGTGGGGAGACAATTCTCCCCACAGAGACCACGCCAGGCCCAGGGCTCGATCCCTACACAATCATGGAGGTGAGGCGGATCGAATCCCCCTGGTCCGAGGGCCTGGGATGCTCTGGAACGTCGAGACCTTACTCACCCGAGGCGTTTCGTAAGGGACTTAGCCCGATCGATCGAACCGATCGATTGGAGCTAGCTTAAGCCCTAGCTACAATACCATTGAGTTCGAAATGCCAATGTGCACGTTTACGAATCAAGAAGGAAGAGGGTCTGGGCCTAATTGGCTCAGACCGAGCAACTGGGGTACTTGGTTTGACGAGGGAGCTCGGGACAGTCGCCTCGGGCTTCGACTGGCCTTGGCTGAGCTTCTAAACACTACAAAGGATCCTAAACACTAGGAGAGCCTACTATCAGCAGTTCAGGAGCTCCTGGTTTGCCTACGCAAGCTTGGGCAGACGACAATGGCCGAAAGAAGACAGAGACTTCAATTCATCAGCAAGGATCATATGGAGGAAAACTGGGGCTATTTATAGCCTCAGGAGCTTACAGGGAAGGTTCCAGAGGGTTTAATTGGGCTAGAGGGGTCCCGAGAGGTCAGGCCATGGTCAAGCTTTCGAAATCCCATTTCGAGCTCGGCCGGGCCATGAGGCCCAAATGGGGTCCCTAACCATTACTGGAAGGTTCCTAACGACCTTGCTGAGCTGGAGGCGTGAGTGGCAGACTGGATGGGCAGCTGGCAGTATGGGGATTTTCCTCGTCGGGGACGGGCGCGAGGAAGATGAAGGTCCACAATAGCGGGACCTTCGGATGCCGTCTGATCTATCGATCAGATGACGGAACGGCACGGATCGCTCGGATACTAACGACCGATCGTGGGAGTGATACGGGCCGTAGGATTGGTCGGGCAGATCCAATGGCTCATCCGCGGTTCCGCGGGATCAGATCATAACCGTTGGATAGGAAGGCGCAACGGCTGGATTTGTAGGGCTCCGCTGTAGCGTGACCCGAGCTCCGCAACGGATCGCCTGCGGTCCGCACAGCGGATCCCGACTGTTTAATCGGGTGAAAGGGTATATTTGCAAAATTAAATTGTTAGAAACCCTTCTATGCAATTAGACCATTTTAATTTAATATGAATTATGGCCTAAATAATTTCCAAATTGCATCAAACTTTCACCCATAGCTAATTTGGGGGTGAAGAATTCAAAAATGTAATTAGAATTTAATTTTGAGATCAAAATATTTTAAGTCTAAACTAGGACATCTAGACTGATCAAAATATTAGTTTGGATCTAGAGAAATCCAATAAACTTCAAACTTTCAGGATAAGTTTAATTTGCTATTCTAGAAGCAATGAAATCAAAATAAATGGTTACTTAGACTATAGGTTAGTAGGGTAATAACCTAAGGTTATTACAGACTCCCCCACTTAAGAATGATGTCATCCTCGACATCACCTCAAGAGAAAAGACACATATGAAGAAATTGGGAAAAATAGAATAAAATTTAGAAAGTTAATGGGTACCTGGATTTTCAAAGAGTCTGGGATACTTCCTTCTCATATTCGAATTTTTCTCCCAAGTAAATTCTTATAAGGAGCGATTCATCCACTGAACTTTTACCATTGGAATTGAGTGATTCCTTAGCTACTTTTGATCATGAGCTAAGATCTTAATTGGCTCTTTCGCATAAAAAAGATCCGGTTGGAGAGATACCGCTGGAAGTTGAATTAAGTGAGATGGATTACGAAGACATCTCCGCAGAGATGAGATGTGAAATACATTATCGACTGCAGAGAAATCTTCAGGAAGCTTTAATTGTTAAGCTGCAGAACCAATCTTTTCCAAATTTCAAAAGGTCCGATGTAGCGGGGACTCAACTTCCCGGCTACACTAAAATGATACACGCCTTTCATCGGACTAACTTTAAGATACACAAAATTTCCCACATCAAATTTCAGAGTACGATGATGAGCATCATGATACTTGTTCTGGCGATCTTGAGCTGCTTTGATCCTTTGTTGGATCAGCTGAATCTTACTATTAGTTTCTTCAACTAATTCTGACCCATATAGCTGAACACTGCCTGTTTCAGACCATGCTAATGGAGTACTGCATTTCCTGTCATACAGAGCTTTATATGGAGCCATGCCAATACCTGCCTAAAAACTGTTATTGTATGCGAACTCTACAAGAGGAGTATGATCTTCCCAGAAGCCTCCAAAATCTAGAATACAGAGACGAAGAAGATTTCCAGAACTTGATTGACTCTTTCTGTGTAACAACCCAAGTTATTACTTTGCTCAATTAAGACTAATCTAAGTCTTAATTAAGGTTCTAAGTCACTAATTAAGTAATTTAGAACTCGTCTCTGAAACCTAGGTCAAACCAGAAGTCAACAAAGTCAAATCTGGAATTTTGGAAAAATCCCAAACCCTAGAAATTTGACTTTTTATCTAGAACTCAAATTGAAAATCCAACTCCGCCATTGCGTTCAAAACACCCAAATTAGCTAGAGGTGAAATTTTGGAGGCATTTGGAAGTCATTGATTTTTTGTCGAATATTTTAATATTATTTAAATACCTGAAAATTCAAATAAATAAATACTCGTCAAAATGAAAATCCGATCGCGCCTCAATTAGCTAGGGATGATTTATTGGAAATTTTTGAAAACTAATTTATTTATTAAATTTTTAATTAAGAAATCATCACAAATAATAATTTAATAATAGATTAACGACTACCGTTAATTCACTTATGGCACCATTCCGTTTCCATTAGCGCCGTTTGAAATGGCATGGGATCATCTAGACCGTCCGATTTGGATCTAATCGGACGGCTGGCGAGTTGTCATCCCTGCGCGTCTCACGCGTGTCACAGGAGGCGACACGCAGCGCGCAGAGGTCTCCATGCGTCGATCTCTCCCCCTTTTCGCCGCTCTAAAGGCGGGGATAAGATCCCTAATCAACTCCCCGGCATCCCATTTGAGCAAATTTAATCTTGACAAGAAGATAGGAGGAATTCGAAGTAGTCGTCTGTTCTGTGCCGTTGACTCAGGTACTGTTCGATCTTCTTATTCTTCTTAAGCAATCACTGATATCATAATTTGAAACCTTATTTCATGTTATGATAAATGAATGAATGCAGTTGATTGTATCTATTGGCATTTTATAGGTCGAATTTTGAAATCACTCTACAGTTAAAACCGTTAGCTCCTCTTCACTGAACCTTAAGATTTAGGGTTATCAGTATCCCAAACTATAGGTATCCTCCTTCCTCAACCCGTATATTATTAAGTAAACCTCATCAATCTCTATCCATGAATGTATGGTTTGAGATCAGTAGATGTTGTTTTGTCTGCGAAAAATCGAGCCCTAATTCTGCGTCCTCGGGATGAAGCCGTCGAGAAGATGAAGCATCGGGCCGGACCGGGTCGACCCGGGCCCGACCCGCTCTTCTCAGGGTCCGCGTAAGCAAGTCAGGGGCCCGCCATGCATGCGTGTCCTTCCTTCAGCACGCCGCCTGGCTTTTGACAGAGGTCGCAGTAATCAAATCCAGCTGACCAAGTGTGGGCCCCGCTACACCCTAATCCAATCATATGTCAACACGTGTCCCACTGGTCATTTCTCTATCAGGCCATCCAGTCATGTGGGCACCACCTGCACGACATAAAAAGTTATAAAATATGATTAAATTAAATTAAATTAATTATTTAGATTTAATTTAATTCATTTAATTAGAAAATTTCAAATATTAATAACTAACAAAATATAACTCCAAATACAATAAATAAATATACTAAAATACTCAGTAAAAATCAAGGAATAATCTGAGATTGTCAAATCTCAATTTGGGTAAATATTTCACATAGTGACATTTTAAGTATTTATTTAATTTCCAAAATTACTATTTTATTCAAATCATCATAATTTTGCACACATTAATTTAAATATACCCAATATGGGTCTCAAAATACTCACAAAACCCTAAGGATTAATTTAGTAGGTTTTATTTTGCTGTTTGGATTAGTATTTGTCTAATCACATTTAGGACCTAACCCTAATTAGCTTAATTTGTCCTAGAACTTCAAATGACCATAAGTTGGTCATCTTAGCTCCAAATTAGGTGATCCAAATATCAATTGAGATTAGAAAAACCTAATTATCAGTAATCTATAAAAATATTTAGGATCCAACGGTTAGATTTGTTAATCACCCTTAATTACCCTAAATATTGATTAGTGAATATTAGCAAATCTAGTAATCCAAATTGAGTGATTTAAGTTTTAGAAGACTCCTAGAGTTATTTAGAATCTATTTGTAAGGGTGGATTAGTGTTTGAGTGCTTAATTTTGCTAATCACTCACTAATCACCCTAAAACCTAATTAGATCATAACTTAGTCAAATTAGATCCAAATTGAGTCTACCACATGTCATTGTGATCAGTGGACTATTTGTAAACCATAGCCACTGATTTTACTCAATTTGGACACTAATTGGCAAAGTTAAGATTTTTGACTCATAATTAAGAATTCCTTAATCCCCTTTTAACCCTAGATCTTGTATTGACCATAACTTGGTCAATACTTATCAGAATTTAGCAAAATTAGGTTCTATGGAAAGTTTTTACAGTAAAGAACAATAATACGAACGAAAATTTAACTTTTACTTAGCCAAATTACTAATTTACCCTTATGAGTCAAATTTACTAATTTAATCTCATATGGCTTAATAATCACCCAAAATTAATTTAGTTGCTGTCTAATCCTACATTAGACAGTAAGAAATACTTTCTAAGAGAAAATTTCAAAATTAAAGCCCTAGATCAAAATTTGATCTTTAATCCTTAAGTGGGGGCAAAATGGTCATTTTGCCCAAATTTAGGGTTTAGCTATCAAAAGCCCTAAAATCAGTTTATAATCCTATTAATCAGTAATTATAATGATTTATAGCTGAAATTAATCAAATCCAAGTCTAAATTAAATTTTGATTAAAATCTCAATCTTAGCTCCTTAAGGAAAATTTTCCTAAGTCTTAAGTGAGTGATTTTTTATTCTTTAATCATTCTTAGATCTTTCCTTAGGTCCTTATAACATTAGCTAGGATGTGTGTCTTGAGAGATACTCTTAGAAATTAAGAGCCTTAATTCCTAAGATTAAGAATAGATCTTAAGTTAGAATTCATCTATTGAGTAAATTGGGTTACTCAATAGGTGAAACCTTGAGTTTTCTAATTTATAGATTTTCTTAGTTTATTAAATGATTATTTGATCTTTAAACCCTAGAATTAGGAATAGAGATCTATCATAATGAATTGATTTATCATTAGGACTTGCCTTAACTTAATCTGTGAGATTTGGGTTCTAAACTTAGACCCTTAGATTATACCTTTAGATTAAGTGATTAGACCCCATCTTCTGGAGTCTAATTCTTAATCTTTTCATCTTGATTTGGCTAACCAAGATGAGGTTAGGATGAATTAAATTACAAAATTAGGTCGATGATTTATTCACTTAAACCAGATAGTCGTCTTTTGATTAAGTTATAATTAGGACTTGGCCAGTGCTAATTATCTTCAACTAGTAGGATTCGTGATTCTAAGTTACAGAACATGTAAAGATTGATGATTCTGAAACTTATGTAACTTAGAGTAGATAGAACGAATAAAGTAGATAATAATGGATATCACCTGTGTTTTAGATAGAGTTTCTTGCTCACTTTGATTTTGATGCTTCGCATTCCTTGATTTTGAGTTTTATACCTTGAGCATATATTATGTACTTAAGATATTTGATAAATATCTTATGTCAACCTTGAACATTCATAAGCAATATTATATTTTCATTTCATAAGTGGTTTGTAAGTTGTAGCTTGATTAGTATACCTCTTTGATCAACTCGTTCGGGGTCGGCAACCTTTCGAGGGTTTAATGTCTGACAGTCTATTGGCCATGCCTAGTCCGAGTGATAGGATGGATAGACTCTCGCCCTACTGACTATAAAGTTAGGATTTTGATATGGATATAGTAATTCAAGTACACTTACATTCAGTTCTATCTTAGCTTATCAGGCTAAGAGTTTTCAGTGACGTTCAGTTCAGAGTTTCCTAGCTCATCAGGCTAAGATTTGTTGAGTATGTTTTCAGTTTGAGTGACTTAGATGGTCACTGCAGTTTCCATTTTCAGTTACTCTTTTACTTATATATTCTGCATTGTAGCACTATTTTACTTGTAATTTTTCCTGTACTATATAGGATGCTAGTTTTACTTACTGTTTTCTTATGCTTTTAGAATGTTAGTTTGTTTCAGTTTCACACTGTTAAATGTTGTATGTCACTTAGCATATTTTTGTTTGATCATATGCATATTTAGGTTGTATTTTCTTACAGTTTTACTTTTCTTTTACTTACCTATCTTTGTTGCAGTTGCTTGGAGGAGATATGTATTACTTCCTATTTTTGCTTAGTTATAAACTGTAGTTTATAACTTATCACTGTTCTTTTGTACGCTTCTTCTGCACCTATTTTGCTCAGTTCTATTTTTATGGTGATATCTATTTAACTTAATAAAATTGTTTGCCCTAAAATGTGCTTAAATAATAGTCTAACTAGTTTTTCTTTTGTTGGCTGGGGCCCTACCATTATGAAACTGATAATGGTAGGCTCTGAGTTTGTTGGAGCAGCAGATCCAGTGGAGAGCTTACCATTGGAAGAAGAGCCCGTTCTTGAAGATTTATAGCTTTAGTTTTCTTTCTTTCAATGAGATTGAGAGTCCTTTCAGTTCTTTTAAACTTATTAATTGTTGTAATAATACAGGTTTATATTTCTCTTTTAGCACTTTACTTATTCTGTATTTTTGTATTTATACTGTATTGGATGGATGTTATACTTTTTATGCTTCCGCACTCTGAGTTCATGTATAGTCATTTAGTGATAGTTCTTATGGATTTAATGGCAAAGTTCTTATTTAAGTTGGATTAGAACACTTGTCTAATTCAAATTCTAAGTGGGGACTTTGTCATTTGGTGACCCCTCCACCATAATCATGTTAACTTAAGGGTTAACAGGACCACGACAGGGCAGGGCCGCCATAGTTAGTATCAGAGACGTTCCATAAGGTGTCAGATTAGAATTTTGCATTCCTTTCTACCTAATGGACTGTTCTTCTGCCACTTGATCACTAAATGAATAGTTGAATTGACATCCATCACATTATGAGTATAACTCATAATAAGTTAAGTTATTAAATAACTATAAAAGATGATAAACCATAAATATCAAATTATGTATATATATATATATGCTCAATAAATCTAAGTAGGATGTTATAATTATAGGAATAAAAGATCATCTAGGAATGGCATTTATGACATACTTAAAGGAGTTCGAGACTATTTGGAAATATGAACATAAGTTAGGAAAGAAGCAAGGAAGAACGATTGAAGGAGTATCAGAACAAGGATCACAAGTAATAAATAAATTACTGAAAGAAGGCGTCTATAGAGGCCTTGATTTTCCAGTATTAGCCAAGGAGTGGCTCGCGAGAGTTGATCATATATTTGGTGTTATGGAGTGGCCTAGTCACATCAAACTAGAAGTGGTGCTATGTCTTCTGCGTATGCAAGCAAAAGAATGGTGGATTATGTCATACGAAGAATTATTTCATAAGGCACAGGAGGAGCATCGTGAAGTAACTTATGAAGACTTTCATAGAGCATTTTTCACTAAGTATATAGGGTGGGAATAATATGTAATTCATGATGTAATAAGTATGATATATGTCACTATTATAATAAAAGTTCAATGATGAATAAATAAGGAATTTAATTTTTGTCATATGATTCATTTTAAGTAAGCTAAGTATACATGTTTTAATTTCAGGAAAATGAATCCTGCTACTTCTCCAAATAATACTCCACTCAACCCTCAACTGTCTGTGAGCAACGCTCCAAACAATACCGTGGCTGCTTCTAATACTATTGATGAAATAACCTCTCTGAGAAATATGGTTACTACAATGCTAGAGAATCAAAATCAGCAGGCTCTAGCTATTCAAAAGTTAGTATCTATAAAACCTGCTACTAATGCCAGCTCCTCTTCAGCATCTCCCGCTCCACAAGTTCCCAATACCTTTCGACAGTCTGCAGATGGGATACTTCACAGTTTCCTAAGACTAAGGCCTCCTACCTTTGAAGGATCTGAATCACCAATGGACACTCTGGCATGGCTGAAGATAATAGAGAAAAATATCACTAGCCTGGGTTGTGCAAGCAACCAATCTGTAAGATTAGCCACTCACCTTCTGCAAGGAGAAGCAGAACATTGGTGGGAGCAAGAAAGGAATACGTGTTTCGAGGAATTCAAATTAGATGAAATAGAATGGAGCTAGTTTGTCCAAGCATTCAAGGAATCATTTATTCCACCATCCACTAAGAACATAATTGGCGAATCATTATTGAAATTAACCCAAGCAAATCGATCAGTAGCTAAATATACTTCAGAATTTCGAAAACTTATTCGATTTTCACCTCACTTGGTTCCTACTGAAGCAGATAGATGTTTCAGATTCGAGGATGGACTTCAAGAATCCATTAAAGATCATGTAATTCCCCTACAACACACCCAGTTCGAGAAATTGGTTGAAACAGCACGAGTTGTAGAGCATCATCAATCAGTCAAGGACATGAAGAGAAAGGCTTTCAACATGAACAAATACCCTCAGAACTTTAAGCAACAAAGAACAAACCAAGGAAGGGTATATCAGATGGAGACTACTGAAACATCAAGCCAAACTACCGCCTATAATAGGCCACATCCTTATGGAAAATGTTATCATTTTGGCAGAGTATGTTTTACTTGTGGAAGGCAAGGTCATGCGTATAGGGACTGTCGATCAAATAAAATGATTGATGGAGTAACTATTGAAAGGAATCGTACGAATAAAGTATTCCGTGCCACTCCCATCAATTTCAGAGAGCATCAGAGGACTCTTATGCCACCTCCTGCTCAAGAGCGAACCTTTGCAAAGGTTCAATATGTTGCAAAGCCTTCAAATCCAAATCAATCAACAGCTCAGACATCTGACAGCAGACCTGCTGGAAAGGCAAGAGTGTACAATCTCACTCCTGTAGAAGCAGCATAAGACAACAATGTAGTCTCAGGTACAATTCGCAGCTTTTGCTTTTCTTACTGAATTAGAACTTCCTAAAGTCTGTATTTTTATTAGGCACCCTATACCTTAAAGATGAGCCCTGCAGTATATTATTTGATACTGGGGCTAGTCATTCATTTATCTCTGAAAATTTTGCTAAGAGATTAGGACTACCATGTTACAAACTTGCGAAGATCTTGAGTGTTGGACTTCCATCTGGAGCCCAACTTAGTGCAAATAAATTCTGTGACGTTCAAATACCAATCCATAACCATACCTTCCAAGCCAAGTTAATTATGCTACCTATAGTAAATTTCGATATCATACTAGGCATGAATTAGCTTAGTATGCATAACGCTACTATTAACTGTCAAAAGAATAAGGTTATCTTGCAAACTCCAGGAGCTTCGATAACATTTATTGGGAAGTTTAGCACTAGTAGCTCCTTAATCAATGCAATTCAAGCAGAGAAAATGGTGTGCGAAGGCTATAGTTGTATTCTGATGGTGATGATGGATAGTAACAAAGAAGTAACCCCAATCTCTAAAATAAAAGTTATTAGAGATTTGAAGATGTTTTTCCTGAAGATCTGCCTGGTTTACCACCAACCAGAGAAGTAGAATTTGAAATAAATATAGTTCCGGGGACACAGCCTTTATCAAAAGCACCATATAGAATGGCCCCGAAAGAACTGCAAGAGTTAAATGAGCAATTACAAGAACTGCTAAATAAGGGGTTTATTAAACCAAGTATGTCCCCGTGGGGAGCTCCGGTATTATTTGTAAAGAAGAAAGATGGGTCTATGAGAATGTGCATAGACTACAGAGAGCTGAATAAAGTCACTATTAAAAATAGATACCCACTTCCTCGTATCGATGATCTGTTCGATCAACTTGCCGGTGCTGTAGTGTTCTTTAAAATTGATTTAAGGTCAGGGTATCATCAAGTGAAGGTAAAGGACTCAGATGTAGAGAAGACAGCATTCAGAATGTGATATGGGCATTTCAAGTTTCTTAGAATGTCATTTGGTCTCACTAATGCACCATATCTGTTCATGGACTTAATGCAGAGAATTCTGAAACTATATCTAGATAAATTTGTTATAGTTTTTATTGATGATATCCTAATTTACTCCAAGATAGTAAAGGATCATGAAGAGCACTTGAGATTGGTTCTGGAGAAGCTTAGAGAGCATGAGTTATATGCTAAATACTCTAAGTGTGAATTTTGGCTGGATTCTGTATCATTTCTTGGACATGTGATTGATGCTCGTGGAATCCAAGTAGACCAGAGTAAGATTAGTGCTATTCGGGATTGGGTTCAGCCCAAGATAGTTACCGAAATTCGTAGTTTTCTGGGTCTAGCCGGATACTACAGAAAGTTTGTTAAAGGCTTCTCCCAGCTTGCCGCACCTCTTACGAAATTAACTCAGAAAGCAGTTCCATTTGTTTGGTCAGAAGAATGTGAAACTGCATTTCAGTCTATAAAGGACGCATTAACTTCTGCTCCAATTTTAGTTCTTCCAAAAGAAGGAGTCAATTATCAGGTGTATACAGATGCATCTGGAATTGGGTTAGGATGCGTATTAATGCAAGAAGGCAAAGTTATAGCATACGCATCTCGCCAGCTTAAAACACATGAAAGGAACTATGCTGTACATGATTTAGAATTGGCAGCATTAGTTTTTGCATTAAAAATCTGGCGCCATTATTTGTACGGAGTTCAATGTTCTATATTCACGGACCACCAAAGTCTGAAATATATATTTACCCAAAGAGAATTGAACTGTAGGCAAAGAAGATTGCTAGAATTAATTAGTGATTATGACTTAGATATCCAGTACCATCCAGGAAAAGCTAATGTGGTAGCTGATGCGTTAAGTCGTCACACTGTTCTTAACAGCTTAATTTCAAAAAGTCCGTTGATGAATGAGTTTCATAGAATGGAAATTTCTCTTGCTAGGGGAAATTCAGTCAGTACCATGATATCCATGAATAATATAGAACCCACATTCCATAGAGATGTTTCAATCTCTCAAAGCAAGGATAATGAATATTTAAACCTTAAAGTGGCAATAGAAAGTGGTCGTCGTCCAGAATTGCAGTTTAAGAAAGGTGCTATTTACATGAATAATCATCTCTGGATTCCTAAATCCATGCATAAAGAGATCTTAATTGAAAGTCACAATTTAGGATATCAAATTCATCAAGAGAATTCTAAGATGTATCAAGACCTAAAACAATCATTCTGGTGGCCAGGGATGAAGAAAAATATTGCAGAATTTGTTGCAAAATGCCACGCTTGTTGCTTAATAAAAGCAGAGCATTAAAAGCCTGGTGGCCTATTGCACCCACTAGAAATCCCAGAATGGAAATAGACTGATGTATCCATGGATTTTGTCATGGGTTTGCCTCGATCAAGATCTGGAGCTGATTCAATATGGATTATAGTAGATCGCCTTACAAAATCTGCTCAGTTTATTCCAATCCATCAAACTAACTCAATGGAGAAATTGGCTAAACTATATATTAAGGAAATAATCAGATTGCACGGAATTCCTAGAACAATTGTATCCGATAGAGACAGTCGTTTTACTTCTAAATTTTGGCAGGCTGTCCACTAAGATTTAGGCACAACTCTGGCCATGAGTACAGCATTCCATTCCCAAACAGATGGCCAAACAGAGCGAGTAAATCAAGTCTTAGAAGATCTCCTGCGTTTATGTATGTTGGATTTCTCAGGATCCTGGGAAGAGCATATTCCTTTAGTGGAATTTGCATACAATAATAGTTTCCAGTCAAGTATTAAGATGGCACCATATGAAGCATTATATGGGAGAAAATGTTCATCCCCGCTAGCATGGTCTGAGACAGGAGATACTCAATTTTATGGATCTGAGCTAGTGGAAGAAACAAATAAAAAAGTCAAACTCATTCAGCAAAGAATCAGAACAGCTCAAGATAGGTAGAGTAAATATCATAATAACCGTCATCGTCCTCTAGAATTCAATAAAGGAGATTTTGTGTACTTAAAAGTGAGCCCGATGAAAGGAATCTATCATTTTGGAATTTCTGGAAAGCTCAGTCCAAGGTACGTTGGACCTTTCAAAATTTTGCAGAAGATTGGTTTAGCAGCTTAAAAATTAGAGCTACCAGAAGATTTTGCTGCTGTTCATAATATTTTCCATATTTCATCTCTAAGGAAGTGTCTTCGAGATCCTTCTCATCTTATTGAACATCCTGTAATTGAAATTCAACCTGATTTTTCTTACACTGAAGAACCAATTAAAATCCTAGATCGTGATCTGAAGAAATTAAGGAATCGATCTATTCCAATGATAAAGATTCAGTGGAAGAACTGGTCTTGTAATGAAGCCACCTGGGAGAAAGAGGTGGTTATGCATCAGAAGTACCCAAACCTTTTCAATCAAGGTGATTCTTCAACTCTATCTTTTTTCAAATCATTTCTTTATATCTGCTTAATTTCTTTTTCTCACTTGAGTGATGTCGAGGACGACATCATTCTTAAGTGGGGGAGTTTGTAACAACCCAAGTTGTTACTTTGCTCAATTAAGACTAATCTAAGTCTTAATTAAGGTTCTAAGTCACTAATTAAGTAATTTAGAACTCGTCTCTGAAACCTAGGTCAAACCAGAAGTCAATAAAGTCAAATCTGGAATTTTGGAAAAATCCCAAACCCTAGAAAATTGACTTTTTATCTAGACCTCAAATTGAAAATCCGACTCCGCCATTGCGTTCAGAACACCCAAATTAGCTAGGGGTGAAATTTTGGAGGCATTTGGAAGTCGTTGATTTTTCGTCGAATATTTTAATATTATTTAAATACCTGAAAATTTAAATAAATAAATACTCGTCAAAATGAAAATCCGATCATGCTATTATATTCCTCACCCCTTAATTAGCTAGGGGTGATTTATTGGAAATTTTTGAAAACTAATTTATTTATTAAATTTTTAATTAAGAAATCATCACAAATAATAATTTAATAATAGATTAACGACTACCGTTAATTCACTTATGACACCGTTCCGTTTCCATTAGCACCATTTGAAATAGCATGGGATCATCTAGACCGTCCGATTTGGATCTAATCGGACGGCTGGCGAGTTGTCATCCCTGCGCGTCTCACGCGTGTCACAGGAGGCGACACGCAGCGCGCAGAGGTCTCCATGCGTCAATCTCTCCCCCTTTTCGCCGCTCCAAAGGCGGGGATAAGATCCCTAACCAACTCCTCGACATCCCCTTTGAGCAAATTTAATCTTGACAAGAAGATAGGAGGAATTCGAAGTAGTCGTCCGTTCTGTGCCGTTGACTCAGGTACCGTTTGATCTCCTTATTCTTCTTAAGCAATCACTAATATCATAATTTGAAACCTTATTTCATGTTATGGATAAATGAATGAATGCAGTTGATTGTATCTATTGGCATTTTATAGGTCGAATTTTGAAATCACTCTACAGTTAAAACCGTTAGCTCCTCTTCACTGAACCCTAAGATTTAGGGTTATCAGTATCCCAAACTATAGGTATCCTCCTTCCTCAACCCGTATATTATTAAGTAAACCTCATCAATCTCTATCCATGAACGTATGGTTTGAGATCAGTAGATGTTGTTTTGTTTGCGAAAAATCGAGCCCTAATTCTGCGTCCTCGGGATGAAGCCGTCGAGAAGATGAAGCATCGGGCCGGACCGGGTCGACCCGGGCCCGACCCGCTCTTCTCAGGGTCCGCGTAAGCAAGTCAGGGGCCCGCCATGCATGCGTGTCCTTCCTTCAGCACGCCGCGTGGCTTTTGTTAGAGGTCGCAGTAATCAAATCCAGCTGACCAAGTGTGGGCCCCGCTACACCTAATCCAATCATATGTCAACACGTGTCCCGCTGGTCGTTTCTCTATCAGGCCATCCAATCATGTGGGCACCACCTGCACGACATAAAAAGTTATAAAATATGATTAAATTAAATTAAATTAATTATTTAGATTTAATTTAATTCATTTAATTAGAAAATTTCAAATATTAATAACTAACAAAATATAACTCCAAATACAATAAATAAATATACTAAAATAATCAGTAAAAATCAAGGAATAATTTGAGACTATCAAATCTCAATTTGGATAAATATTTCATATAGTGACATTTTAGGTATTTATTTAATTTCCAAAATTACTATTTTATTCAAATCATCATAACTTTGCACACATTAATTCAAATATACCCAATATGGGTCTCAAAATACTCACAAAACCCTAAGGATTAATTTAGTAGGTTTTATTTTGCTATTTGGATTAGTATTTGTCTAATCACATTTAGGACCTAACCCTAATTTGCTTAATTTGTCCTAGAACTTCAAATGACCATAAGTTGGTCATTTTAGCTCCAAATTAGGTGATCCAAATATCAATCTAGATTAGAAAAACCTAATTATCAGTAATCTGTAAAAATATTTAGGATCCAATAGTTAGATTTGTTAATCACCCTTAATTACCCTAAATATTGATTAGTGAATATTAGCAAATCTAGTAACTCAAATTGAGTGATTTAAGTTTCAGAGGACTCTTAGAATCATTTAAAATCTATCTGTAAGGGTGGATTAGTGTTTGAGTGCTTAATTTTGCTAATCACTCACTAATCACCCTAAAACCTAATTAGATCATAACTTAGTCAAATTAGATCCAAATTGAGTCTACCACATGTCATTGTGATCAGTGGACTATTTGTAAACATAGCCACTGATTTTACTCAATTTGGACACTAATTGGCAAAGTTAGGATTTTTAACCCATAATTAAGAATTCCTTAATCCCCTTTTAACCCTAGATCTTGTATTGACCATAACTTGGTCAATACTTATCAGAATTTAGCAAAATTAGGTTCTATGGAAAGCTTACATAGTAAAGAACAATAATATGAAAGAAAAGTTTAACTTTCACTTAGCCAAATTACTAATTTGCCCTTATGAGTCAAATTCATTAATTTAATCTCATATGGCTTAATAATCACCCAAAATTAATTTAGTTGCTGTCTAATCCTACATTAGACAGTAAGAAATACTTTATAAGAGAAAATTTTAGAATTAAAGCCCTAGATCAAAATTTGATCTTTAACCCTTAAGTGGGGGCAAAATGGTCATTTTGCCCAAATTTAGGGTTTAGCTATCAAAAGCCCTAAAATCATTTTATAATCCTATTAATCAGTAATTATAATGATTTATAGCTGAAATTAATCAAATCCAAGTCTAAATTAGATTTTGATTAAAATCTCAATCTTAGCTCATTAAGGAAAATTTTCCTAAGTCTTAAGTGAGTGATTTCTTATTCTTTAATCATTCTTAGATCTTTCCTTAGGTCCTTATAACATTAGCTAGGATGTGTGTCTTGAGAGATACTCTTAGAAATTAAGAGCCTTAATTCCTAAGATTAAGAATAGATCTTAAGTTATAATTCATCTATTGAGTAAATTGGGTTACTCAATAGGTGAAACCTTGAGTTTTCTAGTTTATAGATTTTCTTAGTTTATTAAATGATTATTTGATCTTTAAACCCTAGAATTAGGAATAGAGATCTATCATAATGAATTGATTTATCATTAGGACTTGCCTTAACTTAATCTGTGAGATTTGGGTTCTAAACTTAGACCCTTAGATTATACATTTAGATTAAGTGATTAGACCCCATCATCTGGAGTCTAATTCTTAATCTTTTCATCTTGATTTGGCTAATCAAGATGAGGTTGGAATGAATTAAATTGCAAAATTAGGTCGATGATTTATTCACTTAAACCAAATAGTCGTCTTTTGATTAAGTTATAATTAGGACTTGGCCAGTCCTAATTATCTTCAACTAGTAGGATTCGTGATTCTAAGTTACAGAACGTGTAAAGATTGATGATTCTGAAACTTATGTAACTTAGAGTAGATAGAATGAATAAAGTAGATAACAACGGATATCACCTGTGTTTTAGATAGAGTTTCTTACTCACTTTGATTTTGATGCTTCGCATTCTTTAATTTTGAGTTTTATACCTTGAGCATATATTATGTACTTAAGATATTTGATAAATATCTTATGTCAACCTTGAACATTCATAAGCAACATTATGTTTTCGTTTCATAAGTGGTTTGTAAGGTGTAGCTTGATTAGTATACCTCTTCGATCAACTCGTTCGAGGTCGGCAACCTTTCGAGGGTTTAATGTCCGACAGTCTATTGGCCATGCCTAGTCCGAGTGATAGGATGGATAGACTCTCGCTCTACTGACTATAGAGTCAGGATTCTGATATAGATATACTAATTTAAGTACACTTACATTCAGTTCTGTCTTAGCTTATCAGGCTAAGAGTTTTCAGTGATGTTCAGTTCAGAGTTTCCTAGCTCATCAGGCTAAGATTTGTTGAGTATGTTTTCAGTTTGAGTAACTTAGATGGTCACTGCAGTTTCCGTTTTTAGTTACTATTTTACTTATATATTCTGCATTGTAACACTATTTTACTTACAATTTTTCCTGTACTATATAGGATGCTAGTTTTACTTACTGTTTTCTTATGCTTTTAGAATGTTAGTTTGTTTCAGTTTCACATTGTTAAATGTTGTATGTCACTTAGCATATTTTTGTTTGATCATATGCATATTTAGGTTATATTTTCTTACAGTTTTACTTTTCTTTTACTTACCTGTCTTTGTTGAAGTTGCTTGGAGGAGGTATGTATTACTTCCTATTTTTGCTTAGTTATAAATTGTAGTTTATAACTTATCACTGTTCTTTTGTACACTTCTTCTGCACCTATTTTGCTCAGTTTTATTTTTATGGTGATATCTATTTAACTTAATAAAATTGTTTGCCTTAAAATGTTCTTAAACAATAGTCTAACCAGTTTTTCTTTTGTTTGCTGGGGCCCTACCATTATAAAACTGATAATGGTAGGCTCTGAGTTTGTTGGAGCAGCAGATCCAGTGGAGAGCTTACCATTGGAAGAGGAGCCCGTTCTTGAAGATTTATAGCTTTAGTTTTCTTTCTTTCAGTGAGATTGAGAGTCATTTTAGTTCTTTTAAACTTATTAATTGTTGTAATAATACAGGTTTATATTTCTCTTTCAGCACTTTACTTATTCTGTATTTTTGTATTTATACTGTATTGGATGGATGTTATACTTTTTATGCTTCCGCACTCTGAGTTCATGTATAGTCATTTAGTGATAGTTCTTATGGATTGAATGGCAAAGTTCTTATTTAAGTTGGATTATAACACTTGTCTAATTCAAATTCTAAGTGGAGACTTTGTCATTTGGTGACCCCTCCACCGTAATCATGTTAACTTAAGGGTTAACAGGGCCACGGCGGGTCAGGGCCGCCACATTCTGTTTGACCATCTGTCTTGGGATGAAAAGCGGTACTCATGGCTAGAGTAGTTCCCAAGTCTTGATGCACTGCTTGCCAAAATTTAGAAGTAAAACAGCTATCTCAATCAGATACGATAGATCTAGGAATTCCATGGAGTCTGATAATTTCCTTGATATACAACTTTTCTAATTTCTTCACAGAATCAGTTTGACGCTTAGGAATGAAATGTGCTGATTTGGTCAGTCGATCGATAATAACCCAAATTTAATCGGCACTGGATCTTTCTTTAGGAAATCCATAACAAAATCCATAGAAATATCGAACCACTTCAATTCAGGAATTGCTAGAGGATGAAGAAGTCCTTCAGGCTTTTGGTGTTCGGCTTTGACTGAGTTACAGGCGTGACATTTTGCTACAAATTCTGCCACACTTTTCTTCATTCTAAGCCACCAAAATGATTTCTTCAGATCTTGATACATCTTGGTACTGCCAGGATGTACTTGATAACCCGAATTGTGACCTTCTACTAGAATCTCAGGATGCATGGATTTGGGAATCCATAGATGATCCCCCTGATATATTTCATTACCTCAAAGTTGAAGATCAAAGCGACGGCCACTTTCAATGTCCACTTTAAACTTTAGATAATCTTCATCCTTGGTTTGCGAGATAGAGACATCGCGATGAAATGTAGGTTCAACTGAACTCATGGATATTAGAGTGCTTAGCATAGCACCACACGCTGGCCTGATTTCGAGCTTTTAGAATTCTTCTTCCAGAGGACCGGATAGCATCATAGAAGACAGAGTAGCATGGCGACTGAGTGCATCTGCTACGATGTTTGCTTTTCCTAGATGATTCTGGATGCTTAGGTCATAATCACTTATTAACTCGAGCCATCTTTGTTATCGGCAATTTAACTCGCGTTGGGTGAAGATGTACTTCAAGCTATGATGATCGGTGAATATAGAACACTAGACGCCATCAAGATAATGACGCCAGATTTTTAGAGCAAAGACTACCGCTGCTAATTCAAGATCGTGGACAGGGTAGTTCTTTTCATGTGGTATTAGCTGACGAGACGCATAAGCTATAACTTTCCCTTCCTGCATTAATACACATCCCAAGCCTATGCCAGACGCGTTAATATAGACTTGGTAATTCAGGCCTTCTTTAGGTAAGGCAAGAACTGGTGTGAACGAAACACATCTTTTAGTGATTGGAACGCTTTCTCACACTCTGAACTCCAGACAAACGACACTGCTTTCTACGTCAATTTTGTGAGTGGAGACGCCATTTATGAGAAGCCTTTGACAAATTTCCTATAGTAGCCTGCCAGTCCTAAGAAACTTTTAATGTCGGTCACGGATTTTGGTTGTGACCAATCTTGAACTACGCTTACTTTATTTTGATCAACTTTGATTCCTTGAGAATCGACAACATGACCCAGAAAAGCAACTGAGTCAAGCCAGAATTCGCATTTAGAATACTTAGCGTATAGTTTATGGCTTCGGAGCTCTTCTAGTACTAATCGCAGATGGTCCTCGTGATCTGTTTCACTTTTCGAATAAATCAAGATATCGTTGATGAAGATGATGACGAATTTATCCAAATATCCTTTCAACACGCACTGCATCAAGTCCATAAATATGGACAGGGCATTTGTCAAACCAAAGGACATCACTAAAAATTCATAATGCCCATAGCGGGTCCTAAACACTGTTTTCTCAATATCTGAATCCTTAACTCGTAATTGATGATATCCAGATCGCAAGTCTATTTTTGAGAAAACTTTAGCTCCAGATAACTGATTGAATAGATCATCGATATGAGGCAGAGGGCATTTGTTCTTGATAGTTACTTTATTTAATTCTCTATAATCGATGCACATTCTCATCGATCCATCTTTCTTTTTCACGAACAAAACCGGCGCTTCCCAATGAGATGAACTTGGACGAATAAGACCTTTCTCCAATAGTTCTTGAAGTTGCTTGTTCAATTCTTGGAGTTCTTTTGGCGCCATACAATACGGAACCTTTGACAACAATTGGGTTCCGGGAATTAATTCAATTGCGAATTCTACTTCTCTAACTGGAGGAATACAGTGTAGGTCTTCAGGGAAAACATCAGGAAATTCACAAACTATACGGTTTTCAGAGATAGGCACGAATTCTTTGTTCTCTCCCAACATCGTTATGAGATATGCGTCACATCCCTTCCTGACTAACTTTTCTGCTGTCATCGCATTGATCAGTGACGATTGGGTGCTAAATCTTTCAACAAATGATTTTGTTTTACTCCCACTGCCCAAAGTTATTTTCTTCTTTTGGCAATTTATGGAAGCACCGTGCTGGCTGAGCTAATTCATGCCTAAGATTATATCAAAGTTGGTGATTGGCAATACAATTAACTTAGCCTCGTAGTTTTGTCCCCCAATAGGAATATCTAGGTTGCATAATTGTTGGGACTGCATACGGGCTCCAGAAGGTAACCCGATGCTCAAAGAGCTAGCTAATCGATAGGTTGGTAGCTTACGAGTTTTAGTCCAATCTTCAGATACAAAGGAATGACTCGCTCCCGTATCGAAAAGGATATTACAAGATTTATCATTTATTGATAAAGTGCCTATGATATAGTAACTTAATAAGAATAGTTACTAAAACATTCAAAATACTGAAATGGTAAGGACTGATTATTGAAATAGTGAGAATTGAATAAAAAGCTTAATTTAAGGTGTACCTGACACCACGTCATTATCCTCAGGAGCAGAGGCAGGAGTTAACATGTATACCCTGGCAGGTGCTGATGGTTGTTTATTCTGGGGCCTTTGACCCTGACGGTCATTGCTTGGCTTTTGCGCCGGTTTAATTGCCCTTGAGTTTAAAGTTGGAGCTGGCATTATAGCAGAAGCAGGCTCTCTGCGGTTCACTGGTTGAGCAAGGAAGGCTTGTTTGTGATGGGAGTGGTCGATGGGCACTCCGTTGATTGTGTTCTTTTCCTTGCATTCAAAATAGCGATGGCCTTTGCAACCACAGGTAAAACATAGACCACCGAAGTGGTAGCATTTTCCGTATAAGTGCATCCTTTTGCATTCAGAGTTTAGAGGTTGGGGTTGTGTCGACTCCATGTTGTCGACCTTTGCCACCTTATGATGGCCAAAGCGTTCCTTCCTAGGCTGCATGACTATTGCTTTCCTTTTCTGGTCTAGTTAATCTTGGAATCCTTCTTATAAATGAGCAGACTCAATCAATTCAGTCAAAGTCTTGATCTGATGAGATACTAAGTGTGCTTTGATAGAGTCTATCAGACCCTTCAAGAAACAGTGGCACTTAGATGCTTCCGTCCTCACTAAATCCGGAACAAAACACGACAATCTCTGGAACTCTTGTTCGTATTCAAACACTGAACTATTGCCTTGCGTGAGATGGAGTAGTTCATCCTCCAAAATTGCTTAGGATGACGCTGGTATGAATGCTTCATGGAATGCTTCCAGGAACACGTCCCATGGAATGTCCTTGACAGACTGTAAATACACGTCTGCATTTGCACGCAAGTGTATGTGGTCTGAAGTAATAAGTGAAAAGTGTTAATTTCCGAGATTTATCGAACCACAGAGAATTGGTTATTTTATTACTAAAGTTTATCTATTATCACTAATGTTTAAGCTATGATGTAATTGATTGAGTTGGTTCTAGATTAAGCACAATAATTACTAAGTGAAAAATAAGTCAGATAAAGGAAGAGGAGAGTTGGGTTCATCCCACATATCATGATAAGTCATTAATGCATGTTGATTCCTCAAGCTTTGTCCTTCATTTACTTAAAATTAAATCAAGTGCACATTATTCTTCCTTGAGTTTTATCTCAAGGTTTCATAAGTTCAAATCTTGTGCACAAAATGAACATACAATCGGTTCTATTTCGGCACAAAGATTCCTATAAGATTTTAGGGTTTGAGTTTTTATCTTATCTCTTGATCAAGGAGATGTAGATTATTTAAATTTTTAAAGATCTTATAAGCATTAATTCCACTACAAGCATCACTCACATCACACATAGTTGAGATGAGGGATTAATATGTTGGGCTCAATGATTATGTCACCTTGTTCATGAGCACGCAACTAATTCTTTCCCACCCTCAATTATGTTGAGCTAAGGAGCTCACTTAGTGGATCTTAGCATCACATGCATCAACACTTTTAGTTAAGCTTATATTAAAGTGCACTAAGCTCAATAACTTTCTCACATAGTTTTGAGCTTTCATGTACTCATAGATCTAGCATCTAACCCAAGGTGAGCTATAGAGCACAAGACACTTTAGTTCTTGAGTTTATAAGTTCATTTTCCTTTAATTCACAATCAAGACTAAAATGATAAAAAGCATTTCTTGAGCAAGGCATTGAGTTCATACATTTTATTAATGCTTGAGGAAAACTTCATACAATAAAAATGTAACTATCTAACACATGGGATTACACAAACCCTCCCCAAAGGAGATTTAGCTACTCATTACCAAAGAAATGGAAAGTGACACATATATGGATAAAGACTCTTTCAAGATCAGCAAAGAAAATAAATTATAAAAGTAGAGTTTAAAAGATATTAAGAACGTTCCTTGGAAGTTCTCCGGATTCCTCTTCTTCTTCTTAAAGTTCCTCGCTTAGGTCCCTAGTACTGCCTTCCTTCTTCTTCTCCTTAGCAAAAATGGCTCTTCCACCTTTGGGGAGTTCCTCTCTTCCACCATGCACCCATCTTCTTTACTTAGTTATTTTTGAGCAAAATTGGGAACCCTCCTCTAGTCAAGAAGAGTGATATATATATGTGTGATGACCCACTTAAGTAGTAATAAGTGAAACTCTTAAACATCGAGGTGCCTCTTCAGATAACGGTGGAGTTCTGATAAGAACTCCAAAGTTAAGCGTGCTCAGGTGGGAGCACTCACAGGATAGGTGACCTGCTGGGAAGTTATCTTATGAGGGCAAAACCATGAGGCCTTTCAGGCCAAAGTGGACAATACCTTGATGTTAAGAGTTTGGACTGTTACAAATGGTATCAGAGCAAACCATAGGGTGTTAGATAGGAGCTAAGTGTCATACAGGGCAAAGTACCACTTCATGTGAGCAGCCTCTTGAACCCATGATGGTTAAGGTGCTACATGGTTGTGGGTACCTCTTGTGCCTGTAGGGGTCACCTCTAGTCTTGTCTACCCAATGGATGGTTCTTGGATCTGTGTGTGGATACTGACGAGGATGTCAGTTACTTAAGTTGGGGAGATTGTGATGACCCACTTAAGTAGTAATAAGTGAAACTCTTAAACATCGAGGCGCCTTTTCAGATAACGGTGGAGTTCCTGATAAGAACTCCAAAGTTAAGCGTGCTCAGGTGGGAGCACTCCCAGGACAGGTGACCTGCTGGGAAGTTATCTTATGAGGGCAAAACCGTGAGGCTTTTCAGGCCAAAGTGGACAATACCTTAGTGTTAAGAGTTTGGACTGTTACTGTAACAACCCTAGGTTGTTACCCTAGCTTAAAACTAGATTAATTAAGCTAAACCAAGGTTTGATTTTGATTCCATTGGATTCAACGGGTCATTTAAACCTAAACCTAGAAGTTTGAAATCTATCGGAGCTAAATTGGAAAATTTGGTATTTTTGGCTATTTTTAAGCTCTGAAAAATACCTAAATTATTTTGATCTCCAAATTAAAATATGATTTCATTTTTGAATTCGTCATACCCAAATTAGCTAAGGGTGAATTTTTGGGAATTTTTGGAGCTCATTTAACCCTAAATTGGATTTAGAATAATTAGGATTATATTTATTATTAATTAATTGAATTAATTTTATATTAAAGTAAATTAATTAATTAAAATTGCGGTGGGATTTGCTGTCGGGACCGCGGCAGATCCGCTGCGGGGGTCCCGACAGTGGTGCACAGGGATGCACCCGTAGGATGCATAGCACGCATCTCGGCGTGACTTTTCTAACGGCGCGATCTTTCCCCGCCAGGATTGAATCATGGTTGTGCGATCGGCATCTAAAATTAGACGCGTAGGATCTAATCTGTGTTTTTGTTTTTAAAATCCCGCATCAGACCATTTAAATCCAACGGCTTCGGTATCAGACGACGGAGGTGAGTCTAGTCACTGTGGATTGTCGTTCTCACGACGATCCTACCCGACAGCGAAAAATTCTCCGTACCCAGCCACGTCGATCCTGTCTGCCACCCTCCCGCCAGGTCAGCTGGACCGTTAGAGGTCTTTCCTGTTATGGCCGAGCTGCAGGGATGGCTGGGCCTGTCCCTAAGAGGCAATGGCGAGTGAACCTTCGGGCCGAGCCAAGCTCCAAACCAGAGCTCTGGCATCCACTCCCCAGGTCTCTCCCGGCCTATAAATACCTTCCAAACTTCTCAGTGAGCTCCTTTGCTCACTAAATTTCACTCCCCCCCCAGCTGAAGCCATTGAAGCTCTCGGCGATCGTGACAACTGGTCCTGCCGCGTATGCTGATAGAGGGCGTGGTTTGGAGTTCAGACCCCCTTGCTGAGCTTCTGCAACCTTCTGGATCAATCTAGCCCAGTCGCATTGTCTTCCGTCCCTGCATTTCTTCAAACTAAGGTACAGCCTTCTTCCCTCTCTATCGAGCTGAATCCAGCTCGATTCGCCTCTCCTCAAGCTATAGATGATGTGTTAGGACCCTCCCTCAACTCCTAGCGGTCATCCTGGACCTCTAGTGAGCTTTGGCAGTGCGTCAGACGGCCTAAGCACCCTATGAGAACGCACTGTCAGTCGGACTAATCCACGTGAATGCGACGTCCCCATCGAGCAATTAGGCACCCATTTAGCATCGATACCCCTCAGCAATGATTGTAAATGGGTATCGATAGTTGGGTTCAACCAGATCGATCGATTCGACTGGAATTGATCGATCCAGTCGTGAGCTTAAACGACAGAAATCGCCAAGTAAGACCCCAAGGATCCAGACCACCCCAAAGCCTCGCGTGTCGCCCTATCGCTTCCTCCTTGATCCCTGAACGTGTAGGGATCAAGATCAAGGCGACCTGTGCTCTCTGTGAGGAGAATTATCTCCTCACAGGTGCGCCAGCCGAAGGATTTAGGCCGAATAGGCATCCAGCGAACCAGAGCGTCCCAGTGAGGGCTTCTTTGTTCAATCGACGCATCTGAGGTCAAGGAATGTGTAGCCGTCGAAATCGCGGCGCGGCATGACCGGAGTGCGGCGAATTTTGGCGCTGGAACTCCGCCTCGGGAATTAGGGCTGCGGGCGCGATCGGGAGGAAGACGAAGCTGATTTTGGGCCGGGCTGAGCCCCGACCCGCGCGGTTCTTATTTTGAGCCGCGGTTAATTAAAATTTATTGGAGTGTATTTTTAATAGTTATGATTTAAATTAATTGAAACCTATAGTTTTAATTTAAATAAATATTCAAAATAAATTAATTGAATAACTTTAGATCCACACATCCAAATGGTATGATCCAATATACCATTTGAATCAAAAAAATTCCAGGAATCTGAATCTAAAATAAAATTCCAGATCCAATGGTTGGATTTAAAAATATTAACTGAAACTTTTCTGTTCTTAAATAAATCATATAAAATCACCTAATTATCCAAATTGTGAGTTTAAGGGCTCTGATTGCTCCTTATGACCTAAGGAACAATTCCAGACCCTTAAAATCCATTTTAGGTAATTAATTTTCTTAATTACTCCTTAATCACCCTAATTAAGGATTAGTAAACTTAACCCTAATTAAGGCTCTGAATTGAGTGAGGGTTGTTCCTAACCTTATATTAAGTCAATTAGAATCTAAGTGTAGAGTTGGATTGCCCTAAATTGCCTTAATTTCACTAATCACCCTAAGAGGCTTAATTAAGTGATTAGTGCTAATTAAGATCAATTAGGTCTTCAAAACCTAAATTTTGGGTGTTTCCCACTTTATTAAGTCATGTGAAACATATTAAAACAGATTAGAACCAATTTGGGTAAGTAAACCCTAAAATCCCAATTTTAGCCTTAAGAGGGGCATTTTGGTCATTTTGACCAAAATGTGGATTAATGTCCCTCAAGGATTGAAAATTTCAGTAATATACTTTAAATTAAATTGGAAATGTTCTCTGAAATCTTAGAACAATAATATTATTCATATGATCCTTAAATCATCAAATCTTCATTTAATCCTTAAATAAGATACTTAACTCTTAAGCATTCCATTTAAGGATCATTTGACCTGAAAATTGAAATATAATAATAAGAATTGTCAATTGTATCATTAATAAACTCAGATAAGATAACTTAAGAGCTTAGTATCAAAAGATAAGGAATTGGAAAAGTTTAAGTTAGGAATCCAGCTTCAGATCTAAAAGTGATCAAACTTAGACTCTTAGATCTTAGTAGTCTAAAGAGATGATTATAAGCTTAAATGTTAATCAAGGGAAGTGAGTGGTTAAAGCATCATCTTACTAAGTGCAATATAGTTTAAATTCCAAAAGAAGCATAAAATTAAAGCTCCTAAGCTAATATCTAGTTTTAATGTCTAAAGTGATCAAATCTCAGATCTTTGGATCTTAGATCTTAGACTTAGATCTTCAATTTGAATCAAACCACCTCCAATTGAAATTCTTAAATGATTGATTATTTAATCTTTTGAAACCTTCCATGTGGGTGTAGGATGATTCAATCAATAAGATAATAAAATTATCTTAAAGATTGAATATAGATCTTAGATTCTCAAGTTCTTAATTGATTATTTTATCTTATAATTAATAGAATAGCCTTCCACTAAGATCGTAGTTCCTGAATCTTTCAACTTATAGGAACCTTTACCTTTGGGATTAAGTGAGAAACCTAGATCCTATTTTAGTATCACCTTGGATTAAGAATATGAACTCAACATAGGGTTTAAGTTCTAAATTCTTAAATATTAATTTATTTGATCAAGATTTTGGTAAGAGAGTAAAATATTCATAAAATTAGGTCGTTGATTTGCTTATTTAAACCATATAGTCGTCACATGATTTTTGATTAGAACTTGTTAAGTTCTAATATTTGACTTTAAGGACATAAATCTGAGATTGTACTCGATAGCTGGATATTGGAGATCCTAAGCTTATACCTTCTCAGAATAGCTAGATTTGGAAATTAGACAAAAACAAATATCACATAAGTCTAAATTGAGTCTCTTGCTTACTTTGACTAGATTGCTTTGCATACCTTGGATTTTGAGCTTTAGCCCTTGAGCATAATAGGAAAACTTAGGATGATGTATCCTAAGCTAGTATTGAATTTACATATCATTTAATTTTATTTTGTCACAGTTAGTAGAATATGACCTAGTTTAGTCTGCCTCTTCAGTAGTAGTATTATATAGACTGGACTCAGACCTAGCATATTTGGATGGCTAGGCTGGGGATTGATTGATTGATTGATATTGGAGGCCATGTATGGCCTATTGGCTGGTATGGCAGTACTAGAACTTAGGCTTATTACTACTTTAGCTATATTGTATTATTTTTATGATTTGCTTTGCCACATGCTTCAGTGGCCTTATTTTCAGTATTTTCTCGCTTTGCCACATGTCTCAGTGGCTTTATATGTTATACATTGCTTTGCTTTTGCCACATGTCTCAGTGGCCTTTCTTTTCACATTAATCTGCATGTTGTATGTATACTTTCATGGTTTAGATATATATATATGAATGGCATGTCTAGGATGCTATAATTTTATTATATTCAGTACTCATGTCCTTTTATACTCAGCATATTTTACTTCGATCATAATCACGTTAGGATCATGTTTATTCAGTAGTTGCAGTTATTTTTGCTCTCAGCCTTACCTTGCTTATTTTGAGTCTGTATGTTACTTTACATACATGTTGCATGCTATAAATAGATAGTTTATAGTATCCCAGTTCTTTCATAGCTTATTGCACCCCTTTACTGCTGCATGTATAGTCAAATTTAAATGTGATATCTTTTAATATTCAGTTCACTTTAAATAGCCTAAAATGTACTTAGACAATTGTCTAACTGTAATCTTTTTATGTTGTTGGCTGGGGCCCTGGCATTTGTGATAACGACAAATGTCAGATTCAGGCGTGTTCGTGGGCAGTGTCACTAAGGAGGAGCCAGTTCAGGAGGAGGACCTTCCAGCTGCTGTCTAGCTAGCTTTGTCTTGTTATTCCAGTGAGGACGAGAGTCTTTTATTTTTAGTTACTCATTTCAGTTTGTAATAATTAAACTTTCTGGATGTACTTTACTTTCTGCATTGTGATGAATTACTATATTGCATTTTCTTTTCCTACTATGTATGCTTATGGATGTTACCCTATTTTTATATTGCTTCCGCCACTTTGATATTTATATTGATGAATGTTATAGCACTTGGTGACAAGTCCTTGCCTTAAGGCAAGTTAGGTTCGCCTAACTTTACTTAAGTTGGGGATTTGCCACAGTTGGAGCACCGTAGTTCCTTATTGTTAGTATGGGGGCCCCACACTTACAATAGGAGAGGGGCTGCATTCTTCCACTTAAGATCCAAACCAGCCATTCCATTAGAAAATTCTAAGCAATGATGGCAAAAATCCAATTGATGGTGAGGTGACCAATATCTTCATTTGTTTAGCCAAAATATCACCTCATAAGCCTCATTTTCAATTAAAAATGTAGCAGCTGCAGAGGGAATGATGGCTGGGACAAGATGCTAGTTGGGGGTCTTATCTCAGCCGTAATAAATGCATCTGCCAGAAGAAATTACGGCGGGCCGCTGCAGCGCGCTATAACGGAGCGCTGCGACATGCAATGGCACAAGCAATTTTCACTAAGTGCCCCGCTGCCGCGCTCTACTGCGCTAGCATTTTGCAAATCAAACCGCTGCAGCGCACTGTAGCAGGGGCATTTCGCAAAATGCTCCGCTGCAGCGCGCGGTTGCGGGGGCATTTCGCAAAATGCTCCGCTGCAGCCCGTGGTAGCGGTTCATTTCGCAAAATGTTCCGCTGTAGCGCACGGTAGCGGTTCATTTCACAAAGACACCCGCTGCAGCGTGTTACCGCGCCCGCAGTTTGCAAGCTGAACTGATGCAATGCGCTGCTGCGTCCGCATTTCTCAAAGTCACCCGCTACAGCGCGCTACCGCGCCCGAGGTTTGCAAACGGACCCGCTGCACCGCGCGATCGCTCCCACGGTTTGCAAACAGACCCGTTGCAGCGCGCGATCGCGCCTGCGATTTGCAAATGGACCTGCTACAGCGTGCGTCAGCACATGATTTTGCAAAATGACCCGTTGCAGCGCGCGGCAGCGGTTTCCTTTGAAAAAAATTGAAATTTTGCATTAATGTCTCAGAACTCCTTTGGATAAGCTATTTTTCTGAAAAGATAGATAAAATTGGATTTAGGAGCAGTTTAAAGATCAGAAATGAATGAAATTTTCTTTTATTTTAGATATAATTTATGGATTCATCAGTCCTCTACTTCATAATTAGCAAATTTATTATTTCGCTCATTTTTCCACCAATATTTCGCCTCTTCTTGAAATAAGTGGGTTACTAGGCAGATGTCTTCAGAGTTAAGGCACTTGATACTAGCCAGATTCTTCTTGGCCATCTTAAGCCAGTTCACTGTGTCCATTGGATTCAGTGCTTCATTAAACGTTGGAGTTCGGAGATGAAGAAAGCTATGTAGGATTTCATCGCCCGTATAATGAGAAGACGATGAGAATCCTGAAGGGGGTGCAGATTGCTGTCTAACCGAGAGGATAAAAGCACGTGTCTCTTGCGCCTGCTGCACATTACTAACTATTAAGGCCTTCAATAAACTGGCCATAGGGTTGGACTCCTCAGGCCCGCTCGATGACGAGACCGCATTCTTGATTGGAGTAGGAGCAGAAGGAGAACTAGGATTCATGACTGAAATTATAAGTATAAACTTAGAAACATAAAATTTTACTATAATTTTATTCATTCATTTCTTTCTCAAAAAAGGAGATACGTGGATTCACAAAACAGATAACTAAGATGAAAGAACATGACATAATAAGATATCCAATCATCCTAGTGGCAATACTCTACCCAAAAGGCAGCGCAGAAGTCATCATATGTGACTGTGTGGCTCTTTCAAGCTAATCTCCTATAAATCCAATACCACCAATGGCTCGCTGATCCCCTTAGTAGGATCTCTACAATCTGTAGTCAGTACTTCTCGGGACAGGCTGTCTCTCGAAGTGCAGTAGTAACACGATTAAGTCATTCCCTGGCGAGTACTGAAAGACTAGTGCCTCCAAAAGATGAATGAACAAGGATCTTGTCTAGTACTTCAACTCCACGAGGTGACACTCCATCGACGATCCTTCCGTAGGTCTGGCCATCTCGAAGGTCGTCTATCCAGTAGTCATCAAACCTCCTAAGGTAGAATAGAGATGCTGACTGCGAATATTCCATTCCTAAAATAGTTCAATCCATGAGTATTTTATTATTACTTTCAAAAGTTCGTACAAATCCTAAGATGTCCAAAAGGATTTATAATTTTTTTAATCAAGTTATTATGTGCGTTCAATTCCTGGGGTGTCATTATTCTAGACATAGTCATCCTTTTCCTTTCTGAGGTAACTTAATGAACATTTGGATGTTCACTTTTTATTACACTTAGTAAATTGTGATCTTGTCCTGAGACAGAGAACAGATCATAAAGTGGATAGGGACAAATCCTTATCTGACACTTTATGATACCTCTCTGATACCAACTGTAGAGCCCCGCCCCGTCGCCGCGCGCAAAAGACAAGTAGTAAAATTCAACGGTGGAGCGGTACACTACTCAGGAGGATGAGAACAAGCAAAACTCATCTTCCCGAATAGGCTAGAAGATTGAGCCATACTGAAGGCTGCTGACTCGAACCTATGAATAGGATTGAGAGGTCAATACCTAAGATAAGAGTAGAATACTTATCTTAAGTATTAGACTAGTACGTACATTGGATTTAAAGAAACAAATAAGAATCCAATATATGTTATCAATATATCAACATTTCCAGTATATTGATCATATCACAATACTAAGTATAATAGTATAACAGAGTGCGGAAGCTAAAGCAAAACATCCAGAATACATTCATCATAGAGCAGTATGTAAATATTCGTCCTAGAAAAGAAAAGAAAAAAAATACATTCATAGTTATTACAAACTGTTTTAAAATATGAAATGTAAAGTCTATCTAATATAATAAAATAAAGCAGAAAGTAAAGGATGGCAGACTGATCCTCTAAGGCTCCACATACTCCTCCTGTATCTCCTGAACGTTGTCTTGCCCTATCTCCACAAGCTGCTTGGGATTTAGCAAATTGCTGGATCTCAAAAGTATCCCATATTAGACAAGAAGTCTAACACATCGCAACTAGCTATGCAATACTAAAGTAAATGCAGTAGACATTAAAGTAAGGAAACTGAAGAAAACTGAGAAAAATGCTAAGTAACTGAAACTGTAAAGACTAAACAAAGTAAAACTGCATCAAAATAGAATACTGAAAGTGGATGAAAATGTCAAATGCTCAGAAATCTATGTGAAAGGAAAATCATATGCTGTACTATATGTCACTGGAATGGTGCACTCAAATATGCTACATCACGATATGCTACAGATATGTAATAGAACTATCACTAAAAGATTATGAGTAGTACAGTCCAATGTATACATACACCTAGTTGGGAAGATAGTACAGTGACACAGATGCACCTTGAAATTCCCCAGTCTATGTATACAACACTCCGTAACCCATACTTTATCACTGATACTCATGTGTCACTACTGAAATGATGCTTCAAGCTCATGTTCATGCTTATGCCCATGCTTCTATTCTATATGAGTAAAATCCAGAAATCCATGAAAACTTGGAATGCCAATAATGAATTCTAAGTCTCCACTGTGCAGAATCCTTCTAAAAGGATTCTGACTCCTAGCTTCTAGAGCGATAATTAGTTAAAGTTGCAGATTTACTTAAGGATTAATAGATGGGATGATTGTATACACATATTCAGCACACTTGCAAGAAAGGTGATTCTTATCACTTAGTTTAATTAAGCCATCCTAACGAAGCATTCTTTGATAGGAGGCATTACCCATTGGCAATTATATATCTCAAGCTAAGTTGTTAAGATGCCCTACTCACAATCACACTTAGTGTCCTAAAGAAGGTGAATCTCATTATTTAGTTTGTTTGAGCCACACCTATTGAAGCGATCTTCGCTAGGAGGCATTACCTGTTGGCAATTTATACTCCAATCAAACTAAGGAATGAGTACCTGTTTAATACACTCTTAGGTTTGAATGATTTATTCTAACGGGACTATATTTATCTAATCCCACGGGATAGAACTTACTCATAAGTCCCCATTAGAATGAATCAACCAATCCAGAATACTACCGAAGAACCAGTAATATGGGTATACTATACTACACCACCTAGTAATCAGAGTTCAAACAAGTCTATTTAATGAATCAAGGAATTATCAAGACTATATAGGCATATGCTGAATAGGTAAGTCCTATATAAAGCTCCAAGAAAATGTGATCAAGGATCACTCAACATAGGTTCTACCACAAGAGAAAGTATCATTCTAGTGTCTTAAGTGCTTTGTACCACGAGGGGTTAAGATCAACTTCTAAGGTCAAGAGATCATCTAAGCTTCTACCTCAATGAGTCATACAAAATTCTCCTACCTCTAGGTATATATAAATTAGGTATTTTAAATGTTTCAGGGATGATCTTATGATGAGATACTTAAGATCTTTCATTCTAAATTCTGATATTAACATCTTAGGTCCTATTTCATAGTTAGGTTTAGAATGATCAGATCAGATGATTAAGTCATTTGATCACAACTTAATCTAAGATTATGGGATTTAAATTAAGGATATTGTTAAAGTTTTAGATCAATTGTTCAATCAATATGATTTTATTAATCTTCTTATGCTAATGGTCTTATTTAGGAGAAAATCAAGAATCTAAAGTTTGGATTTAGATAAAGTAATCACATAGGTTTGTTATTAGCCTTAACTTGTCTAATTCAATATTTAAGGTTAATACCAAATCAGATGCATTATTGGAAAATGTCAAGTTCATTATCTTATAATCAAGTAAATTCACTTAAGGTTTAGGAGTTTGGGTCTTAATTAAGTAGATTAGAGTTTGACCCTTACTCATATCCAATTAAAATCAAGTATTTGTTTATAGATCAATGTCAAATCAGTGAGTTAAGGGTGTATTATTGGTGGCAATCTCAGGTCTAGGTCTAGTCTTAATAGCTTGATCCAAGTCTTAAGACTTCTTAAGTTAATTAAGGAGTTTTAGATCTCAAAATTTTTTAGGGATATCCAAGTTATGCACTATAAACTAATATACATGGGTTCTAATACATTTACCATACTATTTTGAAACAAATAATATAAAAATTCATGAAAATAGAAAGTAATTAGTGTTAATCAAACCCTAAACCCATTCAACATGATTAGCACATATTTACAAATCTAACTATCAAAATTTCATACAATTTAACATATAAGTTCTATGTTACCATACAACCAATTAGAGACTAAGTTTGCTAAGATCTAATGATAACAAATCCTAATTTTCACTAATCATGGTTTAATAAGATTAGAGCATAAATTAAAGTACAGAGGTCTGAAAAATAATTGACCTAACACATTCATTCTACTCAACATAAGCAAACCAATGGCACCCTAAACATGCAATTTGGTTAAGTATAATGACTAATTCAACCTAATCAAGATCTGTAATAATTAGGCAAAAATGGAAAATCTAACCATCAGATATGCAATATTATTTTACATTCAGATCCCTGATGATTTTCTGATCATTTTCATATATGATATCATAGGGTTTGGACTATTGGATTAAAAGTTATTCAATTAATACATTCTGTATTTTTCTAATTAAATTTTCCTATGATTGGATTAATTGGATTATTTTCCTTAAGGAAAATAAATCCAATTAATCGGATTTATATTAAAATGGGTTCGGCCCGATACAAAAAGGCGCAGGTCGGCCGGGGCCTGAAGACCCGGGACTGTCGCACCGCGCGGGCCACGGGTCAGCCCGACCCGCACAGCGCTTCATCCTTAAGCCTTCGTCCCGACGGACAGGCCCGATTAGGGGAACCCTAATCTACCAATTATGGCGCATCCCGATCACGGCACGACCAGCAATTGATCGTTACACGATCCCTAGGGTCAAGCGTACCGAATAGGACCCAAAGCCTTCTATGAGACGGTCCAGATTGGCCGGACCTTACTCACCCGAGGGCTCCTTTAATGGAGCAAATGTGGGGAGACAATTCTCCCCACAGAGACCATGCTAGACCCAGGGCTTGATCCCTACACCATTAGGGAGGTGAGGCGGATCGAATCCCCCTGGTCCAAGGGCCTGGGATGGTCTGGAACGCTGGGACCTTACCCACCCGAGGCGTTCCGTAAGGGACTTAGCCCAATCGATCGAACCGATCAATCAGGGCGAGCCTAGGCCCTAGCTACGAAACCATTGAGTTCGAAATGGCAATGCGTACGTTTACAAATCAAAAAGGAAGAGGGACTAGGCCTAATTGGCTCAGACCGAGCAACTGGGGTACCTAGTTGACAGGGGAGCTCGGGACGGTCGCCTGGGGCTTCGACTAGCCTTAGAAGCTTTTGGACACTGCAAAGGATCATGAACACTAGGAGAGCCTACTATCAGTGGTTCGGGAGCTTCTGGTTTGCCTGGAATGGTCTGGAATTCTGGGACCTTACCCACCCGAGGCGTTCCGTAAGGGACTTAGCCCAATTGATCGAACTGATCGATCGGGGCAAGCTTAGGCCCTAGCTATGAAACCATTGAGTTTGAAATGGCAATGCATACATTTACAAATCAAGAAGGAAGAGGGACTAGGCCTAATTGGCTCAGACCAAGCAACTGGGGTACCTAGTTTGACGGGGGAACTCGGGACGGTCGCCTGGGGCTTTGGCTAGCCTTGGCCGAGCTTCTGGACACTGCAATGGATCATGAACACTAGGAGAGCCTACTATCAGCGGTTCGGGAGCTTCTGGTTTGCCTGTGCAAGCTTGGGTAGACGGTAATGGTGGAAAGAAGACAGAGACTTGAATTGATCAGCAAGGATCACATGGAGGAAAACTGGGGATATTTATAGGCTCAGGAGCTTACAGGGAAGGTTCCAGATGGTTTGATTGGGCTGGAGGGGTCTCGAGAGGTCAGGACATGGCCGAGCTTTTGAAATCCCATTTCAAGCTCGGCCAGGCCACGAGGCCCGAATGGGTTCCCTAACCATTACTGGAAGGTTCCAAACGACCTTACTGCGCTGGAGGCACGAGTGGCAGACCGGAAGGGCAACTGGCAGTACAGGGATATTCCCTGTCTGGGATGGGCGCGAGGAAGACAAAGGTCCACCGTAGCGGGACCTTTGGATGTCGTCTGTATATCGATCAGATGGCAGAACGGCTCAGATCGCTTGAATCCTAACGGCTGATCGCGGGAGTGATTCGGGCCGTAGGATCGCTCGGGCAGATCCAATGGCTCATCCACGGTTCCGCGGGATCGGATCCTAGCCGTTGGATAGGAAGGCGCAACGGCTGGATTTACGGGGCTCTGCTGTCGCGTGACCCGAGCTCTGCAGCGGATCGCGGATGCCGACCGTTTAATCAGGTGAAAGGGTATATTTGCAAAATTAAATTAATAGAAAATGTGAATTAGCCTAAATGATTTCCAAATTTTACCAAACTTTCACCCCTAGCTAATTTGGGGGTAAGGAATTCAAAAATGTAATCATAATTTAATTTTGAGATCAAAATATTTTAGGTCTAAACTAGGGCATCTAGACTGATCAAAACATCAGTTTGGATCTAAAGAAATCCAATGAACTTCAAACTTTTAGGATAAGTTTCATTTGCTATTCTAGAAGCAATAGAATCAAAATAAATGGTTACTTAGACTATAGGTTAGCAAGGTAACAGCCTAGGGTTGTTACAAAGTGTCACTTAATTATAGTATTTAGCTTGTGGAAGAACTTATTCCCTTAGAATAAGCAATTCTCTTCCTGAGTAGCATAAGTCCAACTCTTAATAAATGCTTGGGTCATGATGTGACTCAAGCATTTATTATGAGCCCTCTTTCAGACTAGGTTAAGTTTAACCTGTAAGTCCTTAATGATCTGGGCCACATATGTGACTTAGATATTAGCATTTGTTATAAAGCCTTGAGCCTAAGTCATAGATTATGACTTATGGTTGAAACATAGATCCCTGCTAGGCTTGTTAGCACTTATCCTTATGGATGAGTAAGCTCCTTACCTTAGCCAAGCCATAGTTTATGACTTGTGTTAATGGCCTTCTAGTAAACTCTTGAATCTTTAATGTTAAGTCATCATGTGTGACTTATTATCATAAATCCTTCTTAACCTTGAGGCTAAGTATCATAATTGGATATTGATCCTGCTTGCCTTAGCAAAACCCGTAGTAAGAGGTAAATGCCTCTTATATAGTTCAACTCCAATATGAACTACTTCATATGATTAGTTCATCTCAACCCTATTTTCTAAGTAGAAAATAATAGAAAATCCCTGGGCTTCCTTATTTGGCTTAACCTAGTAAGTAGTCCTTTAGCCAGCTTCTAAATCATAGACTCCATTAAAGTAAGTAATCAAAGGGCTCTAGTTCTTTGATGCCAAATCCTTGGATTCTAATAGAATCCTAGCATTCCTTAATTTTGGGTAAGTCTTGTAACGACTTATCTATCCTTACTTAAGCCCTTAAGTGATGAATATCACTTAAGTATATAACCACATGGATCCTTGATCCTTAAATTATCCTATACTTATTATATGATATCACCTGCTAAGTGATAGTTATATCCCTATAGTGCTAAGTTGTATATTATGACTTAATATAAAATCCAAAATCCCTGAAAGATACATTCAACTTGATTGGATGTTAACCTTTCCTTCCATTCCTTGCCATCTGTACTAAGTGATAATAATGACTTAGTAGTCAGCATTCTCTAAACTTAGTTGTGTTGTAGGATCCCAATGGTCCAATCTTAGACCTTAAGTTTTGGATTCTAAATGGTAAACCTTGATAAATTCCCACCGTTCTCATTCCTACCTTGTAAAACTCACTCAAGCTTTTTCTTCCTACTTAAGTGATATCGATGATGACATCATTTTTAAGTGGGGGAGCCTATAATAACCTAAGTTGTTACCCGGTCTAATTAAGACTAATATAGAACCTAATCTCAGTCTTAGTATTTTAATTAGGTCATTAGGAGTCTTCCACCAAGGCACGATCCAAATCAGGAGTCAAATGAATCAAATCCTAATTTTGGGAAAAATCTAGAAACCCTAAAATTTGACCTGTCTAAAATGACCTCAGATCAAAAAACGGGCTTCGCCATTGTGCTAATTGCCCCCAAATTAGCTAGGGGTGATGTTTTCGTGTCAATCGGAAGTTGTCAAAATTTTGACAAATATTTTAATAATATTTAAAATATCCCGAAAATAAGGAAATTAAAATACTCATCGAATTGAAATTATGACCTCTCCGTTGTATTCATCACCCCTCAATTAGCTAGGGGTGAATATTTGAAAATTTTTGAAATGCATTTAAGTGATTAATTTTAATTAATAAAATCTATTTAAGGTGATTTAAATAAAATTATATTTTTAAATAGATTGATGACGCCGTCCCCGTGCTGTTTATCGGCAGCACCTTTTCTGTTGGCCTCCGTCTGATCAAACAGGAAGCATTGTCCGTCCGATCAATGGATCGAACGGCCGCTGCGCCTTCTTCCTCGCGGGCATCACCCGCGCCACGCGGCAGTCCCGCCGCTCCCACCGACCACTTCTTGCTCTCTGCCACTTCGAGAGCTCCGTCCCTACCTCCATATCACCTACTGGAAGCCTTGGATTCAAGTTTGCATAGTGGGGTAGTCGTTGGTTTGTATTCACTGAACCTTAGCCTCACAGCCGTCCATCAGGTATGCCTGATCCCCAATTTCGATTATACAAATTATGCGATTCCATTTCGTTTATCGATTGCATGTCATGGATTAAGGATCAACCGGCCCGATCGAGCTCGATCAAACAATTGTAGCCGTCCATCAGCCGTCCACCTTCAATGTCATGGCAGTTTAGGTTAAGCCCGATACCCTAATATCTAGGGTTGCATTTAGCTATTGCCTCGGGTGATCTTCATCCAAGTTCGCCTGTTAGTAGTTAGGTCTCATCTCGCTCCATCAATATCCAGGTGAGCCAGACCTCATCACAGCCCGGAGGTCCACGAAATCGCATGCCCTAGCCCCGTTGAACCAGAATCCGTAGAGGCGAGGCCTCCTTCCCTCTGGTCGGGTCAGGCTTGACCTGACCCGTGTCTGCATGCAGTTGCATCCGTGGTTACGTATGTGGGTCCCGTCATCTTCTCAGCCGACGTCGGGTGGGACCCCAGCGTACCCTCGACCAATTCAGTAGCGCCATGTGTAGCTCAATGGGCCCAGCTTGCAGAGAATTTATATATATATCTGTGTGTGTGTGTGGATGCTGTTATAGCCCAGTGGTTGAGGCTCAGAATTTATTATCTCAGATCATAGGTTCAAATCCCACCAGCTACATATAAGAAAATAATATATATATATATATATTATATTATATATAATAAACAAATAGTCTAATTATTAGTAATGTTAGTATTATCAATTAATTAATGTTAATGATTAACCAAATTAATATTAGGATTAATTAAATAAGTTAACTATATATATATATATATAATTAGAATTTATAATTTTAGAATATTATTTAGTTAGGTAATAATTTTAATAATAAAATAATTATGCAAATATAGTTCAAACAGTAAATATATATAAATGAGCTAATTAATTTATTTTAATTAATGAATTTAATTATTATGTATACCACTAGGATTTGTCTAATTGTAGTAAATAAATTATAATTAATGAATTGATAAAATGTTTAGGATTAATTAATGCATTTAATATTTAACGAATTATAATGAGATAATTAGTTAAAATAGCAACAAATTTAGAATAATTAATATTATTTGATTAATTTAATTAAATAGTAAATTCATTTAAATTAAATGAATGAATAGTAAAATTAATAAAATTAGTTTAAATTAAATTAAACTTTAAAGTTTAATAACTTTTTATAGAATGATCTAAACATAGTAAATATATAACTCATTTTACTCAGAAAAATAAAAGAAATTAAAATAGCTATAACTTAGCTATTTGATCTCAGAATATAGTGTTTTTGGACTCTATGGAATCCTTGAATAATAACTAACAGTAAATTACATAAAAATTTAGATTCCATTCAGAGTAAATTATTAAAATTCCCTTTAGGTAAAAATCTCTAGTTTGGACATATAGGATATGTTTCTTATCCAAATTGAATGTACTTACTGTCTATCTTCATATTAGACAGTATAAAATTATTTGGCAGTAAAAAATTCTAATTTGGAACCCTAATTCAAAAAGTAGCTCTTTGAACCCCGAGGAATGGGCAAAATGGTCATTTTGTCCCAAATTTAGGTTAAGCATCTTTGACTCCTAAATTATGATCTAAGTTAATAAAATAAGTATTAGAACTGTATTAAAATCTTCTAAGTGATAAAAATCAGCTTTCCAATCAAATTTGATAAAATCCATAAAATTTCTCTAAGTCTTTTTTCTTAGGAAATTCAACACCTCACATTAAGATTATTCCTAAGATTAAGGCTAGATTATTGGGTTAATTTTATTCATTAAATAATGGAGTGATTCAATGAATGAATCCTTGGTTTTATTAATTTCTAAATTTTACATTTTAATTCAAATTATTTTATCTTTCAACCTTAGATTTAGAATAGGAGATTCATCCTATTAAGTTTAACTTTACTTAATGGGATTTGCCTTAATCAATAGATCACATTTAAATTAAAACATAGATCTTAAGTCTTACATTTGGGATTATGTGATTAAACCCAAGTTTGTGGTATTTAAATCCATAATCTATAGCTTAGTAGAATGTCTAAACTCATAAATTAGGTCGTGATGATTTCTTATAGTCGATATTGATTAATCATAATAGGGCCTAGCTAGTCCTAATATTTTGTAACCTATAAGGATGTACTTCTAAGTTATACTCAATAGTAGGAATTGGAAATCCTAAACGTGTGTAACTTGGAATAGTTAGATTAGTTAAATTAGATAACAAATGATATCGCCACATTTAGTAGAGTCTCTTGCTTACCACTTGATTTTATGCTACGCATTCTTTGATCTTTGTGCTTACTTTTTCTTGAACATGTCATATAAGAAAAATATTGTGGCATGAAAATGAAAACTTATAATATTAGGTAACATCTGTATTTGGGTTCAGTTCATGATAGATTATGGTGCACATTTACTATAATGTACAGGGGTAAGGAGAGATCAGGATGCCTAACATTACTCATTGATGAGTATGTGTTAAGCTTGAAACCCACTTAGTCTTGTAGATGTGCTTGACTCCTCAGCTATTTCTAAAATTGTCCATGAAAATTAAAGTAAATAACTAAAAGATATTTGCATAGTATTATCTGCCTCTTTAGTTTTGCTTTACTATTTTATTCTATCTGCCCTAGCCCAGAAAAGCTATGGGAATATATTGGGACAGATTGACCAATTCTTTCTAATATGACAGTTATATGTTCTTTTTAGTTTTCAGCTTACTGTTTATTATGTTGATGATGCATGTTATTTCAATTAGCTGTATTTTCCTATCTTACTAGCTCACTTATGTAGATACATGTATAAAATGCTAGACTTTACTGCTTACTATATTTAGCACTTTCAAATTACTATTTTAAATTAATATATGTCATATGATCATCAGCATATTTAAGTTTAGCCTTTTCTTTTAGTACTTTGTTTATTATATTACATCTGTATGCCCTACCTTGTTTAGTTTACTTGAGGTGAGCTTTTGCCTCAAATTTTTGCTTAATTATAAATATTAAGTTTATAACTTATCCTATCTTCCTTTTATGCTTACTTGCTCTCATGCTAGATAGATGTTTTATTTTATTTAGAGTAAAATGGTGATATTAATAAATGTATAAGAAATTTTCAGCCTAAAATATACTTAGATATTTTGTCTAATAAGTTTTTCATTTATTGGCTGGGGCCTTGGCATTGTGAAATCGATATTGTCAGATCTTGATCAATTTGAGGAGCCAGTGCCTGAGGAGGAGCCTTACATAGTGGAGGCACAACAGCTTGGAGCAGAGGATATTTAGTTGTCTTTTTATTCTTGTGAGAATGAGAGCTATTTTTATTTCATTTTAAAACATTAATTAAATTACTGTAGTAATACATGTATATGTAAATGTGTTTACTTTTCTGCACATTATTATTCGCTGAGCTTTATTTTTATTTCTTCTTGATGTATGGTGAATGGATGCAATCTTTACTTCATATTGCCTCAACACTCTAAATGTATGTTATATTTAGTAAATGATCCTTATATTTATTCTTGATGTATGGCCTTATAAGTTAAAAGGATTAGAACTGATCAGGTTCTAATCTAATTCAATCAGGCATGACTATAGATTAAGTAATAAATCATGACGTCCTAATTGATGAATTTAGACGTTTTAGGCTCAGATCTAATCAAGATCTTACTAAGATAGGGATTATGAATTAAACGTCATGAGCTTGGATTTAATCACATAATCCAAAGGTAAAGCTTAAGATCTATGTTTCAATCTAAATATGAACTAATGATTTATGCAAATCATATTAAACAAAGTCAAACTCAATAGGATGGTTCTCCTATTCCTATCCTAAAGTTAGAAGACAAAATAATCATAATTAAGTTATAAATCTAGAAATTAACAAAACTAAGATTTTATTTATTAAATAACCCACTTTATTCAATAAATAAAATCTAATTATGATCTATTCCTAATCTTAGGAAGGGGTCCTAATATGAGGTTTAGATCCAAATGAAGCTTTTAATAAGATGACTAGAAGATTCTAAAAGTTAAGGGAATTATTATTAGTTAGCTTTAGTTGCTGTTTCTATTCATTTAAAGAGTTTAGGAATGAATTTTAATTAAGTATGGATGTATTTTCCTTACTTGGGGAATTTAAGACTTAGATTTAGACTATTGTCAAATTATTCAAATTAAAAGAATTTAAGACATGAATTGATCCTAAATCGATTTTATTATTATTTTTACTATTTTAAAAGATATTTTAAGGTTTTATGACACTTAACCTAAATCTTGAGTAAAATGACTATTTTGCCCCTAATTAAGTGTCAAAAAACCTACTTTTTGATTTATGGCTCCAAATTGGATTTTCTTAACATTAAATTATTTCTTACTGTCTAACATGAATATAGACAATAAGTACACTTAATTTGGATAAGAAATGTGTTATATAAGTCCAAATTAGTAATTTTAACATAAGGGGCAATTTTAAAGGACTTAACGGGCACCATTAAGTCAATTTAAAATATATTAATATTTAATTATTATTTACTGATTTATTATTTAAATTAATTAATTAAACTCATCCCAAAAGTTTTCAATAAATCACCCCTAGCTAATTGAGGGGTGAGGAACGCAATGGCGCACTCAGATTTTTGTTTTGATGAGTATTTATTTATTGGATTTTTTCGGAGGATTTAAATAATATTAAAATATTTAATGAAAATTCTACGACTTCCAAAACTTCACCCCTAGCTAATTTAAGGGTGGTAAACGCAATGGCGAAGTCAGATTTTCAATCCGAGTTCTAAATAAAAAGTCAATTTCTAGGGTTTTGGTATTTTCTCAGAATCAAGATATGCTCTATTTGATCCATGATTTAATCAAGATCTTAGAGATAATTTTCTAATGACTTAATTAAGGCACTAGAACTATAATTAGGACTTGAATTAGTCCTAATTGACCTAAGTAACAATTTGGGTTGTTACATGTCCAAATGAGAAAACTAATACTACCACAGTGATGGGGCCGATCTCCTGAGTATTTTAATACCCCATATTGACTATATTTAGTCAACTAGGTCAAAAGTTATGGAGTCCTAAAGAGGTCCTAAAATCCTACATCATTATGTGTATCCCGAAATTAATTTTTACATTACGTCATTTGATTTCTTTTATTTTTCTGAGTATTTCGAAACCCATATTGACTATATTTGGATCATCCTACAAAAAAATATTAAATTTTTAAGTTTTACTATTCAAAAATACAATTTGTATTATTTACTGTTCATTTATTCAAATTAAATTAATTTACTGTTCATTTATAAAGTTATATATATAAATTCTGTAATTATTAATCCATTAATTAATTTATAATTAATTAAGATCTAATATTAATTAAGTATTAATTAATACATTATTTAATTAATCTAGATATATAATATTATTATTTTACTGTTGAAAAGTAATTAAGCTAATTACATGTTAATTAATCTTAATTACTTGCTAACTTTTAATTAGGAATAATTAATTATAGATTTACTGTCTAATATTAATTAATTATTCTAATTACTATTAATAATTAATTATTATTAAAATAATCCTAATTATCCCCTAATTATTAATTACAGTAATTTAATTATAAGATTATTATTGAAAAGTCATTAACTCTAATTATAATTAATTAACTACTAAGTGTAATTAATTAATTTAATTACTGTCTGAGATGATAGTGGGCCCCACTTGTGACACGTGGCAGCGCATGATTAGGCGTTGCTCTGTGTGTGGGCCCCACGGCACACGTGGCATGCCCGGTGGCTGCCACGTGGCATTGTGGGCCCCATGGGGGAAGCCGAAGAGCCGCGGGCTCGGACAGTGGGTCCCACATGACACGTGGCATGCCTAGAGGCTGCCACATGGCGTTGCGGCCTCAACACGGCTTACGTGGACCCGACGCAGTCGGGTCGGGCTCTGGTCGACCCAGCCCAACCCGGACGGCACCTGCTTCGCGGGGCGTCCCGAGGGCGCCAGGCTAGGGCACGGCTTTTGCCGGCCTTCCCGGCGCCGGACCACCTCGGCCCGCACGACTGACAGTAGCCCCCGTCGGGGCCTACACGGCGATGGGCGAACCTTCGCCGGAGGTGGCCGGAGGCGGCGGCTATGGGCAACCCTAGGTCCTAGGGTTCGGCGGATGAAACCTCTAACGGTTTCTACTGTGGATCGATCAGTGAATCCGATCGATCCAGCTGGGCTAGCCTATATCATAACCGATGGATCCTTAATCGAACGACTGGAATAACACTACGAATTGAGTTTGCAATTATTGGAGGTGAATAGAGGGAGAAACGGCACCTATAAATTCAACGGTTCGTCGGCTTTGGTTTCGAATAGATGAGGCAGAGGTTCCCGGGCTCGAGGAGGCATAATTCAGGGGTTGGGGGCTCCGGGGAGGTCCTTATGGACCCTCGGACAGACCGGTCGACGCGTCCCGTGCCCCGGACTGGCCAGGCTCGTGGCGGAGCGCCGCATGGCAGCGGCAGACTCCGCGAGGAAGAAGGCGGGTCTGTAGCCGTTGGATATGCACCTAATCCAATGGTTACGAAGGCACCGTCTGATCAGACGGCGCCGTTAGCTACAGTTGACGGTGGGTTTAAATTTTTAACGGTGTCGTTAAGTAATTAATTAAATAATAATTTTTTTTTTCTTAATTCCAAAATTTTGAACATGTTTTTCCTAACTATTTGAGAGGTGAGGAACGCAACGGCGAGGTCGGATTTTTAATCCGACGAGTTTTTTGATTCCTCGAATTGCGAGATATTTAAATATTATTAAATATTCGTCAAAATTTCGACGACTTCCGATTGACACGAAAACTTCACCCCTAGCTAATTTGGGGGCAACGAGCACAATGGCGAAGTCCGTTTTTCGATTGGAGGTCGACTTAGATAGGTCAAATTTTAGGGTTTCTGGATTTTCCAAAAATCAAGGTTTGATCCATTTGACTCCTGATTTGGACTAGGTCTTAGAGGTTGCCCCCAATTGAACTAATTAGCACTCATAATAATTATATTTAAGACTAAGCTTAGTCCTAATTGACTAAGGTAACAACCTGGGTTGTTACACATACTCCTCTTCCCTGCAGCCCTACTCTTCTTCCCTGCTAGCAGCCCAGCTTCTCCTTCCAGCCAGCTCGCATAACTAGCAACAGCCTAGCCCTCTCCCACAGCCAACCATCAAGAAAGTCGACCACCTAGCAGCCCCCGGCCAGCCCTCCAGCAGCAGCAGGCCACCAAGCAACCCTCTCCTGCCACTGCCAGCATGCTACAGACCCCAGCCAGCCATTCAGCCACCCATTTTGACCTCTCTTCGTTATTCTGTCAATCATAATACTAAAGGTAAGAAGATAAGTTTAAAAGATAGAGAAGGGGGGAAAGAAAATAGGAGAAATTATTCCGACAATCCTAATCTTAAAGGCTAATTTAAAATATTAAAAAATTAAATGCAGATTGAGTGAACTGTCACTCATCCGAAGTGTTGAATTTTTTGAACTTAAAAGAACAATGTGCCAGATATCTTTTATAACTCTTATTTAAATATATGTTTTGCTCAACATCACACAAATTTGATAAAAGTATTTTTTTAAGTCACATAAAATGATATATGAACAAGTTTGGATAAGTGAGAAGCAAGGGTTCCATATTGATTTATACTTTTTATCTGATCAGACAAGTACTAGGATGGGGTTGTCTGACATCAGGAGTCATAAGGAGCCTATACTTATATGCCTTTGAGGGGTGAGATATAGAGGGAAGTTAGGACATGTAACACAAAAATGAACCCCCCTTTTTCTTGATTTTATGCTTGCCCAACAAATCATATATGCCTCAAATATCAAATGCTAAAATTATGCAGTTATTTTTGTGACTACAATTAATTTTATGCTAAGTTTCAAGTGCAATTGAAACAAGTTTGCATTAATAAGTTCATACAACTTTTATTTCCTACCAAATATTGATTATTTTGCTTATTATTTAACATTTATAAATATGACATCTATCAGTACTTAGTTTCACAACTAACTAGTATTCAAATACTCACACTTTTAAAATGTGCTCAGATTAGGAGTTCATCCTATAGGAAAGGTGCTAAGAAGCAAGCAGTATTGATAATGCTTTCTGCTAATTTTCCACTTTCTTTTTTACTCTATTTTAAAAAGTTTGTAACTTTTCTTTTATTTTAATCTTTATAATCAAGACTTGTGAATTAATGAATAAATGAGTTATATTTGATATCTATATATTTGTCTCTTAAATCACTCAATATGATCCTGTGGTTAGAGGACTTATTGTTGTTTTATACATCACCACAAATCGGTGTTGAATCTGCTCCCGTTGACCCGGCACCGGGTCCTCACACAAACAACTATAGACTTAATCACTAGCATATAATAAAGATAGTATAAAATAATATTAAAGTGATAAAGAATAAACAACTATCTAAACATTTTAAGCATAAGGAAATAGCAAAGAAAATAAGTAACACTACTAAATTTACATATTTTCTTGCATTAATCTGAATAAAATATGATTTTGAGAAAATAATTATTTTTTTATCTTCCCATATTATTTAATTCTATTTTAATGGTATAATATTGATTTTATGATATTATATTAAAATTATTTTGATATTTCTAAAATTATATATTTATTAAATAATATATATTATCTTATTATCTTTTAGCTTTATCTCCTCTAAGTAAAATCTAGGTTGTAGATCATCAAGTATCGACATAAAAATTTTTAAATCTGATGAATTATTGAGATATGAAAGTAGAATGTAATGAGTAATCTATTAATTCTCAAAGGATCAATCAAAACTTCAAACTTAAATTTCTAAGCCAAACTAAGTCACAAAGAATTGTATATAGCATCATTATATATATTTTACTTATCCTTTCTCTTTAAGATAGAATATGGATTTACACACATAATTTAATAAAAAGATTTAACCTTATCATTAAGGTTTTCTCTATCACCAATATATCATAATCTCTGATTTACGATCTTTCTAATAAATTTCAATTCAAATTAATAAGTGAACACACCTCTAATTAATATCATTTATCAATACTCTTATTTACTTATAATATATGGCACTAAAGTTTTGCTTCACCACCATTATTGATGTAGCACATTCTAAAAATATTATCAAAGGCCCAATAACAAGAGCCATGGCTAAAGTTCAAAGGAAGAATTTGAATGTGGGCCTAATTACAAAAGCCCAATCAAAAGCTCAATAAAGAGCTCAAATATTATGTTTACTATTTGTATTTTGTTTTTATTAATATTGTACTTTTTTTATTTATTATGGCACATGTTTGGCCAGCCATTTCATGAGGAAAATATTTAATATAAGTAGTTGGAGTTACTTCTTCACTAATTGCCAACTACCCATCTTTTCCTTCAAAATTTCCCTCCATATTTTCCCTCCAAAGCTCATACGGCAAGAGACTTATAGTGCCTATAAATATGAGCTGAAATATAATGTAATGGAGTAACTTGAATGAAAAAAATTTGTGGTGAATAGCTCTCGTATTGCTTGGTGCTTGGTGGTGTTAAGTTTATTACCTATCTTTGGTGAGTTAGTTATTATCTTATTTATATTTTATTTTTCTAACCATACTCTTATTCTCATAACCTCAAACTATTTACACATCTTCTCTAGCATCTTAAGTATCATTTAAAATATTAAATCATTGTCTAATCTCACAAACACTCTCCAAACTCTACCACAACCTTCGTAGCCAAATTTAAAAATAGCCCGACCTAATCTTCTTCCCTACCCCTCGACACCCATCTAAACACCATCAAACCTAACCATGTACTCCATATCCAAATTGCACATCTTAAACTACATATATTAATTTATATCTAGCCCTTTAGCCCACCAAAACCACACTTACAAAAGGGATTTTTTGAATTAGCCCAAACTAGGCTCGATTTGAACTAGTCTTGGCTTTCCTTTAGATAGTCCACTCATAACTCATAACCAACCCACCACAAATTCCATAAATAATCCATAGATATTATCCTATCAATCAATTCAATATTTATATATTTAATTTACTGAGAAAAGGCAGCCATCTAGCATCATATTTTGGTATCAGAGAGTGAGGTTGGGAAAGCAACAAAAAAAAAAGAGCATCTCGGCATAAGGAATAATTTTTTGTGAAATCTTCTCCACAAGTTTTTGAGTCATGCAAACAAGTGCAAGGTAAGTTAATCCTTTTTATGACTTGATATTTTTCATATTAATTGCTTAGAAATTTATCATATTACTTGCAAGTCTATAGTGTGTGTATGAACTCCAACTAGTGAGCACCATTATATAGCCTAGCCGATATCCTTGTGTGAACATACCTTAAACATTTACTTGAGTGAAAATATGGAAAGTGAGTGTTCCACTTAATATTGAATCCTTTACCTTGATGCGAACAAAAAAAAAATAATATGAACTTTTTTACTTTCTTTATTTGGTATTTATGATAATATTAGTTATTTATTTTCATCACTTAAATTAATTTATAATTCTTAAGAAAATAAGGTTTTTAAATTAAAAAAAAAAACATTTATTTGCATTAAACTTATTTGCATAAAAATATACTTGTATAAAACCTAGTGTATTGCAAAGTTAAATAGAACTTTGTCAAAAGGGCGTAAGCAGCCTAAGGAGAGCTTGGGACGTAAGTGGCCAAGTGCCCCCTCCTCACCTGGAAGTTCATTTAACTTACAATTTATATTGTTTTTACATTTATATTTTCTATTTCATCTTCTCAAATCTAGCATTTTTTTGTTCTTCCTCATATTTCCTTAAAAAAAATGGCACCAAAGTCAATTTCCCAAGACCAAGTCGAGAACTTAACCAAGATAGTAGATTCCTTAGATCTTAGGATTCATGAACATGAAATAAAGACTATGAAATTATTTGAGGAAAGTAAAACTCAAATGCAAGACATTAAAGATCAAATTCAAATCATCTTAAACCTCTTGCAAAATTATAAAAATTATGCTCCACATTTTATCCATAACCTTAACGCACCTATGGAAGATGATGGCTCATACATAGATGCAAGTGATTATCAACCCCATGTTCCACCACCTCCCCACTAAACCTTAAGAATAGAGAAAGGAGAGACCACCAATGAGTTGCTAATAATTTTAGTGATCCCTCTATGAGAGTTAAAGTTGAAGCTCCTACTTATGATGGCACACATGATCCAAACAAATTCTTAGATTGGTTAACCCAAATGGATGACTTCTTTGATTGGTATCAGATGGATGATTATCAATGAGTTTCTTTTGCTAAGATGAAATTGACTGGCCATGCTAAGATTTATTAGACAAATACCTTAGCAAAAGAACAAAGGTTAGGAAGGATAAATCTAACTCGGATAGAGATGAAAGAAATGCTTATATCAAAAGATTGTCCTCATCATCATGATAAGAAGTTACATGGATAATTATTGACTCTAAGGCAAGGCTCTCATTCTATAATAGAATACTTAAATACTTTTGAGGGTCTAACTTCTAGGACCAATTGTGGGGATAATGATTGGCAACTTGCTAATAAATTTATTATTAGCTTAGAATAGAAATTAGAAGTGAGGTTGAACTTTTTGATCCCCAAACCTTAAAAGAAGCTTTCCATTATGCTCTACTTGTTGAACAACAAAAGAAGTCAACTTCTATAATACGAACTAGAGCTCAAATGACTTCTAATTCAAATCATAAGTCAACTACTACACCCATTCTAGCCTCTAACTCAAACTATCCACCCAAAGAGGGAAGCTCTAATAACATCAAAGATATTATTTATTTCAAATGTCATAAGAGAGGTCACATGCAGAACCAATGTAAGGCACAAATCTTATTATTAGATGAAGTTCATAACCCTATAGATGAAACCTTAGAAGAAGTTTATGATGATACATCATTATCAGATGAAGAATTTGTGGATGATCCTCAAATTAATATGATGAGATGCCTTACAATAACTAAGAATAAATAAGAAGAGTGGAGGAGAAGGAATATTTTTAGCATGTATATTGTGTGTAATGAGCGAGGTGTAGGTTAGTTATTGATGGCGGTAGTGCAATGAATGTTATCTCTACCAATGCTATATCAAGAGCTAATTTAAAAACTGAACCTCATCCCTAACCCTTTCATGTTAGTTGGGTTAACCATACTTCACTTCCCATCACTAATCAATATTTAGTTCCTATCAAGATTAGTAGTTATGAGGATAAAATTTGGTGTGATATGCTCCCTATGGATATTGCTCATATTCTACTTGGGAGACCATGGCTTTATGACTTGAGTGTAATCCATTACGGTAGAGAGAACACATATATTTTTAAACATAACAATAAAACTATCAAACTTTTGCCAGTCAGACCACTAGAGAAGATACTGTCTATAGCACCACATAAACCAACATCTAATCTTCAACCAAAATCCACTATCATGAAAGGAGCAAAGCTTCAACTGATCATGATAAGGGATCCTATGCATAATCCTAGTTCTAGCTTATTTACTCGTTCTTTTTCAATGTTTGATGTAAGCTCAATAGGATTTGGAACCTTAAAAAAAGAATATTCTGATTCGACCAATGTTCACCTTTTACATATAAAAGAAGTTAACTTAAATATTAATGAGATTCCCATTCCTAAAGAGGTTTTATCTATCCTTTTTGAATTTAGAGAAATTGCTCCAGAGGAACTCCCAAATGAATTACCACCGCTCCGATCCATCCAACATGCTATAGACATAGTTCCAGGTTCACAACTTCCAAACCTTCCTCATTATAGAATTGTGGCACCCCACCCCTTAATCCACAAGATTAAGCTAAGGGGTGGCGTGTCACTCTAGTTAACCCTTCACTTATAATTGGTTTAGGATAAAATCCACAATCCACCTAATAAGGGAAGGAGTGAGCATAAAATCAAATATTCAGTCACTATCTAAGTAAACATTCAGAGTGCAGAAGCGATTTAAAAATGAGAAATATCCAAGCATCACAGTATAAATAAAAGAAAATATAACTCAGAATATAAGCATATAAACCCAAAATATACAATCAGTGATACCTGTATTATTACATCATTTAAAAGTTTTAGTAAAATAAAGTGTAAATACACTCATCCTCACATATAAAACTAAACAGCTGCTTCTTCTAAAGGCTCCTCCTCTGGATATGGACCCACTCCTAGCTCCTGCTCATCTAACTGAAGAGGATCTGCCATTGTTGGTTTCACAATGTAGGGCCCCAGCCAAAAAAAGTAAAAATCTTATGTTAGACAATTGTTTAAGTACATTTTAGGCTAATAAGTTTTATATGTGTATTGTAATATCACCATTTACATTTACTAAGCAAAATCTACATAAGGGAGCGACAAGTAATACAATAAGAAAGGAAAAAGCTATAAGTAATCACTTATAACTTAAGCAAAAAGAGAGGCTAAGATATGCCTCAGTGCAAGCTATACAAGGTAAGACATATGAATACAAATAATTAAACAAGTACTAGAAAAGATATACTACATCCTAAACATGCTGGTGATCAAAAGATACATATAAATTAAGATAAAATAATTCAGCAGTGATGCATATAAATAACGGCAAGGTTCTAACATCCTAAAATATATAAGCAGTACAAGGAAAATGGCTGACTGAATAAATGCTGAAAAATAAACAAAACATCTTAACTGCATATATATAAATGTCCGTGTACTAACTGCCATACAGAACAGAGCTAATATAGCCCATCGAATATCAAAGGATCTTAGCACCATCACAGCTAAGTCACAAAATTGTGTACCCCTAGCGACATAAGGAGGCTAGGCAACTAAGCACACAAAGTAATCGAAGGATCTTAGCACTAGTACGGCTAAGGCACCAACGGTGTACCCTTAGAGATATAAGGAGGCTAGGCAACTAAGCACACAAAGTAATCGAAGGATCTTAGCACCAGTACGGCTAAAGCACCAACGGTGTACCCCTAATGACATAAGGAGGCTAGGCAACTAAGCACACAAAGTAACAAATGATCTTAGCACTAGTATGGCTAAGGCACCAACGGTGTACCCCTAGCGACATAAGGAAGCTAGGCACTAGGCACACAATAAAACAGTCCTTCCCCTAGTGACATAAGGAGACTATGCAATAAGGACATATCTAAGAGGCAGCTCATATAACTATTATCTTTTCATTAATCACTTTAATATTTTCACGAGAAATCTAAGGACTCTCCATATTTTTCTAATATTTTATTCATGCATCAAAAATCTTATATGATATGTTCAAGAAAGTATGGCACAAAAATCAAGGAATGCGTAGCAACAAAATATCAAATAGAAGTAAGGGACTCTACTAAACATTGTAATACCATTTGTTTTCTATTTAACCATTCTAACTATTCCAAGTTACTCAAGTTCAGGATCACCATTTTCCTACTATCGAGTGTAACTTAGAAATTCGTCCTTATAAGTTAAAAAGGATTAGAACTGATCAGGTTCTAATCTAGTTCAATCAGATAGACGACTATGAGTTAAATCAATAAATCATAAGTCCTAGTTTTGTGAATTTAGACGTTCTAACTAAGATCTGATCAAGATCTTCTAACCCTATAGGTTATGGATTAAACACTATGAGATTTAAGTTTAATCACATAATCCAAAAAGGATAAGACCTAAGTTATAGGTTTTATTCTATAAGTGATCTACTAGCTAAGGCCAATCCTATTAAGTAATCAAACTTAATAGAATAAATCTCCTATCCTAAATTTAAGGTTTAAAGGCAAAATAATCAGAACGAGTTGTAAAATAAAAGAAATGTCTAAAAACTAATAAAATCAAGATTTCACCCATTGAGTAACCCATTTACCTAATGAATGAACTCTAAATTATGATTTAGTTCTAGTCTCAGGAAAGGTCCTTAAGGTATAGTGCTAAAGACTTAGGAAAATCTTGGAATCTAACCTAATAGTTGATTTCACTCACTTAAAGGTCACTAAGATCTTTATAACATTGGTTTACGAGTTTTGAAATGCAAACTAGAGGTTAATAGTACATAGTCCAATATTAAGGCAAAATGACTATTTTGCCCCTACTTTAAGGGTCAAAAAGTCAACTTTTAACGTACGAGTCGGAATTTAATTCTCTTAGTTCCAACTGATTCCTTACTGTCTAACTTGAAGATAGACAGTAAGTACGTCCAAATTGGATTCCAAACGGTCAAGTTATGACCAAAACGAGATCACGGGTAATTTGGTCTTTTACTTAAATTTCTATGGTTTAGTCCTAAATATTGTTTCAGTTTATTGGTGACATTAAAATTTTAAGTTAGTTAGCATCTTGAATTTTTAAATTTGAAATTGATTTGACCAAATTATAATCATTTGAATTCTAAAAACATTTTGGTCATTTTTCTAAATTCAATTGCACCTATATGTATTGTTTCTAATTAACCTGATTTATGAATATATATATATATATATATATATATATATATATATATATATATATATATATATATATACGATTTTGGCTACTATATATATGAATATTTTTAAGCCTTAAAGTTTCTATCTACATACTTATATTTTATTCTTTACTCATTATCAAGACTTAGTTGCCCTAACCGCTAACCATTTGACCCATAGTAAGGTAATGATGATATATTAATAATATATATATATATATATATATATATATATAGCAATATATCTGTTTGTAACAAAATATATATATATATATATTTATATTTACATATGTTCTGGTCAAACTAAATTGCAGCCAGCCGAACTTAATTGGACTCACAATTACTACGAGTTCAACTCTTACTCAATTTTTTTTTTTTTAGCTTAGTTCCATGCAAATACTCATGCTCAACCTCTAACTAAGCTCTATGTAAACGTTGGACTCATTGGTTTCTCATCACATGTGCTCCATGTTCTACATCTGTATCTTGAGCAATTTTATTTATACTCAAGGATCGTTATAAAATTTTTTTTCTCTCAGCGCTGTACCTTCTCACACATTATTTTCTTCAGCAATACCTTATAACCTTATATCCAAAGAAGGCAAAAATTTGCTGACCTCTTCCACCAAGCCTTAGTTTATAATATCTTAGTGGTTCTATTTATCTTCCACATGATTTTTGGATCCTGGGACAAGAAGTATCATACGCGTCAATGTTGTATCAACTCCAATTCCGGTTCAATTATCCTGTCATTCCGATATATCGGAATATTGGCATCGCATATGGCTCTTTTTATTCATAGCTCTATTTTTCAATAGATTCTACTACAGATATGAAAGGGGGCTAATGCACCCACTTCAAAAATCTCATGAAAGGGGAGCTTGCTAGAGCGATGCTTATTCAGGTTCATCTTGATCGATTTCTTTCTTGCATTGTGCCAGCATGCCTACGTGATTTATACATATAATTTTTTTTTTTTTTTTGTTGATTTGCAGATTCAAAAGCTTGAGACGTGAGTTGGCTAACTTGTATTCAAGTAAACTAGATCAAATTCTTAAAGCAAATGAGATTTACCTTGCAGTTCTAGCTGCATTCCCCGCTTTTTTTATATCTCTTATTCTGCTCTTCCTAGTAAGGACATGGATGTTACAGGTACTCACAAATGGCATTGCATTGCTGAGAACTATATCAATTTCTGCTTGTATGTGTAGGTTTACACATAAAGCTTGTCGCGCTTCGCCTTCCATTTTCTCGTAAAGGACTTGGCAATCACATGCCCTCAACCACAGTAGCTGTTACGATGGAGGCTAAAGAGTTCAATGAGGTGAAACATGACAGTGAATTGCAGTCATCTGGAGATCGTCATGAGATCACTACAGTGAAGCATCCAAGAATCATGAGTGACGATGTTTCTTGCCACAATGAAAATTTGGCTTTCATTAGTCATTCCCAAAAGCTGAGTGTGCCTGATTGTTCTCATTATTTACGGACAGGATTCTGTGCATTTGGGATGGACTGCAAATTTAATCATCCCTCAAGGGAGGTACTAGAGAAATTTCTTACATGGTCATAATTTGCCAATAAATTTACCTTCTTTTTTTTTTGTTTTTAAAGAAGATAAACTTTCTTAGTGTTCGGGAATACAATGAAACCAGTTCATTTTTTTGTTATTGTTAGACTAAACATCAAATATCACAATAAAATAAATTTTATTTGCTGAAAAATGTAGTACAAGATAGTTCATATGAAAGGAGGTAAAAATAATAATCAACCATGTTTTGACGTGAATGTAAAATCTGATATTACTTTTGATGAAAAACATTAATCTAATGAGATGCATTAATTTTTGATCTATGCTACTGGCTTGTGCATTGCAAGAATACAGGTCAATAAATGCTATGAAACATGAAGCAAGAAGCTAGCAAGCAATCGGAATCCTCAAACATAATAACTGAGCACTTGAATTTCAATTCTACAAAATCTGATGCTAACAATGTGAACCAAGGAAGAGCGTACAGCAAGAAGAAGGAGGTAAGGTGGGTACTTAAGGATTTGATGAGGGGTACCTTAGAGGCGGGAGGAGTAGAGACTTGTCCAGGAGCGAGAGATTGGCGCGGAATGGAACCGATGGAGGCGAGCCGATGCTCTCCGCCAAGCTGAGTGGGAAGGAGATGGCGGAAGCCTCTCGGCTGAGGGACTTGGCTTCATTGCCGGCGCACGAGGAGGAAGGAGGATCGGGAGGGGTGAAGGAAGGGGTCGGCGAGTCCTTGCTATGCCGAGAGGGAGGAGAGGGATGCTCGGCCGCAACTCATCCTGGAATCGACTCGGCCAAGGAGGTGGAGAAGCGAGGCTCGGCCGGCGAGGAGGACGCGCGAACCATAAAGCCTTCGGCTTTTATCGGGCAAGAAGGCGGAGGTTGCGAGGAGGCGAGGCGACAGAGACTCCGAGGAGATGACACGTGGCGCGCGAGGAGGGGTGAGGAGGAAGGTGCGGCTTGGAAGGAGTCGACCGAGCGGATGGGGGAGGCATGCGAATCGCGACTTTAGGGCAGGAGAAGGAGGAGTCGGGGAAATTAGAAAAGAAAAAGAAGAAAGAAAAGAAAAAAAGACGAGAATAAGGAAAAGAATAATATAATTATTTATATTTGATAATTAATTTAAAATTTTTTAATTTCATTAACTTATTAAATGGTTTCTAAAAATCACCAAATATTCACCCCTAGCTAATTGAGAGGTGAGGAATGCAACGGCGAAGTCGGATTTCGATTCCGGCGAGTTTTTAATTTCCTCATTTTTAAGATATTTAAATATTATTAAGATATTCGTCAAATTTTGACGACTTCCGATTGCCACCAAAATTTCACCCCTAACTAATTTGGGGGCAATGAGCGCAATAGCGAAGTCTGTTTTTCGATCGGAGGTCAAAATAGATAGGTCAATTTCTGAGGTTCCTAAAATTCCCAAAATAAGGATTTGATCCGTTTGACCTCTGATTTGGACTGGATCTTTGTGGTTGACTCATAATGACTTAATTAATCATTAAGAATCAAGATTAAAACTTAAATTAGTTCTAATTGACTAAGGTAATAACTTGGGTTGTTATAAGAATGAACCCCACTGAACATGTAGAAATTAAGAGACAGGTCACTAAATTACTTGAGTAAGGATTTATACAAGATAATCTTAATCCTTGTGCGATCCCTGCCCTAATAACTCCTAAGAATGATGGAACATGGAGAATGTGCATCGATATTCGGGCTATCAATAAAATCACTATCAAATATCGATTTCCCATTCCCCGATTAGATGGCATGTTAGACTTAATCTCAGGAGCAAATTTTTTTTTCTAAGATTGATTTAAAAAGTGGGTATCATCAAGTTAGAATTAGATCTGGAGATGAATGGAAAATAGCTTTCAAGACCCCTGATGGACTCTATGAATGGTTGGTCATACCATTTGGACTTTCAAATGCACCTAGTACATTTATGAGAATGATGAATACTGTTCTTAAGCCATTTATAGAAAAAAATTTGGTGGTTTATTTTGATGATATATTAATTTTTAGCCCAAATAAAGTAAACCACCTTAATCATCTTAGACAAATTTTTGAGACCCTTAAAATAGAGAAGTTATACATTAATTCTAAAAAATGTTTCTTCTTGCAAACTGAGGTGATATTCTTAGGTTTTATCATTTCCTTTGAAGGAATAAAACCTGACCCGACCAAAGTTAAGGCAATTATGGAGTGGCCAACTCCTAAAACTTTTACTGAAGTAAGGAGTTTTCATGGCCTTGCAACATTATATAGGCGATTCATTAAAAACTTTAGTGCTGTTGTAGCACCAATCACTGATATATTGAAGTTAGACAAGTTTTGTTGGACCCCAATTGCTCAAAAGGCTTTAGATCAAATTAAAATATTAATGACAACAGCCCTAGTCCTTCGATTCCCTGATTTTTCTAAAACCTTTAAAGTGACTTGAGATGTATCTGGAATTAGAATTGGAGGAGTTTTAAGTCAAAAAAATCATCATATTGCATTCTTTAGTGAGAAGTTGAACGATGCAAAGCAACGATATTGAACATATGATAGAGAATTTTATGCTGTCATTCAGTCATTAAGGCATTGGAGATAGTATCTCTTACATAATGACTTTATTCTTAATTCAGACAATCATGCCCTTAAATTTATCAATACTCAATGAAAGTTAAATCATAGACATGCCAAATGGGTTGAGTTTCTCCAAGACTATTCATTTGTCCTTAAATATAAACCAAGAATTAAAAATAAACATGTTGATGCATTATCAAGGGTGGCAATAACCATCTCCTTTTTATAATTTAAAATTCCTGGATTTGAATGAATTCGAGATGAGTACCTAGTGTACCCAGACTTTCATCTAATTTACATGGAGCACTTGGACAAACCACTGACTTTAAACACAGCATATTCTATGATTAATGGGTATCTTTATCGAGGAAAGAATCTTTGCATTTCTAGGTCTTCTCTAAGGGAGTTTTTGATCCTTGAACTGCACTCGGGAGGAATTGCTGGCATTTTGGAAAGGATAAAACAATTTGCTTGATGGATAATAGATTTTTTTGGCCTTCCATAAAAAGAGATATTCAAAAACTAGTAGCTCAATGTTTAACTTGCAAACAGGCTAAAGTTACTAAATAAAAATCTGGCCAATACATGGCATTGCCTGTTCCTCATAGGCCTTGGGAAGATTTATCAATGGATTCTGTTCTTGGGTTACCCCAAACAGCTCGTGATCATGATAGCATATTTATGGTTGTTGATAGATTTTCTAAGATGACCCATTTCATACTTTGCAAAATTATTCTTTAAGGAAATTATGCGATTGCATGGCCTTCCTTCAACTATTATATCAAATCGGGATATTTGATTTGTCTCATACTTTTGGAAGACCTTATGAAAACTTTTTGGGACAAAATTGAAATTTTCATCAGCTTTTCACCCCGAAACGAATGGTCAAACTGAAGTTGTCAATCAAAGCTTATGAAACTTAGTTAGGTGCCTTGATGGAAAAAGTATTGGTAATTGGGACTTACATTTACCTATTGCTGAATTTGCATATAATAATAGTACTTCCCAAACAACCAAAACATCTTCATTTGAGGTGGTGTATGGGCATAATCCTAAATGGCCGATTGATACTGTCAACCTTCCTTCTCATGCATTTTCTGATTCAGCATTCACATTTGCCAAAGATTTTCAAAGCCTTCATGATTCTATAAAACAACAAATCACTTTAAGTAATGAAAAATATGCATCTAAGGCAAATCATAATAAATCAACTAAAGAATTTGAAGAAGGTGATTATGTTTTGATTCGCATCCGCCCTGAACGATATAACAACACCAAATATAAGAAATTACATCCAAGGGCTTGCGGCCCTTTCAAAATTCTTAGAAAAATTGGATCTAATGCTTATCACCTTGATTTGCCAAATGATATGCTAATTCATCCTGTTATTAATATTGAAGATATTTTATCATATGAAGGAGTTAGCAAACCTCCACTTGTGTAATCTGACTTTTTAGCAGGAGATATAGTTCCCCATATGTAAACTCCATCCTTTTTAGACATTAACTACATTATCACTAAGGAGGCTCCTAATGATCAAGATAAAGACCCTCATTTTCTTGTTCGTTGGAAAAATAAGCCGCCTACAGAAGACACATGGCTAACATATACAGATTTGGAAGCTCTAGATCCACAATTAGTAGAAGATTACTTGGATTTTAACTCTTCGGTGCAGAGTTCAATTGGGCCAATGGGAGTTGATGTAGCACATCCTAAGAATATTATCAAAGGCCCAATAATAAGAGCCATGGCTAAAGTTTAAGGGAAGAATTTGTAGGTGGGCCTAATTACAAAAGCCCAATCAAAAGCCCAATAAGCCCAAATATTGGGTTTACTATTTGTATTTTGTTTTTATTAATATTGTACTTTTTTTATTTATAATGGCACATGTTTGGCCAGCCATGTCATGAGAAAAATATTTAATGTAAGTAGTTGGAGTTACTTCTTCACTAATTGCCAACTACTCATCTTTTCCTTCAAAATTTTCCTCCATATTTTCCCTCCAAAGCTTATAGGGCAAGAGACTTGCAGTGCCTATAAATATGAGCTAAAATGTAATATAATGGAGTAACTTGAATGAAAAAAATTTGTGATGAATATCTCTCATATTGCTTGGTGCTTGGTGGTATCAAATTTATTGCCTATCTTTGGTGAGTTAGGTTATTATCTTATTTATATTTTATTTTTCTAACCATACTCTTATTCTCATAACCTCAAACCATTTACACATCTTCTTCAAAATTTTAAGTATCATTTAAAAATATTAAATCATTATCTAATCTTCCAAACACTCTCCAAACTCCACCACAACCTTCGCAGCCAAATCTAAAAATAGCTCGACCTAGTCTTCTTCCCTACCCTCAACACCCATCTAAGCACCATCAAACCTAGCCATCTACTCCAAATCCAAACTACACATCTTAGACTACCTATATTAATTTATTTCCAGCCCTTTAACCCACCAAAACCCCACCTACAAAAGGGATATTTTGAATCAGCCCAAACTAGGCTCGATTTGGATTAGTCTTGGCTTTCCTTTAGATAGTCCACTCTAAACTCATAACCAACCCACCAAAAATTCCAGAAATCATCCTTAGATATTATCCTACCAATCCATTCAATATTTATATATCTAATTTACTGAGAAAATGCAGCTATCTAGCATCAATTATATAATAATACATTGATTTTTTGTTATTATTATTTTGGGTCATCTCAATTAGATTTATATCAAGGCATCATAAATAGTTGTTAGATCTTCAATCAATACAGTCTAGTATTAAAACTTTAATTCATTATGATAATCATAATTCAAATTTCATATTGAAAACTACATTGAGCATGTTCATTCATCATTTTAATTATCTTTAATGAGTATGCTAGCAACCATATTGAGATCAACATTAGATTTCATCAAAGTATCATAAAAGGTTGAAGTGATAATTAAATCAATATATTAAAGTAACTTTACTTCTTCATAGAAAGAATATTTAGAAAGAATCATCCAAATTTCATAATCACTCATCCAATATTATGGAAAAATTCTTATCTCCAAATATAATATTTATAGATTAAATAGATTCTTAATCCTAATCATGCAAAATAAATACCAAAATATTCATATCAAATATTAAGCAAAAAATATATTTTAAATATTAATGAAAGATTGAGATCCAAAATACCTCAAAATAATTCATTAATTAAGACTCTTAATCAAATTAATCTTTCTAATTTTTGCATCAATCTAATAAAAGCTTCAAATATTAAGATTTTCTAAACTATGATTAAAATCATTTCATTAAAATATTAATCTTCAATAAAATTCTTTATAAAGCTATTAAATTTTATGTTTTAATTAAAAAGGTAATATGCAGTAGTAAAAAAGAAACAAACGAAAGCCACGAGTATTACCTCTCAATTCCACTGCACTAGTATTCTAATAGCAAAATCAAGATGTCCAATCTTTCCATTTAGCTTCATTGCCTTCATGAGAGTCATGAAATTCTCCTAAGCTAGTTAAATTAACTTGATTTGGTTTGGGTGCAATACAATTATACCATGGATCATCTCAATAAAAAGGAGCCTTGAAGTAATTTTCTTCTTCTTAAGACTTCTAATTGATTTCTAGATCTCTCAAGCGGTTCTATTGGTGAAAAATGAAGACATGATAGTAGATGGAAGGTTAGGGTTTTAAATGTTCTTACCAACTAATGAATAGTTAGTATTTGCTTAATAACAATTTAATTAGACATCAAAAATCAGCTATTATTATCCATCAAAAAGTTCTTGTTTTGACATTTCCAAGAATATCAAATATGCTCAAATTGGCCCAAACCAATAGTAGCTCGAGCACTTTTTTTTTCGATTAATTTCCCGTGTATTCTATGTCAAGAATGGACGTGAAGTTTCAACAAGTTAATGTTCTAATTGCTCTCATGAACTAGTTATTTGTTGTTCAAGAGATACTACCAGTAGATACTGCAGGACACATATCTACTTAAATGACAACCACAACTTAATCTTTCATTGTACTATCTTCTTTATATAGTAAAAATTTTACTCTCTTACTCGTAAACATAGGTATTAATATCAAACTACATAAATTATATTTTTTTGTGATGTGATTGTTTGCATATGATTATTTTTTATTTATATTGATTTACTCAACATTATGTTTTGCATTGATTCATAACCCATAAATCATAACAATCAAGCCCCGAAAAAGAGAATCCAACATTCTTCTTGAGCTTCAACTCATTCACTCTTCATTTGAAATAAAAATAAAAAATTCCAATTAATATGAGCCATAAGTTCTTCTCTTAACATTTCTTACATATTTGTCTTTTAGAAGAAGTTAAAACTCAATTATGTAAAAAAAAATATTATGCTTACACAAAAATATACATCAAAAATATTTAAAACTAATAAAAATTTTATTTTTTTAATTTTTATATATAAACTCCATAAATAATTATATTCAATCAATAATTTACTTACATATTAAATTAATATTTTATCTATATATTTTAATGTATACTACAATAAAATTTTAAATTCAAAAATCATAATTATTAGCCTACAAAGATTATCTATTCGGTACTGCAGTAAGCTCTCGATTATCTGAGGAGAAATGCAAACGTGGCACTATTTTGGATTTTAATTTGATTAGTATTTTTTTATTTATATTAAAATAATATAAATATTATTTTTAAAATTTATATTAAAATAATATTCAAATTATATTAAATAAGTATTTTAAAATATCATATCAATAAGTCTAAATAATATTTCTCAAAGACAGCTTCAACAGCATTATAAGCAAATATTAAAGCTCTGCTACAACGACTGAATTTATCTATAAATTCTCAAAATTTATGTGTCCACAGATGCCTCTTACGTTTTAATAAAATTCGAGCATCATAATATTTATCATTAAAGTTATTAATTGGGCATTTAACACCAAACCTCCAAATTCTTTTTATTTACACTTTTACCCATCAATTCGCAGAACGATGAAAAACCAAAAGGGGCAAAGAACGCCACTTTATCCGTGATCGTTAGTTCTGTGCAGCTCGAAGAAGTGCGGGAGGGAGCGGTGACGGGACTCAAATTCGCGAGGCAGCGGCGGAGTAGGCGAACCCAGAAAATCTCACCGGGGTATCGACCTTCATCCACTTCCTGGGTCGCCCTAGGTCCAAAGCCCAGCCTCCGTAGCTTCCCTCATTGCCGGATCCCATAACGAACACCTTTGCCCCATCGCAAACCGCGCAGGCGATACCGTTCATCTTCTCCGGCACCGGTGAAGCCTCGCCCCATAAACCCTCCACTCTGTATTCCCTCATCCCTCTCTTTACCAAACACCACAACCCCTCCTCCCTCCCTACTGCGAAACAACCGTAGGCGGCACCCTCTTCCGGCCAAACTCCCTCCACCTTAACCCAGCTTCCAGCGGCCGGATCGAAGCACTCCGCCGAGGAATCGAATCTTCCCTGGGCGTCCGTCCCGTAGCCGCTGATCGCCCAGAATCTTCCCCCGATCGATACCCCCTTGCACTCGTCCCTCTCGTCACCCATCTCCGGCACTCCCGACCACTCATCCGTCCCCAAATCGTAAACCTCCGCCGTCCGCAGAGCGTTCTTCATCCCGTCGTGCCCTCCGGCCACGTACACCCTGCCCCCCACCGCCGCGCAGGCGAAGAAAGAACGATCCTTTGGCATCGCCCTCCCCCGCCGCCATTCCCCTGTGCACAGATCCAAGATCCGGACGTCGCGGACCGGATCCAGCGTCATTGGATCCCATCCCCCCACCAGCACAAGCTTTCCGTCCACCGCCGCACACTGCGCGAACATTGGGATCGGATCAGGGGAGGCCACGCGCAGCCACGACCCCTCGCCGGGGTAGTACACCGACAGGGCGTAGCTCGGAGGCCGGAGATCCACGCCTCCGGCCGGTTTCACGGCGCACGCCATAGCCTCGGAGGCAGGATCGCCGACGAGAGCTTGCACAAGGAAGATCAGGTCGTCCGCCGCCCCGATCCTCTCTCGATGGCGCCGGAACGGGGCGGCCGATATGAGGTCCCGCCATCGCCTGCAGACTGCGCGCAATCTGGGGAGGTGCCGATGCGACACTCTCGCTATGCAATCCAAGGCTATGTCGTCCGGAAGACCGGGCACCAGCACCTGCTCCTCTCCGGCCATTTGAATTCTAGGGGTTACGCTATTGCTTTTGGGGTTTGGAGACTGCGAGGCTTGTATTTATAGAGGGCGGGGTGAGGAGAATGGTCTCTCGTATCATTATTGGAATAGAAATAATTTTTTCTATTTTAAGCTCAGTATAAATAAGCAAATGTGTGTGAGAGGTTTTTTTACTTTTTTTTATTTATCAAAAATTTAAATTATTGAATACGTGCTATTTTTGGAATTTCGATTTTTTAAAAATTTAAATCATTAAATTTTAATTCTTGGATTCTAATATCATAATAAATTATCTTTTATGCCAATAAATAAATTCAAATTATATATATATATATATATATATATATATATTATTAATTTTATTTATTCTTTTTTATTTTATATATATATGTGTAAGAGCTGTTTCAAAATTGGGCCACCACATTATCCACATACACATAACATGCTATCTCATAATAAATAAATCAAATAAGATGCCATCTCATAATAAATAAATCAAAAGTTGATAAAAATATATATATTGGTTATATGACTAACAAACAAAATTACATTGTATTTTTTTATTTTTTTATATATAAAAATCATTATTGTTTCAAAACATTAATATAAATTAAATTTGATGATTTTATTTTCTTACATAAAAGATCTATGTGATATATTTACACTCATAATTATTAGTAAATTGCTGTCTTAATTAATATCTAAATATTATTAATTTTTATTTATTATTGGTTTATTTATAAAAAATATTAAACATAATTTTTGAGATAACACTAAAGGCTTATTCATATGAAACAACTGTTCAAACTGAATAATCAATCTCATCAGCAAAACTCAAGCGAAATTAAGAGATTGCGACTTGCCCAAACGGAGGCATTTAATTCTTCAAATCCTCATCCAATCTCAGATGATCTCCGCTTGTATTGTCTCACCCTGAATCAAGACTTGAAATCTGCCATCTTTAATGAATTATCATGGGCTATACAGCGCTCTAAAGCTCATTGGCTTTCCTTAGGCAAAGACAACTTGAAATTCTTCTATAATCATATGGCAGTTAGAAAAAACTTGACAAGTACTTGTAAGTTCCTTCCTAAAGACCAGGCTATAAATTTCTTCAAAATGTTGCTCAATGACATTAAGGGCCATGGTTATATTACCTCTGCTCCCTATGCCAAGGTTGATTCTACACTTCATAATGAACTTTGTAAGTTCCCTACTGAGGTTGATATTCAAAAAGCTATTTTCTCCATCAAAGACAATGCGAGCCCAGGCCCGGACGGTTTTTCTGCTTTATTCTTTAAGAAAGCCTGGAGTATTATTTGTCATTCTATCACTCATGCTATTGAATTTTTCTTTAAAGCGAGTATCATGCCAAGATGGCTCAATCATACTCTTATTTCACTAATTCCAAAAAGCAAAGGAGCTATCTCCATTGACCAATTCCGGCCGATTGCCTTATGTAATACTTTATACAAAACAATTTACAAGCTGCTTGCGGATCGTATATCCATGCTCCTGCCTGATCTTATCCATCCGGCTCAAGCTGCTTTTGTTAACCATAGGCAATTATCACACCACGTTATCCTAGCAAATGAAATCATTAGAACCTTCAATTGGCCTCATTTGAAAGTTTTTTGCACAAAAATAGATCTGAGGAAAGCCTTTGACTCTATCAACAGGAATTATATTATTAATGCTCTGACCCATATAAACATCTCGAAGCAATTAATCGGCTAGATAAAAGCTTGCATCTTTAATGTTCCTTTCTCTATTAATCTGCAAGGATCATTATGTGGTTATTTTGGCTCAAAATCAGGTTTGAGATAGGGCTGCTCTCTATCCCCACTTCTTTTTATCATAGCTATGAATTTTATTTCTACCTTGATTGAGCAAGAGGTGAAAGATAAGCTCATATATCCTTTTACGCATGCAAATTTTACTTGTTCTCATTTGTTGTTCGCTGATGACATTTTACTCTTTGGAAAAACTGATAAAGATAGCATATTTGGATTTAAAAATTATATCGATGCTTTCATGGATGCCACAGGTCTTAGCACAAATTAGGAGAAATCTCATGTTTTTTTCTCCAAGCCAGTTAAAAATGTTGATTTGCTTTCTGATATATGGAAATTTCCCATTGCCCATTTCCCCATGAATATTTGGGTCTCCTTGTTCTGCCCTGCCGGCCGGGCACCTCCCATTTTGTTCCTCTTATCTCTAAGCTGCACAAATGGATATCGAGTTGGGCTCAGAAATCACTTGCCTATGATGGTCGTCTGCAACTTCTTAGATTCTCGATTTGGCCTCTTTTGCTCCACTGGTTCAAAGCTATTCTAATTCCTACTAACATCATAAATATTATAAAAAAGCTGTGTGCAAATTTTTTGGATCACGATTCCTTGGACCGTAAGCTTCACACTGGGCCAAAACTGCTGCTCCCACGAATAAAGAAGGTATTGGGCTAATTTGTCCCTCTAAGTTACTTATAAGCTGTAAAATCTCTCTATGTTAATTTGTTTTATGTAATACTACCATTTTAACCAACTGGTGGAAGAGTGACAACCTTAAGATTACGGATGCATCTATCAGTGCAAACAAAGTTGCCTCCCCTTTTTGGAAGAGCCTAATCAAATTGGCAGGAATTGTTAACACTCACATTAGTTTCGACTCAGCAAAAAATTCTTATATTTTCCAAAATAAGGTAATGTCTCCTTTAAAGATGCTCACACCATCCAGTTTGCGGCATGGCCGGACGTTTCTTGGGCTTCTTTACTTTGGATCAAAGATACAAAACTCAAACTAAAATGTTCTATTTGGAAAGCATTAAACTGTGGCCTCAAAACAACTGATATTCTAAATCAACGTGGTGTATACTGCCCCTCTTCCTGTAAGTTCTGCTTTAATTGTGAAGAATCTCACCGGCACTTATTCTTTCAATGCGAATTTACCTTTAGCATTTTAAAGGATATATTGCCTAGAAGTAATAACTACTTATTTCCCCCTCTCTCTCCCAAATAATTTGCAATATATCAATTCTCCTCAAACCTCAAAAGCGTGGGACTATCACTGCAATTGGCTTAATCATTGAGAGCATATGGTATGAAAGAAATGTTGGAACCTTTAATAGTTCTCTTGCCAATGCTAGTCACATCAAAAGCAATATCAAATTCAATCTTATTACTATCATTAGCAATTGGAAAAGTTATAGCAAATCAAATTTTTTGCAAGCATGGAAGGAAGAACTTTTATCTTGGCATTAACTGGGATGGCATTCTGCACTTTTTCTCTTATGTTTTAGCTGTTGGCAGACTTCATCATATGAGCAGTATGTCTTTTTTTCTTGTCTTTATGGATCATGGTAGGTTTTTCACTCTTTTATGCTTTTATGGCTGGTCTTACTGTTTGTGGGCTGAATTTTTGAGGATATTTTTTTTGCTGAATTTCCTTAAACTCTGTCGCGGTGGTTTTTTTATCTTGTCCCTTGCTGGAATGGGTTCCCCTTGCAATCTGGAACAGGTTATTTTCGAGTTTTCGGTTTGTGATGAGGGATATGTTTTATTGGAGGACAATGAAGACAAATGATGCAATTCGAGACCCCATCCGCTGCTGGTGACTCTCTGACTTTTGATACTACACGCCACAGATACTTTTTTGATCTTTCAGATTGATGTCCAACAGATCATAGGTCTCATGCTGGCTTCGGACTGGAGAATATGAAGTCTAAGCCCTAATTTTTATTCACCAGTTTAGCTCACCTTAACGGCCTTTTCATTATGTATTTATTTTTATCTTATCTGGAGTAAATAATTTTTATTTTCTTTTTGTATATCATAAACTTTATCCGCATTATTTTTAATTATTTAGGTTAAGCTTTCAAAAACTCCCAAGAAAAAAAAAAAAAACATTAATCTTTATTGTTGATTGGGTTCCCACGGTTTTATTCGCTACAGCATTTGTAACGTGTAGTTTTATGCCAAGTGTCGGATAGTGAATGATGTGTGAAACTTGCTCGCGGTTTAGAAGGATTTATTTTTATTTTAATAAACTATGCATTATCTTATCCATTCATCCATCATGAGTACGTCACTATACGAAAAATGCTATCTTTGTGTAAGAATATAATCAAAATATATTCACGACCAATAATTTCTTTTTTTTTAATTCTTGAATATATGCCCAACTAAAAAATATACTTAATAAATAATCTAAATTTATATATCATACATATTTTAATGTATAGGTATATCAATATCTTATAATAATTCTTGAATTAGCTGATTGGGCAATCAGATAAGCTTCTTACTGTTTTAGTGTGAGCATTGAGTATTATTTTCCTTCTAGAATTTACACGTAATCACATAATCTATTTATTTTTTATTTAAAATATCGGTAATCTATTTCTATTGTTATATGACTCTAAGTTATCTCCCAAAATATATTGATAATTAAAATTTAAGGAATTAAGTGAAATAAAATTTTTTTATTAAATCCACTTTTGCTTGTGAGGCCCATAAAAATATATTTTTTAAATCTTAAATTCTAATCATCCATACTTTATAGAAAATATTTGAAAACTAAGTAATATTTTTTATTTCTTAAAAAAATACTGCTTCTAGCTCATTACAAATATAGAACAAATTTTTGTCAAATATTTTTGTGAGGTATTTAGGAGTTAAATAATATTTTTTTTTTGAATTTTAATATTTAGGAAGGTGACACACATCCACAAAATATTTCTTATGGCACAAAAAAAATAAGTATTAAATTCACTTTTGTGTGCAACACACTAAAAATACACAAAATACAAATTCTACTCAACTATGCCTCTGAGTTGGAGCAAATATTTTATTAGATAGAAATTTTAAATATTGAGATATTTTTTCATATAATGGTAGAGTTCCTGATAAGAATTTCAAAATTAAGCATGCTCAAGTAAAAGTACTCCCAAAATAGGTGACCTCCTGGGAAGTTATCTTCTGAGGACAAATCAAAAAGCCTATAAGAGTTTGGACTATTACAGTTAGCAACACATCATAATTGGGTGTTAATTTAAGAGATGTTATATATATATATATATACATATATGTATAAATTCTTAAAACTATTAAGCTTGCAAAGTTTAATAAATTGATGAACTCCAATATTAACTTGGCACTCTGAGGAGAATCCAAGCGAGATAGGTACGTGTGATTCCCAGTGTAACAACTTAAGATTGTTATCTAGTTTAATTTTAGCTTAATCACATCTTATTTATCATTGCTTTATGTTCATCTAGCCATTAGAGCCAAATCCTGAATATTTGGAGCAATTCGGAGCTCAATCAAATATTTTGGATTATTATAATATTTAATTAATTAAAAAATTGTGATATTTTATTTGACATCAAAATCAAAATCCGACTTCGCCGTTGCGATCGTCACCCCCAAATTAGCTAGGGGTGATGTTTTGGACGCGTTTGGAAGCTCTCAGATTTTCGCAAATATTTTATTGTAATTAAATGCACCGGAAAATAAAATAAATAAGTAATCATCGGAATCGAAATCCGACTTCTTTGTTGAATTCCTCACCCCCAAATTAGTTAGGGATGAATTTTTGAGATTTTTCGGAGCGTGTTTATCAAATCTGAATTTTTAATAAATTAAATATTAGAAATGAATAATTAATTATTCATTTAAATGCATTTTTCTTCTTCCTCCTATCACATGGAACCCACCTCCTCTCCTTGGTTCGACGCCCCATAACCCCCTTCATGGCATACACAAGACTGAGGCCTCTCCCTTCTCCCATAGGCCATGCTTACGACCATCATCTTCTTCTCCTTTAAGAAGGAGCTCAGCCTCCTTCTTCCTCTCCATTTGCAAAAGTTGAAGCTCTTTCTCCCTCCTTCCTTGCTGTGCTTGCTGAAGAAGGAGTTCATTCCTCCAAAGTTCTTGAAGAAAATAGAGCTATCTTCTTCCTAACCAAGGTACCCATTTGTTATACTTTCTTGGCTACTTTATCCTAAATTTATCAAAATGCCGTGGATGATACTTTCATTAGCTCTTGCATAATATCTAGGTGTAATTGTAGAATCTCAATTGGACTCAAATGAGTCCGATTGATGCTCATTTCTCCATTAAAATTTTTGTCAAGAAAATTGTATGATTTTTGTATACCAGTAGCTAGAACTTTAATTTCTGCATGTTATAATAATCTGTTCATGCCGATTTTGGTATCAATGGAAAGGTCTCAGAAAGAACATTCCATGGGTATATGGCACCACATGTAAAGAGCCCAAAAATGGGTATTTTGGGTGTGAAAAGAGACCCGTCACAATTTTTGCACAGGAAAAATCACTGTTGGGCGCTGCCGCGCGCCGTAGTGCATAATAGTTTGATACAGCATAAAAATATTTTTAACGAAATTAAATAAAATCTACTTTCGCACGCCGCAGCGCTTGAAAGCGCTGCCTCGTGCCGTAACGTCAGCACCTCGGGGAACTAGGCGTCGCAGCGCCTGAAAGCGCTGCCACGCACCGTAGCGTCTGCACCTCGGGGAATATGGCGCCATCGTGCACCGCCGCGTCTGAAAGCGCTTTGGCGTCCCACGGTGCTGCAATTCGCTGCTGCACACCACAGTGTGCCGTAGTGCCTGCTTTCGGCCAAAAGGCACCACAGCGCGCCATAGCGCCCAAAACAGTCTGGAACTGCCCAGAAATGTCCAAAATGGCCGAAACTTTACATTTTTCGCATTTTAAGGATCCTAGGACCCTAATGGGGTTGAAATATATCAAATTTGAACCTAGTTTTAGAAAAATTACGAATTACATAAAATTTTATGTGAAATTCAAATGTAAAAATTTATCCTTTATAGCATGTGAAAAATCACTTATTAGTTTACTTAAAAATTTTGTGCCAAATGTTAATGTTAGAATTTTTGATTACTTGTATGACCAAGTAGATCTTAATAATTAAATTGCATGAAACATAATCGCATTAAATTTGTAATTAAGTACTAATCCTTTTTGTATTTGATTTGAGATTTGATTAGCCTTAATTATTTGTTATTTTAATCAGTGTAATGTTTATATATATTAGAGAACTTAAATACTGATTTGGACACCTTGATTTATCTAAATTTGATATTTGACTATAATTGAACATAAGAATCTTAAGACCTTGATTAAGTATATGATACTTAATCTAAATCTAAAATTTGCCATTAATAATATACAAATAATACATTAATTTGTCATTGATATATAAATCAACTATTGGTCTTAATTTTGGTAAGACTAAGGGTAAACCCTAATTTGTCTTGATTAAGATCTAAACCTTAATCATCTTAATCAAGTAACTTTGATTAAAAGATAATTCAACTTGCACAATTCCAATAATACATCAGATTTGACATTGAACTTACAGACACTGTATTAGAAGTGCTAAGATTATTAAAATAATTTATGTGATTAATTATCTGGACTTAAGTTTGAGATCTCTGATTTTCTCTTATATAAGATCTTTAGCATGAGAATAATTATAAAATTGTAATGATTTATAACATGATATAATTCCAAAAATATTCTTGATTTTATCCCATAATTTTAATATAGGATATTATCAGACGGGTCTAATCATTTGATCTGATCAAACCAATTCAGATTAAACAAATGCAACTTATGATCTTAGTGCAAATTATTAAGTTAAATATTAGATGTGTAAGATCTTGATAATCTTATAATATAATTTTTATGTTATTGAAAGCCTTAACAAAATGTTAATACATTGAGGTAGGAAGAACTTATTGTTATATCTTGAGGTAGGAACTTATATGATCCTCCTTAGCCTTAGAAGATTGATCTTAAACCCTTGTGATAAGATCACCCAAAGTCCTTAGAATGAGATTCCTCTCATGTGGTAGTAACTTATATTGAGTGACCTCTTGGAACCTAGTGAGGATTCACCCAATTAGAGTTAGTATTTATAGCTTTAGTAAATTCTTGATTGCTAAATAGAATTGCTAGAACCTAAATTATTAATTGGATATGATTATATATATCCATAATGCTGAGTTACTTTAATAATATTTAGGATTGGTTGAGTCACTTCAATGTGGACTTATGATCAGGTGCTATCCCGATGGATTAGACAAATACAATCCCATTAGAGTAACTCTACCAAGACTAAGAGTATTACAATTAGTGAACTAGATCCTTAGTTTGAGATATAAACTACAATCGAGTTTTGCCTCCTATTGTAGTGCGCTTTGATAAGTGCAGTTTTAAAATAAATTAAGTATCTCAAGTCACCTTGCATAGAACACTAAGTATGCTTGTAATTAGGGTATTTAACAGCTTAGCTTGAGATATAAACTGTGACCCGCTTCGATAAGTCCAATTTTAAACAAGCTAAGTGTTAAATTCACCTTTCTTGGAAATATACAACCATATGTATATCACATTTCCAACTAATACTTTTAAGTAAAATTCTAAGCAAAGCTAGTTATAGAAATTAGAACTAGGAGTCAGAATCCATTTGGATGGATTCTACATAATGGAGACACTTGATTCATTATCTGATTTTAAATCATTTTCTGGATTTTTGAATTTTAAGGCATATAGTATAGGGTCATGGGCATGAACATGAGCATGAAGTATGAGTATCAGTGATAATTTATGAATTACGAAATGTTGCATATATAAATTGAGAAATTTGTAGGATGACTAGTACTGGATTCCGAACCGGATATATGTAGACATTGGACCGTACAGTTCATACCCGTTTAGTGATATTTCAGTTGCATATCAGTTGCATATCGTATCATGACATATATCGATGCATGACTTCAGTGACATACTGTAACAACCTAGATTATTACCCTAGTCAATCAAGACTAATCTCAGTCCTAATCTTAATCCTAAGTATTAATCATATCATTAAGAGTTATCCACTAAGACCTAGTCCAAATCAAGAGTTAAATGGATCAAATCCTGATTTTTGGATAATTTAGAAACCCTAAAATTTGACTAGTATAAATAGACCTCATATCAAAAAACAGACTTCTCCATTTCGCTCATTGCCCCCAAATTAGCTAGGGGTAGTGTTTTCATGTCAATTGGAAGTCATCAAAATTTTAACAAGTATTTTAATAATATTTAAATACACTAAAATTTGGAAATTTAAAATACTCATCGAATCAAAAATCTGTCATCGCCGTTGCGTTCCTCGCCCCTCAATTAGCTAGGGGTAAATATTTAGGAATTTTTGAAAGTCATTTAAATATTTAAAATTAATTATTAAAAAAATAAGATATTAATTCATTAAATTAAGTTATTTTAATTAAATAAACGCTAATGGGTCGGATCCAGTGCATTAACGGGCCGGACCCATTAACGCTTATCGGATCGGATGTGGGGTACAAATCTGCATCCGATATTTTTGATGGCCCGATCTGGATCGATCGGGCGATCGCGGGTCGTCTTCCTCTTCGAACCCTCCGTCGTCACCACGCGGCGTCCCGCCGCTCGCGCCGCCCAATCCGCGCAGCCCCAGCCTCGCAACCTCTGTCTGGAAGCCATTAAGGCCCTAGCCCCACACTCAAAACCCGCTACTTTGCAATTTGGAGCTCGGATTAGCGAACCCTAAAGCCCGATTTTCCTGAAGCCCTCAAACCTCAGGTACCCCGATACTCCTCTGATCTTCATGCGATTTCCCTGCTTTCTGTTCGATTATTGATTTCATGTTTGTAACAACCCAAGGTTGTTACCCAGCTTAATTTAAGCATAATCATATCCTTATTATCATTCCATTAAGTTCATCTAGTCATTAGAACCAAACCCTGAAGGTTTGGAGCAATTCGGAGCTCAATCGATTATTTTGGAATATTTTAATATTTAATTAATTAGAAAATTGAGGTATTTGTTTTGACCTCAAAATTGAAATCCGACTTCACCGTTGCGATCGTCACCCCCAAATTAGCTAGGGGTGATGTTTTGGACGCGTTTGGAAGTCGTCGGATTTTTGCGAATATTTTAATGTATTAAATGCACCGAAAAATAGAATAAATAATCGTCAGAATCGAAATCTGACTTCGCCGTTGAATTCCTCACCCCTAAATAGCTAGGGGTGAATTTTTGGGAATTTTCGGAGTGCGTTTCTAAAATCTGAATTTTTAAATAATCAAGGAAAACTAATAGGTAATTACCCAGCCCCTAAATTGCAATTTTCCCATAATTTTCTAATTCATCATGTCAGCTCCCCTCCCTAGCCGGTGCCCCCGTGCCCCTTGGCTGCCCATTGATGGCCTCCCTCCCTAGGCTCATGATGGCCTAGCCCTACTCCCCTCCTCCTCTCCTCCTATATTAAGTGAGCTCGGCCCTCCCTCCTCATTTTGTTATCAAGCTAAGCTCTAAAGCTCACTCCCCTCCCCTCCATTGCTATACCTTGGGCTGAAGAAGAAGAAGGAGAAACTCATCCTCCAAGCCTTCCAAGTCTCCTTCCTCCTTCCCTCGTAAGACTAAAAGGTACCCCCATTTACCTCTCTCTTTTGTCTTCTTCATATAGCTACAATGCTTGAATAAATCTCTAGACATTCATGTTTTAGTATGCAAGCCATTACAGCTCTCCAAGAGATTAAATTTAATGCTCTATTTTTTTGCATTCTGTATACCCTGTCCTTTATCCACATTTTTCGTATAGTTAGGATACTCCGTTTGTGTCGATTTTGGTGTCGATGGAAAGGTATCAGAAAGACCTTTCCATCGATATATGGCACCACTCATGGAATGCTCTGGATTGAGAGTATTTGAGCTCGAAAATAGACCTCATAGGTTTCATCCAGGCAAAAAATGTCATCTGGCACTGCAGCGCGCGGCAGCGCCCAAACTTGCAAAATGGGCCGCTGCAGCGGAATTTTTTTATGAAAAACTTAGGAAATTAACTAATGAAGTATTTAAACAGTATTTTGCAAATTGAACCGTTGCAGCGCTCCATAGCGTGCCGCAGTGGGCCGCAGCTCACCCAGCGCGAAAAGGGCTACCGCGCGCTGCCGCGCGAAAAGCGCTACAGCACGCTGTAGCACCTGAAATTACAAAATGCCCAGAATTTCTTAAAAACTGACCAGAATTTTGAACATTGCATAAATTTCTATATAAAAATTAAGTTTGAAAACTTTATCATTTTTAATGAGTGCTCAAAACCTACCTTGTACCTTAAATGTATTGTGCAAATTGCTAGATAACTTAGAATTTCAGTGCCAACAATAACCTAAAATAATATTTAGGTTTTGAATCTTAGAAAATTAGAAAAATGATCAAAATACCACTAACCTTAGTTAAGTCATAACTTGACCATTTGAAGTCCAATCTGGGTCTACTCCCAATTAAAGTACTTGGTGTGCTATATGGAAGCTATAGCCACTGAATTTGTTGAATTTGGACACCAAATGGAAGAGTTAACTTTTTGACCCCTCTTAACTTAGAAAATTACCAATTTATCCTTAGAAATTCAAATGACTATAACAAACTCATTAGACCTCCGAATTTAGTGTTCTTAGACTCTATGGAATCCTTGAATAGCAATCAACAATAAACTGTATAAAAATTTATATTTCATTAAGTGTAATTTACTTAAATACCCCTTAGGTCAAAAATCTTAGTTTAAACCTACAGGACCTATTTCTTACCCAAATTTAGTGTACCTACTATCTATCTTCATGTTAGATAATAAGGAATCATTTGATAGTAAAAAATCTTAATTTAGAGCTTTAAATCAAACGTTGACTTTTTGGACCCTTGAGTAGGGGCAAAATGGTCATTTTGCCCAAAATTAAGGTTCAGTGCCCTTAACCTCTAATCTGTGTTTTAAATCACTCAAACCAGTATTAGAACTGTATTAGAATCATTTAAGTGAGAAAAAAATTAGCCATTAGGTCAACTTAATAAAATTCCCCAAAATTCTCAAAGCCTTTTTCTTATGATCTTTCACCTCACATTAGGACTACTCCTAAGACTAGAACTAGCTCATATATTAGATTTTATTCATTAGATAAGTGAGTTATTCAATAAATGAATCATTGGTTTTATTAGTTTCTAGATATTTTATAACTTATTTTGATTTCTTTGTCTTTTAACCCTATATTTAGGATAAGGAGACTCATCCTATTATGTTTGATTTGCTTAATAGGATCTACCTTAATCAATAGATCACTTTTAGATTGAAATATAGATCTTATGTATTAACCATTTTAGATTATATGATTTAAGCCCAATCTCGTGATGTTTAATTCAAAATCTATAGTTTAGTAGATCTTGATAATATCTTAGATAGAACGTCTGAATTCATCAAATTAGGATATTGTATTTATTAATTAAACTTATAGCCGTACTTGATTGAATTAGATTATAATATGATCAGTTCTAATCCTTTTAACAAATAAGGCTATGCTTCTAAGTTATACTCAATAGTAGGAATTGGAGATCTTGAACTTGTGTAACTTAGAATAGTTAGAAGGTTAAATTAGATAACAACAGTGTCACCATGTATAGAAGAATCCTTTGCTTACTTGATTAATTTTTGTTGCTATGCACTCCTTGTATTTTGTGCTTAAATTCCTTATTCATATCATATAAGAGAACTTTGTGCATGAAATAAAAACTTAGAATAATTAGGATAACAGTTGCCTTTAGGTTCAGTATATTTAGTAGATTTAGGTGCACATTTACCCTAATGGATAAGGGTTAGAAGTAATAAGGATACTTAACATTACTCATTAAGGAGTGTGTGTTAAGCTTAGAACCCATATAGTCTTGCAGACGTGCTTGACTCCTCAGCTATTTCTAGACGTGTCCACAGAAATAAAATAAAATAACTAAAAGATTCTGCATTTGTATTTACTGCCTCATCAGTTCTGCTACTGGATTCTGTCTACCCTGGCCCAGAAAGGCTATGGGAATTTCTGTCTGCCCAAGCCCAGAAAGGCTTTGGGGATTTCACCTGCCCGATGACCAACTTTCTGATATGGCAGTCTTTACATACCTATTTCAAATTTTTGTCATTTAATTTGCATATATCATATGATCATCAGCATGTTTAGGATTAGACTTTACTTTCAGTATTTTTACTTACTGTATTATACATGTATATGCCCATTCCTTACTTAGTTATTGAGGTGTGCTTTTGCCTCATTTGTTGCTTAGTTATAAATGTTATATTTATAACTATCCCTGTTTCTTTGTATTCTTACTACACCTATGCTTTTGAGTTTACTTTTGTTGTGCTTAAGTATAAAAATGGTGATATTAATAACTCATGTAAAATATTTAACCTAAAATATACTTAGATAATTGTCTAACAAGATTTTTCTTTTATTAGCTGGGGCCCTGGCATTATGAAACTGATAATGTCAGATTCAGATAGGTTTGAGGAGCTAGGTGTTGAAGCAGAGATGCCTTACTTAGAGGAAGAGCTTCAGCCAGGAGAGTCGGATATTGCTTAGTACCTTTTAGCAGCTTGTGAGGATGAGTGATTTATCTTTCAGTCTTTTAAACTATTTAAATGTTGTAATAATATAGGTACTGTGACTGTGATTTACTTTATGAACATTATTATTTTTTGAGCTATCTTATTACTATTTCTTATGTGATGCATGATGAATGGATGTACTATTTACTTCATATAGCTTCTGTACTCCGTTTGTATGTCAGATTTAGTGACTGATCCTCTTAAAAAGTTCTGTGCATGTCCTCCCCTTATTAGTGGATTATGGATCTTACCTAATCCAATGATAAGAGGAGGATTTGCACAAGTGACCCTCCACTCCTTAGCTTAATAATTGTGGGCTTAGGGAGCAGGGCAACACAATGTTCTAGATTAAGCAGCCAATGAGTTCAATTAGCTTCGATCGAACCCGATCGATCAATTTACGGTCGAGTTAAGCAGTACTTATAGTTAAAACCCATCGACCTGAGCTTAGGATGCTAGGGTTTGCCATAGCTGGCGGCCTAGTCGCTCTATGGTCTCGACCCATGTATCGATCGGAAGGTCTCATCGAGACCTTCCCAATGGAGGTTGGTTCATGCCTCGCCGTCGCCTGTGCGCCGAGAAATCAGCTGCCCTAGCCGAATGGTGTCGGATTCATCTCGAAGAAGATGATCCCACGGTCCGGGACGGGTCAAGCCTAGCCAGCGAGTCACGGGATTTGGGTCTGCACGTCGTTCCAGGTCCTCGGGGCATGGGGCCAGTCTTCGTACGTGCCACACGTCCCGTGATGCCACGTGGATTGGTGGACCCCACTTGTAACAACCCAAGGTTGTTACCCCAGCTTAATTTTAGCCTAATTATATATCAATTATCATTATATTAAGTTCATCTAGCCATTTGAATCAATCCCTAAGATTTGGCACGATCCAGAAGAGCTAAATCCAATATTTTGGATTATTTTTAATATTTAATTAATTAGAAAATTGAGGTATTTATTTTGACCTCGAAATCAAAATCCGACTTTGCCGTTGCAATCGTCACCCCCAAATTAGCTAGGGTGATATTTTGGATGTGTTTGGAGGTCGTCGAGTTTTCCTCAATATTTTAATATAATTAAATACCCCAAAAATTAACATAATTAAATAATCATCGGAATTAAATTCTAACTTCACCGTTATATTCCTCACCCTCAAATTAGCTAAGGGTGAAGTTTTGAGAATTTTTGGAGTGCGTTTCAAAAATCTGAATTTTTAAATAATTAAGGAAAATAAATAAGTAATCATTGAGGCCCTAAATTGCAATTTTTCCTTATCCTTCTATATTCCTATTCGGCTGACAGCCCTCCATGGTTCGGCGCCTACATGCTCCTTAGGTAAGCATGATGACCCCCCCTACTCCTCCCTATCCCTAGGCTCATCATTCCTTCTCCTCATTTAAGAAGGGGACCTAAACACCTTCTTCTTTCTTTTGCAAAAGTTGAGCTCCTCCTCCCTCCTTCCTCCTTCTTTGGGTGCTTGCTGAAGAAGAAGAAGCTCAGCTCATCTCCAAGCTTGAAGAAAATAAAGGTGCCTCCTTCCTCCTCTCTTGCAAGGCTAAGGTACCCCTTTGCTCCTCTCCTTATTTTCCTCTTGTTGTTACAATGCTTATTGCACCTTTAGACATCCATGTTTCAGTATGAAGGCCATTACAACTCTTCAAGAAATAAAAATGATGCTCTATTTTTCTTGTATTCTGCATACCCTTGCATTCATTCCCACTTTTTGTATAGTTAGGATGCTTCGTTTGTGTCGATTTTGGTGTCAATGGAAAGGTATCAGAAAGACCTTTCCATTGATATATGGAACTACTCATGAAACTCTCTGGATTGAGAGTATATGAGCTCAAAAATAAGCCTTACAGTTTTTGTCCAAGCAAAAAATGCTGTCTGGCGCTGCACCGCGCTGCAGTGCCCGAAATTGCAAAATTGGCCGCTGTAGCGCTCCACAGCGGGCTGCAGCAGTATTTCGGTAGAAACCATATAAAATTAATTATTAAACAGTAAATCGCAAGTTGGACCGCTGCAGCGCGATGTAGTGGGTTGTAGCGGAATTTTCGGAAAAACTTTAAGAAATATAAAAAATGCATTAATGGAATAGTTATTTCGCAAGTTGGCCTGCTACAGCGCGCCATAGTACGCCAAAGCGGGCCGCAGCACTGGGAGCACTACCGTGCATGGCAGCGCTAGATGCACCACAACGCGCTGCAGCGTGAAAAATGCCACAACGCGCTGCAGTGTGAAAAGCGCCATAGCGCGCTTCAGCGCCAGAAGCGCTACCGCGCGCTGTAGCGCCCAAATTTGCAAAAAAGCCCAGAATTCCTTAATACTGCCCAATTTTGGCTGAAATGGCCAAAACTTCACTGTTTTTGTATTTTAAGGTTCATAGGACCCTGGTGGGACTAAGTTATATCAAAATAAGTAATAGAATTGAACATTGCATATAATTTTATATCAAAATTAAGTTCGAAACCTAATTATCTTTAATAAGTACTCAACACCTAGTATGTATCTTAAATGTATATTGTGTCAAATGCTAAGTAATAGAATTTTAAGTATTTGAATTGAATAAGTATGTCTCAACAACTATGTGGTATAAAACTTAAGTCTTTTTGAATTATATTCAAATGCTAATCCCTTTGATTTGATTTAGAATTTAATTAGCATTAATTACATTCTATTATATATCATCTTTACATTTATATGTTTTCATGATACTATGATGTATGTTAGAGAACCTAAAAATTTATTTGGACACCTAATCATGTGTAAATGACATCAAATTATAATTAAACCTAAGAATTTTGATAATTTAATTAAGTAGATAATACTTAATCTAAACCTTAAATTGCCATCAATATTACACTAATAATACATTGATTTGTCATTCACTCTTAAACTAACCTTTGGTCTTAATAGTAGAGAGGTTAGGGGTTAAACTCTAACTTGTCTTGATTAAGATCTAAACCTTAATCACTTAATCAATTAACTTGATTGAAAGATAATGTAATTGAAATTATTCCAATAATACATCTGATTTAGTATTGATCTTAAATTATTGAATTAGAAGTGTTAAGCTTAATATTTAAATCTATGTGATTGAATCATCTGAATCTAAACTTTAGATCCTTAATTTTCTCTTATATAAGACTATTAGCATAAAATAGATAATAAAATTATAATGATTTATGAAATGATCTAACTCTAATAAGATCTTCGATTTCATCCCATGATTGTAGAATAGAAAAGGATTAAATGAATTTTAATCATCTAATCTGATCACTTTAACCTAAGTCTAACAAGTAAACCTTAAGAAGTAGAAAAGTGAGATCTTAAGGGTCTTGCTTTAAGATCGTTCTTGAAATATTTAAGGACCTTAAATATTGATACCTTTAGGTAGGATGAGCTTTTGTAACTCTTTGAGGTAGAAACGTAAATGATCCTTCATAACCTTAGAAGTTGAACTTGATACCTTATGGTAGGAATCACCTAAAGTACTTATAATGTGACTTATTCTTTATGGTTGCAACTTATGTTGAGTGATCCTTTGATCACATCCTTGGAGCCTTGTGTAGGATACACCTACTTAGAGTAAGGATTAATAGATTTGATAAATCCTTATTGATTAAATAGAATCTTCTAAACTCAGATTATTGGTTGGGTATAGTAGGGTATACCCATATTACTGGATTACTTCAGTAGTATTCAGGATTGGTTGATTCACTCAAATGTGGACTTATGACCATGTGCTATCTTGAGGGATTAGACGAATGCAGTCCCGTTAGAGTAAATATTTAAGGACTAAGAGTGTTACAATTAGTGAACAAGATCTTTAGTTTGAGATATAAACTACAACCGAGTTCTACCTCCTATCGTAGTGCGCTTCGATAAGTGCAGTTTATGCAAACTAAGTATCCAAAGTCACTTTGCGTAGAACACTAAGTATGCTTGTAATTAGGTCATTTAGCGACTTAGCTTGAGATGTAAACTATAATCCGGTTCTGCCTCCTATCGTAGTGCGCTTCGTTAAGTGTAGTTTAAATAAGCTAAGGGTTAAATCCACCTTTCTTGCAAATATGCTAAATATGTGTATACAATCATCCCAGCTAATGATTTTTAAGTAAACTCTCAACTTTAACCAAGTATCGAACTAGAATTTAAGAGTCAGAATCCTTTTAGTAAGATTCTACATAATGGAGACATCGAATTCATTATCAAATTTCAAAGCATTTTCTGGATTTTTGGATTTATCTCATGTGTTAGAAGCATGAGCATGATATGTGAGTATTAGAATGATGTATGAGTATCAGTGATGATTTATGAGTTACAGAATATTGCATACATTGACTGGGGCATTTTAGGATGCATCGGCATTATAGTATATGGTATTCCCAACTGGATGTATGTATACATTGGACCGTACTACTCATAGTAGTTCAGTGATATTTTGGTTGCATATTAGTAGCATACAGTATCGTGGCATATTCAGATGCATAATTTCAGTGACATACAGCATAACTTCACATATGATTACTCAGTTTCAAATTCAGTACTGCTATAGTTTATTTTTAGTATTCAGTTTATAGTTCAGTATTACTTTACTTTATACAGTTTTATACAGTTTTATGCTTTCAGTTATCTTTATAGTATTTTTGTAGATCTAATCACATTATGTAAATATTAAATAAATAATTAGAACTGTTTAGACTAATTTCGATGTGTTAGACTTATTGTCTAAAACGAGATACTTTTGGCATCTGGCAATTTGCTAGATCCTGAGCTGTATATTGAGCCAGGTCAGGAAGATACCAAGGAGATTCAGGAAGAGCTCGTAGAGCACTAGTGGACTCTCCTCCAATTTTACTAGTTTTCTGTTTAGTTTATTTTCAGTTCAGTACTTAGCTCTTATGTCTATTTCAATAAAATATTTGTAATAATTATGAATGTATTTTTTTTCTTTTCTGAGATGAATGTTTTTCATACAGCTTCTGTGATGAATGTTTCTGGATATTTACTTTAAGCTTCCGCACTCTGTTATATACTATTTATACTTAGTATTGTGATGTAATCAGTATACTGGAAATACTGATATATTATATATATATATATTAGATTCCTATTATATTCTAAATCCAATGTATGTATTTGTTTAATACTAAGGATAAGGATACTACTCTTATCATAAGTATTAGCTCTCAACCCTTCCTTGAGGTTGAGTCAGCAGCCCTTCAGAGGGGTTTTGGTTTTCAGCAATTCGAAGAGACAGGTTGTTCCTCCCCGAGTGGCGCGCCGCTCCGCCACCGATCTATTTATACTTATATTTTGCACGCGGTGATGAGGCGTGGCGCTACACCGCCGTCCCCGTAGCCTCTGCGTCTGTCGGCCGGGTGGGACCCGCGTGCGATCCAACTGCGTGCTGCCACGCGTCTGGCGCTGTTGGCGCTATCCGCATGTGGGGTCCACTCCCTCTGCTGAGCCCAATGAGAGGGTGCCACGTATCCGTGGTGGGTCCTGCCGTTAATCAACTTGCAAAATCTTAATAATTATAAATATTATATATATATATATATACATATATGTATAATAATATTTATTAGGTAATTATTCCTATAGTTATATAGGTAAATGCACACACATATATATGTATATATATATATATATATATACATATATATATATAGTTACACATTTAATTACTAATAAATTATTTATGCAAGTAAATTAATTAACTGTAATTGGTTAGTTTAAATTATTATATAAATCAATAATCTTAAGTAGTTAATTATAGGTAGTATATAGTTATAATTAATATGATTAATGATTAACATAATGTTAAATAAATATTAGATTAATTAGCATTAAATAATTTAATCAATTAATATTATTTAATTATTAAAAAATAGTAAGTTAATTAGGATTAAAGCTTAATTAGTTAGTAATCTATTTAATTAGTAGGTTGATTAATATATACTAATTAACCTAAGTTAATTAGCTGATAATTAAATAATTAGGGTAAAAACAATAAATAATTTAATATTATTTACTTAAGTTAATTAAATAGCAGATTTATTTAAATTGTATAAAAGAATAGTGAATTAAATAAAATTAATTTAAATTTAATTAAACTTTAAAGTATAATAATTTTTTTTATAAAGATCCAAACATAGCAAATATATGTCTCATTTTACTCAGAAAAATAAAAAGAATCAAATGACATAAGTCAAAAATTCATTTCGGGGTACGTATAGCGTAGTGACATTTTAGGTCATAAATAAACTCTCATAACTTTTAACCTAGTTATCCAAACATAGGAAATATATGTCTCAAAATACTCAAGAGAATAGCCCAATTACTATAGATGTATTAGTATCCCCATTTGGAGCTTAGTTTAAAAAGTAACATTTGTGACCCTACCCTAGAAATGACTAAAATACCCCTAGTCTTCAATTGACCATAACTTGGTCAAATCAACTCCAAATTCAGAATTCAAAGCGCTAACTAGCCTAAAATTTTCTGTCACCAATAAACTGAAATAATATTTAGGATCTAAAAAAAATCAGAAATGACCAAAATACCTCTAATCCTAGTCAGGCCATAACTTGACCAATTGAAGTTCAAATTGAGTTTACTCCTGGTCAAAGCACTCAATATACTATAAGGAAGCTATAGAAACTGAGTTTACTGAAATTGAACTTCAAACGGAAAAGTTTGGTTTTTTATCCCGTTAATCGACAAAATTACCAGATTGCCCTTAGAAATTGAAATAGTTATAACTTAGCCATCTGGCCTCAGAATGCATGGTTCTTGGAATTTATAGAATCCTTGAACAGTAACCAACAGTAAACTGTATAAAACTTTAGATTCCATTTGGAATAAGTTACTAAAATGCCCCTTAGGTCAAAAATCTTAATTTTGACCTATAGAATCCGTTTCTTATCTAAATTGAGTGTACTTACTGTCTATCTTTAAGTTAGATAGTAAGGAATCATTTCGTAGTAAGAAATTATAATTTAGAACCCTAATTAAAAAAGTAGCTTTTCGGACCCTTAAATAGTGGCAAAATGGTCATTTTGCTCAAAATTTAAGTTAAACGTCTTTAACCCCTAAATTGCCTTTTTACAAGTATTATAATTATAATAGAATCATACTAAGTGGTAAAGTCAACAATTCAATCAACTTAGTAAATTTCAATAATTTTTTTTAGGATCTTCCACTTCACATTAGGATCATTCCTAAGACTAAGGCTAGATCATAGGATAGATTTCATTTATTGAATAACGGGGTTATTCAATGGATATATCCTTGGGTTTATTAGTATCTAGATTTTATAATTTAATTTTAATTGTCTTGTCTTTCAACCTTAGACCCAGGATAGGAGAATCATCCTATTAAGTTTGATTTGCTTAATATGATTTACCTTAATCGATAGATCACCATTAGGTTGAAACTTAGATCTTAAGTCTTACCTTTGGGATTATGTGATTAAGCCCAATCTCATTGCATTTAATCCATAATCTCTAGCTTAGCAGTTTTTGATCATCTTATAGCTTAGAACGTCTAAAATCAATAATTAGGCCGTGATGATTTCTTATTTAACTTATATAGTCGACATTGATTAATCATATCAGGATCTATTTATTCCTAATATTTTATAACTTATAAGGACATACTTCTAAATTACACTCGATAGTAGGAATTGAAGATCCTGAACTTGTGTAACTTTGAATAATTAGAATAGTTTAATTAGATAATAATAGTGTCATGATGTATAGAAGAGTCCCTTGCTTATTAATTTATTTATGCTACACATTCATTGTATTTTGTGCTTAGTTCCTTGGATTTATCATATAAGAAAACTTTATGTATAAAATGAAAATTTAGAATAATTAGGATAACAGTTGCCTTGGGTTCAGTTATATCCTGGTAGGTTATAGTGTACATTTACCCTAATGGATAGGGGTAAGGAGTAATAAGGATGCTTAACATTACTCATTAAGGAGTGCATGTTAAGCTTAGAACCCGTATAGTCTTACAGATATACTTGACTCCTCAGCTATTTCTGGATATATCCACATAAACAAAAGTAGAATAACTAAATGATTCTGCATTTGTATTTACTGCCTCCTCAAATTTGCTGTTCTGTTCTGTCTACTTTAACCCAAAAAGGCTATGGGAATTTTTGTCTGGGCCCGATTAGCCAATTATCTGATATGGCAGTTTTAACATACCTGTTCAATTTTAGTTTATTGTTTTACTATATTATTGATGCATATTATTCACTCAACTGTATTTCCTTACTTACCTGCTCACTTGTACATATTTATAGGATGCTAGACTTTACTGCTTATTATATTTATCATGTTCATACTTACTGTTTTTAATCAACATATATCATATGATCATCAGCATGTTTAGAATTAGATTTTACTTTCAGTACTCTTTTACTTACTGCATTATATATATATATATATATATATATATATATATGCTCATTCCTTGCTTAGTTTTCTTGAGGTATGTTTTTTTCTCACTTTTTGTTTAGCTATAAATGCTATATTTATAACTTATCCTATTTTTTGTATGCTTACTGCTCCTATACTCTTAGTTCACTTTTTGTTGTGTTTAAGTTTAAATGATAACATTAATAATTTATTTAAAATATTCAGCCTAAAATGTACTTAGATAATTGTCTAATAAAATTTTATTTTATTGGCTGGGGCCATGGCATTATGAAACCAATAATGTCAGATTCAGATAAGTTTGAGGAGCTGTGTGCAGAAGAAGAGGAGCCTTATTTAGAAGAGGAGCATCAGCCAGGAGAGCTCGATAATGCTTAGTCTTCTTGTTAGCTTTTGTGAGGATGAGAGACTCTTAGATTTATTTTCAATCTATTTAAACTATTTATTAATTGTTGTAATAATACATGTACTGTGACTGTGATTACTTTTCTGCACTGTTATTTTCTGAGTTATTCATTTCATTTTATTTCATGTCTGATGTATGGTGAACTAGATGTACTATTTATTTATATGCTTTTGTACTCTATGATTATGTTGATTTAGTGACTGATCTCATGTATTCATTCTGTGCACCTCCTTCCCTTATTAGTGGATTGTGGATCTTACCTAATCTAATGATAAGTGAGGGATTTGCCAGAGTGGCACACCACCTCTTGAGTTTAATCTTGTTGATCAGGGGGTGGGGCGCCACACATACATCATAGCTTCACATGTTACTACTCAGTTTTAGATCATTTACTGTCATATTTACTTTCAGTATTCAATTTATAGTTCAGCTTTACTTTATTTTACATTAGTTTTGTACAGTTTTATACAATTTTATACTTTCAGTTACCTATAAAGTATTCAGCTTTATTTTTTCCTTTGTGTGCGGTGACGGGCAAGGTGCTACATCCTATGACTTGAAAGGTAACACGATGAAACTTTGCAAATGGGATGCTTTTTCAGATGTGAAGCACGATGTCCTGATTATCTCAATCTAGGTGAACTTCCCTGGTCTTCGCTTGCAATACACTTCCAAAGACATTCTCTTTAACATAGGGAATGCCATTAGAAAGCCTCTGCAACTAGATTGTAACACGACTCTAAATAGAAATATGGCATCTCCTTGTATTCTTATTGAAACTAACATTTCCACCCCTCCTCCTAATCATATTTGGTTGGGATCAATTGAGAAGGGGTACTCTCAGGAGATATGCTATGAAAATATGCCTATGTATTGTAACTAGTGCTTTACCTTAGGGCATAACACTGAAACCTGCAACTTAGAAACTATAATTCCCCATTTCCTTCATCTACCAGAATCACAAATTATTCTAAACTGAACAATACTTTAAGACCTCTATACATTGAAGATAACAATACATTAGCTATAATCGCTCATAATCAAAATAGCTGTCTCAATTTGGCTCATGTAGGCCCGACCCTTTCTGAAATAAAGGCTACATATACTAATTGTGCTCATGATCTTCTTATTAGCAATGTGAATGCTTTAAATACTGAAGCAACTAGAGATTTAAATCGTAATTCTCATACTAATCCTATAACAACCCAAGTTATTACCTTAGTCAATTAGGACTAATCTTAGTCTTAATCTTGATCCTAAATATTATTCAAGTTATTAGGGGTTAACCCCTAAGATCTAGTCCAAATTAGGAGTTAAATGGATCGAATCATGATTTCTAAAAAATTCAGAAATCCTAAAATTTGACATATTTAAAACGACCTCAGATCGAAAAATGGACTTCGCCATTGCGTTCACGCCACCAAATTAGCTAGGGGTGATGTTTTCGTGCCAATCGGAAGTTGTCAAAATTTTGACGAATATTTTAATAATATTTAAATACCTCAAAAATTGGGAAATTAAGATACTCATCGGATCAAAAATCCAATTTCGTCGTTGCATTCTTTACCCCTCAAATAACTAGGAAAACATATTTGAATAATAATAATAATATTATTATTATTTAAATAAATAACGGCGCCGTTACACTAAAAGTAACTTCCGTTAGAATGTCTAACGATGCCGTCTAATCAGACGATGCCCTCGCACCCGTTGGATCAGATGCAGATCCAACGGCTACGAGGCCGTCTTCCCCCTCGACTGGTCCTCTGAGCTGCCACACGGCGAGATGCTGTCGGGCTCGCCAATCAGTGGCCTCCCCCGTCTCATGAGCTCCGTCCCGGGGTTCCTAAAGCTCCCCTCAGTGCCTAGAGTCAGCTATGGGACCGCCCCAACGCTGCAGGCATCAGCTGTGGGACCCGTTGCGGTCATTTCGACCGCAGCCGTGGGTCCCACCCCGCGCCCGTGGCCTTGTCCCGAGCCGCCACGTGGCTCGGTAGGACCCGCCTCTAACCCGCCACTGTTGCAGTGGGGCCACCGCAGGCCCGTGATTAATGAGCATGTGCCATGTATCCTGCTGGGCCCGCCACCATTAAATTCTATGGAATAAAATATTAGTGTAATCATTAGTTAATTAATGTTAATTAATTAGTTGTTAATTATAATTAGTAGTTAGATTATTAGTATTAATTAATATTAATTAACTATTAATCTATATTAAATAGTAATATTAATAATTAGTTAATACACATAATTAACTAATTATAATATAATTAGAATTATTTTAATATTAATCAAATAGTAAATAGTAATTAACTTTACTTAATTAATTAGGGATAACTTAATTTAAACAGTAAGTATTAATAACAGTAATATTAATTTTATTAATGAGTTAATTAATTATAGTAACTGCAATTAATTAACTAATTAGAAGATAATTATAATTATTTTAATACTAATTAAATTAATTAGGAATAATTTATTTTAACAAAAACAATAAGCTATGATTAATATTAATTAATTAAAATTAATTTGTGTTAATCTCAATCTTAATTATATAAATATTAAAATAATCTTAACATATAATAAAGTAATTAATTTAACTTAGATAGTAATTAATTTAACCCTAATTAAACAGTAATAATAATAATATTATATTAAAAAAATAAAATAATAAATTTATTAATAAATAATTTATATTAATTAATTATAGATTAATAATAATTAATTAATTAATTAGTTAATACAGAAAAATATTTAACTTTAGAAATGAATAGTAAATTAATACAAATTGAATAAATGAATAGTAAATAATGTAAATTAAATTTTTGAATAGTAATTAAATTAATTAAAATTAAATAAAACTTTAAAGTTTAATAACTTTTTATAGGATGATCCAAACATAGTAAATATAGGTCTCATTTTACTCAGAAAAATAAAAAAAATCAAATGACATAATGCAAAAACTAGTTTTGGGGTACGTATAATATAGTGATATTTTAAGACCTATTTAAACTCTCATAACTTTTTAATCTAGTTGTCCAAACATATGTAATATGGGTCTTAAAATACTCAATAGAATAGCCCCATCACTATGGTAATATTAGTTTTCCAATTTGGACATCAAGATAAAAAGTCAACCTGGACCCACAGTTGACTTTAGGGAAAAATGACTAAAATGCCCTTGGAATTCAAATGACCATAACTTGGTCAATTCAACTCTAAATTTGAAAATTCAAAGTGCTAACTAGTTTAGAATTTCAATGTCATCAATAAACGGAAATGATATTTAGGATTTGAACCCTAGAAAATTAAAAAATGACCAAAATATCCATAACCTTAGTTAGGTCATAACTTGACCATTTGAAGTCTAAATTGGGCGTACTTCCTGTTTATCTTCAAGTTAGACAATTAAGAATCATTTGAAAGTGAGAAACTTCAATTTGGACCCTTAAATCAAAAGTTGACTTTTAAGACCCTTATGTAGGGGTAAAATAGTCATTTTGCCCAAAATTTAGGGTAACCATCCTTAACCTCTAAATTATCTTTTAAAATACTAAAACTAATATTAAAACTATATTAAAGTCCATTAAGTGAGTAAAATCAACTATTAGGTCAATCCATCAAAATTTCCTAAAATTTATATTAGTCCTTCCTTAGGATCTTTCACCTCACAATAAAACTATTCCTAAGACTAGGACTAGATCAAAGATTAGATTTCATTTATTAGTAAATAAGTTACTCAATATATGAAACCTTAGTTTTAATAGTTTCTAAATTTTGTAATTTAATTTTGATTATTTTGTCTTTCAACCTTAAATTTAGGATAGGAGATTCATCCTATTAAGTGTGATTTGCTTAATAGGATTTGCCTTAATTAGTAAATCACTTTTATAATAAAACCTAAATCTTAGGTCTTATCCTTTAGATTATGGGATTAAGCCCAATCTCATGGTATTTAATCCATAATCTATAGCTTAAAAGATCTTGATCAGATCTTAGATAGAATGTCTAAATTCATAAAACTAGGATGTATGATTTGTTGATTTAACTCATAGTCATAATTTGATTGAACTAGATTAGAACCTGATCAGTTCTAATCCTCTTAACTTATAAGGTCGAGCTTCTAAGTTACACTCGATAGTAGGAATTGGAGATCCTGAACTTGTGTAACTTGGAATTGTTAGAATGGTTTAATTAGAAAATAAATGATATCACCATGCTTAGTAAATTCCCTTGCTTCTATTGATGTTTGTTGCTACGCATTCCTTGTATTTTGTGCCATATTTCCTTGAACATATCATATAAGACTTTGATGCATGAATAAAAATTTAGAAAATTATGGAGACTCCTCAGATTCCTTATGAAAACATTTATATAAATTAAAGATAAAATTGTATGTGTTAGAGCTACCTCTCAGTTATATCTTTTACCTATGCCTCCTTGTTGATGCTAGGAAGAGACTATGCTTATATTTTCTGCCTATGCCTCCTTGTTGACGCTTGGAGAAAATTTGTTATGTGTTTTCTGCCTATGCCTCCTTGATGACGCTAGGAGAAAATCCTATATTCTGCCTATGCCTCCTTGATGCCGCTATGAGAAAACCCTATATTCTGTCTATGCCTCCTTGATGATGCTAGGAGAATATAGTTTTGTGCCTTAGCCTCCTTATTGACGCTAAGATCCTTTTGATATTCAATGGGCTAGATTAACTCTTTCTGTATGGCAGTTAGTACATAGATGTTCATATATAGTATTGATATTTTATATATAGTATTTTCTTTCAGTCAACTTTTTCTTTGTTCTGCTTATATATATTTTAGAATGTTAGATTTATTGCTGCTATATATATGTATTATTGTTGAGTTTTATTTACTTAACTTGCATAATCCTTATGATCACTAGTATGTTTAGGATGTAGTATTTTCTTTCAGTACTTGTTCAATTGCTTTTACTTACATGCCCTGCCTTGTTTAGCTTACCTTTGAGGCATATCTTAGCCTCCTTTTTGCTTAAGTTATAAATGTTGTTTATAACTTTTTCCTTTATTTTTGTCGTACTATTTGCTCCCATATATTTTTGTAGTTGTTGCTTAGAAGTTGTTAAATAGTGATATTATAAAACACATAAAACTTATCAGCTTAAAATGTACTTAGACAATTGTCTAATAAGATTTTTTTTCTTTTTTTTTGCTAGGGCCCTACATTGTAAAACTGACAATGGCAGAGTCCCATCAGTTAGAGGATCAAGTGCTTGAGGTGGAGCCTTTTCTAGAGAAGAAGCCTTTAGAGGGAGCTACTGCTTAGTTTTCTTATAAGTGAGAATAAGAGCATTCATTTGCTTTAATTATTCAAACTTTAATATGATGTAATAATACAGTGTAATAACCCAGATATTGTTACCCATCAATTAGTGATCTAATTGACTCTAAATCTCTTTCATTACTGTTATAATAGAGTTAAAAGTCTCCACCTCAAATTTCGTGCGAATTGGAGATCATTTGTCGATTTCCAGCGTTTCCTGATTTTTCTGATAATTCTAAAAATACTTAATTTATTTAGACTTCAGAATCGTAAAAAAACTTCACCATTACGTTCCTCACGCCCAAATTAGCTTGGAGTGAAATTTTGGTGAGTTTTGGAGATAGTCAAAATTTCACGATTATTTTATTATATTTTCATAATTTGATAATTGAAATAATTAAGATGACTCCCGATTAAAATTTTGACTTCATTTTTGAGTTCATAACCCTCAATTTAGCTAAAAAGCAATTTTTCAAAAATTGATTTAAGAAATATTTCATCATGTAATTTTAATTAAATAAAACTTATAAATTAATCAAATAAATCAATATATATATATATACATATATATATATATAGATATATATATATATATATATATATATTCACAAATATAAATATTTACATATACTCCTTTATCTCCATCGGATGCCCTAATCCCATTCGCACGCTAAGCCTTAGCCGAAGCCATCGATCCTCCCTCCTTCGAACGTGATTCGGCGACGCGTGGCTTCCACCTCTCGCGAGGTCCAATGACCAGTCGCCGAGAGCTCTTCTCCTCGCGAGTCATGGAGTTGCAATTATCACCTCCAGTTAAGCCCATATTACCTATCTCTTTATCTCCCCCAAACCCTAGCCGAGCTTCGGAAAAAGCTGGCGGAACCCTCTCCTCTAGCTTTGGAAGCCGACCCTCCACTCACCGAAACCTCTCCATTTCGCCAAGCCCTCTTTTAGCCGAGTGAAGGAGCAAAGGTACGACCCTCCATTTATCTCCTTCACTTCATAAATTTACTTAATTAGCTTATCCTTATTTTTAAGGGGATTATATATTAAATGGATTGAACCTGCTTATGCCAATCGACTTTAAGTTTTGATCATCGCTTCTCATTAGGATTGATAAGATGGAAATAATGAATAAGTTGTTATATAGATTTCAATCCAATCATATTTAATTGATGTATTAGCATTTTAAAGTTCCTCTTTACATCGAACATATGCTAATCTGAGATTTGTGCATGATCAAAGTAATAATATTTGCAAATCTGAAATTTCAAGTTTATTTGGTTGTGCTCAAGCTCCCTATATTGCATGAACTTATATAATCATAAGAAAGATTTGATGGTTATGCTGTGGTTTTAAATGCTAATAGCTGCATTTTGGGTATTGAATATATGCTAAAGATCTTTCTCTATGTAAAACTGAATAATGATGCAATCTGGAGTTTAAGTGTTTAATGATGATGTAATTTAACATTGCGTGCAATTTTTATTTAATATTTTGCTACATATTGATATCAAATCAAAGGTTGTAGGCTATTACAATATGAGATGCTATTTTTGTTCTTATTAGTTGTAATGATATAATAATCAATGTTGTTATTCTTTTACATAATCTTAAGTTGCCATAAATTTCATAAGGGAGTGTATATCAAATAAGAAAATCTGTGCTTCCATTTATCTCAATGAAACTAATGATGCCATTATCTTATGCTGTTATCGTTTCATAAGAAATCAAATGTAAATACATGTTGCCTCTATTTTAGAAGTATTGAAATAATATGCAACCATTTTTATATATATGAAGTCAAATGATCAATTGATGCCATCATTAATTTTATAAGGTTCAAAATTCTGCTATGTGCTTTAGGAAATATAAATACTGTCATAGAATTGCTTCCATCTCTTATATGATGAAATGTCAAATGAATTATGAGAAGTAAATGTTATCAATTTAATCAACCTTAGTTCAATTAAAATAATGTAATGCTGCCATGAATTAGAGAATTGAATGCTATCATACAATGTGCTGCCATTTATGTCGCACGAATGCTGCTATCATCTTTAGTCTTATATGATTATAATTGATTCAAAGATATCAAATGCTGCTATTTATATATTAGAATCAAATTTTTGCCAATAAATGATCATGAGATAAATGGGATATGAGGATGAATATTGTCATTATTTTTATCGTATGCTGTAATCTCTTATTCTTATGAAAGATCAAATGTGATCATATGTGGCCAATTGTATAGATAAGAGATATAATGAGAGCTTAAGTAATTCGATGCTGCTATCAAATGAAAAAGGAGATGTGTGTTGCCCGTTATTTCAATAGATATCATGAATAATATGCTGCCATCTTGTGAGATCAAATGCTTATATTTAAGTTCATTTATGATTAAATGTTGTCACGTATTTCATTATAATCAAATGCAGTCTTTTCAATTATAATATCAAATGCCATCACTTATCATGTGGAAGGTTATATACTTTATCTTACTGTATTCTATAATGCTGAGTTAATATTTCTTTTCAATTATAATATTGAATGAATATGTTACCATTAGTTGTAAGATTCAAGTGCTGCTATCTATTGGGATATCAAATTAAATGCTTTCATTTAGTTCAATTGTGATTCAATGCTACCTTTCATTCAAATTTGAGATCAATGGATCATATTAAATCAATTATCGTTCATTCATTTAAAGAGATATATGTTGTCATTTAACATGTGTAAGATCATGTGATGCCATTAACTATATATGAGGATATGTATTATTGTGACATGCTTTACTAGATTTATATGCTGCTCATTATCTATAAGAGATCCAAATGCTACCATTACATGAAAGTGAAATAATGTAAAATGAGAAATAAATACTATGATTTATCTCCTTAACATCACATGCTGCCATCTTTTATGTTATCAGGACAAATGTTGTCATTTGAATTACATGAATCAATTGCTACTAATACTGTTAGTTATATTTATATAATCACATGTTGCCTCTTATTCGAAAAAGAGATTGATAAAATCGTATCAGATAAAATGCCACTGTTTCTATTATTAGAATCATATATTATCATGTATTAAATAGAATTCAATGTTGTTAGCTATGATTATGAGAAATTATAAGAAATCAAATGTTATAGTTTATTTTGTAAGATACAAATGTCACCATGTAATTTAGGAGCTCCAAATGCTACCACTTGAGTTGAGAAATTCATAAGCTGTCATGTATTTCAAATACTGTCATTTATTTTGTAAAGATACAAATGCTGCCTTTGAACTTACATTTGATTAAATGCTGCCATAAGGTCTAAATGAAATCAAATACTGCTCTTCTTTTAATGAAATCATATGCTACCTTTAAATCAAATAAATCTGTTTTCTTTTATATTTAAATGCTAACTTTAATGATGTTATTCTTTGCAGGTTGAATTATAAAATTAATACAGGAATGCTAAATTAAATGCTATGTGCAAAAAGTCACATAATGCTGCTCTTATAAATTGCTAATTTTATTTTTGCATCTTTTTATTAGATGTTTAATATAGGATGTATAAACTGCTTTGTTAGTGTTACATATTTGAAAATATTATAGAACTAGAAATGAGCAATCCTATAAAATAGATTGAACTCTATTGTAGAACTGGAAATGAGCAATCCTATAAAATGAATTAAACTCTATTATAAAATTGAAAATGAGGAATCCTATAAAATGGATTGAACTCTTTTTTAGAACTAGAATGAACTCTATTTTAGAACTGGAAATGAGCAATCTTATAAAAAGGATTGAACTCTATTTTAGAACTGGAGATAGTCAATAATTGACTTATATGTTGATTGTGTAAAATTGTTTATTTGAACAAAAACAAAGGAGACTCTGCCAAAATTTCTAAGAATTTTAAGACTTAGAAATTTTTAAGAAAATATTAGATATTTTCACTTAACAAATACTTAGAAAAATATCTAGAAATTTTAAGCATTCAATTCAAAGTATCCATTTCAATGGTTCATTTTAGGACCTTAGCTCCCAATCAATTTGATTGAAAATAATAGTTTCTTTTTAAAATTCTAGTTCCCTACAATCATAAGTTAGATTATTTCAAGTTGGATATAATCTATCGCTTTTCCTAATTTTAAATTTCATGAAAATACTAATTTCCAAATTTACATTCATTCTACCTTTATTAAGAATTGACTTAAGATCAAATATCTATAAGTCAATTTGGAGCTTAATTAGCTCCAATCATTGAGTAGATTATTAAAGTTTAGATAATAAAAAGATATCACATACTTTACAATTATTAAAACTTATTGAATGCTTGCCTAGCTTTGAGCCTCTTTCCTTAATATTCATTCAAGATTATTGTGCATAAATAAAGATTTTCTTAAAATTTTAAAGGGGAATGCCTTATGGCAAATTTGAGTACAAAAGAAAACGCTTATAATAGGACTTCATATTTTAGAGAGGGTAAATGTGAATGTTGAACTTCCCCACTGTATCTGGTTAGGCAGACGTGCCTATCTCCTCACCCATTCTGTTGTCAACTCCTACAGAATGAGGTAATTTCTAAATGTAACTTTAATTAAAGATAAAAGAGTTCTTTTACAAATTGTGAGATCTCTTCATAACTATTTAATTGTGCCTGTATTACATAGTTTTAGACTATGTTTGTCTTAGATTGAGAATCTAAGATATTTCCTTATTTCCTTAGCTTTACACTCTCTATTTTCAGTATTGTGTATTGCTTACTTCAGTTTAAATTGAATACAATGTATGTTGCTTAATTTCAATTATTACTTCACTGTATATCATTTGCTTACTTAGCATAAATTCCATTGAGCATATATTGCTTTCATTTTATGCACATAGTAGTCTCTAGCCTTTAAAATGATTTCCCTTACCAATTTCCAGTAACAAGCTAGAACTTTAATAAAAGTGAGTATTTTTACTCAATTAATTTCATACTATTTTCCTTACAGTTATGCTTACTTCATTTTCCCATACTTTACAGCTTTTATAGCACCACCGCTTATTTTAAATTATAAATCATACTTGTAATATCTTGTTAATCTAAAAACATAGCCAATTTTAAAATATGCTTAGATTGTTTAGTCTAACTACACTTTTTCTTTTTCTTTCGCTTTGCCCTATCATATTTAAATACCAAAATATGATAGATCAAGAGCCCTTCTATTCAGGTGATGCAGGTCCAAGTACTTGAAGAACTTATAAGAAATTCTGCTTCCTCTTAGTTTTAAATAATTTACATGTATAAGTGAGAGAAAGTGATTACTTACTGCATTTTTCTCTTACTTTTAAAAAAGGTTTGTAATAATTAGATTATAAACTGTTTAAGTTATTTTTGCCTACATTTATCTGTGTTGTATCTTCTAAATTTAAAACTGTTTGGGATGATTGAGTGGATTAATCTAATTTCTAGTATTATAAATACTTGTAATATTATATTTACTTGTATCTTCATTTTCATTCATTTAACTTAAGAATTGCTCATAAAGTGACTTGGCCACTTAGCATAAGCACTTAATTTGTTTTTTTCTAATCAAGTGTTGGGTGCTAAGGTAACATCTCAATCATTGGATTAATTTTCTATCCAATTATTGGGGTCGTTACATACAAGTACTGTGACGACCGAGTGATCAAGTTTGAGAATTTCTAAATAATAAACTTATCATTTGAAATATAGAGAATAAGATAATAAAATTATAAGTTATTTATTCATCATAGAGCCAATCTTAGAAAATTACATAAGTTCAATTATTATTACAACACATAACAAAATAAAATATATTCACTCAAATCTCACATCTTATAAGCTCTTCTTAATTGAGTATCTTCTTAAGCTTTAGTTTTCAAAACTTGAAATAATCATCAGTAAAGCCAGTCAGGCAGGAGTACAAAAATTATCCATTAAGAATTATTTTCTAGCATCCTAAAATAAGTGTTAATCAAATGAAATGGTAGGAAAATTAAATTTTTATATTAACGTATAGTAAAATAAATGCTGCAAATTTTACCAAGCTTGCCCTGCATGTTAGATATGAAATTAAACATTTGAAAAGCATCAAGTGAAATTTTTTTAATTAAAAGTAAATTATGACATAAAGTTGAGTCCTATGACTCATCATCCAATAGGTAAAACTTATTGGCCATGGAAGCTTATCACTACCCGTCGGTAATGCCTCATCTTATAGATGTAAAACGGTGTATTTTTCCTCTGGATCTTTTGCCCACTTCCATAATGGCTAGATCCCTCCTTATTTCATCATGAGCTACTAATAAGCTCTACCTGTATAGGTTATATTTTCATTTTTTCCTTCAAAGATAAACACAGAAAGGAAATTTCTTTACTTTTTGTCACACAATTTTATATGAAAATATTGTAATTTAATAAAGTGGTTTGCATGATAAAATGAATAAGCAATATTCAAATAGAAATAAGCTCAAAATTTAAGATACTTGAAATAAAACTTTAGAATAATTTAGTACCTGACTTGAAGTATAATTTTCTTAAATTTGTTGATTTCAATACGTTAAATCAACATCTAAACTTATTAATCAACTATCTTAATTCACTTTAAATTATTCATTTAATAAATTATATGAAAAATTCATAATATTATCATTATGAGAAATTATATTTATAAATATTCCAAAATCAAATTTATTACTTAAATTATTCATAAATATCAAAATTTATCTTCTTACAACAATTATAAAGTTTGTAAATTAATTATATATCATTTGAAATGAAAAATTTATTTTTATAAAAAATTTCTAATTTTGGCAAAGTAAGAAATTTATATTTTTAGCTAATTTTGTGTCATATAAAAGGTATTTTTAGAGTGCTTATTTTCTGTTGGTGTCTAAACATAAATTATTCTTTATATATTAGAGAATATGCACGCCAAAAATCACATTTGGATTCTTTGTATTTTAAAAATTATTTCAAACATTGAGAAATTTTCTGAAATTCCAGAAATTTTTCATAAGTTCAAATTTGTGATTTTTTAGCAAACTATAAGCACTTAAATGATCTTCTTAATTTCATAATCAACTCAAGTGATTAACAGAGAAATTGTTCATAATATAACCAAGATTATGTTTGCCAAATATAAACTTCTAACTGTGCTTGGAATAAAAATTATACTAAGCTAAACATCAATAAAATTTTAGAAAAATCTATTTTTAAATTTGAAACTTTTTAGAGTTCTTATTGAACTTTGAGCATTTAAATGTTAACTTTAAAGTGCCCAAAATTCTAAGATATCCTAAGTGAAGTTCTTCCCAATATATAGGGGATTCTACATGCAAGATTACAGCTTTATATTCTTGGTAACCAAAAAGATATAAAGTTTTAAAGTATTATCAAAATCTTAAGATTTTAGAAAATCCGAAAATTTTTTTAAGTAAAAATTTAGAAATTTTATTGCACTTTGGGATTAATTTAAATTAGCATAGAAGAAAAATCATTAAATAATTTCTTCTAATAACATACAACCAATATATAGGAGAACATATTAGAAAATATTTCAAGTTCTAAATATGATGTATCTAAAATATATAGATATGCAAAGTTAACAAAAATATACTTCTTAAGTATGAGAAATATTTGAAAGAATTTAAAACCTTTAGAAATTTATAAAAAAATAAATTTTTAACATTACTATAATGAAATAGTAAAAACTATATAATTGAAACTTTATTTAATAATTAAATTTTATTAATTATATTTGAAATAAACGTATATTACAGGTACCCATGACATGTGTTTTGGTTATTAATGACGAGATTGTCATTGATGATCCATTTATTAATGTTGGAGTGGTTAGAAATGTTGTTTCCTCCTTTGGTGATTATGTGGTGATAAATACAAATGAACATGATGTTATCATCATCAATAATTCTATTGACAAAAATCCTTCTATTAATGTTGCTTATGGTAACTATGTTTCTATTACTGCTGCTAAAAAAGTTGTTAGACATCAGATAATTTTGAAAATGCTTAATTTATTTAGACATCAGAATTGAAAATAGAGTCCTCCACTGGACTCACCACACCCAAATTAGCTATGGGTAATATTTTGAAAGTATTTGGAAGTCGTCAAATTTTCTCTGAATATTTTAATAATATTTAAATACTCAGAAAATTAATGTAATTAAATTGACCTTCGATCAAAAATCTGACCACATTTTTGAGTTTCCCACACCTCAATTAAGTAAGGGTGAATTTTTGGGATTTTTCGGAGTGCGTTTAGTTATTTAATTTTTATTATTAAAATATGTGTAATTAATTAATTAATTAAAGTAATTAATATAAATTAATAATTAAACAATTATTTTATTATCCATCAGTTATTAACGTTCAGTGGAGATTCGCTGTAATCCGCAAAAAAAAAAAAAAAAAAAACTTAATTTAGCAAATCTTCTTTTTGTGAGTCGATGATCTGATGCTTCTAAGATCAGACGATGGTTCATTTAAATTATGATTTAACCATTGGATCACCTCTTCGATCCAACGGCCATGAGTGTTACTCTACTCTCCTTCTTCTTCCTCTTTTCACACGATCTCTGTGATGCCAAAGGCAGTGGGAGTACGAATCATCCAGCTGGCCTTCACCCTTCGGTTTAATCCCCGTGAATCCATTTCTCTCTCATTTTGGTCTCCAGAAACTCTTGCGAAAAGAATCAAACTCTTGAGGATTTCAGCTGGGCTGCTCGGCTACTTCTCTGAAAAGCCCCAATGTGGCAGCCGCCCCTTAATCATCCGAGGTTAAAGAGTGGTCGTCACTTAGCACATCCCTCGCTTAATATTAGGTTGGAAGATTAAGACTCCAATCCAATCTTAAGGGAAGGATGTGCCCTTTTTAATAGAGCAAAGAAGAACAATCACTTAATGAGTATACTACATAATTAGAGTGCGGAAGAAAAAAGGAACAAGCTATAGTAACATCCATCCATCCATAATGAAATATGAAACATCCAACTCATAATATAAAAATGCAAGAAAAGAAAAGTACAATATAAACATGTGTTATTACAAACATTTAAAGTTAAAAGTTGAAATAAAATGTCTCTTATCCTCAGGATGCAAAAGTATAAAGAAACTAGAAAATATAGTCTAAGGATCTTCAGCAACCTAGACCTCCTCCTGGATCTGCTCCTCTGAAGGTTCTACTTCCTCAAACAACTCGGAATCTATCATTATCAGTTTTATAATGATAGGGCCCCAGCCAACAAAAGAAAAATCTAGTTAGACAAAATATCTAAGTACATTTTAGGGTAATCATTTTTATGTGTTTAATGATAACACAAAACTAACTTAAGCAAAAAAAAAATAATGGTAAAGCAATAGGGAAAGAAAGGCAAGTTATAATAATAAACTATAACTTAAACCAAGTGTGAGGTAAGCACATACCTCAACTCAAGCTGCATAACAAGGTAAGTAAAGTGCAAATGAATATCTACTAAGTGCAAAGAAATGTCCTAAGTAATATGACCAAAATAAGCATGCCAATTTGTAATATAAAGTAAAAGTACTGTACTGGAAGGGAAACATCTAGCATCCTAACATGCTTTTAATAAAGTAAAGTGACTGAATAAAAGAAGTTGATAGAAATTCTATAATATAAAAGAACTATAATTAATGAAAGTCTAAAAGAAAGTGTATTTAACTGTAAGGTAAAAGTAATTCAGAACTGTAAAGTAGCTGTAAAATAACTGTAAAGTAACTATAAAGTAATTGTAAAGTAAAAGTAATGTGTGGAGATACCCATATTTAGTCCTGCCAAAAAGTAAAGTCCATTTGATCATCTAGGAAAGTGTCCCAGATTAAAGTATGCCACACTAGGAAAGTGTCCTAGGCAAAAGTAGCACGCACTAGGAAAGTGTCCTAGGCAAAAGTAGCACACACTAGGAAAATGTCCTAGGCAAAAGCTGTCTCAAAAGTAATGTTATACTAAATGGCAGACTAAGTAAGACATAACTCACAAAGTGTAGTAAAGTTTGTTTCATAAGGTTTTCTCCTTAAGTTATGAAAATACCATATAAATGTATTCAAAGTTTAACATAGAATATTCATCAAATATTCCATGCTTAATATAATGTATCCAAATATCTAATGAAGCTCAAAAACAAGGAAAGCATAGCATTTCAAATCCAAGGTAATGAATAGCACTACACAAACTTTGTGATATCACTTATTTTCTAATTTAATCATTCTAAATACTCTAACTTACATAAAATTCAGAATTATCAATTCTTACACTGTCTGTAACTTAGAATCACGTTCCTATGAGTTGAACATAATTAGGGTTAACTAGGTCCTAATTATAACCGAATCAATATTGTCTAAATGATTAAATAAGTAAATCAATAATTTTAATTTATTATTTTATATAATCCCAAACCCCTTCTTAATTAGCCAAATCAAGATGAAAGGATTAAGAATTAAACTTCAGATAATAAAGTTCAATTACTCAATCACAAGATTATCCTAAGAACAAGGGTTTAATCTCATCTCACTAATTAAATGTTAAGGTAAATCCTATTGAATTAAGTCAAACTCAATAGGATAGATCTCTAATCCTAATTCTAAAGTTAAAAAATCAAATAATCATTTAATATAATATAAAAATCTATTAACTATAAAAACCAAGGTTTCAACTAATGAGTAACCTACTTTACTCATTAGATAAATTCTAATTTAAGCTCTATCCTTAGTCTTAAGAATAAAGACTCTTAAGTACTAAGAGTAGCACTCTAACACACTTTCTAATTAATATTATTAGGACCTAAAGGATAAGCTAAGAAGTTCAAAGGAAGGGAAAAGAACTCACATCTTTACTTTGATTTTTACTTAAGACGAAATCTAGGATTTTCCTTGAATCTTTAATTTAAGACTTAGAACTATCTAAATTAAAGTCTAAATCACTTTAATTATTGATTATAATGTTCAGATAATGATTTTAGGGCTAAAAACTGTTTAACCTTAAATTTGGGCAAAATGATCATTTTGCCCCTACTTAAGGGTCAAAAAGATCAACTTTAAGAATTAAAGCTTAAATCTAAAATTTATTGATGTGGAGTGATTACTTACTATTTAATATGAGTTTAGACAGTAAGTACATTTATTTTGATTAAGTATTAAGCCTTATAAAGTCAAATTAAGGAATTTGACCTAATGAAATCTAAATTTTCTATCAGTTTATTAAATATTATGTTCTAAGGTTTTCATAGAACCTAAAATCACTAAATTCTGATATGTATTGGATAAGTAAAGCCAATACAAATCTATGGTAAAAGTGGTAATTTAAGGGTTCTTAATTAAGGGTCAAAAATCCTAACTTTTTCACTTAGTATCCAAATTGAGCAAAATCAGTGGCTATGGTTTACAATTGATCCACTGATCACATTGGCTAGTGGTAGGCTCAATTTGGACTCCAATGGGCAAAAGTTATGGCTTAATTAGGGTTTAGGGTAATTAGTGAGTGATTAGTGAAATTAATCACCAAATCACTAAACCAACTATACCACTAAGTTATAATATACTCTAGGAGTTCTCTAAAACTTGAATTATCTAATTTGAATCATTAAATTTGCTAATCTTTACTAATCAAGTTTTAGGGTGATTAGGCTTGATTAAGACATCTAATAATTGGATCTTCAATATTTTTATAGTTTACTATTAATTAGGTTTTTTTGATTAAAATGGATATATAAATCACCTAATTTGGAGTTAAATTGACTAACTTATGATCAATTGAAGTTCTAGGGTTAATTGACCTAATTAGGGATAGGTCCTAAATGTGATTAATCCAAATCTAATCTAGACAGCAAAATGAACACTACCAAATTAATCCTTAGGGTTTGCTGATCACTTTGAGACCCATATTCAATAGGTTTTGATTAGTGGTTTAAAAGTTATGATCAAATGAATTTATGTGACATATTTGAATTTAATTAATACCCCTAAATGACACTATGTGAAATAATAGTCTTACAGTAAAATAAGTGGCATCATTAATATCTTTATATTTTTTTGATTAATTTGATATATTTATTTGTATAAATTGGATGGGTATTTTACAAGTTATAGATGTCCAAAGTTTGATATTTATTTTATTTAATTAATTTCATAAACATATTAATATCACTATTTTTAGTTATGGTTAATATTATTAATTCTGTTATTAACAAAGATTCTTTTAGTTTTTTTTGATTTGATGAATATATATATATATATATATATGTATATATATATATATAATAAAAATAATTTTTATTTTCTACTGGTGGCCCCACGCCATTAAACAAACGCAACTGCCGTGGGACCCACCTCCACGCGTCGGGTAATCATAAGCGGGCGACTGCTAGTGGGCCCCACTTCCTGTCATCGAGGCAGATGACAGAACTTGCTGTCATCCCACACGGATGACACGCGGCCCATACTGATTGGGACAACAACGCAAGTGAACTGAGTCGAGCGTGATCCGGTTCAGAAGGAGACGGCGTCGGCTCGCCTTCCTCCCGAGTCCCCACGACACGCTAGGGTTGGGGTTTGGATGGTGCGATCGATCGAGGATTCGATCCATCACACCCGATCATTAGATGCAAACGACAATATAGACAAAACGTAAGGATGTACTAGTAAGAGTAAACGAAGTTTAGGAGTACCTTGCAGAGCAGAAGGGATGAAATTAGGGTTCGGTCGGTTGCTTTACAATCGCTTATGAAGACCTATGGAAGCAAAACGATGCCTTGGGAGACAATCCAGTAGTTTAAATCGCTACATAGAGCGGTGAGGGAGGCATGTGGCAAATAGGCGAGGGGAACGGGCGACGCGCATCGTGACTTGGGACACGCGGGATCCCTGAGGACGACGAGTTCTCGACCGTCCGATCGCTCGATCGGACAGATCGACTAATCCGTCTGATCAGACGGCCAGCGTAGGAAAGAAGGGGATGGCGTCAACTTCCATCCAACGGTGGCCGTTAAATGCATTTAAATAATATTATTATTTAATTATTTTGCACAATTTAATTAATTAAATTTAACTTATTAATTGTTTTACAAAAATTTCTAATAAATCACTCTTAGCTAATTGAGGGGTGAAGAATGCAATGGCGTGATCGGATTTTTGATTTGACGAGTATTTAATTATTTGATTTTTTTGGGGATTTAAATGATATTAAATTATTCGCCAAAAATCCAACGAGTTTCAAATGCATCCAAAACTTCACCCCTAACTAATTTGGGGGTGGTGAACGCAATGGTGAAGTCATATTTTTGATTTGAGGCCAAAATAAAAAGTTAATTTCTAGGGTTTTGGGATTTTCTAGAAATCAGGGTTTGATCCATTTGATTCCTGATTTGATCTAGATCTTAGAGGTGAGTTCTAAATGACTTGATTAATATAGTAGAATCGTAATTAAGACTTAGATTAGTCTTAATTGACATAGGTAATGTGGCGGCCGCCCCTTCTAATCATAAGGCTTAAGGAGTGATCGTCACTAAGCACATCTCAAACTTAACATTAGGTTAGAATTTAAGACTCCAATCCAATCTTAAGGAAAATAGGTGCTTTTCTAAATAAGGTAAAGATTAACAATCACTTAATGAGTATCAGAGTGTGGAAGAAAAGAATCAACTGAAGTAAACATCCATACTATAATACAGACATCCAGCTCAGAATATATACAATGCAGCAAAGTAACGTACAAATAGATCTGAATTATTACAAACATTTAAAGTTTAAAAAAAAACTGAAATGAAAAGAGTCTCTCATCCTCACAATATAAAAGTAAAGAAAACTAGTAAGACTAAGGTCCCTCAGTAGTCTGGACCTCCTCCTGGATCTGCTCCTCTGCAGGCTCAATCTCCTCAAAAAGCTCAGAATCTACCATTATCAGTTTTATAATGGTTGGGCCCCAGCCAACAAAATAAAAATCTTGTTAGACAAAATATCTAAGTACATTTTAAGGTAATAAGTTTTAATGTATTTTAATGATATCACAACTTAATTTAAGCAAAATATAGTGGTAAAGCACAAAGAAAGGAAGAACAAGTATTGAGGTAGCAACATACCTCAACTCAGGCTGCAAAACAAGGTAAGTAAAGTACAAGGTAATTCTACGAAGTACAAAGAAAAGCCCTAAAGAATATGATCAAACTAACATGCCAGTATAGTATAAGTAAAAGTATTGTACTGAAAATATAAAGTCTAGCATCCTAACATGCTCTCCAGTAAGTAAAACGGTGACATACAAAAAGTTCTAAAATGTAAAGGAACTGCAGAAAATGAAAAATATGAAAGAAAGAAAAATATACCACAATATTAAAGTAAAGTAAGTATGAAATGTAAGGAAAGTATGTAAGGTAACTGTAAAATATCTGAATTGTAATTGTAAGTAATGTTTATTAATTTATTATACTTGTAAGATATTCTTACTTAGTCTGCCAAAAAGTAAAGTCCGTCTGGTAATGTAACAACTCGACGTTGTTACTGAGCCGATTAGGCCTAAACCTAATCAGATTAAGAGAAAACATAAGATTCTGATTGAAGTCAAATAAAAATCAAATAAAAAATATCCTCAAATAAAGCATATTAAGGAGATCCACTTGCCAAAATTTGAGCACAATCGGGGTCCCAGATCGTCCTAAATAAATTCGAGAAGTTTAAACTTTTGGAGTCAATAAAAGATAATATACAAGTTGGATTTCAGAAATTTTTGTATATTTGAGTTAAGCATCATAAGAGGACTCTATGTTTTAAGTTTCGTAATTTTTTTGGGCTCCGAATTTATCGTAACAAATTTTTGAAGTTTTTTACTTGAAAATTAATATAAAATAAAATACTCTTTCAAATTTAATAATTTTTGGACGCTTGCGTTCGTCTCATCGAGACGGTCATTTTGATACCAAGTTTGTAATTTTTGGAGTTTGTTTGCCCATTTAATCAAATCATGAAATTTCAGCCATTTTTAGCCACTCGATTTTGATCGAGTGGCTCTCAGCAGTTTGTTTGGGTATTTAATAGCCTCTCTACTATTACCCTAATCTTCCTAAACATATTTTTCTTCTTTCCTTCAGCCGAAACTTCTTCCTCAAGATCAAAGGAGCTACCCCTATCCCCTCGATCGAACCTGGTCTTCCTCCCACCCAACCGAGCTCGAGCAGCCCTTCTTCCATGCTCGGGCAGCCCTCCTTCCACGGCCGAGCAGCGGCCGAATCTTCTCCTCTTGGCTGGCTGAACAACAGCCGAGCCTCCTCCCTCCAAGCCGAACCCTCTTGCTCTTTCCCTACTCGTCGGCAAGAGATCCTCCTCTCACCCTCGACCCATTAATTCCTCTCGCTCGGTCGACGGGCAAGGATCTCGTCAGCGCCTCTACCTCAGCCTCTGTCGCGTCACAGCTCATCCCTCTCGGCAGGAGGTCGAGAGGCGTCGGCCAGCCGGTTGACCTTCTCCTTCTCGATTTGGCCGAGAGGTGCTGCTGCCATTCCTTCAATCTAGCCAACCTTACGCCGGTGCAGTTAAGGTAACTTCTAGACCTAACCAAAAAATTGTAAATCTGAATTATTGAGTATGGTGAGATGATTGTATTAGGGCTCATCATTTTGGTATGCATAAATATGTGTTAGCATAATTTAAATCTTTCATATTAAGTAGATAGATCTATGCAAGCATTGTCAAATAATCTGTACATATCACACTTACAATATGAATATATTCTTGTTCAATAGTTTAATGCCATGGATTGAGCATTAACTCGTATGAAAATGCATGGGTTGAACTTCCATTGATTCTCAAGCCCATGTGGAAGGAAATGAGGTTCTACTACCTTCATGTCCTTTCAAAAATATCCTTAAGAACGAATCCATTAAAAATGCTTTATATTTGCTTGGTCTCATCAATTGATAAAATATTGACGTTCTTAATAGTTAGCCTAGAGAAAGAATTACTCGCTGGTTATAAAATATAGAATTTAAGGTGATGAAATTGAAAACTCAATGATTTTCGAGCACCCTTTAACTGAGTTTAAGTCTCCCAATATATATGAAATGTTGCTTATTAAATGCCTAGTAGTAGTAGTATCCAAAGCTTAAGATGATTTATTAATCTCATAAATAGTTATAAGTGATCTTAGTGAACTTTGCTTATCGTTGGTCTCTTATTTTTGAGCAATCAGCACCTATCAAATATTCATTATCCTTTATTTGCATACTCAAATGTGCCAGGTGGTGTGATTGCTAATCACAAAATAGGCTTTCAATTATGTTGCCCCTTTCATTCAAGCATCAGGTTGTAAGACTCAAAATGCTTGTGCCAAGTACATTTCGTACTTAGAATTTTATTGAGTTCTGTTTTCTTTTAATTATGTTATTTTTCTTGAGCTCTATGTATAGTGCGTACACCACTTGCATAGATCTTAGAATCATTAGGATTTGCTTGTTTTTTAAAAACAATGACATTAGGATATATGAGCTTTTGCTAAACCTTAGTTGAAAATAGTAAATTTTACGAACTTGAATTAGAACCTAGAGTCAAACTAAGGTGCTTCCTTAGGAACTTCACTTCACTTAGGCTCTTTCCTTAAGATTAGGATTAGACACTAAGTTAGATTTCATTTGTTGAATAAGTGATTTATTCAATGAATGAAACTTTGGTTTTAGTAGTTTTCTAGATTTTTCCTAATTTCATTTTGATTATTTTATCTTTCAATTTTAGATTAAGAATAGAGATATATTCTATTAAGCTTGATTGTTACTTAATAGAATAAGCCTTAATCATTAGTTCACTTATAGATTGAACCATAGATTTTTAGCTTACCCTTGGATCATGTGAATGAACCCAAGGTTGTGGTGTTCAATTCATAATCCTTAGCTTAGTAGATCTGGATCAGATCTTAGCTAAGAACGTCTCAAATCATCAATTAGGACGTGATGATTTATTATTTAACTTATAGTCGATTTTGATTGAACTAAATTGGGACCTGATCAGTCTTGATTGTTTTTAACTTATAAGGCCGTGCTTCTAAGTTGTATGACTTGGGATAGTTAGAACGACTTAATTAGACAACAATAGATATCACTTAGTCTAGATTGAGTCTCTTGCTTACTTTGACTAGATTGCTTTGCATACCTTGTATATTGAGCCTTATTCCTTGAGCATAATAGGAAAACTTAGGATATGGATGATACATCTTAAGTTAGTATTTGAATTGCATATTATTCAGTTTTGTCTTATTTGCAATGGGTAGAATATGTCCTAGCTTAGTCTGCCTCTTCAGTAGTAGTATTGTATAGATTGGACTCAGACCTAGCATATTTGGATGGTTAGGCTGGGGATTGATTGATTGATATTAGAGGCCCTGTATGGCCTATTGGCTAGTATGGCAGTACTATATCTTAGGCTTATTGCTACTTTAGCTGGATTGTTCAATATTATTTTATTTTTTCTTTGCCACATGTTTCAGTGGTTTTATTTTCAGTATTTGTTTACTTTGCCACATATCTCAGTGGCTTTACATTGCACTTGATTGTTTTTCTTTTTGCCACATGTTTCAGTGGCTTTTCTTTTCTTTTTTTTTTCTTAATTAGCATGTTGTATGTATAATCATATGTTTACTTATATATATTGGCATGTTAGGATGCTAGAATTGTATGTTTTTAGTACTTGTGTTTCTTTTATATACTCAGCATGTGTTAATATGATCATAATCATGTTAGGAGAGGAATTATCATAGTAGTTGCAGTTCTTTTGCTTTTAGCTTTACCTTGCTTACTTTCATGTCTTGATATTTTATTTCACATACATGTTGAATGCTATCAATGGATAGTTTATAGTTATCCCTTCCTTATAGCTTGTGGCACCTATCTATTTTGCACGCATAGTAGTATCAGTAATGTGGTGATATCTTTAAATTCATGCAACTTTAATAGCTTAAATTGTACTTAGACTTATTAAAGTCTAACCAGATTTTCTTTTTTTGGCTATGCCCTGTCATATATGTACATATGACAGATCAAGAGTATAGGTCAGATCCAGCGCTTGAGGATTTAGCTGCTAGCAGGTTAAGGTAAAGTGCAGCTCATTGAAGGAAATATGCTTCCACCTTCTTGATCTGCCTTTATAAAAATTGTAATAACTATGTTTTCTTATTCTCACTATTCAGCATTTAATGTATTATATGTGAATGAATTAATGTGAACTGTGTCTGAATGTTTCTTCTCATTCTCTGCACTACTATACTACATGTATGTTTTAGTTAAGTCTTGCTCAAGCTCTTGATTGGTAACACAGATATGTTATTAGTATAATGTCCGTGGTACTAGTGACGACTACCTCTTAACACTCATTCGATTAAGGGGCGGCCGCCATAGGTAATCTAGGAGAAACATCCCAGATTAAAGTAAAGTTCCACCAAAAGAGGCATCTAGGAGAAACATCCCAGATCCTAAAGTAGATCCACAAAGTATCTAAAGGGCAAATGGGAGAAACATCCCAATACCAAAGTAAAGTACCATAGGGGAAATTCCCTAGGCAAAAGTAGTGCTTAAGTAAAGTCATACTAAGTGGCAGGTTAAGTAAAATATAAATCACAAGTAAAATGTTGTTTATTAATATTTCTTTTAAAATCATGCAAATGAAATGTGAATGAAATTCAAAGTATAATATAAAGTAAGTATCAAGCATTTAAGTATGTCCAAAGGTGTAAAAAGGCTCAAAAGCAAGGAAAATATAGCATTTCAAATTTAAGGAATTAATAAATAGCACTACACAAACTTTGTGATATCACCTATTTTCTAATTTAATCGTTCTAACTACTATAAGTTACATAAGATTCAGAATTATCAATTCCTACACTGTCTGTAACTTAGAATCACGAACCTACTAGTTAAACATAATTAGGATTGGCCACATCCTAATTATAAATAAATCCAAGTCGCCTACAAGGTTAAATAAGTAAGACAATCGTCATAAGTTGTTATTTTATAAATCCCAAACTAAATCTTGATTAGCTAAATCAAGATTTAAGGAATTAAGAATCAAACTCCAAAGAATGAAGTTTAATTCTTAATCACAAGGCTATCCTAAAGGACTAAGGCTTAATCCCATCTTACTGATTAAGTGTTAAGGTAAATCCTATTGAATTAAGTCAAATTCAATAGGATAGATTTCTAATCCTAATTCTAATGTTAAAAGATCAAATAATCAATCAATAAACTATGAAAATCTAATAAACTAGTAAGATCAAGGTTTCACATAAATGAGTAACCCACTTTACCCATTAGATGAATTCTAACCTAAGATCTAATCATAATCTTAGGAATTAAGGCTCTTAAGTACTGAGAGTATTACTCAGACACACATCCTAACTAAAGTTATAAGACCTAAGGATGATCTAAGAAGTCCAAAGGAAAGGAAGATCTCTCCTATTTTACTTAAGTTTTATTTAAAACTTAACCTAAGGTTTTTATCAAATTTCAAATTTGAGACTTCGAAATTATCTAAATTATGGTCTAATTTACTGTAATTACTTTTTGATATGATTTAGAGATAAAATTAGGACATAGAAACATTAAACCCTAAATTTGGGCAAAATGACTATTTTGCCCCTACTTACGGGTCTAAATTTCACCTTTATGAATTAGGTCTTAATTCTAGATTTTAATGATGTGGAATGATTACTTACTATCTATTATGAGTTTAGACAGTAAATTCATTAAATTTGGTCAAGTATTAAGCCTTATAAGGTCAAATTAAGAAATTTGACCTATAAGGGTATTTTAGTAATTTTACCCTAATGATATATAATTTTGCTGTCAGTTTATTAGAAATTATATCCTAAGTTTTTAGAACCTAAAATTATTGAATTCTGATGTGTATTGGCTAAGTTATAGCCAAAAAAAATTCTACGGTTTAAAGGGTAATTAAGGATTCTTAATTAAGGGCCAAAAACTCTAACTTTGTCATTTGGTGTCCAAATTGAATAATTTTAGTGGCTGTATATCACAATTGATCCACTGATTCTAATGACTATTGGTAGATTCAATTTGGACTCCATTTAGCTATGTTATGGCTTAATTAGGATTTATGGTGATTAGTGAGTGATTAGTGAAATTAATCACCCAATCACTAATCCAACTCTACAATTAGGTTTTAATAGGTTCTAAGAGTTCTCTGAAACTTAGTTTGTATAATTTGGATTATTAAATTTGTTAATATTTACTAATTAAGTTTTAGGGTAATTAGGGGTGATTAGCAAATATAATTGTTGGATCCTAAATATTTTTGTAGATCTCTGTATATTATGTTCTTCTGATCTAAATTAATGTTTGGATCACTTAATTTGGAGCTAAGATGATTAACTTATAGTCATTTGAAGTTCTAGGTCAACTTAGGCTAATTAGGGTCAGGTCCTAAATGTCATTAGGCTCAAACTAATCCAAACAGCAAGATTGACCCTACTAAAACGTTCTTTAGGGTTTTGTTAGTATTTTAAGACCCATATTGGGTATGTTTGGATTAGTAGATTAAGAGTTATGGCTAAATGAATATTTTGTAGCATTTATTTAAATAATTAATATCCTAAAAATGTCATTATGTGATTTAATAGCCCTATAGCAAAATAAATTGCATCATTATATTCCTTATATTTTTTTGATAAATTTAGTATATTTATTTGTATAATTTGGACTTATAATTATTAAGATATAGTTACTTAAAGTATTATGATTTAATAAATTAACTCTAATTATTATGTTTTATATTTAATTGTTTTGATTTATTTAATTGATTTCTTTTTGATTTAAAAAAATATGTAAAAGATTTTAATAGTTTAGGATCATTAATTTTCATATATTTAATTTACTGTATGTCTTATGAATATAAATATTATATATATATATATATATATTCATTTAAATATATCTGTTTATATATTAATATTATTATTGTTTATAAATTTCTTTCTGCAGATCAGGACAGCGGCAGAAGGTGGAGCCCACCGCCATGTGGCGTGCGCCTATAAGACGAAAAGAGGGCAGCGGCAGAAGGTGGGTCCCGCCATAGACGTGGCACCACGGAAGTAGAGGGTTGGCCGAGCGTGGGTCCCCCCTATCTGCACAATTGCTGTGCGATTCAGAGGTGGACCCCACTCTGGTGACGTGCCGATACGACTCGCTAGACCGGTTATTCGGTCTAGAAAGTATGAACCGGTGAAGCCGGTTCAATATTAAAGGTTTTGATCTCTTAGATCACAGAAATGGACGGTCAGATTAATTTCTGCGGATTTGACGATTTGACTGGGTTTAACTTAAAGTTATATTAGTGTTAAACATAATCTAATCATATACGATTATTCTAATCATGATCAGACGGACAGGGTTGAGCCAAAAATTTATGATTTGATCTTGACCTTCGCTTCCATCTCCTACTCGACGCCTCCTCTGTTCGCGATTTTTAGGGTTTACTAACGCGATCGTTGGGAAGGTTTCGATCGATCGCGTCTGAGTAAATGATCATAATAATAAAACAGTAATCTAGCTTGCAATAGATCAATTTGGAATAAACGAAAAGAGAAGGAAGGAGTACCTTCGGCTTGCTAGAAGTACTTAGGTTTAAGAGATCACAACTTTTGCTCGAGCCCTCACTTGATCCCAGTTATGAAATCAATCATAGCAGCGAGCATGGATTCTTTTAAAGCCTCTATTCAGCGGTGGTCTCAGCATCTGCCGAGCGTTCGACACGTGCCGACAATACCTCCCACGCGTCAATCGCAGCGAAGGAGACGAGCCACATCCGTCTTATCGAATGATCAGACGGTGCGGGTGACTTCATCAATTCTGATGGCACGGGCAGTTTATTAGGGTGACGGCGGCTTCTCGAAGAATGGCATCGTTTAGGGTTAAGTAAATTATAATATATATATTTATATATTTATATTTAAAAACTTTTTTTTTGTGATTTTATTATTTAAAAATATCTATTTAAATGTATTCCAAAAAATTTCAATAAATCACCCCTAGCTAATTGAGGGGTGAGGAACGCAACGGCGCTCTCAGATTTTTGTTTCGATGAGTATTCAATTATTCGAATTTTCAGGTATTAAAATAATATTAAAATATTCGACAAAAAATCAACTACTTCCAAATGTATCCAAAATATCACCCCTAGCTAATTTGGGTGTTCTGAATGCAATGGCGAAGTCAGATTTTCAATCTAAAGTCTAGATAAAAAGTCAATTTCTAGTTTTTTTGAGATTTTCCAGAAATCAGGTTTTGATCCATTTGATCCCTGATTTGATCCAAATCCTAGAGATAGGTTCTAAATGACTTATTAGAATCATAATTAATACTTAAATCAGTCTTAATTGACCTAAGTAACAATTTGGGTTATTACAGACTCCCATACTTAAGAACGATGTCGTCCTCGACATCTCTCAAGTAGATAAATAAAAATTATAGAGCATTGAATTGAAAGAGGATAGAGTTTAAGAAGTACCTTAGGTAAAGAGATTTGGATATTTCTGATGCATATCAAATTCTTTTTCCCAAGTAACTTCATTGCATGATCAATTCTTCCACTGAACTTTTATCATATCAATTGCTCGATTCCTTAGTTGCTTGCGATCATGAGCCAAAATCTGAATTGGTTCTTCAGCATATATTAGATCTGGTTGAATTTGAATTTCTGGGAATTGAACAAGATGTGAGGGATCTATGAGGCACTTCCTTAAAGATGACACATGGAATACATTATTAACTGCTGAGAAGTCATCTTAAAGATTTAATTAATATGCGGAGGAACCTATTTTTGCCGATATTTCAAATGGGCCAACATAACGAGGACTTAGCTTTCCTGCTATACCAAACCTGAAGACTCCTTTGATAGGACTGACTTTCAAATATGCAAAATCTCCAACTTTGAATTCTAAGGAACGATGGTGCCCATCATGATATTTCTTTTGGCGATCTTGAGCTGCACGAATACGCTGTTGAATCAACTAAATCTTCTTATTTGTTTCTTCTACGAGTTCAGATCTGTACAGCTGCACACTGCCAATCCCTGACCATGCCAATGGCGTATTACACTTCCTGCCATATAATGCTTCGTATAGGGCCATCTTTATTCTAACTTGGAAGCTATTGTTATAGGCGAATTCTACTAACGATAGATGATCTTCCCAAGATCCAGAAAAATCAAGAATACATAATCTTAGTAGATCTTCCAGAACCTGATTTACTCGTTCTGTCTGTCCACCTGTTTGTGGATGGAATGCTATACTTAATGCTAAAGTTGTAACTAGATCTTGATGCACAGCCTGCCAGAATCTTGAGGTGAATCGACTATCTTTATCAGATACTATTGATTTAGGTGTGGGGCCCCCGTACTGGTAATAAGAAAGTACGGTGCTCCAACAATGGCAAATCCCCAACTTAAGTAAAGCTAGGTGAACCCAACCTGCCTTAAGTTAAGGACTTGTCACCAAGTGCTATAACATCCATCAATATAAAGACCAAATTGGCGGAAGCAGTACAAAATAAAGTAACATCCACAAGCATACATAGTAAGGAAAGAAAATGCAATAAAATAACTCATCACAATGCAGAAAGTAGAGTACATCCAGAAAGTTAATTATTACAAACTGAAATGAATAACTGAAAAATGAAAGACTCTCATCCTCACTGAAATAAATAAGGCAAAACTATCTAAACAGCAGCTGGAAGGTCCTCCTCCTGAACTGGCTCCTCCTCTACGACGCTGCCCACGAATACGTCTGAATCTGACATTTGTCGGTATCACAAATGCCAGGGCCCCAGCCAACAAAATAAAAAGGTTACAGTTAGACAATTGTCTAAGTATATTTTAGGCTATTTAAATGAACTGAATATTAAAAGATATCACATTTAATTTAACTACACATGCAAGCAGTAAAGGGTGTAACAAGCTATGAAAGAATTGGAATACTATAAACTATCTATTTTTAGCATGCAACATGTATGTGAAGTAACATACAAAACACTAAATAAGTAAGGTGAGGCTAAAAGCAAAAATAAATGCAACTACTGAATAGACATGATCCTAACATGATTATGATCAAGGTAAAATATGCTGAGTATAAAAGAACACAAGTACTGAATACGATAAAATTCTAGCATCCTAAACATGCCATTCATACATATACCTAAGCCATAAAATATACATACAACATGCAGATTAACATGAAAAGAAAGGCCTCTAAGATATGTGGCAAAAGCAAAGCAATGTATGAAATATAAAACCACTGAGACATGTGGCAAAGTGAGCAAATACTAAAAATAAGGCCACTGAAGCATGTGGCAAAGCAAATCAGAAAATAAAACAATATAATACAGCTAAAGTAGTAATAAGCCTAAGCCCTAGTACTGCCATACCAGTCAATAGGCCATACAGGGCCTCCAATATCAATCAATCAATCCCAAGCCTAGCCATCCAAATATGCTAGGTCTGAGTCCAGTCTATACAATACTACTACTGAAGAGGCAGACTAAGCTAGGTCATATTCTACTAACTGCAAAACTGAATGATATGTAATTTCAATACTAGCTTAGGATGTATCATCCTAAGTTTGTCCTATTATGCTCAAAGGCAAAAGCTCAAAATCCAAGGTATGCAAAGCAATCTAGTCAAAGTAAGCAAGAGACTCAATCTAGACTTATGTGATATCTGTTGTTGTATAAATTACCAAATCTAGCTACTCGGAGAAGGTACAAGCTTAGGATCTCCAACATCCAGCTATCGAGTAAAGTTTCAGATTTACGTCCTTAAAGTTAAATATTAGAACTTAACAAGTTCTAATCCAGAATCAGGCGATGACTATATAGTTTAAGTAAGCAAATCAATGACCTAATTTTATGAATATTTTACTCTCTTCCCCAAATCTTTATTAAATAAATCAAGATTTAAGAATTAGAACTTAAACCTTATGTTGAGTTCAAATCCCAAATCCAAGGTGATATTCTAAATAGGATCTAGGTTTCTCACTTATTACCCAATTTGAAGGTAAAGAATCCTATAAGTTGAAATATTCAGGAACTAAGATCTTAGTGAAAGGCTATTCTACTGATTATAAGATAAAATAATCAATTAAGTACTTGAGAATCTAAGATCTATATTCCATTTTTAAAATAACTTCATTATCTTATTGATTGAATCATCCTATACCCACATTGAAGGTTTCAAAAGATTAAACAATCAATCATTAAAGAACTTCAATTGGAGGTGATTTGATTCAATTTGAAGATCTAAGTCTAAGATCTAAGATCTAAAGATCCGAAGTTTGATCACTTTAGACTTCTAATTAGAGTTTTGACTTAAGAGTTTCCATTTGTGAATTTCTTTAGATCTAATTTCATGATTAACTATAAGGAGATTATTAAGGTCAAGAATTGACAATTCCAAGCATTAGATTAACATTAAACCCATTTTGACCTTCTTAGGTTACTTAAGATCTAAGGGTCTGAGTTTTGATCACTTTAGATCTTAAGCTAAGATTTTACTTAGACATTTCCAATTACTTTTCTTTTAATACTTAATTCTTAAGTTATCTTAACTGAACTTATTAATGAGATAATTGACCATTTCAATTATTAAACTTAAAGTTTAATACCATAGGATCTTTATGATGAATGCTTAAGGTTTAGGTATCTTAATTAAGGAATTAATGAGACCTTATGGATTGGTGATTATTATTGTTCTATGAATTTAGAGAACATTTCCAATCTATGTTATAGTGGTTTACTAAAATTTTTAGTCCTTAAGGAACATTAAATCATACTTTGGTCAAAATGGCCAAAATGCCCTTCTTAAGACAAAAATTAGGATTTTAGGGTTTTATTGTCCAAATTTGTTCTAATCTATTTTAAAGTGTTTTATATTGCTTAATGAGGTGGGGAACACCTTTAATTGAGGTTTTGATGACCTAAATAGTTTTAATTAGCACTAATCACTTAATTAAGCAACTTAGGGTGATTAGCGAAATTAAGGCATCTTAGGGCAATCCAACCTTACACTTAGGTTTTACTAGGTTTAATATAATATTAGGAACCATTCCCACCAAAATCAAAGGCGTAATTAGGGTTTACTTCACTAATCCTTGATTAGGGTGATTAAGGAGTGATTAAGAAAAATTAGTTATCCAAAATTAATTTTAAGGGTCTGGAATTGTCCCTTAGGGTACAAAGAGCAATCAGAGCCCTTAAACTCATAAATTCGACAATCAAATGATTTAATAATTTAATAACCCAAATTGGACAAGTTATGTTTGAATCTTGATTAGTGAAGATTAGCAAATTTAATAACCCAAATTGAATAATTAAAGTTTCTAATAACTCCTAGAGTATATTAGAACCTAATGATATGGCTGGTTTAGTGATTGGTGATTAATTTCATTAATCACTCACTAATCACCCTAAACCCTAATAAGGCCATAACTTAGCCAATTATAGTCCAAATTGAGCCTACCACTAGTCATTGTGATTAGTGGATCATTTGTGATCTATTGCCACTAATTTTGCTCAATTTGAATATCAATTAGAAAAGTTAGGATTTTTTAACCTTAATTAAGAAATCATAAATTACCTTTTTACCCCTTAGCTTGTATTGACTATAACTTAGCCAATACTTATTAAAATTTAATAATTTTAAGTCCTATGGAAACCTTAGATAGTAAGCAACGATAAACCGACAGAAAATTAAGATTCCATTAGGTTAAATTACCAAAATGCCCCTATGAGTCAAATTCATTAATTTGATTTCATGAGACTTAATAATTATCCAAAATTAATGTAATTATTGTTTAATCTTATATTAGACAGTAATAAATAGTTTGCCACTAAAAATTCCATATTTGGAACCCTAGATCAAAATTTGATCTTTTAGACGCTTAAGTAGGGGCAAAATGGTCATTTTGCCCAAAATTAGGGTTTAGCACTCTAAAGCCCTAGAATCATATTATAAATAATATAAACAGCAAGAATAATGATTTATATCATAATTTATGCTATTATAAAACTTACTATGAGCTTTGATAAAAATTTCATTTTTAAGTCCTTAAGGAAATCCTAAGTAAAATCATGAGCTTTCCTTCCTTAACTTTCTTAGATCTTTCTTTAGGTCTTAATAATATTAGTTAGGATGTGTGTTTGAGAGATACTCATAGCAATTAAGAACCTTAATTTTTAGGATTAGGAATATATCTTAGGCTAGAGTTCATCTATTTAGTAAAATGGGTTACTCAATAGGTGAAGCCTTGAGTTTACTAGTTTATAAATTTTCTTAGTTTATTTAATGATTATTTGATCTTTAAATCTTAGAACTAAGGATAGAGATCTATCCTAATGAGTTGATTAATCATTAGGATTTGCCTTAACCTAATCTGTGAGACTTGGGTTCTAAACCTTAGACCCTTAGATATATCTTTGGATTGAGTGATTAAACCCCAATATTTGGAGTTTAATTCTTGATCCTTTAATCTTTATTTGGCTAATCAAGATAGGTTTAGGATTCTTAAAATTATCAAAATAGGTTGATTGATTTATTATTTAACTTATATAGTCGATATCGATTTATTTATAATTATGATCCATCTAGTCTTAATTATTTTCAACTTATAAGGTCGTGAGTCTGAGTTACAATCGATAGTAGGACTTGGACATCCTGAACTTATGTAACTTAGAGTAGATAGAACGAATAAATTAGACAACAAATGGATATCACCTTTGTCCTTGTAGAGTCTCTTGCTCACTTTGATATTTGATGCTTTGCTTACCTTATAATTCAGCTTTATACCTTGGACTTATATTATGTACATAGGATATTCGATGAGTATCTCATGTTAACTTTGAAATTTCATAAGTGATATTGCACTTTTCTTGTATTTTAGTAGAATGTAGCTTAATTAGTATACCTCTTCACTTCTTTCATTAGGATCGGCTAGACCTTAGAGTTAGTCCGATAGTCTATGCCATGCCTAATCCGTAGGATAGGATGGGTTGTATGTAGACTCTTACCCTACTGACTGATTTATCAGGATTTGATATGGTTATACTAGTTTAAGTACACTTCTACTCGATGTTTTTATTTTAGCCTATCAGGCTAAGTGATTTCAATAATATTCAGCTCAGTATTTCTGCCTTGGCCCATCAGGCTAAGTGATTTCAGTGTATACAGTTTAAAGCTTCTGTCTTAGCCCATCAGGCTAAGTGATATTATGTTTACTTTCAATTTGAGTGGCTTGAGTAGCCAAGATAGCTTTCAGATTTAGATTTACTATCTTACTTTACACCTTTTTCTGCATTTTAGCACTATTTTTACTTATAGTCCTTACTACATGTTCTAGCTTTGTTTACATATATGGTGCTAGTCTTACTCACTGCTTATACACTTGTAGGATATTAGTCTTACTTATTGTTTACACATACATAGGAGGTTAGCCTTGTTTTTAATTTTATAATGTTTTATACGTTCATTTATTTTTATGTCAATTAGCATAATTCTATATTGATAATAAGCATGTCTAGGATGTATTTTCTTTATAGTCACTTGCTTTAGTCTTTCTTTACTTACTTGACCTTATGCAATTGCTATAGAGGAGGTATGTACTTACTTCCTAGTTATTTAAGTTATAAACTAGTTGTTTATAGCTTTACCTATTTCTTTCTTACGCATTCTGCTCCTACTCTTATACTTTTGTGCTTACTCATTTATGGTGATATCTAATGAACATAATAAATTGATTTCCCTAAAATGTACTTAGACATATTGTCTAATTAAGATTTTTCTATTGTTAGCTGGGGCCCTATCATTATGCAACCAATAATGATAGGTTCAAAGTTATTTGAAGCAATTGATCTAGTGGAAGACTTGCCATTGGAGGAGGAGCATGTACCTGAAGATCTTTAGACTTAGCCTTTTTTTAATTATTACATTGTGAGGTCGAGTATTTATTTTCAGCGCTTATAAACTGCTTTAATGTTGTAATAATACAAGTTAAACTTTATTTTCTGCATTTTACTTATTCTGAGATGTTGTATTTATATATGATGGATGGATGTTTGTATTTATGCTTCCGCACTCTGTTCTTTTTGTATTTATAATTAGTGATAATTTTTTTGGATAATGACAAAGTCTTTGATTATAATAGTATAGTATTAGTCACTAACCTAATCATAAGCAAGGACCTTGCCATTTGGTGACCGCCTCACCGTAATCATGTTAACTTAAGAGTTACTATGACCACGATGGGGAGCGGGACACCACACTAGTGGAGCTTGACCAAGTGCTAAAAGTTAGCTGCTTCTGCTTATAATATAATAAAATATATAGCTTATAAATTTCCGCAAGTAAGCTTTAATTCTTACTTTCATTTAAATTTACTTTTGGTATATAATTAATGCCATTTATTTAACTTTCAATATACTTGTGTTGGAGCTTAGTTTTATATTTAAATGCTTGTGATGAATGAATGAATGGATGTAAATGATTGGATGTAAATGAATATTAACTAAGTTATTAGTTGCATATCTACTTTGAATATTGATTGGAATTAGTTGTATACTAAATTGCTATTAGAATTGGAAATTAGTTTCATATCTAAGTTGAGAATCTTTTCTTATCTTCATGTATGTATTAAATGTTGTGAATTGAGCATACCTTATGGTAGATAATTGTTACACATGTATTTTCTCACTTTAAGCCTTTAGAATTGTAAATAAGCAATCCCATGTAACAGATTGAATTTACTTTAGAATTAGAAATAAGCAATCCCATGTAATAGATTGAGTTTATATTAGAATTGTAAATGAGCAAATCCTATGTAATGGATCGGCTCAAAATTAGAACTGGAATTAAACAATCCTATGTGATGGATTGATTTCATGTTAGTTTTAGGTTGTCTTTCCTTTCAATTATAACTTCCATTGGAATGGAAGTTTTGTATGTCTACCTTGCTGGTGTTTCTTTAGCCAAATTACAATAGAAACTCTGCTGAAATTTTTAAGAATTTAAGGATTTAGAAATTTCATAGCAAGTTATAGACTCATGTTTCACTTAATAAATATTTAGAATTTCATATCTAGAATTGCATTTAAATTTCATTCTCCCATGTTCTAATATGTATTACATCTTCATATGTATTATCATAACACATTTCATAAAATTTACTTCTATCTTAACTTAAGACCCTCTTCTAAATCCTTGACCAAACACAATATCTAATTACTTGGATTAGCTTCCTTCTAATCTAGTAATAAGTATTGTGGTGACGTATCAATGTCAAGTTAAGTGATTCTCAATATTGGGATCGTCATAGTTACTACTGCTAAAAATGTTCCTATTCTTTCTATTTATGCTATAAAAGTTATTATTGCTGAAAATATTAATGCTGTTGAAAATGGCAATAGTGTTTCTGAAAATATTACTGCTGCTAAAGATATTAATGATGTTGTTCCTTTTGTTACTACTGTATAATCTGCAACTAATTATAAATCAAATAATAAAAATGCTGCTAATTCATTCACCTCTGAAAATAATAAATTAATTGTTGTTGTTGCTGCCAGTATGATGGAAAACTCTGATGGAAATACTGCTAATATTAATTCTGATGCCAAAAAACATTTTGATTTTGTTCATATTGGTGCTAGAGTGGTGGGACCTGTTATTGTTGATAATTATACAACTTCTAATGCCATTTTTTTTGAGGAATTTAAAATTGTAGGAAATATGTTGGTGCTTCTGATATTTGTATGAGTAAAAATATAGGTGAAAGTTAGAATGAAGCAAAAGGAAAAGATACTAATATGGTTTCCTTTTCTAAGCTTAAAATATTGCTGAAAAGTAAAAAAGTCAGATTTAGCTCAAATAAAATGCCAATCTCAAACATGTATAAATCTCTTGCTTTACTGAATGATATTGAAATTGTTGAACCGAATGCTCAGGGTGCCAGTTTTAACAATGCTAAAATTAATGATTTATGTAATTATACAAATCAGTTGGTCCCAAGTGGATCATCTATTGTTACTAAATGAATATTATTTGTTGGAACATAAGAGGCATTGGTAATGCCTCATCTAAAAATAGGCTTAAATATATAATTTCTGAAAAAAAAAATTTATTGCTGCCATCTTTGAACCAAAACTTAAAATGGATGCTATTAATTCGGTGAGGCATTTTATTAAATTAGAAATTTATGCTCTTCTGACTCAAATCAAATCTGAGTTATGTGGGAAAACATATGGAAAGCTGAGGTGGTTTCTCAATGCCATCAAGCTATCCATATGCATTTCCATAATGTTAAACACAATTTCCTCATAACTTTTGTCCATGCCAATAATTTAAGAATTCATCGTATATCTCACTGGAACTTTCTTAAGGATTGCAGCTCCACCACCCTCCCTTGGGTTGTTGGTGGGGATTTTAATACTATTCTTAAAAACTCTGAATATAAAGGCTATGCGAGAGACCATTCTAAATCTTCTTTTGATTTCAACTATATAATTCTTGAGTGTGGTCTTGATGATTTTTAATATACTGATTCCCCTTTATGTGGAATTATGTAAGGAATTTTGCTTTAAATAGATTCATAATTAATAATGTCTGATACAACTTCTTCTCGAATTACGAATCCTCCTCTTTAAACTCCATTGTGTCTGACCATAAGCCAATCACCCACTCCTCGTGGAACCATACCACTAAAATCCCTAAATCATTCTGGTTCCAACTTTTCTGGCTTGAACGAAATGAATTCTCCTAGCTTGTTCATTCAATCTGGAATGAGCACTGTGGTTCATATGGTCTTATTCGCCTTGTTGAAAAATTTAAGTAATTTAGGAAACTTATTTGTGTAGCAACCCTAGGTTGTGACCCTAGCTAAAACTAGATTAATTAAGCTAAACCAAGGTTTGATTTTGATTCCATTATGTTCAATGAGTCATTTAAACCTAAACATAGAAGTTTGAAATCAATCGGAGCCAAATTAAAAAATTTGGTATTTTTGGCTAATTTTAAGCCCTGAAAAATACCTAAATTATTTTGATCTTCAAATTGAAATCTGATTTCATTTTTGAATTCCTCATACCCTAATTAGCTAAGGGTGAATTTTTGGAAATTTTTGGAGCTCATTTGGTCATAAATTGGATTTAGGTAATTTAAGATAATAATATATTATTTAATTGGATTTATCTAAATCAAAATTAATTTAAATTAAATAAATTAATTGCTGGGATTCGCTGTCGGGACCGCGGCAGATCCGCTGCGGGGTCCCGACAGCGGCGCACGGCTTTGCGCCCATAGGATCGCTAGCGCGCATCTCAGCTCGTTTCGATCCAACGGCTTGCGCCTTCGATCAGATCCGTTAGATCTCGACCGTTCCGTGGTTCTGAGATCTGATCCAACGGCTCTTAATACATCCGCCTAAGTAAACCCGATCGCCCGTTCGATCCTCGGATTAGATCTGACGGCCGATCCAATCCCACGCGCGACCGTTAGATGTCGGGTGATCAGAGCCGTCCCGCGTCAACTAACGATCCATCAAACGGCCCTGGAAATCCCCGCTACTGTTCATCTTCGTCCCCATAGGATCCCGTCCCGTCAGGAAAAATTTACGGAAATTTGCCACGTAATCCCTGTCTGCCACTCCCCTCACCAGGTCAGCTTGACCATTGACACCTTCCCGTAAGTGGCCGAGCCTATCCGGCTGAGCCAGGAGGCCTGGTGTAACAGCCAAAACTCTTAAGCACCAAAGTATTGTCCACTTTGGCCAGAAAGGCCTCACGATTTTGCCCTCAGAAGATAACTAACTTCCCAGCAGGTCACCCATCCTGGGAGTGCTCCCACATGAGCACGCTTAACTTTGGAGTTCTTATCAGGAACTCCACCGTTATCTGAAAAGGCACCTCGATGTTTAAGAGTTTCACTTATTACTACTTAAGTGGGTCATCATAATCTCCCCAACTTAAGTAACTGACGTCCTCGTCAGTATCCACACACAGATCCAAGAACCATCCATTGGGTAGATAGGACTAGAGGTGACCCCTACAGGCGCAAGAGGTACCCACAACCATGTAGCACCTTAACCATCATGGGTTCAAGAGGCTGCTCACATGAAGTGGTACTTTGCCCTGTATGGCACTTAGCTCCTATCTGACACCCTATGATTTGCTCTGATACCATTTGTAACAGCCCAAACTCTTAAGCACCAAGGCATTGTCCGCTTTGGCCAGAAATGCCTCACAGTTTTTCCCTCAGAAGATAACTTCCCAACAGGTCACCCATCCTGGGAGTGCTCCCACATGAGCACGCTTAACTTTGGAGTTCTTATCAGGAACTCCACCGTTATCAGAAAAGGCGTCTCGATGTTTAAGAGTTTCACTTATTACTACTTAAGTGGGTCATCATACCTGGACCTTCCCAATTTTGGGAATCCAGGGAGGAGCCTCGGGCCAAGCCCATTTCCAAGCCCGAGCCCCGGCCTCCATGCCTAAGCCCTCCTAGAGCCTATAAATACCTCTAGGACTTCACAGTGAGTCCCTTTGCTCACTGTGAATCCACATTTCCCAGTTGAAGGCCTACTAGAGCTCCCTTTCCCTCTGCAATTTCTCGGCATTTGCAGAGCTTAGAACCGCTGATAGATGGCCTGTCTGGTGTTCAGACTCCCTGTGCACGTTCGTTTAGTCTCCAGGAAGCTCCAGCGCACGTCAATTTCCCTCGGCAAGGCCTGTAGTCCCGACTCAAGGTACAGTTTCCTCCATTAAAATTTTCTGAAGCTTCTTTCCTTTCCGTCTGCTGGAATGAGCTCTGATTGTAGTCTAAGCATCCTTAGCCACCTAGGAAACCCATGTAATTGTCGCTTGGGGCTAAGCTAGCTCGAATCGATCGTATTGATCGATTGAGCTAGTGGCCGAGCCAATGGCTGAGTCCGACCAAGGAACCAACGATTGGCTGCACCCCATATTAAGATAGGTTGGGGGTTCGATGTGTCTTGACTCCCTGAACGTGTAGGGATCGAGCCCCGGTAGAATCGAGGCCTCTGTGAGGAGAATTTCCACCTCACTGGCGGCCTGAGACGTCCTAAGGAAGGACGTCTAGGGTGAGCAGCACCCCATCGATCCAGAGGGATCCATATGGGGGTTCTTGGTCCAATCGACGCGTCTTGCTTAATGGAACGTGTAGGGATTGATTTGAGCCCCTGGCATCGCCGGAGCACCGAGAATTTAAGCTTTGAAATTCACCGGGCTCGGGACCCGCCGAGAGGAAGAAGACGAAGTCGTGGGTCCGGGTCGGGTCGGTCTATGACCTGCGCGGTTTGATTTCGGGCCGCAGTTAATTAAATAATTATTGGATTGAATTTTTAATAGTTATGAATTTAATTAATTAAATCCTATGATTCTGATTTAAATAAAAATACTTATTAAATTATTTGAATAACTTTAGATATACAAATCCAAATGGTATGATCCAATATACCAATTGAATCAGAAAAATTCAAGGAGTCTGAATATAAAATAAAATCTCAGATATAATGGTTAGATTTAAAAATTTTGGCTAAACCTTTTTTGTTCTTTAATAAATCATATAAAATCTTTTAAATATCCAAATGGTGGGTTTAAGGGCTCTGATTGCTCCTTGTGACCCAAGGAACAATTCTAGACCCTTAAAATTTATTTTTGGATAATTAATTTTCTTAATCACTCCTTAATCACCCTAATCAAGGATTAGTGAATTAAACCCTATTTAAGCCTCTAATTTGGGTGAGGATTGTTCTTAACCTCATATTAAGTCCATTAAAACATAAGTGTAAGGTTGGATTTCCCTAAATTGCCTTAATTTCACTAATTACCCTAAGTAGCTTAATTAAGTAATTAGTGCTAATTAAGATCATTTAGGTCATCAAAACCTAAATTAAGGGTGTTTCCCACTTCATTAAGTAATATGAAACACATTAAAATAGATTAGAACAAATTTGGGAAATTAAAACCCTAAAAATCTCAATTTTAGCCTTAAGAGGGCATTTTGGTCATTTTGACCAAAATGTGATTTAGTGTTCTTCAAAGAGTCAAAATTTCAGTGAACCACTTTAAATTAGGTTGGAATTGTTCTTGAAATCCTAGAATAATAATAGTGCTAATGTGATCATGAATCCATGAGATCTTCATTAAATCCTTAATTAAGATACTTAGATCTTAAGTTTTACTTATAAAGATCATATGGCATTAAACTTTAAATCTAATAATTGAAATGGTCAATTATCTCATTAATAAGTTCAGTTAAGATAACTTAAGAATTATGTGTTAAAAGAAAAGTAATTGAAAATGTCTAAGTAAAATCTTAGCTTAAGATCTAAAGTGATCAAAACTCAGACCCTTAGATCTTAGGTAACCTAAGAAGGTCAATATAGGTTTAGTATTAATCTAATACTTGGAATTGTCAATTTTAACCTTAATAAGCTCCTTATAGTTAATTATGAACTTAGATTCTAAATAGAATCACAAATGGAAACTCTCAAGTCAAAACTCCAATTAGAAGTCTAAAGTGATCAAACTTCAGATCTTTATATCTTTAGATCATAGGCTTAGATCTTCAATTTGAATTAAACCACCTCCAATTGAAATTCTTTAATGATTGATTGTTTAAACTTTTGAAACCTTCCATATGGGTATAGGATGATTCAATCAATAAGATAATGAAATTATCTTAAAGTTTGAATATAGATCTTAGATTCTCAAGTTCTTAATTGATTATTTTATCTTATAATCAATAGAATGGCCTTTCACTAAGTTCTTAGTTCTTGAATCTTTCAACTTATAGGATTCCTTACCTTTTAATTAGGTAATAAGTGAGAAACCTAGACCTTATTTAGAATGTCACCTAGGATTTGGGATTTGAACTCAACATAGGGTTTAAGTTCTAAATTCTTAAATCTTGATTTATTTAGTCAAGATTTGGGCAATAGAGTAAAATATTAATAAATTAGGTCGTTGATTTGCTTAAACTATATAGTCGTCACACGATTATTGGGTTAGAACTTGTTAAGTTCTAATATTAACTTTAAGGATGTAAATCTGAGATTCTACTCGATAGCTGGATGTTGGAGATCCTAAACTTGTACCTTCTCAGAATAGTTAGATTTGGTAATTAGACAACAACATATATCACATAAGTCTAGATTGAGTCTCTTGCTTACTTGACTAAATTGCTCTACTTACCTTGATTTTTGAGCCTTATTCCTTGAGCATAATAGGAAGACTTAGGATATGGATGATACATCCTAAGCTAGTATTGGAATTGCATATCATTCAATTTTATATTGTTTACAATTAGTAGAATATGTCCTAGCTTAGTCTGCCTCTTCAGTAGTAGTATTGTATAGACTGGACTCAGACCTAGCATATTTGGATGGCTGGGCTGGGGATTGATTGATGGATATTGGAGGCCCTGTATGGCCTATTGGCTGGTATGGTAGTACTATGTCTTATGCTTATTGCTACTTTAGCTGAATTGTATTGCTTTCTGATTTGCTTTACCACATGCTTCAGTGGCCTCATTTTCAGTTTATGCTCGCTTTGCCACATGTCTCAGTGGCCTTACAGTTCATATATTGCTTTGCTTTTGCCACATGTCTCAGTGGCCTTTCTTTTTCATATTAATCTGCATGTTGTATGTATACTTTTATGGCTTAGATATATGTATAAATGGCATGTTTAGGATGCTAGAATTTTATCATATTCAGTACTTGTGTTCTTTTATACTCAACATATTTTATTGTGATCATAACCATGTTATGATCATATTTATTTCAGTAGTTGTAGTTATTTTTGCTTTTAGCCTCACCTTATTTATTTGGTGTTTTGTATGTTAATTCACATACATGTTGCTTGCTATAAATGGATAGTTTATAGTATTCCACTTTTTGTATAGCTCGTTGCACCCCATAATTGCTTGCATGTTAAAAATAGTTTAATGTGATATCTTTCAATATTCAGTTCATTTAAATAGCCTAAAATATACTTAGACACTTGTCTAACTGTAACCTTTTTATTTTGTTGGCTGGGGCCCTAGCATTTGTGATACCGACAAATGTCAGATTCAGACATGTTCGTGGGCAGTGTCGCAGAAGAGGAGAAGATTCAGGAGGAGGATCGTGCTGCTGCTGTTTAGTTAGATTTTTTTCCCTTTTTATTTCAGTGAGATTGAGAGTTATCTTTATTCTCTTTAAAACTTCAGTTTGTAATAATTAATTCTGGATGAGTTTTATTTCGGTATTGTGATGAGTTACTATATTGCATTCTTTTTCCTACTATGTATGCTTGTGGATGTTACTCTATTTTGTATTGCTTCCGCCACTTTGATATTTGTATCGATGAATCTTATAGCACCTGGTGACAAGTCCTTGGCTTAAGGCAGGTTGGGTTTACCTAACTTTACTTAAGTTGGGGATTTGCCATAGTTGGAGCACCGTACTTCCTTATTATCGGTACGGGGGGCCCACAATTTGCCTTTGGAATAAAAATGAGATTGGAAATATATTCAATAATGCCACCAAATTGGAAAATACGGTCACCTGTTTAGAAACTATCTTTGAAATGGATCCCTCTAATAAAAATAGGATATAAGTTTTTAAAGCTAAAGCCTCTCTCATCCAAACCCACAATGATATTGAAACTTTCTAAAAGCAAAAATGTAGTATAAATTGGGCTTTGCAAGAAGAAAGAAACACCTACTTTTATCACAATTGGGTCAACAAAAGAAGACACATAAATCATGTTTCTGAAATCAACCCTTTTAATGAGTCGACTCTTAAGGATGTGGGAGATATCCAAAATTCTGCTATTTCCTTCTTTTTTGAAGCTTGCCAAAACTCAAACTCCAATCCTACTCCTTTAAATTTGGATTTATGTACCCCTCACTTATCGGATGAGGATAATACCTCCCTTAATTCGATGCCCAGTGATGAAGAAATTTGGGAAGTTGTTAAGGATCTCAAGAAAAACACTTGCCCTGGCTCTGATGGTTTTCTCTGTGATTTTTTTTGTAAATTTTGAAACATCATCAAATGGGATGTATGTAATGGTGTCAAAGAATTCTCTTATGACATACATTTACCTAAATTCTTCTCTCACACCATCCTTTCCTTAGTCCCTAAAATTGAAAAGGCCTCTTGGTGGACCCAATTCAGACATATTAGCCTTTGCACTACTATGAGCAAAATTATTTCCAAAATTCTTGCTAAAAGGTTACAAAATCACATAAACTTTCTCATTAAACCTAACCAATTTGGCTTCGTTCCGGGAAGGCAGATTCAAGACAATATTTTGGCCACCCAAGAGCTTTTCCATAGCCTAAAAAATAAATGCAAGGGGAAGAATCTTATCTTGAAATTTGATCTTGAAAAAGCCTTTGATAAAATTTATTAGCACTTTCTTATCAAAATGTTAAGATCCTATGGGTCTAATGAAAGTTTCATCATTAAAATCAAGAACCTTACTCATTATAACTATTTCTATGTGCTCATCAATGGCAAGGCTAGTGGGTTCTTCAAATCTGAAAGAGGTCTCCGTCAAGGAGATCCTATTTCTCTTATGCTTTTCATCCTTATAATAACCCAAGTTGTTACCCAATATGATTAAGGCTAATCCAAGTCCTAATCTCAGTCTTAGTGCTCTAATTAGGCCATTAGGAGTCTTTCACCAAGACCTAGCCCTAATCAGGAGTCAAATATATCAAATCATGATTTTGGGAAAATCTAGAATCCCTCAAAATTAACCTATCTAAATTGACATCATATCAAAAATCGGACTTTGTCATTGCACTCATTGTCCCCAAATTAGGTAGGGGTGATATTTTGGTAGCAATCGGAAGTCATCGAAATTATACCCAAAAAATAGGAAAATTAAATACTCCTCAGAATTAAAGTCCGACTTCGCCGTTGCAATCCTCACCCTCAAATTAGCTAAGGGTAAAATTTTGGGATTTTTCGGAGCACATTTATAAAATCTGAAATTTTCCTTCATTTTAAAGAATTAATTACTTAAATTAAAAATAATTAAAAATTCCATTTTCCCTCTTCTTTTCGTAGCTGATCTCTATGCTGTCCTTTCCCTCCTTCCCAACAACTTCCTCCCCATCCTTGCACTTAAGTGGAATATTGCTGCCATTTTCTTCATATCCATGCTCATGAGAAGGCTCATTAATGGAGCCTTGTCCCCTCCTCTCTCCTAAATGAACCTTCAGCTCATCTTCTTCCCCATTTTTCCAACAGAATTTCTCCTCCCATTTTTTATTTTCTTTGTTGTTCTAGCTGTTAAAGAGAAGTTCTCCAACCCCCCAAGCTCTCAAGCTCCTAAGAATCTTTGGATAAATTTGTCATTTACAAGTCCAAGGTACCTCATTTTCCCCATTGAATGGATTCAATGGCTACTTTATTTCATTCTTATGCTTAGTTTGCATCCTTAAAAATTTGTATTTAGGGTATGGAGTTCATTAGAGCTCATTAGATCTGAGATTTTAGAAAGATGAAGCTGCTTTATTTTTTTCCTTTCTGCATACCTAGTTCTTTAACTCCACTGTTTGCATTGATAACATGATCGTTTGGTGTCAATTTGGGAAACAATTGTAAGGTCTCAGAAAGACCTTTCCATCAGTATATGTCATTGCACGTGAAGTGCTCTAGGTTGAGAGCATTTGAGCCTGAAAAGTGACTCATTGCGATTTTCGCACAGGCGAAATCACTGTCGGGCGCTGCGGCGCGCCGCAGTGCCCAAAGTTCGAAATCGAGTCCGTCGTAGCGTGCTATAGCCCACTTCAGCGTGCCACAGTGCCTGAAGTTTGAGTTTGAATCTGCCATAATCCGCTGCAGTGCGCCACAACGCTGGAATCCGCTGCAGCGCGCTGCAGCCCGCCGTAACGCCTAACTCTTGGCCAGAGGGCGCTACAGCGTGCCATAGCGCCAAAACTGTCCCCTAACATTGAAATGACCATAACTTGGTCATTTGGATTCCAAATTAAGAAAATCAAGATGCTAACTATCTTAGAATTTTAGTGCCAATAATAAACTGAAATAATATTTAAATTTAGAACCCTATAAAATTAGAAATTACCAAAATATGCCTAACCCTAATTAAGTCATAACTTGACCAATTAAAGTCCAATTTGGGTCTACTCCTAGTTAAAATACTCAGTGTGATATAGGAAAGTTAGAGCCACTGAGTTTGCTGAATTTGGACACCAAATGGAAATGTTAACTTTTTGACCCCTCTTAGCCTTAAGAAATTTCGTAATTGCCCTTGAAATTCAAATGGCTATAACTAATTTATTAGACCTCATAATTTAGTGTTCTTGGAACTTATGGAATCCTTGAACAATAATTAATAATAAACTGCATAAAAATTTAGATTTTATTAGGTGAAATTTAGTAAAATGCCCCTTAGGTCAAAAACCCTAGTTTGGACCTATATAACCCATTTATTTTCCAAATTTGGTGTACTTACTATTGATCTTCATGCTAGACAATAAGAAATCATTTGATAATAAGAAATCACAATTTGGAGCCCTAAATCAAAAAGTAGCTTTTTGGACCTTAAGAAAGGGCAAAATGGTCATTTGCCTAAAATTTAGGTTAAGAACCAATGACCCTTAAAATACCCTTTTTCATCCATAAAATCAATAATATATTTGAATTAGGATCAATTTAAATTATAAAATCTCTTAATTAATTAACTGTATAAAATCCTCAATTTAGGCTTGAAAATCTCTAAGAAAAAAGTGTAAAATCAGCAAGTATAAGGAAATTTAATCAATTCCCTAGCTAAAATCTATCCCTAACCTCCCTAATTAAATAAAATCAACAAATGTAAGGAATTTTAATCAATTCTTAGAAATTCTATAAGTCTTATCATTATGAATCCTCACTTTATCTTAGGGTCCATTCCTTAAGAATAAGGTTAGATATTAGGTTAGATTTCATTCATTAAATAATAGGGTTATTCAATGAATAAATCCTTGATTTTTATTAGTTTCTAAATTTTCATTATTTTATTTTAGATTATTTTATCTTTCAATCCTAGATTAAGAATAGGAAAATCATCCTATTAAGCTTGATTTTGCTTAATAAGATTTACCTCAATCATTAGTCCACTTAGAACTAAAACCTTAGACTCTTAGACTTTACCTTTGGATTATGTGCTTAACTCCAATCTCATGGTGTTAAAATCATAATCCCTAGTTTAGTAGATATTGTTCAGATATTAGTATAGAATGCATAAATTCATTAATTAGGTTGTAATAATTCATTATTTAACTTATAGTCAATTTTGATTGAACTAAATTAGAGCCTGACCAGTTCTAATTATTTTTAATTTATAAGGTCATGCTTCTAAGTTACACTCAATAGTAAAAGTTAGAAATCCTAAACTTATGTAACTTAGAATATTTAGAATGGCTTAACCATATAATAATAGTGTCACCATGTATAGAAGAGTCCCTTACTTACTACTTAATTATTATGCTACGCATTCCTTATATTTTGTAATCAATCCCTTAGACATGTCATGTAAGAAAATTTTGTGCATAAAATAAAAACTTAAAATTATTAGGATAATAGTTACCTTGGGTTCAGTTATATTCAGGTAGATACTGGCGCACATTTACCCTAATAGACAGGGGTAAGGAGTAACAAGAATGCTTAATATTACTCATTAAGAAGTGTGTGTTAAGCTTGGAACCCGTATAGTCTTGTAGATGTGCTTGACTCCTCAGCTATTTTTGGATGTGTCCACAAAAATAAAAGTAAATTAACTAAAAAATTCTACATTTGTATTTACTACCTCTTTAGTTCTGATGTTCTGTTCTGTCTGTCATAGCCCAAAAAGGCTATGAGAATTTCTATCTGGGCTCAATTGGCTAATTTTCTAATATGGCAGTTATACATACATATTTTAGTTCAGTTTATTGTTTATTGTGTTATTGATGCATGTTTGTGGGGCCCCTGTACTGATAATAAGGAAGTACGATGCTCCAACTGTGGCAAAATCCCCAACTTAAGTAAAGTTAGGTAAACCCAACCTGCCTTAAGCCAAGAACTTGTCACCATGTGCTATAATATTTATCAATATAAATATCAAAGTGGCGGAAGCAATACAAAATAGAGTAACATCCACAAGCATACATAGTAAGAAAAGAGAATGCAATATAGTAACTCATCATAATACAGAAATAAAATACATTCAGAATTAATTATTATAAACTGAAGTTTAAAGAGAATAAAAATATCTCTCAATCTCACTAAAATAAAAAGGCAACAGCTAACTAAACATTAGCAGCACGATCCTCCTCCTGAATCTGCTCCTCTTCTGTGACACTGCCCACAAATACGTCTGAATCTGACATTTGTCGGTATCACAAATGCTAGGGCCCCAATCAACAAAATAAAAAGGTTACAGTTAGACAATTGTCTAAGTACAATTTAGGCTATTTAAATGAACTGAATATTGAAAGATATCACATTAAATTATTTTTAACATGCAAGCAATTATGGGGTGCAACAAGCTATACAAGAAGTGGAATACTATAAACTATCCATTTATAGCAAGCAACATGTATGTGAAATATCATACAAAACACCAAATGAACAAGGTGAAGCTAAAAGCAAAAATAACTACAACTACTGAAATAAATATGATCCTAACATGATTATGATCGCCATAAAATATGCTGAGTATAAAAGAACACAAGTACTGATCATGATAAAATTCTAGCATCCTAAACATGCCATTTATACATATATCTAAGCCATAAGAGTATACATACAACATGTAGATTAATATGAAAAAGAAAGGCCACTGAGACATGTGGCAAAAGTAAAGCAATATATGAAATATAAGGCCACTGAGGCATGTGGCAAAGCGAGTGAAGACTGAAAATAAGGCCACTAAAGCATGTGGTGAAGCAAATCAGAAAACAACACAATCCAGCTAAAGTAGCCATAAGCCTAAGACATAGTACTGCCATACCAGCCAATAGGCCATATAGGGCCTCTAATATCCATCAATCAATCCCCAGCCCAGCCATCCAAATATGATAGGTCTGAGTCCAGTCTATACAATACTACTACTGAAGAGGCAGACTAAGCTAGTACATATTCTACTAACTGTAAACAAGATAAAACTGAATGATATGCAATTCCAATACTAGCTTAGGATGTATCATCCATATCCTAAGTCTTCCTATTATGCTCAAGGAATAAGGCTCAAAAATCAAAGTAAGCAAAGTAATGTAGTCAAGTAAGCAAGAGACTCAATCTATACTCATGTGATATCTGATATTATCTAATTACCAATTCTAACTATTCTGAGAAGGTACAAGTTTAGGATCTCCAATATCCAGCTATCGAGTAGAATCTCAGATTTACGTCCTTAAAGTCAACATTAGAACTTAACAAGTTCTAATCCAATAATCATGTGACGACTATATAGTTTAAGTAAGCAAATCAATGACCTAATTTATTAATATTTTACTCTCTTACCCAAATCTTGACTAAATAAATCAAGATTTAAGAATTTAGAACTTAAACCCTATGTTGAGTTCAAATTCCAAATCCTAGGTAATATCTTAATAAGGATCTAGGGTTCACACTTATTACTCCAAATTAAAGGTAAAGAGTCCTATAAGCTATAAGATTTAGGAATTAAGAACTTAGTGAAAGGCCATTCTACTGATTATAAGATAAAATAATCAATTAAAAACTTGAGAATCTAAGATCTATATTCAATCCTTAAGATAATTTCATTATCTTAATGATTGAATCATCCTATACCCACATGGAAGGTTCAAAGGATTAAACAATCAATCATTACAGAATTTCATTTAGAGGTGGTTTTATTTAAATCGAAGCTCTAAGTCTAAGATCCAAGATCTAAAGATCTGAAGTTTGATCACTTTAGACTTCTAACTAAATGTTAACTTAGGAGCTTTAATTTATGCTTCTTTTAAAATCTAAGCTTATAATCACTGTAATTAAACTCTATAAGATGATATTTTAACAATTCTAAGCATTTGATTAACATTTAAGCTCCTGATAATCTCTTTAGATTACTTAAGATTTAAGGGTCTGAGTTTTGATCACTTTAGATCTTAAGCTAAGATTTTTACTTAGACATTTCCAATTACTTTTCTTTTAACACTTAATTCTAAAGTTATCTTAACTGAACTTATTAATGAGATAATTGACCATTTCAATTATTAGATTTAAAGTTTAAGGCCATATGATCTTTATAAGGAAAACTTAAGATCTAAGTATCTTAATTAAGGATTTAATGAATATCTCATGGATTTATGATTATATTAACACTATTATTATTCTAGGATTTTAGAGAACATTTCCAATCTACTTTATAGTGGTTTACTAAAAATTTTCAATCTTTAAAGAACACTAAATCACATTTTGGTTAAAATGACCAAAATGCCCCTCTTAAGGCTAAAATTGGGATTTTAGGGTTTAATTACCCAAATTTGTTCTAATCTATTTTAATGTGTTTCATATTAGTTAATGAAGTGTGAAACACCCTTAATTTAGGTTTTGATGACCTAAATGGTCTTAATTAGCACTAATCACTTAATTAAGCTCCTTTGGGTGATTAGTGAAATTATGGCACTCTAGGGCAATCCAACCTTATACTTAGGTTATACTAGGTCTAATATGATATTAGGAACTATCCCCACTCAAATCAGAGGCTTAATTAGGGTTTAATTTACTAATCCTTGATTAGGGTGATTAAGGAGTGATTAAGAAAATTAATTATCCAAAATTAATTTTAAGGGTCTAGAATTGTTCCTTAGGGACAAGGAGCAATCATAGCCCTTAATCTTATAAATTGGATAATTATATGATTTTATATGATTTATTTAAGAACAGAGAAGGTTTGGCAAATATTTTTAAATCCAACCATTGGATCTAAAATTTTATTTTATATTCAGATTCTTTGAATTTTTCTGATTCAAATGGTATTTTGGATCATACCATTTGGATTTATATAACTAAAGTTATTTAATTAATTTATTTTGTATTTTTATTTAAATGAAAATCATATAATTCATTTTCTATTTTAACAGGAAATTAATTCCAGAAATTTGATTATTACTGTCGGCCCAAAATCGAAATACGCGGGTCGGGGTCGACCCGGCCCAAAATCGCCGTCTTCTTCTTCTCGCTTGCGCCCGCTGCCCGAACCCTAGGGCCGACTTCCAGCGCCAAATTCTCTGCACTCCGGTCACACCATGCCTCGATTTCGATGGCTACACGATCCCTAACCTCAGACGCGTCGATTAAACCAAGAAGCCCTAACTGGGAGGCACTGGATCGCCAGATGGCTACTCGGCCGAAAACCTCCAGAAGGCGCACCTGTGAGGAGATAATTCTCCTCACAGAGTCCACGAGTCGCCACAATCTCGATCCCTACACATTCAGGGATCGACGAGGAAGCGATAGGGCGAAACGAGGAGCTCTGGGGTGGTCTGGATCGCTGGGGTGCTTCTAGGCATTTTCTGCCGTTTAGACCTACGACTGGTTCGGTCAATTCCAGTCAAATCGATCAAACTGGTCGAGTTCAACCCTTGATACCAGCTCACAATTATTGCCCAGACGATCTTAGTACCAATTAGATAATTAATTTCAACTGGAAACGCCGAATTAGGCGAACCAGAAATTTCATCTGGCGATGCGCACTTACGACAAATTCACCGTCTGGTTCACTGCTAGACCTCACTTGCCGACTCGATCATCCACTGAGGAGTTAAGGTAAGGTCCTACTCAGCATCTAAGGCTTGCGAAGAGGCGAGTCGAGCTGAATCCAGCTCGACAGAGAAAAAGGGAAGAAAGGCTGTACCTCAGTTCGAAGAATCGCAGTGACGAAGGCAATGCAGGCCGACTCGATGGCACTAGAGGTTGCAGGAACTCAACAAGGGGGTTTGAACTCCAGACCTCACCCTCTATCAGCAGACGCAACAGGTCCAGCCGCAGGGAAAACTGGGAACCCCGGGAACAGAGAGCAGAGCGAGAATTGGAACTCACAGTGAGCAAAGGAGCTTACTGTGGGATTAATGGGGGTATTTATAGGCTTAGGAGGACCCGAACAATGGATGTCATGGCTCAGGCTAGGAGCTAGGCTCGGCCCGAGTGGTTCGCTCGCCATTGCCCAATAGGGGCTGGCTCGGCCATCCCTGCCCGCACCTAGGGCTCGGCCACGAAGGGAAGATGCTAACGGCTGGGCAGACGTGGCAGCGCGAGTGGGGGACAACGCCTATGTGGCGAATTTTTGCTGTCGGCCGAATCTCTGCAAAGACGAAGGTGAACAGTGACAGGGGGACCGGGAGCCGTCTGATGCACGAAGTCATTGGAGATGGACGGCTTGATGGAGATCATAGGTAACGGTCGCGCGGATTAAATCCTAGATGTTAGATCCAGGATGTTGATCGTGCGTCTGAGATTAGGTCACGGGCGGAGCGACGCGAGCCCTCGGATCCTGCGCTGAGATGCGTGCTAGCGCATCGGGTGGCTCATTCTTATGCGCCGCTGTCGGGACCCCGCAGCGGATCTGCAGCGGTCCCGACAGCAAATCCTAAGGATTAAAAATTTAATAAAAATTAAATCCAATTAAATATTATAATTAATCTTAAATATTATAAATCCAATTTTGGACTAGATGAGCTCCAAAAATTTCTAAAAATTCACCCTTAGCTAATTTGGGTATGAGGAATCCAAAAATAAAATCAGATTTCAATTTGGAAATCATAATATTTTAGGTATTTTGCAGGGCTTAAAAATAGCCAAAAATACCAAATTTTCCAATTTAGCTTCGATTGAGTTCAAACTTCTAGGTTTAGGTTTAAATGACCCATTGAATCCAATGGAATCAAAATCAAATCTTGGTTTAGCTTAATTAATCTAGTTTTAACTAGGGTAACAACCTAGTGTTGTTACAATGTTATTTTTAGCCAGTGATATTTTACTTACCAGCTTACTTATACATATTTATAGGATGCTAGATTTTACTGCTTACTATATGTACCACTTTTAAATTTTTATTTTAATCAATATATGTCATATAATTATCAGCATATTTAGAATTAGACTTTTCTTTCAGTATTTTTACTTACTACATTATATATATATATATATATATATATATATATATATATATGTGTGTGTGTGTGTGTGTGTGTGTGTGTGTGTGTGTGTGTGTGTGTGTGTGTGTGTGTGTATGCCTATTCCTTGCTGAGTTTGCTTGAGGTATGCTTTTGTCTTAATTTTTGTTTAGTTATAAATGTTGTATTTATTACTTACCCTACTCCTTGTATGCTTACTGCTCCTATGCTAGATAGTTATTTTGGTTCTCTACATGTAAATGGTGATATTATTAATTCATGTAAGATACTTAGCCTAAAATGTGCTTAGACAATTGTCTAATAAGATTTTCTTTTTTTAGCTAGGGCCCTGACATTGTGAAATCGACAATATCAGATTCAGATAGGTTTGAAGAGTTTGGTGCTGAAGAGGATGAGCCTTTTATTGAAGATGAGCATTAGCCGGGTGATCCAGAAGCTACCTAGGTTTCTTTCTGCATATTATGAGGATGAAAGATCCTTTTATTTCAATCCTTTAAACTATTTATTAAATGTTATAATAATACAGGTACCTTGACTATGTTTTTCTTTACTGCACTTTATACTTTAAGTTATGTGTTGCACTTTTTCCTATTTATTGTGATAATCTAGATGTATATTTTTTTTTACTTTACTTACGCACTCTGATCTGTATTCGCTTAGTGACAGAGTTTATGGCATGTATGCAATGGCTTATCTCTTCCTTACTAGTGGATTAGGGTCTATACCTAATCTAATCTTAAGTAAGAGATTTGCCAAAGTGATACTCCACTCCTTAGTCTAATGATTGTGGATTAAGGGGCGGGGCGCCACAATCCTAGCCTTCAATTATTGGTCCATCTGCTTAAACTCCTTTTCCCTAATCTTCATTTCAATGTCAGGGGCAAAATTTTGGTCACTCACCTTGCCTACGCTGATGATCTTATCATTTTCTGCAATTCTAGTGGTCATACTATTGATAAAATCAAAAACCTCATTAGCTATTTAGAAAATATTTCTAGGCATAAAATTAACCTCTAAAAGTCTCATTTTTTTACTAGCAATAAAATTGCAACTAGAATTATTAATAGGCTAACCACCACTTTAAATATTAAGCATGGAAAGCTCCCTTTTAAATATCTGGGTATCTCGATTGCCACTGGCCATAATAAAATAATAACTTTCTAAGTCTCACTGACTCCATTTTCAAAAAACTCCAAGGTGGGAGCTTAAGTACCTTTCTCAAGGTGGTCAGTTGGTCATCCTCAAATATGTCCTAAACACTATCCCTCTCTATTGGCTTGAAGTCTCCTCCCCTACCAAATTTATCCATAATAAGTTAAATGGCATATTCAATAAATGTTTATGGATTCACCCTAAAGGTAGCAAGATGATTTGGTATTCCTGGGACCATCTTACCTTCCCCACTATTGAGGGAGGGATGGGTATTAGATATCTCTCTTCCTTACATAAAGCCTTCTCTCTTAAACTTTGGTGGAAATTTAGAACTTTGAATACGATTTGATTGAATATCCTTTTAGCTAAATATTGTGCTTGTACGCATCCATTCCAAACCAAACAGAAATTACTGATTTTATTATCTGGGCTAGAATGCTTGCTTATAGAGATTTAATAGAAGGAACTATAACTTGGGATGCCATAAATGCTTCCACTTCCTTTTGGTATGACTGCTGGAATAAAACAAAAATTTTGGCTAACACTAACTGCTCTATAAGAAATCAAAAGCTAACTTTAGCTGATTGTTTTATCAATAACACCGATTGGAATGTTGACCTTTTGCAGAATTTGCTGTCCCCCCGAAATGATTTAAAACATTATTTACTGTAAGCCTAAAATTGAGCATATCAAATTGGCCAACTCCATCCTTTGCCATAACAAAAAAATCAGTTTAACCTCTCTTTGGCAAATAACAACTAGCCTGATTTTTCTAATTGGATTTGGAACAATTGCATTCCAAACCTGATTGGCCTTTTTCTTTGAAGGATTTATAATAACTTTATCAGCGTGGATGATATTATGCAATCCAAAAGTTATAATTTAGCCTCTAAATGCTATTGGTGCTCAGCGAATATTGAAACGATCAACCACCTTTCTGTAAATAACTCTTCTAGTAAAATTATTTAGTCCTCTTTGAACATTATGCCCAACAATTCTTCTACCCCTGCGGATATTAAAGATATTTACACTCGTTGGCCTTCTCATAAGAAAAAAAATCATATTTGTCAGGATCTATATTATTTAAAGCTCATATTATTTCATAAAAGAAAAATGCTATGCTTATACAAAAGAATATGCTTCTAAAAGTGTTCAGGATTTATAAATTTTTTTTTAAAATTTTGGCATATAAGCCTACAAAAAAATGTATTCAACTAATAATTTATATATATATATTGAATTGATACATCATCTATATATTATGATATATATTAATATATAAACCTACAAAAAAAATCATATTTGTCAAATGATTGATAGCTATACTATTTGGAATATATGGATTGCGCGGAACAATGCTAAACACTTTTTGCACCCTTCATTATTGATAAAAATGTCATTGGGACCAAATCTGATGGTTTTAAGGTTATCAATACTTTTAAAGAAATGAATTTCAGCTGGAAAAACTTGAAAATTGATTATGCTAAACAAGTGCTATATTGAGATTGATTTTGGTAGGACTGAGCTCCTTCTTTTGGATGGCTTAATTTCTATCTTTTTGCTCTTTATTTGTTTCTGGAAAAACTTGCATCTTGGCTGGCTTATTTTCTATCTTTTGGATGGTTTATATTCTATATTTTTGCATTTTGGTTGTTTCCTTGACTACAACACTGATATCATGCATAATTTTATTGTTTGGTTTCTTATGCCAATTTCTGGTTTAGTTTTGCTTGGTTGGAGTTTTGTAGTTACTAAATTCAAAGGCCGGTCGCCGACGGCTCTGCTCTTATATGTTTTACACATGCAGGGAGTTTCTTTTGATATTTGAATTTTACAACAACATAGAAAATGCTGAAATCTTTTACAACAACATAGAAAATGTTGTACCTGTCCCTAATCATTCAATGCTATTTCGGTTGTAATCAGTTAGAGATTGCTATTGGTCCTTGTAATGCTAAAATCACTTCTAATTTAGATAATGATGTCTCTATTTTAGAAATTGATGTCTCTGCCTCTAATGGTATGATGCAGTTTCTGTTGCTGAATGATTTAGATCATACTATTGAGAATGATAATGGAATCATTGTCCCTATTCGTATGAAGTTATTTGTGTCCCTTCTCAATCGTGCTTGTTGTTTCTAAAAAATGTTGTTTTGGCCATCCCTGGGGTTTTTGGTGATACTAATGTATGGGCTGGGGTTACTGATGATATTGGCTATATTCGTATGAAGCTATTGGCTGTATTGGCTATATTGGCTATATCCTTATGGCTGTATTGGCTATATGCTTACTGGCTGTATACTTATTTTTGCTATTTTGGTTGTTGTCCTGTATCCTGAAAAATGCTGTATTGGTCGTATCTTTAAAAATGATGTATTGGGTGCTAAATTGGTTGTATCCTTTGTTGTTTTGCTCATCTGTTGTATTGTTGCACTGTTGTTTTGGCACGTCAAACGTGTTTTGGCTGTCGACCCGTGTTGGCACGTCAATGTTTGGCACATCAAATGTGTATTGGTTGTTGACTTGTATCCTGAAAAATGCTATATTGGTCGTATCCTTAAAAATATTGTATTGGCTGCTGTATCGGTTGTATCCTTTGCTGGATTGCTCATCTGCTGTTTTGTTGTATTGCTGTATTGGCACGTCAAAAGTGTGCTATATTGCTGTATTGTTAGCTATTTTTTGTAGGTTGAGAAATAGTCTGATTATGGGAGCTTTGAAGTATCCCTATCTTGGTGAGATTATTAACGGTACTTAAGGTAAGTTCTTATTTCTGTATTACTAGCAATTCTGTTTTTCTTTTGCAAGTACCTCCGTTTGCTATTTTGTGTCTCTTGTTTTGTTTGTTTATTTTTTTTTTTTCTTAATTTTTTCTTTGTTTGGAAAGATCTTTTAGGATACTCCATGAATCTATCTTCTCATTTTGGGTTGGCTTTAGGTTTTTAGATCTAGACTTTTTGTACCCTCCAATTTTATTTTTGTAGTTCTATTTTTGTGACAATAAAACTTATAGGTTTCTATAAAAAGAAAATGAAAAAGTATATATATATATATATATATATATATATATATATATATATATATATATATATGTGGATTCTCAAATAAAAAAGCTTGTAAGAAAATTACGAATAGGCCAGCTGGCCCTTCGAAGATCTAATTGGTTGAATTTGTGGTTTTGCGTGTTGGAAGAGAAGCCTCCTCTTAAAATATATTAAAAACATTTTTATTTATGTTCTTAATAACCTCAATTTCTAAATTAGTTTTTAATTGAATAAATATATATAATGAATCTTTGCTATATAATGTGAATGAAATTGTGACTCAATGATTAGGATTCTTAAATTTAAATTTTTGACAATGCATCGATAGCACCTTAGTTTACATAAACATCTATTAATAATTATGACATATGTTTAGCTATTTCTGTTTTTATTATTCTTGCGTAAGAGATGGTTCTCATCTTTTTGTCCTTTGGTCTTTCTCATTACAGCTGCATGCATGCATGCACCGAATGAGGCATTTGCTCTCATATTGCTTTAAGAACATGCACTATAATTGATGCAATGGTGAGATTACCACTGTTGCTTTGGATGTGATTAAAGCATCATCACACTCAGATTGGGCTGTGCTGATGCCCTAATCTTTGTTTGTCTATGCATCTATCTACGCTAAGGTTAGGCTAAGTCAAAATAATAATCCAATATCTCTGCCTTATAAAGGTATAAGTCAACCATTACCCTTGCTAGACTTAGAATTGTCTCCTAAAATATGTCAAACTCCGTTTTAGTCAAACAAATTGCTTATGGAATGCTTGTATCTCACACAATTCAATTTTAGTCACACTAGAATGCTTAGATGAATGAGAATGTCAAACCCTTATTTAAAGTCAATAGTGCCTTGTAAAGCGAGTACTAGTTCGATTTAGATAAATAAGGTGTCTTCGAACTCCTTATACCACTAGCAACCTCAATTTACTATAACTAGTAAGTTTTGGCACCTAGTTTGAGAAGTTAAATTATAGGCCTAAGTATATCTTAGTTTTGCAACATTAAGCCGATCAGATCTAGAATTTTAAGATTTGGGTGCATATGAATTTCAAAATTTGATAAGGTTGAACATTTTACCCTCTATTCTATAAATTCAAATTTAGGTTAATGAAATAATATTATTTTGAGATTAACAAAAAAATATTCAATAAGTAATTATTAAGAAGCTAGACTTATATTTAAACATCAATATATTTTTCTTAAATAAGACCCAAGATGGTGTCTTAATTATGATTAAGCTTATAGATTAAGAGACTTGATAAGTCTTGATTTTGTTAAGCTATAAAGGACAAATAACTTAGTACATAACAAAAGTATATCACAAATACAATTAATTATTTGATTTTTTTTTTTTTTTTGCTACAATGCATTTGAGCCAAATTCTATTGAATATATCTTTCAAATAAAATTTTGATACATAAATTCAAGAATTTTAATATATATATATATATATATATATATATATATATATATATATATGTTGATACATAATGTTGGTTTCTTTTACTAACCCAATATCGAATCGTTACACACACATAAACACGCGTGCGCACGCACGCAGCACGGTGAATCTAAACATCTAGATGTGTTTGGGCTTCCATTAAAACAACATCACAACTTTGATTTGATTTCTTCGACATTGAATCCCTCAGCCTGTACCCAAACCATATTCTAGCTATGGTCCCGAAAAATTGTACTCCATGGATTCCCTATCTATCTTTGACCATTCATTTTTTTTAATATGCACGAATTCCATGCAACCAAATATTCTCAAGTGATCATAAGAAATTTTAATGCCATATCAAATCTTATTGGGAACCTCCAACAACAAATTCACAAAGCACATTGTCGTTGATAAAGCCTCCGCCCAAACTTGCATGTGAAATCATACATCTAAGATCTCCATCAGTGTGCGGTTCAACCATTCAGCTATGCATTCAGATGCAGACATTTCAGAGGGGTTTTCTAGTGCTTTATGCCATGATCCCTATAGTATGCATTAAAACTGCCAAGGTGCTCATCATCCTTATCCGATCTGACACATTTCAACACCTTACTTATCTTTCTCTGAACTAATGCATTAAACTACTTGAGAGTTAAACTTACATTTTAAAGTATAAACCCATACTTTTCACAAATGATCTTTAATAAAGGAAATGAAATAATGCGCACCACCGAGAGACGATAGGCATCTGAAAGCCGCTCAATTACACTTTCCTACTAGACAAAGACTGTATTGCTTTAGCTGTGCATCCTTCAAATCTCTTAGTAGATTTCTTGTTGTCAGTACTGAAATGCCCTTCTCACTCATGCGGACGCCACAAAGAGAAATGTCACCAATTCCAATGCACTATTCAATGGGTCCATTTGCAATCCTTGCTCCACTAATGTTCACAAGTCTGTAGTGGAAAAGACATCGAATCTAGAAGCCACATGTATTGATGAGACACTATCCATGATCCTCATCATCTTATCTTGAGTAGAGCATGTTGTATCAACTCTAATAAAAGCAGACAGCAACGTTGGTAGAATCCATACTGGTGGCCTTGCTGGCATCACCAACATCTATGTATGTCCCCTCTTTCTAATCTCTCCTTAATTTGTAGCACTGCTTCTTGATATGTTTTTTTCTTTTCTATAGTGGCACTCAAATGCCTTAAACTTTTTTTTTCAATCTGCTCTTTTACTTGGTGATATGGAAGTGGTGCTTCAATGGCCGGTTCTCCCCCTCGACTCAATAACGATGGACTCGATCTAACTAAAGCAGGCTTAAGATTTCCTTCTCGCTTCCTTATTTAACGCACTAGTCTTTGCAAGCTCCATTGACATGATGCCACCGGGAGCACTATTTATAAAGGACATACGAAAAGCATTAGCCCTTGCACCTCATCATCATCATCATCATCGAACGTGATCCCCATTGCTATCGTTTGGTTGAAGATCCCTTGACTGGTACGGCATGGACGCGCCATCCTTAAACTGGAGTGCCATCATTTGTCTGATTTGACAGAGCTTGTTGTTGTTTCGCTATTGATATAGTTTAATACACTTGACGTCTACCCATTGGTGAATATAGTCACAAACTTGATGAACCATAAGCATAAAAATTGTAAATTTATGAGCACACACTACCATGAGCATCTTCTTCTTGTGAGCATATTTTATCTATTTATTTATTTATTATTTGAGAAATATTATTTAGATCTGTTGATATGATTTAGAATTAAAATTAATCAAACTCAAGTCTAAATTAGATTTTGATTAAAATCTCAAAATTTGCTCCTTAAGAAAATTTAAAAGTCCTAAGTGAGTGTTCTCCTTCTTTAATCATTCTTAGACCCATCCTTAGGTCTTATAACATTAGTTAGGATGTGTGTCTTGAGAGATACTCTTAGTAATTAAGAGCTTTAATTCCTAAGATTAGGAATAGATCTTAAGTTAGAATTCATCTATTGAGTAAATTAGGTTACTCAATAGGTGAAACCTTGAGTTTTCTAGTTTATAGATTTTCTTAGTTTATTAAATAATTATCTGATCTTTAAACTTTAGAACTAAGAATAGAGATCTATCCTAATGAATTTGATTTATCATTAGAATTTGCCTTAACCTAATCTGTGAGTTTTGGGTTCTAAACCTTAGACCCTTAGATTATACCTTTAGATTAAGTGGTTAGACCCCATCATCTAGAGTCTAATTCTTAACCTTTTCATCTTGATTTGGCTAATCAAGATGAGGTTGGGATAAATTAAATTACAAAATTAGGTCGATGATTTATTCATTTTAACCAAATAGTCATCTTTTGATTAAGTTATAATTAGGACTTGGCCAGTCCTAATTATCTTCAACTAGTAGGATTCGTGATTCTAAAACTTATCCAATAGAATTTGGATATATTTCATTAGTGTATATTAGTGTATATTTATTTATATTAAAATAGTACAAATATTATTTTTTAAATTTATATTGAATGCACTCAAAAAATCTATTTCAAAAAAATTAATGGAATAATTAGTCGTTAAACATGAAAGCTGACTTTTTTGGCACCAAAAAGTTGAAAAAAATTCTGCCCGAATCCCCTATTAAACACTAGTTTTTTATTTATTTTCTTAATTAAGAGAAGAAAAATGATATTTTCAAATAAAAATATATATCAAAAAATATAATAGAATTTTTTTTTAATTTTTATATATAAACTTCACAAAAAATATATAATCAATCAATAACCTATTCATACATTTTTGATATATTATCTAAATATTTTGATATATATTAATGTGTAAATAAGATAAAATATCATCTTCTAAATATAATTGTATTTATTATATTTAATTGCTTTAAATACATTAAATTCAAGATTATAATTGTATTAAATATATTTAATTGCCTAGAAAACTAATTAGAGTTTTGCTATATAACTCTTATATATTTTTGAAAAAATATGGATGATTAGAATTTAAAAAATTAAGTATAATAAAAAATTATTATTAAATTTAATTTTATTTGTGAGGTTCATAAAAATACTTAATCATATATATTTTTTGAGAGATACTAAGTAATATTTTTCAAATAATTATAATTGTGAAAAAGTCACGGAAGCAATCGTATCCGTTAAATATGCTTATTATAAAAAAAATCAGTATTAATACATAGCTCTTAAATATTTTTTTAAGATGTACAGATAATTAGGATTTAAAAAAGTTAAATGAAATAAGAAAATATTATTAAATTTATTTTATTTATGGGGCTTATAATTAAATCAAATATGTGACAGTTAGAATTTGAATAATTGATATATCAAGAATTTAAAATTGAGAGCTCAACTATTAATCGACAAATTAATCATTTTTGTCTGCTTTCTTTCCTATATATTTTTTTAAGCTATAAGATAATTAATTTCTTAAGATAATCAAATATATACCCTAATTGCATGATTTTTATTCTTAATATATCATAACTTCATATCTCATTCATTAGATATTTAATAATTATTTTCCTGCTGACTTTCTAGAAGAAATCCACCGTTTTCGGATTAGATTTCCACGTAATTATTAAATATCGAAAAAAATATAAAATATTTTTTTTTAATTTTTGTATGAGAAATGTTATTTATATTATGGCACTCAAAAATACTCATCCAATTAGATTTAGATATTATTTCATAAGTGCTTATTTATTTATATTAAAATAATATAAATATTATTTTTAAAATTTATATTGAAATGATATTTAAATATTATTGGATAGATTTTTTTGAGTACCACATCAATAAATCTAAATAGCATTTTTTTTTTTTTTTGAATACAGGCTCTACAAAAAAAAAATCATTCAACTAATAATCTATTAACAAGAAATTAACATATCATCAATTTATTTTAATTTAATGTTTAAATATAATAAAACTCTTAAAAATCTTAACAAGTTGTTATTTGATAGCTCTTAAATTATTTAATTTTCTTGACTTTAGAGACACGAGCCTACTCATGCTTATGCTGTTCATAGTCCGACAGCTCTAAATAATTTCTCAAATAACTATACAAACACATATTATTTTATAAAAAAATTAAAATTAAAATTAAATCTACTTTTGGATATTAAAACAATCAAAAATATATATTTTACATAAAAATATTAACTATTCATTATTTTTTAAAATTATTTATAAGTTAAATAATATTTTTCTATTATATGAATCTCATTTTTTTTAAATAATCTATATTATTATTTAGAAGAAATAAAATAATCTATATCATTATTTTATTGAAGATGAGCTCTTCCAAATAATTTTTACAAAACATTAAAAAAAATTATAAAAAATAAAAATTAAATATACTTTTGAGTATAAACCTATTAAAAAATATATTTAAATTTAAATCTTAATCCTTCATATTCTTTAAAAATTAGAGAAATACTATATGAACTCGTTGACGTGGCACCAAAAAATACCTATCTAATTAGATTTGGATATTATTTAATAAGTGTTTATTTATTTATATTAAAATAATATAAATATTATTTTTAAAATTTGTATTGAAATGATATTCAAATTCTATTGGATGAGTTTTTTTGGGTATCACGTCAAGGGTCTAAATAGCATTTCTCTAATAAAAATATGAGAAATGCTATTTAGACTTGTTGATGTGGCACCCAAAAAAACTCATTCAATAGAATTTAGAGATCATTTCATTAGTGTTTATTTATTTATATTAAAATAATATAAATATTATTTTTTTAAGTTTGTATTGAAATAATGCTCAAATCTTCTTGGATGGGTTTTCCTGAGTGTCACGTCAGAAGATTTAAATAACATTTCTCTAAAAATATAATGCGATCGACAGTTGTATTTTCTGAATAGTAGACATCAATAATGTATTAATATTTTTCTTAATATAATTAATTTATTTTAATTGATTTATAATCATAATATTTATTTATAGATATTAATTATTATGAGTTAAATATTTTAATGGTCATGGGGCACTATGAGGGCACCAATGAGATGTTGTATAACTTCCTCCATATACTTATAAAAGTAATTGTTGGAAATCAAGTTCACGTCGTCCCTTCCTCTTTATATTTAGCTTTCTCTTTTTTTGTTCCCTAAATTATTACAGTCTTTATTATAATTGATTTATGAGTAATTCTAGCAATGTAGTATATTCACTTTTAAGGGAAATTTCATCCGGGAATAGTGCACTATTTCGAAATTTTCTACATCTGTAGGCTATTTAATATCACAGAATGTTTAATCTTGTCTCATTGTCTTCATTTTTAATCAGTTTTTTTTTACTCCTACGCAATTTATTCTTCTAGTTTATGCCTAAATAAAGTCCAGCCTTTGAAATGGCTACCAACTCATCCTCTACTTCTAATATCATCTCATCGTCTTCATCCTCTCATCAGATGGAAACCTCTCATCTTCTAATCATAGCCTATAAATTGATTGGGCAAAATTATTTGCAATTGTCTCAATCCATATTAATGTTTATACGAGGAAAGGAGAAAGATGATTACATCACCAGAGCTTTGGTGGCACCACAAACCACAGCATCAACCTACAAAAAGTGGATAGCAGAAAATAATATGGTCATGTCCTGGCTAATCAACTCTATGACCACTAACATTGGCAAAAAATTTCTGTCATTTGTTACTGCCAAAGAAATCTAGGACATGGCAAAAGAAACTTTCTAAGACAAAGAAAACACATCTTAAATCATCCAGATTGAAGGCATCCTCCACGATTTGCGTCAAGGAAACCTTACGGTAACTGAATATTTCAATTTGATACGTCTAAGGTTCATAACTGGAATAGTGTTACTGATGGTTTGTTGTATAAAAAGATTGTCGAAGGAAAATGTGTTTAAATTTTTGTAAGCTTGAACAAAAATTCGATGAAATCAGAGGAAGAATCATGGGAGTAAAACCTCCACCTAGCCTTAGAGAGGCATTCTCTGAAGTCCGTCGCAAAGAAAGTTGGAAAAATCGCATGATGGGATCCAATCGGCAACTGAATATGGCAGAAAGCTCGGCTCTTAAGACTCAATTTGCTCCTTTTGACAATCATCAAAAAATTAAAGGAGGTAGACATTGGTGTAATCATTGCAGAAAGTCGGGACACTCAAAAGAAACTTGCTGGAAAATTCATGGAAAACCAGTAGATTGGAAGCCACGTCAACCACTAGAGAAAGAAGGACGAGGAAATCATGCGGTTACCGATGACCAATTGCCACAACCTAAAACTAGCCCTTTTAATAAAGAGCAAATAGAGATTCTTTAAAAATTAATGTCTCCTCTTCTGTCAATATAGTCACAAATTGGTTTTTCTTCCAACTAGGCCATTGGTTTCTGAACCTCGGCTCACAAAGGTAATTTTTTTAGTGCCTTCACTACTGGTAAGAAACGTAAAAAACTTTGGATCGTGGACTCAAGAGCATCTGATCATATGACGGGAGCTACAATAATTTTTGATATATATAGCTCATGTCAAAATAATTTAACAGTTTGAATAGCAGATGGCTCACTATCAAATGTTGTCGATACAGGTTCAGTTGTGCTATCAAGGGAACTTACTCTCAAACATGTTCTCCTTCTTCCTAACTTGCACTATAATCTACTGTCAATTAGTAAACTCACTAAGGAAAAGAGGTGCATTACTAATTTTTCTTCCACTCACTGTGTGTGGCGCCCCGATCCTTAAGCCCGCAATCATTAGGCTAAGGAGTGGAGGTCACTTGTGCAAATCCTTCTCTTATCATTGGATTAGGTAAGATCCACAATCCACTAATAAGGGGAGGACATGCACAGAACTTTTAAGATGATCAGTCACTAAATCAGACATACAGGCAGAGTGCGGAAGCTAAATGAAGTAAATAGTACATCCATTCACCATGCATCACATAAGAAATAGTAATAAGGTTGCTCAGAAAATAATAAAGTGCATAAAGTAAATCACAGTCACAATACCTGTATTATTACAATATTTAATAAGTAATAATATTAGTCACAATACCTAGATTATTACAATAAATGAGGCAAAAGCACACCTCAACAACTAAGCAAGAAGTGGGTATATACATGTATAGTATAGTAAGTAAAAGTGCTGAAAGTAAAATCTAATCCTAAATATGCTGATGATCATATGATATGCAAATTAAATGACAAAACTCTGAATATGATACGTATAGTAAGCAATAAAGTCTAGCATCCTATAAATACGTACAATTGAGCAAGTAAGTAAAGAAACATAGCTGACTGAAATATGCATCAAAATATAGTACACAGTAAGCTAAAACTGAAACAGGTATGTAAAGACTGATATATCAAAAAGATGGTCATCGGGCTGGTGAAATCCCCAAAGTCTTTCTGGGCTTGGGTAGACAGAAATTCCCATAGCCTTTCTGGGCTATGGCAGACAGAAATTCCCATAGCCTTTCTAGGCTATGGCAGACA